>JARCFY010000002.1:32731961-33981961 GCA_029233225.1 Lepidodactylus listeri | reverse complement strand
GAGGTCAGAACTAGACTGCTTAGCCAGACTCGCAGGCCCGCTTAAATCCCCATTCTCAACCACACCCACACTCCCACCCAACACCCGTGATTTGCTATTTACAGTGCTCTTGCATCCTATAGGTCTGTTTAAGGATGCAGGTTTCCCCACTGGTCCCAACTTGGATCCGCTGGATCTATTGTCCCTGGATGTGAAGCTCAACGGCTTCTTCTGGCCACACGTTTCACCGACCGTGTGCGTGGTTCTTCGGTCGGAACATAACACGTTCCCTCTCCCCCAGCCCAGAAAGTGGCCAGGCAGTCCAGAGCTGGGATAAAAATTTTAAGGATGCCATATGGGACTTTATAAACTTGGTTTTTAAACATTTGTTGTTCTATTTTTGTTATTCTGAATGTTTTAATGTTTTGTATATTCATTCCATGGCGCAAACTAGGATGGGACGATTAATAAATCAAATAAATAGTAACAATAATAATACAAGATTCTCTCTCCTCCTCAATATTGTCCTCACAAGGGTGTTAGGTTAGGGAGGGAGGGAGAGACGGGGAGGGAGAGACAGAGAGAGAGAGAGAGACTGGATTGAGATTATCCAGTGAGTTTAATGGTGAGTGGGGATTTGGACCAGGGTCTCCTGGCTGCTAGCCCAATGGTCTAATCACTACACCACACTGGCTTTCAAAGAACCTCCTCTTCTTTAAAGTCCCTCCTCCCTCCATAGCTATCATGATACCACACTACTCCCCACCCCCGCAAACACAGTTACGGGAAATGCTTGGAGTGAAACTGATTACCACTACTGGCACATTCCCTCTTTTATATTTCTTTATTTATACTGAAAAGGAAGTCAAAGAATTTTCCCCCTCCCCATTTAGGCCACAGTTTAAGAATCCTAGCTCCTGTATGATGTGGACATTGCCAATAGAGAAACCAACAAAGGGCTTTAGATTGGGACTAAAGCGTTTTAATAGATTCCCTCCTTCTGTGCTGGCTGAGCGCTGTCTCTTTAGAGAGCTGCAGCAAGCATCATGCAGCCTTTTAGCTGGTGGAGGAAGGACAGGAAGCAACACCAGTACAGCTATTTCCTCTATACGCACCATAACATCACCACAGCAAGGTTACTATTTCCTAATCGGTTATGCATGAACCAGATATAACACCACTGCTTTTGAAGCAGGGCTTGAATTACTGTGCTGTAAAGGCAAACAAAATGAGGAGTATGAAATCTGCCATGATCATCCCAGACAGGAAAGAAGGCAAGAATCCCCAAAGTGACAGAGACAAGGGGGGCTCACCTGGATTTCCGCTTGCAGTAGACCAGAAGGTTATCGAAGAGAAAAAACGTCCTCTCCTGGATGTTTCCCGCTGAGATTTTTAACAAGGTACCCTGGAGCAGGAGTTGGGTGCAGATGTCTGTCAGGTTGGATCCCTAGAGCACAAAACGACAAGTTTGCTCAAATCTTCCCCTCTAATTGAAGTCGCAATCAAGAATTTTCACAAAGCGCTGATGTTTATGCTCATCACCTCCATCTCGCAGAAGGTTACTTTGATTGCAAAGCAAAGCCTTACAATAAATCTGATCCCTTCTGCCCCTTCTCCCTGCACACACCTGCCTCTTTGTGTGTTGCTTATTACTGACTTCAGAACTAAACATTCTCCTAGTTTTGAGAAATTTGTTACAGCAAGTCTGGGGACCAATTTTCATCTCAGAATTATGGCTGTTGCATGAAATCAAAAATAATAGTAATAATAGTAGTGTATTAAGGTATGCAAATAATTAAATGATGCAGGAGAAATACACCATAAGAATTTAGGTTATATTCTATTGTTTTAAATCCTACCATATGAGAGCTGACATTAAGTGGATATTATTTACTGAAGAAGAGGAGGAGGAGGAGATTGGATTTATACCTCACCCTTCACTTGGAGTCTCAGAGCGGCTTACAAACTCCTTTCTCTTCCCCTCCCCACAACAGACACCCTATGAGGTAGGTGGGGCTGAGAGAGCTCTTTTCAGAACTGTCCTTGAGAGAATAGCTGTGACAGAACTATGGCTTGCCCAAGGTCATCTAGCAGCTGCAAGTGGAGGAGTGGGGAATCAAACCCGGTTCTCCCAGATTAGAATCTGCGCACTTAACCACTACACCACTACATCATAAAACACTTTTCCTGAAAACAAAGCAGCATATAAAAATATACCACATTGTACGAAAACAGGGCATGGAACAGGGGTCACTGGGGGTGAGGGTGGAGGTATTTTTGAATTTCCTGCATTGTGCAGGGGGTTGGACTAGATTACCCTGGAGGTCCCTTCCAACTCTATGATTCTGTTATTCTAGAGCTGGATCCAAAGGGCCAAGAGTGAAGCTTGTCAAATGGGACTTTCGCACCTCCCCGCTTCTGCTGCAGGCTACCCAACCTTAAATGCTGACCAGGAGGTCAGGGACCCCTAGGAATCTTACTGGGTATGATATGAGGGTTGAAGCAGAAAGGGGGAATGGCATGCAAAATTATCCCCGTCCACCAGAAGAGGAAGTGACTTTCCATGACTAGAAAACAAGATTTAGATTCAACCCATCAAATATAAACAAATTTGATTTCCCAGCACTAGGCTAAACAAAAGAAGAGCTGAACAAATAAAAGAATAGCAAAGACTGATAAAACACTAACTAAGCAGCAAAATCAACACATGAAGCTGCTTCGTACTGAGTCAGATCATTGATCTATCAAAGTCAGTACTGTCTACTCAGATTGACAGAGGCTCTCCAGAGACTCAGGCAGAGGTCATTCATATCACCTAATATCTGTTAACTGGAAATACCAGAGACTGGACCTGGGGCCTTCCACTAGCAAAGCACATGCGGTAACAGTGAGTTACCATCCCTCCAATCAAAAGTTTAGGGAAATAAAAGTATGCTTATTTAGTACAGTAACATCGGCAAAGATGATGCCAGGCAGGCCTTCTTGGGGAGAGGGTTCTGTTTCCTCACAGCCACCACTGAGCTCTATGCTTGCAGCAGGTGATTTTCTTGATACAACTACAAATGTTTAAAAATAAAACGTCACGACGGGCAAAACGGGAGGGGGAGTTGCCGTAAGGTGACAATGGCCAAGGGGGACAAGCTGCCTTAAGCCTGCTCACAGAGAAAGGCAAGGTAGAAGTATTTTAAATGCAATTAATCAATAACAAACAAGTGAGCAGTTGTATTATTTTGTTCTGTTGGCTGCCTTGGGACTATATATGCAGAACTGGTACAAAGACTTCTATGCCCTCTCCATACATTCTGAGTGAAGAAGGACCAGGTACAAGAATCTTTTTTTGGCTGAACATTTAGCATCACTTCTTAGGACAGAAATATTCAGATAGTCCTCCAGATAGAGAGCTGGTGTGGCAGAGTGGTTAGAGTGGTGGTCTAGGGCCCGGGAGAACCCAGTCAGAATCCTCACTGTATCTTGGGAGCTCCCAGTAGGGCCTGTGGGCCCATCACAATCTCTCAGCCTAACTTACTTCACAGGGTTGTCATTCTGAGAGCTGGGAGAACGATGTGATCATCTGCTTGGAGTCCCCATGAGGAAGAAAAGCAGGAAATAAGGAAAAATAAGCTGGTAACAATTTATCAGGTTTTAACTTAGGGGTTTTATCTTTTTTTAGCTACTTTATGCTTTGTTTCTGGCCTGAGGATAGTTTATTAATATCATTTTAGGCTTCTCAGTGTTGTTTTATGCTTTTTTTAATGGTTTGCCTTTAGTGGCTTTGGCTCTTTAATGGCTTTTTAAATGGCCTTTTAATGGCCTTAATATTCTGTATATAGAATGAAGTTTGAGTCCAGTGGCACCTTTAAGACCAACAAAATTTAATTCTGAGTATAAACTTTGTTGGTCTTAAAGGTGCCACTGGACTCAAACTTTGTTCTATGGCTTCAGACCGACATGGCTACCCGTGTGTGTGTGCGCGCGTGCGTGCGTGCGTGTGTGTGTAAAAACACTTCCTTATCTGCTATGCAAACCAGACTAAGGAAGTCGATTAGATAATTTGACCCACTGATGCCTTACTGGAAAAAAAGAGAAAAGTGATTGAGAGTTGTGAACCACACACTGTCAGCAAGATAACTTCCTTTCCATTTTCACTGAACACACAACAGAAGTTTTACACTTGCGACATGGGGGAAGCAGCTGGGATGGGAGACGACTTTTCCAAATACAATCAGAATCATTTATACAGATGGCATTTTAGCATATTCAGTGAATTCCACATACATTATCTCGGTAATCTTTACAGCAACCTCTCAAGGTAGTTCAATAGTATTTATCCAACGCTGCAGAAGGGCAGGCCGATGCTGCAAATAATCTAGTGTCAGCTACTGAGTTCGTGGCAAGGGTAAGAATTAAACTGGGGGTTTCTTGGTTCACAGTTCAGCCTCATAGATACTGCACTGTTTATTTATTAAAATATTTATACCCTGCCAGGACACTCAGGGCTCATTTCGTAGCAGGAGCTCCTTTGCATATTAGGCCACACACCCCTAATGTAGCCAATCCTCCAAGAGCTTACAGAGCTCTTCTTACAGGGGCTACTGTAAGCTATTGGAGGATTGGCTACATCAGGGGTGTGTGGCCTAATATGCAAAGGAGCTCCTGCTATGAAATGAGCCCTGAGGACACTATACTACAGTACGGTAACTTGCCATGCTATAGAGATTCTCCAGTGGAACAGACTACCTAATTTTGAGCTCACAGCTTCTTTGCAATAGCCAACATGACCAATGGAAGGCCTAAGCAGAGTTCCAGAAGCGGGTCTGCAAGAAGTTCGACTTGCATATATCTTCACAACTTCAATTATTTTTCACCCAGTTGTGCACTCTCCTTTTTAAGATGGAATCATAGTAGCAGAGGGAGGTAGTCTAAGCAGATCTACTCAGAAGTAAGTCCTTTGCTATTGATGGGGTTTACTTCCAAGAAGGGTCCTTGAGACTGCAGCCACAGTGTTGGAACCAGCTCTCATAAGCAGGGAACTCATACCAGAATAATACTGGTCTACTTATAAAATTGTTGTAAGGATTATATCACAATAATGTGTGTGATGCACTATGAGTCTTTGAAAGCTTTTCAAATATGTTCATATAAAGAAAGGATTAACAATGAGCTTATTAACTTGTTCTAGGCTGTTTTGGTCCAGGCGCATAAATGTAATACAGAGTGAAAAACAAAATACTAAAATACCAGGCATCTTTGGACTAGAGTTGCCATCCTCCAGGTGGGGCCTGGAGACCTCACAGAATTACAACTCATTTCCTGACTAAAGTGATCAGTTCCCCTAAAGAAAATGGCAGCTTTGGAGGATGAAGTCTATGACATAATACCCCTTTGAAGTCTCTCCCTTACCAAAATTCCACTCTCCAGGGGCTCTGCACACACACACACCCCACACACACATACCCAGTTCTCCAGGAAATTCCCAGCCCAGAGGTGGAAACCCTATTTGGGGCCTAGAAGCAGGATAGAAATAGAAGGAGGAGGAGGAGGAGGAGGAGGAGGTGACATTTTCACGGAAATTGAAGTGCTCGTCCTTCCATTATGATCTCAGAGAGGACAGTATTATGTTGTTTTTAATACGCAAGAGTTATTTAAATTTAATCAATCAAGCAATTAATCAGTTGGAAAAAAGATGATTAATGAACTCCTGTGGCATGAACCTATTCTTCAGTATGGCATACCACAGCCCCATCAAACCTCCCAATCATCACACAGGTCCTCCCATTTCCCCTCTCACTGCCCCACTCACACTATTCTCTGGTCAAATTTAGAGCCCAGTGGCACCTTTAAGACCAACAAGGGTTTATTCAAGGTATGAGCTTTTGTGTGCAAGGCACACTTTTTCAACTAGCTCATACCTTGAATAAACCTTTGTTGGTCTTAAATGTGCTACTGGGCTCTAAATTTGTTCTGCTGCTTCAGACCAATACAGCTGACTACCTGGAATTATTCTCTGATGTTCCTGAAGGGGAGGGAGGGAGGGAGGAAAACCAGCCACACACGATGGTGGTGGTATCTGATGACACACCCATATGCAGGGGTCCACTGGAGCAGGAGCGCACAGGAGCGCAGCTCCGGGAGTGAGGAGCCCAGGGGGCGGGCACATGACCAAGCCCCGCCCCCTCCTCAGCAGTGCAGAGGCGCAGTGCCCCAGGGAAAGCCCTGCTAGGGTCTTTATTGTTTTTAATGTTTTGTTTTAGTATTGATAATTTTATCATTGTTCCTTTTATGACTGTGTGCTGCTTTTCCAGAGACTTGCTCAAGGTGGCATATAAATTTTCTAAGTATACCATTTTTTATCTGGGCACATGGCACATAAGTACTGGAGAAATTTCACCAACCCTTCAGCAGCTTCCACCCCATCAGTTTGGTGTAGTGGTCAGGAGTTGGACTCTAATCTGAGAGAACCGGGTTTGATTCCCCACTCCTCCACATGCAGCTGCTGGTGTGACCTTAGGCCAGTCACAAGTTCTGTCAGAGCTGTTCTCTCATGAGCAGTTCTCAAAAGACCTCTCTCAGCCCCACCTGCCTCACAGGGTGTCTTGTTGTGGGCAGGGGAAGGGAAAGGGATGGGTGGTGCACATATCCTGGGTATCTAAAGTCTACTTGAAACCTGGTGGTTTCAAGGGAGCAGGAAGAGAATGAGGGTGTGTTCTTTACGCTTATTTTTATTGCACAAAGTATTGGATGGGGAAGGGAATGGAGGAAGAGCAGGTCAGTTTCACTTACCTGTGGAGTGGAGCCTGAGGGGTGGGTGTTGCCTTCTGACACACTTTCGGTATGTTTGGGGGTGTGGCATATCCAAATGAGTTATGCAAATGAGTTATGCTAATGAGCTCCTGCACCTCTTTTTCTATGAAATGACCCCTGCCCATATGACTTGGTCTGCCCAATAAGCTGACCTAAGGAAACAGGCACACTAGAGAAAACAATGCTCTAAGATCAAATGATCAAGAAGCAAATGGTCATCACTCTTAGGTACCTAAACTATTCCTAGCACTGGGCACATTCTCAATCCTTTTTTAAAACAAGCCATTTCTTTTCTTAATTTGGGGACAGTAATTCTGCTGAAATCTTCCATGAAAGATGGAACAGAAGAAACTGCATGGACTGCCATAATTACCAGGAATATAGAAAGAAATCTGGTGAGGGTAGTTGACTTTTTCACAAGAAAAACCAAATGATTAGTTGAAAGTGTGTGGAGGGGACATTCTATCCACTCTTATTCTCTTATGTGATGGTAGACGCCATCACAAAGACGGTCATGGCAATAACAGCAGTAGGAGATTCATCGTGTAGGTTGAGATGGTTACTTTTACTGGACCAATTTGTTAACGGAAAAATAGACAACAGTCTGAGTCTAGCCCTGACTGAGAAAAGTTTAGTACTGACAGAGTTTATGTTTAGCCCTGACTAAGAGCAGTTTAACACAGATGGAATACTAGAAAGGTTGACAGGAGGAATAGGTAGGTAGGTGAAAACTCCCATTCAGGCCAGAAAAGGAAATTAATCCTCTAGTGAGAGAAAAATGTCCCTACCCAGTTAAAACAGGGAGATAGCTCTGAAGACTGGACAGATCCTGGTCTGATGTTTTTATAAACTGCCTTTTAAATCCTGAGGAGTCAATTAAAATTCAAGAACAATACTGGTGTGTTTAGTGAAGGATTTTGGGTACTGGACAGAGTATCCCTGCCTTCTGGAAACCAAAAAAGTCAAATAGGCTTAAGAAAGTATACTGGAGTGTTCGGGAAACACTGAAACAAGCCTCTCATTTTAAAGATTTTAAGTTACTGTGAAAAGCTTCAGAAATTTTCAGTTGCTTAAAAAATGAACTGTAGTCAGCACCTATTTTGATTTACCTCAGAAATTTTACCCCGATTTCACCTGATCTTTCCCCTCTACACTGTGTAAAATATTATGTTATTTTTGATCTTTAAAAAGCCTTGAGTGCCATTTCAGTGGTTTAAGTTAAAGGGGAATCTTGCTCCATCCCCTCAGGTTCCTAGGCTAAGCCAGCAGCAAAATTTCATACTGTGACAAGATGAGACAGCCATAGTTCTTCAGAAAAGAAGAAAACTGATAAACAGGGCTGCTCAGTCAGAAAGGGAGACAAAAACAGAGGGAAAACAATAGTGACACACAGAAATCTTAGAAGCACAATTTGGGGATTCTGTTTAACAGTGGAAAATGTTGGCTCCCCCTTTTTCAACTTTGCAAATAATGGACCAATAAAACTAACATTCAGTGGCTTTTTTTTTTGTAAAACAAAATGTTCCCATTCCCAGCATTTTTGTTATAGGACATTTAAACCCTTTTTAAAAATCCATGCTTATTTTTATAGAACATCACACACACATGCACACCAAACACACGCCAAAGATGTGCCGGCAAAGTGGCCATTGGGGTCCCGGAGTTCCAAACTGCCCCCCCCCCCCGAGCTTTAAGACATAACAAACCCAAACGGGTTTCCAACTTTGTCTGGACTTTTGCTACACCGACCATTATATCTGAGCTTTGTTTGCCGAACTTGCTATCCAAAAACACACACACAGCTGGGGCTCAGGATTGCTCACGTGGCTCCAGATGGAAGCCAAGAACATCTTGAAAGGGGAAAAATGAGCAAGCCTGAAACAAAACAACAGTGGCAGTCATGGAGCACGCCCAACAGTCTGAACATGAGGAAGTTTACATGACCCCCTGAAAGATGGCTTGAGCAGAAGAATCCTCAGCTGGCAACCATCGGCCTGGATAGTTCAACTGTCAGTCCCATTGCTCTCCCGACACCAATATGTCAGTGAAGTCATTTAACAACCACAGTTCCAGATAGTAGAATAAAAATGTACTGTCACTCTGAAGTCTGCACTTCCACTTACTAATCTACAGATGTCAAACTCCCATATCTATAAAAATCTGGAGAATCTATTAAACAGCATCTATCATCTATTATTTCCTTTTCCTCCTAGCCAGGCTATTAAATAACCATGGTGAATAAAAATAATCTCCAGGTTATCAGACAAGGAACAATTCTATAAATTGGAAAAGAGATGGTTCTTTTGTTTATTTCAAGCATTTAGAACCATAGAGTTGGAAGGGGCCATGCAGGCTATCTAGTCCAACCCCCTGCTCAGTGCAGGAACAGCCTAAAGCAGGGGTGGGCAAATGGCGGCCCGCAGGCCACATGCGGCCCGCCACAGAGTTTTTTGCGGCCCACCAGGACATGAAGATTAACAAGAGTAAATATAGATGCTCTTTGACAGACATTAACTTGCAGGCTGTGATGAGAATCTCAACAAGCAATCTCACTCCTGATTTCAAAAAAATTGTAGAAAAGTGTGATAGGGTACATTTGTCTCATTAAACTGATTCTAAAATTAAATGTGCTTGCAGCTATAGATGATATGAAATTAGCACAATAAATAAATTGAATAAAACTACCACTATTTTATTTAATTTATATTTATTGATTTTTATGATACAACTTACACCTTTTCTGAAATGCCAAGTTAAGTAATGAATGCAATCATTTTAAAAGGTGCGGCCCTCCGCTAACCTCCACTCCCACAAAGTGGCCCCCGAGCCAAAACAATTGCCCACCCCTGGCCTAAAGCATCCCTGACAGGTGTTCGTCCAGCCACTGCTTGAAGATGGCCAGTGAGGTGGAACTCACCAAATCCCCAAGCAACCAATTCCACTGATGAACTAATCTTAATGTAAAAAAAAAAAAATCCTAATATCCAGCCACTACCTTTCCACCCATAATTTAATTCAAACCATTGTTGTGAATCCCATCTTCTGCTGCCAACAGAAACCGCTCCCTGCCCTCCTCTAAGTGACAGCCCTTCAAATACTGAAATATTTAACAAGACACAAAGAATTAATCAATGTACATGTGGATAAACTGTGGACTAGTAATATCTGTGAATTTATTTACAAGTGTACTCTAAGCAACCTACTTCTCATTCCACTTTTATCAGTTTTGCCAAGGAGACCATTAGCTAATGGACCATTCACTTTTAGTTCTTCCAGGTTCTTGGCCTCTCTCACTCTTCAAACAATACCAGTGATCTAGAATCAGTTAACTGCTCCAATGTATCTGTTGACCTCAGGCTCCTAGGGCTGAATCCCACAATCCACTTCTGACTTAGAAAATGTTTATTCCCAGGATCACAGGACTTGCTGGGAGCAATATCTATGTGGTTAAAGGAGACCACTGTGGGAAAGGAGACAGGAATGAACAGGGGTTGCCAGCTCTGGGATGGGTAATACCTGGAGATTTTGGGGATAGAGCCTGAGAAGGGGGGGTTGGGGAGGGGAAGGACTTTGATGAGGTATAATGCCACAGACTCCCCCTTCCAAAGTGGCTATTTTCTCCAGGGGAAATGATCTCTTTTGCCTGGAGATCAGTCACAATCCCAGGAGATCTCCAGCCACCACCTAGGGGTTGGCAACCCTATAGTGAAATCACTCCTCCTTCCTGTTCCATAACTGAAGAGGAGGAAAGGGCAATTTCATCTCCCTCCCCACTGAAGCTTCCAAACCTATACTCCCTGTAGGTCCTGTAGCTTTGGGAATAAGCTTTGCCAGGGTCAGAAATGGCTCATGGAGATAGCAGGGAAGGCCAGTATCCACCAGCACCTTCTAAGGAAAAATCATGGGATCCCCCTCTATATGAGCCAATGTGGTGTAGCGGTTAGAGAGTCAGACTAGGAGCTGTGAGACCCACGTTTGAATCCCCGCTCTGCCATGGAAGCTTGTTGGGTGATCTTGGCACAGTCACATTCTCTCAACTTAACCTACACCTCATCGGGTTGCTGTGAGGGTAAGATGAGGAGACAAGAATGATGTGGGTTGCTCTGGGTCCCCAAAGCAGAAAGGCCAGTATAAATGAAGTAAATAAATACTGAATTGATGTCCTAAGTTATTTCAGTACATATTACGGCTTTCTTAAATAGCCTCATTTGTATATACGCTACAATAATCTGAGTTTGTAAATCCATACTCTTGCCTTTTGTTCTCTAAAGCACAGGATAGATTAGGAGGACTGCCCAGCATGCCAACAAACATCTATAACTCAGAAAGAAGCAGTACAAATAACTACAAAAGTAACTACCTAAAGCCGCCCACAGATCATATCAGTTCTCAAAGATCATATCATATTTCTCAAAGAGAAAGCCTTGATAAGGTAACAACAAGGCATCTCAGAACAATAGTGCTGGGGACGTCCCCTGTTTATTATTACAAGAAAGCATAATTTTACATAATAAAACCAAGGTCACAGTTAAACCCACAGCATACAACACTGAAGTTCCTTTTCTATAATGTAATGTTTACATTTCACCTCATTCCCATGAACCCTGTCAGTGGAAGCCTAAAAACCAGGGGTCAACAAAGTGGTGCCCACTGACACCCTTTCTGGTGCCTGCCAAGAGTTTGTAGGAAGTGGGTGGGCCCAGGTAGGGCTTTTGCCCAAAAAGGCTTCTGAAGTTAAGCTGTGGCAATCAGTTTGTGCCTGACTCCACCTCCTAAGCCCGCCATTTTGTGGCAGCCATTTTGTTGCTGTGCCCACCATGACATGTCAGAATTCCAAATGTCCCTGCAGGCTCAAAAACATTGGAATTTGTTTGTACTTTGCTATGTTCATTAATATTTTATATGTTTATGTTACAAGTTTATATTTAAATATTTTAAAAAAATTAAAGAAAAACATTGGCGACCCCTGCCTTAAGCTTTCAGAACATTTTTTCTTGTTTGTTACCAACTTTTTTTCTACTGCACTTCAGCAGTTTAGGTATTTACGCCACTTTTCAGACCTGTCAGTTAGAGATGTAACATTTCTGGACATTTTAAAGCCATGCAAAAAAACCCAAAACAAACAAACAAAAAGAAACAAATTATTCCATTAAAAAAAAAGAAAATTGGGAGATAACTGAAATAAATGCAATATGTACTTCCTTATCAAACCTTAACTTATATTGCTGCTTTAACATAAAACACTGGCAGACAGTTGTCCCCCCAACACAAACCATAGTTAGGGACTGAGGCTAGAGTATAGAACCTTTGTGATAATGATTTCTAGCTGATATTGCATCATTAAGAGGCATCCTCAACCTTTCCCCCCGTTTTTAATCAACATTATTTCCATGATTGTCATTTAAAATGTGCAGCAGGTAGTAAACTGAAAGCTTATTGTTTCAGATTTTAAAAAATAAAATTTATTTATTTGATTTACACCCCACCCTCCCCACCGAATTACTTGTTTTTAAAGCTCCATCTCTTTTATGAAGTATTGCTATGCTTCCTCAAATGGAAATTCTGAAAGCTTTAGAACTGTCCACTTTTCATTCAGTTCACTATTTCAAAGAGGCTCAAACAATCCCCTTCTTTTATCACGTTTCTGTCTTATGAGGGCATGAGTCATCCATTTGGAATATCACCAGTAATGTAAAGGGAGGGGGGGAAGTGCAACTATACAAAAGATATATAGAGTCTTTCTCTCTCGCTCTCTCTCTATATATATGTATATACTTGACACAGACCTCCAAAACTACAGAGAATACAAGGACTGTATTCAGTGCTGGGCATGAAGGATTGGGGGTATGGCCCTGAGGAATGCGGAGTAACTCTTCCTCTCACTACTGCTCGGGGCCAGGGTACTTGAAGGACCGCCTCCTCCCTTACTGTCCAGTCTGCCAGTTAAAATCTGCCTCACAAGCCCTGCTCTCTGTGCCCCCACCTTCATAAGTGAGGTTTGTGGCAAACCGAGGCAGGACATTTTCAGTAGTGGCAACTTCCTTGTGGAATGTCCATCCCCTTAAGGTTTGCTTGGTACCTACATTCCTTTATTTTAGGCGCTAGGCCAAAAAAGTGTCTATTCACCAAGGCTTTTAGTTAAGGGATTAATGTTTTAACCCTATTTTAGCCTGGAAACTTATGTTCAGGTGTCAGTGGTCTTTTTTTTAATAGTGGGCTGGGGCTTTGTTAATTCTGGGTTTTTATTAATACCTTTTTAACATTTTGATTTTATTATTTTATTATTCGATTATTTTATTATTCAGGTAGGTTCCTGGACAGGTGGCATAACAATGTTCTAAATACATAAATATCCTCCTGTCACATTTTTCCTCCCTCAAAACAAGCCCTGTGAGTCAAGTTACCATATGAGAGTGTAACTGGCACAAAGTCACCCAAGAAGCTTCATAGTGGAATGGGGATTTGAACCTCGATCTCTCATGGCCTAGTTCAAAAATGCTTTCTGGGCTGTTTCAATCCCTGGTAGGTGGAAAAGACAAAGCCTGGGTACCTAACAAAGCCAAAGGCAGCGGGGGGGGGGGGGGGGGGATGGTACAGATGGGAGGACAGTTGAGCCTAGCCATTCCCTGTAGATTCCCTATGGCTGTTTTTTGCATTTAAATCACACATTAGGGAAGCCAGTCTCAAAGATTCCCCAATAGCCCATGTCGTTTTGTAGATACACACACACACACTATATTTAGGGATGGTAGATTGATCCATTCCTATCACAAACTAGTTTGCATGCCCACTTTACAGCTTGATATAATTAATATGAAATGGGCACTGCAATGGAATGAGTATTTTTTTGTGTTACACAAATAATTTTGGGTTTTTTTTCAATTTTTAATACTGAATGAATGAATGAATGAATGAATGAATGAATGAATGAATGAATGAATGAATGAATGAATTGCATCTGTTGGTGCATAACTGGCATAGAATTCAGAGCTTCTTTGATTTCTTTAAAAAAAAAGACTCCCTTTTAAAAAGCCCTGGTGATTTTTTTGAAATTGTGCAGTCCAATCATTCATGAACTTTATGCATTAGACTACAGTCCTAAATAGAGCTACAGCCTTCTAAGCCCATCAGCTTCAATGGACATACAATGGTGTAACTCTGTTTAGGATTGCGGGAATGGAAGGTAGTAATTCTGTAATATGAACAAGAGGAAGTACACAATTTGCAATACAGATCAATCCTACAAATGTCTACTCAGAAGTCAACCCCACTGTGTTCAAAGGAAATCCTAAACAGACTTAGTGTAACTCTGCTTAGGATTGCACTGCCTGGGAATTTGTCACTGACAGGTCTGCAACTTTAGAAGGAACCCTATTGGACCACGTACCACCATCCATACCTCCCATCCTTCAATGTGAGACTGCAGCTGTTCAAGAGCTTCCAGTTTTTCCATTTGCCTCTTGGTCTCGTTGATATTGGTACAAACCGTCTTCATTGCTTGTAATGCATTCTGGACAGCTTGATAATCTGGGTGCTTAGTGGGTGTCCTCTTAGCTAATTCCTAGGAGAGAAGAGACAAAACAGAACAAAATAAACTCTGTAGGGTAAACAACAGAATATTTCCTGTTACCAGGCAGTGGACTGGCTAGTTAACTTACTGGGAAAGTTCCTGGTGGGCCATTGCTCTGGAGGGTAGCTGGTGGCCAGGAACAAGCAGAACCAAACCCCAGAAGCTCCACCAGCACCACAGGAGTCATTTTGACTCAGACCCTTCTGTGGCAACTTTTATGGAAATGGGGAATGCAACATGGTGTGAAGCAAAACCTGCAGGTTGGTTATCCTGACCTGGATAGCCCAAACCTGTCAAATCGCAGGAGCTAAGCAGGGTCAGCCTTGGCTAGTAGTTGGAAGGGTGACCTCTAAGAAATAACAGGGCTGCAATGCAGAGACAGGCAATGGCAAACCACCTCTGAAATGTCTCTTGCCTTAAAAACAAGTCTAGCGTGCCACCTAGTGGTGCATAATGCTAAAAGAGCTAGAATTTCTGGCTGCCAGACAATCTGAGGTTTTCCCAACTATTCTACACACAATGCCATATGATTACGATTATTATTTTCCAGGTTAGTTGGCCCTCCAGAGTAAAGGCTGTGGTTCAGTGAGAGCATCTGCTTGGCATCCAGAAGGACCCAGGTTCAATCCCCAATATCGCCAATGAAAAGATCAAGCAGTAGGTGACATGAAAGACCTCTGCCTAAGACCCTGAAGAGCTGCTGCCAGTCTTGAGTAGATAATACTGAATTTGATGGACCAATGGTCTAATTCAGTAAAAGGCAGGTTCTTATGTTTGTGTTTAACTGATTAGCTACTGTGTGAAACAGCTTCCGGGACTAGATGGACCATTGGTTTGATCCAACAGGGCTCTTCTTGTGTTCTTACCACCAGACACCCAATTGAAGTAAAGATGGATGCAAATGCAAAAACTAAACTCAGCAACAGCATCCATTAATGCTGGGGCTCTACAATCCAAGCCTCCCTTCCCTTTCTTACCAGGCAGGCCATAACTCACAAATGCTCTGAAGGCTATACTGTTTACACTTCTTATCCTTGTTCCTCCTTGATTCTATACTCAAAACTAATCTGCAAGCTATCATATTGCAAGAGACCAGCAACTGGCCCAAAGTCACTTACCATGCAATCCTAAAACCACTTTCCTTTAAGTAAGCCCCACCAAATAGACCTGAGTAGGATTCTGAGGACCTCTTTAGGATTCCTCTCCAAGGTTCACTAGGGATTTGAACTCAAGCCTCACTAGTACTAATCCAATGCTCTACCACTGCACCTACTGGCTCTCTGGATTCTCCCCTTTCTGTCTCTTTCCCGAACTCATCAGGTCAATGGCTCATGACTCTTCCTTCCCAGCTCTGATGTAGATTCCATGAGTTCCATTCACTTTCAAAACACCTTCAGCTTACAGCACTCTTCAGTACTATCCACTCACAAAGTTCTGGCCTCACAGGCCAATTCACATGACCTACATCTGTTGAATGTAAACTGCACAGTGTTTCAGTTGTGGCTGAGCTCCACTGTCAGACACAGTCCTTAGCAGGGAGGTGTTCAGGAAAGAAAGTACTCCTGAGAATCATGAGGCATAAACAGGTTGTTGGCTGACAGGGCTAGCAGTTTGGTGTAGTGGTTAGGTGCATGGACTCCAATCTGGGAGAACCGGGTTTGATTCCCCACTCCTCCACATGCAGCTGCTGGTGTGACCTTGGGTCAGTCACAAATTTTCTGAGAGCTGTTCTCTCATGGGCACTTCTTGGGAGAGCTCTCTCAGCCCCACCTGCCTCACAGGGTGTCCGTTGTGGGGAGGGGGAGGGAAAAGGAGATTGTAAGTCACTCTGAGACTCCTTCGGGAAGTGAAGGGCGGGGTATAAATCCAATCTCCACTACTACTACTACTACTACTTGTATCAGCATACCCTTGAGCTGGGGCAGCTGCCAGGGCTCAGGGATCCTGGCAGGATCCACCGCTAATGACTTCCTGTCTGCACACCTCACCCGTCACCCACCTGCATGCTTTGTCTTCACTCACTCATGAGTTCTCTGCTTCGTGTCCTCCTCACATCCCATGCTGCTCAGCACCACTTGGGGAGGTGGACAGGCAGCTGTGATCGCAGGCAGTGGGACCATTCACAAGAAGGCAGAGGAAGAACACACAGGCAGGTGGGGGCACATGGGTGGGTTGGTGGGCAAGAAGGGAGGCCTGAGAATGGGGATTGATGGAGGCGGGGGGGGGGGGGAGGTCCTGGCCACTCTCTGCCCAGGGTTGCCCCAAAAGCTGGGCCCTGTTGGTTGAGGATGGACTCATTATACTAGTTTAGATTAATTCGTCCACCATTATTTTCAGCAGCAGGGAGTTCCCCGAATAATAATTAAAAGGAAGTAATCAGCTGCAAGTGAAGAATTTATGGGACAGAATGGTTCAAGTCGTTCAGATCACAGCAGCCAAACCTAAGCTTGCCTTGCTGGAAATCAGCCCATGGAAAAACTTTGGAAACGGACAATAATCAACAATGACAAAGTTCTGGCAAACGGTATGGCAGCGTCAACCCAGAATTAATCATTTTTTCAGACCAATAATATTTTATGGCCAGACACTTTTGAATAAAAAGTCCTTTCAAAAAGGTCCTATGAAACGTCTTTGTTTCCTCTTGGTACAGAATAGGATGTTTAAAATATGACATTTTTAGCCTGTCTGGAATATTTCACATTCATCCAATACTATTGCTTTTTAAATTTAGCTTTGATAGCTTCTAGCTGTGACCAAATGGCAAAATCGCTGCACAGCTGCCTCATTCCACATTTCCAGAGAAGAACTTTAAATGTGACTGGTATACTGGCATTACAGAGCTAGCGGTCGACTAAGCTAGGTAACCAGATCAGTGTACTTTTTCTAGGGGACTTAATCTGCTTAAAGATAAAAGGAATTCAAATTTTAAGCCAAGTTTTCAGGTATGCCCCAAGAAAAGACTGATTCTATAACCAGAATACATATTGGAAAAGTATCTATATTCTCTTAGGTTTGCAACTGGCATGAGGTAGGGGAGGTGGGCACTTACAGGGGGCATTATTTGATTTGCGTTCCTGCTGTAATGACACCGCTTCTGATGTGACCCAGAAGTGACATCATCGCACCAGGGTCACATTCTAGCAATCTCTCTCTTAGGCCTTTCGACACCCTGAATTATTTCAGTCCCACTGCAAAACTTACCATCATAACCAGATGTGGTACCTTTAAGTACTGCTAGTGTGCTTCTGGAGGGGAGGGGCCTGTATCCACCCCCTTGCAAGAGTATTTAAGGGCTTTGTTTACCATCTGTCATGATGGAAGGGTGCCTTGCTAAGGCGTCCACTCCCTTGGATGGTTTCAGCCAAGAAAAATGGAAGAGGGCTGTTTGCAGTGGAACTGGACACAGGCACTATGGAGGATGCCTGGCTGCTTCTTCAGTTCCCTGTGAGAGCCTTAAACAATGTAAATAGTTTATTCCAAAGACCAAAAGCATCTGGGAGAGGCCCTGAGTTATCTTAAATATTAAGACAACTTGGCCATGTTTTCAAGAGGCCGGCAGAGCACTGGTGGCTCTGTCCCTTATGCTCTTTTCACATGGCTTCGCAGGCTCATGACTCAGACTGTAAATATACTTCTTTCTGAGACCAGGACTGATCGTGTAACAAACAGGCAATCGTTTGCAAATTCAAGACCACTGCTTCGCTTTAATTTTCTTCTTCTTTTCTACTTCTCCTTTTATCACTGTTCTTGCTTGCAAGAAGCCATTGAGGGAAACAAGGCTATACATTTTCCTTCCAGAAAGAAAGGCAGCAAAGGAATAGAATCTGTGCTTTGCAATGGATCTTTTTTTTCCAGAGATGGGAGATGTACTTTGTGCTGACTGCTAGGAATCCCCATTAAGGGAGCAAGGCTAATGGTGCTTATCTGGAACAGGCTGTGCAACAAATGCGTGCCTGGCTTCCACCTTCACGTTGAATTCTCAGCTGGCAATTACAAAGGCAGCTCCCCTCTTTTGGTCCAGGGCTGCGCTCTTCCACTTGACTGTACAGACAACTGTTCTTCCCGATTGTCTACATCAAGCTCAGAGAGGCCATATGGCCGGGTATGCAAGCTGCCAAAGAGCATTCCAGCCAATGCTCCCTCTAAGCAGTGGTGTCCTGTGAGCAATCGTTCTACTTTGTGAGCTACTGGCATTAAAGTTGTGAGCGAGTGTTTGGGCTACTGCATAAATTACTTGACTCTGGAGCCATCCTTCCTGAGCTAAGACAAAAATGTTTGAGCTGGAGGCTAAAAAACTGTGAGCTAGCTCACACTAACTCAGCTTAGAGGGAACACTGATTCCAGCCCAACATGCCACCTTGGGAGCCTCTCATTAACAATCTTCCACTTACTCCTAAAACAGGAAAACTAAAAGACTGAAGTCTTCTTTTTTCCATGCCTCTGTCCATGCTTCCATATTGAAAAAAGATTATCATTAAAGAGCAATAGTGCTTGTGTTATTTTACAAAATACTATTTGCTTCTTCAGTGAAAATACAAGAGCTCTCTCTTGTACCTAGCCAAGGTTTCAGTGGTCTGTTGTCCCTCCAGTCTTATGCTGTGGTTTTTTTTCACAAAGTCAAGTCTATGGGAGGGGCAACCCCAAGGCGAAAGTTCTTGAGTCTAGCTGGGGATTTGATTCCCTTGTTAAAAAGTACCCACGACAGCAGCAAACTGCGAGATGGTAGATAATACTGAAGGAGTATGGTGGAGGGGCTGTGGTTCAATAGAAGAACATCTGGTTCACATGTAGGAGGTCAAAGTTTCATTCCCTGGAATCTCCAATTAAAGAATCAGGTAGCTGGTGATGCAAAAAAGAGCTTGTTTGGTGTCATGGTTAAGAGCGGCAGACTCTAATCTGGAAAAACGGGTTTGATTCCCCACTCCTCCACATGCAGCCAGCTGGGTGATCTTGGGCCAGTCACAGATCTCTCAGAGTTGTTCTCTCAAGCACTGTTCTCGAGAGAGCTCTCTCAGCCGCACCTACCTCACAGGGTATCTGTTGTGGGGAGAGGAAGGGAAAGAGATTGTAAGCCACTCTGAGACTGCAAGTGAAAACCGAGGTATAAATCCAACTCTTCTTCTTCTTCTGTCTCAAAACCCTGGAAAGCCACTGCCAGTCAGAGTAGACAATACTCTCCTGAACAGGCCAAAGGTCTGACTCACTATAAGGCAGCTTCGTGGATTCCTCTGTTCAAGGTACCACTGCTGCTGAGATATCAGCAGTTAACACCCAAAGGAAGAAAATTCTGTTTCTGTTTTTGGACCTTTTGCACATGAAAAGGCCCATAAGAAATTGTCCCACAGAGCAAAACTCACACATTTTATACTTTCGGGACCAGTTCAGGAATTGTTTTGTGTTACTTTCTTTACTTGGGGTTGTCATTTACATGTGTGAGCAAAGTAATGCATTAGTCGAGAGTTCACAGATCTCAGCCTCAGGAAGTTCTACAGTCTCGAAGAGCATTTCAGAAGCTAGAAAAGTTGTTGTGACTGATGCCTCACATACACTACAGCTACTCACTTGTGTCGATAATCCCACTGCGTAGAGAACATCTGCACTGAGACAAGCTTAAGCTGGGCTTATTCTAGAGACAGGTGTGAAAGCAATTTACACTTCTTATCTTTACTGGTGGGGGCTCAAAATCAAAGATGGAAACTATCAGTTCATCTACTTCCTTACCAGTTCTCCATACCAGTTTAATTTCACTCCTGACCAGCACTAACGCTGTCTGTCTTTGTCTCCTTCACACATAGAGCCAAGATTGAAAACTGCCTGGTTTATGAAGTCTAGGATCTACCTGTGATGGGTTGTATCTGAGCAAACTGGACTTGTATCTTGCCTCAGAAGAATAAACAAACTTTGAGCTTGTCGGGGGGGGGGGGGGGTTCAAATGACATCTCAATACAACCTAGAAACCCGAACTTCTCCTTAAGCAAGGATTTATACCATCCAGATATTTATCCAAGAATATCAACTAAATGAAATCACCTTTTGAGGGTGAAATATTGCAAAGGAGATACTACGTTTTGGCAGGGAAGGGAACGTGAAAACAAGGCCACCAGCCGTATACCATCAAGGCTTCGCCTTTTCCACCCCCTTCTATCTGCAGGGATAAAACCATGAGTATGGCCCAGAGGCACAAGCCTTTTGGCAAGAATCAAAGGGCTCTAGGACCTTGGCTTTCATCCCAGGGCCCTAGAATGAATGAACCAGCCCACTGGATTTAGAACCTGCCAAGGATATGGGTTCTGAGCTTTTTATTTGGTGGTGGTGGTGGTATGTTAGGATGGCAGGAGAAGGCACTAATATAGTTTGGGCAGGAAAAGCCCCCGCTCAGTACAGTGCCACTGTTCTCTTGATGGTGGCGTGTATTGATTTTGGGTCTGACTGAGGACTGCTGCCCACACATTTCCCCATCACACCACCAAGCCCAGCTGGGAAAGAGGCCAAAGATATGTCTGTTCTGGCCAGCCAGTGCTTAGCTCTATTCCCACGCCTGAGGTACATCGTGATGAACCTTCTGCAGCATACACTCTGCCTTCCCTGGTAAAACCCCTGGTTACTCTTTTCTGCCCTAGATTTACAACGAAGGAAAACAGAGGCATTTTAAAAAAATGTTTATTGTACTGGAAAGTGAACTATACATGTTTAAGATCAACCTTATACAAATGTAACTGCATGAGAAAGTGAGATCTGGCAATACATTTTTGTTACAGGTTATATATAGGGTTGCCAGGCCATGCCTGGAAAGTTCTGGAAGCTTTGGGGGTGGGGACATGGGGGGAGAGGCATCATGTGTGCCACAATGTCAGTTCCGGGGGAAACATAGGATAGCTCTAGGAATCACCAGAAGTTAAGAATTTCTGGTGATTCCTAGAGCCACCCTATATCACATCCCGGTTCTCCCTAGAAGTGGCATGATGAATCAAGATGCACGTGACGTCAACATGTTTTTGTTTTAATTTTTCTCCTGCTGCCACTCCAATCAGCAGCAGACAACAAGAGCATCCTGGATTATATAAATTGTCTCTAAATGGAGAGGACAGGAATTAACTGCCAAACTACTTTTGACTGTAAGTTTTTCCACAGGCTTCCTAACCTTTTAAACACAGATCCCTCTCGGCCTCGTAGCTTTCAAATATACTGGAAATACTACAAAGGAGCTCAGTGTGGGTGAAAGAAAGAAAGAAAGAAAGAAAGAAAGAAAGAAAGAAAGAAAGAAAGAAAGAAAGAAAGAAAGAAAGAAAGAAAGAAAGAAAGAAAGAAAGAAAGATTTTCAAAACCAATCCCAGCATTCAAATTTCCTAGAAGAGAGGATGTTGTTCTACTGAAGTGAGCGTTGTTTTTATCTCTCTGCACAGCCACCACCCTCTGTGTCTTCCTCAACCCCGGATTGATTGTCTTCATTTGCATATGAAGACATACTTTTGCTGCTGAAAATTACAACCATCCACATAAAACCATCCCCACCCACCCCCGCATGCGCTTCTTCCTCCCTGCATTTCGGAACACGCCCCTTGAACAGCGTGTCGTATAATTCTGCACGATGGAATGTTCACTCTGCCCACTGCTGCACATGATAAAAAGACAGTGTGCTCTTACGGAACAAATATCCAGAAAGTCTAGGACTAATCACAAAAAGAGAGATTGCACAAATCAGTCTCATTTCCTGTTCAATCTTCATGAGCCCAACAGGATTCTAAACAGCCCAATTAATGCAGAGAAGAAATGATTCAAATAACATAACCGAATAGGGTTTGAACAAATTGTCGCTCAGACAGCTACTCACTGAGAGCAGCTTCATACATCTGCAAAAAACACATGTAGAAAGTGAGTTTGATGTGGAGGCTTGTTGCTGGAGCTGCCCGATGGGTCCATTTCCCTGAAATATATTAGGAGACCATGGGAAGCAATCTTTCCCAGCCATGGCAAAACAATCTCTCTCCATCTTCAATCTGCATCCTGGTCAAACTATGATCCTACAGCACAGGGATGTCCTGAGGGTGGCTGGAATTTGGCTTATAGAAATCTTGGTATTAACCAGCAGACTTTTAAAGCATGGCGTATAACCTGACAGCAGAATTCTAACTTCTGGGCAAAACTATCCATTTCTTTCATCTGCCTTTTTTTTTTTTAAGTGACATTCCCCTTTTCCAAAATTGTCAGTGGAGAGAGGTAGATGCAGAGGCTCATAAACTGGCCCAGTGGTTCTCAGGCTGCTGTATCAAAGGGCTGCCTGTGCTGGGGAGAGCCACATAAGCCTCCCTGTGTGGCACATCCTGTTTGAGATGCACAGAAAATGGAAGCAAGGGCTCTGCTACGTCAGCAGCTGTCATTGAGCCAAGAATGGATCTGCATTCGATTCCCAAGAGAGTGTGAACAAAAGCAAGCTTCTAAGCGGCTATGCGAGTGCATAGTAGGCAAGCTGGCCTAAAAGCAATTCCGCTATGTAAAGTGGTTTGTGGGTACGTAAACAATCCACCCTGATAACATCACTGCTACACATCAGCATGACTGACACACTCAGGTGAAGCCGCCTGCCAGGTAACTGTGGCCATTTTAACCGCATCGCTGCTAACACCTGTAGTCTGTGGCCATGTGGTGAAAAGAAAAGAAAAATCACCGAACACTGGGTGTTAAGCGGCTTCCTAGAAAGTAGCTGTCAAATTTCAAGGCAGCTTTGGTACATGTGCATTAGGCCACCGACGCGTTTCATACAATGTGCAGAATGAATAGGTAATGGTAGGACTTTGCACAGATGGTAATCACTTCAGACTGCAGAGAGGACTCAAATGCTGAAATGCATGACTAAAGGATCCTTGCATACAGAAAACCAGCAAGTCAAGGAGACACATCAAGAAAGGTTCTGCTTGCCTTGACCTGGATAGCCCTGGAAGCCCGATCTTGTCAGATCTCAGAAGCTAAGCAGGAACGACTCTGGCAAGTACTTAGATGGGAGACCTCCTTAGAATACCAGAGGCAGGAGGAAGGGGCAGGCTTTATTCAGCCACCTCTCTGATCCCAGTAGGGGTCAGTCACCAGAGGTCACCATGACTTCCAGTTGCAGACACACTCACACACATGTGTGGACGCGCACACACACAAAAAGACACCAAAAAAAGAGAAAAGTTCTGCTTAGCTTTCACCTTGACACAGTATTCCTATATATTGAAGGGGGGGAGGCCAGCCATGGGGGAATATTGAAACACACAAGCCATCATCTGCAACTTAAAATGTTTTTGACTGAGCCTTACTAATGTAATCTGCTAACACTGCAACCCAAAAAATGCTGTCCTGGGAGTAAGTCCCTTGGAATACACCTGAATAAGAATTGGTGTAGACCTGCTTAGGATTATTCACAAAGTGCTTTAAAAAGACCTAAGCGTACACCATGGAAATCTGTCTTGGATCCACCGGAACATTTCTGCAGACGGGTTTCTGTCCACAGAGCACAACTTGGCCACCTCCCCACCCCCTCAAGCTGCAGCCCAAAATATTCCCTGAAATGCGGCCCCTGGAGGACACGGGCCCTCCTCCGGAAGCAGCATTTCAAGAGGCACTTCGGGCTTCAGTAAGAGAGGGGAAGAAAGAAAGTTCCACTCGCAGACAAATAGCCTTCAATCAGTGAAGACGTTCAGGTGGATCCAAGCCAATGTCATATTCATAAAGAAAATACAACAGAAGAAATGGAGAGAAGGAGAGTTGTCGTGTTTAAAGCTACTCCTTTTGCTATTTTTGCCCAACAATTAACAGCCAGTTTTACGGTAGGATGAAAAACTATTGTTATGAATTAAAAATAAACTCATTTCAATTTTCCCGGGGGGGGGGGGGGGGGGGGGCCTCTGAGCTCACACAGTTATAAATCTGGAGTGGGGAAGACTACCTTTTTTAGCACCTTAACCTCTAGCTAATTAGCAGCATCCTGCCTTTTTCAATCACTCCCAGGGGGAATAAAGGGCACCTTGTCAGATTTCCATCACACTTGTTATCTGTACTCCTACCCATTCACATCTCTGACACCTACAGTCATTAGGGCTTGCAAATGCCACCCTGTTTAGCATTACCTTTCAAGTGAATTCGGAGTCTGGCAGTTCAGCTTCTGCCTCCAGGTTATCCCTTCCTAGGAGCTCAAGAATCTCACAGCCCAGGATGTAGCTTATAATTAGCTGGATTTTTTTTTTATGTGGCTCATTCTGCTGCAAGGCATGGCCACCAAAAGAATGGCCTTGGAATGGAGTTGAGGAGTACCTGCAAAATCCTGGATGGAAAAAAACAAATCACAGCAGGCATCCTTGATCCCTTCATGGTACAGCTGCCAATCAAGGGACTCCAAGGGTGTGGTTATTAGGGGCTACATCTGCCTATTATAGTGAAGGGCAAGAGAACAGAGGAAAGCCCTGCTAATCCCCGCCCAAAGGGTGTTATTAAGGCAGAGATCTGTGTTCTCCCTCCAGGTCCTTTTTTTTTGCTCATGCAAGTTGCCCATTCTAAAGAAAAACAGCTATTTCAGGCTCCACTGGGGCTTGAATCACATAACAGCTGCCTCACCTCTGAACTGCGCTCTTGCTGCATATTAAGATTGCAACCATGCCATTGTGGTGTTGCTGTTGTTTTTACAAGCAACGCATCCTAAAATCAAGATGGCCAGAGTAGCATAATGGTTGTCATGTTGGGCCAGGGAGATCTGGGTTCAAATTACTACTCTGCCTGTTGTTTATTTACTTAATTTATGCTCTGCCTTTCTCACTGAGACTCCAAGAAGATCTATGCAACTTAAAACAATGCAACAGGAACAAAATAAAACTTACAGGTACCAGTGAAGGACTGCCTCCCCCCCCCCCATTGCCCAGCCCATCAGTTAAGAACTGCCTCACAAGCCCTGTTCTCTGACCCCCCCCCCCACACACACACACACAATTTCAAAGGTAAGGTGAGTGGCAAGTAGAGACAGGGCTTCCTCAGTAGTGGCACCTTGCTTGTGGGACGCCCTTTTCCTTTCGGATTGCCTGGCACCTGCATTGCCTTTTTGTTCACCCAGGCTTGATGTTTCTGATATGATTTTATTCTGGAAACTGTTATTTTAAGCTGTCTGTGGTCTGTTTTTATGATCTATGTTTTCAGGTTGGGCTGGGGGGGATTAAAGTTGGATTTTACATAATATCTTCCAATGTTTTGTTTTTATCGTTTTTATTTTGTATGCTGCCTGGGGCATGTCTCTAGGGCTGGAGTTGTGCCCTCTGAGGCCATCATAGAGGACTACCCTTGAAGGTCACACTAGGCACATATCCAGATGTGCTCAGCTTTACTGTCAGATTTAATTTACAAGAGCTGAAACCTATGCATAGAAAAACAGCTTCTGGAGGTCAGTCTTGGCTCACATTAAGCCACACGTAGTGTAATTTACAATTCGGGCTAATGCCAGATCCAGAACAAATAAGATGTGATGCTAACAGGAAGGTCCTTTGGAACAGGTGAGCTCATGTGCAGCGGGTGGGGCAGCTTTGATACTGTCTGATCAGGTAACAGAACAGTCACTTTCGAGCAAAGCTTGAGAGTCTGTCCCATGGTTTCCTTGCTCTTCTGCATTAACAAAAAAAAAAAATCCCCACAAGTAAAAAAAAAAGCTAGTATAGCATTAAAAGCTTGGAATTTGTCCCCATAAGGTGTTAAGTTGGAGAAGGAGGAGAAGAGGAGGAGTTGGATTTATACCCTGCCCTTCACTTGAAGTCTCAGAGCAGCTTACAATCTCCTTCCCTTTCTCTCCCAACAACAGACACCCTGTGAGGTAGGTGGGGCTGAGAGATCTCTTTCAAGAACTGCTCTTGAGAGAGAACAACTCTCAGAGAACTTTGACAGACCCAAGGTCACACCAGCTGCTGCATGTGGAGGAGTGGGGAATCAAACCTGGTTCTCCCAGATTAGAGTCCGTGCTCCTAACCACTACACCAAACTGGCTCTGGTTAAGAATGCTGGACTAGAATCTGGAAGACCAGGTTCGAATTTCCACTTGTGCCATGGAAGCATGTGGAAGAGTGGGGAACCAAACCCAGTTCTCTCGGCTTGGAGTCCACGCTCTTAACCACTACACCAAACTGGCTCTCAATGCCAGCAGCCTCGACCTGCAGCTAACTATCACAGTCCAAGCAACTGCCTAAGAATGAGACTATGAAGAAGAAGAAGAGAAGAGATTGGATTTACACCCCGCCCTCCACTCCCCAAGGGAGTCTCAGAGCCAAGGGAGTCTCAAACTCCTTTTCCCTTCCCCTCCCCATAACAAACACCCTGTGAGGTAGGTGGGGCTGAGAGAGCTCTTTCCCAAGCTGTCCTTGAGGGAACAGCTGGTACAGAGCTATGGCTTGCCCAAGGTCATCCAGCCAGGTGCAAGTGGAGGAGTGGGGAATCAAACCCGGTTCTCCCAGATTAAAGTCCGCGCACTTAACCACTACACCAAACTGGCTCTCTATCTGATCAAGGCCCATCTCTGGTGAATCTTAAGAGCCTCATCTTTTCAGACAGCTCCACTCTGAGTTTCAACACTCTGATAAAAACAACTGGAAGCCAAGCAAGGACCCAAAAAGGGATAGTGAAGGCAGTATAAACACCATAGAGGTCCTTGAGAAGGAATGTGTACAGAACACACTGATCAAATCCCTGCTTCCTCTGTTCTGTTTGCCCCCATCCTAGAGGCTTTAAGAAAGCCCCCGAATGTCACACATAATCCCAAGGCAAATCCATGGAATGAAGACACACCAACTTCTTCCCCCCAGATAGTCCAGGGTCAACATACACAGCAGGATTAAGTTGTGCACGTTGCGAAAACCAAAGCAGCATTTTAAAGCAAGGCTTTAGCTAGATTTGTCACAGTCTGACTCATAGACTTGGTATGTTAAAATAGATAGGACTTTGGTACATCCTGCAGCACTGCCCTACCTCAAGTGTCATTGCTCATTAACTAATTATTATCAGGCAGTATCTTTTCACAGCAAGATCAGGTCTGGTCTGTCTCCCTTGTTCCCCTGCCTCCGTCATAGGACTTGTCCAGCTACAATTAAAAACAGCATGAACTTGTGTGGTGTAGCTGGTTCATCATGGATTCTCTCTGGTTCTATTGGATACTACTCGACTCTAGCTTCGTTCTCACATCTCTGTTAGCTCTTGCATTTATGTGCTAGTTTGCTGCCATTCATTGACCTTACCAGCCATCTGATCCAATTTCAGCTCTCCTTCTGCATCTTGGCTCTGAGTGACCCTTCCTAATGGCTGCCCCCCACTCTCTCTTTTCCTGTAAGTCGGGCTTGAGGAGATTTTATTCCATTGTATCTGAGGAAGTGTGGTTGCACACGAAAGCTTATACTTTGAATAAAACTCTGTTGGTCTTAAAGGTGCCACTGGACTCAAACTTTGTTCTGCTGCTTCAAACCAACCCCGCTACCCACCTGACTCTCTCTGGTTCTGACAGTCTACATTCCCTAACTACTACCAAATTAAAAAAAAAACTTGTAATATTGCATGTTAAAAAGCTGCTGCTGAAATGAGAAACAAACCTGGTTTTCACATAGCAGTGGGTTATCCTGTGAAAGAAAAGGGTTTCCTGGGCTTTATCAGTGTGATTTTCTTCCTCTGGCTACTGTGGCCTGCTATGCAGTTCCATGAACTGGAGATGCCAAGGACTGAAAACAGTGTTGCACTTACCTGTAACTGTTGTTCATCAAGGTGTGTTCTGTGCAAGCACACATTAGGACTGCGCTTGCACAGACCAGCCACTGGAGGCTCTCTTCCAGCTATTCTGGTATTTCTTTAACACTCCAAGGGGAGCCCCTTCCCTGCAGAGCTTATTAGAGGCTGTCTTCCTGCCTAATGGTCACATGCTCTGCAGGGAGGAGTCCCCCTTTCCCTCAGTCCTCCTGAGCTGTCACAAGTGTCATGACTGTAACTGAATCCTATGAACGCACGGCGGAGTAGGGGGGAGGGAATGTGTGCCTGCACAGAAGACAACTTGATGAACAACAGTTACAGGTAAGTGCAACACTGTTTTCATCTTCAGTCTTCTGTGCAGTCCCACACTGGAAGACTACGGAGCTCCTTACCTTGGAGGCGGGGTAAGTTTCAGTGGAACAAGGAGTACAGCACAGCTCTGCCAACTGCAGAATCCCTTCTTGCATTCACGTCCACCAAACAGTGCTTGACAAAGGTGTTCAATGACGACCAAGTCACTGCTCGGCAGACGTCCTCCAAGGGAGGGCCTCTTCATAATGCTGCTGACGCTGCCTGCGTCCATGTAGAATGTGCCTGAAACTCCAGAGGACATGGTAGACTGATCTGCTCATACCCCAACCAAACAGCCAAGACTATCCATCTAGAAATGGTCTGTGTTGAGGCTGGCCTCCCCCTTGAGCTACCAGAGCGGCACACAAAAAGGCACAGGGACTGCCAGAAGCCTTTTGTTCTAAGTAAAAAAATAAAGACCTCTTCACGTCTAAGGCATTTTTGGCTTCTGAGGTAGGGGATGGAAAAATACTGGAAGGACAATGTCCCAAGCAAAGTGGAAACTAGATACTACCTTAGGTAAAAAAACATAAACTGGGTCTCAGAACTACATGGCTAGCCTGAAACATAATAAACAGATGGTCACCCCGCAAAATGGGGTTCAAATGGGGCTAACAGGAGTTGGGAGAGAACCCCTGACAAGGACCCCTGTGGCATTATGGCACACCCACCAGCCCAACCACTGTACTATGGACTTAGGCAGGACTCATTTTGTAGCAGGAGCTCCTCTGCATATTAGGCCACACACCCCTAATGTAGCCAATCCTCCAAGAGCTTACAGAACTTTTCTTACAGGGGCTACTGTAAGCTCTTGGAGGATTGGCTATATCAGGGGTGTTGGCCTAATATGCAGAGGAGCTCCTGCTACAAAATGAGCCCTGGACCTAGGGACTGTGAATAATCAGGGAGACCCGCTACTCTGGCTCCTCAAGGGATGGTGCAGTAATGAGCCAGTCATCCAACTATGGGTAAACCAAATAACCTTTAGACCTTAGGTGTGCCACCACAACAGCAACACATTTAGAAAGTATCTGTGGGGCAGTTACGACCCCAAATAGAAGCGTCATGTACTGGTAAGAAATAGGATTATATTTCAAGCACAGGCACAAGTGAGATGGAAATAAGTATCCTGTCGGTCAAGCACATAAAATCAGCAGCTTAATGTTAATAGTTGCAGGACCAGCACCAAAGACAACATTTTGAACTTCCTAACATTCAAGAAAAAATTCAGATCCCTCAGACCAAAGATTGGCCTAAGGCCTCCACCTTTCTTGGATACCAGGAAAAAATGCAAACAGAAGCCTGGGATGGGGTCCGAATCAGGAACCCTCTGTACTGTCCAATTTTGGACAAGGGATGATAGCTCCTGCTCCAACTCAGGCATGGAGTTATTCAGAGCCTGATCAGAATGTCAGAGGGGCGCACAGCCACTACTAAAACTCTAACCTATAATCTAAACTAACAATCGACAAAACCCAAGTGTCACGAGTGACCTCCTGCCATTTGTCCCTGAAAGCAGCCAACCTGTCTTTAAAAATGGTAGGTGGCTGATCTATTACAGGCCCTAGTCAGAAAGAATCTTTTGGAGCCCATTGCAGCTCTTTAGGAAGTGGCTGATGTTGTGAGCCCAAATGTCTAGCTCTATGATTGGACTTGTGCCTGCCCTGTGCCACAGACCCTGAAAAGGGCCACTGTGTGAATACTGAGATGCAAGGGACCGCTGGTACAAGTGCTGGGAGTATGGCCGACTGTGATTGCTGGAATCTGTACATCTGCCTGGGCCTGTACGAAGTGGCAGGACCTGCTGTGATGTCAAATGAATGAGAAGTTTGCTTGCTCTTCTTGATTTGAGATAAAAGATCTCTGGTTGACAAGTGCCATTCCCTCAAACGGGAGGTCTTCAATCTTCTGATGGGTGTTAGGAGGAAAAGCTGTGGAGTGCAGCCAAGCATGCCGTCTTAATACAAGCGCTGAAGCCATGGCCCTGGAGGGGGAGTCAGCGGCGTGTCTGCTTGCATTAATCTGTTGCTTGGATAGGCACAACGCTTCCGCTTGGAGAAGTTTAGCCAGAGGGTTCTTGTCTTCAGGCAGAAACTCTATATAAGCAGCCATCTTTTCCCAGAGGAACAATGGGCATCCTCCCATAATTGCACTATAGTTGGCAGTGTGCAGGTTGAGTGCAGCAGAAGAGCAAACTTTTCTGCTTACTGCATCAATTATTCACCCCTCTCTATCAGCTGGTGAGGAATGCGCACGAGGTATGCTGTTTTGCCTGCATCTCCTAAGCTAAAAGGGATGAAGCCAGAGGATGGCTGAATAAATAGGTGTGACCTTCTTGTTGCACCCTGTATAAATTCTCCACCTTTTTGGATATGGCAGCCATTATAGCTGGATTCTGTCAGAGTGCCTTGGAGATGTCGGCAATACCCTCCAGGACAGCGAAGGTGATTAAACAAGGTGACTCTGCATAAAGCTTGCCTAAGATCTTGTCTCGAGGTCTTGGGTTGCTGGAGGTCACCTCTGTTTCTAACGGTTTAACCATTCGCATCGTTTGCTCTGCGTAGAGCTTCAGATCTTCATTAGGTGACACTGGATCAGGGTACCCTACAGTGTCATCAGGAGAAGGGTCTGATGGTAAGTCCAAGCCCAGACCAGAAGGGGAGTCAGCCCTCAAAACCTGCTCTTTCTCAGAACCTGAATGAGGGTGGGAAGATCTGCAGCATCACCATTCCGTGAACTGGTGGACCTGCAGCATCACCATTCCGTGAAAAGGGGAGCCTCAGTTTTGGAGGTGCTTTTTGCAATTGCCAGTCGCCCCATTCTTGAGGTCTAGGAGAAGGAAAATAATAAAGGTAGCCTAGCCAAGGAGGCGGAGGCACAGAACTCTGCCACGGTGCTGGGGAGGATGGTTCCGATGGTCGACAAGCAGATGGCCAGGCTCTATTTCTCCTTCTGAGAACAAATGAGCTTGGGAAGCATGTGGAGAAGGCATTGGTGGCGGAGAGCACTTTCTCCCATGAGCTTGCCTTTAAGTGCACTGCTCGATCTGAGCGGGCTTTCGGGGAGGGGGAGGAGGGGGAAGAGATTGGATTTATACCCCGTCCTTCACTACCCGAAGGAGTCTCAGAGCGGCTTACAAACTCCTTTCCCTTCCCCTCCCCACAACAGACACCCTGTGAGGTAGGTGAGGCTGAGAGAGCTCTTTTCGGATCTGTCCTTTAGAGAACAGCTCTGACAGAACTATGGCTTCCCCAAGGTCATCCAGCAGCTGGAAGTGGAGGAGTGGGGAATCAAACCCGCTTCTCCCAGCTTAGAGTCTGAGCACTTGCACATGGCTGAATTATGGGCCTCATCTAAGCAGAAAAGGCAGAGAAGGTGTTCATCCAAATGGGTCATTTCCATACCCCTCCAGGTACATTTTTAAAAACAAAGCCTTCTGCGACATTTCCTGACAAAGCAAGAGTCCCCAGGAAGCAAAGAAAACGTCTAAGAAAAACTCAGGACAACCAGAGCCCAAGAGAACACATCCTCACAACGCAGCAGCAAAGAAAGGACTGTGGGAAGTGGGGAAGAGCTCTTCCCTGCAGGGCACATGACTTTTAGGCGGGAAGATGGCCTCTAATGAGCTCTGCAGGAAAGGGCTCCCATTTAGAGTGTTAAAGAAATATCAGAATATCTGGAAGAGAGCCTCCGGTGGCTGGCTGAAGGTGAACCTAAGATGTTCTGCAAAGCATGCACTCTCTGCCATTAACCTTTTCAAACCCGGGTCTCAGGACTCTGTGACTGGCTGCACTTCTGGATTTTTTTCCCTAGCATGTGCTAGCTGAGATGCTTTAACTAAAGATGCCAAAAATAAGAACCGGAGACCTCTACCATTCAAAGCAGGTGCTCTACCACCAAGTCCCAGCCCCCGCCTCTTTGACTGTACTCACACATCAAGAGAAACTTATATTCTTTCCATGCAAACTAGAGTTATCATTCACACACGCAAAAGTACAGAACTGAACGTGCAACAGCCACAGCTGAAGCTTGACCGAGGTTAGGAAGGAACACTCCTATCAAAACAAATTATTCATTTTGTGTGTTACCTTTAGGAGAAGTGGATATTTGCAAATTCTCTGGATTGGAGTTAGCAGATAACCTTCAAGTGGAATGTCTGTGGTCTTCCGCCCTCCCAAAAGCATGCAACTCTGTAATGAGAAAAGAACAATTGCATTACCTTTGACACAAAGCCTCCAAACATTCCCAGATAACACACGGTATTTTTATAGATGCACAGAGATCTACAAAGTCCCATGCAAGCTATGAACTGAGAAAAAGATCAGTTCATTGCATAGCAGAAAATGAAAAGTGATGATAATCACAGCAATAAATTCTACACCAATGCCTTCCAAATTCTATAACCGGGGCTGCAGTTCTATGCACACCTGGGTAATTTTAAAGAAATACTCTATTCTGAGAACAGATCAGCCTACTTCAGTGCAATGATTCTGGGGAAATTATTGCATTTACACAAATACATTTCAATATATCAATACAATGCCTTAAACAAACACGTCAAAGACTCTAGGACAAGGGTGTCAAACGTGCGGCCCGGGGGCTGGACCAGGCCCCCAGAGGGCTTCTATCAGGCCCTCACTGGAACTGGCCATCTCCTGCTTCCAGTTCTGTTACTGCTGCTGCATCATAGCTTGTTTCACCAGACTCTCTCAACTGCTCAGTCATTTCATGGTTTCCCCTAGGTCCTAGACTCAGAACTCTGAGCATGAGATTTCTGTGGTGAATGTCAATAAATCAAAAGTAGGTTTGCAGCTTACAGATACACACCTGAACAGTATAAAGATTACCACAGCACAGTCATTTTGATGCAATAATTCAGAGCAAGAATGGTCAGTTTTCAGATACTGTTAAATAAACAAAATATTGCAAGAGTGCTAATGTTTTAAGCATGCTTTTATTTTAAGTTAAAAAAATTGTTTGTGTCCTTTATAAAAGTTTATATCTCCACTACCTGGCATTACATTTTATGACACACATGGTCTGGCCCAACAAGGTCTTATTTACGTCAGATCCAGCCTTCATAACAAATGAGTTCAACACCTGTGGTCTAGGATGTACCAGACCACTGACAGCATTCCAGTTAGAACCATGGATCTATGATGAATCATAACAGCATTCTGGAACCTTCCCTCTCTGTAGCACACTCTATTGATCTGTGTCAGTATTTCCATCTCTGCCTGTAAGCTCAGACTCCCCCAAAGCTTCAGAGAAGAAGATATGGTTCTTGCACTCCAATGGGTTCAGTTTCCAGTTTAATTCCATACTGATTATCCTTGACACAGAAAATGGAGTTCTCTCCCCTCCAGCCGCTAGTTTCCTCCATTATATGTTCCCTTGGAGGGTCCCAGTTCCCTCCACTGGCTCTAATACAGTCAATGAGTTGGGTTGACAGAAAAGCTCCAGAAGCAGTGGAGCATGGGAAAAGGAAATAAAGGCGAAAGAAAGCTTCAGCTTCCTCCCTCCTCCCCACATACACTTCTTTTGATGCTAAAAGCAGATCCTCACGTATCCTGATTCACAAATGAATGGAGCCAATGCAAGACTAAACATGCCTATTTCTCCCTACCACAGTTTTCTTCCAAGGAGCTCAGGTAGTACATATAGTTCTCCCCTCTCCAGTTTGCCCCCACAACAGCTCTAAGGCTGAGAGAATGACTGGTTGAAGATCACCAAGTGAGGTTCATGACTGAGTCAGCATTCGAACCTGGAACTCTGAAGTTCCTGGAACTCTACACGACTCCAGTGCTCGCACAAAAAAGTGCTCGCACAAAAAAGTACTTTGGAGTCTGCCTGTATTTGTGAACATATGTGAATAGAGTAAATGAGGAGGTGAATGTCAGAGAGAGCTGTCTTAAATGGATCTAGCCAATGGAGGTATTGCACCTAGATTTAGAACTGTTCTAACCCTGAGCCTGCCGCATTTTAGGTTCTCACAAGAGAATATTCCAAAGCAACTTCTGACGTAATTACCTAGACGGGATGTTGTATAGCTTGAATGATTTCTCTTTTCAGAAATGCTCTCATCAGTCGTAAACTTCTCCTCCCAGTGCGCCCATTCTTTCTAATGTTTACGACTGGAAGTGCCGGCCCTCACCTTCCATCCAATTTTCCAGCGCTTTTGTGTGAATCGTAAGCCATTTCTGTCCTCTCGTTGTTTCCTCCTGCCCCCTCACTGGCCCTTTAAATCACGCCCTTTTCAGAACTGAAGTATTCCCACATTTTCCAAAGACGGGTCTCTGTTTCAGACTCTGGGAGGGCCTGGGCCAATTCCACTCATACAAAAAGCTCTTTTTATTCCAGTGTGACTTCATCTGATGGTGACTTTACAATGCTGGGTAGGAGCAGAGAGGGGAGGCTGAGAAGAAGGAGTGACGCAAGGGAATACGACCTACAAGCAGTGATATTCACACTGAATACAACTACTTTAAAAATCATTGGGGGGGATTGATAAACCACAGCTAGCAGCCTGACACCACAGTCTACAGTCCTCCCTGCCCAGTACAGTGATGAGATGATAAATCTGAAGAGCCAACATAGCACAGTGATTAGAGAGCTGAACTAGAGACACTGGTTCAAAGCCCCACTTGGCAATAAAGCTCACTAGATGACCTTAGGGCCTGTCAGTCTTTGTCAGCCTAACCTGCCTCATAGGTCTGATAGTCATGAGGACAAAATGGAGGAGGAGAGAACCATGTTCTAAGCCACACTTGGTCCCTATTGGGATACAAAATATCTAAACCAATAAATACATGGAGAACATTCTGGAACAATGAACACACCCACATTTCTCTCTTAAGGATCCAACATGAGATGCTTTTTCAGTTTTAGATCATTATTTTCAAGGAACAAAATTCCATACCTTGAGAGGGGATGGGGCCTTGCCAGGAGCGCAAAAGGGGTGAGGTGAGACTGGCCCCATGGCAGGGTGACTCTCCCACTGGCCCTTCCCTCCCTCCACTGTGCCAACAGGCCAGCTGCCTGGCCAACACAAGCCTAAGGGGCTATAGAAGCTGCTCTCCTTGCTTCCTGGCACGATGACAGGTATTGCTTGCACTTCCTAGGCTCTGTCTCCACGGTCCACCTGGCTAGTGCCTCGCTCATCTCAGTTTGGCCTTGGGCCCAGAAAGTGTTGGTGCCCTGCAAGACTACGGAAGTGGTGCGAGCAGGCTGGTCTTCCACCAAGGTACCGGTGAGTATAGGGGAGGGATCCTGGCCCCAGACTGGGGAATTCTTCAGTGACATTTGCTCTGCAGTGCTGGACTTGAGATACAAGGTGCCAACCTCTGTGGCACAGTAACAGGAAGGCAGTCTGCAGTCTTTCACTAGACATGCTAAGAGTCTAGACATTTTAGTAATCTGGAAGTAATGTCGCCACAATTTACTCCCAGGAACCTTTCTACCCATAATCTGTGGTCTCTCACACAGTGTTTACACATTAGAGACCAGAAGCAGATACACATTGTGGTAGTCTTATTACAAAGAAATGGGAAGTGGGATTTGGTTTTGTTTTAAGAAAGACACTGAAATAGAGGCAGAGAGGGAAGGCACCTGTACAGGAAATGGAGAGAAGAGGAAACATCAAAGAAATCCAGGGACCAATGCATTTGTATCACAAAATTCCTTCCCAAGGACAGCTGAGTTCTATTCTCCCATACAGCATGGAGATGTGGATGGTTTTTAGTGGAAAAATTTGGGGGCTGGAAAGGCTACAGTGCTCTGCTCTACATACTCTGGCCTTGATTAAAGACTGCAGCTTCTGTGGCAAAGAGCAGGGGGGCACCATCAGGAACCTATACCCACTGGACATCACATGCTAATTCGGCCCAAAGGGTTTCTGGGGACACCGCTGCTTACCAAGAGGAATGCTCTGACAGGCGGGATCTTGTTCAGTTCCATGAGCAGCCTGAGTGCTTTCTCGTGGTTGCTGCAATATTCCTCATAAACACAGAACTTGTCTTTCTGCAATGAGGCAAGAACAGAAAATATCTATGTTAATGCAAGGCATTCCTCCAATTTGTGTCTCCCCCCCCCCCTTCAAATAAATACAAATTGAAATCATTTGACAAAGGAATATGGACTGCATACGCTGGGCATTATGGGAGATCACTGTACTAGAGTGCCGTCATTGGAGAGTCTGTCTTCTGCTGATTATTAAAGTTCACATCATATTTCAGGGAGGCTCTCTAACAGCCTTCGAGACTCCCATATCTTTCAAGCCAAGTAAGTCTGAATCAAGTTATATCGACCTTCAAGTAGTTTTAAGTGATGGTTGAGCTATTCGATCGGATTTCCAGTTCATTCAACTGTAAGCAAGTATTTTGTTTCATCAGAGATGGACATTACTGAATCTCTTGTGACTGGCAGTCTATAAAAGCTATAGGAGTTTCACAAGACTATGTGGATGATTTCCACTCAAGAAAAAATATGCTTTGGTAAGAAGCACTTGCAGTTTTCTTTTAAAAACAAATGGGAAAGGTGTGCAGAAGGAGTACCAAAGTACCCTTAGGTTCTCTTCTACCTAACCTCTGGCCTATGCTGGTAGCAAACCAACTTTTTTTTTTTTGAAGAATTCCCTTAAAAAGTACTCTTAAGGGAAATGTGTTCCCTCTAAGCTGAGTTAGTGTGAATCTGCTCACAGTTTTTTAGCCTCCGGCTCACACATTTTTGTCTTAGCTCAGGAAGGATGTCTCCAGAGCAAACTAATTTATGCAGTAGCCAAATCGCTCGCTCACAACTTTAATGCCACTGGCTCACAAAGTAGAGTTTTTGATCACAAGACTCGACTGCTTAGAGGGAGCATTTGTCTGCATATGTATGTAATCAAAGTTGCACTTCAGACTTTCAAGTCAAATTCAAGTTTTAATGACCTGTGTTTTAATGGCTTGTATTTTAATACTGTGTTTTTTCTAATTGTAAGACCCTAGAGCAGGACTCTGCAGAGGCATCATAAAAATATTCTAAATGCATTAAATAAAATTGAGGGGCATCAGCCTCAGATGCCTAACAGGTGCTCTGATTAAAGAGAAAAAAATTATACAAATAGGGTCACCAACCCCCTGACACTGATCATCAGGCTAGCAGGGGGGCTCACTGGCAGGGGAGGCAGGCCTAGGCTGCTGTTGCTGGTGACATGGCCACTTCCGGTGCGTACCAGAAGTGACATCATCACATTTTGCAGATACTCTGGTATTTTTGCAAAAACTCTATGGTAGAAGCCATTATTACCATAGAGTTTTTCCCCAAATACCAGAGTGTCGCCATGATGCTGGCAATATGTTAACATCACTTCTGGTTCATGCCAGAAGTGATGTTGCTGGTGACAAGGCCTAGGCCTCCCTCCTGCTTCTGGTAAGTCCTCTCCTCCCCCGCCCTCGCCAGTTGCCTGGAGGAACCTGGCAACTCTAAGGGATAGCTGGGAGGAGGGCTGGTAAATAAAAGGTCTGCAAAGAACAGAACCTTAAATATATCCACACACACTATGCAGAATACTCAGAAACATTACTCACTATGGGCACAATCCCAAGAGCTGGGGTTAGGAGAGGGGCCGTGGGTCAGTGGTAGAGCATCTGCTTGGAATGTAGACGGTTGCAGGTTTAACCCCTGATATCTCCAGTTAAAGAATCTGGCAGTAGGTGATGTGAAAAACAGGAGACCCTGGAAAGCCACTGCCAGCCTAAGGAGACAATACTGACTTTGATGGACCAAGGGTCTCATGCAGTATAAGGCAGCTTCATGAGTTCAGGAACACACCACACAATCAAAATCCACAGACCTGATATGAGATAAAGGGGAGGGAATGATCTACACAGCTGCAAGTTGTTCTTGGTGCAGTAGTTCCCAATGTCAAAATGGAAAGCCACTTACAGTGCAATCCTAAGAACACTTTCCAGGGAGTAAGCCCCACTGAATAGACTTGAATAGGATTCTGAGTAGACCTGCTTTGGATTGACCTCTAAGTCTAAAATGTGGCTTGTTTCTTCGGTGGCATGGCCTACTCCACAAAAATAACAGATGAAGTTACAGCTGTACACAGAGCTCTACTGAACATGTGTACATCATGTCTTTGGACATACCTATGTCTGTGAAAAATATCTTCAAAAACAACCAACACACTGATTCATTCATTCAATCTCTCTTTCTCTGTCTCGCACACACACATACATTCCTTTCTTGACACTAACATTCCAGCCTTCTCACTGAAATTAAATCTCCCTTTTTGCAAATATAACACACCAGAAGCTATATATTTTCTATATCACAGTTAAGATGGATGGAAAAAAACTCTCCTGTTGCATAAAGATCAGACGTGCTCAGCCCCCATCCACCCAACATCAAGTCATCCGCAGAATAGCATGAAATGTATTCTAAAGAAGCAGTAAAACCACTTCCATGCCTGAATCAATCAGACAAGGACTAATAAAACCTTTCATGGGTGACAGAGATCGGCTGGGTATCTAGCAAGCCTGCTGGGAATATTTTGGCATGGTATGAGCAGGAAAACTAAGAGATGTTCCCTGGTATTAAATATCTGTTTAGCTCCTGATCATCTGGCATTTTAGTGGCTGATAAATATGTCCTTCATAGAGTACTGTTCAAGCTTGTAATTAAATACCATTTAGTACAAAGCCAAAAGTTAATACTAAGGTTGAATACAATTATTCCCTTCCACTTCGTTGGATCCACTTGCATTCACTAAATCTTCTGTCTATGGAAGAAAACTTTTCCTGCTTTGCTAGAGAAAATACTTCTGTTCAGGGAAAGAATTTCCACGAATTTCTCCCTCCCACTGCAGATCCAGCTTGGTATAGTGGTTAAAAGCAGCAGATTCTAATCTGGAGAACCAGGTTTGATTCTCCACTCCTCACATGAAGCCAGCTGGGTGACCTTGGGTCAGTCACAGCTCTCTCAAAACTCTCTCAGCCCCACCTACCTCACAGGGTGTCTGTGGTGGGGAAAGGAAGGGAAGGTGATTGTAAGCCACTCCGAGGCTGTTTCAGGTAGTGAAGGTCGGGGTACAAAACCAACTCTTCTTCATCATCATTCTTTGACAGGGGTAGGGGTGTTTCCTCATGGGTGAGTCTGAAAGAGATGGGCTTCTGCTTCTGAGATGCCCCATTTCGTTTTCTGTAGCCCACAATAGAGATGGGTGATTAGGGAGGGGCTGTGGCTCAGTGGCATAGCATCGGCTTGGCATGCAGAAGGTCCCAGGTTCAATCCCCAACGTCTCCAGTAAAAAGTGTCAAAAAAGCAATGTTCCCGCTAAGCTGTGGAGTCGTGTGAGCAAAAATTCTACTTTGTGAGCTACTGGCATTAAAGCTGTAAGAGAGAGATTTGGCTACTGCATAAATTAGTTTGCTCTGGAGACATCCTTCCTGAGCTAAGATAAAAATGTGTGAGCCAGAGGCTAAAAAACTGTGAGCTAGCTCACACTAACTCAGCTTAGAGGGAACACTGGTAGTAGGTGATGTGAAAGACCTCTGTCTGAGACCCTGGAGAGCCGCTGCCAATCTGAGAAGTCAATGTTGACTTCTGAAGGAACAAGGGTCTGAGTCAGTATAAGGCAGCTTCACATGTTCATGTGACCCTACGATGTTCTTGAGGGTCACTGAAAGCCAAGAACAAAACCATGAAGAGGTTTTAGTGGCAAGTGACAAGGGGAATGTGGGAAAGCTCCACTCCATGCAGCCACTGGATACAAGCCATTCAGTCCAACTTGGGAAATGGGAATCACTGACTCCAGTGCTTCGTTTTGAACAGCTTTTGATTTCTTTCCCAGAAATGACAGACAGCGTAATTCATTCTTGTTGTTGGATGGATCCGGAAGCCATGGGCTCAAATCCAAGGCTCCTTTAATGGCTTGAACCACAAAACTTCACTAGCTCCCACGGATCATATGATTCAATATGTGATCAATACTCAAATGGTATACTCGTGATAACAAAAAAAAAAAATTTCTGCGGAGGGTCAGTGGGCTATAGCTCAATGGAAAGGCATCTGCTTTGCACCCAGAAGGTCCCAGATTCAATCCCCAGCATCTGTAGTTAAAGAATCAGGTAGCAGGCGACCTGAAATACCTGCAACGTAGACCCCCGAGAGCTGCTGCCAGTCACAGTAGACAATTCTGAGCTTCTTAGATCAATGGTCTGATTTCAGGTGAAGGAAACTTCAGATATGTTCATGTGGTCTTTTCAAATGTCACTTGCGAAGGACTCTAAAGTTTAGAGTGTAAGGCTTCTTCTTACACAGCGAAAGGGTGTGCAAAATCAGTTCCTGCAGTTGGCAACCAATATGAGTCACACATAACAGGAGTCTGGCCATTTGTTCTTGTCTAACAGCAGTACCTTTCTCTCCCTGTACCCTTCCTGGGCTCCAGCAACTGGACTTTGGTTGGAGAACAGATACATCCATCCAACTTGTTTCCTCAGTTTTTCCCAGTTCCCATTCTCAGTATGGACTCTTGTCTGTGCAAGTCCCATGATCCCCAGCATGGCCTTTTTGGTGATTAAAGCAGACCCTCTCTTCCCTTTTTTCACAAGAAGAAAACCAGGTTGGATCCAACCTATATAATTCAGGTATAGACATCTAAACTCTGGTTTGGCTGTGACATTATTGCAGCAAAGTCCATTTAGTTTCCAGCCGTGGCCAGCAAAGGTACCTACAGGGAGGCATAAGAGATCACCTCCCACATCTGTCTCCATCAAAGTTCTCCCCCTTCTGAAGGTTCCATTGAAATATAGTGGTTCTTCCTCCTCTCTCAAGACCTGGTTTATTAATCTACTGAGATGGCTGCTTTGCCATTTTTTATTCATCTTTGCATTCAAACACAGCAACGGCAGCCAATAAAGCAGGAGCCACAAAAAGATGAAGGAAAAGAGCTGAGCAGCAGCTGGCTCGTAGGCTTTATCCTCTTTACGCTACACATCTGGAGCTACAGATGCTTCAGTTTCAGGCATTTCTGAGTCAAAGCTTGGGAATAATACAAAGGCAGAAGTTCCTGGCCCCCAAAGGCAGAAAACGGACTGCGTGTGTGACGCAACAGAAAAGAGGGAACTGGCAGTGTTGGGACAGTTGAGGTTTTGTGGGGGGGTGGGGGTTGTCTTTAATAAAAAAGAACACACAAAACAGAGAGGGAAGAAAACAGAAGGGCCAGAGAAGAGAGAGGAGTATTTGCTTTGCATATATGGAGAGTAAGCTAAAATGACTAAACTTGAGGCTATCGTACTTTGGTCATATTGTGAGAAGACAAGAGTTGCAGGAAAAGATAATAATGCTAGGAAAAGTTGAAGGCAGCAGGGAAAGAGAAGAAACAATATGAGATGGACTGACTCAATCAAGGAAGCCGCAGGCCTCAGTTTGCAAGACCTGAGCAAGGCCGCTGACAATATGAAGTTTTGGAGGTCATTAATTCATAGGGCCACCATAAGTTGCAAACGACTTGACAGCACTTAACATACATATGGACACTGCAGATTTAAAATAAAGAACATAAAGGATGCAAGCTCTGACCCATGTACCAATGCCAGAAACAAAGGCTGGAGTCACGCTAAACAATAGCATTAAATGCCTTATTAACACCTTATTAACTATTATCAACTATTAGCTATTATCAACTATTAGTTATTATCAAACAGACTTGAGAGTCTCCTTGCATTGAGAGAACCTTATTGGATTTACCGTTTTGATCAAAACAAAGTATGAAATATTTGTTAATAACCATTAATAAATACAGTTATTTGTTAGGCAGGTGCTACCTCCTACATAATAACTTCCTAAACTGCTTTTTTTTTTTTAAAGTGTGCAGGGGGAAGGAAAGAAACAAGCCTCTGCAAGTTGTCCCCAGATCACATAAAAGCATATCTGTGGTTGCAATTTTCGGTGAGAAAAGGCACGGAGAGAAACAGGTAAATATCTGCTCTCTCCCCATATCATTCTGCAGCCCTAGTCACAGAATGTGATGTCTCAGATTCCTGGTGAGCCAGATTTCAGAACAGATAGCAGTCAGGAATTGGCTAGATCAGTGACCTTTAGCCTTTTCAGACCCACAGTGAACTGTGCATGGGACTCACTGAGCTGCAATCACATGACACAAAATCACATGATATGAGAGTTATATGATAGGAAGTGGGGCGGGCAGAGTTATAACCTCCCTGATGTCAGGACCATGGTAAGTACATCAAGAGAGCCAGGGACAGGAAACACAAGCCAAGCACCAGGAAGTGAAGAATAACTGTCTCCTCCAATCAGTGACCTCCCCATCCTGCTATTGCAAAGAGAGGCAGGAGGGAGGTGCCTTTGCTCTCCATGCATGTATACTGGCAGTGTGGGTCTTCTAAAAGGCAGTGGAAATAAATAAATATTTATGGGAGAGGCTGTGGCTCAGTGACAGAGCATCTGCCTGGCATGTGGAAGGACCCAGGTTCAATCTCCAGCATCTCCAGTTAAAAGGACCAAGCAAGAGGGGATGTGAAAGACCCCAGTACATCATTAATCCTTAAAGCTGCCAATCTTCAGGTGGGGCCTGGAGATCTCCTGGAATTTCAACTAATCTCCAGACTACAGAGAAGTTGCACTGGAGAAAACAGTTGCTTTGGAGGGTGGACCCTGTGGCATTATACCCTGCTGAGGTCCCTCCTCTCCACAAACCACACCTTCTCCAGGTTCCACCGCCAAATTTCCAGGAATCTCCCAATGCAGCACTAGCAAACCTTTTACTCCCTTCTTGGTGTGATATCACAAGTGAAGGGAGATGCTGGACTAGCATGGTATACATTTCTAAGTGGCTTAATTTTTCAGCATATCTTGTCTCTCTCAAAGGACACTGTTTAGGAATCACTGGACTCAATGAGTCACTGGCTGGCTCCTGACTTTGCTCTCCTTCCTGAAGGTTGCTTTATACATCTCAGTAGGGTTGCCAAGTCTGGGTTGGAAAATACCTGGAGACTTTGGTGGTGGATCTGGGAGAGGGCAGGGTTTGGGGAGGGGAGGGGCTTCAGCATGGTACAATGCCATAGAGGCCATCCTTCAAAGCAGCCATTTTCTCCAAGGGAACTGATCTCTGTCAGCTGGAGATCAGTTGTAAAAGCAGGGGATCCCCAGGCCCCACCTGGAGGTTGGCAACCCTACATCTCAGACACCCCATGCTTTAAAAAATTCTCTTCAGCGATGCTACTATTTGTTAACGGACTATTGAGTAACGGTTTCCCATAAAGACCTGGTTTTCAAGCCTCTCTTTCTGGGCATTCAGTGTAGAACAGCAAACAAAAATCACCCTTCCAGCATTTCTGGAGACCCAGAAAAGAGGAAGAGGAGGAGAATTGGTTTTTATACACCATTTTTCTCTATCTTAAGGAATCTCAGAGTGGCTTACAATCTCTCAGAACTCTCTCAGCCCCACACCTTGTATCATGGTGACAGGCCCACTGTGACAGGCCCAAGGTCACTCAGCAGGTTTCATGTGAAGGAGTGGGGAAATCAAACCTGGTTCTCCAGATTAGAGTCCATTGCTCTTAATAACTGGGTTTTATACCTCACTTTCTCTACCTTAAGGAGTCTCAAAGCAGCTTACAATCTCTTTCCCTTCCTCTCCCCACAACAGACACCCTATGAGGTAGCTGGGGCTGAGAGAGTTCCAAGAGAGAGGTGACTGGCCCAAGGTCACCCAGGAGACTTCATGTGAAGGAGAAGGGAATCAAACCCGGTTCTCCAGATTAGAGTCTGCCACTTTTAACCACTATACCATGCTGCCAAGGAAGATAAACAGCAACACAGCAACCATAAACATGTGAAACCAACTCTGATGACAAGGCCAAGACCATTTGCACCCAAAACTAAATCCAGTTCTAAACCAGGATCCCAACAACCCACTCCTGCAAAACTGCAACCAGGGACACAAACTGGAGCTGAAGTCTGGGGCAGCGAACAAATCTAGCCAATACAACTGACCAAAGTTCCTATTATGGGTTCCCAACCTTGGGGAACCTGCAGGCACTTCTGAAATTTTGAGGACAGGTAGCAGGTGCCACAACACAGCAGCTGCTATGGCCCCCCAGAGCAATCACAAAATGGCTTATTAGCAGGCTCAGTGCAATCACAAAACATTTCAAAAAATATTAGGAGTTTCCAAGCCAAGCATCCTCCTATGACACAGGCAGCTGTTTCCAACAAGTCTCCCCTGCAGACAGAAACACCTCCTACTCCTAGGGTTGCCAGCCTCCAGGTGGGGCCTGGGGATCTCACGCTTTTACAACTGATCCCGAGTTGACAGAGATCAGCTCCCCTGGAGAAAATGGCTGCTTTGAAGGGTGGACTCTATGGCATTGTATCATGCTGAAGCCCCTCCCCTCCCCAAACACAACCTTCTTCTGGCTACACCCCCCAAGGCCCCAGGTATTTTCCAACCCGGACTTGGCAACCCTATCTACTCCAGTGAAATGGGAAGAAAAAACAGGACTGGTTCTTAGCTTGGAGGAAGAGACACTTTGTGGAAAATACAGACAGGCACCACAAACCAAGTCAACACAACCATGACACCCATGGGCATCTAGTTGGGAATCACTGTACTAGGCCTTTACTAGAAGCCTGTCCTGGCAAGTCCATAGTCTTCAAATTGCCTGCCAGTCACAAGGCCCAGTGTTACAGGCCCTTGTTCCCTTCTATGACTAAAGAGGGCTCTAAGGATCTGACATATTTCGACTGAAATCACTCGTGCATCATTTGTTTTCTCCCATATCTGCTCCCGTGTTTTATCCACTGTCACATCACTGCCTCTCCAGTTGGATTTCATTCCTTTTATTTGCTGTTTTATATTGTTTTCATGTTTTATTAGTGACTTTTTATGGGGTGTGCAATTCAAATGACGAAAGGCCACCTCAAGCAATTTTGTGGTGAGTGCAAGGGCTAAACATTTTAAATAAACAAAACACCAGAAGATTGAAGTCTGATGGTAAATCATTTTTTCTTTATTTCTTGAACTTGAGTCAGTTCAGTAACTGGGTATAAGCACTTTTATAGCTGCTGCCTGTTTTGTTTTTGCTTCTCCCCCCCCCCCCACATACACACACACACACACACATCACAAACTGGATACTTAACATAATGAATGCATGAAGCTGCCTTATACTGTTTCAGACCCCTGGTCCATCACAGTCAGTATTGTCAACTCAGAGCCAATTTGGTGTAGTGGTTAGGACCGGGTTTGATTCCCCACTCGTCCACATGCAGCTGCTGGGTAACCCTGGGTCAGTTACAAGTTCTTTCAGAGCTGTTCTCTCATGAGTTCTCTCAGCCCCACCTACCACACAGGGTGCCTGTTGTGGGGAGGGGAAGGGAAAGGAGATTATAAGCTGCTCTGAGACTTCTTCAGGTAGTGAAGGGCGGGGTATAAATCCAATCTCCTCCTCCTCCTCTTCTTCTTCCCGGCCAGAGCTCACCAAGGTCTCAGCCAAAGGTGTTTCACATCACCTACTACCTGGGTTTTTTGACTGGAGATGCCAAGGATTGAACTTGGGACCTTCCACATATCAAGTAGATGCTCTACCACTGAGCCACAGCCCATAACTAACATTTCTGTTTGTCACATGAGCACATCACACCCATGGAAGAAATACCAAACAGTGACACATGAACTGAATCATAAACACAGAAGAAACTAGAGTCCATCCATCATTTTATTACAACAGTCTGCGACCAGCAGTACAGTTTGGTTAAGAAATGCAAGAGCCAGTGACCAGCAATACAATTGGATTAATAGACACACACACACACACACCTTTAAAAGATAAGAAGAGATAACATTAAGTCTTAAAAACATACAAAATCATGCCAAATAACTACAGTCATGCTGCCAAGAGGGATTTTCGATGCTTGTAAATCTGAGCACAGAATTTAGCCACCTGCTGACAGTGTTCCCTCTAAGCTGAGTTAGTGCAAGCTAGCTCACAGTTTTTTAGCTTCCGGTTCACACTTATTTTGTCTTGCTCAGGAAGGATGGCTCCAGAGCAAACTAATTTATGCAGTGGCCAAATCGCTTGCTCACAACTTTAAATCATGAACTGGAATTCTTGCGCACAAGACTCCACACCTTAGAGGGAGCATTGCCTGTTGAGTAGACTGGTGGTTTCTATCAGACAGGAGATAATCAAGCTTGATTTTATTTGATCTCCCAAGAAATCTTTCTAACAGTGGGCTAATACTTTCCGATCAGACCTTCGTGTGGTTAAGACAGTTTTAAAAAAATGTGTTCTGTAGAGTCAATTTCATCCAGAGAGCAAGAACAGAGCCTTAAGGGGTAAAGAATGACTTTAAACCTCCCTTCCAACACTGCTGAAGGCAAAGTCAAACTTCTGCCCAGTGTGAATGCCCTTCTGGTGTTGTTAGATTCCAGAAAATATAAATAAGCAGCTGGGGCTGCAGTGTATCTGTTTTTTTTCTGGGGAAATGAACTCTGGAGATCTTGAGATGTCCATTTGTCCTTTGGTATCTGTCACTCTTTGCTTGATGAAAACTAGAGCCTAATTCCTACAATCAGCCCAGAATACCTGACACCAGCCCTAAATCTCTCCATGTGTCAAACCAGCTCCTTGCATACAGTGGCTGTTGGCACCACAGCCCCCTCTTCAGACAAGAACAGCATACACACAGGACCCAATGTCATATGTCAGTTGCAACTTCAGCTCGATGACTCTGGCAACCTTTTTAGAGGTTATATCTAGATCATGACATCTCCTGGCAAAACTCCACTCAACAGATTCAATAATTATACACACACCAGAGGGCTTTCATCAAGTCCTTCCTAGCTGCCCTTCATGCACAAGATCCACAAGTATGAAAGTGATGCTTTTAAATCACTCCGTGCCTGAAGTGTTTAAATTCCTCTCTGGGTGACACTGAGGCTTCTTTGCTGTGTGAGGAAATTATTAGTTACATAATTACAGATGTCAGCCCTGGAAAGTTGAACCTGCATTTACCAAGCGCCTTGTGGTCTTTAGCAGCATCTATCTAAAAACAGCATCTTCTTATGAAGCAAATTCCCTCCATATGCTTCTCTGCAACCAAGGGCCACTTCACACATTATTCCATTTCCACAAGGACAATTGTGTGTCACATGAGCAGAAGATCACATGCAAATGAACACAGGAACATAAAAAGAGCCCTGCTGGATCAGACCAGTGGTCCATCTAGTCTAGCATCCTGTCTCACACAGTGGCCAACCAGTTCCTCTGGATGGCCAACAACCTTCCTCCGAGGTTGCCTCCTGCCTCTGGGATTCAGAGGATTAGTGCCTCCCTTGTGGAGGTTCCCCTCAGTCATAGCTAGGAGCCACTGGTAGACTTATCTTCCATGAATCTATCTAATCCCCTTTTAAATCTGTTTATTCCTGGGGCCATAACTACATCTTCTGGCAGCGAATTCCACATTTTAATCACACTCTGTGTAAAGTAGTATTTCCTTTTGTCTGTCCTGAACCTACTGCCCATCAGTTTCATTGGATGCCCTCGAGTTCTAGTATTTTCAGAGAGGGACAAAAAGTTTGCTTTGTCAACATTCTGCACCCCATGCATAATTTTCTAAACCTCTGTCCTGTCCCCCCTTAGCTGTCTCTTTTCTAAACTGAAAAGTCCAAGACTCCTCAGCCTTTCCTCATAGGGAAGGTGCTCCAACCCCCTAATCATCTTGCTTGCCCTCCTCTGTACTTTTTCCAGTTCTGCAATGTCCTTTTTGAGATACAGTGACCAGAATTGTATGCAGTATTCCAAATGAGGCCACACCATAGATCTATAGAGGGGCATTACAATATCAGCCGTTTTATTCTCAATCCCTATTAGTGTGTAAATGTATGTGCAATACTAGGGGAACATGACTGGCCACAGCTGGGCAGCTGCTGAACACTGGATGTGCATGCCAAAATTTACACATGTGTAGCATGGCAATTTGCATGTATAGTAACTGGAATCGCCTCCCACGTAGGAATTTTGTATCTTGTGAACCTGATAACCTCAATATAGCCATTTTAAAAGCTCTTTCTCAGTCTGAGGCTCCTGAGAGCTGTTGCCAGTCAGATGAGACAATACTAAGCTAGGGGGACCAATGGACTGACTCCATACAAGCTAGCTCAATATATTCAGTCTCACAGTGAGGGAAAGGAGGACATGAGGGAGGAAATATACTCAAGGTTTGCCCCACACTTGTCTTTGCATGAAGTCTGGTGGAAGGAAGGCAGCTGGAAATATTGGGATTTTTTTTCCAGTTCTTCAACTTATTCTGTACTTAGTTTCTTCCTCACTGCTTCTAAATTTGGGTATCCCCTTTGAAACTTTTACATGAAGTAAACAAAAAATGAAGAGAAGAGAGTGGATTGTTTCTCAAGGAGAAAAGGGGAAGCTAAGATATTTTCTGGCTCAACCAAGATTGAAACAGTTTACAGTGTCTCACAAAATAATAACTTGTCCCATTTATTTGCCTACAAAATATACATCGTTAAGGTCTATCCACAAAGACTCAGAGGACGTCATACAGATGCATTTTCAAATAGCATTTTAATTTATCGTACTTACAAATTTTAAGAAAACGTCTCCCAGTTCATGTTGAGACTGAGGTTCCGGATCTAAACAAAATTCCAAGGCAGTCAGGAACTCCTTGTGAACATCCAGTATGTCTTCGATGTTGGAAAATAAAATCTGTGACACAAAGAAATCTCCAGTAATAACTGCTAGTGTAAGCTGAGCAGGGCCTTCAATTACACACATTATCTAAAATCATCCTTATTTACTTTGAAACTTTTCATTTCATCATGTAGTCTAATAGTAAAGATATATAATATGACTGCCAACTCCGGCCTAGGAAATTCTTAGGGATTTGGGGGCAGTACTTGTAGGTGGGAGGAATTTTTGGGGGGGGGAGGGGTTCAGCTAGAATCGATAGTATACCATAGAGTCTGCCCTCTGAAGCTGCCATTGTCTCCCGGGGAACTAATCTCTATAGTCTGTAAATCAACTGTAACTCTGGGGAAACTCTACCAGAATTGGCAACCCTATCCACAGACAAGATAGATGCGTCTGCCTACTTCATGGACGGACTTTGAAAATTGACCAAAAGGAAAGAAAACTTTAAAAGAAAAAGCTGGATGAAAGAACAGAAAAAGCAATAGAAAGACTGCTATGAACAGCTCACTTAAAAGGCAAAAAGTGGGGGAGGGGAGAAATTCACCTCCTCAAGCCTCAGAGAGCTTATAGAGTCCTAGAGAAGTATGGTGGAATTTCCAAATTGTTTATCTACCCTTGACCATTGTGAGTACTGAGCCTCCCAATCTATCTAATGGTAAAATGGACGACCACCATTACAATAATGAAGGCAGCAAAACCAGGCAACCAGCAGACAAGGTAGGGTGTTCCACATACCTCAGACAAACTACAACAGAGGTATGGCATGGAGGCAACATTCTGCCAGGAAGCCAAGCCCAAACTACACAGCAAGTGTACTGAGGAAAGCACATGCCAACAAAAAAGGGTTCAAGCTACGGCAATGGAGATTTAAGCTGAATATCAGGGAACTGTTTCCTAGGTGTAATACTGAGGCAGTAGAAGAAATTGCCCAGGACGCTCATGGAATTATTTTCCTTGGAAATTAAAGTTAGGGAGAAGGGGGCAGATGATGGGGAAAGACTTAAGAAGTTCTCATATTTAGTTTATCAAAAAGGAGTCTGGGCTGGCTGCAGGGGTCCCCTTGGGAGAGGACTTCCATGACATCACCACCCCCAAATCACAGCTCCCTTTCCCCTCAAAACATGGCCCCAGTCCTCTCAATCGTGGCTCTGTTTGTGGCAAGCTTCTCCACAATGACAGTGGCAACTCTTGCTGAAAGTCGCTGCTGTGGGACGTTGGGGCTGACTGGGAAAGAAAAATCCAGTGTGATATAATTCTCCTGCGCTCACACTGGCCTCAGGCATTTCTCCACTTGGGAGACTGGCAATCAGTTGGGCACCTTCAGTTGGCTGTGAGCAGATACCCAGCTATGCCAAACCCCGGTTCCATGCCAAGACCTGCCCCAAAGGGTTGCATTCCACATGCTTTGATAGCCTTATCTCCCTGTTATGTCCACAATCCCCCTGTCAGCATGCAGTGGGCTGCAGAGCAGAGGCCAGAGATGTTAATGGGTTTTGATTGGCTTTAATTATCTGCTTGGCAGGCACAGTCTTCCATCTGTCATCACCTGCCTGCTTCCTGCCGAAGACACTCCTCAGTCCAGCCAGCTGTCAAAGCTCCAGAGGGCTTTGCAATTTGCCAGTGTGGTTTTAACCACAGTCTAATTTAAATGAGGCCTGATTTAATAGATTCCTATCAGAAGACACGCAGAAGACTGCAAAGATTTAGACAAAGTCTTAGTGTCATTTTCAGACTGTGATCGTCTAAAGCAGAAGACTGAGAAATCTATGTGGAGTTGTCTATGTCAAAGGACGGGGTCAGCGGAGTCAGTTTGAGGTCTTGGGTTGGGGGGGGTGCATTAAAGATTCCTGCACCATCTGACCAACTCACCGCTGAACGGAAGGACAGCTTTCTCTTACCCAGCAGATGAGATCATCACCTGAGATTCTTCTCTGGGTGATTACCAGAGAGGAAGAAGAGGAGAAGGAGAGTTGGATTTATACCCCGCCCTTCACTCGGAGTCTCAGAGCAACTTACAGTCTCCTTCCCTTCCTCTCCCTGCAAAAGACACCCCATGTAGGTAGGTGGGACTGCGAGAGTTCTGAGAGAACTGCTCTTGAAAGAACAGCTCTGAGAGAACTCGTGACTGACCCAAGGCCACCCAACAGCTGCATGTGGAGGAGTGGGGCATCAAACCTGGTTCTCCCAGATTAGAGTCCGCTGCTCCTAATCACTACAACAAACTTTCTCTGTAGGGGAACTCTCGCTCTCAGAAGAGACCTGCTTGACACTACTTTCTTTTCAGCACCAGCAAACAGGGTCCTATTGTACTGTGTCTCTGGTTACCTTACAATAGCTGGGGAGTGGCTTTGTTTTATCTGGATAGCTGCTCTGAATTTGAGTGGCTTTTTCTTGTTCCTGGGTACCATTTTAAATCTACTCTCACCTGCATTTTATAAACATTTTAAAAATCTCTTTAAAAACCACCATGAATACACTTTTGAAGGATGGTGGCATCGAAATCAGCCAATCAATCAAACACTATTAACTTGATCAATGCCAGCCATAAGATCTGCAGAACAAACTTGCTGCCCCCCCTCCCTCCTCAGCTAGGTGAGTGGGAGGAGGCCCAGGGAAGAGGAGATTGGAAGCAGTCAGCAATGAAAGAACAGACAGTGTCTGTCAGGCAAAAGAAAAGATGCTTGGCTAATGCTTATTATGAGCACCAGTATCAAAATTAGATTATATCAAGAAATTATAGGTAGGATTAATGCACTCAAAGCATTAATCAAGCATGAAGAGGAATAAGCAGGAAACAGGAATAAGTGGAGGGTTCTCAGATGCAAGGCAAATAAGCAACAGGGAATTCTGTTGCAGTGTTCACAGTATTTAACCATTTTCTACTGAGCTCAAGTGGGGTTTACTGCAGGTGAGAGGCTTAAAGCCTGAGTAATAATACACTTCCTGGAGTCAGCATAGTGAGCTCCAAAAGGATTTCAAATTGGGCAAATGAGCAACAGGAGGCTAGAATCCCACTTCAACAAACTCATGATAAAGTGGTCTTTCCTTTCCCAGGACATTCCAGCAAAAGAATAACCACACATTTAAAAAAAATCAAGGCACACTGCAGTACTGTGCAGTTACTCTAATCTAAGGGCTCTTCCACATTCTCATTTTGGTCACTCATTTGTCCCTATTGCTCTCTCTCTCTCTCTCTCGCTCTGTGTGTGTGTGTGTTTGTGTCCTTTTCCACATGTGTTTTGCTCCCTCTGGGATACTAGAGAAAGCAAAACACATGGGGGGGGACTGAAAAACAAGACAAACACACAAGTGATGAAAATCAGAATGTGGAAGAGCCCACTGTCTCCTAAAATCAGTGGATTTAGAGCAGAGTAACTGGGCACTGGGGCTGCGGTGGCTCAGAGGTTAAGAGAGCTGCAGACTGGAAGATCGGTAGCTCGGAAGTTCGAGACCCTAGTGCCACATGACAGAGTGAACTCCCGTCTCTGGCCCCAGCTCCTGCCAACCTAGCAGTACGAAAGCAAGAAATTGCAAGGAGACAAATAGGTATCACTTTGGTGGGAAGGTAACAGCGTTCTGTGCGCCTCGGCATTTAGTCATGCCGGCTACATGACCACAGAGAAGTCTTCAGACTGTGCTGGCTTTTTGTCTTGGAAACGGAGATGAGCACTGCTCCCTAGAGTCAGATTCAACTAGCTTTCAAGCAAGGGAAACCTTTACCTTTAACTTTTTAACTGTGCACAGGACTGCAGTTCAATCCTAAACATAGTTATACCATTCTCACTCTGTTGATTTCAATGGGTTTAGCAGGGGGCCGCTGTTCTAAGGGTTGCACTGCAAATCACCTATGGAAAGAAAATGAATTCTGGACATGGTACTTTACTGTGGGACATTTATATTTAGCAACTTGGGAAAGGTGATAAATTAACAGAAAAACAAGAGGAATATTTGCTCATCAGCATCTTTCTAGTTGCTACATCTGCAGGTTTTGGGGAAACACTTCACTCGGCTTATCCCGCAGCTGTTACAAGCACATGAGCCCTGCCAGGGAAAAAAGCTATTGGCAAACCTATGTCCTAGAGAGGGTCACAAAAACAACGCTGAATGAAGGAAACTGGAAGATCAGTGGATCCCATGCCTAGGGGCAACATGGACATCAGGATCTAGGGTCACAAATCACATCCTAGACATTCCCTCCATGAACTGTGCATTGATAAGGCTGCCACCGCTCCCAACTGTTTTCTGCTCACTCCCTAAAGTGTCAGAGATCCCAGGTATGTCTCAGAGAAGGGGGGAGGGCTGTATGGCACAGCTAGTAGCAGAATGGGCTGCAAGAGGCACAGAGAAGCTTCATCTTACAACTCAACAGCAGACTATAATGGGAAAAAGAACCTCCATGTTGCAGTCTGGCATTCCAAGATGCACCCAACTTGCCTTCCAGCGGTCCAGAAGAAAAAGGCCACCAGAAGACCAGAGGTTGGAGCCAAGCCTTAACCCTTTTTAAAAAAATCATGGAAGAGGAATTGTGACTTTAACTGCAGCATAACAGAATGCAATGAAGAGGTAAGCTTCTCCCATCGCTGTATCTCCGTGCCAGGAAAAGATGCAGAATCTCTGTGCATTAGAAATGATGCAACCAACCCCTTACTTCGCCGCTACATAACAGTCCATTGTTCAAATAAACACAAACCTGCCTTGTCAGCACTTGGTGTCTACTGAAACAGCCTGCGTCATTGTTATTCCAAGATTGCAAAAAAAAAAAGGGACTCTAAAATACATACCTTGACATTTTCCTCTGTAATGTATTTTTCAGCTTTGTCCACCGCATTCTGCTTAATTCTGTGCAGAAATGCCTGTAGGGAGAAACAAAAGGGGGAGGGGGGTTATTGTTAAACTGCTTTAATTTCACTGCTCTCCAGAGCTTTCATTAGCATCCAGCCACCCAGATGCAGATCCGGAGCAAAGGAAGATCACTTTACCCACTTAAAACTATCAAAACAGGCAGTGCTTCATTACTGAGACACCCAGCATCTTACATAAGTGATGTGTCTTTAAAGTTGCTTGGGTTCTACCTGGCAACAACAAGCATCCTTCCCTCTTGAAGCGTTACTGACTCTTATTTTACTTCCATATCAGGTACCATCAGCACCTCAAAGGAACATCTGTTTAGCCCCTCTGAGACCACCCCTTCTTCCTCCCAATATGGGACTGTTTTGACATGATTAGGCAGGAAGGCAAGGGGCCTGGATCTCATCAAAGGGAAGGGATCAGTGTCAAAGAACAGGGTGGGAAGGCCCTGCAATGATGGGGGGGGGGGGGGTTTCTCTGCAACCGAAGGCATGCTGAGGTTCAGAACCAGGGTCTAAACCAAATCTCAGCTTCCTGCAGTAGTTCCTGAGCAGAGCTTCCATGATGGAAATTGGAAATGGTGGCCCATAAGGAGTCACCTGGCTGTAGTCCGTTATTGGTCACTCAGTTTAGCAGTGGTCATCAACACATTGCCCATAAGATACTCCCTTGGTGACAGATTTGCCAACATCCAAGTGGGGCCTGGTAGGGTTGCCAGCCCCCCATCGGGGGCGAGGGAACCCCCACTTTTGGAGGGTGTTTCCCCAACGCTGGCCAGGTGGAAATTCCACCTCCAATGCAGCTGAAAGGTGACGTGATGATGTCACCCAGAAGTGACATCATCATGTTGTCGATGTTGCACAGCGACACTCTAGTTTTTGAGCAAAACTCTATGGTAAAATCACAAACTATAGAGTTTTGCCCAAAAACTAGAGCATCTCTCTCTCACACACACACACATGCATACACAAACAAACAATGTAGGGGCGAAGAAGAGAAGAAGAAGAAGAAGAGATTGGATTTATACCCCGCCCATCACTTGGAGTCTCAGAGCGGTTTACAAACTCCCTTCCCCTCCCCACAACAGACACCCTGTGAGGTAGGTGGGGCTGAGAGAGCTCTTTCCCAAGCTGTCCTTGAGAGAACAGCTGGTACAGAGCTATGGCTTGCCCAAGGTCATCCAGCAGGTGCAAGTGGAGGAGTGGGGAATCAAACCCGGTTCTCCCAGATTAGTGTGCGCGCATTTAACCACCACACCAAACTGGCTCTAACAACCCTAGGGCCTGGTGATCTCCTGGAATTACAACTGATCAGTTCCCTTGGAGAAAATGACTGCTTTGGAAAATGGACTCTTCGGTATTATACCCCACTGAAGTACATCCACGTTCCACACCCCACCCTCCTCAAGCTCCACCCCCAAATCTCCAGGGATTTTCCAACCCAGAACCCACTTGGTGAAGTAGCACAAGGATCAGCTGCAGAGCCATCACAAACAGGGTCACCCCCCTTGTAAACCCACTGACTTCAATGTACTTAGAAAGGTATAACTCTGCTTAGGATGGCACTGCTAGTTCCACATTCTGTTTCTGACAGATGTTACCCAGAGACTCACAAGCAAATGGGTTTCGCCAAGGGCTCCTTCCACATTTTTTAAGGCTGGCAAAAGTAAAGAAGGACAAGAGCATCGCTAAAAGCAATGGGGACTGGATGTAAGCAGCAGCGAAATTTACAGAGCGCCGTAATGTCATGTAAACCTTCAACCGCGTTTGGCTGTTGTGGGGTTAAAATAGAAAGGGAGGAGAACTGCCCTCCCCTCTCTGTGGGGAAGGAAGACAAGAGATTGCAGGTGAGGCTCAATCAGACAAACCCAATCCAGCAGACAATCTCCTGGGATTAATTAAAGTGTTCCAGGAATGAAAAGAAGAAGGTGCAGAAGGCAAGGCAGGTTTTTCTGACAGTCACCATTCATGATTTTCCATATTTGACTTGGAGGTCTTGTGAGAGTGCAAAGATTTCGTCTTCCTCATTACTAATATTTTGGGTGCTGCTACTTTTGGTACAGAAGGTGAGCTGGAATGCTTTAAACCCCTTTCTTGGTGGCTGCTTGTGGAGAGAGGCCCATCTCTGAGTAGTGGCTGTACCTCACATGCTAAAAGCACAGGGCAGAGAAGCTGAGAATTTCCTTCCTAAAGAGCAGACTCCAATTCAGATCAGGTGCAGCAGGAGGAGAGATTTAAAACCCTCCTGCCATGTTGTTTATATAGACGCCACTGAGAGCCAGTTTGGTGTAGAGGTTAAGTGCGCGGACTCTAATCTGGGAGAACCGGGTTTGATTCCCCACTCCTCCACTTGCACCTGGCTGGATGACCTTGGGCAAGCCATAGCTCTGTACCAGCTGTTCCCTCAAGGACAGCTTGGGAAAGAGCTCTCTCAGCCCCACCTACCTCACAGGGTGTCTGTTGTGGGGAGGGGAAGGGAAAAGGAGTTTGTAAGCCGCTCTGAGACTCCCTTGGGGAGTGGAGGGCGGGGTATAAATCCAATCTCTTCTTCTTCTTCTTCTTTCCCCCCCACTGAAGTCCCAAAGCAACTTATGACAAGATTTCTCCATTTTATCCTCACAACAACAATAACCCTGTGAGGTAGGTTAAACCAAGAGTGACTAGCCCAAGCAGGGTTGCCAGCTCAGGGTCAGGAAATATTGGGGAGGGGAGAGACTTCAGTGTAATCATAAGGGGAGAGAGTTCAATGTATGGCATAATGCCACAGAGCAGGGGTGTCAAACTCATTTGTGTAATGCCAGGTAGAAGAGATAAACTTTATAAAGGTTTTTTAAAACGTAAAATAAACACATGCTTGAAACATTAGCAGACAGCAGAAGCTTGCCTATCTATCTCTCCTGAGCGATTGAGAGAGTCTGGGACAGCAAACTATGATGCAGCAGCAGCAAAACTGGAGGAATTAGCAAGAGACAGCTAATCCCTTGCGGGCCTGATAGAAACCCCCTGGGGGCCTGATTCAGCCCCCGGGCCACATGTTTGACACCCCTGTCATACAGTCCACCTTTTCTCCAGGTAAACTAATCTCTGTTACCGGGAGATCAGCTGTAACAGCAGATCTCCAACCACCACCTAAAGATTGGCATCTTCAGGCCTAAACAACCCTGACAGAGTGGGTATTCAAACCTGGGTCTCCAGATCCTACTCCCAACACTCCAACCACTATACCACACAGACATCTACCATTTCTGTGGAACCGCTATTTCCCACATTGCTTGGCATGTTTCCTGCAACTCTGCCTCCATGGGGCAAACAACAGCTCCACAAGGCTGAATGATAACAGACGGTACAGATGGCAAGGTTAAACTCCTCCCTGCAACCTGCACTGCAGTACCAACCCCAGCAGATGCTATTTGCAAAGAAGAAAAGCCTGGGAGCTCCAAGCATAGAGCTCTCACTGTCTTGCTGACTTTAATACGAGAGAACCTGAAGATCATGGGGCTGAAAACAGGTACACAAGAGAGAAGTCAACTGGGAACTACAAAACTCAAACTGGGATTGGAAGAGCAGTGGTGGAAAGTGCCATCAAGTCACAGCCAACTTATGACGACTCCATAGACTTTCCGAGGCAAGAGGGGAACAGAGGTGGTTTGCCATTGCCTGCCTCTGCAGAGCACTCCTGGACTTCTTTGGTGGTTGCCCTTCCAAGTACTAATCAGGACTGACTCTGCTCAGCTTCCAAAATCTGACCTTGTCTAGCTTGGGCAATCCAGGTCAGGGCTGGAACAGGAGACTACCGCTGAAATAGCAACAGGGCAATCCTTTGTAACCCAGAAACACAGAACAGCATGAGACTAGCCTATCCATGCTTGCAAATAATAACTTGGGAGATGGTTGCCAGCTCCTCTGGTCCATATGCTTAAATCATCATCTTGCTCCATCGCGAGCAGAGCTACGGCTGATGCATTTGAATTCTCCATCTCATATGAACGCATTAAATTGCTTTCTTATACTGAATTAGTCCATCTAGCTCAGTCCCGCCTACTGCTCTGACTGACTGCAGTTCTCATCAGAGAAGGGTCTTTCCCAAAGATCCTTGGCCTGATCCCAGGGATTCTTGTACTGAAAATGCCAGGGGTGGAACCGGAGACACAAAAGGTATGCTCTACCCACTGAGCAGTGACCCATTCCATAAACATGTACTCTACCCACTGAGTCATGACCCCTTCCATAAAGAAGATGCATGCCAGTTCTCACTGGAAAGATCATGTAAATGGCCAGTATGAGTGATTAATTCCAAGCCAATCAATAGTTCTTCCTCAGAGAAAGTACACATATGACTCCACAGATGTAATCTTCTTCCCTATTTGTGTGAAGCAGAGATTGCAAGGGAAGCACAACTGTACCCAAAATAAGCCTGTTTTGTTTCTGAGTCCAGGGGCTACTCTATCTACTTATTAACTGGTCCAAAAGGAGTGCCGAATGACACACGTACCAGGAATAATGTGCAACGTATTGTACTTGTTTATGCAAGGTATAAACGTTTCAGACAAGCCTAGAAAAAGCAGAACCACCTTGGTTGGCCTGTAGATCCTTTGTTTTTTTTAATCTGAACAAATTGCCACTTCCGCACTGTCACTTCTGTCACTCGTTTGTCCCTATTGCTTTTGGTCCCATCCCCCCCCCTTTCCACATGTGTTTTGCTCCATCTGGTACTACTAGAGAAAGCAAAATACATGGGGGGGGGGGGGACCCTGAAGCAACAGGGACAAACGAGTGACAAAAATGACAGTTCGGAAGTGGTAGCTTAATGGCCAACAGACAATCAGACCAAAGCTGTACGCTTTATAAACGTAATGATAAATGGGAACTATTCTGCTCATCAATACAATACAAATATATAAACGTATGGCAAGTCCATCTACTAGAACACTCTTCTTGCATTTGACTCCATATTCATCAGTGAAATTCAAATAAGTAAATTAAACTTTTAGCCTTTTTTAAAAAAAATTGGGAGCCAATGCCTGGTCCCAACTCAACCCTGCCCTTAGCCAAGAACAGCTGGGGCCCGGACTCACCCATGCAAGGAAGGCCAGGAGAGGGAGGTGGCTAGGACCCAGGTGGATCCCTCTGACACATACCGGAACACAGCAGGGAGCCAGGCAGAGGCGGGGAGGGGAGTGGTCAGAGCTCAGACTTGGGGAAGGCCAGAAGGGGAGAGGCTGAGAGGCAGCCCTGCACAAAAGGGGAAGAAGCAGGACAGGGAGACAGGCAGCAGGCGGAAGCGGCAGGGCAGGGGGAGAGAGAAGAGCAAAGAACTAGTCTGGGAGAGGAAGGACCCATGTGCCTGAACCCCCTCTCCTTAACAACCTGGAGGCTGGCGGACCAGTTGTCCTCTTTGGTGGAGGCATGGCGGAAGGCAGGGAGACCATCTTGAGGCGGGGGGGGGGGGAGAGGACTCACAAACAAGCTGTTCCCTAAAGACAGAGGCTTGGATTCCATGCCATCATTCCCTTCATGCTAGCCTCTAGCCGCTGTAGAGGCTCCCCTTCCCTGTGGCACTCGTTTCCTCCGCTGTGTGCCCAAGATCAATGCTTTATTTACTCTTTTATTTATTCTGTACTGATTTATTTTACTTTCACTGAGAGTCAATGTGAATCACACAGTGTAAACCAATGCAATCAATAGAATGTGATGTCTGAGGAACACCAGATTCGAACAAGGATTACAGACATTTGAAAGAAAGTGAAACGTATTGGATGCGATAGTTAAAACAATGCAGGAAACGGTATTACCTAAGCAGAAGACAATACAAAGCGCTAACAGGTAATGAATATTACATACAGTGGTCTGGTCCACGGTGTCTCATCCTTTGTAAAAAGCACCTTCCTGAACCATTCCCATTGTTTACAGGCGGTAGGGTTGCCAGCTCTGGGTTGGAAAATTCCTGGGGATTTTGGGGTGGAGCCTGGGAAAGGCAAACTTTGGGGAGGGATCTCAGCATGCTATACAGTCCACCCTCCAGAGCACCCATTTTCTCCAGGGGAACTGATCTCTGCAGTCTGGAGACCATTCATAATTCTGGGAGATCTCCAGGGCCCACCTGGAAACTGGCAACCCTAATACCTTTACAGAAATGCCCTCCTGGATCATTCTGTTGTACACAGTTTGTGGAAAGACAGTAGTGTGGGAACCTTTCTGACCTGCTCAGGCAGGCCATTCCACAAGGTGGTGGGGGGGGGGGCGACTCCTGGAAGTGCTGGCAGCAGAGGAAGCAAAAGCTGTAGCGGAGATAAGCTTTTGCAGTGCCCAGGAGGAGAGAGAAAAAAGGGAACAATGCCACAAGATCCAAGTAACCAAATGTGAAACAATAAAACAGAAAAGAAAGGAAGCATTATAGAAATCGGTGTAAATACAGAACTACATTGAAAGCCCCAGTGGAAAATGCAGCAATGCCCACAAGTGATACTTCTGTAAATCTTCAGTTGAGGCTTTCCAAAGAAAAGAAAAGTGGAAATATTCTCTCATTGGTCTGGCTCAGATATCCCATGAAACCATAGCTTAATTCAACTCACTTTGGTTCCTATTAAGGAATGAAGGCCACTCCACTTGCTACGGTCAGCTGGGATCTGAAGCTCGTTTATTAAACAGTTACCTTTAAGTAGTGTTTCAAGTGATGTTTGGATGCAACCATCCTGGCTTAATCCTAGTTTGTTCTCCGGCACTGCTGTCCCAGATTACAGAGATGCCCTGCAAGGATGACCCATCCATGCATTGACTCATCACATGGGGAGGACCAGTGGATACCAGAGCACTGGCCCCACCCCTCCCCCTTCACGCAATTCCTGAGTCATTTGCACCATGTGAGCAGGTGAAGTGCCCATGCTTTCTCCCTCTTACCAGCAACGCTGCTTTCAGAACTGCAAAGGGATACACATGAAGGTACTTCTTCTGTACAGTCACACCATATGGATAACTCAGAAATCACACAGAGGCAGAAGACAGGGCCAGTGCGTGCTTCTGCCTGCTTTCCCACCCCACGTAGCGAGTAGACACAGAGACAGATCATCTGAAGAAGAATAGGTCTTTATACACCACTTGTCTCTACCTTAAAGATTCTCAAAGCAGCTTGCAATCACCTTCCCTTCCTCTCCCCACAACAGGCACCTTGTGAGGCTGAGTTCTGAGAGAACTGCAATTGGCCCATGGGTCACCCAGGTGTGGGATCAAGTCCAGTTCTCCAGATTAAGGTCTGCTGCTCTTAATCGCTACATCACACTGGCTCTCTATCTGTATAGGGCTAGAGAAGTTAACATAAACCATGTTTGGCCAGTCTGGTGTAGAGAGCCAGTCTGGTGTAGTGGTCAAGTGCGCGGACTCTAATCTGGGAAAACCGGGTTTGATTCCCCACTCCTCCACTTGCACCTGGCTGGATGACCTTGGGCAAGCCATAGCTCTGTACCAGCTGTTCCCTCAAGGACAGCTTGGGAAAGAGTTCTCTCAGCCCCACCTACCTCACAGGGTGTCTGTTGTGGGGAGGGGAGGGGAAAGGAGTTTGTAAGCCGCTCTGAGACTCTTAAGTGAGTGAAGGGTGGGATATAAATTCAATTTCTTCTTCTCTTCTTCTTCTTCTTTGTTGAAGCAAACCCTGAACTGAGTGAGTTGAATACTGGATTCATAAACTAACCCTACTGTTGGTTGGTTGGTTGATTTTGTTAGGCTTATATCCCGCCACCCCCCACTTTGTAGGTTCAGGGCGGGTACCAACATATAGGCCTGCAATGAATGCAGATTTACAATTAAAATATAACAACCCATTAAAATCAATAAAATCACCAACAACACTAAAACGACAATGCGCCTCAGCAGATAATATAGTGGTCCCATCCAGCTTCTAGGAACTGCGGTCACTGGAGGGGAAGCCAGATCAAAGTGCATACCACAGTCTCCCATTATCTCAGAACAGACCCACTGAGAAACTCGAGTGAAAACACAAACAATCTTCCAATCTACAGCAGACTGTCTTCGAATTAGATACATCACCACAAACAACGGCATGAATGGCTGATCAACTGACACAAGATTTACTTGTGTGTTATGACTTATCGTAAAAGTCTGCCAAATGATGCAGACTGCAACTACCTGGGTCTTAAGATGGGATGTGAATATCTTGGAGGGGGCAGAATTACAGTAAATAAGCAAATTAATTAACAAAGTACTTAGTATTCACATAATGCTTTTCTTAAATGTTGGGTTTTTCCATATTATCATGTAAAGCAGTCCCTACCATACACCTATTAAAGATTATTCTCCCCATATTTCTCAAAAGAACTAAGGAGAGAATGGCTTACGGAGCTACATGATGAATTCACAGGTCAGGTGAGATCTGAACCAGAAATATGGCAACACACAGTTCCTTTGCCTAGGTTGCAATCTAGAGTGTGAGCAGGGGAGAAGGGTATACACAGCCAGTGGTATTTTGTTACTGCCGGCCATCAGCTAGTTCAACAGGTGAGCAGTTTTCCCCTTACTATGAGCTTGCTAGTTCAGTGAGTTCCCACTTCTGTGTTCAAGAATTCGTGGGTTTTAACAGAGGAGATAACAGAGCCCAGGCTCGTCCAATCTCATCGAATTGTGGAAGCTAAGCAGGGTTAGCCCTGGTTAGTATTTGCATGGGAGACCACCAAGGAATATCAATGCAGAGGCAGGCAATGGCAAGCCACCTCAGAATGTCTCTTGGCTTGGAAACCCTATGGGATCGCCAAAAGTGAGCTGCATCTTGAACGCAAAAAACAGAGGAGATAAGAGGCATTGCCTGTCTGTCACCCTCATGCCCTTGTCTTGCAAGAGGACATACCTGATTGCTCCAGGCATGGTCAAAAGAAAGCAAAACGGGATCCCAGACTCACCCTCCAAAAGGACAGTTGCTGCAGAATTAGACAACATGGCTACAGCTGTGGCAGAACATAAGCAGCTGCCCAAGTCTCACAATAAAGATCTAGTTTAGTACTACTGTCAGCACTGATCAGCTGTAGCTCTCCAAGGTGTTAGGACGACGTTTCCCAATACCTACTCATCTGAGATCTGCTTAACTGGAGATGCCAGCGATTGGACCTAAGATGTTCTGTCAGCAAAGCATGTACTCTACCACAAAGCTACAGTCCTTCCCCAAGGCAGAGAAAATCCAGAAATGGAAGCAAATTCAAATGTTTAAGAAACACTGTTCCACTTCCTTGAGCATTAAACTACAATTGCATTTTGGCTTGTTTGCAATGGCCTCTGTGGTTTATTTCAAAGCTCCAAGGGCATGTATCTGAAAAATTATTTTTAAAAAGAAAAACTAAACCTGTATAAATTTGCACATATTATGCTGAATTAGCATGGCTAATTAATATATTCATATTTGTGCACTTGTTTTCCTTTCTAGGAGAGGCAGCAAACCTATTGACATGGGGCTGGTCAGTACAGCTATGTTGCTAACTCAGTATTTCGATTTTTTTCATTAGGGCTTTGCTTTGACTTCTGAAGGCAAACACATTTTTTTAAAAAGGGTTCATACACCTTAAGAATAAAACACACCCCCAAAAAATGAAGCAAAAAGGGTTTTAGGAAACCCAGATGCAAGCTTCATACATTGTGGAAGGTGTGTGAAACCTGGGGGAAAAAAAGGTGTGTGAAACCTGGAAAAAAATCCATTTGCCTTCTAAAGCCAAAGTGGGTTAAGGAGCCCATAGAAAAGAAACATAGGTTACTGAATCCATTTTTTCTCTTAAAAAATAGCTGTGGTTGCTCATCAGGGAAAAACACAGAATGCCATAATAGTGTTTCGTTCCTCAAAACACTTTAAGACTTCTCTGGATGAATGCCAGTTCACATGGAATACAAAGGAATTTCCCCCACTTCTAGCCCTTCTCTCCCATTATCAAAGGCTACCGTCCTCTGCCTAGAAACTCTCCCTCACAACCAGTGTCTCTGGAGCCAATTTCATTGGCTGACACACTAACTGATGGCAGGGTTCCGCCTGAAATACCCTCCTCAGATGAACGCTCAACAACTCGCCAAGATCTAACAATAGGATTTTTTAAAGTGCAAATTTACAAATGAAGGGCATTGCGAGACACACAGATGGCTCCTGCTGGTTTCAAATGTCAATCATCTTCAACCTTCACCAGCTACTGGGCCAGAGTTCCCTTTCATAGCATCAGTTGAACCACAATGGAAACCCCACATGGCAGTGAATCCACAGACTTTGTATGTCATTTGGCTCTTGGACCCAGAAGACCACCAAAGAGAGACCCAAGCGGTGTCTTCCTCTCCTGGTCTTGAGAGCAACCGCCAGCACTTGGTAGACAGCCAAGCCTTTCTGAATACAAAGTGCAGTTGCTTTGTCAAGGCTGCAAATTCAGTTCATCAGGGACTTAACAACAGGCAGACATATTCCTAGCCCCATTTCATCCATTCAGCAGAAAGTAGTTCTGAGACATGGGATGGAGGGGTTCCAAACCCTTTCCCCTTTTGGGGGAGGAGGAGAAACTACCCCTGCATGTGATCAGGCATGGAGCTGGAGAGCCCAGTTCACACCAGAAGATGTTTCTATGGTAGATGCTATCTTAGCACTGTACCCAGCTCAGCAGAGAAGGACCACACCTCAGAGGAAGAGCAAGTGGTTCAGTATCCCCAGAGAGCTAGTTGGGTGTAATGGTTAGGAGCGCAGACTCTACTGGGAGAACCAGGTTTGATTCCCCACTCCTCCATATGCAACTCCTGGGTGACCTTGGGTCAGTTACAAGTTGTTTCAGAGCTGTTCCCTCATTAGCAGTTCTCGAGAGAGCTCTCTCAGCCCCACAGGGTGTCTGTTGTGGGGAGGGGAAGGGAAAGGAGATTGTAAGCTGCTCTGAGACTCCTTCAGGTAGTAAAGGGCAGGGTATAAATCCAATCTCCTCCTCTTCTTCTAAGGATTGGGTAGTAGATGGTATGAAAGACCTCAGCCTGAGTCCCTTGAGGGCTGCTGTCAGTCAGAGGAGACAATACTGTCCTTGAGAGACCAATGGTTGTTTCAGCCTAAGGCAACTTCTCTTGTTTATGTATGAACCAAGGGCCTAGAAGCAGAAAACCCAGAGTGGTTCTTGACAGAGCTGCCTCAGTGTAGTGCTTCACTTTTGAGTTTGTTCATTCACAGGCCATAATGGCCTGTACACTACCCCTCCACTCAGCAGTGTTTGAAGATGTCTCCCAATGGGAGGAAAGGTCCTTTGGGCTGAAGGAAGGTTTCAGATTTTTCTGAGCAGAGCAGAAAGAGACAGGCCACCAAGTATATTGCTATCTAGGGCCTGTTATCAAGGGAATAGCTGGAGAACTGAAATGTTCTAATCTAACTGATCTGGGCGCAGCCTGCAGCCTGCTAACATGCTGGGGAAACAGCTGTTGTACCACCATGTATATTATTCCAACCAACAAGAAACAAAACCAAGGCCTTGGAGGGTATTTTCACCAGGCTTGAGATAATATTCCTAGCCACACCACTCAGTCACTCTCAGCTTGCACTCATCTTCTGCCTGACACACCGACAACGGTATTGCTTATACAGTAAGTTGTCCCAAGGTGAAAGAAAAGCACAGATGAAGCCCCCTGATTATTCTTGATAATTTCTCAGAAACCACAGTCCAGTCTTTCTTGTGCTAGCTTTCAGTGGCCAATAATAAGTTTGATATCATATACCAGTGATCCCCAGTTTGGCTCCTATGGCCACCACAGCCCCTGTCCATAGGTTTCCTGGTGCCCGTTGGCCCCAAAGGAAATAGCACATCTTGGCTTTCTTCAGCCTCAATGGAGCAGGAAGTGATTTAGACAGACAAGCCCAGGAGCATCACCTCTGTTCCTGCACAGAGCACTTAGTCAGAAAATGCTGCCTCCAATCAGAGCAGGAAGCTCAGCATGCAGCTTCCCAATATTTTGTAATTTGCCACAGCACCCCGTGTCGGCCATTTTGTGGTCCTTAAAATTCCAAAAATACTCACTGGCTCAGTGAGATGGGGGGCACGTTAATATATAGTATTTAAGTACAGTTTCACCCTCTTTTTTAAATTATTCTAGCACTACTTTCCAGTCAGTGAACCCTGACACACCAACAAAAGTTGGCTGACCAAATGACAGAGACATGTTCTGTGCAGATGGAAATCCCACACAGCAACTAGGCAGCAGTCAATAAGAACCTAGTGGAAACAGCTGCTGGATTCTAAAGGGAGTATCAGAGCACTAGGAGTACTACATGAGGAGAGAATGGCCACCGCATATACATTTGTGTGCTCTGACACCACTGTAACAAAGGAAAGCAAGCATTGTGCAGGAAGATTTTTCATTTCTAAAAGAAGGATCAGTTCCAACAGTTTCTCCTGTGCACTAACAACGGCAGCCTTGGCTACACGTGGGCCAGCAAATGTGCAGGGAAACCCTGAAATTAATTGGGCAGTACCTCTATGAACAGTGTAAAACACTTCCATAGTATCTTTCCCGGGGAACTGTACTGGTATGGAAACAAGGACTTTCTGTCTTGATGACACGATGAAGTCTGATTAAAGAAGGAAAGTCTAGAACCTGAGAATTCTTTTCATCTCTCTATTATCTAAGATAATGTGTGGCTAATATGGTTTACTCGGCTGCTTTTGAAACCCAAATGCATGCTGAGATCTCCCTGCTGCGGATTCTTCCACCTCAGAAAACTGGCAAGCACTGGAAGTCACTTTATATATGAGCATCTGAGAGCTAAAAGATCAGACCATTAAGCATAAATGGGAAAGCAATCAAAATTTACGCTACTTTGCAAAGGACACTATTATCTGAAGCTTTCCTTCTGCTGTGCCAATTGTTGAAAAATTGTGTTTCAAACATTATGAGGTTTGGGGCTTTTTAAATTGGAACGTGATCCCTGATGGTGGTTGGGTTTTTTTTGAAGAATTTGATAACAAGCTCTTTTATTTCACAAGCCTTTTAAAAATACACATGTCTATTTCTATTTTTTTTAATATACATACTTCTTAAGAGTTTTCTTACAGTGATAAGTACCACACAGAGCCATTCCCCACAGCATCATAGCCATCCTCTACTGATAGCATACTTGAATTAAACAAACTGTAAAATTAAAACAAAGTCCATAAGTTCACCTATAATAACAGTAACAGAAAGATTTTTAAACTGGTTAAAAGTAAGGGACAAATATCATTCTCTATTTCACAGTGTGCCTTTGGCAAAATCAACATAGCAGATTTGAGTTTAATGTAAAACAAATACTTCTCTCTTATTTGCAGTCCAAATTTTTAAATTTTTTAAATTTTACTTCATTTATACCTTGCCATTCTGCCGGTAGTATTTATTTATACCTCGCCTTTCTGACTCAAAGGAGCTCACATCACTCTTCCCTCCTCCATTTCATCTTAACAACCACCTTGTTAGGCAGGTTAGGCTGGGGAAAAGTGAATGGCCCAAGATCAGCCAAGGAGCTTCAAAGCAAATTATTATGTATTCTGTTGAAAATATTTTTATCTTGCAATAAAAAATTTTATTTAAAAAAAAAGGAGCTTCATAGCAGAATGGGGATTTGAACTTGGGGCTTACAGAGCCTAGTCCAGTACCCTAACCACCACACCACACTGGGGTCTACTTCCCTATAGTCTCCAGAGGTTCCCTTTCAAATGCAGTGCTTGCTCCAGTTAAGTACAAATGCAGGCATGGTGCTTGTGACCTGATAGAGCTCTGGTTTTTTTTAATCTCGCTGCACCAACAGAGCCACAAGAAATCACTACAGAGAAAAGGAAGTCTGTGTATCTCTCCCATTTCCAACAATATCCCTTTGCACTGCCTGTGTACATTCCCAAGCACTTGTATTTGCAGGAGGGTGGTAGGAATTCACCGCCTTTTCCAACTGTAGTAGTCACCTATCAATTTCAGATGGGATGCTGGCAGTCAACTTGCGTAGTTCTTCTAGAGCAAATTCTGGACAGCCACCAACGGACTCTGATACCCAGTGGCATTTTGCTAGACCAGAGGATCCCACATTAGTGCATGGTTTAGTTTTCTTCGTGGCACGGCTCCTCGAAATAATTTCCTGTGCCTCTATGCTTCCTTTAACACATTAAGGAAAACCTATTCCCTCTGTCTGAGCTGCGGCATTTCTTCCCCCACTGCCTGTTCTTGCAAAAAACACACAATCATATCACAGAAGCCTCAAGTGCCAATTTCCTCTTGCTCAGGGAAAAGAATCAGGCCATTCTTGTTCGAAACATAAAGGGAAAGCTGAGGGAAGAAAGAAGCCTGCTAGTGTACACAGCAATGAAATGCTAATCGAGGAACTCCTCTTCCCAGCATTCCCATACATTTGGCCTGGTTCTGGGAACTCCCATTGGGATGCTTGTTCCGATTTCCTGGCAGGATGCCTAAGGTTCCTTTTGTGACTCTCCTGCCTTTGTGATTCACTGGAGCCAGTCTGGAATCCAGGTCTCACACACCCTGTGCAATGTATGCGCAAATTCAGAACAGGCCAGTTTCGTATGTGCTTTGTTCGTTAACAGCACATGCATCATGCAACTGCTGCAGATGCAACCCAATGCTCACCTAATGCCAGAGTTTTCTTGCATGCGGACCCAAGATTTGTATGTGTGTCACACCTAAGAAAATGAGATAGCCCTGCTCATCCTGAATGAAACAAAGGAAAACATTGGGAGAGGAACAGTGGGAAGGACAGAGAACAAATTCAAGAGCTCTTGCAGTGGGTCTGAGTTGCAGGGAGATTTTCTGCTTCCTCCCTTACACATGTTCAGGTGGCACCTGTAATACTGTAATGGGATTGCAGAAACGCTGTGGGAAAATGCAAGAAACTTTTCCCACGTTCACGGCAGAAACCCATCCTGTATAAGCTGCATTTGCAAATGCAACTGTGGAGGGAACATCTGGGGCAAATGTATTGTGGGAAGCCCAGAAACAGCCTTGTCTGTAAGAACACAAGAGCCAGTGGTCCAGCTGGTCCAGCATCCTGTGCAACAGTGGCCAAGTAGTTGCCCTGGAGGGTCAAAAAAGAGGGCACAGAGGCTAAGGCCTTCCCTGGTGCTGCCTCCCAGGAAGATCTGTTCAGTAACCATAGCTAGTAGCCACTGATGGACCTGTCTTCCATGAATCTGTCTACCCCCCCCCTTTGCTTGTGGCCATCACTACCTCCCCTGGCAGTTAATTCCATAGCATAATTATTCACTGAGTAAAGAAATATATCCTTTTGCCTGTTTGGAACCAATTTCCCAACAATTTCACTAGGTGCTGGTGCTCCAGAGTTGTAGAGGGAGAACAAGCTCTCTCTATTTTCTCCACCTCTATGATGTGTCCCCTTAGCTGCCTTTTTTCTAGACTTAAAAAGCCCCAGACTCTCCAGCCTTTCCTTGCAGGAAAGGAACTCCCACCCTCTGATTGCCTTTCTTTGTTGATTCTTTGTACTTTGTCAAGTTCTGCAATGTCCTTTTCGAGATACAGAGAACAGAACAGCACACAGTAAAAAAAAATCAAGAGTTACCTTGGTGTGTCCTTCTCACAGAGAACATATAAAAGGAAGCACTTCTTCACCCAAAGAGTGATTAACACATGGAGTTCACTGCCCCAGGAGGTGGTGGCGGCTACAAGCATGGGCAGCTTCAAGGGGGAATTAGATAAACATATGGAGCAGAGGTCCATCAGTGGCTATTAGGCACAAGGTATAGATGGGAACTCTCGGTCTGGGGCAAGTGATGCTCTGTATTCTTGGTGCTTGGGGGGGCAACAGTGGGGAGGGCTTCTAGTCTCCTGGTCCCACTGCTGGACCTCCTGATGGCACCTGGTATTTTTGGCCACTGTGTGACAGAGTGTTGGACTGGATGGGCCATTGGCCTGATCCAACATTGGCTTCTCTTATGTTCTTATGTTCAGAGGAACAAAAAGTTAGTTTGTTTTTTTCTGGAAACCTTAAGGACTGCCTGTCGAAAGCATTTTCAACTTTGTCTCCCCTCAAGGATCCATCCATGGTTCTTCCCTTTCCACTTTATCCTCACAACAACCCTGCAAGGTAGGTTAGCCTTGAGAGCTCAGCTAACAGATCTACAGTCTTCCAACAGCTCTTTGTCAGAATGGGAATTCAAACCCAGGCCTCACGGACTGTAATTCGGCCCTCTAACCAAAGCAGCTCCTTAGCTCTCTAACCAACCTGCGGTATGGTTGTTGCAGGCGTGGGAAGTTCTCCAAAAAGCACGTTAAGTATGCAGTGCTAACAATCCAAATGCGCTGACCTGCAGCATTAAGCAGCGCATTCATTGGTGTTTCCATTTTCTCTCCCTTGAGCAGCCCTTTCATTTCAGCCTGAAAAGTAGCACCTACTTTCTGGCCGAGGGAGGCAAATGAGGAGGAGTCCCCTTCGTGCTAACACTGCCGGCATTTAGACCGGGGGGGGGGGGGGGGGCTTGCCACCCAAGAGCTATGGCATCCTCTCCCTTCTTCCAACTGTGGCCCACACGGCTTTTCCCATATACCACCTTTGCTTTAACTAGCCTCCCGCCCTCAAGGAAGTTCCAGATCAGGTTGCCAGCATTCCCACCAGGGCTTCCCAAGCCAAGGCAAATAGCTGATTTAACTCTTCACTCCCCGATTCACACACTGGGTTGCCTGTAGCCCTTGCAAGTCTGCGGACTGCAGCTGCAGGCTCAGCTGCTTGCAAGTCACACCCCATTCACATAGAGAAGGGCTTTTATTTGCAATGAAATATTTAGAGTGGAAAAATCAACTCGGATTTAATAAAAAAAGCAACACTCCGAAATTGCCAGGGATTTGTGGTACACTCATCAAGCCTCCTGGAATTCCGCACATCGAACTGAGCTTTCAGCCCCTGCCAGTGCAATAAACCAATTCTTTATGCAGAATGCTACATTCAAACCTCTGCCTGAGTTTTAGGAATACGCTACTAGGTTACGATGCACAAATTCTAAAAAATCTGTTGACCAATTAAAAATATTATCTTGGTTTATTAGGGAGCCAGTGTGGTGCAGTGGAGAAGAGAAGAGAAGAGAAGAGAAGAGAAGAGAAGAGAAGAGAAGAGAAGAGAAGAGAAGAGAAGAGAAGAGAAGAGATTTATACCTCACCCTTCACTACCCGAAGGAGTCTCAGAGCGGCTTACAATCTCCTTTCCCTTCCCCTCCCCACAACAGACACCCTGTGAGGCAGGTGGGGCTGAGAGAGCTCTCTCGAGAACGGCTCATGAGAGAACAGCTCTGAGAGAGCTTGTAACTGATCCAAGGTCACACCAGCTGCTGCATGTGGAGGAGTGGGGAATCAAACCTGGTTCTCCCAGATTAGAGTCCGTGCTCCTAACCACTACACCAAACTGGCTCTGGTTAAGAATGTTGGACTAGAATCTGGAAGACCAGGTTCAAATTTCCACTCGTGCCATGGAAGCTCACTGGGTGACCTTGGGCCAATCACACTCTTTCAGACTGACTTAGCTCACAGGGTTGTTGTGAGGATAAAACAGAGGAGACCCCGGGTCTCCACTGGGGAGAAAGGCGGGGTATAAACAAATCAATCAATCAATAAAATTTAATTTAATTTAAGTAGAGCTGGTTTTCAGAAATTGTTCTTCATAATTAAAATATTAGTTCACAAAGCAGATGCCATGTTAGAAGAGGCATCTCTCTTCCTTCACACATTGGAGGGAATGCCTCCTCTGACACTGCCTACTGATAAACCTGCCTGCATCATCTGAAAAACAAAGAACTGTTTTTATTAGGGAGCAGCAATTTATCCTTTTTCACATACAAAAAAAGGAACAGACCAACAAAATTATTTTTATTAATCTGAGCTTCTGATCTGTGGATCATACGAGGGAAATAAGAGAACTATTTCAGAGGCTTGATGGAAAATACTACAGCATTTATAGTAAGCAATTCATGATGCCATAAAATTGTTAACCATCAGCACTGTACATCCTTTCCAATTGGACAGTTTCACATTTTAAAGGTGATGAATGAATTTGCCTGTGCAACCAATAGAGCTGTTGCAAGCCTTCCAAAACACTCTTTTGAAAATCCTGCTGATTTGCATTTGGGAGAATCAAAACGCAAAGGGCTCAGCTTGTCACAAGACAATCTGGGCAACTCATTCATGACACCAGAGCTGAAGAGGGAAGTCAGCTGGTGGGGGTGGTAGAGAGAGTTTGGTTTGTTTTTTGTCTGATTGGGCTAGGTACTACACAAGAAAGCCATGCTGCAATAGAATGACTCACATTTGCGAGACAGCTATACCTGCATGTCACAGTCACACCACTGTCCTATCACTATGCCAGCTCCATAGGCTGGGGAGGAGGCAAAGGACAGCTGTCTTGCCACCACCAATATCTCCAACCATTTAGAGGTAGGGCTGGATATCAGGGTGTTGCTAGGCAATGACCCATTGCTTCCTTCCTATTTCTTTGAATTGATAAGATGGCAGGAACAGCAGCAGAGGCCCAAGGAAACAGCCACTTGAAGTTTGCAGACAGCGTTGGTATTATAAGAGCTTGACACACACACAAAACACACACCCAGGATGTGTGTTGTCCACTTCCAAATTAGTCAAGACACAGTCCTGCAAATGCTCCATAAATATGATGAATGTCCTCCATAACGGGGAAAAGAAACCCCCTCCTATTTATATAACTGTTTTTCATGTACAGAAACCATTTGGGGAATACAGGAAATACTGGCTGCATTCAGACATCATACTGAGTACCACTAAACCCCAACGGGGTACAAACAGGCTGGTACTGTCCTTGTAGGCGCTCCTTGCCCCTCCTCCCTATTTTTGATTAATTTATTTAGAAAATGGATCTGCTGCTTCTCGAGAGACCTGCACCAGGTGACTCACAAAGTAAAAACACTACAATCAAATTATAAAAATGACAGTGTGATGTTTACCAATATAAAAAATAAGCCACACAAAAAAACAATAAATGAAGAACATAAAAACACAGAGCAACACTCGGCCACCTAAAATGATGTTCATAAAACAGTCCTCAGCTTAGAAGCATGGCAGCAGTGGGACTTTCCCGTGGCAGGTTTCCCCACAGTTTCCCCCCACATCCCCATAACTGGCTACCCACCACCACACCTTTCCTGGGCCAACAGAGTTTTTGCCATTTTTAAAAAATGGCATTAGAATATTGTTATACTGATACACCATTATACCGATAGTTGTATCAGGCTCTCTGAATTCCCAACTTTCCTTTTCTTTTCTTTTTTAAGAAGTCTCTAGTCTTTTCCCTTGAGAGCATATGCCCTTTTCCTCAAAAGTCTGCAAGGGAAGGGATGGAGACAGGTTGCAGTCACACGCACCAGTTGAAGCGGAGGGGAAGCGAGGCTATTCCCTCCAGAGTAATTAGACCCACGGTTGCGAGATCACACAGTCCTTTGTTGATGCGGGCCCAGCCCGTCACTGTGTGATCAGATGCAACTGCAGGTGAGTCAGGATTTTTTTGCCATTTGTTTCCCATCCGCATGAATAAGGAATCACCCCTCCGCACCAAAGGCCCCCTATGGGTATGCAATGATGCACATATTGCGAAGGGGAGGGACAGCACCAAGCTGGGATGGCCTGATCAGACCATCCCAATGGCTCAGAAGCGTGCTTGCGCAATCAGACATGGGAAAGTCGGTCCGTGGCCCGTCGCAACCCGTTTACTACCAGATTTTCCCTGGTGTCTTTTAACTCCACTTCTGCAGTGGAGCAGCGCAGGTTGTCGATGGCTGCGGGACGTTTCCCAGATGTTGCTGTCTGATCGCGCCCTTTTGATCCACCAGGCATTCACACCTATGTCAGATCTTCTGGCGCATGTGATCGCAGTCTTACTTTTCTTAATGAAAACTGGGGATTCAGAGAGCCTGCTACACCTATCAGTACAACAGTATATCAATACAACAACATTCTTGTGTCGGTTTTTTTTTTTTAAAATTAAAAGTGTCAGGGTGAGGAAATGGCTTCCAGGAACAAAAGACTGCCCCATGAGCCAGAAAAATCCAAGTTTTCCACCCACACAGCAGACATCCCAGTTTTCCCCAAACTTTGGAGCAAAGCAGGTTTGAGAAAGATTGGAGAAAAGCCAGGGGAACCCACAAAGCTGCACAAAAGTACCTCAATGGCATGAGGGAGGCAGGAAAAAGCCCTGTTTACCAAATACATTGAACTCAGGGCAGATAATCCATCTGAAGACTCCTTTGCCTTTTATTAACAGTCCACCATAAAACACAACTGGTGTTTTGTTCCAGCCAACAAGGCTGCAGAACTATTTTTTAGCAGTTCTCCGTCCGAACATTGGGAATGCCATCCGCTATCTTTCATGTCAAGATAGTATTTGGCCCACTGGAATTGCTTCTATTAGCCTGGACTATTGCAGGAAGTTCTGGCAGGGAGTTCAGATAAGACTTGGAGCCCGGAACAGTCTAGGTGGCTTGCTTCAAAGGCACTCCTGCCAAGCTTCCCCATTTTCCAATTTGCAAGCAAAGGCACAGCTACCTGAAAGGGTTCCTTTTATCCTGACCTGCCCTTTCTCTATATCCTGTGTGCAAAAAACCCAAAGTGATGGATGAAGAATATCTCAAAGACCCCCCCCCCCCCCCCGATAAATGCCTTTGCAATAACCAACTTTAAAAGGCCAGACAAGATCCGTTTGCTTTGCTGGGCTCTACAGGAATTCTGCTAAAAATTCCCAAAGGATGGATGTAGAAACTCTGCGAGGAACAGAATTTGCCAGAGATTTGTTTGCAACTGTATCTTCAAAGAGTTATTTGGAATGGGGGGAGGGGAGTTGGATGTTTCACTATAATATCAGGCGCTAAAGAACAGATTATAGCGCTATTTTTTCCCTTTTCAATGCTGTTGCAGATGCTCTGTTTTCCGATTTATTACAGACCTGATTTGGATAGCCCAGGCTAGCCCAGTCTCATCAGATCTCAGAAACTAAGCAGGGTTAACCCTGGCTAGTATTTGGATGGGACCTCCAAGGAATATCAGAGTCACTGCACAGAGGCAGGCAATGGCAAACCACCTCTGTATGTCTCTTGCCCTGAAAACCTTACAGGGTCGCCATAAATCAGCAGTGATTTGACGCACTTTCCACCACCAAAACACAGACTAGACAGGCTTGGCCATAAATATGTACACTAAATCCCATTATAATTAATGTCTATCAATGAACCCTGGTGCACCAAGTCCTATGTAAATAGGAGGGCAATCCTAAGGAAACTTACACCCTTCTACGCTCATTAATTTCAATGGGCATAAAATAGGGTTGCCAAGTACTTACACAATCGTGGCGGGGGAGTCCTTGTGCTCCCGGGAGTTCCCTGGTGCGCACACAAAGCGCACACGCCACGATGACGTCACTCGGAAGTGACATCATCGTGTTGGGAATGTTGGGGGCGGGACCACTCAAATTCGAGGGGGAACCATAGAGTTTCACCTCAAATTGTAGAGCGTCCCCCCCAAAAAAAACTGCCCGATGCGATGATGTCACCTCCAGGTGACATCATCGCACCGGGCATGTCTATGCAGCCCGGCAATTTGGGGGCGGGGTTCCCCCTGGCAGCCCAATCCGGGCCGGCAGAAAGCGGGCCTCTGGAGCAGGGGTTTCCCCGCCCCCCAGGGGGACTTGGGAACCCTGGCATAAAAGGGTATAACTCTGTTTAGGATTGCACTATAATGCTGTAACCCTGCAAGTGTTCTTTTCTGAGTATCTGCAGTTTTGCTCATAGAAAGCTAAGGCATTTACGGTAGTTCCATAAATATGTCAAACAGTACAGTTTTTATATCCTAAGTTATAAATGGTGCATTTTATGTTGTTACAGCAGTAAAACGTGTTTAGATTTGATAGGAAATGAAGTATTGCATATATTTCATTTTCCCTCAGAAAATTCAACTTAAAAAGAAACCTGGAAAAGCCCATACTTTTTCGTAGCTTCCAAGTTTCTGAAAATGTTACATCTCTATTCATACCAAAAACCCAACACCATGGTAAGACAGACATGTTCAGCCCTCTCTCTGCAGATATCCTACCACAGACACAAATAAAAACAGACTGCTATCTACCACTGAGTGACCACAAACCAGACACTGGAAATAGGTGGCCCAATGCATAAAGAAAGCCAGGAAGAAACCAACAATGATGTGAAGCCATACTCAGTGGTTAAACCCTCTTCTTCCATGACACTACCACAAATAGTTGCTGGCATCCCTGACATCATGCTATAAAACATGGGAAGGGTCCTTTTCCACCTGCTAATTTCATCCCCTTTAGAAGGTCTTCCTTGTCTTCTAAACATGAACTTCTCACTTGTGGCCGGTCAGCAAGATGAGAGTTTTCCCTGTTGTTCAAGCACCTGCCTTGAGGGAAGGAAGGCAAAAGCCACATGACCTCCTCTCGTCCATCTGCCAATTCCCTTCTCACACCTGAGCCCGTGTTTCCATCTCTCCTTGCATCTGAGATGTTTCAAGAAGGACAGATGGGAGGGAGGTGTACCTAGCAGTTACGGGAGCTGCAGAGCATCTGTCTCGCGTGCAGGCAGTGCCAGATTCAATCCTCAGCAGTTCCATTACAAATAGTCAAGTAGCAGGAATTGTCAAAGTGCTCTGCCTGAAACCCTGGAGAGCTGCTGCCAGTCAGAGTAAGCAGCACTGGCCTTGATAGTCTGACTCAGTAGAAGGCAGCTGTCTCTGTTCATGTGCCAAGTGGCTGCATCAGATCCAGGATTTATAGGGGATCCAGCTTTATAGGGGACTGACCAGCAGCCACCTACTGCAATCCCACTAGTAAGAAAAACAAGTTATGAGTTTTAAAAAGCATAGCCTTTCTACACTTTCAAACTCAAGATTGATTGATTGATTCATTCATTCATTCATTCATTCATTCATTATGTTGGATTTGCTAGGCCGCCCTTCCCTGCAAACAGGGCTCAGGGTGGCTTAGGTAAAGGTAAAGGTTTCCCTTGCTCGAAAGCCAGTTGAATACAACTCTAGGGATACAGTGCTCATCTCCATTTCCAAGCCAAAGAGCCAGCGCTGTCCAAAGACGTTTCCATGCTCATGTGGCCGGCGTGACTAGATGCCAAAGTGGCTTACAACACAGTAAAATACAAGAAGTGATTTAAATTAGAAACAACATTAAAAATTACCTAAAATCAACTGATAAATACGACAATATATGAGGGGTACGAGGGATGTGGAGAGTATATGAGAGTTACCAATGATAAATCCCAACTGTTATTAAGACCTGCGACGGGACACCTGCAATGCTCCAAAACTTCTGCAGTCATCTGTACATGCTCATCTCCCCTGCAAGCATGGTAACAACAATTTGTTAAGGGGAAAAAAATACAGCAACGTTTTCTTCGCAAGGAATGCAGCGCTATTACTTGCCAGGTCTGTAAGCACATTTTGAAAGCAGCTCATAGCCAAGTCACAATCGCCTACAGAAGGTGACGGCTTAACAGCCTTATGGATCTGGGCTACTGGAGCGGAAAGAGCCCTGCAGATCCTCTGGCTCTGGTTTGCCAGACGCACAAATAGCCTTATAGTGTGTCTTTATTTATTAAAGAGAGCCCCACTTGCAAGGAGGCGATGCGATGCCATACAATCTTAAAGGTCAGTGAAGACCTCGCTGGTTCTCATTACAGGCCTGTAATGAAGGTCCTGGAGGAGATAACATGTTCCACTCTGCCAACATCTGAAAACTATAAATAGGGTCAGGAGGGAGGAAAACAAAAATAAAATAAAAAAGATTTCACTTCTTGACCTCGCTATAAAGTTGAAAACTGGCAAAACATTTCAAAGTGAGCAAAAACCAATTCAAACTTTAAAAAAAATCAGCAAAAAACAAAGTTTCTTTGGAAATGCCCTGCTTTCCAGAATTATGTTGTATAACCACATTGAGGATTTAAATTGATCTATATAGCATATTTTTATTCATCACCACCCCTTCCTCACAGGTGCTCAGGGCAGTATACCCAGGGAATTGCTGATCGCCACTGATCGTCCGGAAGCAATTATTCTCCAGGCCAGTTTGGCTGGAGATCCTGCAGAGTTTTTGTCATCTTCTAGGCATGGAACAGGGGTCACTGGGGGTATGGAGGGGGAGGTATTTGTGAATTTCCTGCATTGTGCCAGGGATCAAACCTGGGGCCTTCTGCATATCAAGCTTTCCCACTGAGCTACAGAGGGGCAGGGATGCCTGACTACAACCGACAATTATTAAAGCATCTTATCATGAAACCAGTGACAGCCAGTGTGGTGTAGTGCCTAGAGTGTCAGACTAAGATCTGGGAGAGCCAGGTTCGAGTCCCCACTGTACCATGGAAGCTTGCTGGGTGACCTTGGGCCAGTCATACAGCCTCAGTATAACCTACTCACAGGGTTGTTGTGAGGATAAAATGGAGGAGAAGAGAGGAAAATGTTGCAGCCCCCTTTGGATCCCCATTGTTGAGAAAGGTGGGATTTAAATTACGTAATTGAAATACATAAGTTGTACGTCCTGGTTTTTTTGGCATAATGCTACAGAACTATGAGCACTAAATATGTGTGCATATTTTAAATCAAAAATTAAGATTGTCAGAACACTATCTTCCTAAGCAGGTTTACCCACAGTCCTACTGCAGTCTGCTCAATTGACCTTATTCCCAGGAAACTGTTTTTAGGATTGCACTGTAAGTTACTTGCATGTGCCAGATAACTGTTTCCAAGTCTTTTATGCATCCTTTCCTCTCCTCAAGAGCTTGGAATACCCTCCTTATTGAGAGTCACTTAGTGCCATCCTTGCCTGCTTTCCTAAGGATGGTTGAAACTTACTTCCTTTAGCTGGCTTTGGGAAAGGTTTGTATCCACTGTTTGCATTCATGGTCTCTGGCAACCTCTCTTGGTTGAATATTCATGTATTTATTTTTTGTCTTGCATACTGATATGTTTTAAGACTCTTTAACTGGGAAATTGTGATGTGTTGGCATTTTATGCTTCCTTATCAGTGAATCTAAAGCCTTGGTCTAAAGCAGCAGCAGAGACAATTTTGTATTGTGTCCAGGTGTCATTTCGAGCAGGAGCGCTGCTCCGGAAGTAACAAGCCCAGGAGCTGGCACATATGGTGATGCACTGTGGAAAAAAGCAAAAGCATACTAACTTGATCTGTATTTTCATGCTTGTTGCAGGGTATCTTCCCTGCAAGAGCAAAGGAAACTTACCTAAAGTGTCTTTAGTCAAAGTGTAAAGCTGGTTTGCCAGCTCTGAGTTGGGAAAGACCTGGAGATTTTTGGGGTGGAGCCTGAGTGGTGGGTGTTGCCTTCTGACACACTTCCGGTGATTTCAGGGTGTATGTCATATGCAAATAAGTTATGCTAATGAGCTCCTGCACCTCTTTTTCTACGGAATGACTCCTGATTGTGTCAATAAGCAACAAACAAGCAGTTGCTTCCTAGCACACAAATGTCACACTTCTTCACACAGCCTTAGACTTCAGTTACAAGCATCTCTCGTTTTTCTAGTGCTCAAATTTAATTGCTGGAAAAATACCATTCTTTCCCCCAGACAGCATGTCTGGTTATGTTGCAAGTGTGATGAATATGCCTCCAATTCCTTGCATAAGGTGGCTAAGGACAGGGGCCTCTTTCCCTTCTGCATCATATGGTGAAATATGCCGTGAAATTGACAGGGTTTAAAACAAACTCTCCTGTAAGCAGTTGGAAGAAAGTCCTTGTCCAGCTTATCTTAGCAGTCAGCCCAGTTATGGGGCTTCTCCAAACTTTATGGCAAGACTCATTGCCAACACGAATATGTCTTGTAGTATTACTTCCCTTCCTTTGGAAAGAGCTGAAGTGAAATCGACCACGTCCTGGTAAAACGGGAACTGCAAGCTCTGGAGAGCACATATTGCGGCTTCTATAAAGCAGCCCAACTGGCCTTTGAACCCACACCAACCCTTCAATTCTTAGGCCTTCGGAATGGATAGAGCACTCTAATGAACTTGTAGGACTGATATAATGTGGTTGCCCTACACCATGCAAGATCATGTACATGCCCTTGTAGCAATGGAAAGGAACCTGCCATGTGAAAACACAAGTAGGTGGTTTATGGTCCATGGGAACTTCTTGAGGCTAGAGACATTACTAGATAGTCTATTGGGTCCTGCGAGACTCCTGAAAGCTCTGCAGTATCTTTTTAAAATTCTTAGTTCAAATTTCAAGCTCTCAGGGTTACAGAACTTAAGTTTGGGGTTATGTTAGCCTCAAATAGCAAAAGGGCAATAAACAAAGGTTCCAGTGGCAGGAGATCCCAATTCAGTATGGGTTTTTTTATTTCTATAGTCATGTTTCAAAAAATTTCAAGGTGTTTGCATAGATCAAGAGTTCCCATCATGGCACCCATGGGCATCATGGTGACTGCTGACACTTTTCCTGGTGGCTGCCAAGAGTTTTCATAAAGTGGGCAGGTCCCAGTGAAACTTTTGCTCACCAGGGCTTCTGACTGGCCACTGGAAAGCTGATTGACTGTGCAGATTTTTTCCCCCTTTCTCTGTCGGCAGCTGCTACCACAGCACAAGGATCTTCAACGTCTGACTGAAGGTTAAGCTATATGCCAAAAAATATTAAGCCGCCCTGAGCCTGCCTCAGCAGGGAGTGTGAGGTATAAATCTAACAAATAAATAAATAAAAATAATAAATAAATATTTTAAACAATACATTCATTTTAAAAGACATCCTGTCAAAGACAGCACCTACTTGAAATACTGAGGAGTTACTATTACAGTTACGCATAACCTCATTTTGGGATTGGCTTCAGCTCCTGTGGCAGCCATTTTGTGGTTGGCTCTGCCCCCTGTGGCTGCCATTTTGTCACTATACCCACCACAATGTGCCAGAATTCCAAAGGTGCCTGCAGGCTCAAAAAGGTTGGGGACTCCTACCTTAGTTCTTCCACGTTTGAGGGTAATAATTCAGAGTAATAATTCAGCGCTGCCTGCTGCTCGCTCCCCAACCAACCCCTCGACAAATTATATAACAAAACACAGCTTGCAGTCACGAGTGACCCTGTTTTTGCCCTCGATGAAGATCAAGTTGCTTCTCCCTGCACTGATGGCCCCAATGGGCATCAGCCTCAGCAGACGGGCCTTCAATACTGGCCACCAGTTAATAGGTCCCTCCCTTTCCCTGTAATAATGAAATTATTGATTGATATTAGAACAAATGTGCAGAATTAACTGGGCCAGCTTTCGAGGCAGGCGACTGCTTTGACCTCAGCCCCTGTCCCTCTCCCTGGGACAGTGTCAGAAGCTCATTATCATAGTGTTAATTTACACAGCTTTCCTCCAGTTGCTTCCAATACCCTGGTCAATTATTGAATGCTTCAGGGAGGCCGGTCACTGCACTTTGTTATCCTATCCCTTTACACAGAGGCTGCCCAAGCCCTTATATGGGAAGGTAACTGTATAACAACATTCAGGATTTATAAAAGTGTAATCAAGAAGGAAAGTGCGGCAATTTCACCAAGTTATAGAGTTTCATAGTCCCTAACATTTTACATCAAACTGGGGCAGGAGCTCTGTTACGCTGTCACAAACAGAGCAGAGGTTCATCAGTGGCTATTAGCCACAAGGTACAGATAGGATCTCTCAGTCTGGGGCAAGTGATGCACTGTATTTTTGGTGCTTGGGGGGGGCAACAGTGGGAGGGCTTCTAGTGTCCTGGCCCCACTGCTGGACCTCCTGGTGGCACCTGGTATTTTTGGAGACCCCAGCAAGATGCTTTCAAGGCAAGTGAGAAGCAGAGGTGGTTTGCCACTATTGCCTTCCTCTGCAGAGGCTTCTAGGGTGGTCTCCTAGCAGGAGAAAAGAGTAAGAGTCCAGTAGCACCTTAAAGACTAACAACATTTGTGGTAGGTTATGACCTTTTGTGAGTCACTGCTTCAGATGGTCTCCTTTTCAAGTATCAACCCTGTTTCGCTTCCGAGATCCGACGAGATGGGGCTGTACCATACCACCTTCCCTCCATGTAAAGCAGCCATGTTTGCTTAATGAACACACTCTCGACATCTGTTTGGGCCATGGACCTCTGGAGGGCTAAGCACATGCAGAATCTCTGCACAGCTGGCAGCCTGGTTTAAACAAGATGCTAGGCATGTCCAACACTGCACGGATACATTAGCAGTTCAAGACCTCAGCAGAGGAATGAGAAGCTCCTTCCAGCGTCCAGCCCTTCCAGCATCCAGCCCTTTTGCTGGGGCTCAGTGGAAGAGCACTTTATTTGCACACAGGCTTAATCTCTGGTATCTCAAGTTAGAGAAACCCCAGCATCAGGTGCTGAAGAAGACCCTCCTCTGCCTGAATCCTCAGATTTCAGAGAAGGCAGACTGAATTAGATGAGCCCAAGGCCTAGCTTGGTAAAGGGCAGCTTCGTGTGTAGTTTGGCTATGGGCTGTGTTCATATGTAGTCCAATAAGGAGAGCACTTTAACCAGTAGGCAATAGAGGCCACGTAGGGCTTCTTTCTCCACACTGAATAAACTTTATCACTTCAATAACACACTAGGGGTTCCACACTGACAGCCAGCCTGGTGCTGTGATTAGAGGGCTGCACTAGGATCTGGAAACCCAGGTTTGAACCTCCAATTTGCCAAGGAAGCTGACTGGGGGACTCTGAGCCAGTCACACATTCTCAACCCTGACCTAGTTCACAAAATCGCTGTGAGGATAAAATGGAGAAGAAGAGAAGGATGTAAGCTGCTTTGGGTCCCCATCGGTGAGAAGGGCAGGATATAAATGAAGTAAATACTGATTTCATTCCACACACAGGCTCCCAAAGTTAGACCTGTTGAGGAGTTACCAGTCTAATTTGTCTCCCCTGCTTAAAGCCAACAAACCAGGATTTCTGCCTCTTCTTTCTGGTGGATTACTATAGCCGTACTCAAAAGCAAGCAATTAAAGAGACACTAGACATGAATGTCTGTCCTGGTGGACTGGTCTAAGAACATAAGAGAAGCCATGTTAGATCAAGCCATGTTAGATCAAGCCAATCACCCATCCAGTCCAACATTCTGTCACACAGTGCCAAAAACCAGTCCTTAGACCTGGATTATCCCTCGCAGGAGAAGAAAATCCCAACTCTCAGCATTTATGGGGCTGCCCTTGGCGCAGATCCGGAGGCTGCAGCTGGTGCAGAATGCCGCGGTGAGGTTGTTGATGGATCTCCCTAGACGGGCGCACATCCGACCGGCGTTTGCGGCACTGCACTGGCTGCCTATAGCGTACCAAATTCGCTTCAAGGTGCTGGTACTTGCCTTTAAAGCCCTAAATGGTCTGGGTCCGACCTACCTGCGGGACTGCCTTTCCCTGTACATACCCCAGAGAGCACTACAGTCTGGGGCCCAACACCGCCTTGTTGTACCAGGCCCCAGAGAAGCCAGGCTTGCTGCCACCAGGGGGAGAGCCTTTTCAGTGGCGGCCCCTTCCTGGTGGAACGAGCTTCCGGAAGAGACCAGGGCCCTGCGGGACCTGATGCAGTTCCGCAGGGCCTGTAAGACGGAGCTCTTCCGCCAGGCTTTTGAATAGGGGCCGCCATCCCCTATCTTTTTCCTCATGTTATTACCATCAACAAGGGGCCCAGTGAACACCAGTGAATACCATCTGGTTCCTTGACAATGTTATTGTCATGGGGGCCGTGAAGCGTTGGGGCAGACAGTTCGCCATTTAACTTAATTGTAATTAACTGTACTGTATTGTACTGAACATTTTATGTTTATAATGTTTTAATCTGTTTTAATTCTATTGTATTTATTGTTTTATGAATCTTGGCATGTCCAAGTCTTGTAAGCCACTCTGGGCCTGCAGCAGCGGGAAGAGCGGCCTAGAAATCTAACAAACAAACAAATAAATAAATATTTAAGGATGCATTTCAATGATGGCATTTGTTTTAAAGGATATGATATTGACACTTAGCAAGGATGCTGTTGTTCAAAGTGCTTCATGCATTATCAAACAGTAATTCTTGAAGGGGTCCTGGAATGCAAGGCCAGTGTTATCCATATATTGCAGAGGGGCCATGGTTCAGGGGCAGAGCATCTGTCTGGCACGCAGGAAGTCCCAGGTTCAGTCCCTGGCATCTCCAGTTAAAAGGGTCCATTGGTAGGTGACGAGAAAGATCTCTACCTTAAGCCCTGGAGAGCTGCTGCCAGTCTGATTAGACAGTGTTGACCTTGATGGACCAATGGCCTGACTCAGCATACAGCAGCTTCATGTGGCTGAAGCTGAGAGAGAAGCTTGGCTAAGGCCATCTAAGTGTTTTCCTGCAGATGTGGGATCTACAATGGGTGCCTCCCAGATCCCTCCTCATTTTTTTGGCCATTGTAATACGACAGCTCCCACTACCCAAAGAGCCTAACCATGCCTCAGTTTCCCAGCCTATCTGCACAGGAAATGTCAGGGATTTTGTTTCCCCTTCTGCTATTTTCTAATCGGCCTCCCCACCACCACCCCTTAGCTTTACGCTCCCATCCCTTTCTTTATTATTTCCTGAATCTGTTTCGCCCAAGTACATAAAACTGCGTGCCAAAGCCACTTGAAAGGGATTACTCATCGCTGATCGGAATACCCCAAGGCTGTTTAGACAGACTATTTCTGACTTCATTACAATGTCATTATATTTTGATGCTGTGGACTGGTGGTGGTAGTGTTTTTTTCTTAATTTTCCTCCAGTCAAAATCCACTTACTGTCATTTGTTTCACTGTGCAGCAGCTAACTGGTGGTGTTGGAAAGTGCGGTCAAGTCGCAGCCGACTTATGGAGACCCCGTGGGGTTTTCAAGGCAAGAGGTGGTTTGCCATTGCCTGCCTCTGGGTCATGACCGTGGTATTCCTTGGAGCCAGTTTGGTGTAGTGATTAAGTGTGCAGACTCTAATCTGGGAGGACCAGGTTTGATTCCCCACTCTTCCACTCACACCTGCTGGATAACCTTGGGCAAGCCGTAGTTCTGGCACAGGTGTTCTTGAAAAAGAGCAGTTTCTGTCAGAACTCTCTCAGTCCCACCTACCTCACAGGGTGTCTTTTGTGGGGAGGGGAAGGGGAAGGAGCTTGTAAACAGCTCTGAGACTCCCTTGGGTAGTGAAGGGCGGGGTATAAATCAAAGAGATTGGATTCTTCTTCTTCTTCCAAATACTGACCAAGCCCAACTTTGCTTAGCTTCCAAAATCTGACGAGACTGGGCTAACCTGGGCTATCCAAGTCAGTGCACAGCAGCTAACTACCAAGATAAAAACCAGTCCTGCATGTCAACTGTACAATGGTGGGGATTCTCAGCTCCTGAGTATGCAAGATGAGCTCATGGGTACCCTTTTTCAGGAAGATACGAAGTAATGACATAATGACCAAGATACATAAACACTCTTCATTATGAGCTTCCTGCCCCTTCCAGGCCGGTGCATCACACTCTACTTTGTGTCACTATGATCCGTGAGGAAAGACCTACAACAGCTGAAAATGACACTCAAAGTTGCAACACTGACTCTGTGGAACTCATGGCCACAAGAGATTTGCCAGGCTTGGCTTCTTCCACCTCACTTGCAAGGGAAGTGTTTTTACTCACTTTTATTCAGGAAGTGTTTTATTATTAAAATACAAACAGGGGAGGAGACCCTGCCATTAGTCCAGTTTCAGACTACAAATGCTGGGATACTGTTGAAGGAGAACAACTCATCCATTATTTACAGCACAATCCTCTGTAAATTTACTCCAAACCAAGTCCCATTGCTTGCTCAGTGGAACTTGCTTCTAAGTAAAGGTACAGAAGATTTTAGTCCTCATTTGTGATGGGATCTCCAAACCCACTGGGATTTTCTGGTTTAGGCTCCACAATCCCTTGGACCATCACTGATGCTGTTGGCTTTTGGGTTTTATAATATGACATTTCTGGCTCTTGTTTTCTGTTTGACTTTGCATGGACTGTTTTACAACCCAGAGACTATATCCAGGGGTCCTTTCATAGAAAAAGAGGTGCAGGAGCTCATTAGCATAACTCATCAGCATAACTCATTAGCATATGCCACTTCCCCTGACATCACCAGAAGTGTGTCAGAAAGGGAATGTCAGTTTCAGCCCCATTATATCCTATGGGCCATTGAAATCAATGGCAAAAACTCATAGGGTATATGAGGGGCTGGAGGAAAGGGGGTTTGAGGGAGAAGCTACAAACTTGCAGGGTAGCTGCTGGGGCCTCTCCTCGAAATACCCACTACGTTTCAAGAAGATTGGACCACGGGGTCCAATTCTATGGGCCCCCAAACAGATTGTCCCATCCCCTCCATTGTCCTCTGTGGAGGGAAAAAATGTTAACTTTTTTCCTACCATAGAGAACAATGGAGGGAATGGGGGCAACCTGTTTGGGGGGCCATAGAATTGGACCCCCTGGTCCAATCTTCTTGAAACTTGGTGGGCATTTTGAGGAGAGGCCCCAGCAGCTACCCTGCAAGTTTGGAGCCTCTCCCTCAAACCCCCTCCCCTCCAGTGGCTTTTAAAGTTGCTGCTGAATTTCGGTGGCAATTCAGCGGCAAACTGAATCAGATTAGAGAATCTGATTCAGCCCGTGGCTGCCCTACTGGCCAGTTCTGAGCTGGCGGAGCTTTGCTCCGCCTCGCTCCAGCCCCAACAGACCCCTGACTATATCTGATCTGTATCGACCAACAGTGCATTTTCCTGGGTAAATGTGAGCCACAGTAGGCCCTGATTCAGACCCTGGCCATGGTGAGGGAAGAAGTTATCTCCCCCCACACACACAAATATACATTCTTCCCTGGCTTCATATAGTCCTTCCCAGTGCTTTTCTTTGTCTTGTGGAGAAAACATAACAGGCACAGCGCAGCAAACTTGTACGTTTCCCAAAACAGAGCAAATCAACAGTTCCAGAAGAACTTTTTGTGATCAGGAAAGAGTACTAAGAGGGAGGATTACCTCCCCCTGCCCCCCCCCCCACACACAGACAGAGTTCCACTCTGAATAAGGGCCTTGTACCACTGCTATTTACCAAAAAATTGAAGACCCAATCACCAATCTTCCAGTGTCCTCTTGTCTACTAGATCAAGAAGGGTAGCCGTGTTAGTCTGTAGCTGTTAAGTTACCTCCATGCCTGATAGGAGACGAATGGTGAGTCTCAATTTACTTCCAACAATTAGATAAAGTGCCTTTACACACTTATTCCCTATTTTGACATATTTATTGCTTTGGTGTCCTTCCCCTCCCCTTAATTAAATCAAAACAACTGTTGATCTTATAACCTTAGCTTGTTGTTTAGTTTTGTTTTTGCATAACTTAAAACCCCTTCATCATGTTCCATGTACATTTGCTGTTCAGCCGGTCTATGCGTTTGAACTCTTAACTTTCATTCCAGTGTATCTGAAAAAGTGTGCCTTGCACACGAAACCTCACACCTTGGATAAACTTTTGTTGGTCTTAAAGGTGCCACTGGACTCTAAATTTGTTCTGCAGCAATAGAAAAGAGCAAGAGTCCAGTAGCACCTTAAAGACGGGGTATGAGCTTTTGTGAGTCACTGCTTGCTTCTCGCCTGCTGTGACTGTTGGTGTCGTATATTTTTCACATTGAGCATGCGGCTTTAGGAGTTTCCAAAAAAGAAAACTAAGCAATTCACAAATGTTATAAATAAACCAGTTCCCTGTTCCACAGCTGATATTTGACATTCAGCACTTGCATGGAAAAAAAACAAGAACTGATGATTGGCTTCTGTGCTGGCTCCAGACAAGAGACTTGGCCAGCCCCTTGCATTCCTGGATCAAACCCAAATCAGAACAAAAACCCACCCTGTGTCATCATTACCAATCGAGATTTATGACCCAAGGGAACACAAAGGCTACTAAACTCTCTCCGCCCATCATTTCATCCCTCAAGTCTTTAATTCCTTTAAAAAAAAATGAATTTTCAAAAGGACAAACTTTTTGGGCTTGGTGAGCACTCGAAACCTTTAGTAAAAAGTTCTGTTCAACCTCAGCCTCACTGTAAGAATTTAGCATGCACATAGATGCCACCCAATGATTATCAAGGGGATATTTAATGAACTTTGCTCTCACCAGATCACTCCCTTCCTTGTTGTCGTTGCTTTTAATTTGGCACTCGCGTTATTTATGTATATTCAGTCTGTAGCTTTGTTAATACAGTTTAATCTGAAAAGCAGCCTAAACGTTTTGTGAAATGAATAACTGCACTGCATGCCACTAAAATGATGAGGTACAGTCATAACAATTGCCACAAACTACAGACAACAGGAGAAAAATTGCATTTCATAGCAGCAGTTTTCACAGTTTACATATATTCTCCATGTATTTTGTTTTTCACCAGTGGCAAGGAGTAACTGCTCCAGGTAGAAAACTGTCCAAGGTAACATGCTCTCCCTCTTCCTTTGGAAGCCAGAGAAGCAAAATTGCACATGGCCTCATCTCATGTGAGGGGGGGCTGTGGGGAAGTGGAGGAACAGGAATGGCAGACCAAGCTGATATATATTCTATTAAACTGAACATCTCCAGAAAGAAGGCCTGCAGAAACTTCCCACTTTAAAACTAATTATGGCAGCCCTTTGCAGATGGTTGGTTTTGTTGTTCCACCACTGTATGAAGTGTACAGCGCACATGATCCAAAAAAATAGTATGGTCACCATTTTGTGCAAATGCACATTTTCCATCTGCATACAGCTTTGGTATGTTCCAACGGAACCTCTGGTTTTTGAAGGAACACGTTTGCATGTACCGAGGCTGTACACACATGGAAAATACATGTGCTGTACCATTCACACAAATGATGACTGTTGGCAGGGGGCTGAGGCTCAGTGGGAGAGCATCTGCTTGGCGTGCTGTAGGTCCTGGGTTCAATCCCTGGCAACTCTGGTTAAAAGGATCAAGTTAGTGGTGATGCTCTATCTGAGACCTTGGAGAGCCCCTGCCAGTCTGAGTAGGCAATACTGACCTTGATGGACTAATAATCTGATTCAGTATAAGGCAGCTCCATATGTGCTTGTCAAGAGGATCCAGCACATGAGCTTGCAGTTTCAAAAATCAAGCATCTGGAAAGGGCTAAAATGACCTCGCTAACAAGGACTTGTCAAAATTGTTTACACAACTAGAATGGGACTCTGTGGCACAGTTCAAACACTTACCAAGCTGGTGATGCTCTTCACAAACTTGAGTATGTGCCCCTCATCTCCATCGCATGCACACAGCTTCAGGCTCAAAATGTACACCATGTGGCCTGTATGCACAAAGGCCCAATTGGTGTGATTTCCTTCCCCACCAAAAAGGGAGGAAAGGTAATTGCATATGGCTTCCGTATAATACAGCCACCTCACTGACAGTACATTGCATGCACTGAAAAAAGGCATCCGCACCACCAGGCAGATAAATATACAACACAGGTCTCTGACATCTATTTGTTTTCCTCACAAATCAACAAATTTTAAATAGCCTTCTACTTAATGTTCTACGCCACAATTTAAAATGTGAGAATTCCAAGGTGGCCACCATTAAGGTGATTATGTATAGCAGAAATTAGATTATGAAAAACTATTCTCTGTTTTTTCTCATGCGTGTCTCCAGGGGTCATTTCAAGCAGAAATGCACAGGAACGCCATTCCGGGAGCATGGCGGGCCAGGAGAGGGCACATAGGGGGATGTGCTGTGGAAAAAAGCAAAAGCATACTAACTTGATCTGTATTTTCATGCTTGTTGTAGGGTAGCTTCCTTGCAAGAGTAAAGGAAACCTAAAGGCTCTTTAGTCAAAGGGTAAAGCTGGCTCGCCAGCTCTGAGTTGGGAAATACTTGGAGATTTTGGGGGTGGAGCCTGAGCGGTGGGTTTTGCCTTCTGACACTTCCAGTGATTTCAGGGGGTGTGGCACATGCAAATAAGTTATGCTAATGAGCTCCTGCACCTCTTTTTTTACTAAATGTCCCCTGCGTGTCTCCAAAAGTATTTAATTCCCACCCACCCTTCCAAGGAACACAGCAGCTGATACATCTCTGCCTAGCAACTTTTCCACATTTAATGGTGCTTTTCTCCCCACTGAAGACCCATAGTGACTTATAGCAACAACTCCTCTGTTTTATCCTCACAACAGGTCGATTAGGCTGAGAATGACTGGCTCACCATCACCCAGACAGCTTCCATGATACAGTGGGGATTGGACGCTGGCTCTCCCAGATCCTAATCTGACACCGTAGCCACTACCCTATGCTGGCTCTCCCAAAGGTATGATCCTGTGCTGTACCTGTATTGATTAAATGGATACAGATGGCACAGAAAAGGATTATAAAATGTTAGAAGTGATCCAAAGGAGAATTTCTCCACCCATGCACCCCAAACCACTTTAGATATACCACAGTTTTCATAACTCTTAAGACGTTTTCTCTTTTCTCCAGTGTCATGTTGTAGTAACTTTTTAAGAAACTTTTGAAGATTTACAGGCTTTTTGATGAGCCTTGGGGGGAAAATATCCATGATGCGACTTCAATAATGTCAAAAAGAAACCAGAATGTCATGAAAGCAAACTTGAACTGCATGATTGCCAAGTACTGGCCATAGTCACAAGTGCGTGGAGTTCTGAGCACAGCAAGACAGAACCACTTCAAACAGGGGGTGGAATAATATATTACTATTACTTCACAATCAGAGTCCTTTTACTAAAATCCAAAGAGAACCTTCCTTTTATAAATCAGTTGGGATGTTAAAAAGAGAGGGGGAGGGGTGGCTTCAGCTTAGCATTGGGGTTCCAAGCAGAAATATTTCAATCACAGCAAATTGCACAGGATTTCAGCCAAGGGATACACCATTTCCAGCAAAGCAAGAATGCCAGAGCACATTTCTGAATGTGGCTCTTGATTGCTACGGAGCAAAAATCTCAATGAATTAAAACTCTGCATACATCTGAGAGGCGCTGGGAGACTTTCAGCTCAGTGAAAAAGACAAACGCCTAAGTGCCTATGGACACAGGGTTGCAAGTAATGTGAGGGAAAATGCGTACCAAAAACACATCCTTACTGTCTGTCATGTAGGAGAATAATCTGTGAAGTTATCAAACATGCTTATTGCTAGCCAGTTGACTTTGTGGTGCAGTGTTTAGAGCAGGGGTCCCCACCCATGTCAGAATTCCAAAGGTCCCCTTAGGCTCAAGAAGGTTGGAGACCCCCGTGTTAGAGCACTGGATTTGGATCAGGTCCACCTAGGTTTGAATCTCTGCTCTGCCACAGAATCATAGAGTTGGGAGGGACCTCCAGGGTCATCTAGTCCAACCCCCTGCACAATGCAGGAATTTCACAAATACCTCCCCACACACACACACACAGAAGGTCTGCTGTTCCACACCCAGAAGATGACAAAAAACCTCCAGGATCTCCAGCCAAACTGGCCTGGAGAAAAATTGCTTCCTGACCCCAAAGTGGCGATCAGCATTTCCCTAGGCGTGAAGGGCCACAAGAACGAAGCATTGATGCAACCCTTCACGCCCTCCCTCTCAAGAGCTGCCTAAGTTCAAGCTGCCATGGAAGCTTGCTGGGTAGCACTGAGTAAGTCATCCTCTCTCTGCCTAACCAACCTGTTGCCTGCAAGTATAAAACAGACATGGGGATAACCATGTCATGAGCTGCTCGGCGGGGGAGGAACGCAGGATATGAATACCTTAATTGATAACTCAGGACTAGAAACTTTCCAATCTGCAACAGGAAGACTCCAGTTCTATCCGAGCAAGTCCCAGTGGAATTAAACAGGCACAGACTGGGCTGAAAACCTCTTCCAGTCAAGGAGGCAGGGAGGCGAGATCTTCGCTAAAAGTAAAAGATTCCCATTTCACTGCCAGGAACACTCTGTGGCTGCCAGGCTGGAGAGTTTCTATCACTTTTCAAGGCACAAGAGTGTGCGGGCCAAATCTGAGCTCATATTTCACACCTGTGATGATTTCTTCTTTTTTGAAATCCTTCCATGAAAAAGTTAACTTTTCCAGGAACAAGTCAAGGATCTTTGCTTACAGGAATGTCTCTGGAAAGGTTATGCAGATAATCCATCCTGGTACACCTTTTCCATAAATATAAGCCTAGAGGATCGTTTTTCAAGAGTAATGCATTCGGCTGGACTTCAGCTCCCACTGGAATGGAAGGGGAAAGTTACTCACTCCTGGGGAAGCAAAATAGACTGTACTTCACTCATGGTGACCATAAATTACATGCAACCTAACCCTGTGCATATTAACTAATAAGTAAGTTCCACCAAGTTCTCTAGTAAGCACGCAGAGGATTACAGATTTGGAGCCCAATTCCATGCCATTCCCCCCCCCCCCAAATTGTTCCACTATCTTCAAAAAAGATGAGATTGAATTTATACCCTGCCCTTCACTACCTGAAGGAGTCTCAAAGCGGCTTACAATCTCCTTCCCTTCCCCGCCCCACAGCAGACACCCTGTGAGGTAGGTGGGGCTGAGAGAGCTCTCTCGAGAACTGCCCTTGAGAGAACAGCTCTGAAAGAATTTATGACTGACCCAAGGTCACGCCAGCAGCTGCATGTGAAGAAGAGGGGAATCAAACCCAGTTCTCCCAGATTAGAGTCTGCCACTCTTAACCACTACACCAAACTGGCTCTCTTATTCTCAATTAAGTATGCATATGGCATTTGCCATCTTGAGGTAACAGCTTGTTTGGAGCAGTGGGGATGTTTTGCAAAGACCCACACTGTGGTCAGTCCAACCTTTCTTTTCCAGGAGTGAGCTGCCTCCCCTACTTAAAAAAAAACCCTTCCGCAAGATTTTCATAGAAGCTGCAGTCTGTGCATGGCCCTGATTGGCTAGTCTCTTCTTTGTCACCAAATGTGCACACACCTCCCAGGAGCAGATTTAGATTTTTTTTAAAAAATCTTTTAATTTTAATTACTAGGACAGCACATGCAGATGCAAACACTAAAGCAGCGCTATCAAAAAGCTACAAGCTATGGAATCTTGGGGTGGGGTGAGGAGAAGCAATATTCAGTATCCAGTTTGCTGGTCCTTATTTCAGTTGTGAATGTGAGTGAGAACATTCACCCATGGCCAAAGAGCCTGCTGCAAGATCATGGAAGCTGGCTGGGTGACCTTCAGCCGGCCACACACTGTCAGCCTAACCTACCTCACAGGGTTGTTGTGAGGATAAAATGGAGGAGAGGAGAAGTAATGCAAGCTGCTTTGTGTCCCCAGTAGGGAGAAAGGTGGGGTATTAATCGATTTAATTAATTAATTCAGCAAATTCTCTAATTCCTCTTGGTTCCTGCTTTCCCCCCACCCCCACCCCCGTCCCTGGGGCTTTCCGCAGCAAATCTCATTACAATGCACAAGACATTACTCGAGGTGACAAGAGCCCAGAAAGCTCTTAATCACCATAGCCTGGCATAATTAAAAGAACCCTGAAATAAACAAGGGATGTTACAGCATGGGACATAAAGACTGTAGGCAGAAGTTGTCAAGGTCTATGCATTTCTAGGGAATGCAAATTGCTCTGTCTGGTTTATTTTCTAGACATTTTGCATCTGGATCATTCCTTTTTAAAAATTCAGATGGGCTTTGCAGGTGAAGAGAGATCCTATGCTAGCCGTCCTCTCACCTAGTGTACAGGTGGATCGGCACAGACGGGATATGCAGGGAGGAGAGAGTCCAAATCCCTGGTTAAACGGTGATTCCCTTCTGAACTCAGCGCTTAGCTCCAAATGGCAGTGTTAGCCAAGCACACTCTCATCTTTTTACAAGGCGTTGTAGACTCAGGCTAGCCTAGAAGGTGTACATGGGAGTGGAGGGGAGTGACAGCATATACATTTCATGAATTAAAAAGGGTTGCCAGTTTTATCAGCCCCTTGTTCCCTTGCCTTTAACAGCACCTTGATCTGTGCCCACTGAAAAACTTCCCCTGCTGATTTCTGCACTGGAACCAGAAGCTGCTGTTCAGGGCACAAGGGCAAGCCCTGCTCATTTTTACTTTTACTTTCCCAGTCAGTAGAAAAAGGAGGAAAGCAGAAGGCTATATAGTCTGATCTTGTCAGATCTTGGAAGCTATGCAGGGTCAGCACTTTGAAGGGAGACCACCAAGGAAGACTCTGTAGAGGAAGGCAATGGCCAACCACCTCTGCTTCTCACTTGCCTTGGAAGACCCCTGCTGGGGTTGCCATACATTGGCTGTGACTTGACACTGAAAGCACTTAGGTACATAAGTAGGAAAGGGTGATGAGGATTTCCTTTGGTTTACAGGGCTCAGCATCAAACTAGGCATGATAGGAGAAGCCGGGTGTCCTCTCACTCAAGTGACAACTGGAGGGAAGGGAGTTTTCTGTCTGGAACGCAGGGCAAGGGAGCTAAATCCAGCCCCTCCCTCACCTGAATGTCACTCTTGTCAATCTGACCAAGACCAGCTTGCTGCCAGTACCAGAGCCAGGATTAGGGATAAACCTTAACCAACCAGAGAAGAGTGAAGTACAGCTTAGCTCCCACAGCCCCCCACCCACCTCCTGCTTCACACAAGAAGACATGACAATAAACACAGGCCAAGCTTTCGAGTCAAATACTGTTCGAGCAGCTACATCAAACAGTCCTCTGACAACGGATCTAATTATTTACCGACTGGCAGAGCATTTAAGGCCGACCAAGGCAACTCACAATCAAAATAACGAAATAAATCAGTCACAGTGACAGGAGGTGGCACATCAGCATGTGGGTGTGACATTCAACTCTTTGTGTGGAAAGTGCTGTCAGGTTGTAGCTGAGTTATGGAGGGTTTTCAAGGCAAGACATATTCAAGGATGATTTGCCATTGCTAGACCCTGCATCATGTGCCTGGGCTTCCTTGGTGGCCTCTCATCCAAATACTAACCAGGGCTGACCCTGCTTAGCTTCCGAGAACTGATGAGATCAGCCTGGCCTGGGCCATCCGGGTCAATTCTTTGCAGTCCTCTAATTGTAACCGGAGGCTTTATTTTTCTTCACGGGGACTCTGTCAAAACTGGGGAGGGAAAGGAAGGAAATGGAACTCTGGAAAAGTTCTCCCTGTGCACCTGGACAGGAGAAACCATTCACTATCCAGTTGCTAATGACAATATTCCAGGGGATGGGGGGGGGGGGTCCCAATCTTTCTCCTCCGCCTTCTGGATATTTCTCTCCCTCATGAGGTCCATTGCAAAATTTGGGGAAACCATCCCCCCACCCGTTCCCTCCCCTCCCCACCCTGCAAAGATGCTGCTAGTAAGATGCTGGGTCCCGTGGGTTAAGAGAAAAGCAGGATATCGATACTGTAAATAAACTGTTTCTACATTTAGAATTTACCAATACTTGTACAGCAAAAGACAGAAGTTTATATATAAAATTAAAATTAAAATATATCTGCTTTATTTAATTCTTTGAAAGCCCCTTCCAAGGAACATGTAAAATCTTTCCTTTTGGGGTTTGGGGTTTTTTAAAGAAACACAACCACACACACACATATACACATCATGAAAAAAGCTGTTACAGATATTCTCATTGACTGGATACTAGAGTAAGCCCTCTGGGTAAACGTGCCCAGGCGAGCTAGCCTGCAGTTCCCTTGAAAAAAAGAGATTTAGATTGATTTGTAATTGCGAACAAGGGATTGTATTAAGAGCTCTGAACTGATGTACTAATGACTGAGGTTCTCGTAATGAGCCAGCACAGCTGCCCTTGACAAAGGCTCCCAGGTCTCTGTCAGCTCCAGAGCAGCCCTACATAATGAAGCTAGTCCGGGATGCAATTTGTAAACACAGAGGCCTGTCTGCTGAAAGGGCAAGAGGAGACCAGCACAAAGCTCTCTTGCCATGGCTGTCCCAAAAGATGCATGATGGGATATTCATTTACTTCAATTACACCTGTCCCCCACCCTTTCTCCCCAACTGGAACACAAAGACGCTAAAGCATTCTCCTTGTTTCCACTTTACCCTTACAACAACCCTGTGAGGTAGGTTTGACCGAGAGCGAGTGGCGGGCCCACAGTCACCTAGCACACACCCAGTTTCAGTGGGGATCCTGCCCTTGCTCTTCCAGACCCTAATCTGACACTCTAACCACTATACCTCCTGTCTCTTTCTTTCTTTTTTTTCAGTTTCATTATAATTTTAAGAACGTAAGAGAAGCCAATGTTGGATCAGGCTAGTGGCCCATCCAATCCAACACTCTGTTTCACACAGTGGCCAAAAACACCAGGTGCCACCAGGAGGTCCATCAGTGGGGCCAGGACACTAGAAGCCCTCCCACTCTTGCCCCCCCCCCCCGGTCAAGCACCAAGAATACAGAGCATCACTTGCCTCATAGTTCCGATCTAATTAGAATATCAACAATATGGTTACAACTAGACAATGCAATACCAAAGATGGTGACACAGTAGAGAAGTGGCTCCCTTAAATCCAGGAGGAGTCCCGGATTTAAAGGACTGTGTGACCACGGCCTATAGCAGACGGCCATGTGGATGCAGGTGAAACTTGGGCAGCATTTCTCAGTGTGAGAGTTGAAGCGCACTGCCCATGGAACTAGTGGGCTGGAATTGCTTAAAAACGGGTCGTTTCTGCAGTACAACTGTTAATTATTATGGCTTCCCACAAAAGACTCTTGAATGTGTCCTATTTTCATCTGTGAAATGCTGGAGGCTATGGCTGACTAGCTGAATGGGTAAATATCCTGTCTCCTACACCACTGGGACTCAGGAATTCTAGGCTGTCCGCAACCCACCCCCTCCTGCTCTCACCAGCTGTTTCCCCCCATCTTGACAGAGAAAGCCAAGTCGGTGATCCACATGAAAAGCTGTTTTCCAAAGCATTAGAGCCACAGCTTTAAATTAATGCTATACCACTTTGCAAAAGAGAAAAAAAAAAAGGAAAAATGGTTTCTGGCTTCAGTACATATATGGGTAATTAAGTCCCTAGTGCAGTGGTGCTAGAAATGGCAAGCAGCTTTAATGCTCTGCAACAAATGCAGTTTTAAAGCTATTATTTCACTTTCAATACACAAGGTCATTACAAATCATCAGGAACGAAGTATGCGCATGCAATTATTCGTTAGGTTGCTCTGAGCCACCTTCCCTTCCCTTCCATCTCGAATGGGCACAGTTTTTTCAGAATCAGCCTTCCAAACTAAATTCCAGCACGGCTGGAATTTCTGGAGGCAGAATTACCCTTTGCCCCCTTCATTTATAATTTTGCTTTTGTTATGGTGCTCTCCCTTCCACGGGCTCCCACGCATAAGCGATTCCGCTCTGAACCTTCCGCCACCCGCACTGAGCTAGTAGCATCAGATTCAGCGTGCGAATTCTTTTCCAATGGAAACTCAGAAAACCACGGAAGGCAAGATGCCATCCCTCAGAAAGGACGAAGCTGGAAACTGTCTTGCTTCTGATAAAAAAAACCTGAGACAGCTGCGCAGGGATAACTGCTCTAAGTTGCTTCTTAGCTTCATCAGCCTAAGAGTACATGGCGGCCTCTGCCTTTTTAAATCAAGGATACAAAACTAGTATGGGTGGAAATAAGGAAGGCCACTGGAGACAACAGAAATGCCAGCTCTCAAGTGGCACAGCGCATGCTCGCATTTAGAAGGCTCCCCTGGCATCTCTAGTTTAAAAAAATCACAGGTAGTAAGTTTTGGAAAAGACCCTTCTGTGCTTAAGATCCTGCAGACCACTGCTAGTCAGACTAGAAAACAAAGGAGGAGGAAGAGGAGATTGGATTTATACCCTGCCCTTCACTACCCAAAGGAGTCTCAGAGCGGCTTACAATCTCCTTTCCCTTCCCCTCCCCACAACAGACACCCTGTGAGGTAGGTGGGGCTGAGAGAACTCTTTCGTGAACTGCTCTTGAGAGAACAGCTCTAACAGAACTATGACTGACCCAAAGTCACCCAGCTAGCCGCGTGTGGAGAAGTGGGGACTCAAACCCAGTTCTCCCAGATTAGAGTCCATGCTCCTAACCACAACACCAAACTGACTAAAGACAGAGCAATGCATTCTCTCTCTCTCTCTCTCTCTCTCTCTCTCTCTCTCTCTCTCATTAGCATACCTCACAGGGTTGCTGTGAAGATAAAATGGAAGAAAGGAGAATCATGGTTTGGATCGACTGGAATATTTCTGCGTGGGGCAGGGTTCTTAATGGAAGTATGAAAAAAGCTTCACACTAGCCCTTTGCATTAAGTTGAAATGCAGCGTATCCCAAACTGGTTTCCCGCTTGCACAAGACGTTGTGTACGCAATTTCAGGACACTGTTAGATACAGGGTGGGAAGTGCTAGGTATGGCGCAAGATCTTGAGCAAACGGAACTGTGCTAAATCGGTGTATGCTTCCACTTGCACATCTGTGGATCCAAAGCCAGAGTCTGCCACCCTGAGCTCCCCAGAGGAAGTGGAAGATAACAATGTGGTCATTTTTAGGACATGACATGGCTCAGGAGATTCCTCAGGAGTGAAGCACTGGTTTTCCATGCACGTTTGGATCCCTAGCTCCTCCTGATAAAGGAGATCAGACAATGACTGGGGGAAAGACCTTTCTTTACACAAGCCTCCAAAGAGCTCCTGCCAGTCAGAACAGAGACTGCAGAGCTAGATGTACCAAGCTGGTGTAAGGTAGCTCAGAGAGCCAGTTTGGTGTAGTGGTTAGGAGCGTGGACCCTAATCTGGGAGAACCGCATTTGATTCCCTACTCCTCCACGTGCAGCTGCTGGTGTGACTTTGAGTCACTGATAAATTCTTTCAAAGCTGTTCTCTCATGGACAGTTCTTGAGAGAGGTCTCTCAGCCCCACCTACCTCACAGGGTGTCTATTGTGGGAAGGGGAAGGGAAAGAAGATTGTAAACTGCTCTAAGACTCCTTCGGATAGTGAAGGACAGGGTATAAATCCAATCTCTCTCTCTCTCTCTCTCTCTCTCTCTCTCTCTCTGTATGAAGGGATGGTAGTTAGGACTGATTCCTGTGAAACGTTTTCGAATGACAATACATGCAAACATTCCTTTGAAATCAGTAATAATTGTAAAGAAACAAGCCTGCCTTATACTGCGACAGATCATTTCTTAGTCTCACCTGTTCTGATATCTTTGACTAGTAACCATCCTACAAGACTCAAGGCAGACATTTTCCCAAGCCCCACTACAGAGTTCATTTAACTGGGGATGTTGGCCATTTAATCTTGGACCTTTTGCATTCAAAAGTTATGTTCTACCACTCAACCCAGCATACTTTTCGTTAATGAAACTCTGACCATCCTATTGCAGCAACCTGCAGAAAAACCGTAACACATTGTGTAATATCTCGCCACCAGCACTACCCTCCATATATATGGCTCACAACAGAAAGCCCAGCTTATAATTGTTTGTTAAGAGGTTAAGACAATAGCTGTGAGTAGCTCTGTCCTATTTACAATGAAAAATAATCATTTCCAAGACTACATTAATATAATTCAGTTATAGAGCATGAAGATAGTTACAAAGGCTTCCGGTAGCAGGCTTGTGAAAGATCTCTTCTGATCCCAGAGAACTGTTGCTATATATAGAATCACAGAATTGGAAGGTACCTCCACGTTCATCTAGTCTAACCCCCTGCACAATGCAGGGAATTCACAAATACCTCCACCCAACCACCAGTAACCTCTGTGTTCAATATTAGTAAGTCAAATATGTGTTCAGTATTAGTAAGTCAAAGTGATCCTTTAAGCCAAAGTGATCCTGAATGGTCCAGGCTAGCCCGCTCTCTTCAGATCTCAGAATCTAAGCAGAATCAGCCCTAGCCAGTACTTGGATGGGAGAGCACCAAGGAAGTCCAGGGTTGCTATGCAGAGGCAGCCACTGCTCTTCTTCTCTTTCCTGGAAACCCTTACAGGCCAGGGTAACCATAAGTCAGCGGTGACTTGACAGCACTTTCCATCACCACCAAAGTGACCCTTGGCCTGACTCCATAACAGGTGGTTCTTTATATCTTAACTGTGAACCTTAAACAGTTTCAAACAGGTATAGTCGGCTAGAATGACTAAAATGAGGCTATCATACTTGGTCACATCATGAAAAGACAATGCTAGGAAAAGATGAAGGCAGTAGGATAAGAGGCAGAATCAATATGAGAAGGATTGACTTAATAAAAGAAGCCATGCAGTGAGGCCTTCTATTTGCAACACCTGAGCAAGAGTGTTAATGATATTTATTTGGGGTTGCCTCCAGGTGGGGCCTGGGGATCTCCCGCTTTCACAACTCATCTCCAGCTGACAGAGATCAGCTCCCCTGGAGAAAATGGCTGCTTTGAAGGGTGGACTCTATGGCACTGTACCATGCTGAGGCCCCTCCCCTCCCCAAACCCCACCTTCTCCTGGCTCCACCCCCAAAGTCCCCAGGTATTTTCCAACCCAGACTTGGCAACCCTTTATTTATTTGTTTGTTTGTTTGTTTGTTTGTTTGTTTGTTTCGGTTTATACCCTGCCCTCCCCACCGTGGTGGGCTCAGGGTGGCTTACAAAGAATTTCATATAAATACAATTAAAACCTATCATGTATACACAAACATAAAATAACATTCATTTAAAATCCTCCTAAAATGCTGGAACATAATCTGATAAAAAGGAAGAGCATGGTTTTGAAGATCATTCATTCACAAGGTCACCATTAAGTCAGACGTGACTTGAGAGCACGTAGCAGACAAGAGTGGGTGAAACTTCTCCAAAGTGATTCTTGGAACTGTAATTTTAAAAGGGTTCTAAGAACTGTCTTAGAAATTCCTACCTTCTTTGACAGCACTGCAGTACCCAGAACTTTATACTTCAGGGCAGGTGTGGCCTCGTGACTAAGAAACTGAGGTGTGACCTGGGCAGTGGCTGGTTTGTACCACAAAGTGACTGAGCAGCCCCTCGCCTCCTGCATGAGACTAGCGATGGCCTACCTTATAGGCCTGTTGTAAAGATTATGGTGAAAATGGTCATGAAGCACTTTCAACCCAGAAGGCAGATAAAATAGTATTATTGTTAGAAACGCTGTTTCTGCAGCACTGTTCTCCCTTATTACCTGTAACTCAGATCTGATCAGAGGATTTCACTGACCCTGGCAAACAGCACAAAATGTCAACAGATAAATTCGGAATTTTAAAAACGTGCCTAAATGCATGTTAATTGGAAAAGCCAACCTAAGTCACATGAAAACTTCAGCATTTACTCAAGACTCAGAGAGTTTTTGCCTTTCTACCATTAAAAAGCTAGACCCAATTTACACAAAGGCATAAAGATACTACACCAGTGAAGCAAAAAGAAATCAGTGCAGTACAGTACACAGCCATTCCCTTTCCCTGGGAATGGTTCTGCAACACTTTGGAAGCTGCCACGCCCCTAATTTAAGGTTAGCTCTTCTGGCATCAGAAACCCCTTCTATTTATGACTGAGCTTTTGATGTGGCGTTAAATATACGCATGTGTTTCCAACGCACGGGCATATCTGAGGACAGCACAACTCTGCATCTGCTTGGGCAATCAGACCTGCTTTGCTCCGCTTGACATGTTTACGTAAGGAATAAGAGGGAAAGGTAACTGATACAATCAAGTGATAGATGCAGGGACTGATCCACGGCTATAGATTTATTAAGATTAAATAACAGAACAAATTTCCACTTAAGAAAGCATACTAAGTAAGGGGGGGGGGGGGAGGAAGTAAGAAAAATGTCCCTGTATAACTTCTCACTTTTGCTGACATTTGAATCTGATTTAGAGATGAAAGCCTTGAAATATATATAGTGTGCAAAGCAAGATGGCCAAGTCCAGGTTGGGAAATACCTGGGAACCTGGGAAGAGTGGGGTTTGGAGAGGAGAGGGACCTCAGCAGTGTATATTGCCACAGAGACTACCCTACGAAGCAGCCATTTTCTCCAGGGGAAGTGTTCTCTGTTGTCTGGAAATCAGTTTTAATTCCAGGAGATCTCGAGGTCCCACCTGGGGTTTGACAACCCTAGTGGGAAGTAAGGTTCATGGAGCGTAGGACCATCATGGCTACTAGCCATGATGAATAAGAGAAACTCCATATTCAGAAGGAGCAAGCCCCTGAATATCAATGCCAGGACAGGCTTCAGGGAAGGCTTTAGCTTAATTGCTGCTTTTGTTGGCCCTCCAGGGCAACTGCTTGGCCACTGTGTGAAACAGGATGCTGGATGAAATGGACCACTGCTCTGATCCAGGAGGGCTCTTGTTAATACCCAGTTCACAAGACTTCTTTTTACGATGTCACCACAAACGCAGACAAGAGCACTGTGATTTTCACAAAACAGTAAAGATCTGGACCCCACCCCCTTCTTTCACCTTTCTCTCCTATTAAGGATTTTATGCATTTCATTAGCAGCTTCACAGGAAGGTTTAATTGCCTATCTTTCATTCAACACAGTGGGGGGGGGGGTTTGAGATGTTACCAAGTTTCATAACATTCTAAGATCTAGTGAGATTCAAAAGTTCAAATTTCTTGGGTGATTTCCCACACTCAGGGCAAAACTGCAATCGCCTTTTTCTCCTGCCTACTGTAATGAAACTGATTGAAATACTGCTGTTTAAAACTGATGCCTTTCCCCCTTGCTGACTGCATATCAATGGCGTAAAAAGTAAGAGCACGGTAGCATAAAAAAACAGCAACATGGGTAGCATAAAAAATGGGAAGTTTGACACAAAAACAGCTAGAATGCAAATAGTCTTCCCAATCATGCACAACAATTAGAATAAATGAAAAATATCATTTATTTATTTCCAGGGGGAAAAAAAACATTTTAAAGCCGAAAAACAGATGAATTTAGCTGGTCCTGGAGACCAAAGCCACAATCTATAATCCACTTACCCCAAAGCAGCAGCACTGCCTTTCATAGGCTAATTCTAAAGTTAATGGATTTACAAATTACAGCATTGTTTCTCTGGCTCTTTAATGGGGCTTTAAAATGTAGGGAAAACCAATGCTCACTTCCCAGGATCTTCCATAACCACAACTCAGCTCCTCTAAAAAGTGTGATTCATTTCAAGGCAGGAAAAGTCCCTGGAGAATGGCACATAATATCTTCAGTGTGATATACGGTGTTGGATAAGGATCTAAGGAAATTTGGGTTCAAACCCCCACTCAGCTGTAAGACTTACTGAGCAAACTTGGCCTTCTCTTACAGTCTCTCTCTTTCTCTGCCTAATTTACTTACAAAATTCTGGCTTTTTAAATTTATTTAGTTTAGATATTTATATCCCACTTTTCTCTCCAACGGAGACCCAAAACAACTTACAATATTGCTCTCCCCTCCTCCATTTTATCCTCACAGCAACTACCCTGTGAGGTACGTCAGGCTGAGGGTGGATGACAGGCCCAAGTTCACCCAGTGAGCTTCCATGGCAGAGTGGGGGATCAAACTGGGGTCTCCCAAAGTCCAGTCCAATGCTCCAAATACTACAGCACACAGTTGTATGGCTCAGAGGTTAAGACACTGAGCTGCAGACCAGAAGGTTGGTAGTTTGGCAGTTCGAGACCCGAGTGCCGCATGATGGGATGAGCTCCCGTCTCTGGCCCCAGCTCCTGCCAACCTAGCAGTTCGAAAGCAAGAAATTGCAAGTAGATAACTAGGTCCCACTTCGGTGGGAAGGTAACAGCATTCTGTGTGCCTTGGCGTTTAGTCATGCCGGCCACATGACCACAGAAACGTCTTCAAACAGTGCTGGCTCTTTGGCTTGGAAACAGAGATGAACACCACCCCCCAGAGTTGGATTCAACTGGCTTTTGAGCAAGGGAAACCTTTACCTTTACTGAGGGAAAAAACCAATAAATCAAGAATCATGAACACTGCGCTTTCCATCTAGCACAGTTTTTTTATCTTGCCTTTCCTCCAAGAAGTTCAGGGCAGCATATATTCTTCTCCTTCCCCCTTCAGTTTTTGAACTTTATAGCAACTAATGTTAAAGCTATCCCACCTAAAGCTGGTCTAGTGTGATTGGCCCAGGATCACCCAGTGAGCTTCACAGTACTGAGAAGATTTAAAGCTAGGTCTCCCACATCCTCCTCCAACTCTCTAACCACTAGACAATGGAGAGGATAAAAATATACTAGGGAGAGAGACATAGAGAAAGGGGGAGAGAGATCCTTCAGTATTCCAGAGCCACATAATTTGCAATGCATGGATGGATGGATGGATGGATGCATGGCTGGATGGGCATACAAGGGCCAAAGTTATGACCTGTTGAGTCCATATCTACAGTCCATCTCGCTATGCCTTCCCCATTCATTCAGAGAGGCTATGCCTGGAGGATATACAGGAAGCATACATAACTTAATGTTTTACAGCAAGCCACTCACTTGCCATATGTGCTACAGAAATGGTGGCCCTTGAGAAAATGTTGCTGTCATAACAGCTTTCATGTCCTGATCTCCGTGATCTGAAGTGTCAGCCGATCTGTGTTTGAAAAGCATCCAATTTTCCCACAAGGAGCACAAACTACTGTAATTTTGTGAATTGTCTGAGAATTCTACTAGCGATCCCCACACTTCTCAAAGAACAGTAATTCCTGGGACATCATGGGAGAAAGCTTCAATAGGTCGGTTTTTCAGTAGTAGTGCAAGCTGGACCTTCAGATCTATGTCAGCTCCATTGCCTATATTTTTAATATATTTTTCATACATCAGTATCACCTCCGAAGAGTATCCAGAGCTCACTGGAAGAGTCGCTGTCTGTGTTAATCAAGGGTCAAGCGGCCATCAAAAAAATCAACCCAGAGTAGCTTCAAATTTAAGCCAGATTGTGACTAATACTGTCTCGTTTTAGGTTTTAGCCTGAAATATCTCTAAGCTTCATGAGAGAAATCTTTACAGCTTTTACTTTCAGAAATGTTAACAGTTGCTATTATAAAGCAGAAAAAAAACTTAAAGCAGTAGTCAGAGGAAGGGGACTGAAGAACTCTTAAAAAGGTCCCGCTTTGGTGGACCAGACAGCTGGGCAGTGTCTGAAAAGTCACTCTTCCTTTGTTCCACCGTATGGCTTCTGGCTTTGGACAGCCGCAAAGGTGGATCAAATGTATGTCAATTCCAGCTGTTAACATGCAATCCATCTTTCCAGAATTGCTCCTTGTTGCCGCACTTCTCTGGCAGAACATGCTGGACACCCAAAATGGCCATTGCCGACAGCCGTTTTTTCAGAAATTAAACTTCTTTATGCTTATTCAGTGACATAATTAAACGCAAACATTCAGAAAAAACTAGGATTTTAAAAAAATGATCTTTAAAAACATCTAGCACTTTTTTTTTTTCATAATTAAAACTGGTGACCAGCACAGGCCAGGAACATACAGTGATGTAACAAGCAGCCTCTTCTCAGAGTAAGCAATCCGGCCCCATTTTTGAGCATTCAATCACATCACAAACACAACAGCAACAGAATTACCCTAGAACAAGGGTGGGCAAACTTGCTCAGCGTAAGAGCCACCTAGAACAGGGGTGGCCAAACTTGCTTAACGTAAGAGCCGCATAGAATAAACATCAGATGTTTGAGAGCCATAAGACATGAACAAATATTACCTGCTTTTATTGGAAAATAAGCAAATTTGCTTTTTATTAACATAAAAGGAGACTGCCAAAAATAATAACAAAAGGGGTAAAAGCAGATATTGATAATGATATTAATTTGTCCAATGATATTTGTTTGCTAATGATATTTAGCTTCCCCAGCCGCCCTGCCGGGCACCACATAATATATGTGAAAGAGCCGTATATGGCTCCCGATCCACAGTTTGCCCACCCCTGCCCTAGAACAGTAACATGCAGAGTGTAATGGGCAACCTCTTAGGAGGGTGCCTAATTCTGTTGTGCCTCTGCATGAGCAATAACAAAACTGTGTCCAACAAAAATATGGGACAGAATTACCCACCCCAGCACAGGCTAAACAGAAGGCGGCAAGGCTAGAAAGCAGGGAATCTTGCCGACAGGCACCAAACAACTACCTCTGTAAACAGAAGCTCTGAGCTAACAGGAAATGTTACTTATTTAATTAATGTATTTCTCATGGCACAGTAGCAGCTTTTTCACAGCACGCTACTGTGCATACACATACAGTTTGAGGAGTTACTACTTTAAGATCTGGAGGGAATGGGGGGGGGGGGAGTAACGCATTTAACTCGACAACAGTTGTTCAGTCGTCTGTCAAAGCTGTGCAACATAACTGCTGCTCTGCTTCCCAGCACCCTCTGCCAGTAGAGGCAACACTGACATCATCAGGGGCTCAAGTGACAGTGGCCCTGCCAAATGTGGGACTTGTAAAAATCTGCCATCGACACTTCTCTGTAGCAACAGGGACTGGGTTCCCAGGCCTGGCTGTGCAAAACAAACAACCCACAAGCACAACCAATAAATACATCAAGCGCACCGAAGATGGGGTGTACCATTGTCAATTTCTCTGAATTAAAAGACCCGCTGTTACTTTCCCACCAAAGTATTTACCTACTTGCAATTTCTTGCTTTCAAACTGCTAGGTTGGCAGGAGCTGGGGACAGGGACAGGAGCTCACTCCCGTCCTGCAGCACTCGGGTCTCGAACTGCTGAACTTCCGGTCTGCAGTTCAGCATCTTAACCACTTGAGCCACTGCAGCCCTACTTCATTCCTAGAATAGCCCAAATAGCTATCGCTAAAATAGACAAAAGAGATGTCGCTTTAGCTGCACCCAGGATAAAAAGCCAGCATGGCTTAGTAGATAGTGTCAGATGAGGATCTGGGATACCCAGGTTCAGAATCTCAACCTGCCATGGAAGCTCATTGGGTGACCCTAGGCCTGTCACTCTTGTCAGCCCCACCTACCTCACAGGTCCATTGTTGTGAGGATTAGATAGAGGAGGGGAGAACTGTGTTGTAAGCTACTTTAGCTCCCTATTGGAGCAGGAAGTGGGGTATAAGTATCTAAACAAATATTTAAGTAGTCACAAGGTGCTGGGCTGAAAAAACATACAAATGCAGACCTGACTTGAATACACGAAGCTACCTTTTACTGAATCAAATCATCAGTCCACCAAGGTCAGTATTATCTACTCAGACTGGCAGCAGCTCTCTCGGGTTTCAGGATGAGCTCTTTTGCATCACCTCCTACCTGGTCTCTTTCAACTGGGGATGTCTGCATGCCAAGCAGATGCTCTGCCACGGAGCCACAGCCCCACCCCTTCATAAACAAAGCAGGAAATACAAGACAAACTTAGGAGGAAGATTGTTTGTATAGGAAGGGATTTTTGAGCCCTGAAGGGATTTTTGAGCCCAAGAGAAATCTAATTCCCCTCTCTGCCTGCTCTAGATCTATACAACTAGCTAGATTATGTAGGTTCTGGGAATTTTTCACAAATCCAATGAACTGTAATGCAAATGTGCAAAATGCCCTTGTATGTTTCCATATGGATTTTGCTGAAACTCATCTCCCCACCATAACTACAAAATAAACCATGTCTTTTCCCATCAGTGGGCTTCCTTTGCAGTGAGCTTTGGAAGGACAGGATAATATTTTGGTCTGTGCTAAACAAGATTCCTGGATTGCACTAGATCCCAGGGAGGCCTGTGATGATTTTGTTACTGCTTGGCTCTAGGGTGACAAATGTCAAAAGGCACAGGAGCTGACCTTGAAAACAGTGGTAAAGAGGGAGGCAGGCAGGCAGGCAAGTAAGTTGAGCATCTCCACCCTCTTCTTGAAACAGCCCTTGAGGTGACTCCATTTTGGGTTAAAAATGTCAGGACAGATCACAGAGGCAATAGCCCATGCCGCTGTTTCTCCCCTTCACCTGCTACTCACAGCTCTAAGAAGGATGGAAGTCTCCCAGTCCTCTTTCCAGAGAAACATACTAAGGCAGCCGTCCTGTACACACTTGGGAGAGAGTTCCCCTGGACTTTTACTTGCCTTACACCGCATCCACCCACTGGTCTACCAGCGTCTGTCTTGTCACCTCAGACTGGCAGTGGCTCTCCAGAGGTCTCAGATCAAGGTCTTCAACATCATCTCCTACCTGACGCTTTTAACTGGAGATGCTAGGGATTGAGCCTGGGACCTCCTGCAAGCAGACAAGATGTTCTATCACCAAGTCATGGCCCAACTCCTAACACAGCTGGACGTGCTTCAGAGAAAACATGCAGAGGAGCAGACCTGTAAGGCTACCCACATTGACCTCTGTTATCTACCCTGCTAGTGTTCGACGCCTGGTTTTCCAGCCAGTTTCTTTCCATCTATAATTTAAACCCATTACTGCGAGTCCTCTATCCTCTGCTGCCAACAGGAACAGCTCCCTGCCCTCCTCTAAGTGACAGCCTTTCAGATACTTAAAGAGAGCCCTGACCTGGATAGCCCAGCTAGCCTGATCTCATCAGATCTTGGAAGCTAAGCAGGGTTGACCTTGGCTAGTAATTGGATGGATGACCTCCAAGGAATACCAGGGTTGTGACACAGAGGCAGGCAATGGCAAACCACCTCTGAAATGTATCTTGCCTCAAAAAATAAGTCTAGCTCATAGAATCAACAGAATTATAGAGCTGGAAGGAACCTCCAGAGTCAGCTAGTCCAACCCACTGCACAATGCAGGAAATTCACAAATATCTCCCCCCCCGCACACACACACACACACACATCCAGTGATCACTGTTCCACACCCAGAAGATGACAAAAAACCTCCAGGATCGCCAACCAAACTGGAGATTACCTAGTGATCATCCAGTCATCACCTAGTGGTGCGTAACACGAAAAGAGCTAGACTTTCTGGCTGCCAGACAATCTTAGGATCTCCTGGCTACACTACACACACTGCCATGCAATAATTATTAATTATTAGAGAGCAATCATGTCGTCGTCCCCCCAACACATGAAGCTGACTTAAACTGATTGTGACCTTTGGTCCATCAGAGTCAGTACTGTCTACTCAGACTAGCAGCACCTCACCAGGGTCTCAGGCAGAGGTCTTGTGCATCACCTACTCCCTCGTTCTTTTAACTAGAGATGCAGGAGATTGAACCTGGGACCTTCCACATGCTAAGAAGATGCTCCACCATTGAACCATGGCCCCTCCCTAACCCCTGCTAAACAGTGATAACAGTGAATGGTATGGTAGAAGCCTGAACTGTATAACTCAGACGCCATTGATTTGCTGGCCTCCTGGTGGTCTCCTGCAGACACAGGATCAGGTATTTCATCTGGCAATGCTAGGCTTAGAACTCTGCAGAGCCTTTACCAAAGAAAGATGCACACATATATATTAAGCTAGGTTCCTAAGGGTACAATCCTATATATACTTAAGAGAGACTTAGCACCAGTGGACACAGTGCCTCTGAGAAAGACATGCACAAGATTGCATCGTAACTAAAAGTAAAGGTAAAAGTTTCCCTTGCTTGAAAGCCAGTCGGATACGACTCTAGGGGGTGGTTCTCATCTCCGTTTCCAAGCCGAAGAGCCAGCGCTGTCCAAAGATGTTTCTGTGGTCATGTGGCCAGCATGACTAAATGCTAAGATGCACAGAACGCTGTTACCTTCCCACCAAAGCAGTACCTTTTTATCTACTTGCAATTTCTTGCTTTCGAACTGCTAGGTTGGCAGGGACTGGGGCCAGAGACGGGAGCTCATTCCGTCACGCGACACTTGGGTCTCGAACTGCTGAACTACCAACCTTCCGGTCTGCAGCTCAGCATCTTAACTTACAAAGTCGTAAATCCCAAAGCTGTTCCTGACCAGCTCTAGCCAGCCCTATGTTGGGTCACTTTCTGTCCCAATGATGACCCAAAATATAAGTATTATATTTCTGAATTGTTTCAGAACTGGTTGCCCTGACCTGAATAGCCTGGGCTAACCCAGTTTCGTCAGATCTCAGAAGCTAAGCTGGATCAGCCCTGGTTAGTACTTGGATGGGAGACCACAAAGGAGATCCAGGGTTCCTGCGCAGAGGCAGGCAATGGCAAACCAACTCTGAAGACTCGTGCCTTAAGTCGGCTGCAACTTAATGGCAAAAGGAAAAAAAACTTTTGTTAGTCCTTTTTAAAAAAATCTGTTCCTTTAGTACACTTTTCTAACCATCTGGAATGTTTGCTTGAATGATGGAAAGTAAACAAAAAAAAAATTAAGAGCAGATTGCACGCTTTGTCTTCATCATACAGTTAGTAACACTGACAGCCAGCCGTTTATGCTGTGTGCTGATAACTCAAAAGACAATGAGTAATCTACATGAGGATGCCACAACAAAGAAAGCCTTCTGATAAGGCAGCAACTCTCTACATCTCTTCTTTGGGATGAAAAGGACGTGGATGCCCTCTCAAAAATCACAAGATGTAGATCATTTCCTCAGTTCTAAAGGGATGCTGAGGAAACTAGGCCACCTGCTAAACTTTGCCCCCCCCCCCCCCAAAAAAGAAAGAAATGCGGGTGGCAAATGAGAAGGGCAGGGGAGGCAACAAAGGGGTTAGTGAAGGGTCCTTTAGTTGACTAAAGCAAACCTCTGTGTTCTGAGACAGCAAACATCTGAGTACTATTGCTAGAGGGAAACACCAGGGGAAGTTCTGGACTCTTCAGGGCAACTGGTTAGCCGCTGTGCAAAACAGCATTCTATATTAGATGGGACCAGGGGTCCGTTGGAGCGGGAGCGCACAGGAGCGCAGCTCCGGGAGTGAGGAGCCGAGGGGGCGGGCACATGACCAAGCCCCACCCCTTCCTCGGCTTCCCCAAGCAGTGCAGAGGTGCAGCGCCCTGGGGAAAGCCCTGCTAGAATCTTTATTGTTTTTAATGTTTTGTTTTAATATTGATAATTTTATCATTGTTCCTTTTATGACTGTGTGCTGCTTTTCCAGAGACTTGTTCAAGGTGGCATATAAATTTTCTAAGTATACCATTTTTTATCTGGGCACATGGCACATAAGTACTGGAGAAATTTCACCAACCCTTCAGCAGCTTCCACCCCATCAGTTTGGTGTAGTGGTCAGGAGTTGGACTCTAACCTGGGAGAACAGGGTTTGATTCCCCACTCCTCCACACGCAGCTGCTGGGGTGACCTTGGGCCAATCACAAGTTCTGTCAGAGCTGTTCTCTCATGAGCAGTTCTCAAAAGACCTCTCTCAGCCCCACCTACCTCACAGGATGTCTTGTTGTGGGGAGGGGAAGGGAAAGGGATGGGTGGTGCACATGTCCTGGGTATCTCAAGTCTACTTGAAACCTGGTGATTTCAAGGGAGCAGGAAGAGAATGAGGGTGTGTTCTTTACGCTTATTTTTATTGCACAAAGTATTGGATGGGGAAGGGAATGGAGGAAAAGCAGGTCAGTTTCACTCACCTGTGGAGTGGAGCCTGAGGGGTGGGTGTGGCCTTCTGACACACTTCCGGTATGTTAGGGGGTGTGGCATATGCAAATATTATGCAAATGAGTTATGCTAATGAGCTCCTGCACCTCTTTTTTTACGAAATGACCCCTGGATGGGACCACTGGTCTGATCCAGGCAGACCTATGTTCTTAAAGCCAGGAACAGAAAAAACAACAGTGGCTAGAATTCCATCTATGGGGGATCAGCATCAGTCCAATCTCCCAGCTCCACCTTTGTGGGTTGGCCAGCAAACAAGGCCTCCGATGTAGGGAGGGGATGGCATCAACCACACCTGGCTTCTCCTCCTCTCGTCCCAGGCCTCTCCTCCATGGAGCAGCCTGGAGAAGTCTTAGATAATCCTCCATAGTATCATGTGGGCTTGTTTAGAAGTGTGCTATCCCAACTGCCTCTCCCAACCTCTCATGTGATAGAAGTCTCTTGTGGGATGTCTTCCACTGGTGGCTTCCACTGCTGTGTGGTCCCTGCCCCATCCCACCCCACTTTCCCCGGATGGCCCAACCAATCAGGCTCAGCCATGGCTGCTGCCAAAGCCCCCATAAAGCCCTCTGATCCTCCTCTAGCTTGGTGACATGGGACTGTGGAAGGTATTGGGGCAGTTGTCAGCTTGAAGGTCAGGGCCAGGGTTCTGCTCACCTGTTGTAGCTGGGGTGAGTCCAGGGACAGGGTGAGGGCACAGCGTGGCAGCCAGGGAAATGCTCAACCTTGGTCATTGCCTGAGAGTTCTGTGGGCAGGAAGGGGAATGACTTTCACCGATTCCCTTCTTGCAGAGCAGGTATTTCCTAAAGCTGATCTTGGGAGCTTCACCGTCTCCCAAGAGCAGCACGCAGCATTCTCGAAGGCCCTGGGGGCTGTTATGGGAGAAAGGAGGCAGAAAGCTCAAGCTCCACAGACTGAAATTCTTCAATTTGTGGGAATTTAAGCCAAAAGGACCCTAAGAGAGACATACAGCCTTTAAACACTGTATTGGCTCATTTTCAGATCGAGTTTCTACAAAACTGCATTTCACAATTGTCCAATGATACAAAGTTCTCCCACTTGTAAGTATGCATGCGTGATCTGTTCATGCAGCGGTAATAATTATCAGTCAGGGAAACAATTCCATGTTCTTTGGAAACCTGGCTAAATGACTCGGTTTCTCTAAAAATAATGTTTGGCTGCAATATCAAACATTGGATATTTGAGCACCAGTAAAATATAGTGAATGATTTGTTTTTCCCCAACCAGCCATGAACTCTACCTGCTGGTTCTGCCACAGCACAATGTGATTAATGAACGAGCCCTTCCTCCTCTCCTTCAGGGCAAACCAGTTTGTTACTGCATTGGAACTGGCAAACTATGGCTTGCCCTTCCCCTGCACACCAGGTTTCCAAACCAACTTTGACCAGCAGTTTATAATCATGGTTTGGGAAGGAACTGCAAAGCAGTTTGCCACTTTGGAGACATGGTTTGCACTAAAGCAGAAGTTTTACCAAGCAGAAGTTTGGTTTGTGCTAAACTGGAAATCGCTAAATAACTATGACAAAGCAGGGCAAGGAGGGGCAGGCAGAAGGGGCCTGTCACTATATGTGAACTAGATTCTACTCCTTGTCTCAGAAAAAGCGTTTTCCCTCTGCTTCAGCTCCACTTCTTTGAAGGGGAACTCATAATACCTAGATTTGTTCTGAGGAAGATATGCTGTAAAACCACTTGTCTTCAGGTAGACCAGAAGGTCATGCCCTGACCCTAAATCGAGTTTACAACATTTCCACAGGAGCAACCAACCAAATGACAGTTATGTCTCCTTTGGTTGATCCTAACAGAAGATATTATGTGGAGTATGTTCTCCATTTTCGGATTTTTCTTCTGGACCAAAACAGCTGACGACAACTTCTTTCAATATTTGCACTCACTCCATTTATTTATTTTCCCTATCTTTTTTTATAGAGAAGAAGAAGAAGAAGAGATTGGATTTATATCCCACCCTTCATTCACTTGGCGTCTCAGAGCAGCTTACAAACTCCTTCCCCTTCCCCTCCCCACAACAGACACCCTGTGAGGTAGGTGGGGCTGAGAGAGCTCTGAGACAACTGTCCTTGAGAGAACAGCTGGTACAGAGCCATGGCTTACCCAAGGTCATCCAGCAGTGGCAAGTGGAGGAGTGGGGAATCAAACCCGGTTCTCCCAGATTAGAGTCCGTGCACTTAACCTCTACACCAAACTGGCTCTCTCACCAAACTGGCTCTCTAGAGGAGAACTAGAGGAGAAAATCTAAGAAATATCAAGGGAGGAGGAGAAGGAAGGGGAGGGGGAGGAGAAGAGCAAGAGGAAGCTCTCAAGTCTGAAAAGGTCCAAAAAAAACCACTATAGGAAACCCTGGCATCTTCTTGGAATCTTCAGGCCAAGACTACAGGCTTGGGAGGAGGGCTAACGTAAATTAAAACCCAAGAGCTATTCAGAAATAAAATTAAATTCTGATAGAGAAATGTTACCGTGATGGTTAGATCATGAATGTCTGCCTCCCTATAAATTTGGTTAATGATTATGTTTGGCATGTAATAAATCTTGAGATTCTTCTGAGCCCTTTTTTTGGGGGGGGGGGGGGGAGTCAGAAGCTGGTTGACAAGGCTCTGAAACAGCATGGGCTTTCAGCCCAGAGAAATCACAAAGCGTTTATGTCCATTTCCCTACATGGACAACCAACAATAAGCATATCTGTTCCGACCACTGGTAGTTACGGTAGGCAGAGCTTGAATAAAATGTCTGAGAAAATCTCCTCCCATCGCCCCCATCAGTAGAAGTTACTATGGCCACATACTGTTTAGAGCCAATTGTGACAAAGGGAGAGAGCCTGAACTTTCACCCTTTGACCTAAATCAAAATACAACAACGTTAAAGGAGGCTTCTGGCAAGCCAGATAAGTAAGGAGACTGATTATTTCCAAGTGTCTCCATCCTCCCAAAAAACCTGGGGTAGGAGTGAAGAATAACCCACAACACATTGTGCACGTAATTTTCAATAACAAAAAAAAGGAGCCGGCCCGGGCTCTCTAGGCAAAAGATCAAGAAAAATTCAAGCTCCAAACAAGGCCCTTCCAAGCCAAACAACAATCAGACTTCATAGAGAGGCTCTGAGAGTTTGGCCTGGGGAAGGACACCCCCCCCCAAAAAAAGAGCCTGCTGGCTTGGCAGCGTGAAACCGAATAAAGCGTTCCTTTGTGGCACTGTCCAGCGGGGAATGACAAAGGGCCTCTGCTGCAGCAACATTTCTGAATGACAGAGGCTCCCCCCTTCCTGCCCCCCCCCATTGCCCTGCCCTACCCCCAAACCCACCAACAGCAAATCCCAGAAAACTGAGTGTTTATTCATGACTCCAGCTCCAACTGTTTCCCCAGTTTCTGCCTGCATCCTCTCTGCCACTGAGCCTGGGACAATATCTCCTTTTACCCCTTTTCTTGTCTGCCACTTCCACATTTAATTGCGAATTCATGGGTATTAACTAGCCAGCATAGTTGTACTCCGCAATCTTCATTTGATGGTTTCCTCCCCCTACAAGAGGGGAACAGCTCTTCCTCTGTTCCTTTCTACTCCCAGTCTTTCCCCCTATACAGCCCCCCCCTCTACAATCCCCTCCCCTTTTCTCTCTTCCTTCCATTCCAACATCCCTTATTAATTTATCTTGTTAAGGCAAATCTGCCATTTGCTGAAGACTATATTCTCCGACTTTTGTCGGAGATCTGAGAAAATGAGCCAACTAATTTACAGGAGGAGTGTGTGAAACCCACATTGCACTAGAATTCTGCTGGAAATGTCCTCCTTCTGGGTAAAACGTTTAGAACAAAGCCAAAGCAAATGCGATCTTGCAATATGCTGTTATGTCTGAACAGAAGTTCAGCAGTTCAGAGAGGAGTCTGGCCACTGCAAAGGAACAGTGATGGGGGAGAAGCTTTTAAGCCCCTTGGAAAGGTTGTCCGAGAAAAGCCACAGAATACGAGGCAAACAAAACTTTAATAGGCTGCTTCTCGCATTACAGTTTCATGAGGCAGAAGTTGGCTTGCGAGACACTTCCACCTCCAAAAATAAATGCAGGCACACTGTTGGAATTACGACACACAACAAGTCCTAAGATCAGGACCCGAAGCTCATCTTTCTGGGGTGTGGCTTTCATGTGGTTGCACAGACCTATCATTCAAAGAACACATCTGCATCTGTTTTAGGTGAGAATGCGAGTTGCAGAGCAGCCCCAATCCTCAAATGGCAAGTTGGTTACTGCACTAGAAGTGTTAAAAGAATATCCTTCTATTTCTCCCAGTCACAAACAAGTATTTGCTACGCAACAAACTAAGTCACTAATAAGGGAACAAGCTGTTAGCCTCATAAGAAAATGTTTCTACTGGTGATAATGGAAGCAAAGACAGAAACAAGTAACAAAGCTGTAACAGGGATACCTCGTTCTGTCTGCCTAGTATGCCAGTGATTCCCACTGTACACCCATGGCTGTGTTTCTTGGTGCCCATTTTATCCTTCTCCAAAGCAAAGAGCCCACATTGTCTTTTATCTATTTCATCGGAGCAGGAAGTGCTTCACAAAAATCCCGGCATCATCCCCTTCGTGCCTGGAGGGAGCCCCCATTTAGACAGAGCTGCCTCCCCCAAAGGAGGCGGCTGCCAACTGACCAAGAGAAAATTATCCTGTCCCTTTTAACAGATAGCCAATGCTCAGAAATGGGCAGGTGAAGCTTTCCATAGCATGGAGGTAAAAATCATCAGCTGGTAAATAATATCTCATTAAGCCTCTATTAAGGGGGCAAGGCATTTTTCTCCAGGGTAGCTAGCAACCCTATCATAGGAGATGCTTGTCTTGCAGACCTCAACACTTTGCAATTGGCCCGAGCCGCCGTGGCAGCCATTTTGTGGTTGACTGCATCCCCCATGGCAGCCATTTTGTGGTGGCACCCACTACCTGTTCTCAAAATTTCAGAAGTGACCGTAGACACAAGAAGCTCAGGTACCCCTATAATGCATTTTTATTTTGCCATTCCTCCAAGGAGATGATAATGGCAGACATGGTTCTCCCTTCCTTATTTTATCCTCCCAACAACCCTTTCCAGTAGGTCCCAATATGCTCTGCAGAAACAATCCCGCCATGCAGCTCAAGCTCCATTACACTGCAGACAAGTTAAAATGGCATCTGCTGGTTCCAGAGCTCCTTCAGAAGCGACCAACAGTGGAACAGTCTGTGTGAGGATGTCAGGAAGGCACCCATGTGATTGATTGGTCAGGAAGCTGGGCAAAAGAGAGTTATTAAAATGAACATTTATGTGAACTCTGATTTTTCTAGCCTTTATGATATCAGAGACTGGTATTTTGCTTACGGTTTTAAATAAAATTCTAACTTGCTCTAAGACCCTTTGGAAGAACAGCAGGTTTAAAGTGCCATAAATAAATAAATCAGACTCAGACTTGCCCAAGTTCACTCAGCAAAGTTCATGGCAGAACAGGAATATGAATCCAGGTCTCCCAGATCTTAGTCCAACACTCTAACCACTACCTCATACTGGCTGTCTTGCAGAAAGCACAGTAACAGAATTATGATGCCAAGTTTGCAAGGGTTTAAAGTAGCTCAACACCCTTTAGCGGCTAGAATCCAAGCCTACATTGACTGAGCACCCATTGCACGTCCAATAAACTGCATGCAAGGTTTTGCATTTGTCTAGGACGTTCTTGCTGACACCAACTATCATCTCTGGGGGGGCGGTCTTTCCGGCTAAAATAATCCAACAGATTTATACACGCAACCTTAATCCACAGCAGCATTATAAATGCATAGCAGACCTTTACAAAAGACCACTAACTGCCTCCATTCCTGTGTAAATCCATCCTTAGCTACCCTCTAGGCATAGTCTCAGGAAGAGACAGGTCTGGGCAGACACCTTGACCACTCAGACACCCAGGAGCTGTCCACAGCACCAGAAACAGACCCACAGGACAGAAGAGTGACACCCAAATCCTGACTGGATGATGCTTCCTGCTCTTAAATTGGTTGGCATAAATTTCAAGGTAACAATTTTTTTGTTCAAACATTAGGGAGAAGGTCTAAACGGCTTCTCCAGTTTATAGTAAACTAAAGAGTTTCACGGATTGAGAGAGGCGTCTGCTTTATTCTACGCACTAACAAAAGTTCCGCATGATGCATTTTCTTCTTCTCTGGTTTACTCGCGCATGTCCTCAATTCATCAAATAACCAGCTGCCTGACCATTAGAGCAGTTCCTCAGTGGAACAGGCTTCTTCTGGAGGTGCTGGGCTCTCCTTCTTTGAAGGTTTTTAAGCAGAGGCTAGATGGCCATCTGACAGCAATGCTGATTCCGTGAGTCTAGGCAGACCATGAGAGGGAGGGCAGGAAGGGATGAACCAGTGCCCAGCTCCTGTGGCCCTTTCTTGCATGCCCAGGGCAATGCCAATTGCCACTTTGGGGTCAGGAAGGAATCTTCCTCCAGGCCAGAGTGGCCCAGGGATCCTGGAGGTTTTTTGCCTTCCTCTGGACATAGAGCAGGGGTCACTGGTGGAGTGGGGGGGATAGTTGTGAATTTCCTGCATCATGCGGGGGTTGGACTAGATGACCCTTGAAGTGCCTTCCAGTTCTGAGTTAATTTTTGACTACTACTGCCATTATTTAACCAAACAAGATGCTAGATACTGTGCCCAAAATTACAGAGTCCCTGCCCAGGGCTTTGTAAAATAAGGGAATGGGTGAATGGAAATAGGTAACAAGTTGTGACAAAGAAATATAGTAAGGATGAGTGCAGAAGGGTGTTTAAGTGGAAGCAAAGTCTGGTTCAGTCCACGGCTGTTTAAGAAAAGTTAAAGAGGATCCAGGAAAGTAAGACTGTTTACTCCTCCCACCACAAAGACTGACAGCGGAACAAAGCAAGAGAGCTGGATATTGAGAATGGCAAAGAGAAACCAAGTTGGCTTCGGAAAGAAGTTGGCACAGGAGATTGAAATGAATATGGTGTGAGTTGATAGCAGGCACAGAGAGTCCAGGGCAAGAGATCTTCGAGTGACATCATGACATCTTGCCCCCAGCACATGCATTGTTAAAGCTATGGCCTTCTTTCGGCGCTTATGCTCAGATAGCTACATGTTCTTACTTAAAGTGTGAGGCTTCTTGGTATGTGTTTCCATCTAGCTTGCAATAGCCTCTCTGCAAAATCCGTTCATCCACTGAGCATTTCTTCCTTATTTCTCATGCATACTCTGTAAATCTTCCAACAAGACTGCATTTCCATTGTACAGATGTCATATTTTCCTAGCATTCAAAATGCCAATACTGAACACACGAAATTGTTCCCTGGGGAAGTACAATCATTGCAGCTTTGACTGCCCCGCAGAATACCATTGCATAATATTACTTGTGAGGCAACAAGTGATGTCATACACACATTTTTAAAAAAAGATGACCTCCCAATCATTAAGCCTCCCATAATATTAACCTCTCATTCCTTTTGCAGCCATTGGGTTTAAATGTTCATTATTCTTTGGAAGCTGTGTGCTTCCGCTGTTCTGGGAGAGACAACAAAACTAGCCAGATAAAGGAGCTGCAGCAGCACAGCAATCCCTTACATCAAACGTGCATACACAGGAAGCAAAGCCAACATTATCAAAAGGACTGGCTAAAATGCATTTTGAACAGTGATGGCTGCAGAAATAAACAGCTTTAAAAGGGGATTAGATAGATTCATGAAGGATAAGTCTATCAATAGAAGAAAAAGACAGAAGAGATTGCATTTATACCCCGTCCTTCACTCAGAGCGGCTTACAACCTCCTTCCCTTCCCCACAACAAATACCCTGTTGGGTAGGTGGGGCTGAGAGAGCTCTTTCCAGAGCTCGAAATAACAGCTCTGTGAGAACCGTGGCTGACCCAGGGTCACCCGGCAGCTGCATGTGGAGGAGTAGGGAATCAAACCTGGTTCTCCCACATTAGAGTCCGTACACTTAACCACTACACCAAACTGGCTCTCATAGCTACCAGCCATGGTGGCTGAGGGGAACCTCCACATTCGGAAGCACTAATCCTCTGAATCACAGAGCCAGGAGGCAACATCAGGGGAAGGCCTCAGCCTCTATCCCCTGTTGTTGGCCCTCCACACGAACTGGTTGGCCACTGTGTGAGACAGTATGCTGGACTAGATGGACCACTTCTGTGATTCAGCAGGGCTCTTCTTATATTCTCATGTTCTTAACTCGTGCATAGAATGATAAGCTTCTGGGGATGGAAAGCTAGCATTCAACAATACCATTAATTGGCCTGCAATTATTACTATTTTTTTTCACACTGGGCAATTACTGCTGGGTGAGGGCATCAGCACAAGAACTCTCGAAAGCAACGGAAGAAGCAAAGCAGCTGCTGAAGAGGATCCTATCTTGAGGAAGGGTACCTCTAGCCCCGACCCTGAAATGTGAGATCTTCCTCAAAGCCATTGACCAGGCATCTGCTACGTCGTATCAGATCATGCTAACAGATTTCACAAACAGATTTCACAAAACGACACCATCTGGTTTTGCAACCCCGTCCAGGCAGGCTGGTTCGATGGCAGCGCTACAAATGTATTTATAAAGCCTGGGGTTCTCAGACAGACATGGCAAAACAGCGTAAGGGGAAACAAAACCTACGATTTCCAGTAGTAAGAGGCAATCTTGAGCGAGTTCATTCTTCTGGGAGGACAATGACAGTACGAATAAGCTACTTGTGTGAACAGTTAAGACAGTAACAGCAACGTCAGCATCAGCTCTTGGGAACTTGGAGAAACCGGAATTTGTAAACAGGATTACCACACAATGGAGCAGCAGTGTAGCGGTTTAGTACTCAAGAGTTTTAGGCTAAGATCTAGGAGAACCAGGTTGCTCTGCCATGGAAGTCTTGCTGGGTGGCCTCAGACCAGCCAGTCTCTCTCAGCCTAACCAACCTCAGCAGGTTGATGTTGTTAGGATAAAATGGAAGAAGGGAGAAACATGTTGTAAGCCACTTTGGGTCCCCATCATAGAGGAGGAAAGCTGAGAATAAATATCTAAATCAGGGCTCATTTCGTAGCAGGAGCTCCTCTGCATATTAGGCCACACGCCCCTGATATAGCCAATCCTCCAAGAGTTTACAGTAGCCCCTGTAAGAAGAGCTCTGTACGCTCTTGGAAGATTGGCTACATTAGGGGTGTGTGGCCTAATATGCAAAGGAGCTCCTGCTACGAAATAAGCCCTGATCTAAATAAATAAATCAACACTGCGCTTGTATGTCTTTTACTACAATACTCTATCCCAGTACCGTACCAGAATGTATCACAACACAGTCCAACAGCAGATTCTACTAACAATTCATAGTGGGGTCACCTTTTCATTGACATTGGGGAAGGAGTTGCTAAAGAGCAACAAAGGGGAGCTGTCTGCTACAAGAGCTTGCTTCTTAAAGGAGAAATATGTTGTGCATTAGCAACCAAGTACTGACGGAGAAATTTCATTGCTGCGGCAATTATAGCACATGCAGAGATTGCCATCTGATGCATGCTCAGGGTTTTTTACATCACAGCTGTTGCTTTGTTGGTCCCAGAGAATGACATCACAGATTAGGGGCCCGCTTTTATTGGGCCAGAGTCAAGAGAAATCCTCTGGATCCCCATCAAGCTTTGCCGGCCCAAGCAGGGGCAGCCATGATCACAGGGTAAAGTTTGTACATGCACAGGGAAGCTTCAAAAAGGTGCAAGGATCATATTACAATCCTAGGATGAGTTGATCAATAAAAAAATCATCGCTTGAGACCTATTTCGTATTGCAGCACATCATTTTCGTACTGCAGAAGGTCCTCTCAAATAACCCGGTGGGACAAACAATTCTGCACACTTATAGGAATGCACAAAGTAAGATTCTACTCTATGTATTTCCCCAGTGTTGTAGACATGCATGTTAAAGATCTTCATGCACCAATGTGAACATCTATGTTTAATTACAAGAAGAAGCAGGACTCGCAATACTCGGGGGGGGGGGGGGGAGTATTCCCTGTGGCTCCCAGGTGGCCAGCCTGCTGAAGCAGCAGGAGCTCCACATGGAGGAAGAGGAGGCAGCCGTAGGTGAGGCCAGCAGGCAGTCCGCTGGGCCTGCCAGGCTTCTCTTCCCCACTGACAGTAGCAACAGCCGCTGGCCCTCCAAGGCTTCTCCCCCTCCACCAACACTGCCAACACCAGCAACAGCTGCGAGCCCTGCACGGCTCCCAGCCCCTAGGCCCGCCACCTTCTCCCCCATCACCACCAGCAGCAGCAGCAACGGCGGTGAGCCCTGTGTGGCTCTGCCACAGTTCCTAGTGGTGAGTGCATTCTCTGCGCATGCCCCGGGAATGCTCTTTTACCTTTGGAGGGATTTAAGTATCCCCCATATAGTTTTTTCTGCATTTCAGATTTTTCTGCACACCTGGGGAGTGCCCCAAGCATGCAGGAAAATCTGTTTACCCTCCAGGTGCTCCTGGTGTACGGATTTCGATATCTGCACAGAGGGAGCATCTTTATATACAGATATATACAGATATAATAATGCATGGCACTTTTTAAAAAAACTCGAAGGAGTTTTAAACCAAAGCCATATAAATGGGGCATATTTCCATAATAAACCTATTGGAAATTTTTTATCATCAGAGCCACCCACACCAGAATGAAATCTCTTCCTTCCTTCCTTCCTTCCTTCCTTCCTTCCTTCCTTCCTTCCTTCCTTCTTTCCCTCCCTTCCCTCCCTCCCTCCCTCCCTTCCCTCCCTCCCTCCCTCCCTTCCTTCCTTCCTTCCTTCCTTCCCTCCCTCCCTCCCTCCCTCCCTTCTATCACTTTGCTTGGCCTCCTTAAACAGTTATTTGCAGATACTTCCTTCCCATGCCTTATGCAACCTCCTTTTCAGTAGCATGCAGCATAGTGGCTCATCTCCCATCTGAATCATCTATTGACTCCTTACAGGCCTTCTGACTATTTGCTAAAATACTACCTGGTAAATTTGCGAACATGAATTCCTTTGTCATTTTATATCATTTGCAATAATAATTCACAGCCTGGCAGCCTGGTCCTAATATAAGCTTCCTCAGAAGTAAGGTCCAGGCGACTTCAGTGAGGCTTCTCTTCAACTATGCACACGGTTACAGCCTTAGAAAACTGATTCATGCAGTTGATCCAGTGGAAATGTGAATATGCCAGAGAGCAATCAATCTTCCCACATATTCTGTGGAAGTGAATAATCCAGGGGAATTAAAGAGTGTTTAAATCCTACTGCAATTAGCAGGGCTGAATGCTGAGCTGATTCCAGTAGAGGAATGAGACATCATCATAATGGCATCACAAGACTTGCTAGGGTGTGAAGACTCGGACAGGCTTTTGGCTAAAAAATACATAAGTCTATTCTTAGTATTCACAACCCACAGAACACATTTTGGTAATAGAAGAAAACAGGATCTTGAAGAAGTCCATAGTTTGTGAAAAGTTATCATGTCACCATGATACACAGTGACACTTAATTTGATGTAATGGGTAGAGTGTTGGACTATGATCTGGGAGACCCAGGGTCAAATCCCCACTCTGTCATGGAAGCTTGGTGAGTGACCTTGGGCCAGTCACACTCTCTCCACTTGCCTCAGAGTTTTTCTGAAGATAGGATGGAGGACAGGAGAATGATAGAAGCCACTTTGGATACCCACTGGGGAGAAAGGCAAGGTGAATAAATAATGTATCACAGCACTGTTGACTGGGCTCCAGTTCCAAGTTGAGCAAGTGAAAGGCCTGCAAAATCTCTCAGCATCCAACATGGAACACATTGCTCCAGGTATTGGAAGAGGTTGTTTCTACTCCCCTCACTGAGATGCGTGCCTTGGTATTCTCTTTGCAATGACTTATTCTCTAACTTTGCAATGACTTAGGTACACAACTAATGTAATATTGTTTAGGCAGCACAACCAGGGAAGTATAAAATTGAAGTGTGTGTGTGTGCCCATGTATACAGCACACACACACACGCCTACCTGAGGAAATAAAAATGTTTTAACCTAAAATTCCAAGGAGAGGGTGCCACTGAAGCCGCTCCCAGCAGACACCTACTGTCATAGGCCATTACAGGAAAAAAGGGTGCTCATCGTTGTTGTTTCTCCTTCTTTGGAGAAAAAGTGATGAGGATGCTTTCAATCTGTAATAGCATGAAGTGGTGGAAACCCTCTCCACCCTTCCTTCATAGTAGCCTTGACCCTATGTGTAATCTGCCTTGAGTGCCTGTGAGAAAGACCGACTATAATTACCGTAAATAATAAGTAATAAAAATCCTAGTCCCTTCTTAGTCCTAATTCACAAAGGGGACCCCAACTCTCAGACCCCCACCAAGCTTCTGTTACTGCTACAGCCTCCTTTCTTACCGCCCTCCTATTGCCACTGTCAAATCCTATCCCTGCCACCACCACCTCCTCCTCCTCCTCTTCTTCTTGCCATCTATCGTAGCCACCATCACCTTCTCACTCCCTGGCTGCTCTTTACTTGTCTAGCAGTAGAGAGAAGATATTGGATTTATACCCCGCCCTTCACTATCCAAAGGAGTCTCAGAGCAGCTTACAATCCCTTTCCCTTCCCCTCCCCACAACAGACACCCTGTGAGGTAGGTGGGGCTGAGAGAGCTCTCTCAAGAACTGTCCATGAGAGAACAGCTTTGAAAGAATTTATCAGTGACCCAAGGTCACACCAGCGGCTGCATGTGGAGGAGTGGGGAATCAAACCCGGTTCTCCCAGTCCACACTCCTAACCACTACACCAAACTTCACTGCTAGGCAACCCCTAATGCTAGCCATGATCTCATGACATCTTGGTCTACTTTTTATGTTACAGTGTATGCACAGGCTCACCACCTTTTCCGCAAACCACAGGTTTGCCTCATGCCTCTAGGATCATCTCCCCTTTCTGTAACTGCCCCCCTTCTGCAGATTTTCTGAGCTGCACTTTTAGTTCAGAATTAGATATGATGTATATGTTGTTGTTAGGTTTTGCTATCTGATTTTAATCCCTAACTGTACATCTGCTTGGACAGCAGTTAAAGGAAATGCATTTTGTTTCCCGTTAATGGAATGGCATAAATAAAATGGCATCAATCAAACTGCATGGAAGAAATATTCCAAACTAAAAAATGTACCCCTGCAGTTGGTTAGCCACCAACTACAGGGATTCGGTACTTTTACCGGAAATACTTTTGGCTGACGTAAGTGAACCAGTGGGTATCAATGCTGGGAAAATATATATGTTCCTAGCAATATGCCTTGTTGTGGAGCTAACTAATATCTTCAAGATGTTGCATATTTTCTTAGAGCACTGCTTCTCAAAATGTGGGAGATGCAGAACACCTGGAGATTGATCTGAGAAAATTGATTTATGGAGGGAGATTATCCTGAGACCAGCCAAGCCCTAGATGTTCCTTGAAGAGGGGCTGGATACAGCAGGGCTGCTCTTGTATTATGGTCATTTAAAAAAAAAAAAGGCATAAGCATCCATTAGCCTTGCTGGTTCCTTCAGTTTCAGACCCCATCAGCAGCTGAACGTTCTGCAGTTTAGCAAAAAGAAAGAGGGAAAGAGAAGAAGGCCCCTTATATAGTGGCTAGCCTGCTTGGTCCAGCTGCTACCACTGCTTTCATCCCCAGCTAGCCATTCGGGAAGAGAAACAAGAGACAGTCAGGCCAATTCCACAACCACTGATTCAATAAAAAGATTATCATATGAGAAATCTAGAGATCATTAAGTTCCTAACTAAAAAGCCTAGGGCATCATCACCACATCTAATAGTGTATTTGCAGTACATTTCCTAAACAGAGTTACACCCTTCCATTGAAGTCAATGGGCTTAGAAGGGTGTTGTCTTCTTGGGGTTACAAGTGCAAGTGGCTCAATCCAATAACGAAAGCGGCAAAACTGGGCAATCACCAGACAAGGGAGGAGGCTGTACATACTTGGGAGAACCTCCCACTTTTGTACTAAAAATACAATTTTGTAGATTAACCAAAAGAATCCACACACACACACAACAGCCTGATCAGAGATGGGCATACTATAGGAGGCACAGAAATGTTAAAAGGGACTAGCAGTTCAAAGAAGAAGGGAAAAAACAGACAGTAGGGGGAAGTCTGCCTGCTAAAATCCCTAAGAGCTTATAGAATTCTGAAAGGGGGGTTTCCAAGTGATTTATCTCTCTTTCTATCCCATGCTTTCTCGTGGTCCGCCAACTTGTCACTACATGTAGTTGTACAGTGGGTGGTCACTGTAATCATGAAAACAGAAAAAAAAGAGGTTACCCACAGATAAGACTCATGTTCTTACGGATTTGGGGAATCCCCAGATATCACAAACTATGGAATATATACTAACTGAAAGTTTGTTTGTTTGAAGAGGCGTGATGAGGTCTGCACATGCTATAGGAGGCAAAAAATATCAAAGAGCAGTTGAGAAAAGTGGGGGTGTCAGGGGGCAGATGGAGATATATAGGAAAATATCACTTCTACATTAAAAAAAAAACACCATCCCCTAAAAGCGCCAGAGAAGGACCCAGTATGCTCACTGCCCTTGGAATGTTTCAGTAGCTGTGAAACAGTTAAAAGAAGGAAATAAAAAAAACCCTGAGAGTTCATAGAAATATGGAGGAAGGGGAAGAATTTCTCAGCACTCCTTCCCCCCCCCCCCAGATGTTATGATTCCTTGTATGGCCCTATCTCATAAAACCCTAATTCCTTTTGTCTTCCTCTGTATTTCCTTATACTTAAGACCTGTCACATTATAGAACATCCTGATTAGTGCTCAACATCTCTGGTAAGGAAAATTAAAACAGAATGTCCCTTATTCAAGCCATTCCTACTGCTCCTCTCCTGCTAGAAAAAGTATTATTCGGGGGGAGGGGGGTAGCACAGCAACAGGGTAAACAATTTTTTTAAAAGTTAGCCTGGCACAAAATGTCATTCACAAGATCAGAAGCACAGATGTCAGAGAAGTTCATAAGAATTAGAACAATACATCAGGGCAAGCTGCAACACTGAGAATGCATCAAAAGAAGATAGAAGAAGAAGAAGAAGAAGAGATTGGATTTATACCCCGCCCTCCACTCCCCAAGGGAGTCTCAGAGTGGCTTACAAACTCCTTTTCCCTTCCCCTCCCCACAACAGACACCCTGTGAGGTAGGTGGGGCGGAGAGAGCTCTTTCCCAAGCTGTCCTTGAGAGAACAGCTGGTACAGAGCTATGGCTTGCCCAAGGCCATCCAGCCAGGTGCAAGTGGAGGAGTGGGGAATCAAACCCGGTTCTCCCAGATTAGAGTCCGCGCACTTAACCACTATACCAGACTGGCTCTCCGCGCACTTAACCACTACACCAGACCCGGTTCTCCCAGATTAGAGTCTGGCACTTAACCAACCTCTCCTGACCAGTAAAATGCCAGTAAAATCAGCCCAAATCAGAAAGCAACAGTTCTTTTAAAGAAATGGCTCCTACCCATGAAGAACAGGTAAATAAGATACACTGGCCTATATAATGCACTCGGTTTCTTATCTATTATCAATCTGACAAAATTCTGTCTGTCTGTCTGTCTCTCTCTGCTTCTAACCTTACTGATCAATTTATTTAGCCTCTAATCAAACTGGTCAGTCTTTTCAGAATACCCATGGTCATATGACCAAAGGTCACAGCAATTTTATAAACCCACACAAATCACTAAGTGACATAACAATAACATCGTAACAAAGGAGTTATGATGACATATGCCCTTGACAGCAGACAGTATTGATTAAAAACTCCCTGAGTAATTTGGCTGACACCACTGCAAGTGAGGCAACTGTCTCTTTCGTAATCAAATGGTTTTCATTAGTCAGAAGGCTTTTTGCTGCATGGGCCAATACGCACCCCTGGAGAGCATGTGGGACAAAAGTGATTTCCTTCTGTTATCTGAAAACCCAACACAATGAAGTAGGAAGAAATCCTCAGGATACAGAATTGGTGCAAATGCATCTAACCAGGGAGCAAATACAGAACCAGCTGGGATAAGAAACCCGCCTTTTATCTCTTTATTGCAAAGGATAAATTTTTGCCACGTCTACACATAATTTGGCCAATGATTCCAAGATAGAATTAGATTCTGTAAAATAGGTAACCCAGCAGCGGTGGAATACATCTGCAGGAAGGCCTACCAGAGGAAGCTTCGTGCTAGGCTCAGCCTCTGCGGCCTTGCCTCTGCTCAGGAACAAGAAGCTGCAGCTCTACCACCTCAACGCCTCTTCACTTTTATGTTCTCAAAACAAAGGACAAAGGCTACATCTAGAGACCATCCAAGAATATTGTGGTTCTGCCACCTATTGTTAGCTTTCAAGTAAGATGGGGGGTTTAGGCAGCAAGCAGCTCTGGTTTGTTTTTTTAGATACCCAGCTAAGCTCATGCTGTTGACGTAACATCTGTCTTCTAAGAAGACTCTTATTGGGAGCTCTCCCGGGTCCTGCAGATCTTGACCCCTACTGCGTACCTGGAATCCTGTTCCCTGGGATCCAATAGTGATGGATGCCAGATGACCAGATGCAAACAAGGTTTGGCTAATTTAAATAATCTATGGCTAAAAATTATTTCTATAATAATACTATTTATAAATTCTAACAAGTAGGTAATTTCCATTTACTCCATCATTTTGGCATAGAACAATTTGGAGAGCATGTGCAATTACCATGAAAGAGTAACCATGGCCTACTGAGTAAACTTTTAGCAACTGCACATCACATGAGGTAATAACAGTAAAAAAAGTCTGTTATTTTTAAATTGATTATGGAATTATTATATGCGTCTGATATGTAATAATTTGGCTTTTTTTTCCTCTCCCTTTTGACAATTCCAGAAAGCAACACCTAGCTCTAAAGAAAACCTTTTTTCATATATTTCTTTCTGGATGTGTGTTGTTTTACCATAGTGACCACTGAGGAAGGCCATAAAGGGCCAAAATGCGTATGGGCCACTGGTCATAAGATATACCCACCAACTGTATATGTGATACGGACAGCTCTGTATGTAAAAAGTTTTAAGAGTCTGATATTTGGATAATTTCTTTTAACTGATTTTACCTTTTACTCAAGGCTTTTTTTGTAGAAAAAGCCCAGCAGGAACTCATTAGCATATTAGGCCACACCCAACAGCAGAAACACATTACCATATTAGGCCACACCCCTGACAGCGCAGCTCCCTCCCAGGATCGGCTTCCTCAGGTGCCCCATGGTTTGCCGGGCGCTTGGGGAATCCGAGGAGGGGAGGTAGTTTAAACTGCCTTCCCTCCCTCGATCAGCTTGGCTTCCCCAGGTGCCCCAGCGGCTTGCGAGGTGCCTGGGGAACTCGGGTGGGGAGAGGCTTTAGACGTGGCCAACTCAGAAGCCAGCCAGAACTCCGTTCCTGTGCGTTCCTGCCCAAAAATAGCCCTGATTTTACTAATGTGTACATCATAATAAATGTTTGTATTTTTATTATAACTTATTTTGATAGCTTGACTCTCATATATCACAGATGCAAACAAGGCCCATTTCAAGCCTCAGTCAGAGCTCTACAGACTAATGGTGCCATTCTAAGTGCAGTTATACCTTTTTAAATCCACTGACGTCAAAGAGCTTAGAAGGGTGGACTTGTAACTCTGCGTAGGATTGAAGTGCCAGCCACTTTTTTCACTTGTGATTTAGCAACTATCTGATTTAAATGAAGAATATAATAACTGTGTACCATCAAGTCACAAATGACTCATGATGGCCCTGGGACCATTGGGTTTTTAAGGCAAGAGATGAGCAGAGGCGGTTGTGATGCCTTCCTCTGCATAGCAACCCAAATCTCTTAGTGGTTTCCCATCCAAGTATTAACCAGGTCCGACCCTGCTTTGTTTCCAAGGCCCGACAATATTGGGTTAGTCAGGGCTATTTATGCTGCTAAACTAAGAATATAGCTCATAGAAAATCACCCGTGGATACAGTGTTGAGCCACATATTCTGTTTTTATCCAAACCAAGCCTTCGTGTACCGCACTTCTAGAAACCTGTCCCAGCAAGTATTTCTGAGAGAATCGTTATCATGTATACACTGATCAGTTAATACTGAAATAAAAAAAACTACTGCAACAGTTGTAAATTCCCCAAATGAAGACAGCCAGAAGGGAAATGTATGGGGGGGGGGGGGAACCTGAAGATACAGGGGGGGAAACACCAACTGTTCTGTATGGTTTCTTGTCCAGACACCTCCCAGTGGTTCAGGTTTTGTCCCCATTTGGACTCTGTGGGTAAATATTATTAAGTTATTGGAAGGCAATGGTTGTCTTCCACTCTGGAGCCAGCATGGTATAGTGGTTAAGAGCTGCGGACTCTAATCTGGAGAACCGGGTTTGATTCCCCATTCCTACACATGAAACCTGTTAGGTGACATTGGGCCAGTTCTCTCAGAACTCCTTCTGCCCCACCTACCTCCCAAGGTGCCTGTTGTGGGCAGAGGAAGGGAAGGCAAATGTAAGCCACTTTGAGACTTCTTAAGGTAAAGAAAAGCAGGGTATAAAAACCTCTTGTTCTTAAAATCAAGGGGGAAATTAACTGAGCTAAACCCCAGTTTTAATTATAACAGAAATAAGAAAGACAGGCTTATAGTTTTCTGCATTATCTGAAGTGTGGGAAAAGACAAATGATAGAGAAAAAGAAGGAGATGGCTGGCCTATCCAGTAGATTTTGTAGTCTCGAAGGAAAGACTTCATAAAAATCAATATGAACAAAAAAGCCCATTAAAAACCAAGTGTTGCCACATGATTAAACAATGAAAAGGAGAAATGGGCAACATCTTGTAGCAACGCATAAAGCAGATGCTCATACTCCTTTAATATTAAATAATGCATTAGCTGTGTAGACAAGATGGTTCATCTAATTTATGCTACATGATTTTCAACAAGGCAGGTGCCCCATTAAGTCATAAGAGGTTTTACATTTAGGTCATTGGTGGATGGCATGAATCTCTGTGTGTCTCTGTCCTATTTGTCTCCTTTCCATATTTAGCTAGGCATAAAAAAAAATAAAAATAGCTGTTTCCCTATTTGTTGTATCTGTCTAACTAGCTATCACATTATGCCCACCTTCCTCCAAGAAGCTGAAGAAGGTGGCAGGCATTTTTTAAAAAATTCATTTTTAAACAAGAACCGTGTGAGGTAAGTTAGGCTGAGGTAAGTTAGGCCCAGATAGAGTGAGGAGCCCAAGGTCACCCAGTGTGATTATTTACTTAGCGGGGATTTGAACCTGAGTGTTTTATATAATATCTCTTCTTGATTCGCCTAATGCCACCATGCCTTTTCCTTTTTTCACTTTATATTTGATAATCTGCTTCTCCCTGTACCTCTGTCACTCTCAACAGCTTGCTTTCTTTTACTCCTAAAAATGTAATGATTGAGAATAATTTTTCTACTAACAGAAGGGGAAGGAGAATTCCTACTGATTTCTTCCTTCCGTTACCAGAGTCCTGTCATGTCATTCCTCAGGGTTCCCTATCCTCCAGGTAGGACTGCCAAGTAGGGTGGCTGAAGTTCTCCTCAGACTGCAGTTGATCTCCAGGTTACAGAGATCAGTTCACCTGGAGAAAATGGTCGCTTTGGAAGGAGGACTCTATGGCATTATACTCCACTGAAGTCCCTCCCCTCCCCAAACTCCACCCTCCTAAGGCTCCACCCCTCAAAATCTCCAGGTATTTCCCATCTGGAGATGGCAACCCTACTTCAAGGAGCAGCATTTCATGGAGACCAGTAGAAAGGAAGAGGCAGGGAAGTTCCATTCTGCTGATGGAAAATTCAGTCTGGATCCAACTCGAAACTGTCATTAGGAGGAGGTACATCAATGGGGCTGCGGTGGCTCAGAGGTTAAGACGCTGAACTGCAGATCGGAAGGTCTGTAGTTCGGCAGTTCGAGACCAGAGTGCCGTGTGACGGAGTGAGCTCCCGTCTCTGGCCCCAGGCTCCTGCCAACCTAGCAGTTCGAAAGCAAGAAATTGCAAGTAGATAAATAGGTACCGATTCGGTGGGAAGATAACAGCATTCCGGTGCCTCGGTATTTAGTCATGCTGGCCACATGACCACGGAGACATTTTCGGACAGTGTTGGTTCTTCAGCTTGGAAACGGAAATGAGCACGGCCCCCTAGAGTCAGATTCGACTGGCTTTCAAGCAAGGGAAACCTTTACCTTAACCTTTTAGGGAGGTACACAGTGAAGCTATGCCATTGTCCCATCACTATAATGCAAGTGCCCCATCACACCATCCCAGAGATATTTACTTCAGCAAATTCACACCCTGTACAATACGCTGAACTGTGATTGTTGGTTAAATCTGCCTCCCTAAGTGTCATGCTGTTGTATTACACACAGAAGTAAGAGATACCTCTAGGATAGCTGACGCAAAATATGTGAGTTCACAGCCAGCCTACAGACAAATAGTAAGAAGCCATGAAAGGAAGAATGAAGAGACTGGGTAGAAGCATCATGAATATTCAACTCCTGGGAAAATATGCATGGTTGCTCTTCATAACTCATTCCAGACCCACCCAGCATTTGAATCTTGGCACTTGCATTTGTAGCTGATACCACACATCAACGGACTACACATCTGAAGTTATTCCTGCTATGCAAAACAGCAGAGATAGATATTAATCTCTGGTAAAGCCCCAAACACTCACTACCTCAGATAATGGATGCCACCGTAAATCTAGCTGGTAACAACAGCAATGGCGAAAAGAGATATAGACAGAATATATGCTTATAGTTTAATAAATCTCAAGAGGAGGATAAATCTGGGACTAACTGCAGTTCTGAGGCAGTGGGTAGAAGCAATGTATTATGACACCAGCTCAAGGAAAATACTAATGTTCCCCACCATGCAAGAATGCTCAGCCAATTACTTTTTAAAACACATGGCATACATTCACTGGTCTTCTTCTGCCATGCTTTTGTTGTTGTTGTTGTTCCTTTTACCTGGGCATATCTGGCTTGTCCAGGTGAACATACATCAGTTGCCACTGTCACAGCAGCCCAATCCAACAGACCCTGAAGCACTACCAGCACCTATGGGGATCATTTGGCTCCACTTGCTCCAGGGCTCTTTTAGTGCCCCAGTCCATTTCACACACGTCAGATATTCAGAACCCTCCATATATGAAAGGGAAGGTATGTTAATGACATAGATTTAAAATGGATTAATTAAATCCAAATTCCTTCATGCAGACAGCAATAAACAGACTTCTGACCCTGACAGCAAGGAAGTACCGCATTTCCCTGCTTAGGCAAGCTCACCCCTCACTCAGCAATTAAAAGTAGAACTGCAAAGCCAAGGGGTTTTATTATGAACATACGAAGCTGCCTTACACCAAGTCAGATCGCTGGCTCAAGTATCCCAGGTCTTTAGTAATAAAGAAATTACAAATGAAAAAAAAGTATCAGTCTTGCTTCCTTGGATGAGCAACAGCCAGATCTCCAATGTTTCAAGCAGAAATCTTTCCCAGAACTACTAACTGAGGTCCTTTAAGTCAGCGGTTTCCAAGCTTTTTGATAAGGCATGGTTACCGGGGGGGGGGGGGGGGGAGTGCCCAGGAGCCTCCCACACCCTTGTCTTCCTTTATCCATCACACCCTTTTCTATCTTGGTATTTTTGCATTTGTGCGTGTGTGTTCGTGTCCCTATGCCTGGAAGTCATAGTGACCTCTGTCGACTCCTACTGGGGCACGGAGGACATGCAGAGAAGTGGCTTGATAGTCTGCCTCTAGCCTCCCAACTCTGGTATTCCTTGGAGGTCTGTTATCCAAACACTTGCCATGGTTGGCCCTGCCTAGCTTCCGAGATCTCAGGCTTGCCTGGGCTATCCAGGTCAGGGCCCTCACACCCTTTTCTACCCTGCTTGGGCTTGCAACGCCTCGGAACTGGGGTGGGAAGGGGGTCTGCAGCACCTGTTTCTTCCTCTCCACTGGGTCTCTCTTGCCCAGGCTGGAGCGAGAGCACTGCCACCCCCTCACTAGCCTGCTTCTAAGCCCCTTGGGAAGCTAATGACTGCACATGCTCAGTCAGTTTCCCTGAAGCCTTGCAAGAACTGGCAGTCTCATGAGACCTCAGGGGAATCTCTGGCTGTATCTGCAGCCTCTTTCCCTCTCTCATTGCCCCGGCTGGACTAAACTGGCAGCGGCTGTTGGCAGGGATTGATGTCAAGTATTAAAAGGCCCTCGCTGCATGGCTGCAGTTGCAGCATCTCTCCTTGCTGCTGTTGCCCTAGCAGGATTGGCAGCTGGGGGCTGTGGTCGAGTTGCAGCTTTAAAGTGCCCATAACTGTGTTGCTGCTGTTACAGCATTTCTCCTCACTGTCACCCTCCTGGTGGGCTTCCCTGTGGGTTCTCAAGTGAGTATCCCCAAACTCCTAGGCAATCCAGGGGCAGCTCCGGCCATGAGGTAGGCCTTGCAGCTCCTGGAAAGTTACACACAAAGTCTGAATTCACTTGATACGGTGACCCACCGGGGGGGGGGGGGATGTACACATCAATAAAACTGCAAAAGCCTGTGACCCAGTTTCACAGCCTTTGCAACCCACTTTTGAGTCAGGAGCCATAGGTTGGAAAATGCTGCTTTAAGTGGCTAGGGGCTGAAATGGGCCAGAGGGTGGATTTTCTGCCTGCAAGCCTGAAGGGTCTCAGATCTTGATTAGAACCGGAATAGTGGGGGGATGGTGCTTAATCCTTCCCTCTAGCTTTGTTGTCACTTATCCATCCCCACCTCTCCCCAGAAGCTGTTATTAGTCCCACAAGAGGGGGGTTATACAGATGTTTGGAAGACACAGTACGCTAAGGTGCGTTAACAGTTGAACTCGAGTAAAATGGTGCTTAGAATATGGTAAACTAAAAAAGTCATGAATAGGTCTAGATATCTTTCCGAGGTCCTTCAAAAAAGAAAAATCTGACAAAAGACAGCTGCTATTTCCAAACTTTCTAGTCTTCTTTTGTGTCAAACTAACAGAGCGCTTTTGGCTAGGTTGAGGGCTGTGGTATGCAAAGAAATGCCCACCTAATGCAGCTCTTGTTTCAGTGCTGATTAAAGAAAGCTGTGGCAAGAGGACTCGCTGCAAAGTTGAACTCCTCATCAGAATTTGAGACCTTTTCTTAAAAAGTGTTTTTGAAACATACATTTTAGGGGGGCCCCTTCACCCAGTTAGAATTCCCCCAAAGAAAGTAATATGGCAGAGAAGTAGATCCTAACTGTGGCAGGAAAAAAGTGAGATCCATATGGACACATGTAAGTCCTTTATACTTCCTCCTATTTATGCAGCTCAATGCTGTCTATGATTACTCTGAATTAAATCCTACAGGTTTAAGTGAGACTCCTGAGTGATTTTTGTAGGGTTGTAGCCACCAACATAGTGCCTTCTCAAACCCCCAAAGCTTCCACAGGCAGCCCTTAATTTATCAGGTGGTGGCTAGAGATCTCTCAGAATTACTGGTTTACTGAAATCAGTTCACCTGGAGAAAATAGCAGCTTAGGAACATGGACTATGACATTATACCCCACTGAAGTCCCTCCCCTCCCCAAACCCCACCCTCCCAAGTCTCCTCCCCAAAATCTCCAGGAATTTCCCAACCCAGAGTTGGCAACCTTACCAGGAATCTCTAATCCTGGGCACATTGTTAGTGAAGTGAATTTACTGTATACATTCCAATGGAACAGTCTCTCTCTTCCCCCCTCCTCCAATATTGTGTGTGCTGGTTTAGACCACAGGTGGCCAAACTGTGGCTCGGAAGCCACATGCAGCTCTTCCACACATATTATGTGGCTCCCAGCAGGGTGGCTGGGGAAGTGCAGGGGAGGCATGCCTCCTCAATTAGTCTTCCCTTCTCCAGCCAGTGTTCCCCTCCCTGGGTAGACTTGAGGTGGGGGGGGGGGGGAGCAGAGAAAGAAAGCTCTTCCACTAGGCTTTCAATTAGGAGCCGCCTTAAGCACAAAGGAGTGACCCTCTACCCTGTGCCCTGGTTCTTCCACCTTCAGTCTATCTCGTCACATAAATTATTCAATCAAATTGAGCCGATTGAGAATACCATGACCAATACCTAAGCAGTGGTACAGCTGGATTTAGGAGTCTCTGCACTTTAATTGCTTCTGGCACTTTCAAAAATGGATTTTGAGTGTTTTTGGATGTTTTATGTATGTTTTTAATTGTATTTATATATGTATTTTATGTAAGCTGCCCTGAGCCCGCCTCGGCGGGAAGGGTGGGGTATAAATCGAATAAATAAATAAATAAAACTTTAACTTTAACTGCCCCCCCCGACTGGTTTGGATGAGGTATTTGTCTCTTTAAATCCCTTCTCCAAGCCAAGCCAGCCGGCACAGGGGCCTGGGGGGGCCTGGAGGACACATCTAAAGTTGTTTTCTTTCTACCACCCCCTCCCTCCCTCCCCCATCTATTTGCTTTCTTTCCACTTTCTTTCCACCTTTCTTTCTGTCTTTCTCCCCTCCCTCCCCATCTAAAGTTAAATGTGTTCTCCAGGCCCCACCACACTGGCAGACTGGCTTGTCTTAGAGAAGGAATTTGTATCTCTAATTTAATATGCAAATTTGCATATTTTTCAGTAAAAACATGTGTGTTCATATCTTGTGGCTCTCAGACATCTGACATTGATTCTATGTGGCTCTTACGTTAAGCAAGCTTGGCCACCCCTGGTTTAGACTAATGGAATGGAAGCCCTGCTGTTAGTTCTATTTGTTAGCTCTGTAGATTGCCTGAGCTCCCTTGTCCTGAAACCATCCCTATATCTTCTTGCTAAGAAATAGATGTGGTTTTGAACACGCATGTCTCTACAGTATGGACTTCAGAGCAGGAACCTGAGCGAGTACCCTATTCCTGATTAGCAAGCAAAAAGGAACATTATAATCAGGGCTAAACCCAGGAACCATTTGTATGCTGCCCCTGCTCCTCCTGAACTGCAGATCCTTCAGTGCCCCCCTCAACATTAAAGTGCTCCTGGGATCTGGAGTTACCACATATCAAGGCCAGCTATTGACTTCCCCTAGAAGGCCAATGGCCCGGTCTACACATGCAGCAAAATAAGGTAATAAAATTCTGAGGTGACAGAATGGAGTGTACCATTTCAAACTGTGGGGAGGACCACGTTGTTAATGCTCCCTTATGTAAAGCTCCCTGAGAATTGTTTTGAAATAATTATTTTTAAAATAATTTTAAGATAGTGTGCTAGTTGCCATTTACGAGAAACCACTAGTGTTGGAAAATTTTGAAAAATACGAGACCATAATCTGAAGTGAGAACAGTCTCTCTACGTTATCACACTTTTATCCCAGACTCTCTCCAAAGAGCTCAGAGCTACATACAACCTCTCTCTTCTTTTATTTTACATTACAACAACCCTGTGAGAAAGGTTAAACTGAACAAGAATGATTGGCCCAAGGTCACCCAGTGAGCTTCATAGCCAAATGGGGATTTGAATCAACCTACAGTACCACACTGGCTCTTTATCCAGACTCACTCCTTTCTAGCACCTCAGCACTGCTTCGGCTATATGTAAAGGCCTAGGCCTAAAATGGGCTCTGGGTCAGGCCGGAATTTTGTGCGGGTGGCAACATCTGCTGTGTCTGTTGGCTGGTTTGTGACTCCGACTCTACTCTGTGGCTGCCTATGACCCAGCATCAGAACATATGTTTGCTGGTGTGGGAGAGTGGGTGGAAAGGACATGCATTACCATCAGTTAACTTTACGTTTCAGCAAAGCAGGGAACTCAGTCAAAGGCCTCTGGGATCCCCACTCTCTGGTATCGCCAAGCTAGCCTGGGCTGCCCCCACCCACATCCCGCACCAATAGCTACTTTTGTGTGCCTCAACATTAGCACACACACACCACCATTCCAATAAAAATTTGCAAGGCATGAAATGTTTTTATTTAATTTACAACTCAGGGTAGCAAGTAATATGGCAAGCAGTAGTCTAATACGGAATGTTTCAGGATTTGTGGCCAGAGGAAGGCCTTGTTTGTGCCAGAGTGACTTGTTTTGATTTCTTCATCCGCTGTTTGTCCCTTTTTGTTCTTGTACATTCCTGTTCTGCTTTTCTGTATCTTCCGTTCATCTGTGTAAAGACCAGTACAGGAAGGAGGATGGTTTAGAGGGCCATGTGCTTTAATATGAACTAGAGAGTTTTTAAATGAAAAATTATAGCTGCAGCATCTTCAGTGTGGTGAAGATCTCCCTCCAAACCACTTGAATTTGACCTCCTTGTAAAGTTGGTACATGTCAAAAATTATGCTGTGCAGCTTCTTTTTTTGCCATTTAAAATAGAAATATTATCGATAAATATTCCACTCTTCCTCCAAAGAGTCCAGGGCAGCTTGCATGTGTTTGTCCTCATTATCTTCATAACAACCCAGTGAGAGACAGGATTAAGGCGAACAGAGAAAGAACTGGTCTGACATGCACATCATGACAAGGATCTGAGCCCAACTCTCCCTAGTTTTAGTCCAGCGTTCTATCTGTTATGCCCATGCCTGCACTGCAAAAAAGCAGGTCAAGAAACTTGGGCCAATCATCTCTCTCCACAGCATTTACCATGGGGTGTAGTTTGTGAAAAGGAGATGAGTGATACATTTGTATGATTCCGCACTGAGTGTAATACGTGAAGTGTCTTAAAGGATCCTAATTTCACAGGCCTCCAGGGTTGCACCCTGGCATCAAAAACAGCACCCGGAAGTCAGCAGGAGAAAGCAGTACCACAAGTTACGCCTGCCCATAGAGCTTCTTCAATTAAGAGGAAATACAATCACCCCTTTAGGTGTGCCTAGGCACTAATTTAAGCAATTACCCGGCTGCTGCTATGTAGTCTCCCTCACTCCTCTCTGCCTCCCACCTTCAGATATATCCCCAGAGAAACAAGAAAAGATTCAGAGGATTGCATCAAGGACAATAACAGGATTAGAAGAGGCACAAAAGGTTGAAGGCATTGATTGATGTGTAGAAATGTGGAGGAAAAGAGGTTGCTTTCCAACATGCTTTTCTTTGAATAAAGTTTTCCTCTGGAAGAAAGAGAGAGGTGTGTATTTCAGTGCTTACTAAAGGCCTAAAAGGAGGCATCTGCTAATTTTTAATATTTTTGTTAAAGCCTCAGGCTTCCTGAACATATTTCATAAACCCACCTGGGGCCCTTTTGATTGCGATGGCCACTAAAATCACAGAAATGGACTCTGGCCCAGTTCACACTGAGGTCTCTTCACACAGTCCTCTACATCGTTTCCCAGCCTGTGGGTTCCAGCCCAAAAATGGGTCCCAGGCACTTGCAGCTTGATTGATTTCTGCACGTTCTTTTCTTTTTGTTTTAAGTGGGTCATCACCATACCAAGTAAATTTGGACTTGTAGGTCACCATGCCAAAAAAATATAAAGTGCTTAAATTGCAATGTTCCATTCCATGTTTGCACGTGCCCTTTGCAGAGACCACACACAATAAATAATAATCCTTAAAATGTATATGGTACCTTCGATTTTCAAAGCACTTCAAATGTATTATCTTTTTGTATCCCCCTCAACAACCTATAAAGTAGTCCTATATTGTTATACTGTAAGAGAGTAGCTTGCCTCAGTCCAAAACAGCACTTTCATACATGCTGAAAAATGCACTTTCAATGTGCTGGAGCGACTGTTTGCAAGTGCATTTAGTCATTTCACACAGGCGCTTTCCAGACGGCCTTAATGTTGCATTTTCATTCTCCAGTGTTACCAGGGGTTTTCTTGTGTCCAGGCAACTTTGTTAACATCCCCATGCTGTACTGATTTTTCCTAAACTAGTTTTTCCCGTACTGTTTTCCCCCCATTGCAGAATGAATTTGCAAGATAGCCTCTTACTTTGGAATCTGAACATTTTCCCCTGCCTTGTGGATCGCCACTCAAAAACTGTCCAGAAAGGGTGGGTTTGGGCATCAAACTTTAAAAAATAACTGCATGCCAGCACAGTCAGTCCCACTGGGAGGCCCAACACCAGCAGCCAATCATTGCCCATTTATTTTCTCTGCAGCCTGATCTATCTTGTGCATGCACTGGAGGCAGCAAATTTCAAGGTGTTCAGTGGGACTCTCCCATGTCAAAAGCCTGGAGCCCTTGACCCTTGTGGAAGCATGAAAGAATACTGTTTGGCCAAAGACCCCTCCACAGGGGTGGGTGTTTGTGTGCATAAATTGAGAGCTTCTCTTGGGAAATCAGCCACCCCTCGGCGTGAAGTTGGTGGCTTGGTAGAGCGAAGTGAGGAGGGGGCTTTCATGAAGCCTCTCCCCCCAAAAAGAGCACAGGCACTGGAGACTAGGGCAGGCTCATCCTGGAAGTGCCCCTCTCCATGCATGCTTACTCGAGTGTAAGTCCCACTGAGTTCATCAGTAGTAAACCCACTTGAGCCCTGACCTGGACAAGTTTGTTGTATAGAGGAGAGGGGTGTTTATTTATTAGATTTCTGAATCGCCCCATCCCTGAGTACACAGGGCTCTGGGCAATTTACAACAGGTTAAAAACATACAAAAACACAGATTAAAATCAACAATCAATTAATCACATTTACACAATCTCCAGATGGCATCCACAATCCAATTTAAAAAAATCTACTCTGGACTGTTCCTCCGTCTCATGGGTAGGCTAAGGAGGAGGCCGAAACGGGGAAAGTAGGAGTAAGGAGAAGGGTGACACCCATGATGGAAACCGTGGCTGTCCTCAACCAAAAGCCTAGCGGAACATCTCTTCCTTACAGGCCCAGCGGAATTGCGTTAAGTCCCACAGGGCCCTGATGGTAGTTGGCAGAGAGTTCCAAAAAAGCCCTGGCTCTAGTTGAGGACAGCCGGATATTTCTGAGGCCAGGGATCACCAGCAAATTGCTCTCAGCAGAGGGTAATGCTCTCCCGGGGACACACCAGAGAAGACGGTCCCGAAGATACGCCGGGGGGGGGGGGGGGTTAATCAGATGGAACCATTGATGGGGAGGAATGAAAAACATGTAAGTGTGAACTGACTGCATTGATAGCAGGATCACCAGAACCACCACGACACCCCAAAAACCCAAAAAGCAGCTGCTGTCTAGAAAATGCCACAGTAAAATCCAGTTGCAAAGAACACTGAAAGTGGTTTGAAAGTGCATTAATCAGTGCATGCAGAAACATCATCTTGTGACAGATATGAGTCCAGGACCAGGAATTTGTCAGAATGTTGTTCATTCTCTTAGCAGTTACACTGTATGGATACTTGGTCAATTAAGAAAAAGCAAATCCCTGTCTCTCTGGCATCATGTTCACTAGTTCTTCAAAAACTGTTGCCATGTTAGTCTGTTACAACAAAGATTAACAAGAGTTTATTTCAGCATAAGCTCATGGATTGGAACTAACTTTATATACAAATGTGTGTCTAGGAACAACTCACTGCAGTCCATCTGATGATGTGTACGTGTGCGTAAAGTGCCATCAAGTTGTAGCTGACTTAAGGCAACTCCAGCAAGAGGCTTTCAAAGCACGTGAGAAGCAGTGGTGGTTTGCCATTGCCTTCCTCTGCAAGAGTCTTCCTTGGAGGTCTCCCATCTGAGGAGGGACCCTGCTTAGCAGATAAAATCTGACAAGTTTGGGCTATACCATGCCGCCTTCCCTCCTGAAGTGAGCTCTATTCCACAAAAAATTGTTACTCTTCAACAGTCTTACTTATTTTTCCTTTATTTCATTCTCTAAATAGAAAGTAGTGACTTGCAGTCCTTGAGATGCTTTCTCTCTACAAGATAGGGAAGAAGGGAACAGGGTCCAAACAAGTGTCTTCAAAGTCCTGAACTAGAAGAGAAAATTCAAAGAGAAAGTACTTGTCTGTCTCTTATTCCTGGTGTCTCCACCACAAATGTGACCAAGTCTGTCACCTAATTGTTATGGCCCCAAGAAGTCAGCTGAGACCACCAACTTGCACCTCAGAGGCGGCCAAAGAATTGCCAGAACTGTGAACAGAACTACCTTTTTATACCACCCCTTCAGCGAAATAAGCCTTTGGATTCACGGGCTACCATTTGTTCTGCTTTGTTGTCTATAAAAGGAAGTGAGGGGGGGGAAACCAAGTCAGAGCCTTCTGCTTTATTCCCTAGCCAGCCAGCTCTTTTGTGTGTGACCCACAATTTAGCCAACCTCTCAGGCATGCAGAAATGGGCAATCTGAGAACACTCTTTCTTCCACACCCACCTCCATATTTTTAGACTCCTCTCCTAAGTAAACATAAGAAGTCCAAGAGCTTGGGGGGGGGATTTCATTTCCCAACAGGTTAGGCCACTTCCTGATACCAAGACGTCCTAAACATTCTTCCAGAACCACATTAAAAGAAAACTAGGGTGAACGCTTCACCTCAAAGCAAATGCCGTACTGCTGTTCTTCCAAATGTGGCCGCTGCAACTTCCTTTCTGCAAATTTCAGTTCCTTCACCGGCACACAGAGAAGTTTTGGTTCATGCTTTGCTGACCAGAGTTTGTGCCTTTAGTTATGCAACTGCTTGAGAAAGATGCAAAGTTTCTCTGCTGTGCAAAAGGTGACTCCCCCAGCTTCCTTCCAGAGGAAGGCAAGCTCACTCAGCTTTCCTTTCCAGCCTTGCTAAAAAGCTTGAGATTCACAATGAAAATGGAAGAAAGCAAAGTTTTGTGTAAAGTTAGCTGATAAGAGATCCTTAAGTATTTTTTTTCTTAATGGGCTGCCTTGAAGCCTGAGTCAGCACACTTTCTCTGAATCACAAATGGAAACACTCTCCATTCTTTACTTTTAGAGTAGACAGGCCAGAATTATCTATACATGAATGACTCAGAGGACTCTACCTCTTGCCTCCAAGGAATCATGCAGAGACACAACAGGCAGTCCCCCTCTTAAGATTGGGTGTTCTGGAGCGCAGGGGTGCAGCTGACCCTAGCTGTCACTCTGCTGCACTTGGCCCGTTCCTTCTCTTCCCCCCCCCCTCCAGAGACTACAGATGGGGGAGGGGGGTTCTGTCTCAACCAAGTCTTCCTCCTTCCACTAGGTTACTTCCCTTTACCTCTCTTCCCTGACTCTGCTTCTGCTCTGCAGAAAGGAGCTAATCCAAATCAACTTGTTCCACAGGCTTGGTTCCAAGCCAGCCATCATCACCCAGTGGGGAGTGTCCCTGTTGCTTGACTGGACAGCAGCAACAAGATCAAGGCCAGATGCAATGGCCCAATGAAGAAACAGGGCAAAATCACCTGCTCTACTGATCAGGAAGTGCCCAAGCAGTGAGTCATGCAACGATGCACAAGGCAACCTCTGTAAGTTATTTGGGATCAAAGGAGCCTTTAATTCATTTTATTTCATTACAGGGGACCTAGCTTGCAAACTAGTAAGCAGCTAAGGAAAAGAGCTAGAATGACATGGGGGTCTATAGTCTAACCTACAATCGATGACAAGAGGATACCAAATGCTTATAAAAACTGATAAGAGAGCTGGGCAAAAACAGAGTTGTGTAGGATCAGGGAGAAGTTAACATCCCCACACTCAGCTAGCAAAACTATCTTACCCAAGTCAAGCCAACCAAATCCAAGCTATATCTATTCTGATTCAAAGCACATTTCTATGCCATACAAGGCCAATTCTGGCACTTAAGAGATGCAGTTAGATTTCATCCAGCTGTCCATATATGTAAGACCTCCAGCAAGGGACAGCCCATCATATCTCTAGGAAACCAGTTCCATTGTCAAACTCTTCTTACTGTTAGGAGTTGGAAGAACAAAGTTGAATGCCAGAGCTGTGTGTTATAGCTGATATGTGGCTGCCGCTGAAAGCAGCAATCTTCCTCTTTCCTCCGTGATGTTCAATAAGGCAAATGCATTACATAATTGAGTTTCAGGTTTCCCCATCTCTGCTCAGCTTCACTGGCTGCTGCCTGTGGGGCTGGGAAAATTCATAATGTAGTAATGTCAAGTTATGGATTCTGCATTGCTAAATTTTATGGGAAAGACACGAGAGGAAGGGATGCTGGTTTTGGCCCTGCTGGCCATAACACTCCAATTCAAGGGTGTTTTAGGGAGAAGGCTGGAACAAAAGGCATGGAGCTCCTTTCCCCCAAAATATCAAGGCCAGCAATGTACCTTGAGAAGGCAGAGGAATAGTGAATTGATGAGTAGTGTGACTGAATGCACTGTAGTACAATCAAGAGCCAAAGGAACAACACACGTTGGTGTCTAGGAACTCAGAATCAGATAGGAATGAGAGAAAAAGATTCCAGCACACCTAGCAGGAACTAGAAACTTCTTGCTGGAAATAAACTTATCCTGGGTACAATGCCTTTAACTGCAGACCTCAGCCATTTCTCTGAAATGGAACGATATCACATCTTAGGAAGCTTCCAAATGGTCTTTCAAAGGATGCTTCATGCCCTTCCAGGTATATTCTGACTGAAGCTTCCTAAAAGGGCCTAGTAAGCTGCCATGAACCCTGCTAATCAGTGATCAATAGGGGATTTTGCTCAGCAATTAAAAAAACCAAGGTTTTTAAAAATAGGTGACCTAAAAATGAAAACTGTTGCTCATTTTGGTGACTTGAACTGCATTTTCAATGTTATCAGTACCCATCAAACTTCCAAAGCACAAGCTGTCAAGGATGGATTCTCCGTTGGTTAGTTTCTTCAACGATTAATATTTTGTGCTCAATATCTAGATGCAGATGAACTGCTGTCAGGATTGAAACCTGCCTCTTGTGTACTACCCCCCACAGAAAAATCCCCCCCTGTATGTACTGTTTGTGGTTTACATTAATGGCGTGTCCACAACATTTGGAAAAAAGAACTGCGTGCAACCCCTAAAACCAGACCTCTCATGGCCAGCCCAAGCATACATCAAAGACGACTCAAATATACTGGAGATAGTTCCAAGCTTCACTGACACGGCACATTTTTGAACACAACTTAAATATTTAATGTAGTGTTTCATTTCAGCTTACAAGTTACGTGAGCCGGCAGAGATGCATACCCAAGCAAAGCCTGGGACGCACAGGCACTCTTGTGTATTTTAATCAATAACTCTTATTTACGGGTTGTCCTGTGTTCTGAGCCATCATAGCACCAGATCGCATGATGGCTAGCAACTCCTGTCAGGAACAGTTACACGGTGCAAAACCTCACAGAGCCTGCAAAAGCAGGGAGACCAAACTAGCCTCTTATCCAGACCTCTCAGTCAGCAAGGGAAAGAATGACTGGTTATTCTGTCTCCTGGTCAAATTAAAACATTTTTAAAATTTATTTTACTTCTACCCCATCTTTCTCCCCAGTGGGGATCCAGGGTGGCTCACATCACATCAGCCAGTTTGGTGTAGTGGTTAAGTGTGCGGACTCTAATCCGGGAGAACCGGGTTTGATTCCCCACTCCTCCACTTGCACCTGCTGGATGACCTTGGGCAAGCCATAGCTCTACACCAGCTGTTCTCTCAAAGACAGTTGTCTCAGAGCTCTCTCAGCCCCACCTACCTCACAGGGTGTCTGTTGTGGGGAAGGGAAAGGAGTTTGTACGCCACTCTGAGACTACAAGTGAAGGGCAGGGTATAAATTCAATTTCTTCTTCTCCTCTCTGTTTTATCCTCACAACAACCCTGTCAGGCTAAGAGAGTGTGACTGGCCCAAGGTCACCCAGTGAGCTACAATGGCACAAGTGGGGATTCGAACCTGGGTCTTCCAGATTCTAGTCCAACACTCTTAACCACTGTACCACACTGGCTCTCCACTTTAAGAAAGTGAGAAGGGAGATCATGACCCAACATGTTTCAATGGCCAGCAGTCCACCACTCAGTATTGTGATTTTCAGTGGGGAAAAGCTGAAAGAAGACAAAGAGCCCCTATCTCACCAGCCTCTGCCCAAACTGTACCTAGATGGGTGGTGGAGGCCATACGCGCCTGCTACAAAATATCTGGAACAAGTTGCCCATTGAACATCAGGGCACACTCCACAAGAGCAAAGGGTTCTTCTACGGCTTTTCACCACAACGTCCCCTTGTCTAATATCTGCAAGTCTGCAACCTGGTCGTCTGAAGACACTTTAGTTCATCACTATGCACTAGACCTACAATCGGAGAAAGAGGCAGAAGTTGGGAAAGCTGTCCTACAGTCTCTTTTCAATGAGGCTCAACCCACCACCTAAGGTGAGAAGCTTGTTAATGGTCCCAATGTGGGGCTGCACAGCAAGACGGAGGATGAAAACAGGGTTGCCTTACCTGTAACTGTTGTTCAGCGACATCTTCTGTGCAGACACACATTCCCTCCCTCCTACCCCTCTGTGAGCTCTCGTTAAAAAGAAAAGGAGAAATCGCACTGGGAGCTCACGGCGGCTTGGTGGGAACTGAGGGAATGGGAGGGGCAGTCCGTCTCAGTTATAGGGAGGCATGCACAAGGAAGGGGCGTGTGCCCTAGTCCTCGCGGGCGGACCGCCCCAGTATTAGAAAGGTTTTGAGCTAGAGAAGAATTCTCCGAGGACGGCCTGCGTCCACTTTAACTCACAATTCCCTTCAATGCAATCCATAAAAAAATAAAATTTTGAATAAAAAAGTCATGGAACAGAAACATAAGAAAAAAGGACAATAACGTAAGTTCATGAGCCAGACTATTTCCTTTTCTGAAGTCCATACCAAGATTCCCACCACTCCCACCGCCACAAGCTAAATTCATCGCTCCGGAGAACTGCACATGTGTGGATACAAGTCACTGCAAGGACTGGGTTTGGCTCAAAGATGTTGCTCCTGTTGTTCCAAAACGATAAGCTGAAAAAGAAAGCATTTCCCACTCAGTTTTCTGCCATTGGACCTTTCTTGATTAGCAAGTTCACAAATGAGCAACACTGACAATCCACTTACAATCCCCCAAACTCCTTTTGAACTTTTTAAAGGTGAATCTGGACAAAGTCTGCCATGTATATCTACTTAGGGTTGCCAACTCCAGCTTGAGGAATTCCTGGAGACTGGGGGTGGAGGCTGAGGAAAGCAGGATTTGGGAAGAGGAAAGATATCAGTGGGACGGAGTGCCGTATGTACAGTCCATCCTCCAAAACAGCCATGTTCTCCAGGGGAACTGATCTCTGTTGTTTGGAGAGCAGCTGTAATTCCTGGAGATCTTCAAGACCCACTTGGAAGTTGGCAGCCCTATTATCTGCTACTAACTGGGCTACGTGGAAGGGAAGGCGGCACGGTATAGCCTGATCTTGTCATACCTTGGAAGCTAAGCAGGGCTGGTACTTGGACAGGGGAACGCCAAGGAAGACTCTGCAGAGGAAGGCAATGGCAAGCCACCTCTACTTCTCACTTGCCTTGAAAGCCCCTCGCTGGGGTCATCATAAGTCAGTTGCAACTTGACAGTATGCATGTACATAACTGGGGTATATTACACCACCATGCAATCTTAGGGAGCGATCCTAAACATGTCTACTCAAAAGCAAGTCCCGTTTTATTCAACAGAGTTACTCCCACAGAAGTGTTCTTTGGACTGCAGCCCCAGGAAGAGCTCTGCTATAGCTTGGCTTGCTATTGCTGATTTAATATATAGGGCTCATCTCCTTTGCAGTCCTAAGAACTCTTTCCCAAAAGGAGTTCTGACGAAGAGAAAAGAACAGAGAATCTTGCAACACCTTTAAATGCTTAACAAGAGCTCAGGGGGCTGTAAGCATTAATGGACTAGAGCAAATTGCTGTGCTTCACCAAGGCCAAAAGTTTAACCGCTGGCTGTTACTGCTCCTTCAAAGGGAAGGGGAGGGGATCCTCTCTGCCAGAGAGACTCCACAAGCATTTCAAACAAATGGCTCCAAAGAGTCCAGGGGGAAACCCTGGAATCCTTGCCTTGTTACTTTTCACACTCGTGCGCTTCAGTAGGATAAAATCTCAGAGAACTGCATAAGCCTTATTATCACCCCAAGCTTTCGAATTAATAAACCCCACTGCAGGATCTACCTAAGTATGACTTCTATATTCTGTACCCCCAAAACTCGTAAAACGTAATGACAGAAAGGGGATTATCTCTATATAGCCCCACTTCTAAAGTATGGCAGCACAGAAACTATCCCAGGAGTACAACTGGGGCTAGAGTCAAGTACCAGAGCTTCTCCCCAGGGAAAAGGAATGACCTTTAAACAGATGGGAAGAGGGTTGTGACTCTTTGTCTCTGGGTAACTAGCAGCTATAGTTCATGTGGTGGCCAGGTGCTAATTCTAATGGACTAATTCTTCCAGTCTTTGGGCAAGGAGGGGTATATTTGCCAGCTTCCTCGGAAAGGCCCAGCAATATGGTATGGGTGGCCATCTGACTTCCATGGAACAGGCACTGGTTGCCTGGCTATCTCCTCCCAGGACCCAGGTGAAAGTCTTCCAGTATTCCCAGGTGAAAGGCTTCTCTGGGGAGGTCTTCTCACCCCAGAGAAGTCCTTTAAGGGCTCTTCTTGGCCCATCAAGTTGGGAGCTGAATTGCCCCTGCGTGAGGATGGAGACAGGTGATAAGCACAAGTCCATCCAAAGGGAGAGAGAAAGGAGAAAGAGAAGACTGGAAGGGAGGAGGCTAGAGAAAGCAAAAGGTGGATTGGACAATGGCGTTGTGGCCCTTGCGAGAAGGAAGCCCCAGGCAGAGAGACCCCAGAGTGAGGAAACTGATCCAACTGCAGGCCCTGACCTGGATAGCCTAGGCCAGCCTAATCTTCTTGGAAGCTAAGCAGAGATGGCCCCAGCTAGTACATGGATGGGAGACCTCCAAGGAATACCAGGGTCATGACGCAGAGGCAGACAGAGGGAAACCACCTCTGAACATCTTTTGCCTTGAAAATCCTATGGGATCGCTGTAAATCAGCTGTGACTTGATGGCACTTTTCACCACCACCAATCCAACCGTGCAGAATATAATAAGTTGATTAAGCATCAGAAACCTATTACAATGGAAGGACAACTGTACAGCCTGTCCCTGACAGAAGTAACACATGCAAATCCATCTTGCATTCTACAGGCATTTATACATTTCAGATTTAAATCACTGCATACCACCTAATTGCCATGCTTTCACCAAGGAATCTTGGAAATTGTAGTTCAGCAACAGGGCAGAGAATTCTCTGTTAGAAATTTCCCCTCCAGATTGCCCTCTTCACAGAATTACAGTTACCAGAGCTTCTCCCCAGGGAAAAGGAATGACCTTTAAACAGATTTACACATGCATGCCTATCTCTTGATGACTGCAAGTAAGTTGCACACGTAAAATAGACATCAAAACCAGAGTTCCCAACTCTGGGTTGGGAAATTCCTGGAGATTTGGGGGTGAGGTCTGGGGAGGGCAGCATTTGGGGAGTTCAGCAGGGATGTGTTGGCGTCCAAAGCAACCATTTTCTCCAGGGGAATTTATTTCTGCAGTCTGGAGATTAGTTGTGGTTACGGGAGATCTCTGGGCCACAACTGGAGGTTAGAAGCCATAATCACAACTTTGATTAAATACTACAGGGCATCTGAAACCTAACATGTACTTTGAGTTGTGACATACCCCAGGGCACAAATCTTTTTGGTAGGGGGAGTTTAACCTTCATCTCTGTTGAGTAATAGATAAGGTAAAGGTAAAGCCAGTTGGTAAAGGTAAAGCCAGTTACTCTAGGGGGCAGCACTCATTTCCATTTCCAAGCCAAAGAGCCAGCGCTGTCTGAAGACTTCTCCATGGTCATGTGGCCGGCATGACTAAATGCTGAGGCACACGGAACGCCGTTACCTTCCCACTGAAGCGGTACCTATTTATCGACTTGCAATTCCTTGTTCTCAAACTGCAAGGTTGGCAGGAGCTGGGGCCAGAGACGGGAGCTCACTCCATCACACAGCACTCGGGTCTCGAACTGCCGACCTTCCGGTCTGCAACTCAGCGTCTTAACCTCTGAGCCACCGCAGCCCTTGAGTGATAGATACGGGTTGCTAGAACCAGCTTGTATTTTGCTGACCCAACATAAAATCTCAGTCTGTCAGTTAAGTGGTACTGTGGCCTTGACAAAACAGGCAACTCCAAATTCTGCTTAAGTTCCATCCATGATCTGACAGATTTGGTCTGGTTCTATGGCCAGTTATGGCCCTGGCTGTACCCCTCTAGTCTGTCAGATTCCTCCAAGTCTCCTCTTTCATTCACCAGATTTCTACTCTTGCACTGGCCATTTTGGCTTCACACTAAGCCCCACCCCCAAATCCATGTTTTTAATCTAATACTGCCATTCCCGATTATTCAGTGATGCTCACGAACATGTCAACAAGCAGTAATCTCTAAGTATTTTTAAAATAAGCTACGCAGCCCTGGTTAGCATTTGGATGGGAGACCACCAAGGATGTCCAGGGTTGCTATGCAGAGGCAGGCAATGGCAAACCACCTCTGAATGTCTCTTGCCTTGAAAATCCTAGGGGGTCTCTATAAGTTGCCTGTGACTTGATGGCACTTTCCACCTCCATCAAGACTTCAACCTGAGTTCCATTCTCAGAATTCAGCAGCAATGAATGAAAGTGATCTCATTCTTTTAACCCGGATTCAGATGAATTGTGCAAATTTGGTGTAGCGGTTAAGTGTGTGGACTCTAATCTGGGAGAACCGGGTTTGATTCCCCACTCCTCCACTTGCAGCTGCTGGATGACCTTGGGCAAGCCATAGCTCTGTCCCAGCTGTTTACTCAAGGACAGTTGTCTCAGAGCTCTCTCAGCCCCACCTACCTCACAGGGTGTCTGTTGTGGGGAGGGGAAGGGAAAGGAGTTTGTAAGCCGCTCTGAGACTCCTTCAGGTAGTGAAAGGCGGGGTATAAATCCAATCTCTTTTCTTCTTCTTCTCTTCAAGTGACCAAATAGTCCTTTGTTTGCATGGGACCTACAGGACAGTCTGTAAAAGGGAGCACAGTCAAACTCCAGCAACCCCCTATGGAACGTAACACTGGCTAGAAGCTGTTTTAAATTGCTTGTGGTTTTAAGATTAGTAAGACCACACTTTGAGTTCTTTTTTAAAAAATTCTGTATACATGGTATCATTTCACATAGGTTATCTGTGTTTCGATGACAACCCTATTCTATCAAGTGAAGACGTAAAGGGAAGTGCTGAACTCACTTGATTTTATGCATGAACTAGTAGAAAGGTGACCTGAGGCCACAGCCATGTGGGGTCTCCAGCAAGGGAGTTCTAGGCCTTAACTCATGCAAATAATTGTGCTCCAGCTGTTTCTCAAACAACTGCTGAACTCACTGAACACAAGGCAAGCTCCATCTCCAGCAGGTGAAGAACACAGATGCCAAGTGCAGCGTAACTGCTGGCGCTCTAAGACAGAGATCTGCAACAGAAGTCCAAACTTGGTGTCCAGCAGCACGCTGCCAAATCGACTTATCCTATTTGATTTATTTTATTTAAAAGTGCGTGCATGTGTATTTATGTGTGCAGCCCTCAAATCCGGCTTTATTATTAGGCAATATCAACAATTCTCATCGTTTACATAGCACTGTACATCTGACGATCTGCGGACTTCATGCAGAGGGACCCGCCCGCTTCCTTTGAAATTTTGCTTCTGGGAACCGGTGGAACAGCACAGGGGGCAAAGTGGGAGTTTGCAAAGGGGGGTGGGAAATCAGTGGAAACCACCACCCTCCTCTGCAAACAGAAAAGCCATTCCACGGGAAAGCCTGTGGGAACTGGATACATGCTGAAGTTTTTGTGGAATTCAAAGTGCGATGTGCATTACTTTAATAATCCTTACAACAGCTCTGGAGTGGTGGAGTACTGCCATCTCCAACTGCGTGGCTGGAAGGCTGAGACGGAGAGGCCATCTAACCTGGGGGGGCCCCCCAACCTTTTCGAGCCTGCAGGCACATTTTGAATTCTGACACAGCATGATGGGCGCAACCACAAAATGGCCACCTGGGAAGCTGAAGTACAGGGGATAAGAGGGGCAATTGTTTAAAATACGCTGGGAAAGAAGAACCAGAGAGAGAGAGAATAAAACCAATACTGTAGTGGCAGCTGTTGCTAAAATGTTATTTTAATCATTACAGACGATCAGAAGCCATACTGGGCAAGAGCCCACCCAGCTCCACCCACTTCCAGAAAACACTTGGTGGGTGCCACTGCCAAGAAAGGCGCTGGCAGATTTTATGGCACTCCCAGGGACCACATAGGTGACCCTTGATCTAATCAGTTCAGGGCTAAAATGAAATTTGATACAGAGAATTCCTGACCTCATAGCCACACTCCACCAGCTTCACAGCTCCTGGAAAAAAATGTCTGGAGTATGTTGACGCATGTTAATATGGCTCCAGAGATACTGCTGTAGCAGCTTTCAGGGCACCACAGATGGAGGGAGACTCAGGGCTTCCAGAAAGACCTCTCTGCTGCCATCACTTAGCCAAGTAAAGGGGAAAGCAAGGACGAGGACAGAGAGAAGTTCTTTTCTGGTTCAGGTTACAATGTAGGAGGACCAAGCCTCACTCTGACCTGTATGGCCAAGGCTAGACCCATCTCGTCAGATCTTAGAAGCTAAGCAGTTGTAGCCCTGGTTAGTGCTTGGATGGGAGACCACCAAGGAAGTCCAGCATCGCTACACAGAGGCAGGCAATGGCAAACCACTTCTGTTCATTCTTTTGCCTTGAAAACCCGACAGTCACCATAAATCAGCTGCAACTTGACAGCACCTACCACCACCAAGGCTCACTTGACAGTGAAGTTAAGCATTATAAGCCAACAAAGTTTGTAAACTGCACCTGTAACTGTGATCTGTTAAAGAATCCAGCGCTGGGAAGGGGATTTCTCAAAGACCTTGTAGAGAGACACTGCCCGTCAGGATAGACAGTGTGCAGCCAGCTAGTTTGACTTGCAGTAAGACAACATCATGTATGCCAAGTGTTTTACCCTCACCTGGGCTGCCAGTCAGAATTTACAAAACCTGTCACAGTCTAATCCGCCCACCCTCCAATCTACAACTTTTGCTTGTCCATAAGGAATTGGCTTCCTATTCAAGGGTCAGTGTTCCACCAACCAGCTATCCACAGGGATCCAATAACCTAGGGAACCCCTATCCAGTCACATATGTACCAGAAAAATGAACAGGAAGCCCTGTTCTACCTCGCCATACATTCAGCAGCCATTCAGGATCGCAAATCCTCACAACTGCCGTGGCGTGTGGGATTCTTGTGCACAGGCACCGCACAGGCAAAATCCCTGTTCCTCTGCCATCAAACTTACAATGATCTACCAAAAGCTGCCATTCAGCCGCTGGCTACAGGTCTCCTGCGCTTTGACATCTGGCCATCAGCTGTGTAAGGGGGAGGGGAGGCTCCCAATCAGAAAGCCTCTCCACATCACCCATACAAAGGAGGGAGAAAGACAGCCTGGGGGCTGTTTTCTCTCTTGCTTTCGTCTGTGTCTGTAGTTCAAAGGGCCCTTGGGCCTCACTAAGGAAGTCATTTCTACAGAGTACAGGATACCAGATAGGGAAGGAGAGGGGGGGGGGGGGAAATAAGCTGTAAAGTTTTTGGACCAATGAAATCCCACTTCTCAGATCCACTTTATTGGTGGTTCTAGTTGACCTGCAGGAAGCTGATCTGTGCAGGGTATCAACTGAGGTCCTACCCAGATGCCCTCCAGTTCACTGGCCAGCCAGGTAACAATCTCCAAGATTCTGTTCACCCTATCTGAGGAGAATCAGACAAAAACCAATGTAGTTAAACTAGTAAATCGGAACAATTTCCCAAACTGAATAATAAGGAGTCAAAACCTAGACAAGACTGCTACTGATTCATACATTATGGAGTACACAGGTTATGGCTGGGGTCCCCACCCTGTGTCAAACATTAACACAGTCAGTTCCTGTACATGAGAAGACTACTTCAGATCAGCACTGCGGGGCACATAGAGAAGGGGCTTCAGCTTCCTACCTCCATGGCATTTTCCCACCTTGAAACAGTCTAAGGGGGCAGTAGGGGAAAATCTAAGTGTATCAAAGGGAATACACAGGTTTCCTCAAATAATTAGTGTTAGGTGACCTTGGGCCAGTCACAGTTCTCTCAGAACTCTCTTCAGCCCCAACCTACCTCACAAAGGTGGCTGTTGTGGAGAAAGAAAGGGAAAGAGATGATGAGTTGCTTTGAGACTCCTTAAGAGAGAGAAAAGCAGGGTATAAAAACTTCTTTTTCTTCTTCCTTCCTACCAGGACAGTTTAAGGTTGGGAAAATGGTTAAGGGATGAAACTCTCCTGCACCTCTATTCTCACTCACTGCTGCCCATGCCTGAAAATCCCTTTCTAAACATGTATAAGGTGTGCTTGCTCTCTCTCCCCCCCCCCCCACCACCCTCAAATCTCTCTTCAAGACCTCCTAGAGGTTTATGCTCCATAAGTGGTGGTGGTGGAAAATGCCATCATGTCACAGGTGACTTACGGCAACCCCGGAGAAATTTCAAGGCAAGAGACATTGAGAGTTGGTTTGCCATTGCATGCCTGTTTGTCACACCCCTGGCATTCCTTGGAGGTCTCCCATCCAAATGCTAGCCAGGTCCAACCCTGCCTAGCTTCTGAGATCTGATGAGATCCGGGTAGCCTGGGCTATCCAGGTCATGATACGTTCCATAAGTCCTTTTGTTTGACTCCTTTCCGCCAATATGAAATGCAACTGCTGACAACTAGCAGTCGGAGCAGAATGGTACTTTGACTTGACATACAATCAGGTGTGGGGGATACTTTGTATACAGAAATGGTTGAAAACAGCTGTCCAGCCATGCTGTATCTAGAGATGTTGATTTACCATATGGGTCACTGTCAGGGAACACGCTGCAATTGTGTTCAGAGTCTCACAGTCATCCTTTAGCACTCTCTGCATTCTCTTCTTGTCATAATAGCAAGCTAAGTTTGCTGTGGGCCTTAAGGAATGGTTCTGTGTATTTGGATCACCTCATAATAGGCAGAGATATTCGACAGGCAGAATTAGTGTTGGTCAGGACTTCGCACTGCCATAAAACTATTACCACACAGATTTTGACAACGCTATTGTGGAATGTAAATTTCTGCAAGAGACAAGGAGAAGTTGAGAATTACAGAGAAATTTTACCACAGGCTAGAGCAGAAGGAAGAACCAGGACAGCCACAAAGGAAGATAACAGAATGTAAAACCTGATACAGCAGCTTTTTAACATTTTAAACCAACGAGTCCTCATGTGCTCTGAAACAGTACCACCCTGCTGATTCTATCCATCAAGGGATTGTCTGTCAATTCAGGGCACATAACAGAAAGATTGCTGTGTAAACATGGATTAAGTGTCCCACCCCAATACAAAAGTGGATGGAAGTAAATCACCAGGACTAATGAACTGCACATTCTTTCCTGTCATCCAAAGCCCCCAACAAAAGGCTTTGGATTTTGCACAGCTAAAAAGGCAGCTGTGGAGATATCTGCCAGGCCTTCGATGTAGCTACTCTGAGGAGGCGAGAAAACGGCCTTTGTGGGTGTGCTGAAATCTCAGCCTGGCAAAAGGAGGTTTATTTTATATTGAGACAGACACTATTTGGCAATAAATATTCTTGAACAACAAGGAAATGAGGCAGGGAGGGCATCTTTTGCCCTGATCTTGCAAAGTGTTCTTAAACCAGGAATTAAAGGAAATTTGAGCCTCGGATCACTACTTCAGAAATTATCATAAGGCTTCTGAAGTCTTTCATTTATCTGTCTTTAAAATTGTATTTTAAAAGGTGTTTTGGGTTCCCACTGGGGAGAAAGACAGGGTATAAGAGCAGTCAAAAAAAGTAAATGAAAAATCATACTGCACAACTTCATAGTTTTGGTCCTAAATCCAGCTGTTTCTCTATTAAGATGAAATCATGGTAGTAAATTCTACCCTTTTATACTGGGATCCTCTCAGAAATCCATGTGTTTAAAACTAAATGCAGCTGTTCTGCACCGTGCGGCTGAAATGCAGCATGTTAACCTCTGCTAACCCTGACATCTACCCCTCATTGCCTCGTTCCTGATACCGCAATACTATGCGATTTAACATACAAAGTTACAAAACAAGTAAGCTGCATTTAATGAAAACAGTAAGGGTGATTCTTGTTGTGAGCCACCCGGAGCCCATCCTGGGATAAGGCGAGACAGAAATGCAATAAATAAATTAAATAAATAATGATTTTTATTGTTGCCTTGCTAAAGATAAAGAAATATAAACTATTATTTCAATTGGGGAGGTACACTCAACTCAAAGGACTCTCAGACCACAGCAAAGATTATAGAGACCTATGGATGTATCTTCCTTGCAGAGGAACAGCCAGCATTCATCTTTGACCATTCAGTTTTGCACATTTGGCTATAAAAAGATGCTTTCCTGTGGGGTTTGTGCGCTTCCCTTCCTCTTCCAGCTGCTGCAAGGCTTACACCACCGACATCAGCTGCAGAAGCACCAGGGTGGCTGAAGAAGAGCCGCTCTTTCTTTCTGCCCCCACACTCATGGCTGAGGAACCAGGCAAGAGGCACTCCTGCAGCGCTTAGAGGCAGTGGAGCTGGCTGTCACAGCAGAACGGGAGCAACTGGCAAAAAAGAGCTGCTTTCTAAAAAGAGAGCAGCTGGTGGCTTGCAGTCTTCCTAAACGCCATGATCTCTGGCTGGCTTAATGATTCTAGATATGTGCGGGGAGTTTGCTTTGATGACACAGAAGCTGTCTTAAGCAGGCTCATTCTTTTTATTATTATATGATACAGGTTACAGGATTGGTAGACAAGAGGCATTCCATTATCAAGCTCCAGGGAAAGGCAAACCAGATAAACAAAGTACAGCATAAGTAAGCTGAAAGCAGATATTCACATTAGAGTTGTCATCCTCCAGGTGGGGCCTGGACATCTCCTGGATTGATCTTCACACTACAGACATCAGTTCCCCTGGATAAAATGGCTGCTTTGGAGGAATAACTCTTTGGCATTGTAGCCTGCTGAGGTTCCTCCCCTCACCAAACCCCACCTTTCCCAGGCTTCACCCCCAAAATCTCCAGGTGTTTCCCAAACCAGAGCTGGCAGCCCTAGTTCACATTCTTTAGTGAGAAGAAATGAAATGGGAGCCAACGCTAAATCATCCTGGGCAACTCCTCAGTGAATTGTACACCTTGTTAGTTTATTTATTGGCCAAGCAAAGTTTACACCTGAATTACATGACAATTTATACCTGTAAGTAAGTTTGTTTTTCCAGCTTGCTTGCAATGCGATGACAACTCCACTGAATACTGAGAGACCAGCAGGGACACACATTCAGGGCACCATTCTACATTTCAGCTTCAAATATCAGCTTGATCCCCAAAGTGGTTTCCAGAGGAGACACAGAAAAAATGCAAAACATAGTGCAAAGTGATAAGCCCTCAAAGACAGAGGCGTGTGAATGAAAACTGGTGTGCACACTCAGGACAACATTCTGCATTTCAAGGCTCATTTCTAGCTTGAGCCCCACCCTCACCTACACACATTTTCACGTAAACACGTGCCAAACACGTAAAACACAAGGTAAGGTAATATCTCTCTTGAAGAGAGAGAGATAGTAGAATCAAAATTTGTGTACCCATTCAAAGATAAAATTATACATTTCACATTTATAGTTAGGGTAGGCCAACAGCTCCGGGGTAAAGTACTTCTTGCATGTAGGAAATCCCAAATTCAATCCCCAGCATCTCTCATAAAAAGTATATCAGTAAGTAGTAATTATATCTGAAAACCTGGGAGAATAGCTGCCAGTCAGAGAGCTTCCTATAAACTCAATGCTACCTACATACCCACTGTCTAGAGAGGGGGTACACAACCTATGGTTCTAGAACCAAACATGACTCAGTGTGGAAGCAAATGTGCCTCTTTTTAAAAAAAAAAATCAAATCTTTATGTTAAAGTACATTGGAAGGGTAGGTGAGGTTCTAGAATATCCATGGTGAGCAAACTTTTAGCCTTCTTACGGACAGTTTGCAGAAAGGCAAATAATACAAGTGAATAGCTGCCAGTAATCCAAGTGCAAACTATGCACAGATTGAGGCCACTGCACTAAAACAACTGCACAAGGTGTTCTTGCATATACTTATGGCTTCTTTTGTAACCTTGTGTGAGCCACTTCCTAACAAAGGGCTCACAACAACCAGTGTTTGGGCTGTAGAAACTATACAGATTATCAACCAACATGTCAATTATCATTAAAGTTGTACAGTTTCAGTCACGCAGATGGACTTTCTTCTACTGACTCTTTGTCGATTGCTTGCTCTAAATTTGACACAGTCTTTGGCTTTCTGATCGCAAAAGGTTGCAGCAGTCTGGTTTAAAGGGCTAGCCATGAGCAAGGCCTCCCAAGCGCTGCCCTTTACTAGTGTTTACATTTTTCTTTTGTCTTTTTATCCTAGCACATGGCTCTGTAAAGCCCCTGAGGGTGGCTTAAAACAAATCAAAGATAAAACAATAACATACACGGCATGAAGTAACGGAATTAATTAGGGTGCGGGGAAGAGGGGAGGGTGCCGTCTGAATTCTGCCTCAAGCAAAATGTCGCAGGCCAGGCCGAGAGTAGTAAATTGCCACAGTTCATAACATGGCCGCTCAAAAGAATATGGTGAGGTATTACCCAGCATCCCTCATTCCAATCTAAATCATGGTGGCGGAGGGGCTCTCTGGTTTCTGTGGGGGCCAAAAAAGAGAACTCCTGAGGCATGAGCAGAACCGTCAGATATCAGCTCAGAGCAGGCAAACCATAAAAACCACAGGATGCCTCACACACCAACACTGATCTTTATATTTTCTCTTAAGCAGGGGGGCCTTTGCTTTTATATAGCCATTCTGACAAGGCAGTTACCGGGAGACTTTAATAAACAGCAGCAATTACCCAGCTCCCCTTTAATCTGAGAAACCTGCCGCCCTTTTAAAAAAAACTTAATTAACAGAAGCTCATAACACGGCATGAGGCAGGGATTGTTATCTGTCCCATTTGGCAGAGGGAGGGGGAATCAGCGCAAAAATATAGAGCTCCCGCACAACCTCCTCTATGTATATAGAAATCAAGGCTATTAACAGTCACATGGATCATTCCCACCCAAAATTTGCACAAAAACATGATGTTCAGGAGTGGTTTCATTGCACTGGTTATGTCATATATTACATTGTCTTTACTTGCATGGCTTTTTAAATGAATCATTCAGTCCCTACTGCATTGTTTTAAATTGTGTACTCTGCCTGGAGTCTCAGTAAGAAAGGTTTAGCCATAGTCTGCTTTCTTCCCGAGACTCAAGGCAGATCACACCTTGTAGGTCAAACATAATCAACAGGATAGGGAATCCAATAAACAAAGCAATAAGGTTAGGGTTGCAGAAATTTGAAAAGGGAACTGAAACGAAGCAGAAACAAAGCCCTAACCATTAACACCACATGTTAAACAATGCAGAAAGTACATAGTAAGGATCATACTTACATCATCAAGTGCACACAGCAGCGTAGTTCACAGTCTTTATCCTTTTACTAAAGCATCTTTCTGAAACTTTTTTTTTACAGTAAAGCCCTATTACCTGTGTAGAAATGTCCTCCTGAATAATTCAGCTTTGTACAGTTGGAGGAATGTCAGGAGAGCGGGAACCTTCCTGACCTCCTCAGGTAGGCCATTCCCATCAGGTGAGGGTTGCCACAGAGAATTCATGCATATGGGGAGCTGTTGGCTTTGCCCATTTGCAAGGGTGGCACCTGCAGGAGGCCCTGCTCCAATTAGCAAAGCTGCCATAATGGAACATAGGAGGACAGCTGGTTCTGCAGATATGAGGGACCAAGGCCACACAGTAAATCAATAGCTAAAATAGCAAGCATCTAAAGCCCTGGAAACATCCATGGAAGCAACTTCCCATTAATGCTTTGTGGAAAGCAGGTAGCCTGCAGTGAGTGGGCCTTTAAAAAATAAATGCTATATTTCCTAACCCTTCTCTCTTTAGAAGCTCTCCTCTTTCTCCCAGCTCTCCTCTATCTCCCAGGTGTTCAAATGGCAAGCCATAGCTAGGGTTGTAGACTTCCAGGTGCTTCCTGGAGATCTCCTGCTATTACAACTGGTCCCCAGAGATCAGTTCCCCTGCAGAAAAGGTGGACTCTATATACCTCATTGGTATATAAAGCCATATCCTCTCCTCCCCAAACCTTGCCTTCCACAGACTCCACCTCCACCCCCCAAATATTCAGGTATCTCCAAACCAAGAGTTGGGAAAATAAGTAGCTGCTGCAGAAGGAATGTCAGTCACTTTGCTGAACTATAGCCAACAGGCCTTGTTTAGTTCACACAGTTGTCTAAGAACTTTAGGACAGGCAGTTGAGAAGAGGGATTGCTGCTCATGGTGTGTACACTCATTTCATCTTGCTTCCAGTAAACAGATTTTGCAGATTTAGCTATTGTTACACACACACCATGCAAACCCAGATTGAGTAGAGGCACCTGTGGAACAAAAGAAATATGCGTGCACCTCGAGAAGTGAAGCCCATCTCAGACCACTTTCAACATTCCTAAAACAGTTCCCTGCCTCCAGAATCAGAAGTACATCCTGTGATTTGCAAGAAGATTTTGCAAAACTCTGAAGTAATCTGTTCATTTGAAACTCAAAGGCCACCTGCTTTTGACTGCGATATCCTCCCCCTACATTATTTTAGAATCCACCCTCCTTAGTGGCCTTAATAGCCACACATGTGTTTTGGCAAAAAAAAAAGAAAAGAAAAGACCACTACAAACCAAATGCTCAACGTGCCATACTTTGGCAGCTCCACAGGCATCCATGTACAGCCCAAAATCTGTAGGAGCCAATTAGCTTTAAGACTGATTGAAGACTAGCTATCTGATTTTTCAAAGGAGATTCCTCTTCTCCTCCTTCTCAAGGGCCTGCTTCTGTTTCATTTCCTACACTGAGGTAGTCTTCCTGAGAGGGAAATCTCAGTTGCCTCCCATGGTTAAACTACTTCCTAGAGACATTCCCCCCCCCCCCCTTGGGCTGAATCTTTCCTTGTGTCGGCAGACGCCCATGCCCCGCCGCTGGAAACTAACAAAACAGGACTTTTTCGGATAACCACATCCTCATGCGCATACACAAGCCCTTGCAGACATACACCTCGCTGCAAATGCCAAGCACATGCATCTGACCCAGTGAAACGACAACTGACGACGACAACAACAACAGGAAAAGCTCACTGCGACCTGCCCTGCTCTTTCTTTCTTTCACCACCTCCCTCCCTTCCTCCCTGGGCCGCCTTGCAGGAAAGGAAACAACTTGTTTTTACACAAACCAGATGGAACACCTTCCCCTCTGCAAGCCGAAGCTTTATTATCAGCACCTATGGAGCCTGGAAAGAGGCAAGAAAGGAAACTCTAGCCAAGAAGCAGCCAAAATAAGCATTCCTTTCCCACCCCTCAGCACCAATCGCAGACCGCAGAAGATGCTGCTGAAGAACTTTACAAAAGAGCTGCAAAAATCGGAATCGCATGACAGGCAAGGGAGGCATGACAGATTCACCAAGCGGCTGAATATTTAGCTGGGTTACCGAACAAAATACTTTTTAAGCCAGCAGGATGTGGGTATATTTTATCTGATGGCAGCGTATGCGCTAGCATAGCACATTTACACAATAGGTGGCAAAAGAGTTCCAGAGTCCTTTGCAAAAAGGAGGGGGGTTCCTACCACAACAGTTCAAAAGGGATGCATACCCTGTGCTGTACTGCTCAGAGGGTGGGGCAGGGATCAAGGCCAGCAGCAGTTCAAATCCTCACTTTGCCAGGAAAGCTCACCTGGTGACCCTGGGCAGCCACAAAAGCCATCTCAGAGGACTGCTGGGAGAAGAAAACAAGGAGCACAAAAGCCCCTCTCCCCCGAGCTCCTCAGAGGGTGATTAAAAATCAAATAAAACCAAGGAAGAAGCTAGCATGAGCACTATTTGAACTGCAGCAGAGTTCCATCTTTCTAAGCCCGCTGACTCCAACCCACTTAGAAAGGTGAATCTCGGTTTAGGACTGCACTATCAGCTTTCAATTTGGTATTCAACATCCAAAATGCATTGATGCTGATATGGTTACTGTTTTGGTATTTAACAAATGACCCACAGGGTGATGAATTCTGAAAAAGAGTGTGAGTGAAGGTTCACCTCTGATTCCCCCCCCCCCCCAATTGGGCAATGAATAAATAAATTTGTACAGGCTTGATGCTGATCAGTCCCAGATTTTCCTTTCTGCTAGAAACCATCAGCTTTCTTTATGCTTTGCAGTAGTATATGCTGCAACTTTTCACAAAGAGCAGCTCGGAATGCTGGACCCAGACAAATGGCCAGACATTATATTGTTACGTTTTAAACGGACGCTTCTAATGTAAAGCATGCATGGAAAATGCATGTTTGCAAAGACATGCATCATACAAGTAATTTGCATGAGAGAATTCAGCTACAGCTTCCTGGTGGTGGAAAGTGCCATCAAATCACAGCTGACTTACAGGGTTTTCAAAGCAAAGAGAGGTTCAGAGATGGTTTGCCATCACCTGCCTCTGCGTCACGACCCTGGTATTCCTTGGAGGTCTCCCATCCAAATACTAGCCAGAGCCCACCCTGCTTAGCTTCTGAGATCTGACTAGATCAGGGCTCCACAGTTTCCTACTGGATGCAAATATGGTGTGGCAAACCCAGATTTGCTTTGGCTAGTGCATGTAATGGCACTGACGCCATCAGCTGAATTCCATTTTGAAACACTGGGCCAAGAAGATAACTTAGGGTTGCCAACTCCAAATTGGGAAATTCCTGGAGATCTGGGGGTGGAGCCTGGGGAGGGCAGGGTTTGGGGCGGAAAAGGACCGCCGAAGAGTATAATGCCACAGAGTCCACCTTCCAAAGCAGACATTTTCTCTGGTGAACTGATCCCTGTAGTATGGAGATCACCTGTAATTCATGGAGATCTCCAGGCCTCATCTGGAGGTGGGCAACTGTTAAGGTAATTCCATGAGGGCAGCCATGTTAGTCTGTAGCAGCAAAATAAAACAGAAGTCCTGTGGCACCTTTAACATAATTTATTCAAGCATAAGCTTTTGTGAGTCAGGCGTCACTTCATCAAATGTTCTTAACTCACAAAAACTTACGTTAGAACAGGGATCTCCGATCTTTTTTGAGCCTGGGGCCACTTCTGGAATTCTGTCACAGGGGGGTGGGTGTAACCAAAAAAATGGCTGCTGTATGCGGAGCCAACCACAAATGTCAGAGACTGAGGCTATGCACAACTCTAATATAAAAACTTTAAGATCTCAGGTAGAAGCTCAACAGGTTGCCTTTTACAATGAATATATTGTTTTAAAATGTCATTTTGCTCACACACAGCTTACCTTCAGACACAAAGTAAAGATCCTGGTGTTGTGGTGGCAGTTTTTAAAGCAATTTTTAAAATAATTAAAAAAAAATCTGTACAACCTGGCAGAAGCCCTGCTGGACAAAAGCCCCAGTGGCTCCACTTGGTGGCCACCTGAAAAGGGATTGGTAGGTACCATGCCACCCACAGGTGTCATCTTGGGGATCCCTGTGCTAGAATATATTTTGTCAGTCTTCATGAGGTGACATTGGACTCCTCCTTTTATTCGGAGCAAAGATGATCAGAGTTGCAAAGGTCAAAATGATATGTTAAGAAACATCCATAAATCTTAATTTGTAACAAAATGGTAAAAAGATAGCAGCTCTGATAAACAATTAACTGAACTTTCATATTCTCCATCTTTTACAGTATAGCATACTACCAAATGATTTGCAGCACCTTTATTCAAGACTCACATCAAACTGAAAAACAAGATTCCACCAAAAACGTTGACCTAACCCTTGACTTGTTCCATTTCCTTCTCTCCTCTCTGTTGCACATTTCATTATCTGTGTTGGTTATCTAGGGCTTTTTCTCCACACACACATACACACACACACATTATTTCCTTCGCGTTTCAGACTGAAAATATAAATAACAGTTGGTGTGTTAGAGGAACCTTTGCAACCACAAACGTCTTCCACTGGCCCACACTCAAGATTAATAAAATTCTCCCCACATATGTTACACATTTTAATGATAAAGATCGCAGATGAATTCATATGTATGTAATATTATCTTTGCACAAATGGAAAAGCAGGCAAGGGGGGTAACAATGGATAAAACCTACACGTCACATATATTGAAAAGATTCCTTTGCTTAACAGTTTTTCTGCTCCTTTGCAAACTTATTACTGCAGTAAAACATGTGATAATCTGGTATCCCTCATTTTTAAATTATGGAATAGAATCACAGAGTTGGCAGGACCCATAAGGCCAGTTTGGTGAAGTGGTTAAGTGCACGGACTCTAATCTGGGAGAATTAGGTTTGATTCCCCACTCCTCCACATGCAGCTGCTGGATGACCTTGGGCAAGCCATAGTTCTGTCGGAGCTGTTCTCTCAAGGACAGGGAAAGGAGTTTGTAAGCCACTCTGAGATGCAAGTAAAGGGCGGGGTATAAATCCAATCTCTTCTTTTTCTAGTCCAACCCTCTGCTCAATGCAGGATCAACCTAAAGCATGGTCAGGGCCTTTCTAAGGCAGGGCTTGTTTTCCCTTTCCTTACTGCAGCCACTGGAGGATGCCAGTGTGTGGTTCCATTCCTTCTTCAGGCCTGACTAACTGTCACCATGAGCTTTTGAAAAGTGGAGCTTTGTTCTAGTGTTATAACTAGATGTAAAATGATGTAAATAAAAATAAATAGAGTCCAGAGAACCAGGCTGTTCCATGAGGGCAGGTAAGAGATCACTAGCAGAAACCCACCCACTCCTACAATCTTGCTGCCTTCTCAGTGTCTGCACTATGCTTCGACCCAAAGTTCAGATAATACTAACCTTGACAGACCAATGGCCAGACTCTGAACAAGACAGCTTCATGGGGTCAACACCAGATACCATGCAACTCTTTTAGAAAGTGAGGAAGAAGGTATTGCATTTGGTTCCGCCTCCTGCAGCAACCATTTTGGGATGGCACTCACCACCCTGACTCAAAAACTCCAATGGTGCCCACAGGCTCAAAAAGTTCGAAGATCCCTACCACAGAAAAAATTTCCCCATTGTTTTCCCAGTCCTGTAATCCTAGTTCTACTGAAGTTGTCTATTGGATGCCTTGTGCTGTCTGACTGAACTGTTTTTTATATTTTGTAATCCTCTTGTCTCTCAGCCAGAAAGGCAAGCTATAAGTGAAGTCAATTTTTAAAAAATTAAATCATAAAACACAACTTAAAACACAACTCCCATTGTAAGGCTTCTTTCTGAGTAGTCACACACAGTTCCATGTTAAATTTTTAATCAATTTGGATTTTCAAAATTCCATTCAGTCAAGGTCAATGAAAATATGCATTCCTGTGAAATACTGAACAAGACTTGAATAATATACCAAGTGACTGACTGTATAAAGCTGGGGTACAAAGGGTGTGCATATGAACTTTCAAGTGCATGTGGACTTTTCCGGCCCCACTGCTGCCCTCTGTAGCATCCCTTGAAAAACCACTCTTGAGGGGATTAGAGAGCCCATGGGGGCACACAGCATAGCACTGGGGGGATCCAACTCTTGCGGAAATAGTTAACATACTCTTCAGACAAGCAGAAGTGGGGGGGTTTGATTCCCGTGAGGTTGTTTGGGCAGCAGCACCCCCAGAGCAATCCAAGTTCAGCAAAAGCCAAAATTAAAGCGTGCCTGAGGCAAAACTAGTGATCGCAACTTTTAAAATGTTGTCCAGTTTCATAATTCCAAAATCACACAACCTTTACCATCTCCTATTGGATATTCAAGGAAATAAATATTTTTCCCTTACAGTTCTAATCTCAACCTTTTTTTTTAAGAGCAGTACTTAAATCACACTTTGCGTTAAGAAAGAAAACACATCTCTTTAGCGTGGCTCATGCTTAACTGTGGCTTCAACAGGGGCCTTAGAAAATTTGCAACTTTCCTCCTGCTCTCTTCCCCACCTCCCGCTTTTGACTCACAGAAGTAAAATAAAGGCCACAGAATCTTTTATACAAAGCAAATAAAAACAGAGTCTCTGTGTGTGAGAGAAAGAACCCCCACCTCGCAGAAAGGTATCTAGGCCAACACAAAAGGAAAAACTTTCCCTTAACTGCAACAAGGCCACATACTAGTCTTCTAAGAATCGGAAAAACGCCCCAAGTAATAGTGGCTGATTTATAAGCCAGTCTGTAACATCAAACACAGAGGAGGATTCTGTTACATTACCAGGGAAGCCAGAAGTCAGGGCTGCTACCTCCTGACTCACTGAATTCTGTGACTGGATTCCAACACATTATTTATTGAGAGTACTGAGTCTAGGGTATGAATTCTAAACATTTCACAATGGGCACCAGCCCAGACGGCAAAATTCCTTCACTCCAGGAAGACTCACACTTCACTCTGGTACCTATTTTGCACCATTAAAGAAAAGCAGGAAGAAACTGACATCTTTGAAAAATTGGCATTTATTTTTTACATTGCCTCACAACTTGAGGCAGCATCCCGAAAACTGTACACACAAGGACTGAGCAGTCTCTTTTACCTCCAATCTGGATTATGGCATGAATGTGACAAAGGAGTCCTCTGAGCTATTCATTACAGATAGCGTTGCCAGCGCCGGGTTGAGAAATACCTGGAGATTTGGGGGGGTGGAACCCGAAGAGGGTGGGGTTTGGGGAGGGACTTCAGTGGGGTATAATGCCTTAGAGTCCACCTTCCAAAGTGGTCATTTTCTCCAGGTGAACTGATCTCTATCACCTGGAGATCAGTTGTAATAGCGGGAGACCTTGAGCTACCACCTGGAGGCAGGCAACCCTAATTCAGACCCAAATTAGGTTTTGATGTGACCCACTGAACACAAGCAGAGATAGGATGCAGAAAATATGACTGAGACCTAGTTCTCACAGAGGTGGTTTGCCTGCATCTAGGATATACTGCTTCAAGCTACTCATAGAACTGAACGCATGTTCCCACATAAAAACAAGAAACCAGCCCTTCATACAGAAAAGTAGGTTAATATAGAGGATGGGCCCGGTCTAGACTTCTTCATGTGCTAGTTTTCCATGGAGAAAAAACATTTTTATATGGCAGAGCATTCGCATCCATGAGCAGTCTGAAGGAATGCAGCCCAGAGTCAGTTTTATCACTTCAGCAAGCCATAGTTTGTTCCTGTTAGTTATGCAGCATGTAATTTTCATCACTGTGCTCCCTATTAAGGATGAATCCTGTCAGCATCTCCCATCCCTGCAGAAACAGCCAACTAATCAAGGCCCAGGGAGCAAGTACCACACCCCTAGTTGATAGCAGGTAGCCCTGAGATGAGGGAGAAGAGAAATGATGGCCCCACCCAGGATACAAATTGCCCTGAGCCCAGGAGGGTGAACCTAAAGATGGACAAGAAAGACAAGAATAGCATGGTCCTCACAGAGGGTGGAATGTTAAATAGGATGGCCAGCTCCAGGTTGGGAAAATATCTAGAGATTGGGGGGAGGACAGGATGGGCATTTCAGTAGGATATAATGCCATAACCCTCCAAAGCAGCCATTTTCTCCAGGTAAACTGATCTTGATTGCCCGGAGATCAACTGTAATAGCAGGGGATCTTCAGGTGCCACCTGGAAGCTAGGAGCCCTAGATGTATGTCTGGCTACTCAAAGACTTTAGCAACAAGAAGTCATGAGTGAAAAAGATTACTGTACTATTCCACAAGGGAAAGACACACAGTTGTGGGCAGTTGTGTTTCTTCCTCATTCCACGTAAATCAAAAGTGCCTATCCCCAAGACTCTGTGATGGTGCACGTCTTGAAGCAATCTGCTCTGAAGATACTCAGCTCGTCCCAAGGAACTTGAAACAAAAGGCTGGAAACAACATCATGGTTTGTGCCCACAACAACTTGGATTACCCATCATCCCTTGCACTACAGTGGGCAAGGCAAGGCTCTGTGACTAACAGCTCCTAGCAAAGGCCTCCGCCTAGGTATTACTTCTTGTTCTTCAGATAGAGGATGTGGGTGCTCTGAAAAAGGCTTGTAGAACTTCCCCACCCTAGGAACAGACTTAGTCAAAGCAACGCCTGCTTCTCACAACTTTCCTGAAATATAATGCAGAGAAAGCACAGGCCCAGAGGATCCTGGATAGCATCTTGGATGCCCCTGAGAGAATCTTCCTGATGCTAGGTCGTTCCATGCGTCAGCATAAAGTAGTATTTCACTGGAGCAAGGTTTGCCCCAATCATGTTTCTGTGAAACAAGGCATCTATTGTGCGCAATTGAAAGAGGCTATGGGCAGGATGGTAGTCATAGGTTGTCCATGGGAGCACTGGACGCCTGCCCTGTCACATGTAAACACATTTACGCTGTGACCTGGGTTCATTCATGCAGTGTACAAGTGGTGATCTCACAGAGATGAACAACTGCCAGCATGTGACACTTGTACAAATACCGTTATCTGTTACCTTCACTGGACATGTTTCATCTCGCACCAGCCGGTCTCCCTGCAAGACCATCCTGATGCCTCAATCCTGCCATATGGCTACCCTGCCTTTCTCCCTGCACTTGCTTTCCTCCACCTTTCTAGACTCACGAACACATGATGCTGCCCTATACTGAATCAGACCATTGGTCCATTAAGGTCAGTACTTACTCAAACTGCCAGCGGCTCTCCAGGGTCTCAGGCTGAGGTCCTTCACACCACCTGCCACTTGACCCTTTCAACTGGAGTTGTGAGGAATTGAACCTGAAACCTCCAGCATGCCAAGCAAATGCTCTGCCACTGAGCCAGCATGGTGTTGTGGTTAAGAGCAGCAGACTCTAATCTGGAAAACCGGGTTTGATTCCCCACTCCTCCACATGAAGCCTGCTGGGTGACCCTGAGCCAATCACAGTTCTTTCAAAAATCTCTCAGGAGAGAGGAAGAGAAGGTGATTGTAAACCACTATGAGACTCCTTGAGGTAAAAAATAGCGAAGTTCTCTGCTTTTCTTCTGAGCTACTTGACTTGACTTGATGTGGGTCTGCCTGTCCTAGGTACAGCTGCCTGTCCTAGGTACAGCTGTCCTAGGTACAGCTACTTTTAAGACAGATATTTTAACTGGTCTGATACCAAACAGTCCCATCTGTTTCCATTCTTCTCTGAGAGTTCCTGACTCATTTTAGGAAAACCTGGGGTTCTTCCTGTGGGTCAGTTACAGGACCTATCACTAATCAAAATAAACACCTGTGACATGTCAAGAGTTAAATGTTTGCAGCTCATTCCTGGCAAGGAATCACTGGCTGGTATTACAGCCTGGGGAATGACAAAAAAATCACAGATTCAATACTTGGGTCAGATACATTTGATTTGTTTTGTCAGAGGAGGGACAGTAACTCTTTATGGAAACACATTCAAGAAATGAAGCCAAGAGCCTCTGTAACTGGGAAGTTTTAAAAGACTACATACTTTTTGAGTGCAACCACTAGTGAGAGAAAGAACCAAAATTGAATTTAGTGTCATTCTTAAAGCAGCTATCTTCCTAGTCCACCGTGAATAAATCAGTTTATGCTGCCGGGTTTTAGGAACATAAAAGGGAGCACAGGAAGGAAGAAAGAGGAAGAAAACTTCAGTGCAGATCAACAAAGGGAAACAGAGGGGGTTGCGCATTACATTCAGACAGACTTCACACGTGAGACTACTCTCCTGCTGTTGGCATACCCATGTGAAAGACTGGCAAAGTGTGTTAAATGGCTTTAAAGGGGGATAAGGCAGATTCCCGATGGAGAGGTCTATCAATGGCTACTAGCCATGGTGACTAAAGATAACCTCCACATTCAGAGGCAGGCATTATCTGTAGAGTACTTTAGCCTCTCTGTCCTGTAGAGCTACAGGCTGGCCACTGTATGAAACAAGATGCTGAACTAGATGGACCATTGGCTGACCCAGCTGGGCTCTTCTTAGATTCATAAGATTAACTAACATTCAATGTCAATCTTCGTCACTTTGTACATCACATGCGAACAGTTGTGTTCTATCTGAAGTGTAGTTTTAGTTCTAATTTGCCTTTTTTCACACAGGTGCACATCTTTAGGTTTTCCCCCCACAATTTAATCTCTCCTTCCTGTGTGGAAATATCCCTTTCCACACTAGTAAGGGGAGCAGTTCCCTTACCAGATTCCTGCTTCTTTTTCCATGGCCAACTGGAAGGATGTGTTGGCATTTAAAATATAACAAGCATAACTTGTGAAGTGTAGCAATGCACAATAACTGAAGCAGGAGAAGACTCCCAAGTGATCAACAAAGCTCCTGAGGATGTACACGTATGATTTAGGTCTTATCGGCAACATTCTCAGCAAGTTGTTTTGCTACATGAAGGCAGAATCTAGCTTCTGGGAACAGCTGATTCCATTTTAAAGAGCAAGTTTCTCTCCCTGAGGATTGTCAAAAAATTAGAACACATGGGGCTAGTTTAGAAGATGTATTAGCCCATACAGAGTAGGAAATGGATGGGGAGGAAATGTGCTTTACTTTTCTGTCTGATACCAGAAATATTTGGTAATCATGGAGGTCATACACACTATGTATGTATTTATTTAGAAAATGTATATGCCACCTCTGCAAAGGTCTGTTTGAAGTGGCTCACAAAGTGATAACAGTACAATAAAATCATAAAAACAACACAAGAATGATCAGTAATAAATTAAGCCATAAAAGCAGCCATCAAAACTGCATCAATCAGCATTAAAACAACCACTACCTGCCTCACCTCTGCACACAGGGGCACGGAGAAGATCTTGGGGAGAAGATCTTAAATGGTGGGCTGGATAGTATAGGAGGAGGAGGTCCTTGAAGTACCCTAGCGACAAGCTGTTTAGGACCTTAAAGGTAAAAACTATGTGTACAGACCCTATAAGCACCAAACTGGATGATACAGCAGTGCACAGACATCCAACAGCATAGCAGGCAAGACTGGTATTCTGGGTAGTTAAGGAGGCAAGGTGTGCCCCCCATCCTACTAACTATACATAACGTAGGTCAGGGTGTCAAAGATACGGCCTACGGGCCACATCCAGCCCATGCAGGGCTGCAATCTGGCCCAAGAGCAGCTAACTTTGTGCTGCCTCCTGGTTCCTGTTTGTAACATCGCAGTTCTCCTATTTCCTGCTTCAAGAGGACAGAAAGAAAGGCTTCCCTCCATTGGCTGAGGACTCCTCCCCCCTCCCCCTCCCCCTCCGGGGAGGGAGGGAGGGGGAGGAAGAGAGACACGGGGGGGGGGGGGGGAATGGAGTCTCACCAGACTTTTCAGAAGACCAGGGAGCCAGCCAGCCAGAAAGAGAGAGAGAGTGTGTGTCCTGTGTTTAGACCCAAAAACGTTTTATTCCAGGTATGGGGAGGGGGGAAGAGTCCTGTGTTTAGACCCAAAAACATTTTATTCCAGGTACAAGAGGAGGAAGAGTCCTGTGTTTAGACCCATTCCAGGTATAAGAGAGAGACAGAGAGAGTCCATCCCATGGCACTTGAAGAGGTCTCTCTTTCCATTTCTAACACACGGGGGGAGGGGGAGAAGCCTAACAGCACAGCTTGCATTCCGTATTAGTGAAAGGGAGGAAGAGTACAGTAGCACCTTAATGACTAACAAAATTTGTGGCAGAGCATGAGTTTTCAAGAGTCACTGCTCACTCCTTCAGATACAGGTAGAATGCAAGATATGTCCTTATATCTTGGAGAGTGAAGTGATTTCAGATGCCAAATAACAATAGCAGCCATTGGTAATGAGAGAAGAAAGCTAGTTCTCAATTCAGCCCAGGAGGATGCATTGAGCTTCATTATCAGCTGCAATTCAGCAATCTCTCTTTCTAATCTCCCTTTGAAATTCAGAGAACTGCTACTCTTAGGTAAGCAACTGAATGCCCTGGAAGGTTGAAATGTCCCCCCCACACACACACATTGGTTTTTGAATGTTGTTGTTTCTAATAGTGGTAGAAAGAGTAAGAGTCCAGTAGCACCTTTACAGACTAACAAAACGGTGGTAGGATATGTGCTTTTGTGAGTCACTGCTCACTTCTTCAGACTTATTTCCATTGATTCTTCGCATCTTCCTGGACTGAATCCTCCTGTACCAAATTGAGACCTAGGTTTCCTGTCTCATTACCTAAGGCTGATATCTTCATGCCTCTGTATATCACACCAATGCTGGTATCTCCACCCCCCCCTACATATCACACCTAATCCAATCACGCCTGCTATTGCCATTTGGCATCTTTATAAAGTTTATATCTCTGGTACTTTGTGTTACATTTTATGGCATACATGGCCTGGTCGGACAATGTGATATTTAGGTCAGATCTGGCCCTTGTAACAAATGAGTTCGACACCTCAGACGTAGGTTAACTGTGCAAACTGGCCTCCAGGCAACATTGACAGAAAAGCTCTAAAAAGGTGGCTGGATTAGACAGTGGGGATCCGGTCAGAGAAAGACTGCCTTGCACTCCTTTCAGAGCACATGGGCATCTAGCCATTTGACCTTGTTACCAGGGAAATACTAGCTTCACTTGAAAGCCTCATTTGGAAAACAAGGACACAATAATGCAGATCCGCACTCCGCAAAATGTATTCTGAATTATTCAAACTTCCTTAGTGCATAATCCAGAGGCACACTCCAGCGATTTGATTCCTTGAGGCTGTCTTGCATTTATAGAGCATATGATATTGGCACAGGGCAGGCACGATGAATTCACAGAAGAGTTTTGCCAATTCAAGCTCTCTGCACCACTAACAAAGACTCTCTAGAAAAGGAGCACAATTGCGGGTGTTTGCAGGCAATGCTCAAAACTAACTGTTCCTTCTCGCAGTTTTGGAACAAGTGTGAGAACTGACTTAAGCCACAAAGGGGTTGTGTGCAAAGCTGCACACAGAAATGTGGTGAGAGGCTAATGAATGCCACGGCTGTAAATTACAAGGGGGACTGCCAGATTCGGTGGGTTTTTTACTTCTTGGTTTGCCCAAGGATACTCATTGTGCCCACATGGACAGATGAAAACACATGCCTGCGTGGGGGGAGGGGGAACGCATTAAGCAGCAAAGAAAGTTTCCAGCTGGGCTGCAAGTGACAGAAATTAACTTTCTCAACCAACCGCAAATTAAAAGCAAAAGGATCTCTGAGTGGCAAAAACTCACTTCTGGAGAAATCAGAAGAGCATAAAGTGTCATGTTCTGCTAGACATCGTTCAAGGGCCAGAATTCAAAAAAACAACTAAAAAAAAGTTAAGGCAAGTAAATCTTACAATGGGATGCAATTGGATTGCTTTGTCCTGAAAACAAGCCCCACTAATACAACAGTTACCGTTGTTTGCAAAGAGCTCCCTCTTATGCCGACTCAGGTACCTGATGAACAATCAAGCGCATACCCATCTTGAGAGGGAGGATTTAAACACCACGCCAAGCATCACCTCTGGGGTCAGTTCTCCCATGGTCGGCTAAACAGCTACCCCTCTGGAGCTCATTACTATTGCCACTACCCACCCACAAGGAAGACCACCCTCTGCGAACCGCTGAAAGCCAAGAGTGGCCACCACAGCCAACATGAAGACGAAGAAAACCCACACAATGGATATTGTGCCCTGCTGACATGCCATCCCACTTTGGAAAGCATTCCCTTGGCTTTCACCAATGCAGGGCCGGCTGGGCTGTCTTCTGGGCATGCCAGAACCCAACGTGCTCCCCACACTAGGACTGAATGTCCTGTGCCGTGCCACCCTGAATCACTGGTCTTCTCCAGGACAGAGCACGCTCTATGCAAGAGCAGCACAGTCCTCTGGGCTCCGGGACGCCCCCCCCCCCCGGCAATCCGCCCCCTCTGAGCCATGGCATGCTTCACCGAGTGAGTGCAGTTCTTCTCCACGGGGCTGCACGTTGGCGACCTCGGAGCTACAGGTGATGCTAACGCCGTTCAAGGGGACGGTGCCCTCCCCGAACTCCTTCGGTGGCCACACTTCCCCCAGCTGAACATGCCATTCTTCCGGGGAGGGGGGGGCTCGATCCTTTTTCACTTAGGGACGAAGCCCCGTTTCGACTCCGTGACCAAATCACAAGGTTTACCGCAGGACGCCCCCCAACCCCTCCACAAACTGCCTGCGCCGATGCGAATGTACGGCGGCGGGAGGTCCTCTTTTGCACGCCCCGCCGTGCCAAGCTATCCGCGAGCGCTCGCCCGCTTGGAGCAATGAGTGCCGCCGATGCCGGAGTGACCCGGCGCCCCCCGCCGCGCTTCCCTCCAAACTCACCGACTGCAAGAAGCGCAGGGTGCCCACGTAGTCCCGCTCGGTGCCCAGGATCTCGTTGAGGACGCAGAGGCGGAGGCGCAGCTGGCGGTCAGTATCCTTGGCCAGCTCCGCGGGCGTCGCTCCGGGGCCCGGGGCCGCCGCGGGCGCCGCCGGCTGCGCTTCCATGGCGAGGCTGCTGCTGCCTCCGCGAGAGCCGGCTCTCCCTCGCTCTGTACTCGCCGGGGCCGGCTCAGGCGCCCTCCATCCCCCGGCGCGCCGCCCAGGGGCGAGAGGAGGGCTTCCCCGGGCCACCTAGCACCTCCGAGCGCCAGCGGGGACTCCGCTCTGGGACATACCCGGGAGGACGCGGCGGTGGCTATGGCAGCAGCGAGGGCAGCGCAGCGCGAACAGCACTGAACGGAGCCGGAGTCAGGGAAGCCCAGCGAGGGAGGGAGGGAGGGGGAGCAACAGGGGGGCGTGGCGAGGAGGGCCGCGGCCAGGCGAGGGCGGCCCTGGGAGGCCGGGGGCGGAGCGGGGCGCAGTGGCGGGACAAGCCCAAGTGCAAGAACCTGGGAGGGAAGGAAGGAAGGAAGTCCCCGGGCAGAAACAAAGGAAGGAGGGCTGGGCGGCTGCACGGGCGCTCTCTGGGTCAGCGCTGCACGCGGCGTTCTTGCAAGAGTCCCAGCTGGGCGACTCGCCTGCTTTGCGGGCTCTGTTGCAACCGGTGGGTACAGCCAGCGTGCTGAATGCAACCCGAGAGGTCCCCTCTTGGCTGCATGTCGCCCTGTACTTGTAGCTCACGAGGGAGCTGCTTTGGTGGAGGCACCGTCCAAACAACGCGCGCGTTGCAAAGGCGCTTTTGTCTGGACGGGCTGGCGACGGAAAGCCTCGACTGGTGGCGTGTTCCCAGTGGAGTGTGTACGTGTCAGATAAGGGGGGGGGGGGGGGGGAGGTTCCTCGGGCGCTGGCGTGCACGGTGCGTGGCGGCTTCGTTCCAGGGAATTCATCACGCCGGAGCGGGTTTAAGGGGGCTTCTAGATTGAGCCCCCCCCCCCGCCGCCGCCGCCGCCGCCGCCGCGGCGTACAGGTGACTCACTTCTGACTTGTTACTTCCAAGGTGCAGAGGAGTTGCTTGATCACGGCTGGTGTCAGTCATCAGCAGCAGGCACCTACCTATACTGAGTCAGCCCACTGGTCAGTGTCAGCATAGTCTGCTCTAGCTGGCAGCAGCTCTCCGGGGTATCTGGCAGAGGGCTTTCACAGCGCCCCCTCCCTGATCCTTTTAACTGGAGATGCCAGGGCTTGGACCTGGGGACCTTACTTCTTATTTCCTTTCATCTGCAGGGCCAACTTGTCTGAAGAACCCTCCCCAAAAGCAGGACCTAGCCTAAATCTTCAACCCATGATTGAGTCAGGTGACAGGAGCTACCCAGGTCCCCACAGTACCTATGACACTGGAACACAATTGCCTTTTATGCATGTGTTTGGCGACCCTGTGAATTAATGACCTCTGGAACATCATGTCCTTCACAGCTTTGCTCAGGTCTTGCAAAGGGAGGGCCCCTAGCTCCCTTGATTGAGTCAATTCATCTCATGTTGGGTCCTCCACTTTTTCTGCTGCCTTCAGTTTTTCCTAGCATTTTTCCAGTGACTCTTGTCTTCTCATCATGTGACCAAAGTAAGATAGAGTTCTTTACAACTAGAGTAATAGTAATGCAGGAAATATTTCGAAAACTGTTAATTTTTTAAAACTGCCATTGACATTTCCCTAACGGTCCTCCTTTTCTCTTTATCGCTCTATCTGGCTCTGCAAACAATTTCTGTCCTACTTTTTCACTATTAACATCTAAGACTTCTAAACGTATTGTAAACAAAATATGAGCCTTCAATTTCTCTCTCTCCTCTCCCACCTCTGGCGAAATTGGCAGCCCCAAGAGAATGCCTGGGCTTTGTCAGACTTGTTTGTTTCCTTTGAGGTATGAGCATGCCTTTTGTTGAAAGAAAAACATACACCTCTGTGAAAGAGACCTATCAGTTTCACTACAGTCCAGAGAAAGGGTGGGGGAGAGAAATTGGAATGTTCAAATTGGAAAGGCTTTTTCTCCACCAAGTGAGCTTCTCCAAAGACCAGAAGGGAAGGGAGGAAGGGGAAGAATATGGAATTATGTTGGATCAGGCCAATGGCCCATCCAGTCCAACACTCTGTGTCACACAGTGGCCAAAACCCAGGTGCCATCAGGAGGTCCACCAGCAGGCCAGAACTCCAGAAGCCCTCCCACTGTTGACTCCCAAACACCAACAATACAGAGTATCACTGCCCCAGACGTCGTGTCCCATCTATAGCCCAACTTTAGTCCCAACTAATAGCCACTGATGAACCTCTGTTCCTTATGTTTATCCAATCCCCTCTTGAAGCTGTCTATGCTTGTAGCCACCGCCCCTTCCTGTGGCAGTGAATTCCATGTGTTAGTTACTATTTGGGTGAAGTACTTCCTTTTATCTGTCCTAAGCCTACTGCTCATTAATTGTTCTTGTATGGTGAGAAAAGGAGAAAAGTACTTCTTTCTCTGCCTTCTCTATCCCATGCAGAGGGAAGAAAGATTCAAATTTCAAAAAGCCTTTCCTATAGAAAAATGAATGAGAGGTGTGGCACACTAGAAAGACACTTTGGACAAAGCACATCTTTTCACAGAGTGGCACAAAAATCACAGGAAGGTGGAATGTGACTGTAAATGAAATTTCCTACCATGGTCTTTAATAGATTCAAAAATCTGGTATGAGACCAATGAAAGCTGCATTTCTGCTGAGAGGCTTAGAAGCACTTTGAAGCCGCACGTGTAAAATCAGCCTGAATCCTCACTCTGTCATCTCTGTCAACAACACAGTGCAGAAAGCAGGGGAGTTGTTTAGGAGTAGGTTTAAAATTTGTTTTACATACACAAGAAATAGAGAACAGCTTAGTGACACTTGAAGAAACATCAGAGGACTGGAGTGGGCACACTGAGGGTGCCACTCCTGCAAAATGTATTTGTCTCACTGCTGCAGAACTAGCAGGGCAATCCCATGGAGAATCACTCCAGTCAAAGCCTTTCAGTGAGCTTAGGGTTAACCCTGCCTAGGACTACACTGTCAGGTGTGTTTCAGATGCCCTTTCTTGGTTCTTAGCCTGCATCTGCATTACAAAGATGACTAAGGACCTCAAGAACAGTGCCTTCTGGAACTTAAAGCAGGGAGCCAGCAGCAGGTGGGCAGAATGCCTAGCAAATGTGGGTTCTCCAATGGCATTTGACATCTGGGGCAGGGAGCACAGGAGGCTGAAGCATTGTTGCCAGCTTGCACTGTTGCGGTTGGGTGCATTGAACATGAAACAGCACTTTCTGGAGGCTGTGTGGGCACCCTACATTAGATCCATGGGAACATTCGCATGGGGCTTCCACAGGTTGGTGCAGGCTTAAGGAAACCAGCAACCATATGCCTGTCTAGCTACAGATCCTCATGTTGGATTGCTCATTTCCGCATTGTATAGAAGCCAGTGATGGAATCAGAATGCTGAATCACAAACAGCAATCCAGGCCTTTCCTCTCCTCTTGCTTTGACCTGAAGTGTTCCCAGCTAACTGGCCATTGCGTCAGGCAGAGGAGTTTTATAACAACAGTTGCTGAATTCCAAAATTAGAAGTCATGTGTAAGACCACGACTGCTACCCTGACACAACATCTCCACATTTTAAACAGTCACATGAATACATCGGGGCAGGCTAGTTCTGGGTGGCCGTGTGCCCCTGCTTTTAGCAGCGTGTTTGTGGGCTCACTCTTGCTGCTGCCCAGGAAAGGTAACTGTGAACCTATTGCAGGACTCAGCAAGCTTTTACAAGTAAGGAGCCAAACTATGCTGGCATTCAGAGCCAGAGATCCACAAAGAGCCAGTATAAGGAAGTCAGTTAACTGAAAAATCTACAATTCCACATGTCGATTAACAATCTATAATGTTTCCACAGCCCAGGCACTGGTTGCAGTGAGTCCTTTATTAGGAAGTGGCACACATGAGATCTCCCATTAACTCATAAATATATGCAGGAGCATCCTGAGCAATTGTTTCGGTGCACAGGCATAAATCTGTGCATGGTTTGCATTTGGATTACTGGCCACCGTTCACCTCTATCTGTTCCCTTCCTATAAAGTATCTCTTGAGTCCCATAAGATATCTCTGTCGGGCATTCCCTTTGCATACTGTTCATTCTAGCATCCCGCACATCCCTCCAATATACCTTAATGAAAATATTCATTTTTCTTTTTAAAAGAGCCATATCTGGTTCCTCACTGAGCCATGGTTGCAAAATCCCGAACCTGTTGGGTGTTGAGATGGCACCTGCATATCCCCAGAGCTAAGAAGGGACAGCATGTGCTTCCCCAGAGCGAAAAGGGGCAAGATAACTTGCTTTTGCATTAATGGTGCTTATTTTCAGTCTTCTTTACCTTATAATGCTGCTTTACAAGTGGGGGACATGGAAGAGAACAGCTATGTTGAAGGCCTCAGTAGAAAGGAGGGACATTGGAGAAGAATGGACCTGATTTGACTCTTGATTTCATTATTTGTTTCCTTAGACCTTTATGTATTTATAGGTACATTCATTCATTCATTTTGCTGTTAAGTCACAGCCAGCTTATGTCGATACTGCAGGGTTTTTGAAGCAAGAGACGTTCAGAGGTGGTTTGCCACTGCCTGCCTCTGCATCAGGACCCTGGTATTCCTTGGAGGTCTCCTATCCAAATATTTACTGGATTGACCTTGCTTAACTTCCAAGATCTGACAAGATCAGGCTAGCCCAGGCAATCCAGATCAGGGCATTGATTTAATCACACTTTTTTGTTGTTGTTGTATTCTCAATGCTGCTGCAACATTTTATATTTTCTGTCATTGTTGCCTGCGATAAAACAAAAATGCAGGTTATTTCTTTCTGCTTTTAGTTGAGGTGGCAGGCATCCTCCTTTTTATCTGTCTGTTGGGCCTTCCCTTCAGTGGATCAGATTGGAGTAATATCTGGAACCCAGTTGTGACAGGTTACATCTGTTGAGGCTCTGATGGAAATATATATATATATATATATATATTGCACTGTATTTTATCTGATGTTTTTAGCTACTGTATACTATATTTGATGGAACCTGCCCTGAGCCCGCTGTGAGGGAAGGCAGGATACAAGTCCAATAAAATAAATAAATAAAATAAATACTTGGGTTTGGACCCTGAAATTCAGGCCCTGTTTCCAATTTGCTGTTGCCTGCTTGGTTTCTATTCTTGTAAGCTTTGTAGAGTCAAATCTAACTTCCGCCATGTGCCTGAAGTGAAATTTTCAGTCTAGGAAAAAAACAGCTGACATGATATTTATAAAACCATGCACTGGGTAGAGAAAGTGGATAGAAAGGCAGGGGGGTTCTTCTACCATAATACTAGAACTCAGAGGCACCCAGTGAAGTTGATGGGCGGTAAATTCAAGATGGACAAAAGGAAATACTTCCTTACTCGACAAGTAATTAAATTGTGGAATTAATGGCTAATAGACATACCGATGGCCACAAGCCTGGCTTTAAAAGAGAGAGAGGTAGATTCATGGAGGACAGGTCCATCAATGGCTACTACTAGCCATGGTGACTAAAGGGAAGCAGCAAACCTCTGAACACTAGTGCTAGAAGACAATATCACGAGAAGGAAGGCCTTGGCCTCTGGCTTGTTCATTGGCCCTCTGGGAAAACTGGTTGGCTGCTGTGTGAAACAATGGCTGTGATCACATGAGCAGTTTGGTGACACAGCCACTCCTCCCCTCTGGACCAAATGGGTGCAGTCAGGGAGTCCCAACCATACTCATCCCATCATAGGATGACATGGAGTCAGGTTAAAAAGGCACCACATCACAAGTGGTGTTTTGGGTTCCCCACACAGTCATTGCACATGGCCAGATGTCTGAACACGGGGGAACATGCACAGAATGGATTTGACCATCTGAACCTGCAGATCCATTCTGCTGCTCGGGAAGGTTTTTTTTTTTAAAAAAAATTGCCTATATGCGCATGCGCATTCATGCACACTTATGCATGCTCATGAATGTTGGGATTTTGGCAGCACGCGCCATGGCTGAGGTGCTGCAATAATGTGGATACTTTACCACGGGATGTCTCCATGGGTAACCTGCAGCAGGGTGTGCTGTATGGTTGATATGCCCCACAACACTTTAAACCGGTTCGATTAGACATGGAACCATATCGCACCAAGTCGCCAGTGTGACCACAGCCAATATGTTGGACTAGATGGACCACTGATACAATCCAGTAAGCTCTACTTATGTTCTTAAAGCAGGATCTTCTAAAGCTGGTGTAACTTTGCCTTTAGAATAGGGTTGCCAGCGCCAGCTTGGGCTATTCCTGGAGATTTGGGGACCATGCCTGTGGAGGGGGGAGTTTGTGGAGAGACTTCACCTAGGACCTATTGTATACCATAGTTTGCCCTGCCATTTTCTCCGAGGGAACTGATCTCTGTTGTCTGGAGATCAGTTGTAATTCCTGAAGGACTCCAGTCCCCCACCCCCCAAAGCTGCCAAGCCTACTTCAGAAAGAAGAGGGGGGGGGGCGTTTCAAAAGAATTTAAATTGCATTCAAGGAAATGATGATACAGGAGTCAAATTAACCAATCAATAGCATGCTCTTTGAGCAATTTGTTAAGTACCATTTTGCATGGATACCTTCTTGTTAATGTTGCTGCCAAGTAACTTCTTCAGGTGGTTTTTTAAAAAAAAATAAGCCCTTTCTGATTGTTAATTCCAAAATGAGAAGCAATGTCATGGCTTTGCTTTGGGAATCCATTAGAGTTACTAAAGTGCTGTTGTCAGTGTCTGCAAATGTCAAGTGCCAGCAAAAATCTGCTTCCATTCTAGAATGTTTATTAAAAGAAAGGGGGGGGGGGTTGGGGGGGTGGCAGGGGGAGTGTTCAGCTACTTATAGATTAGGTAAGGTACACCGGGGTGCAAATGGTAAAATGTTGCTTCGTTTCTCCACATCTCATAATGCAGTTTTTCTCTGTAATACTGACAAGTGGATCAATTAAGATTTGAGTCCACCAGCACCTTAGAGACCAACAAGAGGTTCATGTTATATGTTTTCAAGCGTCATAGTCCCCTTCATCAGACACAGTAGAGTAGAAATGGATATCTAAGTCCTTGTACCCTAGTCAGAAGATGGAAGAGGTGCCCTGACCTGGATAGCTCAGGCAAGATCAATCTCGTCAGATCTCAGAAGCTAAGCAGGGCCAACCCTGGCAAGTACTTGGAAGGGCAACCTCCAAGGAATACCAGGGCCTGGACACAGTGGTAGATAATGTCAAGCCGCCTCTCTGAAATGTCCTAGTCCCACTATGACTTCCAGGCTTGCAAGCATGCACACACACGAATACCAAAAAAAACAGAAGGTGGAAGGGTGTTTTAAAGGATGCAAAGGTACAATGTGTATTGCAATCAGCTTGATTAAAGCAGAGGGAAAATGACTGGGGGCAGAAAATCAGCACCTGTAGCAAGATAAAAATTTTGTGTCCCTGTTTAGCCCTGGGTGGGGTCCATTGTTTTAAATGTGTGGATGAACTCGAGGTCAGCAATTTCTCGTAATTTCCTCTTGAAATTTCTTTGAGGACTGCCACTGGATTCAAATCTAACTTTGTAAATGTAGACCAACATGGCTACCCCTGAAACTGACAAGTGGGAATCAGATACTCTGAGTGGCTGAAAGGAAGAGAAAGAGGGGCAGAAGAGAGAGAAGTGGAAATAGGGTTGCCAACTCCAGCCCAGGGAATTTCTTGCTCTTTGGGGGCTGTGCCTGTGAGAGGAACTGGTTGGCCACTGTGTGAGACAGAATGCTAGACAAGATGGACCATTGGTCTCATCCAGCAGGGCTGTTCTTATGTCCTTAGTTTTGAACCTGGGCCTCCCAGATCCTATTCCAGCGGATCAACAGGTACACCACACTGGCTCATGAAGCTTGTGTGGTTAATAACAGGAAAATGAAGAAAAATGCCCTGATCCTTTAATGGAAGCATAATGTATGGAAATGGACAGCTGGAGCTTTTTCATGTCATGGAGATAGATAACATCATGTGACGGACTACATTTAAAACAATATTTTCCTAATGCAGTAAAATCAGAGAAGGGAGGTGAATAGTTAACTCTGCTCTAGACTATTGAATTTGACTGACAGGCTGCTCCTTTTTTTGACTGGCTAGCGCTAGCTGAGGAAAACTATATAGTCAGTCAGTCTGTTCAAGTAACTGATAAGTAAAGTAAAAGTTCAGCTAAAGGAGTGGATGTCTGAAGAGTCTGACTAAAAGTCTGTCAGACAGGTTCATATTTTGAAGGGAGAAACTTCTGGTTTTAACTGTATTAAACATAACCTAAGGAAGAATTCCATCTAAGAATTCAGAGTCTAGTGTCAGCTTAAATTGAAGTACGTTTTCACACAGATGCGAAGAACTGGGGTTTGAGATTTTGGCAAAGAGTGACTGCGTAGTAGGCTGAAGCTCCCAATCAGGCCGAAAGGAAAAGGGCTATATGTTCAGGAAAGAAATATAAGCCCTGTCCTGTTATACAAGGAATTGGCACTGAGGCAGTCCCTGGTCTATTGTGAAAGGAAACATTTATATACTATTCAGGGGAAAGAAGACATTGTGGTTTCAGAAAAGGGGAAAGAATTTGATACAGTAAAAGAGTGACCTTTCCAGAAAATCTGAACAGTTATTAGGAAACTATATGCAGAAATATTGCAAGTGAAATTAAAATACGCAGTCAACCATCTTTCACAGATAAGAACCAAGAATTTGTGAAAATAAGCTGCTACAACACAATCTTGTCTGTCAACTGAAATATATACTGTTTTACCAACAACATTTACCTCAGCCTATCTGATTCCTGACTACCCCATACCATCGCTGCCTATTAAATAAAATCTTTATTATTGTTCACTATTACAGTCTCCAGTGCCATTTCAAGAGATCTAAAAAGAGGGCTCCTGTTTTCTCCTGACAAGTTCCTGGGCTGGGCAAAAGCCAAATTAGATTCTGTCACAGGGTGGGACATTCAGATTTATAAAACCGTAGATATTATCGCACTACTGGGGGCCAGCTCAGTACCTGAAGAGAACTAAGAATTTTGGAGGGGAAAATTTGCCTCAGAGTGGGGAGAGTAATAGTGGGTCCGTCATACATTACCTGCTTAATAACATCCAATTAATTAATAATGTACCATTAAGCTGCAAAGCTGGACCATTTGGGCTGCTGCATCCAATTCATAGAATCATAGATAATAGATTCACAGAGTTGGAAGGGGCCATACAGGCTATCTAGTCCAACCCCCTGCGCAATACAGGATCAGCCTAGAGCATCCCTGACAAGTATTTGTCCAGCTGCTGCTTAAAGACTGCCAGTGAGGGGGTGCTTAACACTCCCCTAGGCAGCTGATTCCATTGTTGCACAACTCTTACTGTAAGAAGAAGAAGAAGAAGAAGAAGAGATTGGGTTTATATCCCGCCCTTCACTCACTTGGAGTCTCAGAGTGGCTTACAAACTCCATTCCCTTCCCCTCCCCACAACAGACACCCTGTGAGGTAGGTGGGGCTGAGAGAGCTCTGAGACAACTGTCCTTGAGAGTACAGCTGGTACAGAGCTACGGCTTGCCCAAGGTCATCCAGCAGGTGCAAGTGGAGGAGTGGGGAATCAAACCTGGTTCTTCCAGATTAGAGTCCACGCACTTAACCACTACACCAAACTGGCTCAAAAAAGTTTTTCCTAATATCTAGCCGGTACCTTCTCACCCTTAATTTAAACCCATTATTGCAAGTCCTGTCCTCTGCTGCCAACAGGAACAGCTCCCTGCCCTCCTCTAAGTGACAGCTCTTCAAATACTTCAAGAGAGCAATCATGTCCCCCAACAACATCCTCTTCTCCAGGCTAAACATTCTCAAGTCCCTCAGCCTTTCTTCATAGGGCTTGGTCTCAATTAAGCCTCAGCTAAAAGGGCAGGACTTTTTCTCTCTCTCAAGGCAATTGGCAACTCCTGAAGCTTGTCTTACTGGGGACCAAGAGTAGTTGTATCTACACCTACAAGGAAGGAAGGGCCATAGATCAGTTGCAGAGCGTCTGCTTGACATGCAGACAATCCCAGGTTCAATCCCTGACATCTCCAATTGAAAGGATTCTAACTAGTAGGTCTACCCAGGACCCTGGAGACCCACTGCTGTCTGAGGAGGCAATACAGAGTAGACAATACTGACCTTGATGGACCAAGAGTCTAATTTGGGATAAGGCAGCTTCATGTGTATGCAGCTATTTAAAGTAGGGAAACTCCTTCCTGTTATGCATATGGACCTGCAGAAATGGGAGTGATCAAGTTGTAAACAGAACTTGCCTAGTTCTGCTTTGCATGCAGAAGGTTCCAGGTTCAATCCCCATTTCTCAGTAGGAGATGTGAAAGACCTCTGCCTGCGACCCTGGAAAGCCGCTGCCAGTGTAAGTAGACAATATGGACTGTGATGGACCAGTGGTCTGATGCATGTGTGTACTTATCTACTTGAAATGGGTTCAGGACTGCAAGAATCTGGTAAGTTGCTGAACTGGGATGTGAGAAGAAAAAAAAGAACAAATGCAGTCTCATGGCTACCCATTTAATGGTGGGTGCTTTTTAAAAAATAAAACCCAAACCTCTCTAATATTTGCAAAGGGCCAATTTTAATTGAGGGAGAAGAGGCAGCAGCTAGAAATCATTCCATTGTGCCTCAGCTGAAACCTTCCCGAAAACCCCCACCCCTACCCAGTTTCTCTTTATGTTACTGTAACTGATATTTGTCAAGTTCTTTAATTACCAAAAGCCACTTGTGAGCTGATTCTTGACAAACGGCAGGGGTAAAATACTACCACAGATACTATTATTACTTCTCATAAACATGACTTTCTCCCGTCTTTTTCCGCTATGAAATTTACATTCTTTTAGTTTCCGCTTGGCACAAGACACTTAGCCTAAGGATCCACCTAATCCTCCCTTTATTCTAGAAACTGTACAGTGTGTGCAATTTTTTTCATTTTCAAAGGGAAAATGTACGATGTGACAACATGAGATTTTTCTCCCAGCCACAAAAGTGTTTGCGGTTCAGCATTGTGCTCAGCAATTGAAGAGCACAGTTCATCAACAACTGTTAAGTCTGGTTATGACTTCTGTGTGCTGTTCTTAAGGCCACATTTTGTAGATTTTTTCCTTTGGTATCAGGTATTGTCTGATGCTTTCAGAGAATGAAGCAACTCCTGCTCTAGGATTGACTCCTTGTGTTGAGAATCAAAACACTTTCAAGAAAACATACCTATTCAAAAGATTGTCATTCTACTTTGCAGTTCTCATTTTAGTTTTCCAGAACTGCCTTTCATTTTACAAAAAACATTTGTTGTCTGGTATATTTGCTTCAGTTGAAAATATAGCTCTTTTGTACTGGGGAAGTCATTCCACAAAGCAGCTGTGGTGCCTGCACCAGTCTAAAGCCATGAATGTCACTGGAACAATTCATGTGAGCAGTTGGAGGTATACGTTTCTGAACATGTGAACTGGCCAATTTTATTTTATGAAAACACTAGCAAAATTGCCCCCCCCCCCCAAAATGGAGGGAATGTGTATGGCGTAAATGTGCTATATGAATTCCCCATTCTTTGCTTCCTGCTATTAAGGATAGCAGACTTTGCCCCATTCCTTAGCATGAGGGTTGCCGGACATGCAAATTGATCTAAGATATCTCACTAAAGCTGTAGATAGCAGTGCTACTCCTCAATCTATTTCCAAAGAGAAAGGGGTGGTTCTTTCTCAGATGAAAGACTGCATACTCCTCAATCTATTTCCAAAGAGAAAGGGGTGGTTCTCTCTCAGATGAAAGACTGCAAATCCCACAAACACTGATTCTTGTCTTCTTCTCCCTTTCAGCTGTCAGACACTACTTTTCCTGTCCATGCCAGAAGGCTGACAGATGAAACTAACCGATGTGTGGACAATTATGTTGTGTTAAATTATCAGTTATCGGACATTAGGGATTTTTTAACAGGATTCTAGTGAAGCTTGTAACACAAATAAAGTCGGGCCTTGAAGCAGCAAAAACTAAGTAACAATTATAAAACTAACAAGAACAACAAGAATCTCTTGCATGACTAACTCAATATGTCCTGGAGGGAAAATGTCACAGTTATAAAGTGTTATTCGATAAACGCTAGTGAGTAAACATTAGGAACCTGTCCTGGGAATTTACTAAGAAGGTGAATGGAATGAAAAGTAAGTCCCTTCCACTCCAGTTTGACTTACAAGTGCATAACAGAGTGCTTTAATGACAATATTAATTTTTAGTCTTCCAAAGGAAGGGTCAGCAATGAATTCATGACTAGCCTGCTCCATCATATGGGCAAGAGAAACTTACAGAAATTACTGTCATCATACTCATTTTTTATTTCTTACCTTTAAAAAAAATCTACCTTTCTCACTGAGATTTGAAGAGGATTACAGAATTCTCAAAATTAAGCCATACAGACCAACAGCAACAACAAAAACACAGAAGATAAGTTGTACAGAGCTCACTGGACAATGAAACACTCTGTGAATCCTACATATGCCTGTTATTTTATCGGCACAAATACACTGAACTTCAGAGTTGTAAATATTCTTGGCTTTTTCTTTGGGTTGTGGAATGGAACTCCGCGGAAAAGTCTCTTCACTCATCACTAAAGGAAGTTCAAAGTCTGGCAAAGGAGGAAGGTTAGGCTTAACCTCTCTGCTAACTGAATGGCGTGGCCTTTTGCTCCTTCTCTGTTGCAGGTATTTAACCAGGGTGCAGTCCAAAGCCACTCTGTCCTGGGAGGGAGGCTGGGAACATCTCTTTGCTAACTGAATGAGATCTTGGCTGAACTTCTGCTCCTCGTCCATTGCAGGTATTTTGCCAGAGGCACAAGCCGAAAGACAACAGCCTAGACACACCTTGCAACCTATAGCCCAGACTGAGTTAGCCCTGGGGTTCAGGTAAATGGAGATGTCTATTTATTTATTTTACTTTGGGTTTTTGGTTTGTCTGAGTTAATTTTTTCTGGGTGGTTTTTTTTTTTTTGGATAAGCTGCTTTGAGTCCCTAGTGGGGGGAAATATGGGATATAAATACTGAATAAATAAATTAATGTGAACCCACATGTTTACTTAGACTGAAAAGCAAGTCTCACTGAGTGTGGGTAAATCTAAAATAATGATATCTCACATCTATGAGAATAGCGTTGTCCTAAGCAGAGCTGCAACCATCTAAGCCCATTGACTTCAATGAGTTTAGCCCGGTGGACCTCTGTTTAGGATTGCATTGTCATCCCTTACATACAGTATTTACTGAAAAGTGCCTCTTGCTGGAATACGACTGCCAACTCTGGGTTGGAAAATACCTGGAGATTTTGGGGGTGGATCCGGGGAAGATGGGGTTTGGAGACTGAAGGAATCTCATTGGTATATAAAGCCACAGAGTCCCTCCTCCAAAGCAGCCATTTTCTCCAAGGGAACTGATCTCTTTCATCTGGGGATCAGCTGCAACTCCAGGAGATCTCCATGCAGTACCTAGAGGTTGGCAAACCTGCCCTGGAGGCACTCTCTGAAGGAAAGTGATTGAGCAAGAATACAAAGAACTGCATTTGTAACTGAAAGCCAAACTAGATCAGTCATATTTAGCAAACCTTAGCAGTTTTTCTTGGGAAGGATTCCGCTTTGACTGAAACAAAAGTTGTAAGGCATGTGCATCCTGCTATGGTCATATGAGCCCAAACCCAGGAAAAAACTGATGAAGAGCAGTTTCTTGTAAAGAAATCCAGGTGCCAGTGTAACAGGCAAGACTTCCTTTTGTCTGTCTTTTCTATCAGGTAGTAAGCTGATGACTAGGGTTGCCAACCTCCAAGTGGTGGTTAGAGATCTCCTGGGATCACAACTGATCTCCAGGCAACTGAGCTGCTTTGGAAAGTGAACTCAATAGCATGATACCCCATTGATAGCCCTTCCCCTCCTCTGCCCTCCACCCCCCTCCCCCAAATCTCCAGGTGTTTTCCAATTCAGAGCTGGCAATCCTACTGATGGCAGCTGGTCAAGAAAATAATTCAGCCATGGTAGTTAAACTGCTCCCAGTTTGCTTTGGATTAAAGTGGTGGCTACAGCAATTGCCTGTGCATTTACAACACCACTGTAACTCTTTGCAAAGCCAGTGGGGATTTATCTGGAGTAAATAGGATGTGTGGTTTGCTGCTTCACACCAGGTATGTCTTAGCATTTGATCTGTGTTAGTGAAGTGTTTTTCTCTCAGTCTCCAGTAGAGTATTTGCATTTTCACCATAAGTATTAATAAGAGGATTAAAAAAAACACCCTCATTTGTTTTCATGACTTCAGGAATTAATTTAAATCCAGACAGCCACAAAGTAAATATTATCCAAGTATGGAAACAAGGTGTTTATTAGTAATGAGCATTTATATAGCATTTTAGAGCATTCATTGTGCTTTACAGTCTTGTTATGGTCTTTTTAACGATGTATGCGATTATTATTATTCCCATATTTCAGATGGTGGGACTGAGGCTAAGAGATTGTGGCTTAGCAAAGACCATTTATTGAGTTCACCGCAGAGGTGAGATCTTGAAGTGGACTTCATTTTGGTCATTTGTTTGTAACTTCTGGATGAGAATGTAAGAATTTTCAAATACTTAAGTTTAGAAACATTTCTAGGAAAGAATAGTAGTATTTCCATTTTTTTAAAGCAATACATAGATATGAAGGACCTTGTAGCAGTAAGAGCATATCCATGCTGCAGACTTATTTCTGAAAACCTGGGAACTGTAGGTCCATCAGCAGGAATTACTGCAAGGGATACCAAGCAGGAATGGATGTACCCCTAAACTTTTTATTTGCTACCCTTTCCTCTGAGCATTTCCCCAAGGATTAATGGTTACAATACGGCAGAACCAAGAATCTGGGACAGATCTTAGGAGTCGAGTTCAAGTTATACAGTGCAATACCAGTATATATTGCTTTAAGTAAATAAGGTTGGTTGTTCAAAACAGTAAAATCACACAGATGATTTAATTGAAGGATGAGCACACAAATTATTTGCAGATGTATTTCTTTGTATTTCTCCCCCAAGCCTTATCCCAAGGATTAATGGGTACAATGCGGCAGAACCAAGAATCTGGGATAGAGTTTAGGAGTTGAGTTCAAGTTATACAGTAAAATATCAGTATATATTTGTATAGAGTTGTAGATCTTTTACTTCTTGTAAGACTAGTTAGGTTTACCTTTTCTTTAAAGTTGTGCTCACTATATAGTTGGATTTAAAAACAAATACTAGTAAAATTAATTGATTATGATCGCTTGATTTAATTAAATACCAACATTATGTCTTGTCTTTTAAGTTGTCTATTATGCTGTTACTATGAAATGCACTTTTAGAGGTCTTGCTGTACTCCTGCAAAGTTTAACAAAGATGTGGTTATTAAGGTTCGATTTATCTAGATTATTTCGCGCTAGTGTTAGATCTGCAAAAGATACCAGGGTTGTCGCGTGGGCCTTATCTTCTATGCCAGATGCCATTTTGGTCGTGATGGCTAGCTGCGGGCCCAATATATTTATTGATAGTACTGATGTAAGGGTCGTCTGTACCTTTTTGATTTTGTGGCAAGACGATTGCCCAGAAGTTGCCTCTTCTTTCTCCATAAATTTTAGTTGATGAATGCTTCTTTTCACAATGTGTGGGGTGAGTATGCAGGGGGGATGATCGGAGCAACGGGATCAGGTGGCCATGTTCTTTTCCTGCCACCAGAAGTCCCTCTCTAAGAAAATTCTCGACAGTTCCCATGATTCTTCAGAGGAAGCCATGAGAGTTAAAGGAGCCTAAAACCCATAGAAGTCCATAATATAGGCAGGGTTTTGCTTCCTAATACAAAAGCAAGGAATGGAATACGAGCCCTCGAGCCCCCCTGTAGTTGACGCCTATGTCAGATAGTAGTTGTAAGGATAAGACAGAGGAGAACAGAATGATATACACTGTTCTGAGGACCTTGGAGGAAAGGAGGACAACGGCCAGAATTAATACAATACCTTGCCTCTAGCTGTATTCCTTTATTTCCAGGCAGAATCAAGTTAAAATTTGATTGTCTGGTTTCCTTTCACAATGGAACCAAGGCACCGTAAGGGAAAGAAACCTGCAATGAATTAAACACACTTAAGAACTGGGTGAAAATATTCTTGCTTTCTTCTGGATGGAAAAAATAAGAGCATGCTCTTCATTCCTACATACTTTATAAAGCAGGAAGTAGGGTCTAGCACAAATGTGGCTATTTGTGTTGCAAAAACTGCTGTTTCTTGAAAAAGTGGTTCGCTTCCTTGCTTCTGATCCTTCTCCAGTGGTTGATCTTCATTATAAAAAAAAAACCTTGATCTTCTACTAATATGACTGGCATACATGAAAAAGGGGATGATGTTGAAGCAGTTAAAGAAAAACAAGTCATGTGCAACTCACACATAAACACGCTAGGGAGAAGTAAACCTGCAGCCAGGAAACACTGGTTTCAATATGAACTGTTTTGCTATATTTTGTCTTAGTGGGCATTGCTAAAAGGGCTTCCCTATCTGTAAAATGGTTATGGGGATGTGCACAGAGCTGCTTCGCATGTTACTTGATTTGTGTATACTTGATTTACCGGCTGTTAAATACAAAAACAGACTCCGGTTTAAAAGAATTGTGTGTCTGGGGCAATGTCAGGAGATAAAGAAGAACTATCTACAGAGGGCCCATTCACACATGACTCTAAGCTGCAGTTATCAAGTGATGATCACACTCAAGGCAGGACATCCCAGTGACTGTGTGAAGAATTATCGCACCTGCACTGGAACAGTTTTCTCTGGGGGGTCACACTGCTAATTTCACAGGCAGAAGTGGTCTATAAGTGGACTGACTGTATCCCAAACAGTAATTTTGCAGTGTCCTGACCTGGCTGGCCCAAGATATCTGGCTCTTGTCAGATTTCAAAAGCTAAGCAGGTTCAGTCCTGGTTAGTACTTGGATAGGAGACCACCAAGGAAGTCAAGGATTGATACACACAGTGGCAGCCAATGGTAAACCACCTCTGTTCATCTCTTGCCTTGGAAACCCTATGGGGTCACCATAAGTGGGCTGTAACTTGATAGCACTATCCACCACCACCGCCAGTTAAGGGCTTCAGTGGGTGGGAACTCTCCAGTTTTTCTACCTCTCTTATTATAGATCTCAGAACTTACCACAGAGAGGCTGCTACCCAACAAAGTACGCTGAATGTTCCATTTTGAATGGCGTACTTCATGGATCAGTGTCATTGCTTGCTACAGAATACTTCCTCACACCCCTTCCCTTAGCCACTAGGCTCACTGAAATTCTCCTCATGGTAGGAATGACTAATGCAGCTAACTGTCCTATACATCACAGCCAGTGAATAGAATATTCAGTGTCCCCACAATGTGCAATGTGATCACTAACTTTGGCAGTTTCGTTAAAGCTCATTAAAACTATCCCAATGCAACTGTATGCACAGATATCTATGCAACGGGATTAGCACCTCTCTATCTGAGCTATGCTGGGAGGCACTTCCTTCCTCAGCATCCTTGTGTGGCAACTATGTCCTCAGGATTTCAATATAGCTGTACTATTGTTTAGAAGGCCAGCATGAACTTCCTAGGCCTCTTCTGCTTTCAGGAGTGATTCATGCTTACAGGCAACAGCATCGGTGTGAGAGCTACATCCTTGTCATTTCTTTTTCTCCACACCCTCTGGTGACGTGTGCAAGAAAACCACATGGGTGGGGCTAAAAATGTGATGCCTTAACATTGTGATGTGATGCCTTAACGTTGCGCCCTCCACCCAGTCAGCTTTGAAGAAAAGGAACCACACTATTGTCCTCACGCACATGGGTGAAACAGTTCTCACATCACTGCTGGCCAGTGTGAAACAGATATAGCCAAGCTATCTTTACCACAGTGTTCCGTTCTGTCTGTTCATAGGTTTCTGACTTGGTTTTGCTTTTTTGCTACTGATTTTTCCTCCTCTAGCTGTAGTGGTAGTGGTCACCTTTAGTTCTTACTTGCTTTTGTATCTTACAGGCCCTTCAGTGGTTATTCTCATCCCCACAGAGAATATGATTTGGCTACAGATTCCAAGATGCATGCGTTTATTTAAAATATTAATATCTTGGCATCTTAATGAAAATATTTCTGAGGCAGCTTGCCACAGCTTTTAAAGAGTAGAACAAAAGTAAGAATAAAAACCAGCAATGTAAAAATTAACCCAAGAGCAATAAAACCATTAAAAGGAACAATAAAAATACAATAAGCAGAGTTGCAGCACACCAGTTACAAAAAAGCAGTGTAACAGAGAGACAATGGGCTTTATTAAAACCAGGGCTTTTTTTTTGAGAAAAAGCCCAGCAGGAACTCGTCAGCATAATAGACCACACCCAACAGCAGAAACTCATTAGCATATTAGGCCACACCCATGACAGCACAGCTCATTAGCATATCAGGCCACACCCCCATGTTACCAGAAGAGTGGTCATCCAGCCGCACCCACCTTTTGCTTCTTATTTTGTTTACCTTGTTTGTTGTCAAAACCCAGGGCTTTTTTGTAGCAGGGATTAATTTGCATGTTAGGCCACATACCCCAAATGTAGCCAATCCTAATGAGTTTCTGCTGTTGGGTGTGGCCTATTATACTAATAAGTTCCTGCTGGGTGTGGCCAATTTAGGAGCCAGCCGGAACTCCGTTCCTGTGCGTTCCTGCCCCAAAATAGCCCTGATTAAAACTAGCAGTAACCCCCCCCTCCAGGGAACAGTACAAAACAAGAGAGGGGAAATGATTTAACAAAAAGATTGGGAATATAAATATGGGATGGATTCTATAATTGTGCAAAGGAAAGGAACTGGCAGTAGTGGACCTTTCCTCTACCTACAGCAGCCTTCTGTGACCCTGAAACAGCCTTACCCTGGGCTTGGGGGGCGGAGCTGCAATGAGGAGTGAGGATTAAGCAAAACTTGCCCCACTTCATTCTTGCATCAACAGAAGGTGTCCACTACCATGCTTGGTCTGTCAGAAGAAGGTGGAAGTTTTCACCTTATTTCCCTGCCTTGCTACAGCCCGTGCCTGGTGGCTTTTTACCATGGGAGTTCTGTAGCCCTCAGCAATGGCTTTTTAGGCATCATGTCCATGGGGTAATAGAGATCTCCCTCCATGATCCACTGTGCTGTTGCAACCTTGTAGGACCCACCTCCATGTCATCACTTGCGCAGTTAAAAACCAGCTGATTTGGTGCCGGGAAAATGTCTGTGAAGTGGGAGTTCCAAAACCTCTGTGCTGCAACAGAGCCAAGACTTTCTTTGGTACTCACCTAGATTGCTTCCAAAAGGCAACGCGCACAGCACAGTTGACCTTCTGAAGGTGACTTTCGCAACCAGGCAGGTTCGTATAGGAGCCAGTGAAATGCCCCAGTCCCAGACTGGAATAATCTTATACAGAGAACAACCTAAACAGAGGTTTGGGGCAAAAAAATGCTTTCCAAGTGGGAAAAGCAGAGCATGTGAACTGACTTTTTGTGAATTAGAATACTACTGATCCCACAGTGTAATAATACTTTGCCATCAAGTCACGGCAGCCGAAGAATCGTGGCGTTTTCAAGGCAAAAGATGAGCAGAGGTGGTTTGCCATTGCCTTCCTCTGCACAGCAACCCTTTGTCTTCCTTGGTGGTCTTCCATCCAAGTGTTAACCAGGGCCAACCCTGCTAGCTCCCGAGATTTCACAAGCCTAGAATACTGCTTGTCCCACAGCAGATGAATGAATTTTTTTCCTTCTCCTAATTTCCCCCAGTGGACTGGTTTTATTCTTGTGTGATGATGATGATGATCCCACAATAATTACAGGCTGTGCATCAGTAGCATGTTGTCAGAAGTGCAGGCATGTACGTGTTTTAGGAGGAAGGTAAAGCTGAAACTACAACAACCTTATCTAAATATACACAAGTCAAGACAAGTGTCTAGTTGGCAATCAGATGCCTGAGAGTCTATCAAGTAGCTGCCACTCCACACCAAGATTGCCAGAGAGCCTCATTATCACCTCCCCTGGATGCCGGAAGGAATGCAAAGTGGGTCGTTATCCAGCTGTCTGGTGTGCCACATCTCAGGTCTTGAAATGCACATGAGGTACTAATTCTCATTTCTGCCCTTCTGCATTGTCAGGCGTCTTGTGCATCAAACAAAGGCCAAAAAAATCAGTTTTCCCCCTCACCATTCTTTCCTCGCATTTCTATCTAACTCTTCCTCAGGAGATTAGAGTGGGATTATCCCACTTCCCTCCTTAACAAATCCTTATGAGGCAGGTTAGGCTGCAAGTGAGAGACAGGCTTAACACCGGTCAATCAGCTTCACGGTCCGAGCAGGGATTCAAACCCAGGTCTCCCTGGTCTAAGGCCAAAACACATGGCACAGTGTGCGGTGCAGATTCTCACCCATTACACTGTCACTTAAAACTAACCATTGTTTTTGGAACCAAAAAGCATTATTATTGTACCTGTTAATCTGTCTGTTAGTAAACTCAGCTAATTCCATTTTCATCCACAGAATGATATCCATTCATTTATGTGTGTGCGTTAAGTGCCATCAAATTGCTTCTTGCCAGTTTGATGTAGTGGTTTAGTGTAGTGATGTAGTGGTTAAGTGTGTGGACTCTAATCTGGGAGAACCGGGTTTGAATCCCCACTCCTCCACTTGCACCTGCTGGATAACCTTGGGCAAGCCATATCTCTGTACCAGCTGTTCTCTCAAGGACAGTTCTCTCAGAGCTCTCTCAGCCCCACCTACCTCACAGGGTGTCTGTTGTGGGGAGGAGAAGGGAAAGGAGTTTGTAAACCGCTCTGAAACTCCAAGTGAGTGAAGGGCAGGATATAAATCCAATCTCTTCTTCTTCTTCTCTTCTTCTGATTTATGGGGACCCCATGAATCAATTACCTTCAAAACACCCTATCACTAACAGCCTCACTCAGGTCTTTCAGACGGAGGGACATGGCTTCCTTGGTTGAGTCAATCCATCTTATCTTGGTTCTTCGTCTTTTCCTGCTGCCTTCAACTTTCCCTAGCATTGTTGTATTTCCCAGTAACTTGTCTTCCATAATGTGACTAAAGGACAATTGCCTCATTTTAAGTATTGAGGGGGAGGCGATGAATCAAACAAACAGGCTTTTATTCAAACCATTGCTTCAGCTCAAAGACAGCTCTATGAGAGCGGCACCTTAATTTATACTGTTTCCAACTCATAACTTCAAACAATGTAACTATGTACAAACAATCCTATTGGACCTAAGCGAGGCTCAGCAATTGGTTACCTAGAGTGGTTTAAGGACCAATGAGAGTATTTGTTAGCCAATCAGAAAGGGCCTTTTGCATCCCAAAGTCTCAGCAAGCTGTGGCTGTAAAATAATAAGAATACAACACCTCAGTTTAGTCTTTTCAGCTTCTAGAGAGAGTTCAGGCTTGATTTGATCTAGGATCCACTTATTTGTCTTTCTGGTGGTCCACGGTGTCCATAAAACTCCAACACCACATTTCAAATGAATCAGCTTTCTTCCTGTTAGCTTTCTTCATTGTCCATGTTTCACACCCATAGACGGTGATGGGGGATACTATGGTATGAATGAACTTGGTTGCCAGCAACACATCCTTACCCTCAAGAATCTTTTCTAGCCCCATCATGGCTGCCCTTCCTAATCTCAATCTCATTCTGATTTCTTGGTTGCAGTCTCCCTTTTGGTTCCCTGACTTTTTCCTCAATGTACATTGTTGTCCTCTCCTCCATTTTATCCTCATAACAACCTGAGAGGTCGGTTAGGTTGAGAGTCTGTGACTGACCCAAGATCACCAAACAAGCTTCCATGGCAGAGTAGGGATTTGAACCAGGGTCTCCCAAATCCTGGCCCCACACTCTAACCCAGGGGTGGGCAAATTATGGCCTGTGGGCCACATGCGGCCCACCACAGAGTTTTTTGCGGCCCACCAAGACAGTCGGCCACGTGGTTTCAGTCAGGCCTCCATTGGGCCCAGAACGCAGAGAAGCAGCTAGGGCTGCCAAGTCCAACTTGGGAAATATCTGAGGACTTTGGGGGTGGAGCCAGGAGACTTTGGGGGTGGAGCCAGGAGAAAGGAAGTGACATCATTTTGTGATGTCACATCCTGTGATGTTGCTTCCACATGCTGACACATGAACTCATGAAGTTTCCTAATACTGAATCAGGCCATTGGTCCATCAAGGTCAGTATTGACTACTCAGACTGGTAGTGGCTCTCCAGGGTCTCAGGCAGAGATCTTTAATGTCACCTATTACCTGATCCTTTTTTAGCTGAAGAGGCTGATACCTCCTGCATGTCAAGCAGATGCTCTATCACTGAGCAACGGCCCTACTGAATCCTTCCTCATCTCGGCAGAATATGAAGCCCTAAGTGCTACACAAGTGCTAAATATGATTTTCATATCATAAGAACAGGAGACAAGCCACAGTGGATCGGGCCAACAGCCCATCCAGTACAACACTCTGTGTCACAACAGTGGCCAAAAATACCAGGTGCCCTCAGGAGGTCCAGAAGCGGGGCCAGAACTCCAGAAGCCCTCCCACTGTTGCCCCCCAAGCACCAAGAATGCAGAGCATCACTGCCCCAGACAAAGTGTTCCATTTAGACCTTGTGGCTAATAATAGCCACTGATAGACCTCTGCTGGATGGGGACAGAGAGAGAGACAGACAGACAGACAGAAAAAAGAAAGAAAGAAAGAAAGAAAGGGGGAGCGGGAGAGAGAGAGAGAAGGAAAAGAGCTGGCAGACCCCAGCAGTTTACCACAGCAGCTTACCCCAGCAGCAACTTTGCACGCCACATGCAAAAGCAGGCCCTTCAGTAGAAAGAGCCTAGTCCCTCCTTAATCTCTGGGCGGGGCTCTCTTGCTCGCTCAGCTCTTAAAGGGGAAATGTCTGTTGAGGCTTTTTACTGCAGGGCAGGCTCTCTGCAGACATTTCCCTTTTAAGAAGTTCAGGCCTGGCAGGGAGAGGCCAGGGCAAGCTCCGACGTTCCCCTGCTGGCAGCCATTGCCTCCCCCGGTGGCCAATTTTGAAAAAGCGGGGGTAAGCTTTAAAAATCGGTGTTTCCCCCGCCCTACCGGGGGACTTGGCAGCCCTAGAAGCAGCGCTCCGGGAGAGAAGTGTCCAGGGGGCGGGCACATTACCAAGCCCCACCCCCTGCTCCCAGCAGCCCTGTTGGGTGACGAGGAGGCAGAAGAAGGAAGGTAAGTTACCTTCCCTCCCCCATCCTCCTCTTCCTGGGGCCGCAGCGCTCCGGGGAAGCCCTGCCCACTCCCACCCTCGCCTTCCCCGGGCCGCGCCAAAGTACAGCACTCCGGGGAAGCCCTGCCCGCCCCCACCCTCACCTTCCCTAGGCCACGCCAAAGCGCAGTGCTCCGGGGAAGCCCTGCACACTCCCACCCTCACCTTCCCTGGGTTGCACGGAGGTGCAGCAGGCAGGCAGCTGCTTTCGGCAATCTCTGTCCCTGTCCCTGTCTCTCTCTCCCTATTTTCCCCGTGTCTCTCTCTCTGTCTCTGTCTGTCTGTCTCTCTCTCTCTTGAACTTATTGACATGCAGTCAGATCACACTGTGAAAGAAATGTTTAATGCTGTGACATTAGTTGACTTTTACAAGTCTTTGTTTGCTGAAAAATTTCCATGTATGAAGAAATTTGCTGGGAAAATGTTCTCTATATTTGGGTCTACATATATTTGTGAGCAAAGTTTTTCTTGCATGAAGATCAATGAATAAATATAGATGCTCTTTGACAGACATTAACTTGCAGGCTGTGATGAGAATCTCAACAAGCAATCTCAATCCTGATTTCAAAAAAATTGTTAAAAAGTGTGATAGGGTACATTTGTCTCATTAAACTGATTCTAAAATTAAATATGCTCGCAGCTATAGATGATATGAAATTAGCACAATAAATAAATTGAATAAAACTACCACTATTTTATTTAATTTATATTTATTGATTTTTATGATACAATTTATACCTTTTCTGAAATGCAAAGTTAACTAATGAATGCAATCATTTTAAAAGGTGCGGCCCTCCGCTAACCTCCGCTCCCACAAAGTGGCCCCTGAGCCAAAACAATTGCCCACCCCTGCTCTAACCAGTACACCATGCTGGCTCACAAACTGTATGGCATGTTGTAATCAAAGGAAGGTTGTTTGGGGTGACTTTCTCTCTACTCGTCAGTCTTCCACTATCATACTCAGTATTCTCTGACCTGTAACCAGAGGGTAGAGAAAATGAATTTAGTTTTGCACTGTTGTAACCTCACCCTTCCGGTCTGTGCTGATCCCCATATATGAGGCATGTTATGTTTTATTTATTATTTTTAAAGAATTCTATCCTGCCTTTCAGCTTAGTAAGAGTTTAGGGTGGCTCATATACAATAAACATGTGTACATTAAAAAAAATTATAGGTTCCAGGACATGCTTAATCAGTACCATGCCATCTTAGGAATTGGGGGTGTGTGGTAATTTGACAATTTCTCTTTTTCTTCATACCTGGGGTCTTTTCAGGCTGTAGTCCTATCTTACATGTGGGTGGCCTAATTTTGCTGCTTTTGTGGTCACAAGGGTAACACCTTACTGTTTGATACAATGATATTAGGGGCTGTGTGGGTTACTGTCTCCAGACAACTGCAGAAAAAGGAGTCCATCAGCAGTGCAAAAAGGTTGTCATGGGGAAGTAGGGATGCCAGTCTCCAGGTGTGATCTTGGAATTACAGCTCATCTCCAGACTATAGAGATTAATTCCTCTGTAGAAAATGAATAAAGGGGCTGCGCTGGCTCAGAGGTTAAGGCACTAAGCTGCAGACCGGGAGGTCGGTAGTTTGGCAGTTCGAGACCCGAGTGCCACGTGACAGAGTGAGTTCCCATCTCTGGCCCCAGCTCCAGCCAAACTAGCAGTTCAAAAGCAAGAAATTGCAAGTAGATAAATAGGTACCACTTCGGTGGGAAGGTAATAGCATTATGTGCGCCTCGGCATTTAGTTATGCCAGCCACATGACCACGGAAAAGTCTTCGGACAGGGCTGGCTCTTTGGCTTGGAAATGGAGATGAGCACTGCCTCCTAGAGTCAGATTTGACTGGCTTTTGAGCAAGGGAAACCTTTACCCTTACTAGAAAATGAATGCTTTGGAGAGTGGACTCTATGGCACTGTACCCCACTGAGGTCCCTGTCCTCCCAGCCTCCACCCATAGATCTCCAGGAGTTTCCCAGCCTGGTCCTGGCAATCCTACCCCCCCATCCCCTGCCACTGGCCAGGGGAGATCTGACAAGCCTGTGGGGAAGCAACTCCTCAGCAACACATTTTCAACAGGGTAAAATAACAACATGCTTTTCCTCATCTCTTCAAATGGAAATGCTCTGGAACATCCCTCAAGATATTAGGACAACTAATAGCATAGAAACCTTTTTTTTTAACCCATTGTGTCTGGAGCAAAAAAAAAAATCACCACTCTACAAACGAAACAAAAGCAAACATAAAAAGGGAACCTTCTAAATTACCAGCATAAAGAACAAGATGATAAGAAAGATACATAAAATACAAAGAAATATTGTTGAATCAAAGTAGGACGGGCTTGTTCTTATATCCAGCAATTCTTATATAGCAACAGGAACTGAGTATGGGGCTCTGTTTGGATCAGGGACACCCAGTAAGGGGAACGGGTATTTTGTTCATATAAGAACATAAGAGAAGTCAATGTTGGATCAGGCCAGGGGCCCATCCAGTCCAACACTGTGACACACAGTGGCCAAAAACACCAGGTGACCTCAGAAGGTCCAACAATGGGGCCAGGACACTAGAAGCCCTCCCACTGTTGCCCCCCACCTCAAGCACCAAGAATACAGAGCATCACTTGCCCCAGACTGAGAGTTCCTATCTATACTTTGGGGCTAATAGCCACTGATGGACTTCTGCTCCATATGTTTATCTAATTCCCTCTTGAAGCTGTCCATGCTTGAAGCTGCCACCACCTCCTTTGGCAGTGAATTCCACGTGTTAATCATTCTTTGGGTGAAGAAGTACTTCCTTTTATCTGTTCTAACCCGACTGCTCAGCAATTTCATGGAGTGCCCACGAGTTCTTGTATTGTGAGAAAGGGAGAAAAGGACTTCTTTCTCTACCCACTCTATCCCATGCATAATATAAACCTCGATCATGTCACCCCTCAGCCGTCGTTTCTCCAAGCTAAAGAGCCCCAAGCACTTCAACCTTTCTTCATAGGGAAAGTGTTCCAACCCTTTTATCATTCTAGTTGCCCTTTTCTGCACTTTTTCTAATGCTATAGGAAACCCACATATAATTTCTTCCATCCACATATATTTTCACCAGCTGAAATCAATCCACCTTCACTAGGAATGCCAGCCTCCAGGTGGGACCTGGTGATTCCTCCAGAATTACAACTCATCTCCAGACTACAGAGATCAGTTCCCCTGGAGAATATGGATGTTTTGTGGGGTAGACCCTGGGGAGGACAGGGACTTCAGTGGGGGACGATGCCATAGACTCCACCCTCCAATCTCTAGAAAATTTCCAACCCAAAGCTGGCAACTCTACCCCCTACCCTTGCCAGTGGCCAGGGGGGACCTGGCAACTCTAACCCTGGTGGAATGAGCTCCCAGAAGAGATCAGGGCCCTGCGGGACCTTATGTAGTTCTGCAGGGCCTGCAAGACGGAGCTCTTCCACCAGGCCGCCCCGACAGAGAACCCTGTTCCCTGAAGTTATCTGAACAGCCTGTGCCTGCTGCACAAAGATCAGATCTAGGGGCTGACTGCTAGGATGGAGTATTGAAGGTTGGCCGCCATCTTTTAATTTATTTAATCATCTGATAATTTATTAGCATTATAATGTTAGCACCTTTTAATACTGAAATGTTTTATATAATTTAAGGACTATTTAAACTGTCTATTCGTTGTTTTTACTCTTCTGTAAGCCGCCCTGAGCCAGCCATGGCTGGGAGGGCAGGGTATAAATCTGATAATAAATAAAATAAAAAACTTTTGCACCAACTAGCACTGGCCTTGGGGGGGGTGGGGTACAGGCACTTACCTAGTTAGATCCTACAAACATGTGCACTCATCTAGTTAGACCCTAAGCTCATGGCCAAGGATAGAATCAAATCAGCTTCTCCTTTTCAAAGTTCCACCTCAGCTCAGAAAAAATGGAGCAGAAGTACCCAGTTTCAGTTCACCAAAGCAATTACAGAGATTCTTCAAGCACAGATGGAGGTGCTGACAAGATTGCATTGGTTCAGGAGATGCTGAGGGTATAACTTGTGTTTATTATTTATTTATTTAGGATTTTTCTAAGATGCCTCTTCAGAGTTGGGAAAAGGTCCCCCGGCCCAGGTATTCATGCATTAAATTATGGTCTCCCTGTAAAAGGACGTTTGGAAAAAAATGTTTTTTGTTGATAACAGAATGCTTCCTTGATTTTTTAAAAATGTTGTTTCAGTTTGCTTAACTGCTTTCCCTTTGGAAAACAATAGCTTCAAAAAAGATTTCACACCAGGTGGTTGCCTAAGCCTACAGAGCAGAAAGAGATTTCCTTTTTAGCTGGATGATACCATTGACTGCTAAAATGCCCAGCACTGGGAATTATGGAAGGGATGCCCTTATTAGGGCACCCTGACATCATATCAGCTTCCTGGACACTTCAAATTAAAGGTGTTTCCTGTTTTCCCATCTAAGAGCATTGGTATTAAAAGAGAGGAGCTGGTGATTCCATAAGAACTTAAGAGAAGCCATGCTGAATCAGGCCTATCCAGTCCAACACTCTTCTGTGTCACACAGTGGCCAAAACCCAGGTGCTATCAGGAGGTCCATCAGCGGGGCCAGAAGTACTCCAGAAGCCCTCCACTGTTGCTCCCCAAGCACGAAGAATACAGAACATCACTGCCCCAGACATAGTGGTCCAAATGGCTTCTGTATGTTAGCTCACCTGGAATCTCTATAGGGCCATATTCAGACAGGGTGAGTCCTTAAACTTTGTTTAACAGCAACAACAATAAAAAGAGGTTAATTTAGTCATTTTCAGTATATACCAAAAAGAACTACACAGGATTATGAAGGAATTACCCACACACACACAGGAACAGATCTAACACACAAGAACCTCGAACAAGGATTTTCTATCATCTGCACAAAACACACAAGTTCAGAGATCCAGGGATCTATTGCTTCAGGCAAAGGCATGTACACTGTAGCGGTGTCTGGATACAGGGACTCTATTCTCAGACCTATACCATCTGTGTCCCCCCCCCACACACACGTGATGTGGGAGACACCACAGACTTCCTGAGAAAAATACAATCTATTAACAATCTCCCAGGAAACGCTGTTTTGGCCACCATGGATGATACACCAACATCCCTCACAAAGATGGACTACAAGCTATTAGGAACACCATCTCTGGCAACACTACAGCCAGCCTTGCTACCAAGCTCTGCCATTTTGTCCTCAGCTGCAATGACTTCAGATCTGGTGATGACTTTTTTCCTGCAGATCAATGGTACAGCCATGGGTACCTGCGTGGCACTACAATATGCCAACATTTACATGGCTGATGTGGAACATCACTTCCTCAGCTGCCATCCATTAACACCCCTCTTGTACCTGAGATTTATTGATGACATTTTCATCATTTGGACACATGGGAAAGAACCACTAGGGAAATTTAACCAGGCCTTCAGCAGCTTCCACCCCACCATCAACCTGACCACGAACCAGTCCATGCAAGAAGCACATTTTCTAGACAACACTGTACAAATGTTGCCTAGCAAGGCACAGCATGTGCTCTTAGGGACTTTTTAATGTTCATAAGTTTGAACTTTGGGTTGTTATGCCTTGAAGGACTACATGCACTCTTCACTGCTGTAAGAGGTTCCAGTCTATTCCAGGAAGCATGCACCTGCCATGGTTCACATCAAGACAGAAACAAGGACCCCATTGCACAAGGATTCTCCTGTCAACTTGCGCTAGGCAACCCCATCCCCCCCACATACCTTTGGAATTATTCTAAGTGAAGTTACCTAGCAACTAATCTTCCGCCTATCAACTGGCCGAGCTAGGGCCATCAAGGAACAATAGAATGGCTTGGTGACTCATCGGACGCTTGCCCAGGTGTCAGTTCCTGTCTAGCCCCTAGTGTTGCAATATTGACCACCCCTCCACATCCCCTCCTCTTTTCCCTTTTACCAATGGTAGGGTTTGTAGGGATGGACTGAAAAGTGTGTTAGGGGGATGTGGTCAGTGCTGCCCGCCCCCAAAATCACCTAATAAAAGAGGTTGCATTCCATGCAATTGGTCTGTTGAGCTTCCACGACCCCTATCTGCTTTTACCCCCTCAAGTCCAGCTTGCTATCCCAATACCCTTCCTCCATCTTTGATCTCTGTAGTGTACAGACAGAGAAAAGCGTGTTTCTGCCGGTTCAGAGCACGCTCCCTATTTCCTTTTCAGCCCCTCCATTCTTCTTTTGGAATGGACAACCCATCTCCAGGACAGGTAAAGTATCTCCCAATCAACGTGTCTCCTGCTCATGCAAAAGTGCGATTTCTCTACCTGAGCTTTCCTAAAGCTGTGTGTTAGTGTGTGTGATTCTGTTTTTGTATGCTTGAGAACTTTTTACAGTAAACATCATTTAAACGGACCTACGTCTCAGTGCCTATTTTCTGGGAACTCCTGGAAGGGGCGGGACCTTGGTATAGTTGGCTGTAACCCGGTTATTTGCCAATTGCTAATCGTAAAACCAGAGCAATTCGGCTAACACAAATACATAATGGAAGCATACAAACCGCCTTATACCAGAAACTTACTGATAGCCAGACATACCTACAGTCACCATCCTAGACACACCAAATGATCCATTGTTTACAGCCATACTCTACAGCTGCATCTGTTCCGATCCCTCAGACAGAGATTCTCACTTTCAGGATGTACAACAGGCAGGTGTGAATTTGCTTCAGTTCCATAGCCAGACCATCCATTCACACATTACAAAGACCACATAGTAGACACATGGCCACCACAAGGACTCTTGGTAAGACACATACTTGGAGTTCCATACTGAAAACTAAAATTTGGATTGGGTCCACGGTGCACAAGAAGAAGGGGCTTAAACTCTCCTGCCCAGTTTTCTCAACCTGAAATGGCCCCAGGGAGCCACTGTTTGCCTATTTAGGACAACTTCGGCATAGTCATCAGTACATGTCAGTTTCCCTAATGGGCAAATGGTGTGTCCCTAGGGCTGTTCAGGTCAGGAAAATAAGTAAATCCCTTATAGTTAGGAACATATACTTTCATGAGCAGGTGGACCAACATATGCCAAAGGTCTAAACTAAGTGTGAAGGCACCTTTAAGCCCACAAAGTTTTTTTAAAGGTATAAGCATCCGTGTGCATGTACACTTCTTCAGATACAGTCACACAAAGATACATGCACAGGAAAGCTTATACTTGAATAAAACTTTGTTGGGCTTAAAGGTGCCACTGTACACCAAAGAAATATTGTTGCAAACCAGACCAACACGGCTGCACACCTGAATCTATCTCAGTGTGAAGGGTACAGGCGGAAGTGGTGGAGATCATAAAGAAACATTCTGTTAAAATTCCTGTTCTGTTCTGTTCTGAAACTCCCTAGGTGACCTTGGGCAAGCGCTATCTAAACAGCCTAAACAACTCAGGGGTTTTTTGAATGCATAAAACTTAGAAATGTAGCTTTGTATGTTGTCCTGAATGCCTTGGAGGAAGGGTGTGTGTGTGGATTTAAAAGGTAATAAACAGAGGTGTTGTAAAATCTTTTATGGCCACTCCCACTTTCCACCCCATTAACTATCCAGACTTACTATATAATATGATCTGGGCATAATAGTTTGGTCCAGAATAGTTTAGTCCAAAGATGAACAACTCGAATGGGATGCTCTTCCTGATTCAACAGAAGAAAGAAAAATGTGATAGATCAGAAGAACATAGTGTTTGTACACATATGAAAACATGAAGCTTCCTTTAATTCAGGGGTCCCCAACCCTTTTGAGCCTGTGGGCACCTTTGGGATTCCCACACAGTGCAGTGGGCACAGCCACAAAATGCCTGCCAGAGAACGGCTGCTGCAGAAGTCACACAGGGAAGATCCCTTAGGTGTGATAATAGCTGCTGCCAAAACAATATTTTTTTAAAAATCTGCACAGCCAGTGAAATCTGCAATAGCCAATCAAAAGCTTTGCTGTCCAAAAGCCTCACCTGATCCCCACCCGCTTTCTAAAGGCACCTGGCAGGCACCATAAAAGGTGTTGGCAAGGCGCCATGGTGCCCGCAGCACCATGCTGGGGACCCCTGCTTTGACTGAATTGAACCATTGGTCTGTCACAATCAATATGGTCTTATCTGACTGTCCATGGCCCTCCAGGGTCTCTGGCTGAGGTCTTTCACACCACCTGCCTCCTTTTTTTTTTTTTTTAATCCATTTTTATTAAGGTTTTTAACAATGTGTAAAATTAGACAACCAAAAAAAACAATATTCATATTGAAATAAGGTGAACCATCGTAATATTTACACTAATACAACCAGCTGAAAAACTTGGACCATGTAAAGGTAGGGTCGCTATTACATGCAGGATTTAACAAATAACTCATTCTATCCAGTTCTGCCCATTCCATTAGTTTATCAACTATAGCTTCTCTTCCCGGTATAGCTGAAGACTTCCAGACTTTTGCCCTTGTTATACGTGCCGCTGTAAGCATATAGGTTATTAACTTCAACTCAGTCATTGGCAAGTTATCTGCTAACATGTTTAATAAAAAGGCTTCTGGTTCTAACTCTATATCAATACCCACAATTTCCAAAATCAACCTCTTAACCATAGTCCAAAACTTCTTCATTTCCGTACATGTCCACCACATATGATATAGTGTTCCCCTAGCCTTTCCACAAACCCAACATTTATGTGAGGTTATGCCAAAACATTTATTTAATTTGTCTGGTGACCAGTGCCACCTATAAAACATTTTATATATGTTTTCTTTATAGCTTACGGTCTTTAGAAATTTAATCGATTTCCATATCTTAGACCATTTGTTTATTTCTACCGTGTGGCCAAAGTCTTCCATCCATTTGACCATCCCCGTTTTAACTTCTTCATCTTTCATTTCATCTTGTAAAATTATTTCATACAATTTTGTGATTAATTTCGAGTCATTATTTAGCCAAGCTTTATCTAATTTATTTGGATTCCTGTAAAAACCTTGTTTTCTATCTTCTTTAAATCTAGACTTAAGTTGGTTAATTTCCAACCAAGTTAGGTTGATATTTAGTTCTTCCCGTATTTGAGCCTCAGTTTTCAGGTTATCCTTATTGTCTAATAGCATTTCATATTTTAGATTTTTGTTATATGTCATTAAGGAGGGTTTAATGAAGGCTGTTCAGGTCAGGAAAATAAGTAAATCCCTTATTTACTTATTGAATTGGACTGAATTGGACTGAATTGGACCATTGGTCTGTCACAATCAATATGGTCTTATCTGACTGTCCACGGCCCTCCAGGGTCTCTGGCTGAGGTCTTTCACACCACCTGCCTCCTGATGTTTGTAGCTGAAGAGGCCAGGGGTTGAACCTAGGAGCTTCTCCATGCAAAGCATGAATCATAGCCCCTCCCCATTTTGTGCTTTACTGCCTTGTTTTAGAACCTAGAGGACATTTCCTCACTCAGTGTACAGTAAGAACGATTCCCAGTGCAATCTTAAGCATTCAGTGAATGCAAAGAATGCAGAACCCAAATCAGAAGCCCTTCTTGAGTCAGCAAGGAGGTGATGGGGAAAGACAAGAGAGCTACAACGGGGGAAATCATGGGGTGGCGCAAGAAGTTTTTACTTTTTTGTGAAACCGCTGAACATGCTTTAGTTTTTGCAATACTGGAAGTTATCTGCAGTGCCATTCTATGCCGAGTTACAGCCTTCTAAGCCCACTGGCTTCAAGCATATAACTCTGCTTAGGATTGCACTGACAGCCTTAGCAATCACCTGTTGCCATCCAACTCAGCTACAGACAAATCAAGGCACCTAACCTCCTATATCCTGGCTAGGCTGGTGAACAACCAACAGCAAAAGTTTTGGACAACCAAGATCCCGATCGATTGCATGTACCTGGATGCTTCCACTGTGGGTGTGTTTTCTTCTTGCTTTGTTTTAGCCCAGCAGAAAAGAAGCCACACTTTCTTTTTTCTTTACTCAGTTTCTTCCGCTTTTTAAACTAATAATGGAGGGGGGGAGAACTGCTGAGTTAGACACCAGTAGGGCTGTTGCTCCTCGTACATCCTCAATGCCAGATTTATCGTAAGCTTTGCAAGCGTTGGCATTCCCAAATGAACTGAGCATAGGCAAAAATTTTGTATCACCGCATCAGTATGACAGTAGTTCCACAAATACTTCCCACTTCTGAAAACATTGTGTATGATTTCATTTTTCTTCCAACAGCAAACATCAGCAGACAACTGAGCAGAAATTTCCCCAAGTGCCACAACTAAGCTATCCAAGCTGTGTGGAAAGGGGGAAAGGATACAAGTTTTTAAAAAGAAAGAAACCCACTGGGCATGGAGTATCAGTTATATGATTGTGTCTAGCAGGGCTTTTTTGCAACAGTGCCCTGACCTGGTGGTCCAAGCTAGCCCAATCTTGTTAGATCTTGGAAGCCAAGCAGAGTTGGCCCTGCTTAGCTTTTGGATGGGAGAACACCAAGAAAATCCACTACACAGAACCAGGCAATGGCAAACTGCCTCTGATCCCCTCTCCCCTTGAAAAACTTACAGGGTTGCCATAAGTCAGCTGTGACTTGATGGCACTTTCCACCACTACCACTCAGTGATAGTGAGTACTGGTACCGTTTTTTTGGGGGGGGGGGGGAGAAGTGTGCTCTTCCAAGTTCAGATCATTGTGTGCTGACCCACTCCACTCAGCCAGAGAAAGAGGTGGTGGACATTCAGTAGGTCCCCCTGATCACCAGTGAAGGGGGGGGGGGTAGAATTGCCAGTTCCAGGTTGGAAAGCTCCTGGAGATTTGGGGATGAAGCCTGGGAAGCCTTAGTGGGGTACGATGCTGTCAAGTCCACCCTCCAAAGCATCATTTTCTCCAGGGGGACTGACTTCTATAGTCTGGAGAGGAGCTGTAATTCTGGGGGTTCCCCAGATCCCACCTGGAGGCTCGTATCCCGAACCCTCAGGAACAGCCTTGCAGGTATCTGCAGGAGAGGAGAACTGATGGAAATTGGCACAAGCATAACCAGTGTAGTGTCAATAGTCTGGCCTAATTGCAAACAGAGGACTGGTAGCTGGATAAAGCAGGAAGATCCATCCTGATATCAGATGAAAGATAAAAGGATTGTTGCAGCTGTTTAGACTGAGTAGGATCAGTCTCTGTAATCGGCCTTTCCTACGGCCTCAGGATTTTGGGGAACCAGATTTGTTTTAAACTATAAATCTTGCCCTCCGTTACCAGGTGTTCGTAAAGTAGCAAATGTATAAAAACGGGTTCACTGCCATGAGGTAAGTTTTGTGGCACGCAAGTAAAATACAGAGATCACTGAGGCAGGATTGGTATATAAACAACAAAGAAAACTTATCTATTTATGGGTTGGTTTCAAAGAACAGATCAGCAGTGCAGGTCTCCATATAGAGGATTTTAGGGAACCAGATTTGTTTTAAACTATAAATCTTGCCCTCCATTACCAGGTGTTCGTAAGGTAGCAAATGTATAAAAACGGGTTCACTGCCATGAGGTAAGTTTTGTGGCACGCAAGTAAAATACAGAGATCACTGAGGCAGGATTGGTATATAAACAACAAAGAAAACATCTATTTATGGGTTGGTTTCAAAGAACAGATCAGCAGTGCAGGTCTCCATATAGAGGATTTTAGGGAACCAGATTTGTTTTAAACTATAAATCTTGCCCTCCGTTACCAGGTGTTCGTAAGGTAGCAAATGTATAAAAACGGGTTCACTGCCATGAGGTAAGTTTTGTGGCACGCAAGTAAAATACAGAGATCACTGAGGCAGGATTGGTATATAAACAACAAAGAAAACATCTATTTATGGGTTGGTTTCAAAGAACAGATCAGCAGTGCAGGTCTCCATATAGAGGAGAAACCTCGCTGAGGCACATCAATGTAAGTTACTTATGACTTCAGAATTTGGTTTAAGTTTTCTTCAATGCTTTCAGGCACAAACAGGCTTTTACTGACTAGCCAGCCACTAGGTCAGATCCTTTCACAGTGTTAAGGTTGCCAGGTCCCTCCCGGCCACTGGCAGGGGATGGGGGAGTAAGGTTGCCAGACCCAGGTTGGGGAACTCCTGGAGATTTGGGGATGGGGCCTGGGGAGGACAGGGACCTCAGTGGGGTATAGAGTTATAGAGTCCACCCTCCAAAGCAGCCATGTTCTCCAGGGAAACTGATCTCTGCAGTCTGGAGAAGATTTGTAATTCTGGGGGACCCCCAGGTCCCACCTGGAGACTGGCATCCCAAATCCATGCACGCAGGATTCCACCCACACCACCCTGCCCTTTCCCAAGAGTCAGACTAAATGGTACAAGGTCTGCTCATTGCCAACAACAGGCCTAACTATCAGGTACCCTCTTCTCTCCCTGCCACCCCACCAAGCAGAGCTACCGTTCAAACTGTCTGTTCTTTTGCTGAGCCAGGCCTGAGCTTTCACTGCTCTCTCCCTGAGGCTGATCTGAATTCCTCCTGCCATGCTTCCTTCCCACATCCCATCCCCCTTCTGAAAGGTGATGCTGGCACAGCACTCCTGTAGGCTTGGCTGAGTAGCTGTTCTTCAGGGGTGGGACAGCCTCCTGTCTGTCACTGTATCCAAAGGAGCAATATGATAGAACAGACAACCAATCCAGTGCAGGGCAATACAGGACATCTTGGAGGGCCGGCCTATCCACTAGGTGCACCTAGGCAATTGCCTAGAATACCAGAGGTGAAGGGGAGCAAACCAGCCCTATCGCCACCCTAACTTACCCTGGAAGCAGCAGCTCTGGAAGTGACCCCAACCTCATGGGCCCTCTTCCTCCTTACCACTCTATGGTGCATGGAGAGGAGGGGGGCAAAGTCTTCCTGCCTCTGCATGGTACAGTGGGGGACAGGACGCAAGGAGAGTGGGCAGGGGTTTCCTGTCTCCCCTCAGTGGAGTGGGGGCAGCCCTGACATCCAGAAAAGCATAGAAGATTCCAGGTTTTGCCAACTGAAACATAGTTCATGGTCTATGTGCTTTTTGTTGGGGTGTGTGTGTCTGTCTTTTTTCCATTAAAAATATTCGTAATGGCACAGGAGTCCTTGTTTCAGTAAGCAGAATTGGGTAGGGATGATCTTCTGGACAGAAATTCCTGAACTAGAACATCTGGAAATTCCTGAACTGAAATAATCTTGTGCCTAGGGTCCTGTTAGGTTCCCCTGGTAGATAGTTTGATCCCTCCCCCTAATTTATGTTTAAATAATTCAACTGATTGATTTGGAACCTCAGAATACATCCCATTCTATCAGTGTGACTTTCTTGGCATAAGATGTGCAACCTCCAATGATTATCACAAATTCTCACATCCGGCAAGCCCAGCCTGACCTAAACTTTCCTGGTAGAGACTCAGTTTTTAGAGAGTTAGGATTATCTTTCCTACTAGAGAACATCTCTACTAGCTCTGCATACCTCTTCTTCTGTGACAGCCTTTGGTCACCTGACCTTAAATAACTCTTTTTGTGGAAGGGGATCTCCAACAGGCAAGAGAATGGTTTAGGAAAAGAAAAGGTTTCTAAAAGAGGATCCATTTTCCAATCTATGCCCTGGATTAAGACAGAACCAGCTGGAGGAAGTAAAAAAAAAAGCAGAAACAGGCACATTTCTGCAAAGCAGAAATAGAAAGCTCACTTCCTCACAGTTTGAGCTACGCTGACAATGTGGGGAGACAGGAAAGACAGCCTTCTGAGCAGGGAAAAAAGCCTATCTGACTAACAAGAATGTCTGGAGAATCAAATGGCATGGGAGATCCTAGCCTGAGTTGTATTCTTAGCCCCTAGCATGACAGTAGGGACACAGCCCAGGCAGAAGCAACTTGTGGCATACCTGCACAAAAGCAGAAAGGTCCTGATTGTAGCCCCAAGTTGAGCTGTCTGTCTGCTGCACTGAGGCCTGTTTCCCACCTCACAAGATCAGAGGTAAAGCCACGTCCAGGACTTACGTGCGTAAAGGGCCATCAAACTGCAGGCAACTTATGACAACCCCAGCAAGAGGCTTTCAAGGCAAGTGAGAAGCAGCGGTGGTCAGCCATTGCCTTCCTCTGACGAGTCTGCCTTGGAGGTCTCCCTTCCAAGTACTGACCCTGCTTAGCTTCTGAGATCTGACAAGATCAGGCTACACCAGGCTGCCTTCCCAGTCCATCCAGGACTTAGGGGGATGAGAAAATTGCATATGTAATGAGGTATACTTTGGACATCAATTCCAGTGTACATCCCAGAAAGATGACCTCCCACTGGTAGTCTAGAACAAGGATTCTCAACTCAGATTCTCTTCCATCCATCTGGAGGTAGCCAGATCCAGTGCCTTTGTTCACTTTTACACATGTTGTAGGTGGACAAAACAACTGCACAGATTGGAGCAAAGAAATAAGATAAACTGACTGGGCACTTGGAACATTGAATATAAAACCTTCCCTCGCATTACCCCCCCCCCCCCGGCCCCTGGAAAAAACACATCGGGCATGTGTAAGACGTCCCTTTGCATACATCAAATGAACGCTCAGTTGCCTGCGGTGCCTGTGAATTGGATTTAGCAATAGCTGTGTGGCTTGCATGCAGATGCAGCTGTGAAGAGAAATGAAGGAAGTGGTTGTCTAATACTTATAAAAGGCCACTAAATCACCCCTTCTGTTCAAAGAATGCTGCGGAAACATCTGAGCTAACCAGGGCAGGAGACAAATTCAAAACAGAAGCAGTGCCAATTTGCAGCTTCCACATTTAAAAAAAAGGGAAGAGACCAATTGCATTGCTAAGATTTAAGCCCAGATCCAGACTCAACTTTTGAAGGGAAAATCAGGATGTACATCCTGTGCATATCATATCCCTATTGTCCATATACTATTTCTCTGTTTTTATTCTACCCTCCCTTCAAGGAGTTTGGGGTGGCATATGTAGCTCCCAAACCATGTTGTCCTCACAACAACCCTGTGTGGTACGTTAAGCCAAGAGAAGGAGGAGGAGGAGGAAGAGGAGATGGGATTTATACCCTGCCCTTCACTACCCAAAGGAGTCTCAGAGCAGTTTACAATCTCCTTTCCCTTCCCCTCCCCACAATAGACACCCTGTGAGGTAGGTGGGGTGAAGAGAGCTCCTTTGAGAATTGCTCGTGAGAGAACAGCTCTGAAACAGCTTGTGACTGACGCAAGGTCACACCAGCAGGTGCATGTGGAGGAGCAGGGAATCAAACCGGGTTCTCCCAGATTAAAGTCTGTACTTCTAACCACTACACCAAACTGTCTCTCAGAGACACTGGCCCAAAGTCATTCAGTGGCTGAGGAAGGATCTGAACCCAGGTCTTGACAATCAAACAACTATGCCATGGGTTCCACACAAAGACTCATAATTTTGTCTAATGCTAGTGTCAGATTAGGATCTGGGAAACCCAGTTTCAAATCCCCATGCTGCCAGTGAAGCTCACTTGGTGACCCTTGAGCCCATTAGTCTCTCTCAGCTTACTCTACCTCACAGAGTTCTTGTTGTAAGGATAAAATGGTGTATGGGGGGATTTTTAAAATTAATTTACTTCATTTATACCCCATTATTCTTCCCAATGGGGGCTCAAAGAAGCTTACAACACTCTCCTCTGCTCCAAATTATCCTCACAACAACCCTGTGAGGTAAGTCAGGCTGAGAGTGCGTGACTGGCCCAAGGTCACCCAGCAAGATTCCATGACAGAGTGGAGATTTGAATCTGGGTCTCCCAGATCCTAATCCGACACTCTAACCATGTATACCACTTTGGGTCCCCACTGAGGGAGAAAAGTAGGGCGTAAAGATCTGAAATAAAAATAAATAAAAATAAATCTATCCCCGTCCACCCTAAATGAGCCATGCAATAAACAAAATGAGCTGTGCAACAGTTTGGATGGAAGCATTTGTACAACACATAAGCATAACTTCTAAAGCAATATATCAACCTTTGTTTGGAGCTATCCAAAGAAGACAGATGCACTCACTAACAAATTCACAGGAAAAAGTGTTACAGATTGTGACTGAGAATGATAACTTGTGTATTGTTCAGGTTTAGTACTCTTGAGCTTGTACTGCTTTGAAGATGCAACCTTAAACACATTTACTGGGGAGTTAGTGTCACTGTAGTTACTGGCTTATTATAATTATTGTTAAATGGGCTATGGACCTTTACAGTTATTGAGGTCAGTAAGACTTACCAATTAACAGGCTTAGAACTGCGCTACATTAAAAAAATGAACTGCGCTACATAAACTACAAGGGACGTCCCGGCTTCTGTTCACAACAGTGAAACTAGACCGATGGTGCCCTCAAGTGGAGAGCAGTAGTTTCAGATGCAGCTAGAATCTCTGTAGATTGCAAAGGGATACCCAAGCTATTCAATTGCAGCAAATTAAACAAAGATCTGCCCTTTTAAGGTGCCACTGGACTTTTGTTTCCTTTCTGAATAGGGCATTCAGCAACGCAACGTGCTGAATTGGCAGTTGGTCTGAAACAGAAGCAACTCCAGTATATTGGTAGAATAGCAAACTACAAATCAATGTCAAATGTTCTAATGGTGAAGTTGGCCAAATCTGAGGATACTTAGATCTGGTGACTGGAGCCCTGAATGGACAAGACAGATCTTCCTACAAACCAGAAAAATGCCCCAACTTTGCAGAAAAATCTGAAATCTAACACACACACACACACACACACACACATATACATATTGGAGGCTAAAACTAAAAGGATAAAAGGAGCACCTTTCGCTTTAAGAAACAGAAGCCCTCAGTGGCCATTGCTAGGCAACCACAGCATTCTAGGCTTTGTTTTTGTCAGTAAAAGGCAAGGGGAGGGGGCAGGGCCCCTTCCAGAACTGTTTTGGCTCTTGATGGAGGACTTGTAGAAGCCAGGACTGGCAGTGACCAATTGGTGACTTGATAACGCCCAACTTGCATGAGTCATCTAGGCATGGCTGCTTGCTACTATTCAACATAAGACAGACACCCTGTGAAAGCTAGTGCGGTGTAGCAATTAGAGCTTCAGAACAGGGTTTGGAAGACCCAGGTTTAAGATCATCAATCTGCCATGGAAGCTCATGAGGTGATGCTGGGCCAGCCACATACTTTCAAGCCTAACCTACCTCACAAGGTGATTGTGAGGATAAAAAGGAGAAGAGGAGAATGATGTGAGCTGCTTTGGTCCCTACTGTGGAAAAAGGTGGGATATAAATGAAGTAAATGAATAATGAAAATGAGATCCCCCCCCCCCTTCTGCAAATCCTTGCAGGTTCCAACTTGTATACTTGCTAAACTTGTGAGAAGATGTACAGCCTGCAATGTAACATGAAGCTGCCTTCTACTGAGTCTAAAAGGTCAGTATTGTCTACTCTCCAGGGGCTCACATCTTTCATCACATCACCCACTAGAAGTTCCTTTTCACTGGAGATGCTGGGGATTGAACTTGGCACCATGGATCATTTCGTAGAAAAAGAGGTGCAGGAGCTCATTAGCATAACTCATTAGCACAACTTATTTGCATATATTAAACCACTTGACATCACCGGAAGTATGTCAGAAGGCGAGGGAGGGAGGGAAAGAAAGAAGAAGAAGAAGAGATTGGATTTATATCTCGCCCTTCACTCACTTAAAGAGTCTCAGAGCGGCTTACAAACTCCTTTCCCTTCCCCTCCCCACAACAGACACCCTGTGAGGTAGGTGGGGCTGAGAGAACTCTTTCCCAAGCTGTCCTTGAGGGAACAGCTAGTACGGAGCTATGGCTTGCCCAAGGTCATCCAGCCAGGTGCAAGTGGAGGAGTGGGGAATCAAACCCGGTTCTCCCAGATTAGAGTCCGTGCACTTAACCACTACACCAGACTGGCGCACGTAACAAAGAAAGACAGACAGACAGACAGACAGACAGCTACTAAGCCTCAGAATCCAAGCCTCAGAAATACCACTAATCTGGGAGGATAGCTTCAGTGGTGGCTGAAGCCTTCAGAAGGCTGGTCGGAGGAACAAGGAACATTCCAGGGGACGGGGTCATTTTGCTGCAGCCATGACACAAGCAGGCATTCCCCCGCGGGAGGGTGGCACCAACTCCCGGAGCTGAGCTCCCCCGAGCTCCTGCTTGAAATGACTCCTGCTTGGCACCATCCATATACAAGGCATACACGATCAAGGCACGACACTAATAGCTGATGTCAGTTGCCCTGATATTTGCAGTAATCCCATTATTGACACTTAATGGTATATCATTTTATTCAGGACTATTTTTGGGCAGAAATGCACAGGAACAGAGTTCTGGCTGGCTTCCAAGTTGGCCACACCTACAGCCTCCCCACCCCCTCGCAAGCCATGGGGTGCCTGGGGAAGCCAAGCTGGTCCAGGGAGGGAAGGCAGTTTAAACTGCCTCCCCCCCTCAAGTTCCCCAGGCGCCCGGCAGCTGTGGGGCAGCTGGAGCAGCTGATCCAGAAACTGCCTTCCTTCCCTTGGGTTCCCCATGCACCCCGCATCATGCCACGGGGCACCTGGGGAAGCCGATCCTGGGAGGGAGCTGTGCTGTTGGAGGTGTGGCCTAATATGCTAATGAGTTTCTGCTGTTGGGTGTGGCCTATTATGCTAGTGAGTTCCTGCTCTTTTCTACAAAAAAAGCCCTGATTTTCTACAAAAAAAGCCCTGATTTTATTTAATAATACTAAGTGAACAAGACAGCATGCAGGCAGAGTGGAGTAGCTGACCAGAAGGAGATTATCTGATTTATAGCTAATACTTAATTTTTGTGCCATCAAATCACAAGCCCACCGGAAGGTGGGGAGGGTGGGATACAAATTGAATAAATAAAATAAAATAAACAAGCTGACTTATGGCAACCCTATGGAGATTTCAAGACAAGAGACATGCAGAGGCCATTTTGGCATTGCCTGCCTCTGCATAACAACCCTAGACTTCCTTGGTGGTCTCCCATCCAAATACTGACCAGGGCTTACCCTATTCAACTTCCAAGATCTCACAAGATTGGGCTAGCCTGGGCTATCCAGGTCAGGACCAGTGTTCCCTCTAAGATGAGCAACTGTGAGCTAGCTCACAGTTGTTTAGCCTCCGGCTCACGCATTTCCATCTCAGCTCAGGAAGGATGGTTTCAGAGCAAACTAATTTATGCAGTAGCCAAATTGCTCACTCACAACTTTAATGCTGGTAGCTCACAAAGTAGAATTTTTGCTCACAAGACTCCACAGCTTAGCGGGAGCATTGGTCAGGACATAGGTAGTATTGGACTAGATTTTACAGTATATGGTTCAGATTAAAAAAAAAAAAAAACTTTAGCAACTGCCGTTTTGACACCTTGAAGTTTAATGGGCCTTTACTGTGGTTTAGGTTTAAGGATGTTCTTTCCCTCTGCCTGGCCATGCGGTGATGACATACTGTATTCATACCTCAAATGGTTTGGGATCAGGCTGTTGGTCTGCATTTATCTGAATTAGCTCGGTAGTTAACGTGTCTGGTTACCAATGCATAATGCTTATGTACTCAGCAGATCCATCAGAGGTCCCTTGATAGATTCAAAAGCTGCTTGAGTTCCAATCAGTGAGGTATCTCCCAATACATCCATTTCATAGCATGATCCCACATCCAGGAATGTCACTTCTTAGATTTTGCTTGCCATTAAACTAAACCTGACAAGCATGTCTCTGGAAAGCCAAAAAGGTTAATTGTAAGAAGTGGTGGCTGTCAGGACAGGTTATGTCCAAGATGAGAGTGTTTGTTTACGAGCATCATGAGAGCTTTGCTAAAATGTTTCTGAACAGCCAAAAGCGCATGCTAATCTCAGTACTTGTGAACAAAAATCAAAGCCTTCTCTAGAAGTTCAAATACGGTCTCCATAAACCATATACTGTAATTGTGTGATCTACATGCTACAGAAGACAATTTGTACTGTTTTGCTATGCTAAACTTGCCTGAGGGGAAACCTCTTTGGGAACAGAACTATACACATCCTTGAGTTGGCCAGAAATATCTGCTTTGTTTTTCTTGCCAACCTGCATTATACCTTGTCCACAACATTTATTACATTTAAATCTCACCCTTTCTCCAAGGCGCTTAGGACAGCCCAACAGTTCCCCATCCAATGCCCCCTCTAAGCTGCAGAGTCTTGTGAGCAAAAATTCTACTTTGTGAGCTACTGGCATTAAAGTTGTGAGGGAACGATTTGGCTACTGCATAAATTAGTTTGCTCTGGAGCCATCCATCCTGAGCTAAGACAAAAATGTGCAAGCCAGAGGCTAAAAAACTGTGAACTAGCTCACACTAACTCAGCTTAGAGGGAACACTGCCCCCATCCCATTTTGTTCTTCTAGCTTTGGGAATTAAGTTAGGCTACAAGACAGCGACTGGTGCCAGGTTATTCAGTGAATTTCAGAGTTGATTTGACCAAGGTTACAAGCATAACAATGAACTAGAGCCAAGATTAGAAGCAGCCAGATAGACAGCCCAGAAAACCAAAAGCAAGAACTGTGGATGGAGAAAGAATTCAGGGGTGGGCAGGGCTGATCCAGTGTATTGAGATGCCAAAGCAAAAGTATACCCTTACATTCCTCCTTTGCTACCACTAGCCAGGTCCAAGCTGCCTTTGGTTTGAACACGGCTTGCAGCACCTTGGGTCCAGGAGGCAATGCCAGTTTCCTTCCTGCACTGCTGATAGCAGGGAGGGAGCAAAACCCCAGATTGGCGGCCTCCTCCTAATTCTGAGCTTCAAGGTGAGAAGCAAGATGTGGTCAGCACATGATAAACAAGCTGCCCAGGCCTGCATCTCAGGAAGCTCACTACTGTCCAGCTAGAGGCACTAATGGATAGTACGAGTCAGCCCTTAACTTGATAGCCCAGGCTAGTTTAAGCCTAATCTCGTCAGGTCTCAGTACCTAAGCGGGGTCAGCCCTGGTTAGAATTTTGATGGGAGACCACCAAGGAAGTCCAGGGTCACTACACAGAGGCAGGCAATGGCAAGCCACCTCTGAATGTCTCTTGCCTCGAAAAGCCTGCCGGGGGGGGGGGGGGGTTTGTTGTAAGTCATCTGCAACTTGACGGCGCTTTCCACCACCAGTCAGAGAAAACTAAGCAGGAGAATAAAGCCCTGTACTTACAGCTATGCAGTTCTATGCAGGAGGAGGACTCCCATTGATTTCAATGGCTTTAGAAGGAGGTCACTCTCCATAAGATTACTCTGCTAATCTGGTCAGAAGCCACCTGCTGATTAAAGCTTCATTTGAGGCTCCTCAGGGCTGACATGAGCATGCTGTTGGCAGGCTGCAACTAGCTGAAAAGCATGGATCAAAATGAAACAAACAACAATCAGCTGAAGGTTATCAGTTGGTGTTTTGAGTCATGTTACAGGCTGACAACATTTTAGTCCTGCACAAATTATCATGGGCCAGAGACTACTTCTTCAGATGCAATGCAGTAGATCCTCAAGGGCAGACCAATTATGTAGGAAGTCTGGGGGGAAACCCCAATAAAAAACAGGGTCAAGGGCCCGTGAAATGCAGGAAGATTTGGGTGAAATGCGATTATGTAAAATGCAACTCTGAGCAAGAGAGAAGCAGGGACTGTGCACTAGTTTTGCGAAGCGGGTTCACACCTGTAATGGGTGGGAAATCTCAGGTTTTCCTAAGAAAATTAACACTTAGAGTGAGTCAGAAACCGCAGTTCCCTGTTCAGTCTTGGGCAGGGGAAAATACAAACAGCTTCCTAACCTAACCTAAAACAGCTTCTTACCAAAACAGTGGGCCACCTAATACAGACAGACACTGCCTGCAACAAACCATGATGCCAAATGTGTCCGTCCCTGTGCAGAGACAATATTACTACAGGACGCAATTACATCTACTAAATCATCTGAGCTCCTCCACTTTATATCCTCCACTATGTGTCCCTTCTGCTTTCTGCACTGGACAAACAGATGAGTTCTTACAGAAAAGATACAAATGGACACAAATCTGGGGTTAAATAGTTCAGAAATCAGTGGGAGAACCCGTCAGGCTTCCAAAACACTTCATCTCCTACACAAATTTCCCTCTAGCATAACAGATTATCTTAAAAAAGGCTTTGTTTTTAATTGTTGTTGTTCAGTTGCACAGTCGAGTCCAACTCTTCGTGACCCCATGTGTAATCACTATTTTATATGATAATATCTAGCTCTTGATAGCACTTTCAGGTGTCCCAAGTGTTTCGACTTCCGGCAAGACTTGCGACTATGGCGGACGCGCTCCTCCGCACTAGCGGGGAGCGCGATCCGTACCCGGCGGGAAGAAGGGGCTTCGGACCGGTGCCGAGCCCCCAGAGACCCTAGTGAAGGGGCTCTGCCTGGGGTGGCACGAAGGGGATCTCTCCCTACGGTGGCGATCGAGGGATTGAGGTCCCCTTTCATCACCCCCATAGGTTCCCCCGTCCGTGGGAGCCGTATGGCTAAAAGCGCAAAACCGAGAAGCAGCAGAGAGTGTGAAGCAATGAGGCTGGAACTGACAGTTACGCTTGGAGAAACAGTGAGTCTGAAGTAAAAAGAAACAGAATACAGCGGGAAAGGCGGGTGGAGTAAAAACCCCCCCCTCGAGACTGGCGTACTTACGGGACTCTTTACGTGGCGTTACTGCATGAAAAAACGTATGTGCGGCTTGCTTGATGGCAGCATCGCGCTTTAGAGGATATGAACTTTAAAAAGATATAAGCGCAGTTGTGGAATTTGCTCCTTTCGTCCATCTTATCTAACTATCAACAAAGAAGCACAGTCTCAACAATGGCGGGGAAACCGAAACCTTCCCCCAAATTAGGAAGTACAGCCCCGAGTGCAAAGGTTGATACCACGGAGATGAGCACGGTGTTCTCCTCGTTATTGCGACCTCTAGTGGACCAAATGACAGCTCTCAACGTTAAGATGGACAAGATGCAATTGGACCTGAAGGAGTCGAATAAAACTACAGAGAAGCTGCAGCGAGAACTTCTGGAAGTTAAGACTTCAGTTAAAAATCATGATTCAAGACTACAAAAAGCGGAGAAAGAAAAGGCTTTCCATTCTGATCAGCTCTTGAAACTACAGATGGAAAGATCGAATTTTTTCCTAAGACTTCAGAATGTACCAGAGGATAAAGGAGAAGACCTTAAAAATCTGTTAAGCGAAGCGCTTGAACCAGTGACGGGCTTAAAAGCAGCGGAAATAAAAAGCGATATGGATATGGTTTACAGAACCTATCCAGATTATACTAAAAAGAAAAGCCTGCCTGGTGAGATTCAGATAAGGTTCTCCAAAAAGTCAACAAGAGATGTGGTGCTTAGGACCACAAATAAAGCAGTTCTGAAGATCAAAGGAAAAGAAGTTAAAGTGATGAAAGATATCCCATTTGAAATAAGGAAAAGAAGGAAAGCCTATGGAAAACTGACATCTTGGCTACAGTCTGAATCTATTATCTATAGGTGGAATGTTCCGGAAGGACTGAGCTTCAGCATCAAAAACAAGAAATACAAGATTGACTCTGTCCAACAGGCGAAAAGTTTTTTGGAAAAAAGCAAAGGAAAGAAAAAAGAGAGAGACTCAGATGGTTCACTGGCATCGCAAGAAAGTATGTATGGATTTGATAGCTCAAAGAGCGAAGAAGAAACGTCTGACTCGGAAAAGGGAGCAGCAGCTCCAAAAGTACAAGAAGAGACTGTTAAGACAAGAAGAGGACGAAAGAAGAAATAAAGGCTGAAATGTTTTTTGAAACTGCACTTATATATAATAGATAATTTGTATAATTAAGCATTCCTTCAAAAGAGCATGTCTGTCAAACAGCTTTTTTTATTTTTCATGTATCATCAGTAACAATTTTATCTGAATATTAGCCAAGGTTTAAAACGCTTCATATGTATTAATGGCATAGCAATATTAAGCAAATGATAAAGCACACTCTGTATAAGGTAAACATAGCTTAGAAAAGTAGCGTTGTAGAATTAGATATAGATAAAATCAATAAAAAATTTAAAAAAAAAAAAAAAAGGTGTCCCAAGTGTTTCACATATACAACAACCCTGCATGGTAGGTCAGTTATATTATCCCTATAGGATAGAGCCTGAGGCTTGTCTAGTGAATTTGTGGCAGAGGTTAAGATTTAAACCAGAGACTGCTCATTTTCTTAGCACTATGCTACACCAGCTTGCAGCGTGATAATTTTAGAATTAACTTTTTGAAATCACATTCACACTGGGCTTTAATTAATGTCTATTATGTTTCTTTTACTTGGTTAGACGATGTACCCAACGAGGACCCAAACAGGCATTTTCCGCACCTCCATTTAATCCAGAGATAGATTAACCTGAGAGAGACTGATCCAAGATCGCCCAGCACGTTTCCATGGCAGTGTGGGGATTCGAACCTGGGTCTTCCAGATCCTAGTCCAACAGTCGAGCCATTACAACACAATGGTTCTCAAAAAGAATAGATTTATACCCAGCTTTTAACCCCAACAGGGATCCAAAGCATCTTATAACATTGTTCTCCCCTCTTCTATTCTCATCCCCTCACAACAATGACTCTGTGAGATAGCAGAAAAAAGCAAGACTCCAGGAATACCTTAAACATGAACAAAATTTGTGGCAGAGGATGAGCTTTTTTGAGTCACTGCTCACTTCTCCAGATACCTGTCTGCAGCAGAAAGAACAAGAGTCCAGTAGCACCTTAAAGACTATGTCTGTGGCAGGGGATGAGTTTTTGTGAGTCACTGCTCACTTCTCTGGATGCCTGCATGCAGCAGTAGAAAAAAGGAAGAGTCCAGATAGGAACTTTTAAGATAGGAACTCTCAGTCTGGGGCAAGTGATGCTCTGTATTCTTGGTGCTTGGGGGGAGGGGCAACAGTGGGAGGGCTTCCTGCCCCCACTGCTGCACCTCCTGATGGCACCTGGTGTTTTTGGCCACTGTGTGACAGAGTGTTGGACTGGATGGGCCACTGGCCTGATCCAACATTGGCTCCTCTTATGTTCTTATGTTCTTGCAGCACCTTAAAGATTAACTAAATTTGTGGCAGGGGATGAGTTTTTGTGAGTCACTGCTCACTTCTCTGGATGCCTGCATGCAGCAGTAGAAAAGAGGAAGAGTCCAGATAGGAACTTTTAAGATAGGAACTCTCAGTCTGGGGCAAGTGATGCTCTGTATTCTTGGTGCTTGGGGGGAGGGGCAACAGTGGAAGGGCTTCCTGCCCCCACTGCTGGACCTCCTGATGGCACCTGGTGTTTTTGGCCACTGTGTGACAGAGTGTTGGACTGGATGGGCCACTGGCCTGATCCAACATTGGCTCCTCTTATGTTCTTATGTTCTTGCAGCACCTTAAAGATTAACTAAATTTGTGGCAGGGGACGAGCTTTTGAGCGTCACCACTCACTTCTCCGGATACCTCTCTGTAGCAGAGTCACTGCTCCTATCTATCTGAAAAAGTGAGCAACATGGCTACCCACCTGAACCTGTGAGATAGGTTCGACTAACAAGAGTGGCCCAAGGTCACTCAGCAGGCTTGCATTGTCAGGGTGCGGATCTGAACCTGGCTCTTCCAGGTCCTTGTCTGACATGCAGAAATCAAAAGGAGGGAAAAGCGGAATGTCTACATGCAGATTTAACCTTTTAATGGTATAAGCCATAGCTGAGCACACACTTTTCATGCAGTAAATCCCAGGATTCGGTAAGTATTCAATAGTTGGTTTAAGCCTAAAACTAAGTTTATACAATTCTATCTTCCATGGAAAGAATTTTGAAACCTTTAAAGCGATCCTAAGTAAAAGCAATTTACAAAGCTGGTTTATAACGACCCGTCTTGAGTTCCTTGCGGGCGGGCTCCATAAAAAAAGATCATAGGAGGAGGATAACCGCGCTAAGATCTGAACCGAAGTCTACGCCTTTTCAGTTTAAACTCCACCTGCAGTATCATGCTACCAGTCCTCAGCAGAGAAACTTCTCTCATTACATCAAGGTGACTGGGACATTTGCAGCAGTGCAAATCCTAACCTAACTGGCGTTAGATCGCGCAACCTGCGATTACCCCCGGCTTCCGCGAAGGCAAGGCTCCGGCGTGTGGCCCCGCGAGCCCCGCCCATTATCCCCTCCCTCCCGGGAGCCGAGCCCCGCCCCTTGGCGTCACTGGCTCCGACCGGGCGAGAGTCGTTCGATAAGGTGGCCTCAAGAAGCGGAGGAGGGTCACGTGACGGTTCCAATATGGCGGCGCCGTGTCGCTGTCCACTCCCTCTGAGGGAGTCGCGTCTCTTCCGGATCATGGAACCCGGCTGCGGCCGGAGTCTTTGAGTGCCGTTTCCCGCCCTTCGGCGAAGGACTGGCACGGGGGTCGACGGCTCGTCACGGCCATGCAGCCGCCGCCGCCGCCCTCGGCCCGCGAGCAGGACACTCGTACCAAGAGCATGTTCGTGTCGCGGGCCCTGGAGAAGATCCTCTCCGAGAAGGAGGCGAAGCGGCCCCCTCACGGACAGCTACGGAGAGCCTGCCAAGTGGCCCTGGGTGAGTGCGAGGACGGAGCCCCAACCCCCCACCCCCCGCTTCCCCTCAGAGTCCGAGGGAGCCCGGCAAATGTCACTGACCACCCACGGCCGCCTGCGACCCCAACCTTTCCGTGCAGCGCCTGGCCCGGAACCATCCTTCCCCAGTGCCTGGCGCCAGGCTGACCTGAGGCGGACCTGTCAACGGTCATTCGCGTTGGCCCCCGCTGCTAGGCGTCTTTATTCGGCAGGGGCTTCCGTGGGACTGACTCCCACAGGAATATGGGCGCAACCCTTGCCCAAGCAGGTGAGGGGACCGGCTCGGTGTCCCCTGAAAACTCGGGACCGAACCCGCATTTCGTCTCCTGAAGAAAGAACCTGTTCTTGCTGACCTGTCCTCACTTTTAATAGGTGTTTGTTTTACAACTCCAATTAAATAAAACAAGAGTAACAGAATTATGCCCGGCCTAAAGTGGTTGATTAATGTACAGTGGGATTTGGCAGGGGGTTACTGGCCTAGTTTCAACCCGATCCTAGGAATGTTTGCTCAAAGAACAAGTTTTGCTGAGTCCAATTCCAAATGTTGTTGTAGGGTCTCTGACCAGAGCTCATTGGCATTGTAACCCAACAGAACTGAGTGAAGGACCCCAAAACCATATTTTACAGCCTAGGATTTATAAATCTTTTCCTGTGTTCTCATTTGATGGGGAGGTCCTGTGTATTGTGCTCTTAATGTTCTACACGCCACATGCTCTTAAAATTTCATCATCCCATGAACCATTCCTGTTTCCTGTAGGCTAGTGTGGGGATCTAGGTGCTTGGAGGAGCCCTGTCAAGCCCCCTGGGCATTTTCCGGTATAGATGTACTTTCCCCAGCTTTTTCAATTGCCAAATGAGCATGTTCCAACTGGCATGTGTTAATAAACAGCTGCATGTACTTAGTGATTGTAGTTGTCATTCGTTACTGCTTGGCAGATTTATCTGCCACGTTGGATCCTCCCCTGCTTATGAACAGGTGATCTAACTCCCTGTCTTCTGACAGGAAGTGTTTGATAGATTCTCTGGTCAGGTTTGGTTGTGGAGAGAAACAGTAAGGGTTCCTCCCCCTTCCTGAAAGAAAGCACAAGGTTAATTTTGCTTATCTGATAGTAGCAGGCAGTACTAACTGCTGCAGATGGTTGGGAGCTAGGGGCAGACCTCTTTACTTAGCCACTGATAAAGCATGGTTGGGCTGTCTCTATGTGAAACATTTTTCTGTAACTGAAAACTATGCTGTCTGTAGTGTTTTGATTAATATAGTTGTGATTTCTGGAATCATTTGTGGCAAACCATTTCATAAATTTGTTATAAAAATTAAATGTACCTTATGAAAAGAATTCTGAGAGGTAGTTTTTAAAGGATTAGTAGAATGAAAAAAATTAGAGCTGTATTTCTTGGAATTAGCTGTTGGATGTGACCATTAAGAAACTGCCACCCACACTGTCACCAGAGTCTATTCATTTATTATGGCTCTACACTTTTTTCCTATATAGGAATGAAAGGGAGATTTACAAACTTTCCAGTTGAAGTGCATTAAATGCCTTTTCTAAGCACTGAAAACTGAGATTTTATCATTATCCATTGGGAAATGTTTTGTTTAAGGTAGGCCATGTATTTAAATAATGCTGTTAACAAGTTTTTTACCCCGTTAAATTAAATGTTTGAGATGTGTTTTAATGTGCCAGCTCAACTATGAGGATATTTTTGGTCTTTGGCATGTCAGGTTTCCCATCTGTTCAAGATCCCTGTCTGTAAAATGGAAATAATTATGGCCTGAACCAGATATTTTTTGTGAAGATGAAGAGATTATTGTAAATAACTCCACATGCCGAGCAATATAGCCCTTAAACCATTCTCGTTTTACCATATGAAGAAATTATTATTGGCACTCCAGTTGCAAGTGCTATATAAATGAAATAATAATAATAATAATATAATTCAGGAGGTGATGGACAGAAAAGGAGGACAGTGTGTTCTTCCATGTTATATCATGAATGAAGGCTCAGGGTGGGGCATCTGCTTTGTATGCAGAAGGTCCCATGTTCAATTCCTGGCATCTCTAATTAAAAGGTTCAGGTCTAGGGCGTAGACTTTCAAATTTCTGGGGGGGGGGGGGGCTGGGGCTGGGCCAGAGACATTACAAATCATTGTCTCCGGGGGAGGCTCAGCATGTCTTGGAAAAGTTTTTTGGGGGGGCTCCAGCTCCCCAGCCCCCCGAAGTTGACGCCTATGGTTCAGGTAGTAGCAAATAGGAAAGACCTGTACCTGAAATTCAGCTATTGCCAGTCAGAGTAGATAGTGCTGGCCTAGATAGACCTGTTGTCTGACTCTGTAAAAGGTAGCCTCATGTGTCCATGTGTGTTGAATAGTGGAGAGAGGGAAAGAAGGGATGCCAGCTGGAGATAGAATGCATGTGTCAGTGCAGTGTACTTCTATTGTTTACCGGAGCATCTGTAGGGGTCCTTTCTAATGAGTATCTCCTGCCACATGGAGATTGTTACTGAGACAGTGTGCAGGGCAGAAAACAAGAGCTAGGAGTGCTGCTAGGAGTAATGGTTTAATCTGTAAGTAATGAATTGAAGTAAAACATCGAATCCTCTTCATGAAGAGCTGACATTTGGTAATTAGCAGAAGTGGCATCATGACAGCCAGTGTAATAGCTGGGAACATTCTAAGATGGTAGCAAGACACTTAAGTTGTATACAGTGCAGCAAGAGAAGCTGGGGAAGAAACAGATGTGCATTTTGAAAGCATGTGTGTAAGAGAAGCTTTTTTTAACATGGAGTAACTGGTCTCTTAATTGTTCAAGCCTATGGGATTGATCACATTTGCTGTGTGATAAGTACTGTGACGCTCTGTATTCTTGGTGCTTGGGGGGGGGGGGGACAGTGGGAGGGCTTCTAGTGTCCTGGCCCCACTGCCGGACTTCCTGATGGCACCTGGTATTTTTGGCCACTGTATGACAGAGTGTTGGACTGGATGGGCCATTGGCCTGATCCAACATTGGCTTTTCTTATGTTCTTAAGTAAAAATATGTCTTAAAGGTTTATTTGGATGGTTGCTAGTTATGATTTTGGACTTCTTATGCAGCAATGAAGAAGTGGATGGTTATGGGCAGTCAATACGGTGACAGGAGGTTGTTGTCCAGCAAGGCGGGGTAGAAATATAAGTAATAAATAAATAAATTGTATACAGTTGATCTTGCAATGACCTAAGATGGTTTCACAAATCCAGTTTGGGATTCAGTCTAACTAGCAAGCATCACTTTGTATGGGACTGAAAGGAAGCAATTTGTGTGCTGTGGTAGTCGCCAAGGTAGTTGTGGACAGAAAGATGCTGGAGAACCTAAACAGATATGTATTGGTGTGTGTATTTATAGTAAATTAATAGTATATGAACTATTTATGGAGAAAGAAGTGTCAAGGCACTTGCTTATGGGACAGAAATTGCTAATCACACTTCACGCGTGTGCTGCTTTCTTGCTAGAGCAACCTCATTTTCTTTCCCTGTATCAAACCAACTCGAGAGAGAGGGAGAGAGAAAAGTGCCATCAGATTGCAGCTGACTTATGATGACCCCAACAAGAGGCTTTCTGAGGCAAGTGAGGAGCAGAGGTGGTTTGCCACTGCCTTTCTCTGCAGTTTCTTCCTTGGTGGCCTTGCTTCCTAGTACCCACCCCGCTTAGCTTCTGAGATCGGATGAGATCAGGCTATACCATGCCTTTTCCTCTCCCCCCATGGACCATTGTAGCCTTATATTTATCTCGGTTTTACCGCCATTCAACCTTTCCACGCCACATATATAACATGCCTTGCTTATCCTCTCTGTTAATTTTCTCATCTCTATTTTTTTAATTAAAAATATTTTGCACAGTGCTGATCACACTGTTGGTTGGAATTGTTCAATACGGTATATGTGTGTGCTCAGGCACACAGCTGTGTTGCACACAAAAACTTTCAGAATACTCCCAGTTTCTTGGAGATCCAGGTTCCACAATTTCGATTGTAGCCAATTTACTTTGGACCACTGAACTTAATGAGACTAGATGAGAATCAGTGAAGCCTCTCAGTTTCATTATTGACCATGCTGTACTGTGATAAAGAGACAGAGCCCCCAAATGAGCAAAGTTACAGGTATATAATCACATTATTAGATATTAAGCTTTGTTTAATGAGCCTTTAATTACTTGCATATTCTATAAAGCGAGAGGGTACAACAAGTTTATTAAAGACCTGTGCTGATTTAGTTGAAAAACAGAGTGTACGTTGGTTGTAGGCTGGTGGCTTAACACAACTAGAACATCAAGACAGTATACTTGCATCCAGTAAATAATTTCAGTAATTAAGACACTTGTTATGAGACTTCTCACGTCAACAGCATTAAATGTCATGCTGCATGTAGTCTTGATGCTCAGGAACATTATCCATAATCCTCCCTTTCATGTAAAACTATCCTTACTCGAAGGCCATTTACTGTGCAATCCAATGCATACTCCAGTCTAAGCCTACTGATTTCATTGGGCTTACAACAGAGTAACTTTGCATAGGATTGCATTGTTAGTCTTCCAGTGACTGGATTTCATTTTAATTTCATTTTTTATTTCATTTTTGCTTTAAAAATTGTATATGTAAGGCCCTGACCTGGACAGGCCAGGCAAGTTTGATCTTGCCAGATTTCGGAAGCTAAGCAGGGCCAACCCTGGCAAGTATTTGGATGGGAGACCTCCAGAGAATACTAGGGCTGGGAGTTGCCAGAGGCATGTGACCAAGCCACTTCTCTGAATGTCCTCTGTGCCCAGTAGGAGTCACCAGAGGTCGCTATGACATCCAGGCACCGACGCATACATACACACAAATGCAAAAATACTAAAAAATTTGTACGCGTAAGTAGATGATATTTTATGAGAGAAATGTTTATTTAAAATATTGTTAATCTTGATCACATACAGCAGGTGCCTTTTCTTTCATATGTCATTTCTTCTGTAGTTCATAAAGTAGAAATATTATTTTGTTAAGACTGTGCTGTAGTGTTGGTAAATGGAAATTATAAGTGCAATGGGCTTCTCAAATAACAGTATGCGTATGTAGCTTCTTAGTAGATATTGGTGGTTGCCTGAGAAAATTTGCACTTTGATCTTGTAGTTCTGGCCTAGATGCTTTATACAATCATACTTCTTACAAAATTGTTTGCCCCAGATGCTGCCATTTTGATGCTATTTTGTTATGCTCCATGGCAAGACATTATGGGTTTAAGGCATTATTTACTGCTGAGACTGTAAAAGTGATCTTATCTGCAGTTCTCCAGATACAGGAAAGAAAGGAAAAGTGTGTAGAATCTTGCTGGCATCTGCTGCCATGTTATCTCTAACAATTTCCTGCAGTTAAACATGGTAGCTTGGAATCCATTCATCCCTATGTGAAGGAATACTTTTGGTGTGTACTTAAAGACTTGATTGTTCCCACTGGAGTTTGTTGCTGTGTTGAACAGAAGATCCTCTAAGATCTTCTAAGTCTTCTAAGTTTCAGAGGCAGTGTACCACGTGGAATGCGGAAGGGATGCAGGAGGGCTATTATTCAATAAATAAAAGCCCAAATATACCATTTTTGCATGGAACAAGTTGTTTTTCTGTCTTCGTTGGCTGCTGTGAACGTTGGTGCAGATTATAATGTAGAATCTTCATGGCTTCCAGACAGTGAGTTCAAAAATGCAAGGGAAGTAGATGTATATGCCTAGAATTTTTAATCTGAAGATAAAATGTTTGCTTTTTTTCTTCCAGAACTGGCCAGTTGCATCAGACTGACTGTCTGGTTCTTAGTGAAAGCAAAGAAGTCCATTCCTTATATGGGAGGTGTTCATGGCAAAGAACTTGCTCTGGGATGCCTCTCATTTTGCCAATCACTGGATGCCACTTAAACATTACTTTTCTGGAAAAAACAGTTTTTATGACCTATCACCTACTGAACTCTATATGTTTGTTCGCATTTGACAACTAAAAGGCCTGTTATCCTGACCCACTAGTTGTTTGCTCTCAGCGGACTACCTCAGTCTGCAGACCCATGCTACTGTTTTCTTATTCTACTCTAGTTCTTTCACAAAAATTAAAATTCAGATCTGCCACTTTTAAAAAGTCTAATAGTTTAGGAGATTGTTGGATGGCAATTCTAAGCAGCCGCATTAAAGTTTTAAAGCAGATTGGCTCTAAGTAGCTCTTTCTGATGAAGAAGGATTTGATTTTTTAACTTCTAATGCTGTAATGAGAAGCAGGAGTTGAGCAGAGAATCCTGTGCTGTACATAGAAAGCAGGTTATTGAGAAGTGGTTGTTCCCACATTTTCTTGCTTCCCCATTTTTTTCTCACAAAAGCCAGTTCCTCCCTCCAATATGCACACACACACTTTTCAGGACAGATCTTGGCAAAGGGAAGCCATAATAAACATTTATACTCTTACCTTCCCTTTGCACAGTGTTTGACTGTCATATTTTTATCTGCCCTTCCTCCAAGGATCTCACTGTGCCACAGAGGGTTCTCCAGTCCTTCATTTTCAAAGCCCCCCCCCCCCATCCATACTGTGAAGTAGGTTAGGCTGGAGAAAGTGACTGGTTCAAGCTCTTCTTCATTGCTAAATCAGGTTTTGAACCTGGGTTTCCCGGGTCTTAGGGGCCATGGTGGCTTAGAGGTTAAGATGCTGAACTGCGGACCGGAAGGTCGGTAGCTCGGTAGTTCGAGACCCGAGTGCTGTGTGACAGAGTGAGCTCCCATCTCTGGCCCCAGCTCCTGCCCAGCCTAGCAGTTCAAAAGCAAGAAATCACAAGTAGATAAATAGGTACTGCTTCGGTGGGAAGGTAACAGCATTCCATACACCTAGGCATTTAGTCATGCCAGCCACATGACCATGGAAAAGTCTTCGGACTGTGCTGGCTCTTTGGCTTGGAAATGGAGATGAGCACCACCCCCTAGAGTTGGATCCGACTGGCTTTCAAGCAAGGGAAACCTTTATCTTTTCCTAGGTCCTACCTGTTTCTCACTGCATGGAATGGGAAGCTTTGCTTTCATTAAAAAGCAGTCATTCACTCAAGTGCAACTGGCTGGTTAGCAGCTAAGCTTTCCTGCAGCCTGGATCTTGCTGGATAATGTCTGTGGTTCTCATGATTCTCCCTCTGCTGATCTAGCATCCTGACTGATGGACTAGCATGACAACATTGACCTGTTCTCCAGGACCTGTCTCATGCATTAGAGATTGTGGCGTAATTCACAAAGAGTAGGGCCAGATCGCCCTAGCCATAATTTCCTTGTGCAACTAGATGGAGAATACTGGTGATGTGCAACAGTCCTGGGCGGTTGAAGCCAACATTAGCACATAAAATCTTATGCAATACCTTCTCCATTCTGTCTGATGCTTCTTTTCCTGAGTGTCCACAATGTGTTGGTTAAGCTATCAGTCTGGCTTAGTCCTGGATGACATACAACGTTGTTATCTCTTTAAAAGTAGCCTGGGTGGGTTGGTTTTGTACTGGACATTTCTTACGTACAGGTGATATCATTTTCCCAGAGGGTGTAAAATGCAACATGGCTAATTTGGCTAAAGCATCACGTGTCCCATGAACTGCCATAGAAAATATGTGGATTTCCCCTGTATTCTTCTCTTCCCTTGCAATCTCTTGATTCCCATAAAGATTATTCCAGAAGTTGTGTGGCTCATGTGAATTAGTTGCCATGTCAGGGAAGGGGGATCTAGTAAGGATGGAGAAGGTGCATTTGCTCCCTCCTTTCTCTGTCTTCCATCAACAAAGTTCCCTTGCCTTGATCAAATGGAGCTATCCGAGGCAGCATTTCATTAAAAACATAAATACCGAGAGATTCATATAGAGTAGTTCAGTCCTTGTAATAGGAGAGAGAAATTTCTTGCCTTTTAAAGGTAGATGAACAAAGTTTCTGTGGTACATGGGCAATATGTAGTATGTAGCAAAAGGATCCCTGGCCACTTTTGAAGTAGCGGTTTGGTCAGCCACAACATCTGCTGCTCTGTTCAAACAGAAAATTAAAGGGTTTCCAGATAATTGAAGCAGTATTGAATATGTGATCGCCTACAGAGATAGCTCCAGAACAGATTCTGCTGGAGTACTGTGTATGATTCACTGCAGTCCAGTGCTTAAATTGTTTAATGCAAGTGCCTACAGTTGGAACTGGGCTCCTAGTTTCTGAATCATACCGCTCTCCTGCTATTTCAGTGAAAAACCTCTTAGCAAGTGGATTACTTAATAAAATGTGTCCGATTGCATAAAAGGGTAGGTATCATTTGAAAATAGATATTACAAGTGTAGGCCTACGATACTCGCAGTGGGGGATTCACTCACCCCACCCCCTTTCTTGCCGGGCCTGTGCTTTTGCCGCCTGTGAGCCTGGCATGACACCAGGGCTGCTCTGCCAGCATGGTCCCAGCCTGCAGTGGCAACATGTCCAGACTGCCCCAAGTTTGCAGAAAAATCTCTTTAGCCTCCGTGTGGCCTCGATCCACAGCTTTAGCTCTCCATGGATGGAAGCCACATGTGACTAATAGTATACAGATACTTGCTCGAAAAACCCCACACCTCAATAATCCATGAGAATGAGGTGACCCTTTTCCTCAAATTGCAGCATGCTTGTTCTAAGACATTTATCTTCTTAAATGAAAACAGTGGGGAAATGCATGTGTTGTTACCCTAACTTTTTGCCATTGTCCAATATAGAGGTCATGTGCAGTATGGGATTGTAGGAACTGTAGATATATGATGAACAGCAATTTACTGTCAATTTACTAGTAAATTATTTGACATTATAAATGCTTTGGGACTGATATGTGTTTACATTGTTGCACTTCTCTCTAATGGTGTTTCAGTAGGCTAGGATTTAAAAACTACCAGTACCTGTTTTCCAGGTGTACACCCAAGCGCAGGCATGGCAGGCTTCCTAAGCCAAGGTTCATATGATTTTTGTTATTGGTTCATATTCTTTTAGGGGATTGATTTATTCTGTATAGGTTGATTGTTATAGCACCCAGGAAGGATTATTTCTCCTATAAACATTTGTTTCTTGTTCCTTCCTGGCTATAACATTGTGACCTGTGTATGGATAAGCTGGGCAGTTTGCGTAGCATGGCATTTCTCTCCCTGGAGTTGCAGCATCCATAGGGTGGACAAAGTAATCTTATAGGCTGATTCCTACCCAAGGGCTACCAGTTGGTTATTCCTGCTGGTTTCTCTTCAGATCATATAAATCTTTTGCATAATAATCTGTTGCTTCTTATCCTGTGTTTGTAAAAGAATTCTTTAAAAGGCATCTGGAAAAATGAGTCTCCTATCTAAATACTGCTATTCTATGTGCCTTTTGCTCTGTCTGCCTAGTATGTACGCTGGTGTCTTTTGCATCTGTGCTAAAAGTTACTAAGTTTTGTCTAGTATCAGCAGTTAGTTCATGGTGTGAATCTGCAGCATAAACAGTTCTGTATTTTTTTCTCTTTTGCCAGATGAAATAAAAGCAGAACTCGAAAAGCAAAGGTGAGTATGTATTTTAATTTGGAGGCTGAGAATCAAAGACCAAGTCTAATGTGCAAATGTAAACATGGCTTCTAGGTACCAACATGCTTGGCGCTATGCATGCAAAGGCATGTCCAGGCTGCATTTACCTAGATACTTCAGGCAACTTTCTAAAACCTAATATACCAACAATACACAAATGATGCACTGTCAGGGGTATGTTTTCTTCTGTGTGCTACAGAAGTGTCTGAATACATGTTTCAGGCTTGCTTGTGTGTGGTGCTGAGCAATGAATACAGCAAGACAGTTTGGGATGTGGTAAGTGCACATCCAGAGGTGTCTCCAGTGGAGGTAGTTGCATTTTATGGGAGATTATGGAGAACGCGTACAGGTTTGAGCAATTCTTGCAGTTGCAAGTGGTCAAGATAAAACTACCACTGTATTTCAGTTACAAGAAACGGCTTCCCATACATCCTAAAGATGTCGTTTTTACCACTTCCTTTTCTTTCAACTAGATTTTTTTTCCAGCGCTTTGGATGACTTGGCCATTATTTACTAGCAGAAAATCTTAGTTTCCTTTCTTTCTTTGTAACCCTTTCTCATATTGGCCACAAAGCATGTATTTAATTGGCCTGATCAGATACTGGTCTACAATTGTATTTAATTAATCGTGTTGGCTGTTGATGTTTGGCTTTCTCTCAAATGTTATCAACTTTTTAAATTAGTTCTGTTGTGGGTTCCTGTTTCCTTAATGCAGGGGTGGGCAATTGTTTTGGCTCGGGGGCCACTTTGTGGGAGCGGAGGTTAGCGGAGGGCCGCACCTTTTAAAATGATTGCATTCATTAGTTAACTTTGCATTTCAGAAACGGTATAAATTGTATCGTAAAAATCAATAAATATAAATTAAATAAAATAGTGGTAGCTTTATTCAGTTTATTTATTGTTCTAATTTCATATCATCTATAGCTGCAAGCAATTTAATTTTAGAATCAGTTTAATGAGACAAATGTACCCTATCACACCACATGGCCGAGTGTCTTGGCAGGCCGCAAAAAACTCTGTGGCGGGCCGCATGTGGCCCCCAGGCCGCAATTTGCCCACCCCTGCCTTAATGGATGCTGTGCCTGATACAGAGGTTAATGATGTTTTAGAAAGGGTCTTAATGAGAGTCTTTTGTAACACTGAAGAAGCCCAGACAAAAACTGTACTGGTCACCTTTCACACTGGACTTCCTTGAAATTTGGTGTTTGTGCTTTTTCATTTTCCTTCCTTGCCTGCCTACAACTCTCTGAAAATGTGGATGCATGGCTCTGCCTCCATAAAAGCTGCTTAAGTTGCTTGATTTGGAGGTAGCTTGACATTTGATCACCTTTATATTCACAAGTCTTCCTCAGCCCCACTCTATTTTTGTAGGTAGATATGTCTGTTAATCCTTCTCTTTTCATGCTTTAAAAGGATTTTGGACATGGTAGTGACATGCAGGTGTATTCCCATGTTGCAGATATGTAATATGGGGAGTTGCAGGATTCATATGAGATTTCCCCTCCTGAACTATCCTGGAGCTAACAATTACAAATATTTAGATTGGTGATCTTTCACTTTAAGCCAAAAGGGAAGGAACAATGTTGCAAGTAAACCAATTCACATTTAAGGATTTTGGCTCTGATAGAAATATCAGAATTGGGGCACAAAAGGAAGATTTTGATATGCCTTCTTGAGAGCCATTCAATTAACCACATTCTGTGGCCCTAAAAACCATGCATGCAAGAAGGAGTTTCTCCATAGACTTTTCTCAACCAGCAAATATACTCAGGGTGCAGCTAAGCCAATTGCACAATGGAGCCTGGCAGTGAACGGCAGTTGTGCAGAGAGTATGGAGAGAGCCCCTGCATGTGTGTCTGCTGCTTTTGAACAAACATGGACATCTGGGATTGTGGCCCTGGTCTTCAGGTCTTCATTCGCCTACTCACTAATTTATTCCCAAGCAGGTATGAAAGATAGCAGCCCTGGTCTTTAAATTGTGAAGGATTGTCAGTAAAAGATGTGTACAGTCAGCTCTATGTAGTCTACAAATCTATCTTGGAACAGGTTACATACATCTAGTTCCTAAGAATTCCTTTTCAGGTATAAGAATAACTTGGATCTAATTCATATTTTAAAATTGTACTGTTAAAAACAGTGTCATTAACCTGATTTCTGTGGCTGAGAAGTTAACTGGAAAATAGATGTCTATCAGTTCATTAACATAGTGATTTTATTTCATTTTTTTCTAATTAGCCAAGGCAGTGTAACCACACCAAAAGCAAACTTCATTGAAGCAGATAAATATTTTCTGCCATTTGAATTGGCCTGCCAGTCAAAGTCCCCACGAATTGTCAGCACCTCCTTGGACTGCTTACAGGTATTCCGTTTAAACTAAGATGTCACCAAGCTTTGCTGCAATTTTATTTTTTATATGTGATTTGCATATACGTATGTATTGCTGTTCAGCAAATTATGAGATTAAAAAAAATCTGATTGCTTTTATTACTTTACTTTCCCTCTCCCCAAATTTCTGAGGTTCATTGAGTCTTTAATTTATAGGCTTCTATCAGTGTTTTTTCTTTTAGCTTTGCAAGCGCTCTACCATTTTGCATATGCAATACTCTGGTTAATGAGCACTTCTGATGGGTCTTTTATGTCATACAGGTCTATTGGAAATCTTAGATGCTGCATCAGATTACACTTTAGATTTTTGTCAGTTTTTCTATTGGTGGCTCCAACTCATTTTAACCCCTCCCCCCATCCTGAAGGTATTACAGAAGATGTTTTGTATTCTTTAAATGACTTAAAGTGTTTAGTGCTTGAAAATGGTGCTAATGCAGTTTATTATTTTTTTGCCTAGAAACTCATAGCATATGGACATATCACTGGTAACGCTCCTGACAGTGGAGCTCCTGGAAAACGCCTGATAGACCGGATAGTTGAAACAATCTGCAATTGTTTTCAGGGTCCTCAAACCGATGAAGGTGTGCAGCTACAAATAATAAAGGTATTTTGGTTTTGCTTTGTTGTTTAGTTCCTGAGCTTTGCTTACAGAAGCAGCTCATATTATATCTCAGTAAGAGAATCCCCAGATCTTATTTAGTGAGACTCAACAGTTTATTCTTTCAGGTACCAAACTGTGTGTATTCACCGGGTTGACATCTTGATAAATATGAGTGCTGTCTGCATGTTGTGTCCTGTATTTCTAGACCCAGTTTATTTTCTCAGAGCCAGCCCCTTATCTCTTGGGATCTGATTTCCCATCGCCTAGTGGATATTGACTGACTGTGTACTGTGGTTATATGATACGTCCTGCTGCAGCATCATCTCTACTATTTTAAGACTCCTTTTGAGCTAATAACAAAGTCAATCTTAATTACCTTTACAGTAGAAAATCCACTGACCTTTTTTGAAAGGCTCTTGCCAACTTTTAAGCTTGTAGGATACTATAGTCCTATTCTGTTCAGTGTTGAGAGCCCCAGCTGTAATAGATATCCAGAAAGAGCCTGTGCCTTTGCTAGCAACAGGCTGCGCTTCTCCATAGTGCTTCCTGAATCTTCCACTCCCCAGAAAAATGGGTGTGATGTGCATCCATTACTACAGAGCCAGTTTGGTGCAGTGGTTAAGAGCAGCGGACTCTAATCTGGAGAACCAGGTTCGATTACCCGCTCCTCTACTTGAAGCCAGCTGGGTGACCATGGGCCAGTCACAGCTCTTTCAGAGTTCTCTCAGACCCTAAAAACAAGTCTAGCTCACCACTAGCATAATGCTGAGAGCTAAAACTTGCAGCAGCCAATCTTTGGATCTCCTGGCTTTTCTATGTATAATACCATATGATAAATAATTACTATTTTATGAAATGAATTCATTTTCTTTAATCCTTAAATCAAACTATGATTTTGTTTAGAAGTGCTGTATACTCCTTGTACTGTTCCTGTGTGTGCACACATAAATATAGATATATTTGGTTTGTTCCTCAGTTGTTGTTCTCTGGTGTTTTGTTTTGTTTCTTCAGGCTCTTCTTACTGCTGTCACATCCCCGTATATAGAAATTCATGAGGGAACAATTCTTCAGACTGTTAGAACTTGTTATAACATCTATCTAGCCAGTAAAAATCTCATCAATCAGACAACTGCCAAGGCTACCCTCACTCAGATGCTGAATGTTATTTTCACACGGATGGAAAACCAAGCAGTATGTAGTAACTTGTTTATCCATCTATCTTTAACATGCCATCTTAAAACCATGTATTTTACTACTGCTTCTCTTCGGGGGCAATTGTGGTATGTTAGAAAGAATTAGCAATGCCTTTTGGCTGCATTAGTCCAATGCATTTTGATGTCTGAGGACATATTGTGCACTCCCTCCACTTCCCCTCTTGCACACAGAGTCCTCCTTCTGATTTGCTGGAACCAGGGGTCATTTCAAGCAAAAGCTCAGGGGAGCACAGCTCCGGGAGTTGGTTACAGGCTCCCCCCCCACACACATGGGGGAATGCCTACTTGTGTCATGGCTGCAGCAAAATGACTCCGTCCCCTGGAAAGGTCCTTGTTCCTCCGACCAGCCTTCTAAAGGCTTCAGCCACCACTGAAGTTATTCTCCCAGAATAGTGGTATTTCTGAGGCTTGGATTAGTAGCTGTCCCCTCTCTGCCTCCTTCCTTCCTTCCTTCCTTCCTTCCTTCCTCCCTCCCTCCCTCCCTCCCTCCCTCCCCTCCCCTCCCCTCCCCTCCCTCCCCTCCCCTCCCCTCCCTTTTCCTTCCTTCCTTCCAACATACTTCCGGTGATGTCAGGTGGTGTAGCATATGCAAATAAGTTATACTAATGAGTTATGCTAATGAGCTCCTGCACCTCTTTTTCTACGAAATGACCCCTGGCTGGAACTATAGTTTTCCAGGATGTCCAGAGTGGGCTAACCATGATATGCTAGTCAGGAATTGTTTCCAGACCATGACTCGCAGATCTGACAAAGAGAGCTTTGACTCTCAAAAGCTCATATCCCCAAAATCTTGTTGGTCTCTAAGGTGCTCCTGGTCTGAATCTAGCAGTTTTATATGTGGGAACCCTGAATTAATCTTGGAATATCCATTACTATCTTGGAAATATTGAAACTGAACGGCTGTAGAGAGATGACGAAATGGAGAGACAGACAATTCTTGAAGTCTGAATTGGGCAAAACATGATAGTGCTCACCAAGAATTGCATCCCAACTCAAATGGCTTGTGAAACCCACTTCCCATCACGGTTTCTGGTCATGGGTTGGAAGGTCAAAGCTTCATGCACCTCACATAGTGGGCTCTGGCTCGTGGAAGTGTGATAAAATAAATTTGCAGAACCCTGAGCCCGTTCGCAGGGAGGGCGGGATAGAAATCCGATAAAATAAATTTTAAAAAAATACTAAAGTGTCATAAGACTTCTTGTGCCTGCATAAAGCAGAGTTTTTCTATTAAATTCTGCTTTGCTTTATACAATGATGTACACTGAAGAAACATTTCCACTTCGTTTTTTAGATACAAGAGGCTAGAGAGCTAGAAAAAACAAATCAACAAAAATCCCACTCTCCCATCAGTTATACTGTATCAGGGTCTCCAAAGATTGGCCGACTGCAACATAACCTACAGGAGAGCAAACCTTCAACTCCTGTAAAAGCAGACCTGACTAATGGTGAGCCAGAAAGCACAGAAAATGGAGAGCAGAAGCCAAAGAACGATTTGACTCCTCCAGTATTTGGTAAATAAGCTTGCGGTGATTGTGCTGACGTAAAGTAAAATGATTTGTTTAGAAGAAGAATGCTAATGACTTATACTTCCTCTGAGGAGACTTTTGCATACCTTGTCACAAAAGCTTTTGAAATTCATAATATTTAGTTACTCGGTAGGGATGGGCACGAACCTAAAAATCCCAGTTCGGTTTAGGGATTGGGATGGCCCCAAACTGAACCCCGAACTGAGCCAAAAATGCCCTGAACTGAACTGGCGGGAATTGCCGAAGAAGGATTAAATGGCTGCGAGCCATTTCAACACTCCATTTCGCTTCCCCCCACTTTGAAGCGGGGGGAGCAAAACAGGGCACTGAAATGGCTCCCATTTGGTACCCTCCCAGCTGTTAGGCTGAAATGGCTGGCAGCCATTTCAGTGGCTGGTTTTGCTCCCTCCCCCCTCACTTCCAAGCGGGAAGAAACTGGCCAGTGAAATGTCTCACAACCATTTAAACCTGACATGTCAGCTGTGGACCCATGCCATTCAGCTGTTAGGTTTAAATGGCCCAAACTGCTGAACCTGGCAAAAGTCTGGGAAATGTTTGGGGAAGGCGCCTCCCCTTAACATTGGCTCAGGGGCTCTGGTAGGCCAAATTCATGAAAAATTTTGGTTCATGAACCAGTTTGTACCCATCCCTATCTGTGAGTAAGCAAGTAGATTTAATTCCTGTCTGCTGTTCTGAAATTAGTACAGTAGTTATTTCTCCAGTCCTAGTAGTTCAAAACTGCAATTTCTCCATGTGTGCATTCTAATAGTTTCCTCCAAGCTTTTTTGTGTCAAATATGAAGTGAATAGTATTTGGCAATGTTGAAAAGTATTTGCATGAAGAATAGGTGGCCGGCTGAGAGGAAAAATGGAAAAGGAGATAGAAATGTCATTACTCCAGTATAACCAACTATTATTTGATTTTCAGTCCTGTATTTGGAACTATGATACAAGCTGTGTAGCCTTTCTGGAGATTATGTTAGTAGGGGAAATTGTTATAGATGTGTAAATACATTGCAGAAACATAGGCATTATGTCAAAGCTTTGAAAACTAGTGATTCATTCTGTAAGAAATGAAGCAAATTAGATGGAAATTATGTTTTGATGTATTAAATCTAGGACTGGAACTCCACACATTAGACACTTATCCATAGAATGAAACATAGGGGGAGCAACTTAATTTGAACCATTTTTATCTGCAAGCATTGGATTGGACCTTATGAAACATTAATGGAAGAGAGATCTGACAGTGCTGTTCCTTTGGCGCCAGCTGTTTAATGTTTGTGTCTTTCTTTGCTGTACTCCTGAGCTTGTGCAATGGCTGCAATCAGATTTTGGGACAATCTGTAACTGAAGCACTCTTGCCCATTAGTACAGCTTGTTTTTGTGTGCCAGCACTCATCTTCATGCTTCCCTCTCTCTCCTTCATGGAACTCTGTTTGAAATTCCCTGGTATGATCATGCTCCAGTGGGTTATGATATCCATATGGAGGTGCCTTGGCAAATGGGTGTTTGCATATAAAGAATGCAGGCTTGTGGAGGAATAAACATCAGGTTACTGAGGCCGCTCTGTTTGAACGGCATTGCCAGTTGGATCTTGATCATTCTAGGAAGTGTTTTCAATGAAACGCAGAAGAGGAGGCTGGAGGGCAGAAGTAGTGGACTGCCTTGCATTGGCAAGATGCCACACTTCTGGGTAATCGCCCTTTCACCTCATCTTATCCTGACATCTTATTGCAGCCCCTTGCTCTAGTAGAAAACCAGGATTTGGGAGAATATAGTACGCTTAATGGTAGGCCACTCCGTGAGGCACTTGCTGCTCTTTGCTGGTGATACTGCATAACCCTTACATTGGGGTAATGACTATATCGGAGCCCTTGTTTTTGTCTTATCACTAATATTAATCCCTGGTAATCTATATTATTATATGAAGATGTTTAAATTAAAAGGCCAAGAATTGCCATTACTCAGAATCTCAAACTTCTTGCTCCCTGTGTTGATCATTGGTTTGCTAGGGATGCCCAAATAGCCCCTCTGCCTTCTAATAGTAATGGTGAATCACTGGGAAGTGAAAAATCTGTAGTGGTTGGACCATTTCTGCCTCAGGCAGCTTCCCTGGAGAAGCAGTGTAGAAATGCACTAAATAAATACATAATTGACCTGAATATTTCTCATCAGTTTTTCCTAACCAGAAGTTCACGCTGTGTGTTAAAAAAAACAACTACAAAAATAAGACAAACCCTCATCTATGAAGCGGTGTCTTGTGTAACTTGATTCCTGAAAATATGTTTTAAAGAAATTTTAAAACATCAGAAACATTTTCAAATGACCTTTTGATATGTATTTTATCAGAAGAAGAAACTGATGGATGCAAACAAATTATTAAAGAAATCTTGGAGGATGTGGTCACTTCAGCTGTTAGAGGTAAAACTTCTTTGGGAAAGTCTCTTGCTTTCTTCATGCCTTTAAGGAAATAGCCTCTTTTCCCCTAAACTATAGATCTTGAATATGTTAAGTAAGAAAGCAGCTAGTGCCTTCCACATATAGGATTCTATATTAGACTTGAGAACATAAGAACATAAGAGAAGTCAATGTTGGATCAGGCCAGTGGCCCATCCAGTCCAATACTCTGTCACATGGTGGCCAAAAACACCAGGTGCCATCAGAAGGTCCAGCAGTGGGGGCAGGACACTAGAAGCCCTCTAACTGTCCCCCCCCCCCATCAAGCACCAAGAATACAGAGCATCACTTGCCCCAGACTGAGAGTTCCTATCTATACTTTGTGGCTAATAGCCACTGATGGATCTCTGCTCCATATGTTTATCTTATTCCCTCTTGAAGCCGTCCATGCTTGTAACCGCCACCACCTCCTGTGGCAGTGAATTCTACATGTTAATCACTCTTTGGGTGAAGAAGTACTTCCTTTTATCTGTTCTAACCCGACTGCTCAGCAATTTCATGGAGTGCCCACGAGTTCTTGTATTGTGAGAAAGGGAGAAAAGGACTTCTTTCTCTACCTGCTCTATCCCATGCATAATCTTATACACCTCGATCATGTCACCCCTCAGCCGTCATCTCTCCAAGAGCCCCAAGCGCCTCAATCTTTCTTCATAGGGAAAGTGTTCCAACCCTTTTATCATTCTAGTTGCCCTTTTCTGCACATTCTCCAATGCTATAATATCTTTTTTGAGATGTGGTGACCAGAACTGTACACAGTACTCCAAATGAGGTTGCACCATCGATTTATACAGGGGCATTATGATACTGGCTGATTTGTTTTCAGTTCCCTTCCTAATAACCCCCAGCATAGCATTGGCCTTTTTCATTGCAGCTGCACACTGTCTCAACATTTTCTTTGAGTTATCTACTATGACTCCAAAATCTCTGTATTGGTCAGTCTCCGCCAACTCGGACCCCATCAACGTGTATTTATAGTTAGGATTTTTGGCTCCAGTGTTCATCACTTTGCACTTGGCCACATTAAACTTCATTTGCCATGTTGATGCCCACTCACCCATCCTCGACAGATCCCTTTGGAGTGCCTCACAATCCTCCCTAGTTCTCACCACCCTGAACAATTTCATGTCATTTGCAAATTTAACCACTTTACTTCTTACTCCCAACTCCCAAGACTTCTGTTCAATATTAAACTATATTAGACTTGTAATCTCTTATCTCTGTCATCAAACTTTAGCAGTACTGTGTTCTGTCAGTGTTTTCCGACTGACCTGTCTGAGATTATTGAAAAATACATGTTTATAGGAATGTATATGGTAAAATGTTTGTCTTCTTAGCCTCTTTAGAAGAAGAAACAAAAAAGCAACCTTTGTCTGAACTGGATAGAATTCCGTCCGAGTTGGAAACTGCGGCCCCTGCCTCTCCCAGTGTTATTAGTGAAAACGCACAATCAAATGGGATTCCAGATGACAGACAGTCAATCTCTTCCACTGATAACCTGGTAGGATTCATAAGTGTGCAGTGAATTTAGTTTAGGATCCTGACTTCCTGGGAAGGATTAGTAGGAGGCGGAGAGAGATGAAATGAAACTAGAATGTTTGAAAGGCATAGCTAAAAGTGGCTTCAAAATGCATTACAACCAGATCCAAACATGCTTCATCAGCATCTTAAGTATTTAGGACTGAGTGAGTCTTAGTGTGAAGCTTGAAAAATAGACTGTTTTAAAAGGGTTGTATGCCAACAAGGGCATTTTCTTGATATCTCTTGTATCAAATGCAGACATTTATTATTTAATATACAGCACTTATAGTCCACCTTTCTCAAGAAGAGTCAAGGCAGATTTATTCCCCCATACCATCTAGATTCTGCCATTACATATTAGTTAATTTATAGGAAGTGGTTACCAAAACTGATTATTGCCTGAGTTCAGCTAAGGGGATTTGTGCAGAAAAGTGGTCTTCTACGCACATTATTCTCTTAACCAGAAATCATGAGTTTATATTATAAGGATAATTACAAAACCTTATTAGATTAGATTGTACAACTGCATCAGTCTTCTCCCTTTCTCAGTGTCTCAGTTGCTTAGCAGATCAAATCCTGATCTATTAAACTTCTAGTGAGCAGTCTGACAAGGTTTTTATGGGCTGTGGTTGCATACATCCATGCCCTTGTGATTTGGAGATTATAGAAAAAAACAAGAAGCTGGACCCATGGTACTCGCAGGGGGAGGGAGTTTTTCCACGGCTCCTGGCCTGCAGAAGCAGGAGGAGCTCTGCATTGAGGAGGAAGCAGCCACAGGTAAGTCTAGCCCCCCCAAACCTTCCCCCCGGGCACCAGCAGCGAGGCCTGTGTGGCTCCCAGCTGCTGGGCCCGCCAAGCTTTCTCTCACCCCACTCACTGCCAAGCCTTCTCCCGCTTGCTCCCTGGCACCAAGGCCTGAGCGGCTCCCAGCTGCCGGGCCCACCAAGACTCCTCTTCCAGCACCAGTGGTGAGGCCTGAGCATCTCCTAGCTGCCGGCCTGCCAAGCCTTCTCCCCCCACCCCCCGGCACTGGCAGCGAGGCCTGAGCGACTCCCAGCTGCCAGCCCACCAAGGTTCCCCCCACCCCCCCGGCACTAGCAGGGAGGCCTGAGCGGCTCCCAGCCACTGGCCTGCCAAGCCTTCTCCCTGCAGGGAATGCTTTTTTACTTTTTTGGGGGGATTTAAGTATCTCCCTTTCTTTTTTTTTTTACTTTTCAGATTTTTCTGCACACCTGGAGAGTCTTCCAAGTGTGCAGGAAAATCTCTTTGCCCCCTATGTGCCCTCAATGTGCGGATTTAGATATCCGCACAGAGGGGGCATCTTGGCTATTAGTATATAGACAAGTGGAGACCCGCAAGAAACTTGTAGGATGGTTATGCCATTCCTCACACCCTTGGTTCCTCCCCTCTCCCCCTACCTCTCTCACACTCTTTCTCTCCTCTGCCCCCCTTTTCTTACTCTCAATTTCTCCTCCATGCATGTGACTTCCTCTCTCTTTCTGACCTGTCATAATTCTCTGTTTTTCTGCCTCCCCACCTCATCTCTCTTTCTGACCCCCACCCCATCACTCTCTCTTTCTGCCCAATCACTCTCCTAGCCTCCTCCCTGATTCCTCCCCCACCCTGCATAGCAGCAGCAGTGGTGGCGGTACTCCCAGCCACTCACCTGTTTCCTTTCCCCCCATAGCAGCAGTGGCAGCACTCTGGGAATCACAACGGATCTCCCAGCTACAGAGATCAGTTCACCTTAGGGCTTCCAGCTCCATGTTGGGAAATTCCTGGATATTTGGGGGTGGAGCCTTGGACCTCTGAGGCTTGGGGAGGCAAGCAGCCTCAGCAGGGTATAATACCATGGAGTCAACCCTCCAAAGCAGCCATTTTATCCAGGGGAACTGATCTCTTTCACCTGGACAGTAGTTGTAATTCTGGGTGATCTCCTCACCTGGAGGTTGGCAATGGTAGTTCTCGTGGAGGAAATGGCTGGTTTGGAGGGTGGAGTCCATGGCATTACACCGGTCTGAAGTTCCTCCCCTCCTCAAACCCCACCCTCTCCAGGCTCCACTCTTCAGATGCACAGAAATTTCCCAACCTGGAGTCGGCAACCCTATTTCCTTCCCACCCAACAGCCAACCTAGCTTTATCTGTCTCTCTGTCTTCAGCTTTCCATCTCCATCCCCCTCCCCCACAGCCTCTACCTAGGAAAATTACAATCTTTCTCCACAGTGGGGACCAAAGCAGCTTACATTATTCTCTCCTCCTTTTTTTTATCTGCACAACTACCCTGTGAGGTTGGTTAGGCTGAAAGTGTGTGGCTGGTCCAAAATCACCAGTCAGCTTCCCCCGCAAGATGGGGATCTGAACCTGGGTCTTGCAGACCCTACTTTGAAGCTCTAACTGCTGCACCTCACTGGCTTTCATAGGGTGGCTGCTGATGAACAGTAGCAAGCAGCCGGGCCTAGTTGAGTCATGCAAATCAGGGGGGACCTGGCAACCCTACACTGCTGCCAGGCCTAGGGTTGCCAACCTCCAAATGGGACCTGGAGACCCCCTCAGAATTACACCTGGACTCTAGACCGCAGAGGTCTTTCTCCCAGGATAAAATGGCTGCTTTGGAGGGTGGACTCTGTAGCATTATACCCAACTGAGGCTTCTCCCTTCCCCAAACCCAGCCCTCCTGAGAGTCCACCACAAAACCTCTAGGAGTTCCCCATCCTGGCACTGGCAACCCTTGTCAGGCCTGGCCCCAAGGCTCCCTTTCCTCCCTCAAAGGCCAAAAGAGGCCAGGAAAGGGCCCTTCCCCCTCCATCTTATTGACAGAGCCAGTTAGAAGCCCCCCGCCAACCGTTCTAATCTCTCACCGTTGATTCCTCAAGTTAGATCCCCACAGAGGCCATTTCAAAATGTCTTGGGGGAAACTCAACCGTCCCTAAAGAATTTTTTTTCTTTTTGGATTTTTCTGTACACCAAGGAAGGCCCCTGACTATGTAGGAAAAGCTGTTGGGGGAGAATGAGCCCTCTGTTGGCAGAAATAAGTATCCACACAGAAATCACCCAGTGGCTATTAGAATATAGATGCCCAAATCATTCTGTTACAATACAGCCATGTTTCCCATATAAAAATGCCCTCCTGAACAGTTTGGTTTTACATAGTTTGTGTAAAACCAAACATGTGGGAGACTTCCTGACTTCCTCAGGCAGGCCATGGCATAGAGTGGGCACTACAGAGAATGAACATGTACAGGCAGTTGTTGATCTTGCCCATTGGCAGGGTGGCACGAATAGAAGGCCCTGTTCACATGAGCAAAAATGTTGGGGCAGGACATAGGAGGAGAGGTGATCCTACAGATCTAAGAGTCCAAGGCCATGAAGGGCTTTGTACGTGTAGTATTTATTTTTAATTAGTTAAATTAACCAAATGGTTAATTGGCTAAAATAGTTAAGCAACTTGTTTGGCAGGGGGCTGATCAGAAATGTTTTTTCAGAGTGTGTATGTGTTAAAATTGGTGAAATTCGCAGATTCTAATACGTCTATAAGTTGATCTTTTCAAGCTAAAACTTGGCTGATAACCCTTATTCACAGTGCTCTTCTGAAAGGTTAGTTCAGATGCAACACCAAAACATGGCTTAACTATGTGTGAATGAACCCTGTGCCTGTGTGTTGTTTTCCCTCCAATTACATGCAGTTGAAGTTGATTGTGAGCTACCACACACCATCATTTGGTGTTGCATCTGAATTGCCAAACAATGGGTTGCTTTCCCTCAGAACCAGGTTGCGAATCAACTTCAGCTATAGCAAACTGTAGGATGGTGGCTAGAATGCAATGTCAAGCCATGGTCTGTGTTAAAATGAAGTTCATGGCTCTTAACTTCATGAATGGGGTAGAGAAGAGGAACACACAAGCACATGGCTGATTCATACAGTTCCAAATCATGGTTTCAAGTTATGAACGAGGCATTCCAAAGCCTCAGCTGAATAACTCTGTAGTGCTCTTAAATACAATAAATAACTGCTTAAAGTTGTTGGGTTTTTTCCTTTCTGTTTCTTTGCCAAGGGCTGTTGTGTTTATCTCGTTTAAGTAGGCTGTAACCAGATTAGCTTAGTTCTTGAGTTCTTTGACAATTCAAACAGTGTTGTTCTTTTGGCTACAAATGCTACTTTCTCTCCATTCTTAACCTGACACAACACTATGCATTCTATAGCTGCTGTTCTAACTAACAATTTTCTGGCTTTGCATTTTAGGAAACAGATGTCCCTGGTCCACAGGCAGCTGCCAAGTTCTCCCATATCCTTCAGAAGGATGCCTTCCTCGTGTTCCGGTCACTGTGCAAGCTTTCGATGAAACCTCTTGGTGATGGGCCACCAGATCCCAAGTAAAAAAAAGATAAATTTTCCTGAGTTGTACCCCATCCAGAATGCTTATTATCAGAATGAAAGAACGAAACCAAAGCCTTGTTGGCGGCTTTGTTTTAACTATCCATGCACTGTAGCTAGTTTGGAAAATCCAAATAGTTGGGCAGTATGCAGAAAGCACGTGGAAGTTTCCCATGTTCCTCTCCTTCACCGAAACTCCCTCTGACTGCCAGAACAATCACTTCTGAGCTCACTGGATCTGCACAGAGAAACAGCTGTGAGGGTCTGTAAGCTGGAGTGAGGAAGGACAAGGGGGTGAAATTGCCCTCTCCCCTCATTGGAGCTGGGTGCACAGAATGGGGGAAGAGGAGCCATTTCAGATCCTTGTCACTCTTCACTCCAGCAAACACCCCCCCCCCCCAACCAATGTGGCTGTTCTCCATGTAGATTCCACAAACTTGGGACGGTTCCCCCTCAGGGTCAGAAACAGCTGCAGCAATGGAGAGGAACACAGAAGAGCTACCCCTTTTGCCTGTGCCTGTAGAGTGGTAGGATTCTGTCTGTTGCCGTATAAAAACTGGTACTGTATGGGGAAATCAGTTTATAATGAATACGCCTTGTGGCTGCTCTGATATGTCATTGATGCTGTTAACGTTCCCCATTAATGGAGCGAGTAAGTTATGATTTTCCAAATGATGATGGCTGGTTCCGGGTTGCAAGACACATTCTGCGAAATTCCAATGGGGGCAATTGCTTGGCTTGGCTTCACAGACTCAAAAGGATTTGTGTGTTTATTCCTGCTTCCTGCAGAAAAGAAAGACCTGAGCATGTGTATGGGTTAGCTGCCGTATGTGGAAGAGAGAAATATGTATAGCACCTTAGGGATGTTTATTTATTTACTTAAGACATTTATATGTCACCTTTCCACCCATCTATCCATTGACAGAAGGCAGAGGAGCCTGAGGTGGTTGCTTAGTTTTTGCAGTGGAAAATGGATGAAGGTGCTCATGGGACATATAAGTAAAGGGCATATAAGTTTTGATGATGGCCTTCAGTGGAACTCTAGCATTGTTTGGGAAGGTGAAGGAATGGGTGTAGGAATGGGTTTCAAAGGAATGGGTGTAGCCAAAACTACTATATGTACTGAAATGGCTTAGAAAATATCCGTTATTGAACACTGAGGCACAGTCCAGAACACTGTCTGAATGAATCAACCTGTCACAGAGCCCCACAAAGTTTGACTCGGTTTCTCCTGTTTTCAGGTCCCATGAACTGCGCTCTAAGATAGTGTCCCTCCAGCTGCTTCTCTCAGTTCTGCAAAATGCTGGCCCAGTCTTCCGGACGCATGAAATGTTTATAAATGCAATCAAGCAATATCTCTGCGTAGCATTATCCAAAAATGGGGTTTCTTCTGTTCCGGATGTCTTTGAGCTGTCTCTTGCCATCTTCCTCACCCTTCTTTCCAACTTCAAGACCCATTTAAAAATGCAGATTGAGGTAAGAGAGCTTTATTATTTCTGTGTGCTTGATATTTCTGTTGTATGAAAAAAATTAAAGGAAATTGCATTGCTTTATATCTTTCTGTCTCAATTTGGTATATGGCATAGTTGAAAATAAGTGGTAAAAGCCCTGACCTGGATAGCCTAGGCAAGCCCAATCTCATCAGATCTCAGAAGCAAGAACTTGGATGGGAGACCTCTAAGGAATACCAGGGCTTGGGATGTAGAGGCAGGCTATCAAGCCACTTCTCTGAAACTTCCAAACCCCACTAGGGGTCGCAAGAAGTCGCCATGACTTCCAGGCACGCAAGCATGCGCGCGCGCACACACACACAGAGATGCAAAATACCCACCCCCAAAAAGTGGTAAATGGTTTCTTGTAATAGGTGACTGTATTCAGAAAAAGACAATGAGGTGCTCAGAACAAGGACTCGTGTTATATAGACTCACGTCATCTGTGTTTCCCTTTGCTTTCAACAGGTGTTTTTCAAAGAAATCTTCTTGAACATTTTAGAAACCTCTTCCAGTTCCTTTGAGCACAAATGGATGGTGATTCAGACCTTGACTAGAATTTCTGCAGGTATTTCGTTTTAGAAATAAGTATCCTCACATCATTGAGGGGCCATTTTCCTCTTGTAGTTGCTTAGAATATAAATATCGAAGGAGTACTGGAAGGAATAGCGAAGATAGGTATAGTGGGTTGGGTCAAGACAGCTTTTCCCCTCACTTGTCCAGTTTCTCTCCTTACTCCCATCCCACATAGCTTTTATCTACACAGGTCCAGTGATTCTCAGCATAGCCTTTTCCACCAGAGGAAAATGTTGGCTCCAACCCAATATCCATTTCTCTTAAGTATAGTTGAGGGAGAAGACCACTAGCGTAGAATCCTTGAAACAGATATGGATTATGATTCATACAGACAATACATCCCTAAGCTATTAGGGTGGTTGGGCAGAGGGAAGCAGGAGGGAAGAAGTTAGTTGAAGGTTCCAGAAAAATCTGCAGAAAATCTGCAGAAGACAAAGAAATGAAATTTGCTAAGGAAAGGCTTTTCATAATTACAATTTCCCCTTTTTTGGACTGGATTTCTAGCCCCTGTGGCCTTCCTAGGTCCTCAGGGCAATAACTTATTTTGTATTTGGGCTCCTTAACCCAGGGCCGTGCGCCTAATGAAGAATTTCTGTCTATGGGAATGAGGCACTAGTCCTTCTTTTCCTGCCCAAAGCTCCCAGGTTGGATCCCCTTTCCAACCAGAGTCTTCTCATTCCAGTGACAATCATGCTGAGAGCTTTATAACGTTAATGAGGGTAGGCTAAAGACTGAGGGACGGTGAGTGGCAAGACCACCTGATGTGTTTAGTGGCTGGCCAAGAAAGGGTGACATGAGTCCCTCCCCTTCCCAAACCCTGCCCTCCTCAAGCTCCACCCCCAAATCTCCAGTTATTTCCCCACCCAGACTTGGCAATCCTAGGTCTTGAAGATCAGGAAAATTCCTTGCCTTCTGGACATTTAAGGGCTGAGTATCTTTTTTTTAGAGGGGGAAATACAGATTTTAAAAAAACCAAAGTGAGTTCTAGTGCAGCCACTATGTTTTGTTATCCCTTCATTTGTCCCTATCCTAAACATTTCCTAGATTAAAAAGTGGGAAATAACCTACTAGTTGTGAAGTTTTGTTGGCTTTGTGCAGTGTTCCCAGGCAACTGAATTCTCACCGTGTAAACCTTTGTTTCAGATGCCCAATGTGTAGTGGACATATACGTTAACTATGACTGTGATTTGAATGCTGCTAATATTTTTGAACGGCTAGTAAATGACTTGTCTAAAATTGCACAGGGACGGAGCGGGCATGAATTAGGAATGACGCCTCTACAGGTAAGACTTTTCCAGTGGTATCCTGGGCAGAGTTACTCAGTCTAAGCCCACTGAAATTAATGGGCTTCAGACTGGAGTGACTGTTTAGGATTGTACTGCTAGTGATGTTAGCGTTTCACACTATTGATTCCTTGAATTAGTATCTTCTAGTTCTGTTAACTTCTGTAGCTTGTTCGTAAGGACAGTTTTGGTTCAGACTTGGGACAGCAGCAGCAGGACTTTGTTTCAGACGGGATTAATTTAATGCAGATGATGGTGATGATGACTCATACATGGGCCAGGGGATGTGGAGGGAGGCCCCACACTTGCATAGTCAGTCTTCAGTCCCTAAACCCTGGTTAACTGTATGTTTGCACCAAAACCATAGACTATTGCTGGGTTGCTGAATGGTAATTCCTATATCTGTGTCAAATTATGATGCTGCATTTTGGCTTTATTTCAGACATCTTGCCAAACGCCAAGGCTTAACCACAGTCCAGTTAGACTTATGTGCTAGAAGAACATGGCTTGTGATTCACTGGCAGATTAGAAATCATGGTTTGAATTTAGCATGCTGTCATATTTGGTTTACAGCAATGTTTATATTAACTGTAATGTGGGGTGATGAACCCCAGTTAAAGCTGTAGCTCTGCTTCTGGAGGCCACTGAATCTAGAGACTAGAATCATAACCATACAGAAAAGAAAATCAAGGAAGGAGATCTACACTGAGCTTTTCCCCTCTGTGTTTGGAAGTTCAGACTCTGGTTTTTGCTCTCAATTATATCTGGCTTGATGTCTGAATGGGACCCTATTCCTTTAATCCTTGGCACCTGAAGTCCTCGATCTGTTGATAGTATAGCTGCTCCTTCTTTGTTTTGTTTTGTTTTTATTCCTGTGCAGGAACTATGCCTAAGGAAGAAAGGTCTTGAATGTTTAGTCTCTGTTTTAAAGTGCATGGTAGAATGGAGCAAAGACCTGTATGTGAATCCAAACCATCAGGCCAGCCTTGGTGAGACATTGCTGTGGTTTCTGTATACGAAACTGTACTTAAAATAAGGGTGCCCATGAGTTTCCAGCTGTCTTCCATCACGTTCCAAAGGCTTGGTTTTGGCCAATTTGTCTTCTATTATCCCAATGCAGGAATTTCTGAGAAAAGCTTTGTGATGTGACTTTAAAAAAAACACACTAAAGGACAGTGAGCAAGGATGTACATCAGAAAGTGACTGGGGCCTATATAGATGGCAGCTTCCTGGTTGGATGCTGCTGCATAAGACCTATCTTGTTGAAAAAAAGGTGCCCTGAGGCACCCCATATTCACTATACAAAGCCAGTGTGCCATGGGCCTGTAAGAAACTTGTGGAGAAACATGGACTTGGAGTCTCACAAGAATTTCTGTGGGTGAAGGGCTGGGGGGCAATTTTCACCAATTCTGCACACCATGGGAAACATCTGATACCAACAAAAGCTGTTTCTGAGGGAATCTCTCATCACCCAGGAGCAGCACTTCAGGGGGTGGTTTGGACTGTTGTGGGGGGGGGGGGTCCCACAAAACTTGCATCTGTAGAAATTCTAGGTGGGATGCAAGCCTTTAGTGGATTAGTAAACTGGTGGACTATATTACTTTTTGGTCTCTTCTAAATCTAAGTCTGTTATGTAAAATTGTTGGTCAGTATCTGTTTTCTTTTTTTCTTAACAATAAGCTCCATTGACCTGAGGTCTTGAGCAGAACAATTCAGTATATTTAAAATAAGGATCACGTCAGACACACTACAAATAATATATAAAACCCTCAAAGTTGTTGCATTAATGCGTAGCAGAGGAGCGTCTTATGGGTATCATAAGAGAGAAAAATTTGGCCACAGCTGGCGTCACTTCAGGGTTAACATCAGCCAACAGAAAAGAGACTGCCTGGTGTTCAATGGCAAGATTATATTTGCTCAGAATGGGCAAGATCCAGAGTTGTCGTAATGATGACCATTGATTGCAGGATAACAAAACATGATCAGTGGTTTCCATCATGCCAGAGGCACACAGACAAAGGCAATCAGAGAATGTGATTTTTACAAATTGCCCCCTCAATTCAGCTGTGGTCAAAGCACTCAGCCTGCCAAGCATAAAGGTGCAGTGATTGCTGGGAGTGGAGTATCTGTTTTCTGCCAACTTACTTTGTTAATCACTTATTTTAAATAAGAATATCTCCTTTACTTTCACACGTAGGTCCCGATAGGTCTTCCGATCAGGAAATGGGTGAAGGCAAATGTCTGGAGATGGGAGGAAGAAGGAGTAGTGCAAGCTCCTTAGATTCAACAGTCTCCTCGGGAATTGGGAGTGTTGGCACCCAAACCACACTCCATGATGACCCTGAGCAATTTGAGGTTATCAAGCAACAAAAAGAGATAATTGAACATGGGATTGAATTGTGAGTTGGAGTTATCGTTTAAATAGCGTGAAATGTGCATCTCTTTACGGTTATGTTTTTACGGTTTGCTGGGTTTGCTTTATTTTACTGCATGAATGAAATGGAAAGAAGGATAATGGAAAAGGAAGTAAAAAGAGAGAGGAACCCCATGTTGGTGTTGTATGGAGAAATTAAGACTGGAACTCTAAACACACCTCATTCAGTTCAGTGGGACTTGCTTCTTGAAGTAAGAGTTAGGATTTTGTTGCTGCTGTTGTATAAGTCATGTGTGTGTGAAGTGCAGTCAAGTCGCAGCCAACGTATGGCAACCTTGTACTTCTTTTCCAAGTCAAGAGACTAACAGAGGTGGTTTGCCGTTGCCTGCCTGTGTGTGTAGTAACCCTGGACTTACTTGCTGGTCTCTCATCCAAATACTAACCAGGGCCAACCCTGCTTAGCTTCTGAGATCTGATGAGATCAGGCTAGCCTGGGCCATCCAGGTTGTATAAAGCTTTCTCCTGTAAATTCTTCAAACTGGCATGTTTGAGAGATACGCCTCTATTTTACATTTCTTACGTGTTGTGTTATATTATGCAGCTAAAAGAGAGACTGGCAAATTAATAGTAAAATTCTTAGAGACCACAGATTGAAGATTGTGGTGACGATTACAGTGACAAAAGGATGCCTCTGCTTGTTGCTCAGTTGGCCTGTAGAGTTAGTTCTACCGTACTGAATGAAAAAATTGTTGCGTTTTTTAAAAAAACCTATCTCATGTGGCAGTAATTACAACTTGTTGGACTGTCTTTGTGCAGCTTTCCTGTGCTTCTTGTTTTTCTTCCTTGAGATGCTGTGCATATAAATATAACATTCCTTCTTTAGAAATAATGTTGAAACATACTGTCGTAGGGATGCCAGCCTCCAGGAGAGACCTGGGGATCCTCCAGAATTACAGCGCATCTCCGGAGTACAGAGAGCGGTTCCCCTGGAGAAAATGGATGCTTTGGAGGGTGGACTCCGTGGCATTGTACCCCACTGAGATCACTGTCCTCCCCATGCTCCATCCCTAAATCTCCAGGAGTTTGCCAACCTAGATCTGGCGATTCCACCCCCCCCCCTTCCCCTGCCAAGGGTGCTGGCAACCCTATACTGTAGTATACCAAGTTAGGATTCAAGCACGTGCCTTAAATCTGATTTGTATTTCTTAACTTCTAAACTTGCGTACACTTCAAGGTGCATGTTTGTTTTGGTCTTTTAAAAATACAAATGGCTTCCTTTCTAAATCTGACTGATCTTTCCTTCCTCATCACAGGTTTAACAAAAAATCAAAGAGAGGCCTGCAGTACTTGCAGGAGCAGGGAATGCTTGGCGTGACGGTAGAAGATATAGCACAGTTTCTGCACCAAGAAGAGCGCCTCTCTTCTGTAAGACCGGATCTTGCATTAGCCCCCCTCCCATGTGATTCTTTCAACAGTGGTGTACATTCCTATGCACTTCATGCAGCGTATCACCTGGGGAATGTGTCTGTGTGTGTCTGTGTGCAAATATCACATCAGTGAGCTTGCCAGTAGTATTTGGCTGCTTCCTTCTGCAGGGGCAATATTATTTAATGGCGGGACTAGCGTGCTTCGTTGCTTGTGGCTCCCATAGGGCTTGTTAACATGCCTTGCAGTTGGGATTTACAATGTTTTTTTACTCAAATGTCAGGCATGTTTTTGCAATGGCAGTTCTGTTTTTAAAATACAAATTCTGTAGGATTCTAAATGTAATTGAAATGGATTACAGGCAAAGGAGTTCTGTATGCAGTAGGAGTGTCTGGTGTAATCTGTGTGTTAGTCTGTGATGCACCGGAAAAGTGACTGACATGAGGTCTCAAGATACTTGTGATGCCTTTAGATGATGCTGATATTTGAAGAAAGGCACAGAGGGTGGGCTGGGAGTGTGAACATATACAATCAGGTTCCAATAAAGAGATTGTACTTTAAATCTCTTGTTTCTGTACAGAGAGCATGTGAAAATAAGCCCCTTCACATTTCCATTGATGGCTTTGAATGTTGTGGCAGTACTGAGGATGAACATGGCTTTGTAGCATATTTTGCAGAATCAGTGAGGCGCAATTTATCAGTGTCAGCTGCTTGAAAATGTTTCCTGAGTGGTTTTTCTTTCTTTCTTTTCTGTGTTGTTTTGTCTTCCTTTCTGTCGTCAGAGCCAAGTGGGAGAATTTCTGGGGGATAGTAACAAGTTTAACAAGGAAGTGATGTATGCCTACGTAGACCAGCTTGATTTCTGCGGAAAGGACTTTGTCTCTGCTTTGCGTATATTTCTGGAAGGATTTCGGTTACCTGGTGAAGCCCAAAAGATTGATAGGCTCATGGAAAAGTTTGCTGCCAGATATATTGAGTGCAACCAAGGGTAACTTAAAATTTATCAGTCAAACCATCGTTTCAACAAGTTCATCTTTAGAAATATCAGTTCTGAGTAGATGATTCCTGGGTTACCCTTGATTATGAGCATGCTAAGCAGGATGTCCAGGCGGAAAGTACATTTGTAGTTATTTAAAGAAATATCTTTTTAGTTATCATGTGTTATATCCATTTTATTTAAAGAGGCTGCAATCAGCAATGTGTGACTTCTTCAAATCGACAACATGTATTCTAAAAACATGAACTTCTTGTGTCCACACTCTAGAATGCTCAGAAAATTAAAGGGTCAAGGGTCTGGGATCTAGGTTCGAATCTCTACGTTGCCATGAAGCTGCCTGTGTAACCTTGGGCCAGTCATGCGCTCTCAGCCTAACCTATCTGGTGGGACTGTTGCAAAAATAAAATGGGACTGGAGGGACCCTTCTTGCCTCTGTGATGTTTGTGGAGGAAAGGAATGATTAAAAAATGTGCTAGGTAGACACAACAGTCTAGCTGTACCTGTGGAGAAATTTGTTCATCACTTTTATAATCACCACGAGACTTTGAATTCGATATGCGCTCATGCTGAGTGTTGCTGCAGATTCTTAGCACTTGATATTGGGCCGGTAGAGGGCTTCCCTCCCACCCACCCCCACTAAGGTTAAATGAATACCATGACTCTGTCATACTCTGAATTCCTGAGCTTACAGAACTGTAGAATTAGCAGGTCCCTGTTGACCTTTGACCATTTCGATACAAGCTTTCGGAGCAGCCGCCACCCACAGCGGGATGAGCAGTTTAGCTTCTGCTTTTCATTAGGAAATGGCTGTAGTGGAATCTTTCTAGAGGTTTCTTCTCTTAATCAAATCTCTACATGTAATGAGATGACAGAGCAAGATTTAGGGCTCTAAAAATCTGTTTTCTTTTCTTTCCAGGCAAACTCTTTTTGCTAGTGCCGACACTGCCTATGTATTAGCATATTCTATTATAATGCTGACAACAGACTTGCACAGTCCTCAGGTATATATTTTGTACAACATTACCAATAAGATGCGGAAACTGCCTCCCCTGCACCCCTTAGCGGTTGTTATTTTTTTCCTGTTTCTCCTCCTCCTCATTGTGGCTACTGCCGCCAGAGCATTCCGTTACCAAAGCAACCCCTCCCCGTGGCGAGGTCTCTGCCTCACATTGTGCTTTTGGCAGTCTGCTGTAGGTTTTAGTTCCCTCTGTCAAACATCACCTAATGCTTGAAGGAAAGCATCAATACCTGCTGCAGATCCCTCACAGGTCTCGTTCTTGTGGGTCAGTAGTCTCAGTAACTCAGAATGGTGGCCAAGAACTGGTCACATGTTCTCTTGAGAGCTCAGCCAGCAAGGAAGTCTGTGGTTTCTTTTCGTGATGTCTGTGCACGTGCATGTATCATTCTTTGTTTTACAGAGTTTTTGAGGTAACCCTCTTCAGCTTTTTGTATTTTTCTGCAAATTTTGGGGGGGGGGGGGTTCTGAGTTTGCAGAAACCTGCAACGTAGTCCTGTGTGGTCCCTCTTGGGCTAGCGTGATGTAGTGACTGAAGTGTTGGACTAGGGTCCAGGAGGCCCAGCTTCAGATCTTCTTTCTGCCATGGAAGTGGTGTAAGTCCCCCTGGGCCAATCCCTCTCTCTCAGCCTGACCTTCCTCACAGGATGGTTATAATGATAAAATGAAGGGGAGCAGTGTAAGCATCTTTGCGTCCCCACTGGGGAGAAAATTGGGCCACAAGTATCTAAAATAAATGAAACAATGACAAGTGTTTGTGGCAGTAGAAAAGAGCAAGAGTTCAGTAGCACCTTAAAGAATAATTAAAGAGCAGCACCTTAAAGAACAAAATTTGTGGCAGGGGATGAGCTTTTGCGAGTCTCTGCTCATTTTTTCAGATAGGCAGAAGCGAGCAGTGACTCACAAAAGCACATCCCCTGCCACAAATTTTGTTAGTCTTTAAGGTGCTGCTCTTTTCTGCTGCTACAGACAGATAACACGGCTACTTGTCTTGAAATGTTTGTGGATTTAATCTGCACTGTACGGGCGAAGCACATTCGGCTGGCAGATAAATAGATTTCTGTAGATATATAGATCCCTGCACAGTTCTCAGAACTTACTGACTGAAGTTCCTTTTTGCCTTTAAAGGTGAAGAATAAGATGACGAAAGAGCAATATATAAAAATGAATCGTGGCATCAATGACAGCAAAGATCTTCCAGAGGAGTACTTGTCTACTATCTATGATGAAATAGAAGGGAAGAAAATAGCAATGAAAGATACAAAAGAATATGCAATTGCAACTAAATCTACTAAGCCAAGTAAGGTTTCAGTAGTAAACCTCAACAGATAAAAAAACTCGGCTTTCTGGTATTTTGTTTTCTCAGGGTTCCTATTTCTGGCACCCAGTAGAATTGGATTCATGGTTATTGGACTTTGACCAAGGGAGGGTTGGGGTTTGAGTCCTCACTCAGTTCTGAAGCTCAGTGGGTGATATGGGGCTAGTTTCTCTCATACACAGTCTAAACTACTTCACAGGGTTGTTCTGAGGATGAAATTGTACATATACTTGACTCTTGCCTTTCCTCCAAGAAGGTATATGTAATCTTGGGACCTTAGCACGAGAGCAGATTGGGCATGGTGGGTAATTTGATCTTTCCTTGTCGTGGGGAGTTCAGACCGCAGTCTTGCTAGCTCTACAAGATAATTTCAGCTTCAGCAGCAATATATTCCTATGCATGAAAGAGAAACACAGGAGATCAATAAACAAGGCATAATGTAATACTTAGGTCATTTGGATTGTTTGCTGCTGCTTCTGCCTGTGGTTTTGCTAGGAAATGGAGGTGCCAGTACGAAACAACTGCTAACAGAAGCAGGTTGTTCTCTATGGATGCCATGAGCTTAATTTAACTCTGGTGAATTTCCCCCTCTGGTATGTCTCCAGAAAACAGGGCTGAGAGCAGTGGCAGGGGAAGAATGATAACAGCAACAGCAACCATTGCATGTTCAAGCACTGCAGATTTTTCTTCAGTCCTATCCATAGCTTAATGAAAGTTGCACATTTAATTGGAATGAGAAAAAGCGAGGGTGTGGAAGTCAATCCACTTCCTTCCTGAAATCTGCAACAGATAAAAGTCAGGCTGGAGTGACAGTGAAAGATGAAACTTGTTTACAGTTTTAAGACCTTTATTCCAAGACCTTTAAGACCTTTATTCCAAGCCCACAAGCTTAGATAAACTCCTAGGGGGTTTTTGTTCATGTAATGTGAGCAAGAGAGAGAGTATACAAACTTGGGGAAAGAAGTTGGATATAAACTCTGTTATTCCCAAGAACCTTCTGCTATTCTGGAACACACAGAATAATGCATCAGATCTCATATTGTGTGTGAATGAAGAATTTTGGCATTAAAAAGAACACTGCAATTTCAATATTACCAAGTCCCTTATTTTATAAGAAAGATAATATTTTAAAACTATTAATGATACAGTAAAATACAGCGGTAACTGTTCATAATGAAAATCTTACCAGTTTCCTCGAGGAAAACAGACATGAATTAGCCGGTTTTTGTCTGCTCAGAGCTGTCAGACTGGTAGACTTTTGATGGTAGTTTTTTACCCTCTCAGCATGGAGCAGGGGAAAGAAGCAAAGAAAAGCAGAATTGACAGCCCCTGACAGCCCTGTATTTATATCACTAAACTGGCTTGTGAGATACCATAAATTATGTTTTTAAATGGTTTTATGCTCAGCACGAAATGTGTCCCATTAAATGTGAATTTCTTTAAGGTGCTATTTCTTTTGAGATATGGAAAATAGTATTTGTTTGGAAGTCTGTATTGTGACTTGTCTAGAAGTTACGCCTGGGATTGCCTGAACGACATATTTTAATAGCTTTGTGTGTGTTTCTTAGATGTAGCCAGTGAGAAGCAGCGACGGTTATTGTACAACTTGGAGATGGAGCAGATGGCAAAGACTGCGAAAGCTCTGATGGAGGCAGTAAGCCATGCAAAGGCTCCCTTTACTAGTGCAACTCACCTTGATCATGTCAGGCCCATGTTCAAAGTGAGTATGGAACTCTAAAGTCACAGGTGGCTTCCAAACATGCCAGTTGCAAAAATTTTTGCATCTCTTGAGGGCATGTTTGCAAACAATATGTAGCTGTTCAAAGATCTGCAGTGATGAGTTACACAAGTGTGGGAGGGGGGCTAGAAACAATGAAGTGATGGGGTGTGAGAGCAGGTGGAAGATGCCTTTGAATTTTTTAAAATTATTGTGATACACCTGATAGATGTCACATAAATGTGGATCTCTAAATTAGGTACTCATCTAGGGTGAAATGTAGTTGTGATTGTAATCAGACAAAACGTACAAACTCTTATTTCATCTTTTGTTAGCTCGTGTGGACTCCGTTGCTAGCTGCTTATAGTGTTGGCCTTCAGAATTGCGATGACACAGAAGTTGCATCATTGTGCTTGGAAGGAATACGATGCGCTATCCGAATTGCCTGCATTTTTGGCATGCAGGTTGGTGTATAGCCGGCTTACTATATCTAGGCCAACATTAGAGTCCCTGATTTTGTCAAAATGGTGTTCAGTAGCATAAGTTTTATAAGTTACAATGAGGGGTTTCTGTCCAGTTGCAGTAAATAGCCTCCCTAAGTATGACTGTTTTCTAAAAATCTAGCTCATAGAGCATTACATTTATTTAAACTGTGTATGGTCCAGGCTAAATTGGCAATTGCTACCAATTGCCCCTTTCTGCTTCAGACTCCCCTCATGTCATTCCTTTTCCTAGCCCTGAGGATCTCTGTTTCATGGAAATCAGTTGGAAAAGTGGCAGGAAAGTTCCTTTCTGCCACTGGAAAATTTAGTCTGGATCCAACCCAGTGCCTACCAGCCTCTTCTCAGAACTGATATAAATAATGTTTAATCATCTTTTCCAAGGGAGAGCATTTATTCAGCCTACCTTCAGAGTATATTAAAAAGCATTCCCCCACTTCTACTACTACATTCCACCTTATTCCCACTATGTAGATGACTAGTTCCACATCCCACTCCATTCAGATATTCTCTGTTTTCAGACTATCTCTTCCTTGCCCACACACTGTTTAAAAATGGGGGGGGGGGGGGGTTCCTCAAATGTTCTACATCCTATTTATTTCATCCTGCTCACTCCCGTGCTTATTTCTGCTTTTAATGTCTTTTGTGTTTTAGCTTGAGAGAGACGCTTATGTGCAAGCGCTTGCCCGCTTTTCCTTGTTGACCGCCAGCTCCAGCATCACAGAAATGAAACAAAAGAACATAGATACGATCAAGACTCTTATTACTGTGGCCCACACTGATGGCAACTATCTAGGGAATTCCTGGCACGAGGTAAACACCACACAAGATTTGGAGTGTGCCATCTATCACTTTTGCAGAAGGCTTGCTGCCTTGAATTAATCTGATTATGGGGCCTAATTTACTCGATAACAGTGTCTGTGGAACTCTTGGTGAAAACATCCCACTGCTCTGTTAATGTGTATGTCTTTTAAGGGAATGATTTTATGCAGAGTGGTTTTTAAATACGGACTGTGTAATGGTTTGGATAGCTTTTCCAACTTTGTTCATTGTAGGTTTGGTGTTATCTCTAACAGCTGGAATCATCACTAGTGTTTAGTCTTGAACTTTGTCCCTATATTGCTGCTCAGCAAAGTGCACAGTGTAGTTTATGCAAACTCTGACAAGACTGGGCTTGTCGGGGCTAATTCAGGCTGCTGCTTTTTCCATACCAAAAATTAAATTTCCACTTACTCTAGCAGTTTATGATTGAAATTAGATTCCTCACTATTCTCTGCAGTGGGAGAAGGCAGCTCCTAGTCAGATTCTGATACAGTGGGTATCTGTAAATCCAAACAGTCCTCAAGGTTGCCGTCATAGAATCATAGCATTGGAAGGCACCACCAGGGTCATCTAGTCCAACCCCCTGAACAATGCAGGAAATTCACAAATATCTCCCCCCACACCCCCAGTGACCCCTGCTGTATGCCCATATCAGATCTGAAGTATCTTGGAAGCAGTGGGCAGCAAAAGGAATTGTTGAATTGGCTTCCAGCCATGTCAGCCTAACAGTGGACGGGCTCCCCAACCCCACTGTTAAGTTTAAATGACTAAAGCCCTCCAGCAAGTGTGTTCCCACGGGTATTTTGTACACCAACCTGTCTTTGAGTACTGAAGTGAATGGAAAAGTCTTGGCTATATGGACTTTTGTGTTTGCACAGGAACTCTGGGGTGTCTGATCATGTAGCCTATAGTTATTTGCACTGGTACCGAATTTGTATATATTTTGTTAGATCTTGAAATGCATCAGCCAGCTGGAGCTAGCACAGCTCATAGGTACTGGAGTTAAAACACGCTACCTCTCTGGGTCAGGACGGGAGAGAGAAGGGAGCCTCAAAGGTTTCACATCTGGAGGTGAAGAGTTCATGGGGCTTGGGCTAGGTAAGAAGCATATCTTCGACTCTCTTCTCCAAGTTAATTGAAGCCAGGTGTTGTGTCATTGTGATGAATGATCTGTTCCTTTATTTCAGATTACATCAATAACTGCTTTAGCCTTAAGTGCAGGGAGACTTGATACTACATACTTAATGACATTCATTCCCTGAATTCAGCTAGCTTGAAAATTAAAAGACTGAGCAAGAGACCAATCCTCTTGATCAGTTAATAAAACATGGTGGAGGGGCCTTCATTAATATTGCTAGAAATATCGAGTGAACAAAGGATCCCTACATCACATAAAACATTATATAAAGAGGATAAGTGTACATTATAAAATAGTAGACTATTTACCCAAATATACCATGTACTTTACAACATGTGCAGTATGTCTCCATACAGTGCTTCAGTTCTAAATTATTCCCTGTGGATCCAAGAAAACCAGGTTCTGTTTCTTGAATAAGGTGTGCAGGCTTTGTTTCATTTACATAGGCTATTCTGTTGTATATGTCATAGTACCTTGTTCTTCAAAAGTCATTGTGACTGAGAATTTGGCAATGCCCCATCCTATGATGGGTCACAGGTTTGACATCAGTACCATTTTTAATTGTATGTGTGTTTTTGAAGGGGGGGGGCCAACTGTAATACAAAAAGTGGTTACCTGTTTGCAAGGTGATATTACAGGTGGAGTTCTCGGCCTGGCATGGTGGGTTTATATAGCATGTTCAAATCAAAGGGAGGCTTGTCCTCTTCTAGAAGCTGGTTGGCTTGTAAATAAAATAGTACATAAAAACAATTAAAATGCCATTACTTTAAAATAAGTTTAAAAGAAATCTGGTGCTCTTTGTACGATGGTAGCAGTGAGTGAGCAGCAGCCCCTGGTTGCTGTGTGAGAAACACTTTGTCAACTGGCTCTGCCTATGTGGAGCCAAGCCCTTTTAATGTCATGGCAGAAGAATGGATGAACCCATTTCTGACATCTTAAGAGCATTACACACTACTATCATCTAAAGAGTGCCTCTGACTACTATCAAAGTGCTTGTCGTTATGCCAGATAATGGATTTTGCAGGGGGCTGTGGGTAATTCGTCCTTGAGTGGTCTGTATGATTTGTTGTCTTATTTGTAACTCTTGCAGAGAGACATTCTGGACTTGAATTCGCTTTTCAGTTCTGTGGTTCTTACTTTGAAACTTTACTTTGACCCTGTCCCTCTAGTTCTGCATTTTCTTTGGTTGTCAAGTCAACATGCTGATGGCGCCTTAATATAATAATAATAGATACTAGTGGTGTGCTCTTCATTGGATTTAACTTTTTTTGTGGCGGGTGTCTTCCTGAATAGGCAATCTTGTTGGTGGAGGAGTTGATAAAAGGCAAATAGCCAGTATTCAAGAATCTGTGGGAGAAACCAGTTCACAAAGTGTGGTGGTGGCAGTCGATAGGTAACTATAGTGTGTGTTGACTTTGTACTTAAGTTATGAAGCTGTATTCTCCTTGTTATCACAATATGTTCTACTTTGGGACTCAAACAGAACTGGGTTTTTTTAATACTTGTAAAATACAGCAATATTTCAGGATTGGACCCTGGGCTGTGTGTAGAGTGGACCAAAATGCTAAAAAAAAGTTTGAATGGGGAACATAAGAGAGGTGACCACTACTGTATCTCAGTCTCTAATCTTTCTCTCCTTCACCTCCTGGGATATATTGCCTGAAATCTAAAACTATTTTTTCCCTAACCAATATGGAATTCTATGAAATGAACGCTTCCCTATTAGAACAGTCTACTTGTAACAGTCACTGCATTGAATCCTGACCCCTACTTGTGTGAGCAGACCGTTCTTGTGTAAAGGTGATGGCAGTGATCTCATTATTTTTTTCACATTTCCCCTCTAAATGCAGTCTTCCCTGCCACATCTCATGCTGTTCCTGAGGGGTCCCTCTATCCACAGTAGCAGATTTGTAGGGAGCTCAGATGCTTGCTACATGAAAGAGGAGGCAAGAAAGTCCCTTTCTGTGAGTGGAATTCTGCTCAGTCCCCAACCTTTTTGAGCCTGCGGGCATCTTTGGAATCCTGACACAGCTGGTAGGCACATTCACAAAATGGCTGCCACGGGAGGCAGAGCCAACCACAAAATGTTAGAGAGAGAGGTTATATGTAAGTCTAATAGCACTTCTTCAGCATTTCAGGCAGAAGCTCTGTTTAACAGAATGCCTTTTAATCTGCACAGCCAGTCAAAAGCCCGGCTGTGCAAAAGCCCTGCCCACTTTCTAAATGGTCTTGGCGGGCGACCCGGTGCCCAGAGGCACCATGTTGGGGACTCCTGCTCTAGAGCCCACATCTCATGTTTACACTGTAAATATATGTGTCGACCGTTCTTTCACACATTGACTCTGTTCTTCCCTGTCTGTCCAACTGTCACTCCACAGAATATTTACTGGGTCAACAAGACTGGATGGAAATGCAATCGGTATGTACGTTTTGCAAAATACACTGAAATGAAGAGCAAGTTGCCCTGGACTCTTTCTTACTTACTGACATGTCTCTACTCTTAAAATGTTCAGTTGACTTTGTTCGATGGCTGTGCGCCGTTTCCATGGATGAACTGGCTTCTCCTCACCATCCGCGCATGTTTAGCTTACAGAAGATTGTTGAGATCTCCTACTACAACATGAATAGGATTAGGCTACAATGGTCCAGGATATGGCATGTGATTGGAGATCATTTCAATAAGGTATGTAAAGCCTGTGAACAAGCCGCTGTTAGCTGTCACTTTAGATGCCAAGGTTAACTGGTGTTCAAAGGCACATAACTTGAAGCTCCTGTTCGCTTTGGCAGCAAGGTGTTCTCTCTTCCTGTTCTTTAGAGACTGGACTTGCTATCCACACTGCTAGGTAGAAATATGCTGATTGATATGGTAAACTTTCCCACTCTGTCTTGCCTAATTCCTCTCCTTACTACACCCCCTGTCCCAGGTGACTTTTATTTATGCAAGTCCCATGATCTCCAGCATCACCATTTTGGTGGTGAAATGGGACCCTTCCCTCCCTTTTTCACCCATGGAAAACCTGGTTGGATTCAAGTCTGTATGTGGAATATGACTAGAAAATGTATAGCTATTGTAATGTAATCTCAATGTAATCAGAAAGATCTTCCAGGAGGTCTGAAGGCCCCATGCGATGGCAAGGTCAGTAATTCTGCCTGCTTTCTGCATGGATACCTAACTTCTATTAGACATAGCATTATTCTGCTTCAGCTTGTGAATGACACTTTGGGAGCTTGGAGGGAGCTGCAGATAAAAACTGTTAGCATTTTGAAGTTATCACAACCTTACAGCAGTTTAAATTTTAATTGGCCAACAAATAGTTTAAAATGTAGAAATCTCTCAAAGTGTGTGGTAGTTCTCCATTAGGTCTGAACATCTGTAGAGAAATGTTATACCTTACTGTGTGAAGCAGAGTCTCTGTGCCATACTAGGTCTGCCTTCCTGTTTTGTTCTGAAGCCTTTGTCCTGCTTTAGTGTGTTTTCCTTTAGTGGTCTTGCTTGAGACTGATAGAAACCTTTTGTCGTAGTTACATGTGAATGCCCAAGATATTTTTCTAGATTTGTACATTGATCAGAAACAGGGAAATAAGCCTCACTGAAATCACCAGGGTTTTGCCAGTAGATAATGACTGAACTGAAGGATTAGGGTGACGGAGGCTCATTTCACACTCTTTTTTTGAGATCCCATCTCTAGGTTAGCTCTGATGTCTTTGGCTGTTTTGCATAGTGATTGGAGTGATGCCTCTACGACCCAGTCATTATTAATGGTTGGCTTCAAAGGGCCCAGTTACTTTATGTCTATGTGTGTTTAGCATGCATCTTTTTCTGAAGCAATGCCTTTTTCTCCTTGGTAGGTTGGTTGTAATCCTAACGAAGATGTGGCCATATTTGCCGTTGATTCTTTGAGACAGCTCTCAATGAAGTTTCTTGAAAAGGGGGAGCTGGCCAACTTCCGATTTCAGAAGGACTTTCTGAGACCCTTTGAGCACATCATGAAGAAAAATAGGCAAGTGCTCCTTACAACTCTGAAGGTTAACTTAACCCTTTCTTACACATGTGCATTCTGCTGGTGTCATGCACAATACCATAAATAAGGTAGTGTATCTCTCTCTCTCTCTCTCTCTCAAAATAAGATCTCCGACGATTCGAGACATGGTGATTCGCTGCATTGCTCAGATGGTGAATTCTCAAGCTGCTAATATCCGGTCAGGATGGAAAAATATTTTTGCAGTATTTCATCAAGCAGCATCGGACCACGATGGGAATATTGTGGAGCTGGCATTTCAGACAACAGGACATATAGTTAGTAAGTAAAGTTTGGCACGGCTGATACGACAAAGGAGTGATAGAATCCAAGGTCAAAACAGCTAGCCTGCTTCTAGCATGCACACTTCAAGTATCTTTTTTTCTTCACCTTATGGGAAAACCCTGGAATTTTACTATTATTTTAGAAAATTTAAGAAATTCATTTTAAGGAGAAATTCGATCCTCTCTCACTTGAGAGAGCAGGAGAATCTGTCATTGCATATATTCAAAAATTCACTCAGAACTGTAGCTCTGCTTGTAGCAACAAGTGATGCAGTTCTGCACAATTCCAGACATCTTGCCAGTGTTGTGTTTACCACTGTGGCCTGGTGCACCATGCTCTAAATGGGAGCAAACCTTTGCTGCTCTTGTATGATGCATGAGTAGAGCTTACACTGAGAATGAGCAGGGTTGCTTGCTGTACTGTCACGGAATCTCCTGTTTGCAAAATCAGAGCTGTGGCTTGAATTCTACTCCTATTCCCTCTTCACTTACATGCTGTCTTCCCACATCCCAATCAATAGTTGCTACTGGCAGCTGTCAAAAAGCACTTACGAGTAATAAGGTGCTCTTTTTTTGATCCCCCTCTTAAAGACAGTGGTGGAAATAATTGGAAGCGATTGCTGTTAACCTTTCTGACACTTGGCTTCCAACTATTGTGCTGTAGTTAAAGAACATTTTAAGAATTGAGGCTAATTTGTACTGTAAGTTCTCCTCCATGACTCTTGAATGCTTAATCCTAGAAAAGTCACATAGGAAAAATATCAGACAAGCATACTTCTATGGTGAATTTGTTGTCACAATTCAAGTATATAAAACGTGTGATCCTTTAGGTCAAATAAAGCCATTAAGTGTAGCCTGAAAGTGCTTGGCAGCCCAGTTGTATTTCAGACCTGGGCAAGTAGTAAAAACGTGTGATTTCTTCAGCCCTGGCTGCATGCTGGGGAGTTCCACATTATACAGGCTAGATTCAGTTGGTCAGCTGCCCAAACTGCGACTGTGTGATATGTTAGTGTCAATACATATAAAACAGAAGGGCAAATGTTCGTGTAGTGATGTCATTTACAGCCCAATTGATTTGGCCTCCGTATTTATTGAGCTATCTAATCTACCAAGATGCACCAGCACAGTAGAAATACATTTGAAAGGTGGTGATTTTTTCTTCTTTTTTTCTCCCTCTCAGCCAATATTTTTCAACAGCATTTTCCTGCAGCAATAGATTCATTCCAGGATGCCGTCAAATGCTTATCAGAGTTTGCTTGTAATGCTGCATTTCCGGACACCAGTATGGAAGCGATTAGACTTATCCGGTTTTGTGCTAAATATGTTTCAGAAAGACCTCAGGTATTTCTTTTTCTTTCTTTCTTGATTGTATTTCTTTACTTTTGCAGAGGCTTAAAATCAGTAATGCACTGCTGACCTACTTTAAGAGGATCATGAGTTTGTTTTCTAGCTGGGGAACTCTTATTTCATGTTTCTTTGTTATTTTTTAGTAAGAAAATGTAATTTTTCACCATCACTTTAGGAAATCATAGTTCTCCTCTCCTGCCACAGTTAAGATTAACATGCACTGGAGAAGTCTAGCATTACCATGTGAAATATCCCAGATTTTACATCTATCATCACCAGGAGACCAAAGATACTAATATGTAAATACCATACATTTTAAAGATACTAGAAATAGAGCCAGTGTGGTTACACTGTTGGACTAGGTTTGGAGGGACCTGGTTTTAAACCCTTCCTCAGCTGTATAGTACAGTGGTTGAAGTTGGGGCTAGTCATTCATACTCATAGTGACCTATGACATGGGGGCTGTTGTGAGAATAAGGCTGCCTCATTGAGTAATATGGGATTACTTCTGAGTAGACATACTTAAGATTGCTCCCTAAAATGAAAGAGAGGAGTCACATATGCTGCTTTTAGCTCCTTGGAGGAAAGATGGGCTAAAAATGCGATGGTGCTTGTTGGGTGACTTCTTGGCATTCATAAATCTCAGTGCTTCGCTTTACGCTGAACTTTTGTCATTTCACCAAGCTGTTGAACTTCTGACTTCTGCAGTGAGGCCTGATTAGGTAGCATAAGCATTTATTTAAACTGGACTGCACTGGTACCTCTGTGTCTGTTTGTCTATCTAGCTGTCTATCTGTCTTTACAGGTTCTGAGAGAATACACAAGCGATGACATGAATGTTGCTCCTGGAGACAGAGTTTGGGTCCGAGGATGGTTTCCTATTTTATTTGAGCTTTCCTGTATTATCAATCGGTGCAAGCTAGATGTACGAACAAGGTAAACAGCTGAGAAAACACTTAGGTCTTTGGAACTTTGTTCAGCTTTTCAGATTTCTTCCCTGTTAAATTGCATTCTTCTTATTGTATTTTTCATATCGTAGAGGCCTAACGGTTATGTTCGAAATTATGAAGAGCTATGGCCATACCTTTGAGAAGCACTGGTGGCAGGATCTCTTTCGCATTGTGTTTAGGATATTTGATAACATGAAGTTACCGGAGCAGCAAACAGAGGTACCAGGAGCTCTTGCAAAAGGGATCCTTGTAAATCAGTATTCTAAGTTCCACAGAGCAATAATCAAAGCCAGCTTTAGAAAAATTATTTTATTTATTGTCAAGTTATAGCTGATTTAAGGCACTTCTGTAGGCTTTTCAAGGCAAGAGACAAACTGCCTGCCTCTATATAGCAACCCTGGACTCTCTTGGTAGTCTCCCACCCAACTACTAACCAGGGCTAATCCTGCTTAGCTTCCAAGATCTGATGAGATTGGGCTGGCCTGGGCTATCCAGTTCAGGGTGTTAACTATATTAGGGGCTCTTAATTGAGAGGGTGGTGTTTTCTTTTGTGATTTAGTTCATGGCATGATAATTTTGTCAAAAGGCAATATTAACACTGTAAATAAATAAGAAATAAACAGCAAAGATAATGCTAATGCAAGGGCTTTCTCTCTCCCTTTTGCCCTTGTACTTTACTTACATTAAGGGAAATGACAAACATTCTGTTCCTCAGTGGGCTGCTTAGCTGATGTTTTAAACTGTGCCGTGTGTGTAGTACAATAGTACCTTTCAGACGAACCTAAGCAAAAAATGGCAACATAATTTTTGACAGTGGAAGAAGAAACAGGATGTAGTTGTGTATTTTATAAGCTGGTTTGTGATTTTCATTAAATGGATCATTCATTTCCTGTCTATCCCAGTAAGAATTCAGGTGTGCTTCTTCTTTCAACAGAAATCCGAATGGATGACTACTACATGTAACCATGCACTTTATGCAATCTGTGATGTATTCACACAGTTCTATGAAGCTTTGAATGAGATTCTTCTTTCTGACATATTTGCACAGTTACACTGGTGTGTAAAACAAGGTAGCTTATTTAAATACATGTCACATTATTCTGAATGAATACCATTTGTGGGAAGGTATATATAAATCATATCTTCATCTCCCCCTTCTTCCATCCCTCTCTGATGGTTTTGTACAATAAACTCTTCAGAAAAAAAGTTTTGGGTTTTTTCTTGAAACAGGTTTATTTTTACTACCTTGAGTATGAGATGCTTTTATCTACCCATTTATTAAACCATTTTTGGTCCTGTTGCTAACATTGTGTTGGAAAAAGCTATTGCTATTTTGATATGAGGCTTTTTGATTTTGTTAACTTTGATTCCCATTATCAGGAGTTCTGTCTTAAAAGCTCCCCCTTCCATTCAGTTATCTGTCACTTGGGGTTTTTTAAATGCTGACATTTGTGAAATTTGTCTCATGACTTCGGAATTTCAGTTGGTCAGCTAAATAGTTCTTGCAGTCCTATCAGGGCTAATTTGAACATTGGCATGAACAAAAATCACCCTCTAAACCTTTCTCTGTATTTTGGAACCAATACTCAGCCTCTGGATTCTTAAAGTCATGTTTAACTTTTTCCCCTGGAAGTGAGAAATGCAAAAAAATTAGTGCTTTATATGTAAGTGTTCTGTTGGTCATCTCTGCCAGTGAAGCTGTCTTCATATTTATTAAAACATTTGTATCCAGCTTTCTTCCAAAGACTCAAGGCAGCTTATGAATGCAACACTAGGATATAATATCAGTACCCCCCTCCAATAAAATTACGTCCATACATACAACAGATCTATAACAGCCTAAAGAAACCCTGCAGCTTGTGACAGCCATCCACCACAAATTCTAACCCGCTCACTCAATTAGGGCACTTTTACTTGCCCTACAGAAAATAGAGACCAGTGGTGCCCTGTGCACCTCCTTGAGCAGGCCATGCCATAATTGTCCCACAACCTTCCCACTTGTCATTAATCTAGGTTTTTCTTTTTATCACTGGTACAAACCATGCTTAATGCTATTTGTGACTACTTGGAAAAAACCAGATTTGATGTACAAGCCAAATTATGACTTTAAAATCTGATTTTTCAAGGAAACCATGGTTATCACTGATGCCTCTGTAACACAGAGCTACGATTCTTTAGGGGCAAGAGAGAGAACTGCTCCTGATTGCATTTTGCAACATTATGTTGGTTCAGTACTACATGTCAGCATAGCCAGTTTTCAGCTCAGGTTGCTTACAAACACCTTTGGATTTTGACAAAATAGTCATGATAAACGTTAATTTTGTTAAAAGGGTTTTTTAACAAAAATATTAACTCCTATTTTTTCCAACAGATAACGAGCAGCTGGCTCGATCGGGTACCAACTGCCTAGAAAGCCTGGTAATATTAAACGGGCAGAAATTCAGTCCAGAAGTTTGGGACCAGACCTGCAATTGTATGCTAGAGATTTTCAAAACGACAATCCCTCATGTGTGAGTAGTATTCCAAACATTGCAGAACATTGCCCGGTGGCTCACGATCACTGTTGTAATCAGGTTTGTTTCTTCCTTTGCAGATTGCTGACATGGAGGCCAGCAGGAATGGAAGATGATTCATCTGAAAAGCACTTGGTAAGTGCTCTGACCTTATCCCCACTGGGAAAAAGGTTGCAAAATAAGGACCTCTGGGACTAGGAAAAGTTAAGGACAGAAGGTATTATTAGAATTCCTCTATTTATGGGTGCCTATTGTCATTGCAAGGTCTTAAAGGGAAAGATTTTTAAAAACCTTTAAATTAGTGGTAGTAGAAGTAATTTGTATAGTGACTAAAAAAATTTGTTGTAACTAATATATGAAACAAACATAAATGCATATCCTGTTTATTTCTAGGATGTGGACCTGGATCGCCAGTCTTTAAGCAGTATTGATAAAAATGCTTCAGAAAGAGGACAGAGCCAATTTTCAAATCCCACAGACGAAAGTTGGAAAGGTGGTCCTTATTCAAGTAAGTCTGCACTTCAGCTTCTTCAGCATCTGCATTTGTGAAAATGACCCGATCTTCATTCAGGCTTCCTTACAAGCAGCCCCACCCTAATGCACTAAGAAGAGGTCCTGGTGGTCTACACCCTGATGCTGTGGAGCTCTCCTGGTCTTGGAAAGTACATACATACACTTTGCATACTCAGCACTTGCCACCCACTGTAATGACACCTTGCCAGAATACTTGTTGTCTGATTTGTGATTCAGGGCAAGAGACTTGGAAACTTTGACTCAAATCCTATGAACGGTTCACAGAACAGAACTTTGCCACCTCCCTAGAACTCCCTAAGTCCATTCAAAAGCTGCTCCTGATAGTCAAGAGAACATTTAGAATAGTACAGGGGTCATTTCGTAGAAAAAGAGGTGCAGGAGCTCATTAGCATAACTCATTTGCATATGCCACACCCCCTAACATACCGGAAGTGTGTCAGAAGGCAACACACACCCCTAAGGCTCCACTCCACAGGTGAGTGAAACTGATCTGCTCTTCCTCCATTCCCTTCCCCATCCAATACTTTGTGCAATAAAAATAAGCGTAAAGAACACACCCTCATTCTCTTCCTGCTCCCTTGAAACCACCAGGTTTCAAGTAGACTTGAGATACCCAGGACATGTGCACCACCCATCCCTTCTCCTTCCCCTCCCCACAACAAGACACCCTGTGAGGTAGGTGGGGCTGAGAGAGGTCTTTTGAGAACGGCTCATGAGGGAACAGCTCTGAGAGAACTTGTGACTGGCCCAAGGTCACACCAGCAGCTGCATGTGGTGGAGTGGGGACTCAAACCCGGTTCTCCCAGATTAGAGTCCAACTCCTGACCACTGCACTGATAAGGTGGAAGCTGCTGAAGGGTTGGTGAAATTTCTCCAGTACTTATGTGCCATGTGCCCAGACAAAAAATGGTATACTTAGAAAATTTAAATGCCACCTTGAGCAAGTCTCTGGAAAAGCAGCACACAGTCATAAAAGGAACAATGATAAAATTATCAATATTAAAACAAAACATTAAAAACAATAAAGACCCTAGCAGGGCTTTCCCCTGGGCGCTGCGCCTCTGCGCTGCTCGGGGAAGCCGAGGAGGGGGCGGGGCTTGGTCATGTGCCCGCCCCCTGGGCTCCTCCCTCCCGGAGCTGCGCTCCTGTGCGCTCCCGCTGCAACGGACCCCTGGAATAGTATGGGATTAAGAATGGGAGATGGGAAGAGGGAGAAGTTGCCCTCTCCTCTTGTGTGAGCCCTTTCATGAATGGAGCAAGAGCTCACATTAGGGGGAGCGGGGGGGGGGGCAGTTGCTTCCTGCACCACATCCCAAGTAATTTTGAAGGGTCCACTGACTCTCAGGCATGGCTTAGAGAAGCTGGACCTCGGAGGATTCAAGTGAAAAGTAGGAAGTGGCGAAGATCCTTTCTGTGAACTCTGATCTAGTCATGGTTCATAGGATCCAAGCCCATAGTTTCACTCCACACCGACTTGAAGCTCTGTGCGTAAACTTTAAGTAAATTGATAAGTCAATGTTTAATAGCCCAGTCATGCTTTTCTAGCTCCTTCCTTTTTAGCTCAATTCATGTCAACTGATTTATTCCCCCTAAAACTGAGATCAGGAATACAAACCCCGATGTAGCTATAACAAAAAAGCTTGCTAGCTAGGGCATGCAATTTTGTGTTTGTGGGTGGTTTTTGCTACTTTTAATTGCAAGAGAGGATGGCTAGGCGGGATACGCTGGCTAGGCGGGACACAAATCTAAATAAATAAATAAATAATTTCATGAAGTACTCACAAAAATGACACTGTCACCAAGAGTATGGTAGTAGCTTGGGGTGGCATTAAATCAGGATCTTCATGGGTCCCTGTTTGTAGAGGATGTTATACACTGCATGCTTGTGAAAGAAATGGTCTGGGGGCTTTGGGGTCAAAGCGGCTTATGTGCCTACATCTGCTGATCTTTGTGAACAAGCTGAAATTGCTTTTGGACTAAAAGCCAGCATAACTGATATTTTCCCAGACCAGAAACTTTTTGCCAGCCTCCTCATCAAATGTGTTGTGCAACTGGAACTGATTCAGACCATTGACAACATAGTATTTTACCCAGCAACTAGCAAGAAGGAAGATGCTGAGCATATGGCTGCTGCTCAGGTGAGAAACCTCTCATATTACGAGTCCACAACATGTTGTATGTTTGCTGATGTGTTAGCATTTACTTCCTGGTATGGCCAAGGGGAAGAAAAGAGGAAGGGTCTTGTGGATTGTATTTGAGGTCTCCCTGAAACAATAATTTAGTCCATCTTAATGGGTGTAGCGCTCCACCCTAGCCGTGCAGAAGGGCACAGCCAATCAACTAAGCAAGTTTTTCTTAAACTGCGTATTGCAAGTTACTAATTGTACTAAAGTCAGAGCAGAACAAAGTCTGAGTCCAGTGGCACCTTTAAGACCAGCAGAGTCTAATTCTGCAAGCACACAAAAGTTTATACCCAGAATTCAACTTTGTTGGTCTTAAAGGTGCCACTGGACTCAGACTTTGTTCTGTTGCTTCAGACCAACATGGCTACCCACCTGAATCTAAAGTCAGAACAGACAGGGCATTTTCGCACTGGCTTTTTTCCGGGGCGAGCACCGGCGTGAGCACCGGAGTTTCTGGTCAGTTTCACATCAGTTGCTCCGTGCTCACAAACTCCTCTGGAGTTTCACCGCACTGCTCAGGAGTATCCCTGGAGCAAGAAAATCCTGCTCCTGGCGGTGTTTCCTATTTACTCCGTTGGAGAAACCTAGATGAGAACACACCCACTCGCCCGCCCTCCATCTGGCCCGCCCCGCGGTGGGCGTTTCTTGAATTTTTTTTTTTGAAACGAGCCCTCCTAACGTTATATCGAAATAAGGAGGCAGGGAGGCAAGATCGCACCACAGGGACTGCGTTGGCGAGGTGGATTTGCCGTTTCTTGGGAGCAGGAGCCGGGTGCCATTGGCCCGAGAGCTCCATGTGCTTGCTCCCCGGTAATTGCTGCCCTTTGTTTGGGCTTCCCCGGCAACAGCCCGTGCAGAGCTGGTGGTGGGTGCTTTCCTCTAGCAATCCGTGGAGAAGCCGCGGCAAGTGGGCGGGCGGGCTGGGGAAACTTGCCTTCCTTTCCGCTCCCTGTGTGCGGTCCCACGATCCTGAAGCAACACTTCCCCCCTCCTTTTTTCTTTCTTTTTTTTAAAAAGGCCCTTATAACGTTATAACATCATAATGAAATTTTGATGCAGCAAGGGAAGACGGCACAATTGTTGTCTTTATAAAATAAACACACGTTCACATCTACTATGGGGGGGGGGTTAATTTGCTGTTTATTGGCAGGCCCTGCAGAGCAGGCTGGGCGCGCTTCTTTGCAGAAAAGTCACAGAAATTGATTGAACTGTTTTCAAGGGGCTATAACTATTCCTGCGGAGCGGGGAGACTGCTCTGCGTGTCATGCTGCTCCTCCTCAGCTGCCGCCACCACCACCACCACCATTTATGTATTTTTTTTTTCTTAACAAGGGCCAGCTGACGCCATGTTGCCCATCCTCCATTTTGTTGCCTTGATCGGGTTAAGCACACGACATTTCAGTTCACATCGGAGAATCCACCCATTGGGGGGGGGGTCCTCCTTGTAGCCCGCCAATCGTTTTGCACCAACCCAGAACAGTGGGAAAATTTGAATACTGAGGAGGGACTTGATGAATTCTGGGAAGAGGAAGGCGGGTGATGCACTGTTGTCATTCCACTATGACATTATAACGTTACCACGCATGCGTTTAAAAAAAAAAAAGGAAAAGCGAGGAACGAGGGAGGAGCTGGGGGGGAGGAAGGGGAGGGGAAATGCAAGGGGCGGGCACAGAGAGCATCGAAGCAACCCAAATGGGAACAGAAAACTTCGGGGGGGGAGAGGAGCAGATTGCTATAGTGCGAAAACGGCAGGTTTGCTCAGGAGGAGTCGCAGAGGGGGAAATGAGGAGGAAGTGAGAGGCAACTGGCCAGTCTGAAAAGGCCCACAGTGATTAGGAAGGACAAGTCTGAAATGTATACAACTCTTGTTTTCTTCAGGCTGGAGAAAAAAATCGCAAAACTTGCTGTTAAAATGAATAGGCCTCTGATGGTAAACCTACATTTGTACTGAGAGCGGCATAGCATAATGGCTAACAGATGGTAAAACTACATTTGTACTGAGAGCAGGCATAGCATAATGGCTAACAGACTGAGGAAATCTCTGATTTAAATATCACTTCTGCCATATAACCACTAAGGTACACTTAGTCATGTCATCCTTTCTTGGCCTCATTGCCCTATCTACAATAATGAGAGTGATAATCCTGACTGACTACACATGGTTGTTGTAAAGATTACAACAAGTAATGGGTTGGATCCAAACAGGGTTTTGGCTCTTGAAAAAGGAAAAGGGGGATCCCCTTTGAACACCAGAAAGGCTGTTCTGCAAATCATAGGATCTGCATGGACAAAAGCCATGTGGAACAGGGAGCTGTGGTAAGACGGGGAACTGGGCGAGATCAAGTGGAAAACCTGACTGGATCCAACCCCAGTGTATGTGAAAGCTCAATGTAAATCTAAATATTATAATTAACAAAATATTATTAACTGTGACGGAGATTGTGCTCTATATTTTCCTTCAGTGTAACAACTGCTATTTGTGTCTGTGTGTGTTCCCCTTCTCATAACATGGAGAACAGAACATGCATCCAAATCAAGACACCATATTTCTGAATCCATTGTGCTTCAGCATAGCATATGGACTTTCTTTCTTTTTTAACATTTCTATTAAATTTTTCATATAAAATACAAACAACACTTCAGTATGTTTTCACATGCAACTTTGCATTCACATTATGAGAATTGTTTCTTTCCATTGCATTATGGAGACAGCATCAGTTTACAACATTGATGATTTTCGTAAGAAGATTTACTGATAGGGTTTTTATCTATTTTTTCTAATACTGAACTCCATTTACCATAAAAATGCATATGAGCTGAATAAGAATTATGTACGTTCAGACCTGCGGAGATCTTATCCATATGGACTTTCGCTTATTGTGTCACACAGAATCACCTGGACAGAAAGATGTGCTTCTCTGATTCTGGTTGTGTATGGGCCCCCAGTGCTTTCATAGTACATTTACAAATATGATTGGTGGTCTCATACAGGGGAATACAGGACAGGTCCTGCACTGGGGGCCCCACCACCACCACCGTGTAGTCACCACTTATCTCCTGTGCTGTCTGAGACTCAGGCACAGGGAGAGAGTGATAGCTGTAGGGTGGTGGTGACGCTCATTGCCCTACAGCTGATCCCCCATCCATGCTACCTGAGTGATTCCAGGGGCCCATCCTTAAGTTTTGCCTGGGCCCCTCTAAGACCACCTCTGTGCAAACTGTGAAGTACTTGGAAAATGGGGGGGACATTTGGATTGTAGAACAAGGCTTTCAGACAAGGCTTCCTGTAACCGGATTTTCTTCTTTAGAGGGATACCCTAGACACAGACATCCACATTGACACTGAAGATCAAGGAATGTACAAATACATGTCTTCACAACATCTTTTCAAGTTGCTGGACTGTCTGCAAGAGTCTCATTCATTCTCAAAAGCTTTTAACTCAAATTATGAACAACGGACTGTCCTGTGGAGAGCTGGTAAGCATGTAAAAAGTGTCAAGTACCATGGTTATAAAATGCCTTTCAAGTTTCCCTGCATTGTGATCTTACAGATTATACCGATTGAAATGTTAAACTGAAAAAAATTAAGATATTCATCTAATAACATGGAATCATTGCTGTGGTTTTCTTTTTAAATATATAATTTAGAATGTTCTGCAAACTTAACATCACTGATGCAATTATCATACTGTTTGCATCACTGAAGAATTCTGCAGATTTGATTCCAGAGAACTGAAACATTAATATGGTAGAGCCAGTTTTGTAGACTTTGGGAATGAGATTGTCCCTCAAGACATGTTTCTCTGTAGATCTACAGAATATACAGTTTTCACGTAAGCCCTGAACCAAGTCTTGTGACTCCCAGCTAAGGGCCAAACTGTTTCCCATGCATGCGTGAAATGGTAGTCCAAATAACCCTGTTTTAAACTAGAAAAGCCACTTTAGGAAGGGAGTGAGCAGAATTGGAGAGGCAGTAAAATGACAGGGACACTTCACTTTCCTGGCTGCCAGTGGGATTTGCCCTGTCAGACTGCCTGAAACTTCACAGGGTAGAAAAACTGCTTGAGTGTGATTTGAGTCAGAGGAGCTGTGGACTGCTAAATAGTAAGACATCTTCATCCTGTACTGGGTATAACCATTTCTTATATATCAGTTGTCCCACTCAAAAGTGGCTTTTCCATTTGCATGTTGGGCTGCCATATGTTTCCAAAGATGTTAGCTGTGAGTCTGTACGCAGCCTGGCAAATTCCATTTATTGATGTTGAGCTTCTTCCACCTACTGAGCCCCATCACCTTGAATTCTTAAGTCTGGGCTATGAGAGTTTTTCCCATGGTGGTTCTGCTCATTGATTTGCTGTCTATGTCTATGACCAGCTGTCCTAGTGATACAGTATGTAAGACTGGCTTGAATCCTGTGTCTACATTCCACATGTGCTTTGGTCTGGCCGCATCCCAGCTTGCTTCCACTGCTGTTCCACTTCCATTTGTGCCAGACTTACTGAAAACGATTGATCTTGCACAAACAGAAGTACTCACTGCAGATGAAGTGAACTACAAGGTGGCTGGAGCTAACTATGTGGAATTTGGCTATAGAATCCAAGCCCTGGTGCCTGACTTCCAAGGCTCCTGGTTTTTGAGCCTTGCAGTGCTGATAGTGGCTAGATCTTTCAATAACAGGTCAACATCTAAATCTTTAAGAACCAGATCTCAGACCCTTTGGGCTCCATACAGGCTACTACTTCTGTCAGCTTTTACATGTGAAATTGGTTTTGCCTTAATTACGCCTTTAAGTCAACATATTCTTTTGTAATTACCTTGGTTTTTGTAGGATTTAAGGGTAAATCAAAACCCAATCTTTTAAAACAAGAGACCAGCAGTTTAGCTTGTTGCCTGAGAATCCTTTTCCGAATGTATGTTGATGAAAACCGCAGAGATTCCTGGGATGCTATACAAGAGAGACTTTTGAAGTAAGTATTATTTCCTCCCTTGTGGCACTGGGATACAGGCTAGTGGTTGCTTATGGCTGCAGAATTCCAATGCCTATACAGATTTCTTTTCTCTAGGCCCTCCCATTCATTTCACTATAGCAACATGGTCAAGACATGGAAATGGATAAGCCTGCAGATTGAATGCTTCTGTTGAAGCTAGAGGATGTGACACTTGGAAGTGCTCATAGATATCTGGCTTACGATGTGCAGCTCCCCGATAGTATTCTGTACAAGAGTCCATTGACCCTGATTTCAGTGTGCCACTGTTAGGTTTAATTTTTAGTGCGATAGGCAAAGTTGTTTGGAGATGGAAAAGGGAAATTTTGGCCTGTTAGAAGTGTACCAGGTAGAACAATGATCACAGGTCCCCAGGTTGGTCCATAAGAGGGGGGGAGGGAAACAAAACAGACCCAACAAAATGCCTTTTTTATTAACCAACCTCAAATGCCACAACTAGAGTGAAAGCTTATGAGGTCCTCCAGGATTTATCAGGCTGGATGTTCAAAAGGAAAAAGGAGGGAGGAAAGGAGAGAGATTTCAGGGCATGATGGAAAAGCCCCAAGTCTAAAATTAAATGTAGGAAATGTTGCAGACATAATTAGATTTGATGGTGCTAGATGCTAAATGGGCTTCAACTTGTAGCAAAAACTCCTGGGATAAAGAAGCAGAAAATGGCTATTTCCTTTGGAAAATAATAAAAGCCAGATATAATTACCTCTAGCATTGTTCACTAGAATAATGATAGCCTTTTGTGTGCCTGATGAAGAAAATCACCCCTTTATTGAGTCAGTGAGCAAATTCAGTAAAGTCTTCAGCAGTAGGATTTTTTTAAAAAAGGCAACCTTATGTTAAATAGTGAACGTTTATAAAAAAAACAGTTGGGAGTTGTTTTCCTCTTTTCATTAAACTTCATCAATCAAAACCTGCATGTATCACTTAACTGGAGTGGAGGGTAGGTGGGAAACCTTTCTAGGCTATTTGCTTATGGTTCCTTTTTATGTGAATTAAAGTATGCATAATCTTCCTCTAGTGTATGCAGTGAAGCACTGGCCTATTTTATTACTGTGAACTCAGAAAGCCACAGAGAGGCCTGGACTAATCTTTTATTGCTGCTTTTAACGAAAACACTTAAAGTCAGTGATGAAAAGGTAAGAAATGAAATGGTAAGAGACAAATTTGTGCAAAGACTTCTCTCCTTGGTTCATTCAATCTGTCTGGTAGTACTGAACAAGATACAAGATAATTTTACCACCTGGCTTTTTAAATTAACTTTGGGTTAAGCAAAGGGATTCTAATTTCACATAATGCACAGAGAAGAGTACGTATACAGATCAAAGATGGAGGAATACCTAAGGGCAGTGGCTAGACTCCATCCAGGCAACCTATGAGCAAGCAATCCATGTGTTTAGAATTGTTATAATTTAGTAATCTTGCAGATACTTTGGTTTGGGATCCAAGAGCTAAGTTTTTATTAACCAGATGTCACGACCAGTGAGCAAGCTTTGGATAGAATGAAAAGGAGATCAAAGGAAAGGTAACCTGAGGCAAGACAAGCCGGACAGTGGGGTTGGGAAGAGGGAGCTGTGGAGCTGTCCCAAGATGTAGAAACCTTTAACACATTACCACCATGGGAAGTTAAAATCTAACCATGGAGAGTTAAAGTCCGATATCAGCTATAAATTCCCATGGGAACTCATTTCTCAAGCTTGTGAGGGCCTGATCTGGATTGGGACTGCAGCATGAAGGGGACAGGAGCTCTTGCTTTGCACTGGGCCATTTTCGTGACCTGAAACAGGAGTTGGGGGGTGCTGCTTGGCCCACTGGCAACCATGTGTGTAGCCCATCAGTATATGTACAGACACCAATAAGGCAAATATCAGCTCCTCCCAGGGGCCATTATGGATTGGGAAAATGGCATGGGGGGGCCTGCACTCTTGATAACTGAGTTCCAATAAGGAACTCATGTGACTGTACTCTGTGGTGGCCACCTAAATTGTACACCTTGCTAAGCACCATCATGTGCTCTCAGTTGGTCCTCTGCAACAATGAGAGATCGAAGCCTGATTTTTTCTTTTAACTAAAGACTTGATTTGAGGTTTCGAACAAATTGTTTGGCTATTTATCACCTTCCTTTCATACATATACCTTTGCACTTTTACTTGAAGCTGTGTTTCTGTAATAGCGTCCGGCTCTGGGAGATGAACTAGGCTTTGATTCCAAATGGGTTTAGCAGGACAAAAGGGGGGCGGGGGGGTCACAAACTGCATTGCAAGAAGTATTTGTGCATGTTTATGAAGCTATACACGATAAGCAGCCTTCTGACTCGTCATCAAAATCACATGCAAGAAAGCACCAAAAGAGGCTCAGGACTATTTCTGGCTGCTAGGATTTCCTCAAGGCCCCAAAGAGAAACTTGCAAAACTGTAGAAGCTGGCCAGCCCATTCAGTCACTGTACCAGCACTGAGCAAAGTTACCTGGTTCAGACTATTTAGAGCCTCAAGTGTGGGTCCAGAGCAACTCCATCCCAACTGCATGGAGCCCTGGCTGTCTTTATTTTTTAGCTTTCTATGTGAAAAGTTGGAATAGCAGTTGCCTGCTTCCAAGGTTTAGTGTGAGGCTGAACAAAATAAATCACTTTTGTTCCTATCTATATACTAATTCCAAAGTGGCCCCCCGTGTGCGGATAGCTAAATCTGCACGGGGGGCACTTGGGGGGAGGGAGATTTTCCTACACACGGGGGGCACTCCCCCCATGTGCAGAAAAATCTGAAAAGTTTTTTTTAAAATTCAGGGGATTTTTAAATTTCTTAAAAAGTAAAAGCATTCCCTGCGCATGCACAGGGAACGCTCAGGGAACTGGTGTGGCCCAGCGGTTGGGAGGTGTCTACGCCTCGCCGCCGGAGGGGGGTAGGAGGGGAGAAACAGCAGGCCTGAGCAGCTCTTGGCTGCTCAGGCCTGGGAGCCGGGGGGGGGGGGGAATCGCTGGCCTGTGTGGCCTTCAGCTGCTCGGGCCTCGAAGCCAGGGGGGTGGGGTGAGAGGAAAACTTACCTGGAGCCAGGGGCAGGGGGGAGAGAGAGCGGCGAGGCCCGGTGGCTGTGTGCCACGCGGCCCTCACTGGGGCAACCAGGGGCGGGAGGAGGGAGAGAGCGGTGAGACCAGATGGGCCTCACCGGGGCAAACTGGAGCAGGGGGAGAAGGGATGGTGAGGCCCATGACTCTGCGCTGGATGGGCCTCACCGGGGCGGGTGGGGAGAAGGGATGGCGAGGCCGGGGCAAGCCAGGGTGTGGGGGAGAAGGGATGGTGAGGCCCGTCCAGCGCAGAGCCACGGGCCTCGCCGGGGCAGCAGGGGAGACAGATTGGCTCCTTCTCTCCCCCCGTGGATCCCGCCTGTCCCACCTCTTGTCTATATTCTAATTCCGAGAGGTTTTTTTTCTGTGTGGATACTTATATCTGCCAAAAGAGAGCTCACTCTCCTCCAACAGCTTTTCCTACATAGTCGGGGGCCTTTCTCGGTCTACAGAAAAATCCAAAAAGTTTTTAAAAAATTCAGGGACTGTTGAATTCCCCCCAATACCTTTTGAAATGGCATCAGCTCCAGGCATCAACTGGGAGGAGATTAAAATGTTCAGGAGAGGGGAAGGTTTCTAACGGTTTCTGTCAATAAAAGGCAGGGTTTTTACTGGCAGCAGTCTAGGGTTGCCAAGTAACCCCCCCCCCCTCGGCCACCAGCAGTGGATCCAGATCCAGGCAGGAAAACTCATAGAGATTTGGGGTGGAGCCTTGGGAAGACAGGGACCTCAGTGAGGTACAGTGCCATAAATTCCATCCTCCAAAACATCCATTTTCTCCATGGAAAGTTATCTCTGTAGTCTGGAGATGAGGAGTAATTCCAGGGGATCCCCAGGTCCCACCTAGAGGCTGGCATCCCTAGGCAGCACTCTCTGTGTTACTTGATACCACCTGATTTGCATGACTTAATTAGGCCCAGCTGCTTTGCTACTGTTCATCAGCAGCCACCCTATGAAAGCCAGTGTGATAGAGCTTCAGACTGGGATCTGTGATACCCAGGTTCAGATCCCCATCTTGCGGTGGAAGCTGACTGGGAGATTTTGAACTGGTCACATACTTTCAGCCTAACCAACCTCACAGGGTTGTTGTGCAGATACCAGGAAGGAAATAATAATGTAAGCTGCTTTAGTCCCCGCTGTGGAGAAAGATTTTCCTAGGTAGAGGCTACGGGGGAGGGGGGTGGAGATGGAAAGCTGAAGACAGATAAAGGTAGGTTGGCTGTTGGGTGGGAAGGAAATAGGATTGCTAACTCCAGGTTGGGAAATTCCTGGCGATTTGAGAGTTGGAGCCTGGGGAGGGTGGGATTTGAGGAGGGACTACAGACCAGTATAATGCCATAGACTCCACTCTCCAAACCAGCCATTTCCTTCATTGCCATTTCCTTCATTCCTACCATTGCCAGCCTCCAGACAAGGGCTGGAGAGCACCCAGAATTACAATTGTTGTCCAGATGACAGAGATCAGTTCCCCTGGATAAAATGTCTGCTTTGGAGTGTTGCTGAGGCTGCTTGCCACCCCAAGCCTCACTGTCCCAAGGCTCCACCCTCAAATCTCCAGGAATTTCCCAACCTGGAGCTGGCAGCCCTAAGGTGAATTGATCTCTGCAGCTGGGAGATCCATTGTGATTCCCAGAGCACTGCCACTGCTACTGTGGGGGGAGAGGAAGCAGGCAGGAGACTGGGAGAGTGATGGGGGCAGAAAGAAAGAGTGGGGAGTTGGGGGGCAGAAAGAGAGAGAAAGAGTGATGAGGTGGGGAGGCAGATAAACAAAGGGAATGATGATGGGTCAGAAAGAGAGAAGTAAGAAAGGGGGGACATAAGATTGTGAGAGAGGTAGGGGGAGAAGGGAGGAAGCAAAGGTGTGAGAAATGGGATAACCATCCCGCAAGTTTCTTGCGGGTCTCCACTTGTAAAAAGAGATTCATGATGAGTGACAACCACACTGCATTACCGGCCCCTAAGTTAAGTAAATTGTGTTTCTTGGGCCTTGAGATATGAAGGTTGACTTCTTTAAGAGGTTGCAAATGGCCACTTGCATGTGAGAAGTTGTTCTTAAATCATTCATATATAACTGAATATTGAGATAACAATATGAAAATGCACTCTTTAGACCATTGGATGGCCCACAAGAAGCTGTTCACAGGTGTGAAGTGTGTGCGGTCAGGGGTGCTCTGGCCACTTCATACCAGTCTCAAATAGAGGAGTGGAATTTTTTAGCCAAAGGAGCTTTACATTGCTGTCATTCCACAGAATATGCAGAATATGACTGAAAAAAGTCTAGAACTGGAGTAGAATGGAACAGTCCAGGAGAGTGCCTTATAATGAGAAGATTGTAGTCCGTGGAATGACTATTGTAGGCATTACCTGCTTTTACTGCATTGTCCTGTAGTTTGTGATCCACTCTCTTGTATTGTTTATAGTATATCTTTGTTGTTTACATCTATATACTAATTCCAAAGTGGCCCCCTCTGTGCGGATATCTAAATACGCACATCGGGAGCACCTGGAGGGTAAACATTTTTTCATGCACACTTGGGGCACTCTCCAGGTGTGCAGAAAAATCTGAAATGTAGCAAAAACTATATGGGGGATACTTAAATCCCCCCAAAAGTAAACAAGCATTCCCCACAGAGAACGCACTTACCACTAGGAACTGTGGCAGAGCTGCACAGGGCTCGCCACTGTTGCTGCTGGCAGCAGGGGAGAAGAGGCCTGGTGGGCCCAGCAGCTGGGAGCTGCACAGGGCTTGCCGCCATTGCTGCTGTCGTCTTGGCAGGCCCGGTGGGCCACCTGCTGGGCTTGCCTGCAGCCTCCTCCTCCTCCTCCATGTGGAGCTTCTGCTGCTTCAGCAGGCTGGCCACCGGGGAGCTGCGGGGAATGCTCTCCCTCGTGAGTATCGCAGGTCCCGCTTCTTGTTATTCTCTAATTCGGTAATTCTAGCCCAATTCCATTGTTCATTGGTTGTCTTAGATGGTCTGACTGCAGTGTTTTATATCCTGTAATCTGCTTTGAGCCTCAGCAAGAAAGGCGGACTATAAAGTAAATACATAAAGAAAAGGAGAAAGATCCGGCTCACAGGTTGCCTGTGAGCAGATCTGCACTAGATGGATCTTGGTTTGATAAGAAACTAGGGGATAGGCTTAGTGATGGACCCAAGACTTGTTGACAGTGTTGACCCAAGACAGTGCAGCATACTAGGATGTTGCTATGCCACAATCTTACAGGAACCACTAAGTTAATAGAAGTTAACTTTTCCCTTTTTCTTGCTTTTGTAAGGTCATTAATTTCTCCCTTTTCTTCTTTTTTGTCCCAAGTTTAAAGCTCATGCTTCAACATATTACCCCTATCTATGTGAAATCATGCAGTTTGACCTGATCCCAGAGCTCCGAGCCGTGCTGCGGAAGTTCTTCCTACGTATTGGTGTAGTGTTCAAAATCTGGATTCCCGAAGAACAGCTACGGACAACTGGGACCCCTTCGCTTGCATGGTAGCTCCGTGGCTGCTCTTTCCCAAAATCTATTTAAAGAATGACGGCAAGAGGAGAGAAATTAATAACTAGCAGGTCTGCCTGAAGAAAAAGAAGAAAAACCTTGAGAGCTGCAGGGTTAAACTGATCAAGCTGGTATTTCCGAAGGAAACCTTGTCATTCTGGCTGCCCTATAAAAATAGCTGTTAGCATTTTCACAATTTAATGCAGTAAATGTCAAGTCATTCCTATCACTAAGCTTGTCTCTTCAAATCTGTTTGCAGTGGTTCCCTCTTTTAATGCCTTCCAGCGAATTCCCCTTAATCTGCTGGAATTGATTAATGAATGGAAAGTAATTCCCACAGATAATACTTAATATATTCATATAGGCTTGTGATGTTAGCAAATATATTAATAGTTAAGAAGGGAGTGAAGATCATTGGAAAAATCATGCTGGAATATTTCTCCTTTCCTCATTGCTGTGCATCCAATTTTAAACTGGGTCCCTTTTCTCAAATGGTTTGGTGCAGTCTCTTCTGCAAACACATAGGAAGAGGGTGCTTGGGCAGCCTGAGCCAGCAAAAATCCAAAGTGGTCTTTATCTGCACCCATCCATATTGCCATCTAGCTGTACATTACAGAATACATGCAGTGTGGTGGTGCACAGATAGCCAATACTGGATATTTTTCCACCACTCCTTGATACTGGGAAAGAATTTCACCCCTCCTTGATACTGGGAAAGAATCTACACTGTAGTCTCCAACTTCAGTGAAGTCATTTGTGAAGAGATACTGTTACAAAGGAAATACAGCCCCCTGAAAACCCAGCACGAGACCATTGTCACAGCCTCTTGATCCAGTTTGAAATCTCTGATAATTTAAGTGGGCAAGACTTTTGAGAGTTTTGGAAGTCCTTCTGGTTTTTTTATATTTAATAATATGGAGCAAATGGTAAAATGAAACTTTAAATCTCTGAAGTGCACATGGAATGAATTAAAATTTATACTGGTTGATCAACCCTTTTCCTTTTTTGAATAGTACCTGGATTAGCATTTGGGTAGAAGCAGTTTATCTTTAAGGTGTGTCAAGATATATTCTATTTTTACTGTGGAACTGAGAGAGATGATTGTTTGATTGCTTGGTTAGTACTAATTATCAGTGGTGGTATGAGGGAGAAAAGTCTGGTTCCTTTTGGGACCACCTGATTAATTTATATACGTGCACATGTACTTGCACATGTACTTGCAATGAAAGTCTGTGGGCAATAGGAAGTAAATTTGGGATTTTTATCAATGCAGTTCTATTAGCTCTTCTGACTTTTGTGGCTGCAGGATTTTGTTTTCTTTTGTAAGGCCGCATTTTAGTATTCTGGACCCACTGAAGGCAATAGTAGTTTCGTAAGGTATGGCAGACTAGCACCCATGTAGTTGTATTCGACTCTGGTGTGACAAGTATATTATTTGTATGAGAGGGGAAGAAGAAAATGGATTCTGTCCGAGTGTATTAAAAATGCAATTGCAAAAGTATTATCAATTATATTTTATGCCACTCATATCTGCAAATGAGAACTGTAAGAATATTAAAGTGTGGGGAGGGGGTGTCATGAACTGTAGTTCTAAACAAAGATCTTTTCAAGTAAGTTCCTCTGAAGGTGGTGGCTTCCAAGTTAAAATGAATTTAGTATTGGAGGCCAATGTGTTTTATCCTGGAGGACCAGAATTGTTGGCTGGTTTTATTTTATTATATACTGGTGTGCTCTCTCTCTTTCTGTCAACTTAATTTTTGTTTATAGCCAGGCAGTTTGTGTTTTACATTTTTTTTGTTTTTGGTCATCAATAGGATGAGTGAAAACTGTTTCTGAGATTTAATTTCTTTACCAAAGAATTTTACATTTACAAGTGCAGCATTTTGTCCCACGTAAAGTATGGTGGCAAAACCACAGCTGACTTATAAGAAAAGGATCGTGGAAACACTTAGTTACAGGCAAAATATTAAGTACCAAAAAAAAAAAGTCTAACCTTCTGCACGGAAAGCAATTAAGACTTCTATTTTGCAATTTAAAGAGGCATTTCAAAAAGTACTGCAAGAAATCATTTATTATATTTTTTTAAATTCTTTATCTTGCTCCACATTCTTCTTGTAATTGGACTATTTATTTATTTTTCAGTGTTATAGTTCTTCGATTAATGTGTATTACAAATGTAGCTTGGTCCCATCCCTATTCATCAAACATCACCTATTCAAATTTGCATCCATTTGATTCACTTTAGGAACCATGGCAGCATTACAACTGATCTTTCAAAATTTGAATGAGAAGTGCAATACATATGGGATTCAAACAGTATCTTCCAAATCTTTGCAATGTAAAGTACTGTGAAGCTTTATAGATATATGAGATGTTTGCTTATATGTAGAGTATTCTGACCATAAAACGTAGAGCCTTTTAAAAGACTGAGAGTTAAATGACTTCATTTCCTTAGGAAACTATGTTTAGCAGTCAGTACTCGCATTTTCAAATGGCTGAACTTTAAAGATACTTGGAAAATAAATTCTAGATTACCATGTGTGGTATCATGGGATGGGAAGAGGCTCCATAACAGCCTTATTCCAGATGTTTTTGAGAGTTTGTGTGTGTATTAGATTTGTAGAGAGTGATGCAGTAGTATATGTAATGTCTGAATGTGTTCTTGCAGTGGCTGTTTCTCCAGTATACTCTATTTTTCCCCCTTTTTCTCTTTGGCAACCCCAAGCTCCATGGACAATCATGACAATGACATGTATTTTCCTCAGAAATTCCATCTGCCGCCCTTACAATGCCCATGTAATCATGCCTAAGAGATCAAGAGCAAGCCATGAGCTCACATGGAAGACAGGTGCCCGTTTGCCCTGTCTAGTGCCATCTCAGCGCCCCCCCCCCTTTCCTTCCTTAACAGGTGTGATCATGATTAAAGACTGCATTTACACTGGGGTTAATCATGGGGAACATTAATAGGCTTTCTCCTAACCCTGTTTGGCAAACCTGCTTCAGACTATGAATCGAAGATGTGTACCCTAGTTAATGCTACCATAGTGAGTGCCAGTGCATGACAGAAGCAGAAAAGGGTAGAAATTTCTACCAGAGAAGAGAGAAGCACAGAAACCTGCAGTCTGTTCCTGATCTCTTAACCATCATTGCGATATTACTGCAGTGGGCCACTGTACTTTCTTTTATATTTTAAATAAATATTCACAAGTTCCGGTTACAGAAAGCCATGCTACAAATGGGTATGTAAAATCCAGTGTTACAAAATGTGCAGACCTACATGTAGACGTCTCATTCTGTCAGTACTGAAGCGGCAGCCTACATGAAACAGGTAAGAAAGAAGAGGGTGGAGATGAGAGAAGCCCTTAAGGTGACTTTAATTCTGATTCCTGCATTATTATGTAATGGAGCAGGTCTTTTATGCCCCATCTGGAAGAGAGCTTTTATTTAAGCAAATTCTAAAACATGGAACAAATGCCCAGTACAGCTCCTTTAGTTAAAATTTGGTAATACAACTTCACACCAGGACTATACAGGCCACAGATGTCTTAAGCCTGCATATTTGCATATAAGCTGGCTTAGTTTTAATAAAAATTGATGGAGTTGGGTTAGGTGAAATAGTTTGTACGTTGCATTTTATAAAGGCAGTTTGGTCACTGCTGAAGTTAATGTAAGCCACTGTAAGTGGCCAGGAAAATTTTGCCCCTAAATACTTTAGAATTAACCAAATGGTGTGATATGATGATCCATGGCTTTTGAAGCAAACAACAAAATAGTGATCTGTGAGAGGTGCAATTCCCTAAATGTCTTGACTTTTTGTCCAGAATATCTTTGCAACTTTAAATAAAATATACTTTGTGCAAATGTATGTTTTATCTATATAATGCCTAAAATGAGTTACGAGCTACTTTTTCTTAAGAGATCTTCTATTATGAAGTGCATTTAATATCATTAAGTTAATGAAAAGCATTCCTTGCCCGATGGATGTATACATTTTTGAGAGAATAGCAGAATAATTATATAATATGAAAAGCGATGTAAAGTTTTTTTACATAAAATATGTATAATACTGTTGTATTCCATGCTTTAATCAGGTGGTTAATAAAGTTTAAAAACAAACGTCAGTTTTTAAATATAGTGATTTAAAGCTTATGTAAACAATTTGCTTGCATCCAATTTGATGATGGCACTATGAAGAAAAACAGAGGCATGGTTCAGACATAGCAGTAAATCTTGAGAGTGCTTCAAGCTTGCTCATATGAATCTCATGTCATGTGGCTTTTGTTATTTCCAGGTTTGCAACAAACTATAGTTTGCCATTTCATCTGAACTGGCAAACTATGTTATGCATTTTCTTTACAAACCAAGATCAAACCATTGCTTTTAGAGCAAATACAAGCCTCTGTTTGGGTTTTCAGATTCAAAAGTAATTAATTTTATCACTGCATATTAGAGAAAGAGGCTGGAGTAGTTGGAGAACCGAAAGCTCTTCCAGGCTTGTTTACTCATCAGCAAACCATGGTTTGTTGTTATGTCTGAACCATGCCATATGTTTGCATCTGTGAAGGGACTAAGTATGAGCTGATGCACTGCCACAAAACCGATAGGCACAAAAGGTGTGGTCTCACATAATAATGAAATGTGTAATACATGTGGGACTGAAACTGTCTTCCAGATCTTTGCCCTGAACAGCAAAACACTTTCTCTCTCACCAATTACTCTCGTTCCCATGAAGGAAATGGCTGCTTTGGAGGGTGGAGTCTATGGCATGATAACCTTCTGAGGTCCCTCTCCTCCTCATACCCCACTATCTGCAGGCTCTACCCTCAAAATTGCTAGAAATTTCATAACATGGCGTTGGCAACCCTATCTCTTTCCCATCCTACCTTTAAATGCCCCTTTGTCTTATGTTGTCCCTCTCCCCACCCCTGTCAGCCTCTATCTAGAAACCAGGGACCAGTTGTTTGGTGAAAGCCACTGGGGCAGGGCCACTTGCATGGTAGGAAACCCTCAAGAATATGTGGGAAGGGGATACCTCACTTTTTATTTTATTTATTTCGATTTATAGGCCGCTCTCCCTGCTTTTGCAGGCCCAGAGCGGCTTACATACTTGGCGAGCCAAGATTCATAAATACATCCACCATTTAAAACCATTTAAAACCTTAAAACATTCCTAATTTACAATAATAATTTAAATAATTTAAATAAAGTGCTCAATATAGTAGATGGCGTACCATGCACCCCCAACGTTTTCAGGCCCCCAATGTCAATAACACTGGGGCCAGATGGTAATTTCAGGCCGCACGTTGATGGTCATAGAATGTGGGGGAGAAAGAGAGACAGCGGCCCTTATTCGTATGCCTGGCAGAAGAGCTCCATCTTACAGGCCCTGCTGAACTGCATCAGGGCCCTGATCTCTTCCGGGAGCTCGTTCCACCAGGAAGGGGCCGCTACTGAAAAGGCTCTCCCCCTCATGGCAGTGAACCTGGCTTCTCTGGGGCCTGGTATAACTAGATAGTGTTGGGCCCCAGACTGTAGTGCTCTCTGGGGTACATACAAGGAAAGTCTGTATACCCCTCCCCATGCTATTTCACCTTTCCTTCCCCCTGGCAATCCCCAGTCTCTCCTTTTACCTGCATCATTGTCTCCTCAACCATTCACCAACCTACCATTTAGTTGCCTCCCATCTTGAGCTATATTTGTTATCTACTACATTCACATCCCACCTTCCTCCACAGCAGGGACCAAATCAGCTTACATTATTCACTCCTTTTTATCTGCACAACCCTGTACAACCCTGTGAGGTGGATTAAAGTATGTGACTGGTCCAAAATCACCCAGTGAGTTTCAACAGCAAGATGGAGATTGGAACCTGGGTCTCCCAGATCCTATTCTGAAGCTCTAACTGCTATACTGCACCAGCTTTGAACAGGAGAAAACAGCCAGGCCTAGTTAAGTTATGCAAGTAGGATGGTATCTTTCAGAGGTTGCTGCCAGGCCTAGGGTTGCCAAACTCCAGGTGGGACCTGGAGATATTCCAGAATCACAGCTAAACTCCAGACAACCAAGGTTTGTCCTCTGGAGAAAACATCTACTTTCGAAAGTGGACTCTATGGCGTTATATCCAGCTGAGTCCTCTCCCCTTCCCAACCCTGCCCTCCTCAGACTCTACTACAAACTCTCCAGGAATTTCCCAACCTGGAGCTGGCAACCCTAGTCAGGCCTGGCACCAAGGAGTCCCCCCTCAAAAGCCAAAATAGGTCAGAAAGGGCCCTGCCCCCTCCCCTTGCTTTTACTGACAGAACCGAGCTTTGGAATGCGAGGTTGCCTAGAAACAGCCACTGAGGGAATCCATTGCTTAAAGCTACTGAGGCTTCTTTTATCATTTTGGAAGTTTTAATTCCCCCGATATGTATTATTGTTCATCCCCTTCCTCCAAGGAACCTGAGGTAGCATACATGGTTCTTTCTCCCCTTTATCTTCATAACTGCCCTCTGAAGTAGGTAAGGCTAGACAGAAGAGCCCTGTTGAATTAGCCCAGACCAGTGGTCCATCTAATTCAACTTCCTAGTTACATAATTTATTAACCAGCTGCCCTGCATAATTAAAAGAACATTGTTGCATCCTCATTTTCATCACATTCAGATGTTTACCGCTTCTAGATGTGAAGGTTCCCTTTAGTAAAAATGACCATAACCATTGATGATGAAGAAGAGATTGGATTTCTACCCTGCCCTTCACTCAGAGTCTCAGAGAGGCTTACAAACTCCTTTCTCTTCCCCTCCCCACAACAGACACCATGTGAGGTAGGTGGGGCTGAGAGAGCTCTTTATCAAGGACAGCGAGAGAACGATGGCTTGCCGGAGGTCATCCAGCAGGTGCGAGTGGAGGAGTGGGGAATCAAACCGGGTTCTCCCAGATTAGAGTCCGTGCACTTAACCACTACACCCACTATACCCCACCCTTCACTTGGAGTCTCAGAGCGGCTTACAAATTCCTTTCCCTCCCCACAACAGACACCCTGTGAGGTAGGTGTGGTTGAGAGAGCTCTGGGAGAATTGCTCTTTTAAGAACAACTCTTGACAGAACTATGGCTTGCCCAAGGTCATCCAGCAGCTGCAAGTGGAGGATTGGGGAATCAGACCTGGTTCTCCCAGATTAGAGTCTGTGCACTTAACCACTACACCAAACTGGCTCTCTCCACTAAATTCTCCTGTGTTATTTGTCTCCCTGACCTGGATAGCCCAGGCTAGCCTGATCTTGTCAGATCTTGGAAGCCAAGCAGAGTCAGCCGTGTTAGTATTTGGGTGGGAGACTATCAAGGAATACCAGGGTCAATATGCAGAGGGCAGGCAATGGCAAACTAACTCTGAATGTCTCTTGCCTTGAAAATCCTGCAGGGTTGCCAAAAAAGAAACATGCCAGTGGTCACTACATCCATTGGCTGCAAATACCGTAATTTCTCATTGAGTAAAGAAGTACTTTTGTCCATAATGAATTGACCATTGACTTAGTGGTGCCCCTGAGTTTGAGTTCTTAATGCAAAGAAGAGAAAGAAGTTCTCTGTCCATGCATCATTTTATAAACGTCTATCGTAGGGATGCCAAGTCCAAGTTGGAAAATACCTGGGGACTTTGGGGGTGGAGCCAGGAGAAGGTGGGGTTTGGGGAGGGGAGGGGCCTCAGCATGGTACAATGCCATAGAGTCCACCCTTTAAAGCAGCCATTTTCTCCAGGGGAGCTGATCTCTGTCAGCTGGAGATCATTTGTAAAAGCGGGAGATCCCCAGGCCCCACCTGGGGGCTGGCAGCCCTAGTCTATCATATCCCCCCGTTGTCTTTTTTCTAATGTGAGAAAAGCCTGTCCTCATAGGAAAGGTACCCCAACCCCTTAATCATCTCAGTTGCTCTCTCTTGCATTTCTGTACTGAGACATGGTGAGTAGCCCAAGATTACCCAGTGAGCTATATGGCTGAGCAAGGAACTGAATCCTCCTTTCCCAAGACCTAATGCAATACTCACTAGCAGGGGTCATTTTGTAGAAAAAGAGGTGCAGGAGCACAACTTACTTGCATATGCTACATTAGCACAACTTACTTGCATATGCTACACCACCTGGCATCACTGGAAGTATGTCAGAAGGCAAGAAAGAAAGAAGAGAGAGAGAGGAAGGAAGGAAGGAAGGACGGACAGAAGAGAGAGTGGAGAGCTACTAATCCAAGCCTCAGAAATACCACTATTCTGGGAGGATAGCTTCAGTGGTGGCTGAGGCCTTCAGAAGGCTGGTCGGAGGAACAAGGACCTTTCCAGGGAGGGGTCATTTTGCTGCAGCCATGACACAAGCAGGCATTTCCCCATGGGGGGGGGGCACCAACTCCCGGAGCTGAGCTTCCCTGAGCTCCTGCTCGAAATGACCCCTGCTCACTAGTGAGAAGTGAGCAGTGAGTCACGAAAGTTCATCCCCTGCCACAAATTTTTGTTAGTCTTTAAGGTGCTACTGGACTCTCGCTCTTTTCTACTGCTAGAGACAGGCAAACATGCTACAAGCATGGACGGCTTCAAGAGGGAATTAGATAAACATATGGAACAGAGGTCCATCAGTGGCTATTGGCCACAAGGAAGGTATAGATAGGAACTCTCAGTCTGGGGCAAGTGATGCTCTGTATTCTGTGGGGGTGGGGGCAACAGTGGGAGGGGTACTAGTGTCCTGGCCCTGCTGCTGGACCTCCTGACAGCACCTAGTGTTTTTGGCCACTGTGTGACAGTGTTGGACTGGATGGGCCATTGGCCTGATCCAACATTAGCTTCTCTTATGTTCTTAACATGCCAACAATCTTGATCTACTCAAAACACTGGTTCAGATTATGAAATTGAGGATACCAATCCTGCAATTCCTCTATATAAGTGGTTCTCAACTTTATGAAGTTATATCCATTTTTAAATTCACTCTTCTTTTTTTGTGAGACTAATTTGCAGAGTAACCCCATGCTACTTGATAAAACGCTGGATTGACAAGGTTAAACACAGGCCTGGTCTCTATAGAAAGCAGAATGAAATGGCAGGCACTCAGACTGTGAGTCTCCTATAAAGAGGATATCTTTTGGAGGGGGGGCATCTAGGGAAGTGGTAGCCAACCTATAAAAGCTTATGCACTATGCAGTAATAAAAACTATGTCTAAAGGCACCTGAAGACTCGTTTGTTTCCACATTGTTTTATTGCTCTGCTATCTTCAGGCGACCCTTTGCATGTTTTAAATAAAACATAAAATATGGAGAAGCAGGTTTGGTTAGAACTTTCCTCTCTTACTATGTGTTACATCCTACTGGAGTCTAAAGTGGCACATTCAGCCCCAGCACCCCCCAATCCTCTCACTTCGCCACCTGCGTAGACCTGGCTAATCTACTCCACAGCCAAAACGATGAGGCAATTCCCTGTGGCCATTCTTGGCTCACTTGGCCATACTCCGTTGCATTCTGGGACGGCGCTGCGAAGATGGGGGAGCCCAGTGGTTCGTCCGCCTAAGGAAGGACCGCGTTTGGGATTGGCTGGACCCCTGGAGAAACCGGCCTGTGATTGGTTTCAAGTGGGACAGCCGCGCGACGTCCTGCGTCATTACGTCAGCACGCCGCCGCCGCGCCCTCTTACCGAGGTTTGAATGTGAAGCGGAGCTGGAGCTGTAGGAGGCGTTGCTGCTGCTGCTGCTCCAGTCGCCACCGCCGCCAGTGTTGTCGGGAGACCCGTCAGGTGAGGGTGCGTCGCTGAGAGCGGTAACCTGCCTCTCCTCCCCTGGAAACTGAGTTAGGAGGAAGGGGAAGCCCTGAGGGACCTTCGAGGCCCCCATATTTTTCTTGGGTGGTGGTCGGGTTGCGGGCCCACGGAACTACGGAGGGAAGCATCTGAACATGCTGTGTCCATCTGAGCCCGCCCCTTTTTGGCTACGCGCGCTGGCGTTGGTTCCTGGGTCTGTTCCGCGATGAAAGGGCCCCGTTGATTGGCCCTCGTAGCTGTCACTCTGACAGGTGACGGGCTAGTGTGGCCTGAACACCCTCAATCACACCGACTCTCCCTGTCTCTCCCCCCCCCCCTCCATTTTCCTTCCCTCACCAGCGACCCCGGGAAGAGCAAGCCCTTCTTTTAGACATTGAGTCTGGATTGTGGGGGAAAGAAGGCCTCCATCCTTACGGGAAAAATAGGTAGGGGGATGTAAAGAGCAGCTAGGGAATCTTAATATCTTTTTTGAAAGAAGCCGTGGTGGAGTTCAAGCTGTTATGGAAGTACCGTGTCCCCTAAGACGAGGTGGCCAAAGGTTTGGTGCAGGTACCAAATAGTACGAGGAAGCCAATCTACACATGCTGAAATCACACTGTTTCTTTAAAGCTCAGCATGCTTAAAACGCTCGCTCCCATTGTTTAAGTGTTCCTTACGTTCTGCAAGCATGGACTGTTTCAAGAAGGTATTAGATAAACATATGGAGCAGAAGTCCATCAGTGGCTATTAGCCACAAGGTATAGCTAGGAACCCTCAGTCTGGGGCAAGTGATGCTCTGTATTCTTGGTGTTTGGGGGGGGGCAACAGTGGGAGGGCTTCCTGGCCCCACTGATGGACCTCCTGATAGCACCTGGTGTTTTTGGCCACTGTGTGACAGAGTGTTGGACTGGATGGGGCATTGGCCTGATCCAACATTGGCTTCTCTTATGTTCTCCTTGGGTAAAGGTCTTTCACATTACCTACTTCCCTGATCCTTTTAACTGGAGATGCCAGGGATTGAACCTGGGACTTTTTGCATGAAAAGTTGGGGCACTGGTGCGGTACCTGTGCCACAGCTCAACCTTGTTGTTTTTCCTGTAATCACTGGTAATATCCTTAAGAGTGTGGTCACATTCCCCAAAATTTTCTAAGTATTTGGAAGTAGATTCAATTCAGTAGAGGCTGGGTCTGAGGAGTGCCATTTCTTCATTTTGTCCAAGTCCCTTGGTTTTGTAGAGTGCAGTTAGTATGCTGGTGAAAAGGTCTGCTGCAGAGTGCGCAATCAGTTTTTCCTTCTTTTGTTTGTGTGAGTATGCACATATGTTATCAAGTAAAATGTATCTGGGCAGTTCATCTCAAGTGTGTTCTTGAAGTGTCCATATTGCTTTATCTTTTCTGTCCCTCTTTTTATTGTTTCTCCTCCTATGAAAATGTAGATAGTTAGCTACTTGTTTTCTCTTTATTCTAAAGTGCCCTGTATAGTGCATAAATAATTGGTAATAAAAATTAGTTTAGGATTATAGTCATCAATCAGTTATTGTTGAGAGTAACCATTTAACAATTTGAAGGAACAAAAATCAGTTTAAGGAAAATTTTACAAGCCTATAAAAGAAATTGTATGAGCTGTTCACTGAGACGAGGTCTATAATAACTCAGGAGAATCTCTTTAAGCAGAAACTGTATTGTATGTTTTGCTTCTGCAAGCAGAATGAGCTTGGTGTTTCTTGTGCTTATTAATAAGTGTAATAAGGAGTTATGGCTACAGCTGACTAGGTGGGATATAAATTCATACAATAAATAAATAATAAATAAATAAATGACTTAACAATGTTTACTATGTTGATTTTAAATTATTTGTTTTCAGTGTGGATGTTTTTGGCTGGCTTCATCTGTTTGCTCTGTTCCCCTCAAACACTGTATCCAAGTTCTGACTCAGAACAGGACACCCAGCAATTCCTGGGCATGTGGTCAATGCAACATAGATGCCTGTGTCATTCATTCATTCATTCATTCATGCACATTCATTTGCACCCCACCTTTCTCCCAAATCAATTTACCTTGTTCTCTCCTCCATTTTATCCTTACAACCACCCTGTTAGGTAGGTTAGGCTGTGAGAATGCGACTGGCCCAAGGTAATCCAGTGAGTTTCCATTGCACAAGTGGGAATTCAAACCCATGTCTCTCAGATACTAATCCAGCATTCTACCACTGCATCACACTGGCGCTTTCTCTCTTATCAGCATATGTATGATTTCATATTCCAGATTCTAGAAGGGCATCCATATAGTGTGTTCTAGCAAAAGAAGCATCTGGTAAAGGGTAACAGATGTGTTATATACATGAATTCTCATGCCTTAAAGAATGTTACTCTCTAGGGGTCTACAAGGTAAATTTTCTGTTTTTACCACGCTCCAAAACAACAGATGATCTCTTTGGGGAACTTCAGTTAGATATATAAAAGCATGGGTAATTGTGCTGTTCTGGTCAGAGTACTGGACTAGGATCTGGTAGATCCGAAGTTAAATCCCCACTGCCATGGAAACTCGCTGGGTGACCTTGGGTCAGTCACAGTGTAGCCTAACTCATGAGGTGGCTGTGAGAATGTTGTAAGTCACTTTGCTTTCCTGTTGAGGAGAAAAGTGAGATGTAAATGAAGTAAATATGCCTGTAGGCTCCCACTGAGCTGACCTCACTAATGGTCATCTTCTTATAGTTATTTCACTAAACAGATGAAAACCATTAGAGTGCCAGCCATGATAGACTGATGGTTGTTCCAAACGTATTAAGAGAATGAAGTGGTTCATAGTGTCAGAATTCAGGGATAGTTCCAGCAAGATTAATTATGTATTATGTATATTGATATCAAAGAGATGATCTACCAAGGCTGTTAAAGCTGTGCCCCTTTTTGCAGTCGGTGGCTATAATACAAAATGGAGAGGGGAGACAAAAAGTTTACTTTAGTTTCATCATCCCCTAGAGCATTCCAGTTTCCATTTGGATCCATAAGTGTTCAGGGCAGACCAGTCTAATCAGTCCTCAACTTTTTACGGAAGCTGGTCAGTGCCTTAAACAGGTAGTGATCTGACTGTTGCAGTGGTATAAGATCAGAACCTGTCAGTGCAAAAAAGTAATTCCAGCTAGTGTGCACAGGGCTCAGTGCAATCTTGGATACTTTGGTAGAAACCACAGAGTTCTGAGTTGCACCAGACCAGAGATTGACATGAATATTCAAGTTACCCAGCACTATCTCAGAATTCCCAAACAGTCCCTTTTGTGCTTCTCTGAAAATTTTCTGACACTTTGGTGGTATTCTTTGTTGATAAAGATAATTATGATGAGTAATGTGCTTCCTAATTTTGATTATATTGTCGCTGTCAATATTCCATATGAAATAGATTTAAGGGTCAAGTATGTTGTAATTACTTGTCCTGAATTGGCTCCAAAGAATGTTTGGGCAACCAAGAATTTTCACACATTAAATGGGGCTCTCTGATATTCTCCTCCCCATTTTGCCCTCCTCCTATTCCATCATGGTGTGTTGCAGATGGTGACCAAGAGGCTCTGAACTTTCCGGAGTGGCTTTTCAGGAAGCAGAGGACTGGTGCATGAGGGCTCATTCAGAAATTGTGAGGCACAAGTGCAGCACCAGCAAAAGGCACTGGTGAGGTAGCTGCCCTCGAGTATCAAAGAGACGGTGCCGAAAGGCAGGGGTCCTGTGTGGGCGAAAAGCCACACAACTTGGGGGGGGGGTTGCATCAGGGAGCAGGAAGCAAGCAAAATTGCCCCCCTCTGCCTTTTTGCATCAGCAGATCTGCTAGCACCAAAACAGAAAAGAGTGACAACTTCAGAGCCAGTTTGGTGTAGTGGTTAAGTGTACAGACTCTAATCTGGGAGAACCGGGTTTGATTCCCCACTCCTCCACTTGCACCTGGCTGGATGACCTTGGGCAAGCCATAGCTCTGTACCAGCTGTTCCCTCAAGGACACCTTGGGAAAGAGGTCTCTCAGCCCCACCTACCTCACAGGGTGCCTGTTGTGGGGAGGAGGAGGGAAAGGAGTTTGTAAGCCGCTCTGAGACTCCAAGTGAGTGAAGGGCGGGATATAAATCCAATCTCTTCTCTTCTTCTTCTTCTTCTTCTTCACCTATGTTTCCCTCTTCACTGCAGCCAATTGTGTTGCATGGCTTTAAACCCTTACCCTTTTGGAGGCTCATAGGTGTCTGCTGGAAAAATGGGGAGGCAGGGGGAAATCTATTTCTGCCCATACCTTGTGCAGGAGGTCCATAGGATCCAGTCCTCTCTAGCTCTTTGGATCTTGTTCCTGAGTTTAGCAGGAATATCAAAGTACCCTTGTTCTGGATGGATGGGGTTTTTTTTTCTGTGTAAAATTAGTTAGTGACATTACATGGAAAATTTTCAAATATAATTTTTTCCCCATTTTTTTAAAAAAATCATTGTTTACTAATGCTTATCAGTAACATAATAAAACACCACCAGTCAAATTGGGCAGTTGCAAAGTTTAAATAAATTTCTCTCAGGAGACTTTTCCAAGGAACTGTGCATTGTTATACCTATACGCACACACAATCTCAACGGTCTTCTCCATGCTTTGTGGAGAGACCAGGATCTAAATATTTATAATAAATTAAACATACCATATTAAGTGCGTCTTATTGCATTTTGGAGGAGATATATTTCTGTTCAGCTTCTTTTCATTATTGAAACACAAACACACACACCCATTGCCAAGGCCAGTGCAGCTCCAGGCCTCTCCACCCGCCTCTGAGCCCAACTACAGCAGCAGCAGTGTCTGGGAGCTGCTTGGAGCGGCTCCCAGAGTCTGTTGCTGCCAGCTGTGCAGAACCAAGGTAAATACATTGTCTTTGCGTGCAGAGACAACATTCTTCGATGGGGAGATTTAAACCCCCAGTGTATTTTTTAACTTTGCAGATTTTTCTGCAAACCTAGGGGAGGCCCCCCCAAGTTTGCAGAAGAATCTGTTTTTAGTCAGTGTGGCTCCAGTCCACAGATTTAGGTATCTGCAGATCAGCTCACACTTGGCTATTAGATATTTAGATATCAAATTAACATGTTTTATTCATTTTGTTGGCATTTGTCTTTACTTATTTATATTTATATATTCGTCTTTCTTTGCTAATGTATTGAATCACTTGTTCTCTAGACTGGGTCTTGTTTTCTCCTGTGCTCTACATTATAATTTAACACACATGTCTTGGGAATGCTGGGCCTTTTGGCATCTCTTCGTAATATTTCCTCCCTCTCCTTCTCTGAGCTTTTGTTTATATGTTATGTAATGTAACCATGCATTTGGGAAAGTGGCTTTGACTCATGAAAGCTTATACCACAATACATTCTTTAGCCTTCAGGGTGCCATAAGATTATTATTTTGGCCATAGCAAGCCAGCACATCTTCCCTTCTGAATTTCTTTAGTTTTGTTTATTAAGTACAAGTTAAGTGAACATTCTGTGAGTGTGTTATTTGCTGTCAAGTTGCTTCTGACTTACGGTGACCCTGTCATTAACAGCTCTTAACAGATCTTGCAAACTGATCCCAATCCATTTTCAATGGAAAATTCTTCAAATCAGATTTTTCTGGGAAAATCTGCATCACTGATGCTGTAGGGGTCTTTTTTAGTATTCACTATAGTATATTTTTAGAAGTGTTCTCTTCTGCCATTGAAAATACACAATAAGAATAATGAAAATTAATATTCATTTTCTAGCTTACTAGATGGCTGATAAGCATGTGTCAGTTTCATGTGTCAGTTTGAAAACTTTTCTGAAACCTAAAAGCTGTTGTTGAATGGATGTTGTGGGGAACATGAGACATAAGGGATCTGTACTGTGAGGACAGGAGCAATACTTGGATTATGGCAGATGGAAGAATATGATGGGAAAATTCTAGGAACCTGGTAGCCTGGGTGCTTAATGTTTACACATATAAAGGAACTGAAATATTTTTCAAACTGTTAGATAAGTCATTTATGCAATAAAGTGAATGGATATGCTCGCACACTGTCAAATGGTGTACTCTGGAAAAACCCTTGTTTGTTACTACAAAGGTAAACTAGTTTGGGTTTCAGGCCTGGCTAATAGCTTGCCCCAGCATACTATTTGAATTCTGTTGAAAGTCTGCTGTACTGGAAACATTTATCTTGAAAGTTTCCCATGACAGGAAAATACTACTAATGATTCTTTAAACCCATGGTTCTCAAAGTGGACTGTAGCTGTGACCTGCAGGGCTGTCTGTTGCTTTCCGTAAATCAATAAATCAGATCAATGCTTTTGCTACATTAAAATAACTTGGTGGCAGCATTTGAGAATTTATGCTTTAGATGCCTAAATGGATTGAAAGAGCCGCACAGGGTGTAACAGATGATAGCGACGCATTTAAATTACAAATTATTTCTGCTTGTGTTCTATTTTTAGCTCATTTTTGTTGGCAGGAGGGTGTTTAGTACTTTGTACTTTCTGGCATGACAGGGAGACATTTTTAGCACTAGTTTCCTTTTTCAAAAATTGTGTACAGAGGTGCATAAAGTGGGTCACTTAGTTGTTTTGTGTATCTAACACCCTAAAAGTGTACTTAAGAACATTTTGTTAATTTTCAGGCTCTACAGTTATGGAGCTGAGTGATGCCAATTTGCAGACTCTGACCGAATATTTGAAGAAAACGCTAGATCCTGATCCCGCCATAAGGCGTCCTGGTAAACAGTTTGTGTTCTGAAAAATGGTGTCTGTTTAGCTATTCTCTGCCTCAATGCTCACTAGATTTTTTTTTTCAGGAGTAACAGTGTTGCCCAAGAACTAAAGGTTTTGGAGACTAACAGCATTCCATATTAAAAGAAGCAAGTTTGAAACTTTCTGGGACATAACTTTTCTCTGAAACAGCAGGCCTAGTGTTCAAATGAAAAAGTAACACAGCTTGCCAAACAGGAGGCTGTCTACATAATGCTATGTTGGAAGAAGAAGAGAATATTAAGCCATGATTTGGAGTCAAACAGATTTATGCTTGTGCATAATCCCAAACTTTTGTCAGTTTTCTTTTCAAACATTGAAGGATTCTCAAATTGTTCTTGAAAAATTCCAATTTCATACAAAAAAATCAGTTTAGTATAAAAGATGCTATTAGCAAGGTTCTGGTCGGGTGAAATATGTGAGTATTGTAAGAGACAAAGAAATAGTCTCAGTAAGATAAGGGAGAGAGTAGGAAGGGGGTCGTTTTTCAGACTTGTACTTATTAGCCTTAGGACAAATTAGGCTAGGAAGGTTTTTCAAACTGTTAGCTTCCCAAAGATAGGGGAGCAATACAGTTCTTTCTACAAGCACAAATTTATTGTATAGTGCAGAGGTCCACAACGTGGTGCCTGTGGGTGCCCTGGTACCCACTGACACCTTTTCCTGGTGTGACCAGGTGTGACCAGGTGGTGCCAGCAGAGCTTCTGACTGGCCACTGGAGATCTGACATATGCTGCCAAATGAGCGTTTCTTAGTTCTGTAGGTATATATTTCTTTGTATACAGTATGTTAATTTAGAAAAGCATCCGGCTGAACAGAGCTTCTGCCCGAAATGCTGAAGAGCTACAATCAGAGTTACACATAAGTTCACTCCCTGACATTTTATGATTGGCTCCGCCTTCTGTGACAGACATTTTGTGGTTGTGCCCACCACCCTGTGTCAGATTTCTAAAGGTAACAGCAAAAGCACTGTAATAAGATGCTAAATAAAAGTCAAATAAATTAAATAAACTTGTATATAGTATTTTTTCTGTTGTGCAAAATATATACCGTAGTCTACAAAGGTAAGTACAATTTTTAAATTAAAAAAATAGCCTCCTATACAGCATTAGAAGACTTTGGTTAATTTCCAGTTATTTTTGTTAATTTCTGAACTGGTTCCCCATAATAAGGTATCTGTAAACAACTGCAGAACTATTCTGGAATTATTGTTACCCCTCTGGCATTTACGTACACTGTGAAGAAAATAATTTGTAACATTATTGATACTGGTTTCACTGAAGAGGAGTAACAAAACGAGTGAATCTATATCTGGGATCCTCGTGTGACTTCTTTCAAATGACTTGATGATTCTTCTTTCATATTTGATTCCTCTGTAATGTTGATTCATTTTGTAATTATTTTTTGTTGATTTAAAAATTGTGCTTACTTTTGAAGACTTTATTACCTTTGTAGACTTTAGTATATATTTTGCACAATAGAAAAAATACTATACACAGGTTTAGTTAATTTATTTGAGTTTTATTTAGCATTTTATTACAGTGCTTTTGCTGTTACTGTGATCCTTTAGGCGCTGTAATCCTTCTTATGCGAGATTTCTAAATGTGCCTGCTGACTCAAAATAGAAAACTTATTTCAATAATCAGCTTTTCCCAAACTGATTTTTGGAGCAGTAGAAAAGAGTAAGTCCAGTAGCACCTTAAAGACTAACAAAATTTGTAGTAAGGTATGCGCTTTCATGAGTCACTGTTCACTTCTTCAGATACCAAATCTGATTATTACTGCATCTGAAGAAGTGAGCAGTGATTCATGAGAGCTCATACCCTACCACAAATTTTGTTAGTCTTTAAGGTGCTGCTGGACTCTTACTCTGAGAGAGCCAGCTTGGAGGAGTGGTCAAGAGCGGCGGCCTCTAATCTGGAGAACCGGGTTTGATTCCCCACTCCTCCACATGAAGCTAGCTAGGTACCCTTGGGTCAGTCACAGTTCTGTGATCTGAGAGGGTCAAGCTAACAAAATAAGTCATTATAAAAATACACATATTTATTGTGGTGTACACATTAATAAAAGATAAAAGAGGTTAAAAGGAATGGTCCAAATATCAGACTCTTAAAAACTTTTAACACACAGAGCTGATAGTTTACATATACAATTGACGGGTATATCTTATGACCAATAGACCATACGCGTTTCGTTCCCTTAGGGCCTTCCTCAGTGGTCAATATTACTATTGTAAGACAACACACATCCAGAAATAAATATGTGAAAAAAGATTTTCTTTACAGCCAGGTGTTGCTTTCTCATGTAATGTGCCGTTGCTAAAAGTTTACACAGTGGGCCATGGATAATCTCTCATGGTAAGTGCTCATGCTCTCCAAAGTGTTCTGGTAACAAATATTGGATTTGTTTGGATGTGTGTCTCTTCTGTCAGGAGAAAGCAACACCTGGCTCTAAAGAAAATCTTTTTTCAAATATTTATTTCTGGATGTGTGTAGTCTTACAATTTTTGACCACTCAGGAAGGTCCTAAGGGGCCGAAACGCGTATGGTCTATGGTCATAAGACATACCCGTCAATTGTATATGTAAACTATCAGTTCTGTGTGTCAAAAGTTTTAAGAGTCTAATATTTGGACCATTTCTTTTAACCTATTTTATCTTTTATTAATGCGTACACCATAATAAATATTTGTATTTTTATAGTAACTTATTTTGTTAGCTTGACCCTCTTAGATCACAGCCATATTTTGGGTTGAGACCCCCCCCCCTCACCCCCCCCCTCGGTTTTTGTCAGTCACAGTTCTCTCAGAACTCTCTCAGTCTGACCTACCTCACAGGGTTTCTGTTGTGGAGAGAGGAAGGGAAGGTGACTGAAAACTGCTCTGAGACTCCTTCAGGTAGTGAAGAGTGGGGTGTAAAGCCAGATCTTCTTCTTAATAAGATTGGATGTTCTTGTTTTGGGTGGATGTTCTTGTTTTGTTTATCTGCCATTTCAGAGTCCAAAGGAACTAAAACAAGGACATTGTCTGGACTATGCCGGTTTATCAGAAATTAGTGGAGATTCAGAATTTAAGCAGCCACAGCTGCTGAATCTGTATTCAGAACTGGTTGTGGTTGAAAGGGCAGAAATGTAGCCCTGGTCAGACCTGAAAGTATTGTAGATATGAGAATATTATTCTGTTTCTTTCCTTTATGAGCCATGTTAATTGTTAGCATTTGCTGACTGACTGCTATTTGAAGTAAACTCCGTAGAATCATTCAGACTTTTTTGCTAACTTCAGGATATTCCTTTACAGCGGAAAAATTCCTTGAATCTGTTGAAGGAAGCCAAAATTACCCACTGCTACTCTTAACGCTGCTAGAGAAGTCACAAGATAATGTTATCAAAGTCTGTGCCTCTGTCACATTCAAGAATTACATCAAAAGGAACTGGAGAATTGTAGGTATTCTGGTAAATCGTGCCAGTGCATATTGTAGGACTGAATCCTGTAGAACTGCAAGTACCCTTTGAGCTTGTATGGGTAGCAGTGGAAATTTCACAGCTGAAGCTATCCAATAGTAGCTTTACTGCATTTGTATCTCTTTTGTGAGGCCAGCACTGAGCAGAACCCTGCTTGCTTTGGTCAGCAAATTCCAGCCATCTTGCCTGATGCATTCGTTTTCCTGATGCAGAATGTACAGCTGGCGCTGTGTCCAATGTTCCCTCTAAGCTGTGGAGTCTTGTGAGCAAAAATTCTACTTTGTGAGCAACTGGCATTAAAGTTGTGAGCGAGCGATTTGGCTGCTGCATAAATTAGTTTGCTCTGGAGCTGTCCTTCCTGAGCGAAGACAAAAAGGTGTGAGCTGGAGGCTGAAAAACTGTGAGCTAGCTCACACCAACTCAGCTTAGAGGGAACACTGGCTGTGTCAGGCTGCTTTGATTCTAGGCTTATTGGGCTTTTAATCAGAGACGGGAACTAGGGAGGCAGGTTTCATGCATCCATGTGCCACTTAGAGCACAAAACAGGTGCAAAGATCTGGACCCACTAGCTGGGAAAGTTATCGTGTAAAGTATTTATTCCTATTTGTATGGAGTACCCATTGCGTGTGGACGCATTGAGCTTGCCCAGCGTGTTCTCTATGAAAACATTTTTATGTGGAGATGCTGTTAGTGTTAAAACGCCTGGTAATGCTGATCAATGCCACTGTAACCTTGAGGATAGATTATTGTAATGCATTGTATGTGGGGCTGGCTGTCGTCAAAAACTCTTCAGTTGGCACAGAACACTGCCACTAAATTACTAACCAGTTATTCCATTATGGTTATGTCACACTGGTAGCTGGGCAGCTTCACCGGTTACCTGTTTGTTTCTGGTCACAATTCAAGGTGCTGGTTGTTATTTTTAAAGCCTTTCACTGCCTGAGACCAACATATCCAGTGGACCACCTTTTCCCACATGATCCTGTGCACCAACTAAGGTTGTCAGGTGCATCACTTTTGCGGTCTCCTCTATTTGGGGAGGTCTGCTCATGTACAGCACATGTACACTTGTTTACTGTGGCCATGGCCACACTTTGGAACAGCCTGCTGGATATGGTACAGCAGTCCTCTCACATTCTGTCTTCCATAAAAGGTGCAAAGCAGAATTATTTTGATGTGCTTTTGGTGGAAATAACAAATCTCCCAGGCAGCTGGTCATGGTATATGTTGCAACAGTTGCAGTTAACCTGATACCCGTTGTTTTATGTGTTTTAACTGTGGTTTTAACTGTATATGTTTATATTTTGCAAGCCATCTTTGAATTTGTGAAAAGGCAGGATATAAACATTTAAAATAAATGAATGAATTTAACATTTTGTTTGTAGATTGAAGATGAACCAAACAAAATCTGTGAAGCAGACAGGATAGCCATTAAAGCCAACATAGTACACCTGATGCTTAGCAGTCCAGAACAAATTCAAAAACAGGTAAGGAGATAGTGACATCGAATAGAAGCCTTCTTATTTCAACGGGGGAGGTGTGATTGCAGAGGAGATTTGTTGTGTTTGGTATGAAATACTCATTGAATAATAAGAGTCAAGCAAAAATATTTTTTTCAAACGAAGCTAGGATATCTTTGTATTCTTCCAAATATATAAATGATTCTTAAAAGTTAATTGATAACTATTGCACTGTCATAAAAGCCATGATTTCTTTGCTCAGCAAGGCATAGACAGGAATGGCCATCCAGGTTCAGTGGCTTTGGGTGGCTCGTGCCTTTCTAAGCATGAATGGGGAGGAGATGGTTGTGGCTATGATACGATTGTAGTTCCATGTTACTGGCCTGTATCATACGGTTCCACTCAGCTTCCTCGATTTAAGCAATGCTTCCTCTAGCGGAAAGGTGACTTAAGTAGGAGGACGGCTCCTTGGTTAGAGGGCAAGCTGGCATTTTCTTTTTCTTCTCATGCACCTACTGTGCTAGTAAGCTGCTGAAGATACAAAACACAGAAATGCAGGAACTTGTGACTTTGGGGTATGCTAGACAATATGCAGGCTGTGTTGGGGACCAGTAGGTGCGTTTCTACCATTTTCATTAGTTATGTGTTTAGCACTCTGTCTTCTCTAGTTTCTGGGGAAAGTCCTGTATTTAGATAACTATAAGCCAACTTGGGGAGGGAACCATGGCTTAGTGGTAGAGCATCTGCTGGGCATGCAGAGGATCTCGGGTTCAATCCCCCGCATCTCCAGCTAAAAGGATCAGGTGGTAGGTGAGGTGAAAGACCTCCCACCTGAGACCCTGGAGAGCCACTGCCAATGTGGGTAGACAGCACTGACCTGGATGCATCAATGACGTGATTCAATATCAGGCAGCTTCATGTATGTTCTACAGTATTTTCTTACAGATCACTACATGTTTGTACTTTCTTTTTAGTTAAGTGATGCAATCAGCATCATTGGTAGAGAAGATTTCCCTCAGAAGTGGCCTGACCTCCTGACAGAAATGGTGAATCGCTTTCAGAGTGGAGACTTCCATGTTATTAATGGAGTCCTTCGCACAGCACACTCTTTATTTAAGAGGTACGGAGAAGCAGCATAAATTTCTGCATTTCAATTTGAGCGCAAAAGCTTTATTTTAGCAAGAATAGCTTTTGATTGCTGCCTCATTTCCTTTACACAGATGGTTGTCAACCCTCCCAAAATGATCAGATACAAGTTATTATGACTTTCCCTTTTTTGGCAGGTACCGTCACGAGTTTAAATCAAATGAACTGTGGACGGAGATAAAACTTGTCCTGGATGCCTTTGCACTACCACTGACAAATCTTTTTAAGGTACAGCATTGTGAAATCTAGAATTTACTTAAAAGAGAGCTGAATTCTTAATATCTGTCACCTGTGGAAAGGTCTTTTTTTCCATCACAGCCGCCCTTCCCTTGTGGCTGTAGGCTCTGAGGTCGCTACTTTTATTGGCGAAGGGACTAACATATTATTCCAAATGGATAGCCCAGATTGGTCTGTAGCAGCAAAATAAAGCAGCAGTTCAGTGGCAGTTTAGTGACTTAACAGAATTCCAGCATCACATTTTATTAGACAGAGCTCAGTTCATCTGGTGCATGAAATATACATTCATAAGGTTGATGCATTTAGATGAGGTGGCTCAGTTTTGTTACTGAGATGAAATTTGCATCCAAGCTTCTCATTCAAGCAACTTGACTGTGATTCCTGTTATCCATCTATTATGCTCCTCTTTTTTTTTTTTTCCTTTAAGAGCTCTCAGGTGCATAGGAGTTCTACAGGAACAGTTGTTTCATTCATCAGTACTGTAGTGGTGGAAACATCAGCTACCCACTGAACTTCCCAGCTTTGGAGTTCCTAAATCTTAACATGTTGTAGGACAACTCTGTAAGAAGCTGCTAGGTGGTATAGTCCTACCTTCCGTAAGACAGTTTTATTTTAGAAATGCTTTAATGAGCTGGGTGCTTGTGTCTAACCATTAGGGGAAGAGAGAGGAGACATCAGATTTTTATCCTCTAGAATTATTTAAGTTCTCAGGACTTAAGCTGATTTCTCCTTCCTGCCCCTTTTCCCCCTTTAAGTTCATCTGTCCTTCACCAATCTAGCATGTTTCAGTTCTCCTCAGGCTTGTGTTTGAGGTGTGCCCCCCCCTTTTTTTCTTTTGGTTAATTATAAAATCCTATTTTTTTGCACATATGGTGAGACACTCCCACCTTTTCTGTGGGAGGTTTGGTTTGTTGTTTCTATCATTTACATAAGAGCAGATGATAGTATCGAGTCCTTTATGCTGCTTAGCTACTGGTTTTGTTGTTAAGGTTAAGCTTTTTTACCTTTATACCTCTCATTATAAATATATTTTAACCCAAATGAAGAATTGTCAGTTACATGGTACTTACATCTTGCTGGTGGCGCTAATCTCTTTTCGCCTAGGCCACCATTGAGCTTTGCAGTACTCACGCGAATGATGCCAGTGCTTTGAAAGTGCTCTTCTCCTCTCTGATTCTGATTGCTAAGCTGTTCTACAGTTTAAATTTTCAGGTAAGCCATCTTTGTTTTAATTTGTTATTTTCTTGGTAGCTGATAGATCGGCTATCAGTTTGGTGTAGTGGTTAAGTGCGCAGACTCTAATCTGGGAGAACCGGGTTTGATTCCCCACTCCTCCACTTGCACCTGGCTGGATGACCTTGGGCAAGCCATAGCTCTGTACCAGCTGTTCTCTCAAGGACAGCTTGGGAAAGAGTTCTCTCAGCTCCACCTACCTCACAGGGTGTCTGTTGTGGGGAGGGGAAGGGAAAGGAGATTGTAAGCCGCTCTGAGACTCCAAGTGAGTGAAGGGCGGGGTATAAATCCAATCTCCTCTTCTTCTTCTTCTTCTTCTTCTTCTGAGCCTCCTCCTAACATGTCCAAGGTGCCTGAAAATTCAAGCGGCACCTTCAGTGGTGGATGGCTGGGTGATCAAAGATCTCAGTATTGCTAGTTGAGAACTGTGAAATATTTATAATTTCTCAAAAATCTGGCTGCATAAATGTGATAGGATAAATTATTTAAGCAGCATTAACAAGTTTAAAGGAATGTGCAAGTTCCCTCTTGGCATTAAAAATACAATTTTCTTGATCTTTCACACTTGGATGCTTTTTCCCGTTCCTTCTGATAAGAGTCAGTTTAATAAAGCTTGTGATAAGAAGCAATGAGAAAAAACAAATAACGGCTTTTGACAGTCAAGAGTTTCTAATCTGAGGGTGCTGGGCCTGTTTAAGTAAGAACAGATGATATTTCCAATTAAAAAGTTGTTCTTGCCTGTACAGCTAGCATTCTCTGCGGGACAGGATTCATGAGTGGGTGCATTGGTATTCTTCCTCAAGTGATACTTTGTCCTCTTTTGAGCAGATTGCCTGGGAAAATAGAGTAGAAAATATGCTCCAACTGAATAGATTAAAAACTGGATCTTAATTTTGCTAGGACCTTCCTGAATTTTTTGAAGATAACATGGAAACCTGGATGATGAATTTCCACAACCTTTTAACGTTGGATAACAAACTCTTACAGACAGACGTAAGTAATTACATAAACGTTTTGTAAGGTTTCCATGTAATGAGAACATTTTTCTTTAACACACACATTTGGCAATAGTTGAGGCTTATCTAACAAACAGATAAAGAAAAAATTGCCTATACCTTCCAGCTTAATAAGAGAATATTACCTCTGTTATTGTTATCTTAACGTTTTATGACATAAGCATGTGTGTACGGAGCAGATGGAACAAAAATGGCAAAATTAAATAATAAAGGGTTTGGGGGTGTGCTTTTATTTATTATCAGGATGAAGAGGAAGCTGGTCTACTAGAGCTTTTGAAATCCCAAATTTGTGATAATGCAGCCTTGTACGCCCAAAAATACGACGAAGAATTTCAGCCTTACCTGCCACGTTTTGTCACAGCAATCTGGAATTTATTAGTCACAACTGGTCAAGAAGTTAAATATGATTTGGTAAGCTTAACTGTGTGGCTCTTTTCTATCCAGATTGAGATGAACGTTTTAGTACTTATTTAAACTAAGCTCGCTTTATGTCTGTCTTGCAGTTGGTAAGCAACGCAATCCAGTTTCTGGCTTCAGTTTGTGAGAGACCCCATTATACACACCTGTTTGAAGACCAGAATACGCTGACGAGTATCTGTGAGAAAGTCATTGTTCCCAACATGGAATTCAGAGGTAATATTTTTTAAAAGGAAGCTTGATGGTTTTTCCAGGAATCAGAAACTGCTGAATGCTTAGTGGAGAGAGCTTCAGGTCATTCGGTATATTATGTCAGAAAATTTAAGTGATAGGCTCAGTAGTAATTTTTTGCTAACTGATACCCTAAATAGGCTTATAACATGCATTTAAGTAGGCAGAATAGTAAAGACACTCCTCTGCTTTTACATGTTAATTGCGAGAAGTGAAATTCCTTCGGATACCTAGAGAAGTTGAGTTTTACCTACCACTGCCCCGAGAGTTTTATTTCTTCCAGTTAATACGGAATTTGCTTTTAGCTTATGAAATATAACTGTGGCAAGAGCTGTTGAAACATTCTTTTCCCCCCCCCAGCCTGTTATTCTCAAAAGTCTTTCTATTCTTAGCAGTCATCAAAACATACTGACTATTGCACAAAATGCATGCCAGTTGAATCCAGGCGCTAATGAGGCTCATGCTGTTTGCAGGAGTCCAGATGTTTTTTTTCTTTGAACACAAAGGGCTTTTAAATCATCCCTTAGCTTCACAAGCAGTTTGTAGTGCAACAAGGGAGATTTGCTGTTGAAAAGTGCAAGTCAGTGTCCTGCATGGGCTCATGAAACAAGCTACATAATGGTTTGGATCCTGACTGAATCACAGATATCAGTAAGAGTTTTGCATTTACCAGTTCCAGCTGCACGTACTGATGGTTTCTCAGCCCTAGTTAAGTGCATCTCATAGACCATTCTTGGTCCTAGTAACTTCATTAAAAAGGGTATATTTTATGTTAAATGAAATAAGGATATTGCAGACTTAGTATATATTTCTTACATGTATGGTTTAATATTAATACAAATGTAAGTATTTTTCTGTGGACTACTTTTTTGCAGCGGCTGATGAAGAAGCTTTTGAAGATAATTCTGAAGAATATATCCGAAGAGACTTGGAAGGATCTGGTAATGACACTAAGGAACTGAAGCAGTTTGCTGAACTTTGATAGGGAAAATTGAAAATCTTCTCATCCTAGAGTAGGCTATCAGTTGTTAGTGTATTAAATACTGCTGTCCTTCAGGCTTTAGATATATAATGGGTATATTTTTGCATTTGTCCTGAGATTCTGCATCACACAAGGGTAGCACTTAGTAGGATACATCGGATGGCCCTTGAAGCAATCTTGCTTGATCTGAGGATATAATGATTTCCTAGCTTGTGTTTAGGGGTGTGCACAAAAAAAAAAGTTTGGGCTAGTTCAGATTCCAATATATTGTACCCTAAAAAAACTGGGATTCTTGGAAAAAACCCGAATTCCTATACTGATGTGGTATTCAGAGTTGAGTTTTTCCAGAAATCCCATTTTTTTCCAGCTTCATTACAGCCTATGGGACCATTATAGTCAATAGGAAATCTCTCTGGGGGTATCCAGGGGTTGGGGGGGGCTGTCTTTTGAGGTTAGAGGCACCAAAATTTCTGCATAGCTTCTGGTGCCTCTCCTCAAAAGACGCCCCCCCCCAAGTTTCAAAAAGATTGGACCAGGGGATCCAATTCTGTGGGCCTCCAAAGAAGGTGCCCCCACCCTCCTTTGTTTACAGTAGTGAGAAAAAACAGCAAAACCCCCAAAGACTGATGTCAAACCAGAGAGTCTCATCAGTAGACGTTGGGGGGGGGGGATTTTTCCAAGCCAAACAGAACTAGTGCATGTACAGAGTGTGCCCTGCAGAACCAGTGCATGTACAGAGTGCCCAAAGAAGGTGCCCCCATTTTCCATTGTTTTCAGTGGAGGGGAAAAGCATTTAAGGGAAGGCACCGGGTTTTGCTGGGTGCTAGTACATAGCACTTTGTACATGCACTGGCTGTGCTAGGCTTGCAACCCACCCACCCCCAGCTTGGATTTGTTGAGCTGGCACTACCACAGTGGCATTTGTTCTTCTGGGCACTTTATACATGCAATCGTTCTTCTGGGCACTCTGTACATGAACACTGGCTGTGCTAGGCTTGCCATCACCACCCTTGCTTGGCTTTGTTGAGCTGGCATTGCCACAGTGGCACTAGTTCTGTGAAAATGCCCCCCCCTTTAAGTTTCTACTGCAGAGACTCTGGTTTGACACCAGTCCCTGCTTTTTGCTGTTTTTTCCCTCTGTTGGAAATAACAGAGGGTGAGGGCACCTTCTTTGGGGGCACATAGAATTGGACCCCCTGGTCCAATCATTTTGAAACTTGGGGGGTCTTTTGAGGAAAGGCACCAGAAGCTATGTGGAAAATTTGGTGCCTCTACCTCCAAAAACAGCTTCCAGACCCCTGCATACCCCAGGTAGGCTGAGGACAGACTGGCAATCTGCCCCGAGATAGGTCCGCATGGGAAGCGGGGGAAGGGAGCCTGTTCAGACATGCGCAGCTGTCCCTTGGCTCCCTTCCGCACTTACCCGCTTTGAAGCCGGTTTTCTTGCGCCGTCTTGCACTTGCCTCCCGCTTCCAGGCAGTGTGAACCGGAAGAAGGCGGGAGGCAAGCGGATGCGGCAGTGCGAACGCGGCATTTTGCCAGTTTGCGCATGAGCGCTCATGCGCACATGAGTGCATGCGCACATGCGCAAATTGCTGAAACAGCCCTATCACAAGCTGTGGAGGCCGGCCCGCCTGGGGCCACTCCGCAGCAGTCTGAACGCTCCGTAATGGCATCCTTGCGCAATACCCTGGCCAATGTGGACAGCCAGCCCCGGGGAATTTTTCCCCGGCAGCTTTTGCCTCCAAATTCATCTCACTCCAGATTGCCAGTCTGTCCTCAGCCATAGATTCTCCATTGTAGCCTATGAGGGTCATTTACTATCATGGTCCCCATAGGCTATAAAGGATTCTAAGGCATTTATAAAAGTGTTGCGGTCCTTTTAAATGCATTTGTGAAACTGCAGCCTCACCTGGAATGTCATTTAAAGGGATTGCACTCTCTTTAAACACCATTTACCTACTGCTATCCTGTTTTCCGGGATAATCCCAAATTTTGGGGGGGATTATCTGGGATTGGCTATGCTTAGTAGCCAAAAATACACCCCCCTCAATATCTGGCTGAAAGAATAGCTGATAAATACCAGTACCTCGAATAGAGCCAAATGCACACCCCCTACTTGTGTTTTAATAGTTTTTTTACATATGTGAAAAGGGTGTGTGTGTGTGTGTATGTGAAATTATTAACAGCAGCGCTCTTTCTGCTTAAGGCAATAGCTGTAAGAGCGACAGACAGACTGACCTCATCTGTTGAGGCTTTGATTAGTAATATATGGATTTGTATTGTATTTTAATTGTTTTTAATTGTTTGTATATTATGTCTGATGTAACCCACCCTGAGCCTGCTATGTGGGGAGGGCAGGAAACAACTCTAATAAAATAAAGAATAAAGCAGCACTGTGGGACAGCATAATATAAAGTGACTCACCTGCTACACCTTCATTTAATTAATATCTACATCCTTCTCCCTCTGGAAACTTAACAATTGCAAACATTGTCCCCAGTAGATATGCATGTACTTCTGCTGCAGCTCAGCTAGCTGGAGACCTTCTCTGTAAGTAATCTGCCACTCCATTCTTTCTGCAGCAGTACATTTTCCTCTGTTCTGATTAATCAAAACAGAGTTCCCTTTGTTGTTCTGTACTGCTGTAAAAAGAATGGAGTGGTGGATTACATACAGGAAAGGTCTCCAGGTAGCTGAAGCACAATAGAAGTGCTAGAGAAGATGAAGTGTTATAGTGCGCCACTAACTGCTTACATCAGGACATCAATCCAGTACATATACCCACTTGAGACAGTCTCCAACGAAGTCTCTAGGATTTATTTCTTAGTAATGCATAGAATCAAGTTGCAAGAGTTTATGGGACACAGACCTCTGCCTGCCAGACGCAGGCCATCCTTACAGCCTCTGTGTGAAGTTGCTAGCTATATTAAAGAAGATACGGTATACTTTGGATATTTTCTAAATTCAGCTTTGTAGTAAAATTCTGTGATGGACTGTGTTGAATGCTAATAATTAAACCAATGCATCTTTGTCTCTTGGGACCACGTAAGGTGGTAGGATACTGAGCCAATCTTATTAGTGTTGATAGAAAAAAGTGTTGCTGTTTGTGAAGAGCAAAATATTTATGTATTATTGTATTAGTTATTTACTTTATAACCCACCTTTGTTGCTGAGATTCAAGGAGGATTGCACCATGTAAATAACGTAATTGGATACACAAGGCATCTACTGAACAATTCAATAGGATTAGGATTAGAACATGAGAAATACAATGAAAAAGAAAACAGTATCATAGTGTAGCCCCTGCCCACAAAGGGATTCATAGGTGATTTGATTTGTACCTAGTAAATGATAGATAGGAGTAACTGCAGAATGAGTGCAATATGTAGACTCCTAATAGTATCCAAGCTGTGATATTCTGTACCAGCTGGGGTTTCGAAGTTGACTTCAAGGACAAACCCATATAAAGTACAATATAATAGTCCAGCCTCAAGGTAAATGTGGCATTGGATCTATATGGCCAGATCAGCTAAGCTGAAGTAGCAAACCATCCTGCAGGCTAAATAAAGGTTATAGAAAAGCATTTTTTGCTGCTGAATTAACTTGCTTCTCCAGCAATAGTGCCGGGTGCAGAATATCCATAGGCTGTTAACACCAAGTCAGCAATGGTTACCTGGACCCCATCAAATGTGGGAAGCACAGTGTCCTTCAGGGTCCCAACCTTGCCAACCAGGACTCTATACTCTTAGGACTCAGATTCAGCTTGTTCACCCTTAGATGTTTAACCATAGCAGTCAAGTAGTGACTGAAGATCTTTACAAGATCACTAGACCAAATCTGAATAGAGAAATACAGAGCTGGTTGTCATCAGTCTGTTGATGACAACCCACACTGATGACAACTAATCTTGAACAGAAACCCTCGGAGTCCAGTCCATAAGGACCCATAAGTGAAACCACTCCAAAACACATCCCTTGATACCTACTTCTAACTCTAAATATCTCAATAAGATGGCATGGTCCACAGTATCAGCGGCTGGTGATAAATCTAAAAAGAGCTACAGAAATGTGTGGCTCCTGTCTACATTAAAACTAAGATTATGAACTAAAGCCACCAGTGCTGTCTCCTCCATTTAGCTCAGTCTGAAACCAAACTGAAAAGGATCCAGCGTAGATGTGTCACCCAGGAAGACCTGGAGTTCTGCAACCTCTCTCGTATTGCCCAAAATGAGCAGATTAGAGACTGCATGTTAATTTGCCCCATCATTCTTTGGTAGCAGTGGTTTATTAAGTAATAGACAGATAAAATCTTTAGAGGCAGAGGAAAGGCACCCTGAGTCAATGATTTATGATGGACACCAGGGATTCATTAGTATGATCCTTACCTGATTTCAGCAACTAGGATGGACAACAGTCCACAGCGCAGTTGTTAGTTTTCACAGATACAGAGATCTTATCTATAACCATCATGATAACTGGGTCAAAATGATCCATAAAGGCACCAGATGATAAATATTTCTCTTGTGTGAACTATATTACAACATTTAGTAATCCTTTATTGCTAGTACACCTTTTATGATTAAAGTAGGCTCTTATTACCCTACTAAATTGCTCCACCCCTATAAAATGATGGGCTTGAAGTTTAGCTGTTCTGTGTTCACAGTGGAATGGATTTGAGTTCCACATACTTGCCAAGTAGCTCTTCAAAATCAAAATAAGACCGTGTTGATTGTAACCACAGTTTCCTCTAAGCTGCACTAGAGGGACCAGGTGCACAACATTTCAGAGGCTGGCTCAGAGGATTTCTGCTCTGCTCACAACCAAGCTTCCATAGGAAGCAATGGAGGATGGGGGCACCTCCTTCTGGGTCCCATAGAATTGGACCCCATTTTGAAACTTGAGGGGTTTTTTTAGGAGAGGCACCAGCAGCTATGCTGCAAATTTGGTGTGTCTACCTCAAAAAATAGGCCTCCCCCCAGAACCCCAGAAACCCCCAGATCAATTATCTATAATAGCCTGTGGGTCCCATTGACTATAATGGTCCCCATAGGCTACAATGGAGCTGGGAGGCAATGATTTTTTTTTTGCACATCCCTATTATGCTTTTCAGTATGATTTCTAAGATGCCTTGAATCACAGTAAAAGTGGGATAAAAATATTTGAATAAATAAGTCGTTTGGGCAGATTGATAGCATTTAAGCAACTTCCTGTTAGGTTAGGCAGGGTTCTGACAGTGATTGTTCCATATCTATTATACTTGACCTGTAAATTTGTCATATTTCACTTAAAATCCCCCCAAAGTAAACTGCAAGAGTTTTTCCAACCTAAATGCTGATATGTTTTCTAAGGCTCAGTACAGGGTGACGGTCTGAGGCCAGGTCTACCAATATAGTGGATTGGGGAGGGTAGACCTGTTCTCCAAAGGCCTGGTCTGCTCCCCCATAGAGGAGAATATTTTCTGTAATGAAGTTTGACTTGATTCTGTTTTTTTGTAATGTTTAAATTATTGTTAAATACAGTTTAAAAGAATTCATTCTGAGATTTTTTACAAGGTTATGGAAATAGTCTTCTAGGAAACTAATTTATGTGATAGTCAAATGTAGACTTGCTCACAACTTTAATACCTACTAGCTTTTTTTGCTCACGAGGTGGAATTTTTGCTCACAGCACTGTGGAGCTTAGAGGGAACATTGAATGTAACCTGTCATATGTTTTATTTTCACTTGTGTCTTATACAGATATTGATACCAGACGTAGAGCAGCTTGTGATCTAGTGCGAGGTTTATGCAGATTTTTTGAAGGGCCTGTGACGGGGATCTTCTCTGGTTATGTTAACTCTATGCTGCAAGAATATGCAAAGAATCCATCTGTCAACTGGAAACATAAAGATGCTGCTATTTACCTTGTAACATCTTTGGCCTCAAAAGCTCAGACACAAAAGGTACTGTTGGTCTTCATGGGAATTACCTAGTACTATAAAGGTTACCTGCCGTCGGCCCTATAAATGAACAAAATCATTGTTTACTATTAAGTGTCGCTCTTCAGAAATGCTAGATTTCTGCTGTGTAACATTATTTTTCCATTTTACTTCATTCATACCCCACTTTTCTCCCCAAAGTATTCTCTCCTCCATTTTATCCTCACAACAACTCTGTGAGGTAGGTTAGGCTGAGTGTGTGTGACTGGCCCAAGATCACCCAGCGAGTTTCCATAGCAAAGTGGGGATTTTAACCTGGGTCCCCCAGATCCTACTCTGATACCGTAGCCCAGAGGTCCCCACCTTTTTGAGCTTGCAGGTACCTTTGGAATTCTGACACAGGGTGGTGGGTGCAACCAAAAAGAAATCGCTGCCATAGGAGGCAGAGCCAACCAAAAAAATGTCAGGAAGTAGTCTGCACAGCCAATCAGAAGCCCTGCTGGGCACCACATTGAGGACTAGACTATACTAGCTCTTGAAATATTTATTCCCTTATCTGTATCTCATCTTAGTCACTTCATTACATATAAGTGGATATCAGGACAAAGACTGCTTTGGAGATCATCTATTCACTAATAAAATGGGAATTTGCTCTGCGGACTTGTCCAGCGGTCATTGTTCCCAAGTTCACCCCTGCCCCCACTGTTAAAACACTTAATACTAAGGCATCAGTCCTGCGGAAAGTCTCTGACAGAAGTGATTTCCATCAGCATAGTGGAACTTCATTGCATCCCCTAAGAGTAGCATGATGGGGGTAGAAGACATCCAGGAATATTGTAAGGAGAAGAGTTGGAGATCAGTTCAGACATGACACAAAACTGTGGCTTAATTAAACTAACTGTGGTCAGAGTGATAGTTTGAACACAGGACACTCCACTAAACATGGTTAATTAGTACTTGTCACACCTTGATCTGAAGTTTGTTCATTAACCACAGTTGCTCTTAACTATGGTTTCACATGACTAACAAGCTAGGATTTCTGTATTTGTACTCTGGTGATGCCTTCCCAGACTAAGAGGAAAGGTAGTGAAATGAACATTTGTTGAGGCAAATTAAGATTTGAATGATCATCTGTAAACTGAATCCTCTTTTCACAAACTAACTGTAGTTAAAGTAAAACATGATTTTGCATAATACCTACACCCACGTGTCCCATCCATTTTCAGGGGGAGCAACTGTTTAAATCTCCTTCTAAATGAAGTTTATACTTTAGAGTTTCTGAACGGTCAGAAAAGACTGATATATTTGTTGTTACTCTTCAAATACCTAAACATTTATTTAGCACTTTGTTCGCTTGTGTTACATTCTATTTTTAATTCAAAACCTCAAGGCAGAATGCATAAGGAGAAACTGTCAAGTGTGTGAGCACTTAATCAGAGCATATTTAGTTGCATTCCTGCATAACCCAATCCAGAAATAATTTTTTGAATTATTTCAAACACTGCTCTCTCTTTTTTTTGTAGCATGGAATAACACAAGCCAATGAACTTGTAAATCTGACAGAGTTCTTTGTGAACCATATTCTACCAGATCTCAAGTCTCCTAATGGTAAGTTTAGAATTCTATGTGCAGTCTCAAACATATAAATACAAACTGATTAGGACGTCTGTAGCTCCTGCTTGCAGAAAGTCCCTGTGTAACTGCAGATGAAAAACTCAGAAGTTACCAAGACTGTTTGGTTTATCTTTTGGGGGGAAATTTTCTTGGGAAATCTGGTGGTGTGTGTGCTGAAGGCTGGAATTCTGCAGAGTGGGAAATTGAGAAGGGGATGAAGGAAAAACAAGCCATGTGTAGATGTGACATTTTACATATCACTCTGCAGTCTTAATTTTCATTAAAAAATGGATTTCCACCAATTGAAGTCCAAATTTCAGTTAACAAAACTAATGTCAAAGAAATTAAAACAATGAAAATCACCCAAAGGGTATACAAACTAAAGAACAAGTCAACAGAAACGGCCAATTGGATAAAGCAAAGGTCTGTACACAGTGCAGCAGAAAACATTAACAATGGATAAATCTAACTGGGGGTCTCTGTCTCACCATCAGCTTGGAGAGAGACTCGGTGAAGTTATTGCTTCTGTTTGTAAACTGGAATTGTGCATTGTAATTTGAGTTACTCTTTCAGAATCTTCTATCCTGCAGTACAAACAGGTAATGTAACTAACTTCTTTTTTTTTTTTTTTACAGTGAATGAATTTCCTGTACTTAAAGCAGATGGTATCAAGTACATCATGATTTTCAGGAACCAAGTAAGTTGCATTGTTAGTCTGAATTCTGAAATGTCTAACTGGGTATTCCATGTGTGAAATATTCTACATGATCTTTAAAAGGTGTTAATGCTTTCGCATAATGTGTTTGTTTTGCAGTGCAATATAGATTATTTGGAAACAGAACAATTGGTTTGGGTCCAGACTAAACTGTCCATCAGCTGAATGGAACTCTCCTGCCTCCTTTTCCCCCACTGCAGACCACTGATCTCCACAAAATGCTGCTCTCGGGGGACAGGGGACCCTGAAGAGGGACATTCAGAGGGGTCTGCAGTGGGAATTGAAACCTGTGGAAACTGCCAATTTATCCTGGGTTCAAATACCTGATTCAAATACCTTCTCTAGTGTTACTTGGATCACAAATAATCCACTGTCTGGCATCCAGGGCACCAGCTACCATTGATCTGCCCGGGGTGGGGGGGTCTGCCTGCAACTTCCACACTGGATAGCGGGTTAGGGCTTCTGCTTTCCTGTGTGTAATTTCTGCAAACCTTGGCTTATTGTAACGACACTTAACCTTGTAACTGTCATCCAGCAGCCAAGTGAATTTTACTTTCACTTGGCCCTACCGTGATCTTGGTTTAATAGAATCCACCCTTATCATTTTTAAAAGTTTTAAGAAAGACATGTTTATCATTTATAGAAGCCTGTAGTCTTATCTCTCCATTATCAAGTAAAGAAATTTGGAAGCCGTTCTCATAACAGGTGCAGGTATCAAAATATAGTAGATGAAATTTGGCTGAATTGTTTGAGTGAATGTTTCCATGCTTTTTTGGTATCTGCTTCTAAAATACTTTAACCCGGATGTCTGTTTTTAGGTTCCTAAAGATCAGCTTTTGGTATCTATTCCTCTCCTAATCAATTACCTTCAAGCAGAAAGTATTGTCGTTCATACATATGCAGCTCATGCACTTGAAAGACTGTTTACAATGAAAGGGGCTAACAACACAACATTGTAAGTTTGTATCTGGGTTTTTTTTTGTCTGTTTGAATGCTCATCTATTTCTTTGTTGCCCTAGCGAGATTACCTGTTTTTTGTTTAAGTACTGTTTAAGTATTTGTACTTGATCACAAGCAGGTACGTTGAGATAAAGTTCTAAAATCAGGTTCCTTTCAGCTGACTGAATAATTGACTGTTCCAGTTCTAGATTGTGTTGGCCTTCTCCGTTTCTTTTCCTTGTACATCCTTGCACTAGAATGGTTCGTATGTTCTCTCTGGTGTCCAGTCAGAATAGACTTCCTTCCCTAGAAGGGGCATGGGCAGGGGCTGAGCCATTTGAAAATCTCTAGGGATCCTTGAACACACTGCCTTTCCTTCTGCAGAATTACAGCTGCAGAGATGGCTCCATATGTTGAAATGCTGCTAACAAACCTTTTCAAAGCCCTGACACTTCCAGGATCATCTGAAAATGAATATATTATGAAAGGTAAGAGGTTATATTAGGATGAAAAGGTGCACTCAGGTACACTACATGTGTGCATTCAAGTATATACACACACACATACACCATTGTGTCCCTTCCTGCCAAATGCAACTGTGTGTGGCCCTAGGGTTGTGCAAAGGGAAAAACAGAACGGCCTCACCTACCACCCAGTCGACCAGCAGCTGCTCAGAGCCTACCTACAAGAAGTCCATTAGCAAGGGCTGGAAAGCATTTCCTCCTCCACTGACCAGAGGCATGCCAGGTCCAGAGGCCAGCCCGTTCCCTTCCTCCTGGCACAGATTGTCAGAACAGCCCGTTCTGCAAACTTCAGGCAATATCTCTGGATCTTTGGGCACTATCTTTTTTTTTTCTTGTGTGTGTACATGTGTTAAAAAGTAATATAAGTTAGCTGGCCACCCAAACGGCAATCAAAGGGCAGAGTATGAATAGATAAATTTTATCCTGCCCCATATAGCCTTGGTAGGCTTGGTAGACTGAAACAACCAGCCATGTAAAATTTTTATACAGTGCTCCTTAATGTGCAGCGAGGTTTACAGCTCCCCCCCCCCTTTTTGTAACAATCCAGTGACATTTCGTTTGAACAAAATGGTGACGTTTCATTTGAACAAAAGGCAGCTGAAGCCAAGAGACAGCGAGTTGTTCTGAATGAGCTTGGCGTCACTATAGCTAGGTGTTGTGTAGTCTTAACACCGGATCCCTGATTTGGTTTCCCAAGGACTGTAAGAACACTCTAAGGGGCCTCATAGCACATCTTCTCATTTTTGTTCTTTTAGACCTGAGCCTCAGAACCAGATGTGAGTCTGGACCATTTTTTGAGCCTCAACAAAGAGTAAAGCTCAAACAATTTTCTTTGCTTTACAGAATTCTTACTGTAGTTGCAGCATGTTTTCTGTAAGACATAAACTTGGGTGCTTATAAAAGAACGCTGTAATCCTTCCTGCCAATATTAATACAAACCTCTCAATTTCCAGCCATCATGAGAAGCTTTTCTCTTCTTCAGGAAGCCATAATTCCTTATATCCCTTCTCTCATCACTCAGCTCACGCAGAAACTGCTTGCTGTCAGTAAGGTAAATATATACAAATAACGGTCATTATTAATCATTATATCACCTTCTGTTTTCTTTCTGTCGGCCTGATTAGATGCTTGTTAATAGCCATTCTGCAGATCACAAGTCTTGCTTGTAGATTGGGTGCAGTGCAGTTATTACAGAACCAAGCTGGGGGTTAGATTGAAAAAGTATGCTTGTGTGAACAGAAGTCTGTTTTAACTCATGCAGAGGATGAAGAGGAGTGCCATTTCCACAGACTTAAGACTTGCTGTCCTTCACTATTCCCAAGGATCCCCCAAGTGCAGGGGCAGCTTTTCAGGTGACAAAGAGGCCTTCAAAAGCAGGGGCAAGAGAGGAGGCAGGAAGAGGCCTCCTGCAAGGGAAGCCTCTCTGGTCTTGGGACCCAACCCAAAGAAAGAGATTAGACAGGATCCAAAAGCGCACTCAGCTAGTTTGTGTGCTCAGGTGTGTTTGAACTTGTTGCTTGAAAAGTAGCCCCTGCAAAAGTGAGTGTTTGTGAGGTAACAAGGGGAATCTGCTTTGGTGGGTGGAGAATCACACTTGGTCGATCACAAACACTTGGGAGGTTTCTCTCCATATGGAAGTTATAAGTGTTAAATGTACCATGGTTTAGAATGTGAAAATGAATGCTGGCTGCTGTGGGCATTTAACATGCAGCGTATTCAGAATTTGACATACACCCAGCAATTGTTCTAATCTCTGATCACTCCATGGGTATTTTTTTCTCTCCTGCAGACCATGTAGCCACGCTTTAGGTATTATGAGCACAAGTCCACTAGAAAGCTTTCCTGTACTAACCTTGCTAAAATGAATGTGACCTGTGCAAAAGCACTGCTGCTGATGTATGCAGGAGAACTTCCTGCTGTGCTTTTTAGTATGTGTCTGACTTCAGTAACTAATAAAGGATAACCACTTACCTTAGACTTAATCTAGAAATCTAGATACCAATTAGTTGCTGGAGAAGTGGACATGGTGTCCAGAACACTGTGAACGGAATACTGACTGTCATTCTCCCCCCCCCCCCCAAGCATAGGTGTGTTATGGCTTTGTTTTCATTTACTTAGCATGCAGGTTAAGACAAGAAGGGCAAGGCATCATTCAAGCTTAGGGGTGGAACTGTAATGACAGTGTTTCTGTATACTCACAATAAGTCCATCTGTGCCTGTGATACTCAGTGGTTTGAGATGCCACTTGTGTCTCTTCTGAGTGCTGTTCTACTACAATGTGGCACCTGCCCCGTGTTTTAAAAAAGTGGGCAAAGCGCTTGCCTTATGGGGATTGTGGTTGGCAGGGGGTTTCTGCCTTGAAACAGCCGCCACCAGAGGAATAGCTCTCTACGAGCCGTAGAGTGAGTACCACTGATTTATATACCTTGATTTTAGCATGGTGTAAGGTTACTTTGTAGTTTAAGGCATATTAATGTATAAGAAAGCCCTGGTTATTCCAGGGGGGAGATAATGAGTCATTTATGTATTTATTTAAATCCCGTCCCTGCCACCTCACAGTGGCTCAGGGCGGCTACCAACATATTTCATACACAATAAAATACTGTAAAACCACAATATAAAAACATACAATATACATTATACATACCAACTTTTAGTTAGGCTGCATACCAACTTTTGAAGTACTTGGCATGGTTTGGGGAACTTGGGAACGCTCATGTAAGTAGTTAGCTGCCTTGTGTTCCGCGAGACAGTTTTCACATGGTCATGGTACACAAAAATCCAGTTTCCAGTTGGTGCGAAACCACATCGGTGACTTTGCACTGTTTGTTTCCTGTCTTATTTAGAATCCAAGCAAGCCTCACTTCAATCACTACATGTTTGAATCAATCTGCTTGTCAATAAGGATAACTTGCAAAGCCAACCCCGCTGCAGTTGGAAGCTTTGAAGAGGCATTGTTCATGGTGTTCACCGAAATTCTGCAGAATGACGTGCAAGGTATGAATAAACTATTTAAGTTGTTTGGACTAGAATACACACATTGGTCGATGGCACAATTCAGATGCTGCAGAACATGCATATAGTTCAAATAACACAGGCTGGGATCCTAAGCAGTAGTACAGGACTCATGCTAAAGGCACCCCTCCCCCCAGTCACTTTTCCTCATTGCAGCCTTCTGTGGTTCCCAGAACTGTGCTCCTGGGGGGTCAGTGGGCATCAAAGGAACGGTGTGAGGAAACAACAGTGGGGGAAAGTGGTAAAATGCTCCTTTCTCACGGATGATAAAGCCATTCCAACAGTGAAGCTGCCACTTTGCTGATAGAACAGCACCTTAGGATGCAAGCCATTATTTATCTAACTTCATTCATGTCGATTCACAGTGTGATGCCTCACTTGAAATAGAGATTGATAATTGCTTCATACTTATCCCAAGTATCACCTTGTTGTTTTGCACAAGCTAAGTCCAGTAAAAGGAATGAGTTGTAGTAGTAGTTGTTATTTGTTTGTTTGTTTGTTTGTTTGATTTATTAATCGCCCTACCCCAGCTTATGCTGGGCTCTGGGCAGTGTACAGAAAAAAAGGCAAATTGCCATAAAACAGAATACAAAATTTAAAATTCAAATACAGTTAAGAACATAAGAGAAGCCAGTGTTGGATCAGGCCAATGGCCCATCCAGTCCAACACTCTGTCACACAGTGGACAAAAATACCAGGTGCCCTCAGGAGGTCCAGCATTGGGGGCAGGACACTAGAAGCCCTCCCACTGTTGCCCCCCCTCCTCAAGCACCAAGAATACAGAGCATCACTTGCCCCAGACTGAGAGTTCCTATCTATTCCTTGTAGCTAATAGCCACTGATGGACCTCTGCTCCATACCTCTGCTCCATATGTTTATCTAATTCCCTCTTGAAGCCGTCCATGCTTGTAGCTTCCACCACCTCCTGTGGCAGTGAATTCCATGTGTTAATCACTATTTGGGTAAAGAAGTACTTCCTTTTATCTGTTCTAACCCGACTGCTCAGCAATTTCATGGAGTGCCCACGAATTCTTGTACAGTTAACAAGAAATAAAATCAGAATAAAATCCCAAATGGTGATTTATTTATTTCCTGCTCCCGTTCTATTTGTTTTGTTTGGGGGTTTGTTATTCCTTATCCTTTACAAGTCTTTTTAATGGAGATGTGTTCCTTAAAGTATGTTTAACATATGAAGCTGTCATGCAGCAGGTCAGACCACTGGCCTGTCAAGCTCAACATTTCCTGCTTTCCTGGATCTCAGGCAGATAAAGGTCATTTCCAACCCCTTTTTATCTCAGATCCTGTTAACTGAAGATGCCTGAGAGTGCTGGTCATGCTTTGCAAATGGAGAGTCCTGTCACTGAGCCACAGCTGCTCTCCAAGAATATATTGTAAATAAGTGCTCCAGATAAATGTTGTAAACATTTTCCCTTTAGTAGTACATAATATAAACTTTCTTTCCCCTTTTTGACAGAGTTCATTCCATATGTGTTTCAAGTGATGTCTCTACTGCTGGAGATGCATAAAAATGATATCCCGTCATCCTACATGTCCTTGTTCCCACATCTGCTTCAGCCGGTGTTGTGGGAGAGGTCAGGAAACATTCCCCCGCTGGTGAGACTCCTTCAGGCCTACTTGGAAAGAGGTGCCAATACAATAGCAAGTGCCGCAGCCGACAAAATAGTACGTATAAGTTGATTGCAACACCAGAGGTGTAGACATACTGTGTTTTACTTTTTAAAAGAAAATAAAAGATCGGCAGACCACCTCATGTGTTATTGGATGGCCAGACAAATGAAGATCACATTAGTAGTTCAGGTTTTTATTAAGCTAAGGTTTGCACTTAGCTGCCAAAGTGCAACATGAGTCAGAAGGCAATACCAGATGGCAGTCCCCAGAGCAGGATCTACAGATTCTGTGTAACTTATTGTAGCACACCAGAAACATTTTTGAGCAAATGCTCTTCAAATGCTTTTACATAAATTTCTTTACAGACTGGCTCAGCCATGGGCTTGAATATTCCCTCCTCTCCTGTTATGCACATCTTCCATCGCTTTCTTGCTAATTATTAGCCATAGTGTTGGTCCTTTTAGTCTGAATTGAAAACCACAGTTTGGCGTGGTGAATACTAGCTGCAGTTTTCCAGTCAGGGTGCAGGAGCAGAGTACAGTAGATTCCAAGACACACTGTGTTTTTTTTTTAACTGTAGTAGATGTTAGCAGGAGACCTCTTCCATTGGAGTGATTTTTGTGGCTGATAGTTCTTTTTAACCAAATAATAACTCAAATTTAACGTTTTTGTCTTAAAACCTACAGCCTGGACTACTAGGGGTGTTCCAGAAACTTATTGCCTCCAAGCTTAATGACCACCAAGGATTCTATCTTCTCAACAGTATTATAGAGCATATGCCTCCGTGAGTACTAAATTCATAGGTTTCTGCTGTTACTTAGTAGCCTTTCTGATTATGCTTGTTCCAAATACGAAGGGGTGGGTGGGTAGATGTACTCTTAGTGCAGTGGTGAGGTACTAGACTGAATAACAAATCTCTGTGTGTTCCTTTTATATCTCCAGTGAGTCCATTGATCAGTACAGGAAGCAAATTTTCATTCTGCTATTCCAAAGACTTCAGAATTCCAAAACAACAAAATTTATCAAAAGTAAGCTCTGCATCAATTGCTGTATATGGGGGAGACTGTTAGACTGAGTAAATTTCCATTAAGGAAGAATCCTGCATGTAAAAGATTGGAGCGCAACTCCAGCCCTAAACCCATTGAAATCAGTGGGCTTTTCGACCAAAATAACTCTGAATAGGATTGTACAGCTGGTGAACTAGAAAGCGTTACAGCACAATCTTACAAACACATTTGCCAGGAAATACTGTTATTTTCAGTAGGGCTTACATCAAATATATATATACTTCACATCCACTTCAGCTTTTGGTCTGAGACGTTAAAATGTTTCGTTGATTTTTCTCCCCCACTCCCCGCCTGAAAAGGTGAAAGGCCTGTGAAATGGAACAACAGGATTTGAAAGTCAAAGGGAAGGGTGGTATTGGAGAGCTTGGGCTTTGTGTGGGATTAGTTGTCACAATGGGCCTGGGAAGGTTTGTCGCATTCAGTCGCTCTTGATGACAGTCCTTTGCAAGAGAATGGGTGTGGGTCAGGGGAACAAAAGCACCAAGTTCTCATATTCTTCTAGGAGTATCATTTACAGCTTTTTTTTAATTGACTCTTCTCTCAACAGGTTTCTTAGTCTTTATCAACTTGTACTGTGTAAGATACGGAGCAATAGCACTTCAAGAAATATTTGACAGTATACAGCCAAAGTTAGTATCTTTTTTAAAATACCATTTGCTTCCACTCAGGGGATGGCTAATACCTTTATTCTCAGGGACCACTCTGTTCTCCAGCCGGAGGTCTGTTGGAGTAAAGGGCAAATTAAATCATCCTCTGTGTGCTCCATCTTTTGAAAAAAGCAGGGTAGAGCTGACAGCTGAGTCTAGTGAACAGAGTCTTTCCCCTACAGCATCTGTGTAGCCCCATTCCATGTCCTTTTGGCCAAGCCAAAACGCAACCATGTTGGGAATGGGTTTTATTAGATATTTCTAAGCAACAATATTTCTGATAAATATTGGGGGAAAGACTGTGCTACAAACAAATTCATTTGCTCATTTTTCAGCTGCAATATTTCTTGAGCAGTGATTGCCCACAATTAAGCAATGTTTCCCCCTTGTTATAGCTTGGCTAGTATGAACCAGTGTTGCAGGAACTAAAAGGAGCAGTGTTGCTTTTAACTGCTTAGAAGCCTCATGCGGAAGCTTAGCCAGAGGTCAGATGGGTCATGGCTGTTTACTTGACCCAGTTTTAAGCTTTACCCTGTTTTTCTGTTTGCCATAAAAGCTGTTGTATTCAGCAGGGGACAGAGGAGATTTGGGAGGGCAGCAGCAGTGGTCCCAGTATTCTTGATGTAGGATCAAACTGAGGGTATCGAGTAGCAGATGTCTGTTCAGTTAACGCCCGGTTTGTAGAGACTTTCTCTGCAAGAGTGCTGAACTCTTCACAATGCTCTGCAGGTCTCTTTTCAGACGTCTGAGTCAATGATATTGCAGACCGTAACTTGTATAATCTCTAAATGTTGTTAATGCATCACCTAATGAGTGTCTTTCATCTCTCTCCTGTGGCTGAAATTTAAAATGGTTTCTTCTGACACTTAACAGGATGTTTGGAATGGTTTTGGAGAAGATCATAATACCAGAAATACAGAAAGTGTCTGGACAAGTAGAAAAGAAAATCTGCGCAGTTGGCATCACAAAAATACTCACTGAATGTCCTCCCATGATGGACACGGAGTACACAAAGCTCTGGTATGTTTTCCTTTGATGAAGTCCATCTTTCAGATTTTTGTGGTCGCTGGAGTACAGTACTCTTTGGCTCCCTCAGAAAGCCAACCGTAATACAGACAGAATCTTCTAAGTCTTCCTCTGCTTAAATTTACTCTTAATGTCACTGTTGCTCTAGCTCAGATGAGCTAATCTTGACACAGTCCACCAGAACTGACAATATGTCTCCTGTTTAGGACACCTCTACTTCAGGCCCTCATCGGTCTCTTTGAGTTGCCTGAAGACGACACCCTTCCGGATGAAGAACACTTCATTGACATAGAAGACACACCCGGATACCAGACTGCATTCTCCCAGCTCGCCTTCGCTGGGAAAAAAGAACACGATCCAGTGGGCCAAATGGTGAACAACCCTAAAATCCATCTTGCACAGTCCCTTCATAAATTGTCTACTGCATGTCCAGGCCGGGTGAGTGACTGCAGTGTGTTCCTGTAATCTCTTAATTTTAAGGGGGTAGAATTGTGGGGAAGGGAACTGTGGTGGAGGAAATAACTTGATCTTTTCCAACTTTGCTCCTAAAAGGCAGAGTGCCCCAAAATTTAAACAAATTGTTTGTTTTTCATATTACGATCCTGCATAAATTTTCTCTCAGCTAAGCCCTCTTGAAACTAGTCATACTTCCAAACACATGGGGATTGGAGCACAAGACTGTCGCAGTATTTGAAATATTTTGCTGTGTTCCTTTGCTATTAAGGAGGATGTAAGAAAATTCCCATGGGGAATGCCTCCTACCACGAAGAGCTACTGATCCCACCTATCTCCCCGGTCAGGACCCAAATCGGCTTATATCGTTCCCTTCTCTGTTTTATCCTCCCAGCAACCCTGTGAGGTAGGTTAGGCTGCGAGTGTATGACCTGCCCAAAGTCACCCAGCAAATTTCCATAAGAGAGCAGAAACTGGAGCCTGAGTGTCCCAAATCCTCGTCCGACACTCTAGCCACTATACCACAAGATCTGATTCTGAGACTGAATATGTCATGTAGCTCTAGTCAGCACTGGATTGGCTTGTTTTTCCCAAGTTACTTAGTAAGGGGGATGTCTGGCTCTATCCAGTTGTTCCATCCTTAGCTGGCACAATGCTGGCTGTACTGAGAAAAGGCCAAGTTTGGATGGTAGGGGAAGGGAGAAACAGGCAAAAGCATTGTATGGAATACACAATGCCACCTATTCCTTGTTCCTCTTCTTGTCCAAAGCTAACCCTCTCTTACCCTTCTGCTGACATAATGCTGCCACTGCCTTCGTGCTGCAGAGGCTGGAAACATTACAGGAGCGTCTGGGCCTTAATGACTGGAAACAAGACGTGGCACAGATGGAACGGGTCTAAACTGGCTGTGCCTCAATGAGCAGGCAAAAGCGATACCGGTCAGCTGTTGTCATAGGGCAGCACGTGTTCCTTAATGCTTTGCCACCAGAGAAGCCGAGTTGTACAGTATAGTGGTTCTCACCAAGCTGAAGTTGCCATTAGTAGTGTGGTTTTGAATACATGCGTTAATTCCTGTCTTGTGTGTTTTTTAAGGTGCCCTCGATGCTGAGCACAAGCCTGAATGCAGAAGCTTTACAGTTTCTCCAAGGATACTTACAGGCTGCGAGTGTCACATTGCTCTGACCTCTTGTTTCTGGCATCAGAGTTTCAGAGTTTCAAGATTGTGTCAAAAGCCACCGATATTGACTATCTCCTAAGCAAAGCTCGGAGAGGACGAAGCAAGTTGCTCCTTCAAAAACACTTTGCCGAATTGTTTGCTTGACGCTGAATCTGAAAGATTTCATTCACACGACCATAGATAAGGAAGCAAAAGTGACTTTCCCATTACCAGTTTGCTTTCAAAGGGAAATAGTAAATAGGAGTTTCTCATTTTGGGATCGATTGGGGTTCCACATCTGCCGTGTTTTGGGTAACATTTTAAACGGTATAGAGCACTGGCTGCAAAATTCATTTTGTGTCACTAAAAATCCTTTTTTTTTTCCTTCCAGTTTGTCATTTTTATTTCTGTTTGTGTCTTTAAAATTTATCTGAATTGTGAATAAATAAGCTCTTGTTTAAAGGGTCTGCCTAGCAATGTATGTCTTACTCTGTTAGAATAAATTGTAACAGTCTGCAAATGATGCCATTGGTCCCATGCCATATGCAGTGTGTGTAACTTTGTTTGTCATCCTGACACTATTCATGATGAACTTTAAAATTGTATTTGAAGGGGCACCTTCATAGCATTCTGACTTCCACTGGCAGAAGTGTAAGGAGTGTTCCTTGACAAAAACACTCAAAACCTTTTCAGGAAATTCAAAGCTATTTAAAAAAAGTAATAAATGTCTATTAAATGTAACCCATGCAGGTGGTTCTTGTTAAGCAACTATGTTCAGTTATCTTTTGAGACTTCTTCAGTTTAATATCCAAACACTGAAAATCTGTGGTACGGAGAACTCCATATGTCACTGAATTTTGTTTCGGAGAGAAATGATCAGCTAGTTTTAATATGGATGTGAGTATATGAGAGTCTCCAGTGAAGCTGGTTTGGGGTTTCAAATATTCAGAAACTGATAAAGAAAATAGGAAGGGGAGGGGGGACAACTGTTAGCCTCTTAGTGGCTCCTCTAATTAATGTTGTTCAGTTGAGGAACATTGAAAAGACCTTCGCAAGTTAAAAGTGCAATATAAATAGGAGAGCTAGAAGTTTTCACAGAGGTATGAAACTTGGCATTCCTTGAGAGTAGAAACCATGCAGCTTTCCTCTTAGAATCCTGAGGCCCAGAGAATGTTGTGGCGGTTCATACTGCCATCCTGCTGAGGAAGGTAAGTGTGGATCTGTGTGGGGAGACTGGTTCTCATGCCACTTTATGTAGGAAGAATAGGACAAGGATACCAACCTCTTTTTAAAAGAAAGTATGTTGAAATTCTTTTCTGCTGGGGACTTGCAAATTAGGAATGTTGGAAGTGCCAGAGACTGGTTCTGATATAGCACAGTCCAGGTAGCAAGAGGTGAATCCTTGAATTTTTATGTATGATTTTGAATAGCTTAAGTTCCCTGTGGTATAAAGAGCTTTTGCTTTGAGCCTGAGGCCTGTTTACATGAAATATCCCCCCCCCCCCCGTCCTTTAGCCTTTCTTAGGTACATGTTGACATAAGAAAATGTAATGTCTGAACTGGGCAACAACCACAGATAAGTGGCTGGCTGCAATTTCAGTTGCTATGGAGGCTGCTGTGATCACGAGAATCGTTGCCGACTCACCAATGCAGCAGGGGGGGCAGTTGGGGGGGAGGAGTCATGATGACGGCTCATGGGTAAGTGACCCTTACTTGTAAGGCCACCGTAAGTCTTTTGAATGAAGCGTGAATGCCAAAAAAAATGCTTCTTTGCAGCGGGAGTTGAGCCACCAGAAAGATCTGGAAACATGTATCTCTCTGATTTCCTGAAAAAGAAAGATTTACTCCAATTGTACAATCTTGTTTTTGGTTGCACATGGAAAAATCAATGTTTCATAATGTGATTGTATCTGCACAATCTGTTCCGTTGAGGATGTTTATAGTGGGACCTGCTGTTGCATGTACAGGCTGAAATCCTCCCTCAGCCACACGGTGGCCTTGAGCAAATCACTACTGCATCTTAAGTGGTGAGAATAAAAAGAATCTTCTGTATGCAATGACTCCAAAGCATGTCGGTTCAATAGTGTTCTGCCATTACACAGGCTTGAAAATTCTCTTCCATCCTGAAATTCACACAGTTTGTAGTACTGCCAGGCTAAGGTTTGGCAAAGAGGAACTAGCGGGGGAGGCACTCTAATCTGGTGAGATTTCAAGATCATGACTGAAATGGCTGAGCTTGCAGGTACTGAAAATTTGCTATGCTTCTTTTTTTTACACAAGCAAAACATAAACCTAAAACCAAAAAAAGGAGATATTATCAGATTCATAAACACTGAGGGTCTTTGCCTAATTGGTTTGCTGAGAGGCCATTGTACATTTCTGATGATCTAACATTCCTGTTGCTAATTATCCATTGAAGTGAGGTCAATTTATAGACAAATGCAGGATCAGAGCAATAAACTTCCATGAGATCTTCTCAAAATAAAAATAAGCACAGAGCAAAGCCAGATTAGTGGATGAGAGGGATTGGTGAAGCAACAAATGGTATAGTTCAGTATGCCTGTACTCATGTGGTGCTTTTGGGTTTTTTCTCACTGCATTTTTGCAGTAGTAAGATGGCATGATAGCATTCTCCCTCCTCCAGCTTCAATGAAATAAACATATCCAGCTGTAATTTTTTTTACTTTATTACGTTTTTAGGCATTGTACTCTCCCACCATGCCCTGTGGGATTAAATGTGAAAAAATTCAGAAGAAATTGTCCCAATTTATTGGCAGTTAGGAGAAAAATACATACTAGAAATAAGATTGGCTTTAGTGATTTATGAGATAATTTCCATGTCAGTTTTAGCTGACGATTCTGATGGCACATACCAGAAATAAGATATTTATTTTAAATGCTTCCTGTTTTTCAAAATAATCAACTGGAGGTAGAAATCTGTCTGCATTACGTAGTATAGGGATCGATAGGTTTCCAGGGACTATAGCATCTAATCTTTTAGGTTCACCAGGCTTTATTTTCATTGCATATAAAATTGGGACCCATTATCCCATCTCTTTAGACTTTAAACTTTGCTTATTGTTAAGCCAATAGTTGTTCTTTTCAATAATCAGACCATTTTAAAATAGAATGAACAGTGCAGTTCAAAGCAGAGTTGGTGGAGGCAGGAGAAACTGTGCTTAAGTTTGCACTGTAGGGCACCTACAATTTCATTCATGCTCCACAAATGTGGAAATTGTAAGACTTCCACTTTAATTTTCATGCTATGTGATGTTGGACAGTTGACTGCTTTATTACTGGCTTACAATTTAAGTACCATGAGGGTACAGATATTTTTCAAATCGGTTCCAGATCCTTCCACTGGGCATTTATAACATTCAGCAAGAATGGACGTGTATTGAAATTAAGCATTTATATAGCACTTGGTCCCATGTTGGCTTCTGCATCTCTCAGTCTGCAGCAGAAGAAAATCAGGTCTAAAAGAGTAAAAAGTTATTGCTTCCTGGATGTTTAAGCTTTATAAAAGAGCATTAAATGTCATTGTCCAATGACTAGTAATCCTGCAGTAGAAGATTTAAGGCTGAAACCTTCATTTACAGAATCACTTCCGGAACAGGAACTTTTAAGTGCCTTCTTCAATCGATCTTTTTTTTTTTTGCTTCAGAATTTCTTGTGTCCATGGTGAAACCTCTGGCATTTAATATTGACTTGAAGCCTTCAGCTGCTAGGGGAAGAAAAAAAATGTAACCTTGGCATTCATAATTAAAACCTCACTTAAGCAATTGCTGAGGACTGGGAAGAAGTCCTATAAGATGCTGAAGAGAAAATAAGGCAAAATGGCCGCAGGGAGAAGGCAGCATAAACAGTGGATTGAACAATGTGATGGAAGGGAGGCCCAGAAGCTTAAGGCCAAGAGCAGAAGAGACTGACATGAGGCAGTGTCAGAAGGGGGGGGGGTGTCTGAAGAAATGTCTGTATTCAGGTCAGGAAGTGCTGTAACCAATGTGAAGAAGCAGGTGGGGGAAGAGCTCCAGAGAGGCTGGTTAAGAGAGAAGGTACCTAAAGGAAACAAGTTTCAGAGACTGACCATGTTGGTCTGCAGTCAAACAGTTAGATTGGAGCCCAGTAGCCCCTTAGAGACAAATAAGATTTTCACAGTATAAGCTTTTGAGAAGCCAATGCTCCTTTTGTCAGACTGATATGTCCAGAAGGGTGCTTTATCTCTCGAAAGCTTATACCCTGAAAATCTTGCTGGTCTCGAAGGTGCCACTGGGCTCCAAACCAAAGGAAGAAGAAGAAGAGTTGGATTTATACCCCGCCCTTCACTCAGAGTCTCGGAGCAGCTTACAATTGCCTTCCCTTTCTCTCCCCACAACAGACACCCAGTGAGGTAGGTGGGGCTGAGAGAACTGCTCTTGAGAGAACAGCTCTGAGAGAACCCACGGTCACCCAGCTGGCTGCATGTGAAGGAGTGAAGAATCAAATCCAGTTCCCCAGATTAGAGTCCGCCACTCTTAACCACTACACCCACACTGGCTCTCAAGTAGGCAGTGACAAGTCAGCAGTAACCTGAAAATGGGGTTGGAAGAGCTATGCTATGGAAGCTTGCTAAGTGACCTTGGGCCAGTCATGCTCAGCTTTAACTTACTTCACAGGGCTATAGTGAGGATAAAATGGAGGAAAGAATGATGAAAGCCACGTTGGGGTCCCCACCGGGGAGAAAGGGTGGGATGTAAGTAAGCATTAAAATAGTGTAGATGCAAAGTAAAACAGGGTGGGAATTGAAACTGTAATAGAAGTTCCGCTGGTTGTGGCTTCCACAGTCTTGCAGCACTTGTGATCTGACAGCAACCCCAAAACTTAAGGCTGCATCCACACACTGCTGGATATTACGCTGTTGTTGCACTACAACCATCATTCACAAAAGGCTGCTCTTTTGTGTGCAAGACAAAATGTGAAAATGTGCTTATTGGCGGCTACGCTAAGTTAAGTGTTCTCTGCCCGCTGCTCCTTCTTGCTTCCCTGGAAAATCCTAATACCATCATTTCACTGTTTATTAGATTTATAAATTGCCCAGTCCCTGTGTACGCAGGGCTCTGGATGATGAACATGTTAAAATCAAGTACCACAAGTTAAAATTCATAGATTCAATAAATACAGTCAATAAATTCTTAAAATAGTCTCAAAATGGTGTAATTAATCTGATCCTTAAAAACCCATTCTGGACCGTGTTGCCACCTCGCAGGAGGGGCACGAGGAGGGCAAGATGGAAGAACAGGGAAGGGTGCCAGCTATGATGGAAAAAACATTGTTGCCCTCAACCAAAAGCTTGAAAGAACATCTCTGCCTTATAGGCCCTGCGGAATTGCACTAAGTCCCACAGGGCCCTAGAGATGTTTGGCAGAGTTCCACCAGATCAGAGCCAGAACCGAAAAGGCCCTGGCTCTGGTCAAGGACAGCCAGATATGTTTGGGGCCAGGAATCACCAGCAGGTTGTTCTCAGTGAAGCGTAATGCTCTCCTGGGAACATACCAGAAGAGGTGGTCCTGAAGATACATGGAAGTCGAAACAAAAACCTTGAACCTGACTCAGTACTCCGCTGGGAGCCAGTGTAGCTGGCGCAGCACTGGTTGTATATGTGCCATCTGTGGCACCTTGCTAGTCATACGTGTGCTGCAGAATATTATATACTAAGCTCCAGTGACTGCAGATATGTATGTGCTGAATTATTGCCTAAGGCTCATTTGTTATGAGGGCCAGATCGCACATAAATGAGTCCTTGTTGGGCTGGACCATGTGTGTCATAAAATGTAATGCCAGGTAGCAGAGATATAAACTTTATAAAGGATACAAACACAATGTTTTCCTTTTACTTAAAATAAAAACATGCTTAAAATATTAGCACCCTTGCAATATTTTGTTTATTTAACAGTATCTGATAACTGACACCTCTTGTTCTGAATTACTGCATCAAAATGTCTGTGCTGTTGCAATCTTGAGTATGCTGTTCAAGTGTGTATCTGTAAGCTGCAAACCTACTTTTGACATTCACCACAGAAATCTCATGCTCTGAGTCTAGGACCCAGGGGAAAACATGACATGGCTGAGTGATTGAGAGAGTCTGGCGAAGCAAGCTATGATGCAGCAGCAGCAACATATCTGGAAGCAGGAGATGGCCAGTTCCAGTGAGTGCCCTGGCAGAAGCCCTCTGGGGGCCTGATCTGGCCCCCGGGCCACATGTTTGACATCCCTGGCCTAAGGCATTGCATTAAGCAAAAACCTTAATTCTCAGTCCCCCTCTTTTTCATTAAAGTGGAAACTATTTAACAACAAGATTTGAGTCCAGTAGCACTTTAGAAGACCAGTAAGATTTGGGGGGTATAAGCAGAAATTTATTTATTTATTTGATTTATACCCCGCCCTCCCCGCTGGAGCAGGGAGGCTTACATAAAAGATTAAAACAACATTCATAAGACATTTAAAAGTGCTAGTACACAATATTACAAATAAAGTTCATCCAGTGGTACATCCAAAAGAATTTGTCTCGCAAGTAAAACAATGGTTGCATTCAGACATCATGACAAACGGTAATACACAGTGAAACCACCGTTCCTACAATGGCGTTTTAACTGATGCAAGACACAGGTTAGATGTTGAGAGCCAATGTGGTGCAGTGGTTAGAGTTGGACCAAGAGTTGGGAGACCCAGATTTGAATCCACACTCTGATATGGAAGCTTGCTGGGTGACTTTGAGCCAGCTACACACATTCATCCTCACCTGCCCCACAGGAACGTTGTAGCTTACTTTGAAGAGCTAGATTGAGTCCAGAAGCACCTAGAGATGTTAGCTTCTGGTCATACCACATGCAATACATAAGTTTTGTTAACACTTTTATCTGCCATTCCATAGGCAGCTCAGGCAAAATACATTCATTTCACCCTAAAAACAACCCTGTGAAGTATTTATTTAAGACATTTTAGCCCAGCCTACTCTTAAATTGTATTTCAGTGACTCGAATGTATACTCTAAAACAAACCACAACAATTATATCTGGCATCTACTAGAATCTGGACAAATCTGGATGAGTTTCTAACTTCCAGAGTTAATTAGAAAGCAAGAAGCCTGGCAACCAACAGCATTTATTACGGGATCAGTTGAATGAATGGTGATGGTGAAACTGGAGAGCCCAGGTGGCCCTAAATACTTGAAGTATGGTAAAATGTTTGCTCACAGTTTTGCTGCCAAGTGAGCGGGAAATTAAACCAATCCTACACCTCAGTGCTACATTTCCTTCTGAATTCCCATCCATAATGTACGTAACTTGAAATACTGGTATTGTACATAATGCTGACCTCAAGGCTGTGTGCCCTACTGGGAAATCTTTACTGCTTATAATGAGGGCAGTTGCTTGATTAAACTAGTCTGAGCTGGTTCATTGTGTTAGTTGATCGTTTGATCCAAATTTACATAGTCTGAATCTGCTAAAAAAATAACCTGACCGAAAAAAGCAGAAACGCTAGACTCTCTGGATTCAGGGTTATTTGGAAGGAAGCCTCACTCCGTTTCAGTAGGACTTGCACCCAACAAACTGTAGAATGTCATTCTTACAATTATATGCCTGGTAAAGTCCTGAGAGAGGTGACTAATTGTCCTTTCCCTTTGTTAAGACGACATCTCCAGGAGGTGAATACAAACAGAAGACCTGCAGCACTTTAAAGACTAACAACATTCTGTGCCAGCATAAACTGTCATCATTATTATTATTAAATTTATGAATAGCCCCATCCCTACTATTGTAGGGCTCTGGGCAATGTACATAGTATTAAAACAGTAACCAGAAAACAATAGAGCCTATTAAATTACATTAAAAACAGATGGTGAGTAATAATGCTTATAATTAGTTATTCCCCTATCACAGACTGCCGGCCGTTTCACGGGCAGGGAGGAAGAGGTCAAAACGAGCACGGATAGCTGAGTGGGGGTGCCAGCTGAGGTAAAAAACCATTGCTATCCATGGTCTGGAGGCTTAGGCTGCAGTCCGTGAAAGTTTATGCTGGCATAAAATGATGTTAGTCTTTAAGGTAGCACAGGAATCTTGCTTATTTCTACCTGATTTAATACATTTTCATCTCATTCTTTTCCCTCCTCCACTTTATCCTGTGAGGTAGGTTAGGCTGGGGGGGAAGGGGGGGAAGGGGGGAATGACTGGCCCAAGTTCAGGTTGCCAACAGGCCAGGAGGGGAAAAAATGCAGAGTCCCTTGGACTGCAAGGAGATCAAATCAATCAATCCTAAAAGAAATCAACCCTGACTGTTCCCTGGAAGGCCAGATACTGAAGCTGAAGCTCAAATACTTTGGCCACCAAATGAGAAGGGAGCACTCACTGGAGAAGACCCTGATGCTGGGAAAGATTGAAGGTCGAAGAAGAAGGGGACGGCAAAGAATGAGATGGTTAGACAGTGTTATCGATGCAATGAACATGAAGCTGAGCAAGCTCCAGAGGATGGTGGAAGACAGGAGGGCCTGGCGTGATGTGGTCCATGGGGTTGCGAAGAGTTAAACTCGACTGTGTGACTGAACAACAAAAAATGGGATATTATTTGCCAGGTGATGTTATTGACCTCCATGTTGTGAAAAACTTCAATTGTCCATTTCCACATACAAAGCCTCAATTAAAGGGACAGGACATATCTCTCCAGGCTGTTGGGAACTGCAACCCAAGCTTGCTCATCAAGTTTCATGGCAGAACAGGGATTTGAATCTGGATCCTCCAGACCGTGCTCAAAGAGGTGAGGATCAACTTCGACTCTGGCAACGGACAGTTCCGAAGCCTTGTTCCTATGCCCCTCTATCCTCTCGCAGGAGGAAAGAGAAAATATCACGTGCATTTGAGGAGGAAAAGAGCTTCATATGAACATGTGAAGCTTTCTTATACTGAATCTTGTACTGACTTTGTGAATGTCCTGCATTGTGCAGGGGGCTGGATTAGATGACCCTGGGGATCCCTTCCAACTCTACGATTCTATGAATCAGACTATTGATCTATCAAGCACTGGCTGTTCTGACTGGTACAGGCTCACTTTCACACCCCTGTCAGGTTGCTTCTGATTTACAGAGACCCTATGAATGAATGACCTTCAAAAGGTGCTATCATGAACAGCCTTGCTTGGGTCTTGCAAACGGAAGGCCTTGGATTCTTTGAGTCAATCCAGCTCATGTTAGTCCTTCTCTTTTCCTACTGCCCTCAACTTTTCCTAGTATTAGTGTCTTTTCCAGTGACTCTTCTCATAATGTGACCATAATACAATAGCCTCAGTTTAATCATTTTAGCATCTAGGGAGTGTTCAGGCCTGATCTGATCTAGAACCCACTTATTTGTCTTTTTGGCTCTCCACGGTATCTGTAAAGCTCTCCTCCAACACCACATTTCAAATTAATTTTCTTCCAGTTAGCTTTCTTCATTGTCCAGCTTTCACACCAAACACAGTAGTGGGGAATATTGTAGTATGAGTTATGTTGGTATTGGTCTCCAGCAACACTTCCTTACATTTAAGAATGTTTTCTAGCTCCTTCATGGCTGGACTTTCAAGTCTCAATCTCCTCCTGATTTCTTGGTTGCAGACTCCCTTTTGATTGATGATTGAGACAAGGAATAGAAGACCTTTAACCATTTCAGTTTCTTCTCTGTCAACCTTAAAGCTGTGTAATTCCTCAATAGTAATTACTTTTGTCTTCAGCTGTAATCCTGCTTCGGCAATTTCTTCTTTAACTCTTGTCAGTAGTTGTAGTCTTCACCTTCAGTAGTCCTCACTAATTTTTTGCCAGTAATGTGGTGTTGCCCTGACCTGGATGGCCCCAGCTAGCCTAATCTCATCAGATCTTGGAAGCTAAGCAGAGATGGCCCTGGTCAATATTTGGATGAGAGACCACCAAAGAATACTGGGATGCCATGCAGAGGCAAGCGATGGCAAACCACCTCTGAACATCCCTTGACTCGAAAACCCTACAGGGTGCCATAAGTCAACAGCGAACTGATGGCAAAAAAACCAGTGGTGTCATCTGCATATCTCAAATTGCTAGTGTTTCCTTCGTCAGTTTTCACTTAACCTTCATTTAAATCTAATCCAGCTTTCCATATGATATGTTCTGCGAATAGTATGAACAAACAAGGAGATAAAGTACAGCCTTGTCCCATGCCTTTGCCAACTAGAAACCATTCTGTTCCCCCTTATTCTGTCCCAACAGCAGCCTCTTGTCCAGAGTACAGGCATGCATCAAAACAATCAGATGTTGTGGCACACCCATTTCTTTTAGAACCATCCATAGGTTTTCATGGTCCACACAGTCAAAAGTTTGCTGAAATCTATGGAACATGAACTGATTTTCTTCTGACATTCTCTGATATACTCCAATGACCAACATAAATTTGCAATGCAATCTCTAGTGCCTCTTTCTTTTCTGAATCCAGCTTGAAGATCTAACATTTCTTCTTCCATATATGGTGAGAGTCTTTGCTATAAGATTTTGAGCATCACTTTGTTTGCATGAATAACTAATGCAAAGGTCTGATAGTTGCTGCAATCTTTGGCATCTCCTTTTTCGGGAACTGGAATGTAGATGGTTCATTTCTAATCTGTGGGCCATTGTTTTGTTTTCCATATTTGTTGGCATATTCTCATTAAAACTTTGATGGATTCAGTTTGTGTACCTTGAGATAGCTCTACTGATGAGACAGCTCTATTGGTGTTTTGTTTCTCCCTATTACTTTGGGTGCAGGTTTCATTCTACTTTTTAACATTTACCTCCTACCTGTTCATTTTAACTGGAGATTCTTGGACCTTGTGCATATGAGCCACAGAAGAGAAGAAGAGGACGAAATTGGATTTATACCCTGCCCTTCACTTGTAGTCTCAGAGTGGCTTACGAACTTTCCCTTTTTCTCCCCACAACAGACACCCTGTGAGGTAGGTGGGGCTGAGAGAGCTCTGAGACAACTGTCCTTGAGAGAACAGCTGGTACAAAGCTATGGCTTGCCCAAGGTCATCCAGCAGGTACAAGTGGAGCAGTGGGGAATCAAACCCGGTTCTCCCAGATTAGAGTCCGCGCACTTAACCACTACACAAACTGGCTCTCTGGGAGTACTTTTAATAATCTGGAAGGCCTTTAATTGATTGGTCTGATTAAATGTTGTAGCCCTTCTCATAATCCCATCCGACACATTTTGAAACAGCCAGTTTCTGCAGCAAAAAGTGTTCCTGGCTCAGGCATCTGGACTACTTCCTGACAAAAAAGAGTGGTCCTTGAGAATACAGGATCTGGCCATCCTAGGACTAGGTCAGATGCATAAAGTGGACAGCAAAGCAATTATAGGGCCATGTACTTTAAACATGTACACACAGGAAGGATAACTACATCAGCAAGGTGATACTAAATAATACGAATAAATACAAAATGAAACCTGGAAGTGTTGGAATACTGGATATTTAAGCAGAAATTATTTAAGGAATGCATATTCTGCTTCCAGCACCTCGCAGTACATTCCTATGTACATCTGTTCAGAAGTAGGACTTCCTTTCACTGCCAGTGCATGTAATGATGGCCAGGAGAATGGGTGGATTTAAAAGGGGTTAGACAGATTCATGGGGAAGAGGTCCATCAATGGTTACTAGCCATGGTGACTAAAGGAAGTAGCAAACCTCTGAATATCCATGCTAGAAGGCAGCATCAAGGGAGACTTTGGCCTCTAGACACAGGTTGTTGGGCCCTCCAGGGCAACTGGTTGGTCATTGAGTGAAACAGGATGCTGGACTAGATGGACCACTGACCTGAACATGCAGGGCTCCTTCTGTGTCCTCAAGTGGATATGAAGGGGCTGGCAACTTGACAATGTGCTTCTAAGGATTTTAAAGGTAAAGGTTTCCCTTGCTCGAAAGCTAGGTGAATCCGACTCTAGGGGGCGGTGCTCATCTCCGTTTCCAAGCCGAAGAGCTAGCACTGTCCGAAGACTCCATGGTCATGTGGCCAGCATGACTAAACGCCAAAGTGTACAGAATGCTGTTACCTTCCCAACAAAGCAGTACCTATTTATCTACTTGCAATTTCTTGCTTTTGAACTGCTAGGTTAGCAGGAGCTGGGGCCAGAGACAAGAGCTCATTCCATCACACAGCACTCGGGTCTTGAACTGCTGAACTACAGACCTTCCGGTCTGCAGCTCAGCGTTTTAATCTGAGCCACCATGGCCCACTAAGGATTTTACTTAGAGGTAAATCTCACTAATAGAACTTACTGCAGGGTAACTATGCACGAGACAGCCGCCTCATTAAACTGAGAGCTTTCTACGGATGCAGTTTGGAGCTGGGTTTAACAATTCATTATGGGGTACCCTCTTCTTCTGACTCTGGATCCCAAAAGCCACCCCCCTTCCTTTATCCACCATTTACGCATGCCATCAAAAGAGAAAGCAACTTTCACTTGGAAATCAGTCCCACTACGTTCATTTGGAAGCACTGACTTCCAGGTAACCACACACTCATTAAGGAATAAGCTCCACTTGACTTCCACTACATTGGACTATGCTGCAAAAGTCTAATCCTCGAAAGCTCATGGCTGCTATAAAATGTTTATTTCTAAGGTGCTGCCAGACTCCTGTTTCTTTGTAGCCTGAGTGGACTCTGAAATATACAAATGGAGCATGCTGAGATTCATCTGCAATTAAGGATCTAGCAACGATCCCTCTCCACTGCGAGCACTCTCAGAGCATGTGGCAATGCACAGCCTGCAAAAGCACTCACACAACTGCCACATAAGCACTTTTCCGAAGCCCCCTGGGGGCTGTCAACTGACTTGCTTTAAATAGAGCAACATGCTCAACTCAGCAGCTTTGCAGCCTTCCTGGTGGAGACTACAAGACCCAGCATTCTCACTTACTTTTGACACAGAAGCCTACAAATGCCCAAAGAGCATATAATAGGAATCCTCTGGTCTAATCAGTATTGCTGGTGGTGTAGGTGGGTGCTTTGATCCAGCTGCATGGAGAAAAAATGATCAATGATCCTTTCCCAGCAAAACAGCTTGCTCCACTCTGTTCTGGGTTTCAAATAACATGTTGTTTAGGTCACATATTAAAAAAAAAACACTTTAGAGAGCTGCAGCATATCATTGGTAGAGTCCATAAATTAAATATTTCTTGTAACAACCCAGCCAGTGTCTGGGGGAATAGGAGGTTTGGTGTGATAGAATTCAGTAACAGTTTGGTGTAATGGTTAAGAGCAGCAGACTCTAATCTGGAGAGTTGGGTTTGATTCCCCACTCCACCAAAAGAAGCCAGCAGGGTGATCTTGGGTCAGTCACAGTTCTCTCAGAGCTCTCTTAGACCCACCTATTTCACAGGGTGTCTGTTGTGGGGAGAGGCAGGGGAGGCGATTGTAAGACACTCTGAGACTCCTTCGGGTAGTGAAAAGTGGGGTACAAATGAGTGTTTGCTATTAATTATACTTAGTTATTGTGGTTTTTGAAACGTGGTTCTTTAAACAGGGACCTTGGATTCCTCACTCATTGTAGGTGTTTACGTCTTGCATAATCCCACTTCTTTCAAATGTCCCTCCCTTCCCCAAACTCTGCCCTTCTCAGGCTCCACCCCCTAAAATCCCCAGGTATTTCCCCACCCGGAGCTGGCAACATTATCAGCACTAGACCTCCTCTGTTGGATCTGCCTGAGGCTGGTTTACCCAGAATTATCAATAATATTCATTTAATTTATTTATCCCCTTACTTTCTCATCATTGGGGTCCCAAAACAGCTTGCATCGTTCTCCTGTCCCCGTTTTATCCCGCGAGGTAGGTTAGGATGAGCGTGCAGTCACTCAGCTCAGCATCCATGGCAAGGTAGGAATTCGAGCCGGGGTCTCCCAGATCCTAGCGTGCCACTCTAGCCACTACACCACCCTGGCTCTCGAAATATGCACTCCTTTATCTGCATGTATCGTCTCATTCTGCAGCATATGGAGACCAAGTCTGACTTCCCAGCAGACAGATACAGGATAAGGCCGTCAGAAGTTCCTACAAACCGCGTCCTGAGAATCCCCCAAGGATTATGAATTTGGCAGATCAAAGCCTGGGCATGGCTACTCAAGGAGCGAGTCCCTAATTTATTCAGTGGGGCTTACTCCCAGTCGCTTTTCCCTCTAAACTGAGTTGGTGAGAGCTAGCTCACAGTTTTTTAGCCTCCGGCTCACACCTTTTTGTTTTAGCTCAGGAAAGATGGCTCCAGAGCAGACTAATTTATGCAGTAGCCAAACGGCTCGCTCACAACTTTAATGCCAGGGGCTCACAAAGTAGGATTTTCGCTCACAGGACTCCACAGCTTAGAGGCAGCACTGCAGCCCGGACTTCCTTCCTGCACCGTCCCAAGCGGTCAATGTCCACGAGAGTTCGGGCTATGGAAAGCTCTCCCCACCAGCGGTGGCAGTGGCACCGTCCCGCTCAGCATTCCAGGGGAATCTCTCCTTAGGCCAGTCCCCACCCAGCCAAGAGAAGCGCGTAGGCTGAGAGTTGGTAGCAGTGTAGAACACCTCGAGGAAGCGGGAGAAGAACACGAGCCCTTCCTCTGAGGAGCGAAGCCTTCTGGGAAATGTAGTGCGGGGGAGAAAGACTGCGAAGCCGCCAGGGGCTGCGAGCCACTAGGAGCATGCCGGGAGCGGTAGTCCTCCGGGGAGGACTCGGGCCGGGAAGGGGGAGCCGGCGCGGGCTCCGATTGGCGGCGCGCGCCTCGGCGGGGCGGCGCCATAAATAGCTGCAGAGGGCCTGGTTGGCTCCTCCCTCCCCTCCCTCCCCCCCTCCCGCGGTGCCGTCACTTCCTTCCCGGCCGGAGCTGGCCCCGCTCATTCTCTTTAGTGTTTGCCCTGTGTCCGCCGCCGCCGCCGCGACTCGCTCGCCGCCCCCCCTCTCCCCAGACCCCCCCCTCTCCTGGGAGCTGCCAATGGACTGAGCCGCCCGACAGCCCGCCCGCCTACACGAGCCGGCCCGGGAGCCGCAGCCCAGACAGCCGCCAGGTGAGGGGCGGAGAGAAGGGAAGGGAAGGGGCGGCCGGGGAGCGGGCTGGGGATGTGGGAGGCGAGAGGCCTCGGCCGGGCCGGGCCGGGCCTGCGCTCAGGCTGGGGCCTAGTGGGGGAGCCGGCCGGAGGGGACCCTCTCGCTCCTCCGGGGGGCGGTGGGAGGCTGCGGCGGGCATGCTCACCCGCAGGGTCTGGCTCCAGCCTTCCACTCTGGGGAGAGGGGGGGGGGTCTCCTGCATAGTTGTGGATCACGCCCTTCTCTGCCTCTCCCCGAACTTCAGCTTGTTCTCTTTGATTCCCCAAAATGCATGTGGCTTCCCCTCCCGGAGACCCGCTTCAGGCAGCTCAACCAAGTGAAAAGAAGGCGATCAGATCTTTCCTTTCCTTTTCTTTAAGGATGATAAAGTACGGATAATAAAGCAAGGCAGTGATGTGAAAGTACTGTTAGAATAACATTGGGCACAGCCTGAGAGGGTTAGAACTTTGGCAGTTCCGATACAAACGTGATGTTTTCCGCCACTGAAAAGAAAGCAAGGGGGTGGTGTAAAGGAGGCATTTAAACAATATCGTGCAGCTTCGTTACCATGAAGCAGGCTAGAAGATGCAGGGTGAGGAGATCTGGATTGGTGCCCCCCTCCCTCGTGCTTGAAGTAGCTGAGCTTTTATTGATCGGTTTTAGGTGTTATTACCCTGACTTTTTCCCCATGGCTGCCCCTATTATTTTTTTATCTCCTACTCTATATTGTATACTTGCAACAACTATCTTGTAAGGTAGGTTAGGCTGAGAGAGTGACTGGCTTGTGCTCACCTAGTGAGCTTCTATTGCAGAGTGGGGATTTGAACCTGGGTCTCCCAGAGCCTAGTTTGACACACCACACTTCCACACGTTTATTTATTGCATTCATAATTTGGATCCCTGTTGAGGGTCTCTCCTGCACATTTGGGATGGTGGAAGGAAGTAGGCAGGGATTCACACCACCTGTGCAAAAATGTGTGTTCCAAAGGTAAATGGCAACCCTTTTTTTCACTCTCTGCTAAGCAGTTGATACTCTATAGTCTGTAAGATCTGTTGCCAGTTGGATATTAAATTCCTTTGAGTCTTAAAAGATGCTGACTTAACAATTGTAATGGAATTTGCAGGTGGTAATGGGGAGAATATATGCTGGAATTGAGATCTGCTACATACTAAATAAGTTTCTATAGCTTCTGCTTTCTTAAGTATAGCCTGGAAATAGTGTTGTCAGATCTCACTCTTGTTGGAAAAGAGCTTTTGCAGTTCTGTCACAAATGTAATGCCTTCAACTACTTAATGCAAGTAATGAATGGCTGTAATGGCTTTCTTCCCCCCCCCCCCACACACTACTTGTTCACAAATCTAATTGGCTACTTAAGCAACATTAGAAAAGGTTTTGATGTGTGAAACTTCTTGCCATTGTAGAGCTGAAATCACTTGTGAAACTTGAATGCTTTTGCATTTGCATCTGTTGCATCATGTTCAATAATGTGAAGAAGTGCAGAGGGAAAAACCTCAAGCTGTTGCATAGCAGTGGAAAGCCACTATCTAGTTGCAATTAACACGAGACCTTGAAAATGTTTAATATCTCAGGTTTCATGGAAATAAAACTGCTCCACCAATATCTTGACACATGAAACTTCGTTTGACACCATTTTTTTAGCACACTTGATCCCTGTGAAAGCATTTAAAGAGAAGTTCTCTGTGACAGCTAAGAAGTCATGCAGATGTGGTATTTAAAGAGCAGAGATGTGCCCGGATCTTGTGTCAGAATAACTGGGAATGAAGAGACCAGTGTGGTGGCTATATTAAACCATCAGCCCACATGGCTTAAACTGGATGGTATTTTTAACAAAAGCCATCCTAACAAAGCAGACTAATTTAGAAGTTAACCTTTCAATTTCAATAGCTATAGCCCAGTTCTTTGTTCAAGTATTACTACTGTTTGTTCTCATTAGTAAGGTTATAGTTACTGACCATTTAAAAGTTCAACCTGCCCCTAAATGTCTCTGAACACCCACTTTGGTGGACTAGTTCTTGCACCTTCCTGTGCTAAAACTGGATTCCAAATACACGTCATTTTACTAGCAAGTGTTTCACAACAAGATTAGTGTCTGTGGCTGTAGCTGTATCAATCCTTCACGCTGTGTTGTGCAAGCACTCATATCTGATCCCTAAGAAATATCTTTCAGACTAAGGCTGCCATCCTCAGCTGTGTATGGTAGAGCAAGTTTCTTTGGAAAGGTGCTAAATAAATCAAGCTTTGAGAGAGACGTGCTGCCAAATAAATATTTCTTTTATTTAAAACATAAACAAACATGAATAGGCTGTGTGTGGCTCAGTGGCAGAGCATCTGCTTAGCATGCAGAATGTCCCAGGCTCAATCCCTGCTATCTCCAGTAAAAAGATCTGGCAGTAAGTGATGTGAAAGACCTCTGCCTGAGACCCTGGAGAGCCGCTGCCAATCTGAGACAATACTGTCTTTGATGGACCAATGCTCTGATTCAGTATAAGGCCGCTTCATGTGTTCAAGAAGAGTCAGTGAGAATAAGTGAAGGAATGGCAGACAGAACCAAAAATATGCATTGGAATGGGCTGGGGAGAAAAAGGGGTTTTTGTCACAAAAGGAACTTGATTCGTACAGGTTGTGTATGTCATTTGATTACTTTCGATGGCACAACACCTGATGATTTGCTGCTAAGTGTGTGAATGATCACCATCTCTTTGGTGATGGATTATTGACACATGCAGGTTACCACAGTGTCGGGATGAGCAGGAATGTGTAAATGCCCTGGAGAATTTTGGCTAACGTTATGATCAGATTCCCAGGTGTGTGTAAAGTCTACATGAAAGTGGCTGCGTGGCAGATTTTTTTTTGTCATAATAGTCTTCCGCTATTCAGCAAAGCTTTTAGTAAACTCCAAACTATAGTTTTTAGTAAACTCCAAACTATAGAAGAAACAATACAGTTAATTTACACCTTTAGAATGCTCTTACTCAGTTGAAAACTGAAATGAGAAAGCAGCCATGTTCTCATCATGAGTTCTCCATTTCACAGGCAGTATATTGTGAAATGATCACACAACAGTGAACTTGATAGTGCAGAGATTCTGCCTGGCGTACAGTTGCCATTCCTGTCCATGTGAATTGTCTGTACCATTAAGATCAGTGATCCTTTTGACATATGTGTAAATGAAACTGCCTTATACTGAGTCAGGCCCTTGATCTATCACGGCCGGTATTGTCTACTCTGGGCAGCAGCAGCTCACCAGGGTTATCACGTAAAGGTCTTTTGCATCATCTGCTACTGGTTCCTTTTAACTGAAGATGTGGAATATTGAACCTGGGACCTTCTATATACAAAAAGTTTGCTCTACCATTAAGCCACAGTGCTTCCCCATAACTCTCTGAAACTCAGGACCCTCCTTGAGCCCCTATTAGTTAAAATCAGTTGTAATATATCATGTAAGGCCAATGCATATTTGGATAGTCTTCACACTGATGTTTTTGCAAACCTGGTCTTGGATGAGTTAGAGCAACAATTCCCCTGGCTATAGATGCTCCTGGCTCTTTAGCATAATGGTCTGCTGGAAAGCCTTATTTAGTGGAATGTATTTCCACTTGTATGCTGCTAGGTAGTAGTTTCCATGAGACAACAAAAGCATTACTGCAGGTACCCTTATTGTGTGCAGTCAGTGCAGGAATTGGCAGTGCCTCGCAAAATATACTTATCTTGCCATCATAGTATTTGGCAGACCAGGTTCCCCCCCCCCCCCAGCCGTATTATTTAAAAATAGAAGTCAAAAACACCAGGATAGCATGGCATAGATTTTGCTGTGTGCTGCCCCTCCCCCTTTTTTACAACCACTGGATGCATTTCGTTGGGAAATCCTCAATGAAGAGGAATTGTGTAAGAGCATTGATGTGGTCTGTTCATTTCCCTGAAGTCTGTGCACTAGAACTTCCAGATTATATGAGTTTATTGTAATTAAAAAATAACAGAGGAGCAGACTTATTACAGCATAAGCTTTCATGGATGGTTCTAGTGGACACACTTCTGATGAAGTGAGCTATAGTACCCAAAGGTGTATGCTACAATGAATCTGTTAGTCTTCAAGGTGCCACAGGTTTCCTGTAGAACTTCCCATTTTTTGTGTCCTGTATGGGGAAACAGTTGTGTTAAAATACTGCTGTGTAATCAGTGGGCGCAAGCATTTTAGTAAGCTTGTCCAGTTACACCAGCTATAATTTTCTCAACTATGTTTTATATACGAGGTCTTTGTACAGAGCAACAAATGAGATTACAGAGCAGCAAATGTGTAGCCAAAATGCTACTAAAAGCTTCTGAGAACCAAATGTGCAAAGTTTGGTAATATTGCCGTTAGTAGGTAGTTGACTGAATAAGCTGTACTCTATAGAACGAGTTTCATATTTATCTGATGTATACAGCTTTCACTTTTGGTGACTTTGGTAGAAATGGGCTGCAGCCTGACACTTGAAAAATTAATGAACTGCCTATTCATCAAGCCCTCCTCTCCCTTTCTTATAAATCAATAAGCTTTGTTTATTTTATTCATACCTGGAACCCACCTTTAGTCAGGTTTGCAACATGGGTCCACTCAGTTTCTCCTCGTGCTGCCTCTTGCGTCTTGCCTCCTCACCTCACGTCTATCTTATTTAAAAATAAAGCACAAGCTATAAAGAAAGAAAATTGTGGCATTGTCCCTATATTGAGGGCCCAAACTGTGACCCACCAGTTAGACGTGCTCAAAGTTGTGTCTGGAGATTTCAGAGTTCTGAAAAATTTGAAGCAACAGGAAAAGAAAATCATGGGGAGGGGGGCTTTATGGGAAAAAGCAGAGATGTTTGGGGAAAGAAATGCGTCCAAGACTTTCCTATCAAAAGTAAACTTATTTTACCGATTTAACAGCATTAACAGCATCATTTGTAACTGTATAAAATTGTAATTTGGCATATTTTAAATCCCTTAAATATGCCAAATATTACAGTTTTGTGTAGTTATAAATGATGCATCTTATGTTGTCTAAATCTGTTCATGTTTATAGATCTCTTGATTTCCTGTAAGAAAAATGGCAAATATAGGCAGTTCTTGAGAGGGAGTTGCAAACTGCTGTACCTTATGCTGCCCTTTAGCATATTACCGTATTTTTTGACGTTTGAGGGAGCAGGAAAAAAATAAAAGTTGAAAATAAATTCTGTATTCTAAATTCTAAAAAGTAGAAAATAAATTCTATAGTAAACAAACTGTATCTTTAGGGCAGAAGTACAGTCACAAGTGGTAAGACTACCAGTATATTTGGATATCAGGCTGAACTTTATAGCGCTGAAAATGTTGAACTGTTTAAATAGGGATGGGCACAAATCAAAATTCAGCCCAAACTTGGGCTGGTTCAGAGTTTGCAAAACGATGTTCGTTGAAGATGCCTTCCCTTCACATTTTCTGGACTTGTGGCCAGTTCAGTTCTGGTGTTCAGGGCCAGCCATTTAAATGTGACAGCTGAGCGGTGAGAGGTCCTTCGGTTTTGCTCCCCTCCCTCCTTCGAAGCCTCCCCCTGGCCAGGTGAAAGGGGAAACTGAACTTTCTGCACTGGCTCGGTTTGGGTGGGGCCCCGTTGGGTCGGTTCCGGATGGGTTTTGATTTGGTCATTTCCCAAAACAGAACCACTTTTTTGTGGTTCATGCCCATCCCTACTGTTTAATATTGTTAAATGCATTGTATAGCATATTGATGCCAAAACGTTTAAGCAGCAAAAATTCTTGGCAAGTTATGCGTTTTTGCAGTACACATAGGTATTGTAATTATCTAATGCTGAAGACTCTTACATATTCTTTCATACTACAGATTTTGAATAAAACCTTATTTTAGACACTTCACTCATTCTAAAAAGAAAAAAAAAATCATAGGAGTTTTTCAGTGCTCTTCCGTTGGACAATTTGATTTTTATTTGTCTTTATTTACTACATAGCCTGCCTTTCTCACTAAGACTCAAGGTGGGTTACAGAATATGAAACTGCAGTCAGACACCATAAGACTAGCTTTAGGAAACAATGACAGCATCACATTGTCTAAGCCAAGGTATCCTATAAACAATGCAGAAAGTGGAAGTACAAGTATAGAAGGCAGTGTTGTGAAGACAAGCTGATATCTACAATGCATGGCTGAAAACCTGTTCAGTTATGAAGGCAGCCTCCTGGACTGTTCCATTTTATTACAGTTCTAATCCCTTTAAGAAAATGTCACGAATACAAGTGAAACTGCCTTATCAGACCCTTGGTCCATCAAAATCAATATTGTCTACTCAGGCTGGCAGTGGTTTTCCAGGGTCTCAGGCAGAGGACCTACCTCAAGATCCTTTAACTGGAGGTGCCGCGGATGGGATCTGGGGCCTTCTGCATGCCAAGCAGATGCTGTACCACTGAGACACAGCCCCTCCCTCTGAATATTTAAGTTTTGCTCATTCAGCAGAATGCTGAAAGAATGGGAATGTTCTTGACCTCCAGCAGGCCATTCTGCAAGGTGGAAGCTACCACAGAGAGGGCACATGAACAGGCAGTTGCCTGTCTTACTCATTTGCAGAAGGCTTTGCTTGGATGAACGAAGCTGTCAGATTATTCCCCAGTGCCTTGCATCCGTACTTCCTGGTAGCTCTGCTGTGTTTGGGAATCCAGGCATCCAGTCTTGTGATGTTTGTCGTGTTCCTGCATCTGTGTCTTGCCTAACTTGCTCCTCTTTGCAGCTCCATAAAATTTCCAGTCTGCCCACCTGTCTCAGCGCTGTGCTTTTGTGTTGCATAAGGGGGAGGTTGTATGCCTAATTTGTTGGATGTTTCCAGAGTTGCGTATCAGTGTGATCTAATCGGGGTTTGCTTGGGCAGCCTTCCATTACATCCTGGTCCTTTTTATAACCACACAGAGTAGGAATGATACTTAGGCCCCAGCCAGACTTCCTTTGCATTCGCGGAAACTATCCAGGAGTATTGTTTTGTGTGATGGTTAAAAGGGTTGTGAACAGACAGGAAGATGCTGATGACTGAGTAGAGCCTTCCTGCTCCAAACGTTGGAAGAGATAAGCATGACTGGGTGCTTTGGGACACCAGGCATGCATCATGAACGTGGGAGACTAGTGAGGTTTAGATTAATGCATGCAGACTTACATGTGTGAGGGCAGAAAGAATTGCTGGTAGGTACCACCAAGATATAGTTAAGAAGGCAGGCCCCTGTCTAAATTGAGCAAGAATATTTTTATGGCTTGTTTCAGCAAATCAAGGCTTGCTTTTCTGTCCAGGCTCAACAGCTTGCTCGTTCTGAACAGCAACCATTAAATATTGTCGGTTAACCAGCTCCAAAATATGTGGTATAAACATGGTATTTCAGTCAGTATCTTGGGGAGACAAGGCATTAGCCTGGTGCAAATGTAACGTTTAAGAATTCCTGGCTAATTTTTTTAGTTAAAATGCATGTTCGTTCTTGTTTATCCCCCATGATACACGTGTCTCACTGAATGTTGCTTAAATTAGAATGGGCCAAAAAATATTTTTATCTACAGCAAGTACAGGGTTTACCTGTTCATCTGTAAGCTCTGAAAGTTGGTTGCCTAAAAAAAATCTACTTGTCCTTGGCTTCTGACAATTGACAGTAATGAATAGGAATTGTGGAATACTGAAATACGGAGTTGGAAGAACAATCTCTTTTGCTCCATTCTGCATGGCTTTTGTCTGTGCTTGTCCCTTGATCCTTAGCATCGCCTTTTTGATGGTCAGTGTGGGAGGACTCCCTCCTTCCTTTCTCAACAGGAAAAGCTGATTGGATCCAGTACACTATGTTCTAATTTCTCAAAATAGCATTCTAACATGATGTGTTTTTCCCCCCTTTTGTTATAGGCAATCTCCAACATATAAATAATCCCCTCGGAACTAAAGCCAAAGGTACACTGTCCCTGAATCATCTAAAGGTACAGAAACTCGTAATGAAGGTAGTAAATTGCTAAGGAAACCTTTTAATAACAGGTATTAACATACAGGAGTCCTGTAGCTTCCTACCTGTAATAACCTCTTCATTCTAAAGGTTTGCTAGCTCTGATTATCAGTCTTGGTCAAAAGGTACTGAAGACCTCCATACTACATCTGGCTTGTTGATATAAATCTTTGTGTGAAATAGTTGACTGCTCTTCATCATCCACTCCTTCGATCTCCTATGGACCATAGTCCTCTGAACTCCAATCCTAGTTCTTCCCTCCATGGACACGGCCAGTTCTTTTGTGCCCTTATGCCCTTTGTTCTCGAGTCCAGCCCTTTGCCCGCCTCTGTCTTCTTAAATTTCAGGCAACCATTCTCGGGTCTCTCTCCTGTTCAGAGTTCCTGTGTCCTGCCCCCAGTCCTCTTACCCAGCTTTGCTCTCCCAGGCCCATTCCTGTCAGAAGCATCCTTGAATCTGTTGAGTCAGTATTTCGTAGACAAGGATGGGAGGATCTTAACCTAAGTGGAGTGCGACTACTAATGTCTGCGGCCTTGACTGTGATGGTCTTCCTTAAGTATTGGAGGGAAAAGAGAGGGAGGAAAGCTGTGGGCAATTTCTGGATATATTTGGCAGCTCAGTTTCTTTGGCAGAGTCTAATTATATACTGTTGAACTGTCCTGGTATGTGTTTTCAGTTCAAAAACGATAGAACTGTATTTGGAATGAGTGTGTGGCATAGACAGGCCTTGACAAAAGTTCTTTGGCTTTAAGAGCCAGACTCCTTTTCAGCTTTCCGGGTGTCATGCTTTTACGACCGTGTTTTCTAATTATTTCCGTCACGAAGCCTAATCTTCATAGTGTCTTGTAATTTTTATTAAAGCTATGACAAAAGTGTTCTTATATGTAATTAAACATGGGGTGATGCTGGTTGTCCTCCCCAGAGCAAAAAGCTGAACTCTAATCCTAAATCTGACTTCTCCCCCGTTTGTCACAATTCCATTATTGCTTTTAAAAAAACTCGTTTGATTGAATGCTGGAGCCAGAACAGAAAGCAACTGGTTAAGAAATGAATTCATGCATTACCCATCGAATGGTGGAAAGTGAGCATACAAAGAAGCATGGAATCCTGGTGAGGACGAGCAAAGAGTGGCTTTGCTGTCTTTACTCTTTGCTTGGAACCGGGATGGGATGCCCATATGCTGGCAATCCTACTGGATAGCACCTTAAAGTGCTAAAGATTTTACCAGTGACAATCCAGCTATTAAAAATAAACACAAAATTTTAAACATACCTGCAAGTAATATCAAAGAGCTTTATGTGTATACCATAAAACAAAACGTATGTTGTGGAATGACGAAATACCCTTGCGCTTCTGAGGATTACCAAGAGATATTACAATAATATAAATGCTGAAAATACTAGATGCTACAATGCAGATTTCTAGGTGCCATGGCTGCCTGGTGATCTGTTGAGCCTCTCTCTCTCTCATTCATATATATATATAGAGAGAGAAAGAGAGACAGTGTGCATCTCTCTCTATGTGTGTGTGTGTGTTAACAATGAGGTTGCATGCTAAAGGAAAAATAACTAACTTGACTGAAAACTTCAGGAATCCCCTGCATATTACTCTGTCTAAAATGGAGTTTTTTAGGACTTGTACAGATATTGAGGCAATATTTTTTGTAAATGGTAGACACTATTGCCCACTTTATAGATCTGGGTATGCTGATTCTAATAGATGTTCATGGAAAAGTGCATTAAACTGAAGTCAGTATTCATATGCCTTGTTGCCCCCAGGTGACTCAGTGCTCCTGGTACAGTAGTGACTCATTCTAAACAGCTTTTTAGGTGGAAAACATGAATTGCATGTTGAAATAATGGGATGTGCCCAGATTTTCTGGAAAGGGCAGTGGAGCTGGGGGGGGGGTGTGTGCATGTGCAGCCATTTTAGAGTCGAAGTCTTCTATTAGGCAGTCTAGCTAGTGCATTTGTTTACTTTGCTAGAAGTACAGGTTAGCTCAGGGTTCACCTCTCTGGTTTTACTTTTTTCTTGCAAGTTTCTTTTTATGCAAGTAGTGTATTAATTACCCTGGGCTCAGTCTCAAAGGAGAAGCTGTGAAATTCCTGTTAGATTTTATAATTTACCTAGCTGAATTTGTCTGGAGGTAATGTTAAGCAAGAAGGGAGACAAATTGTGCTGCTACTGAGCAGCCATTTTCTTCTGTTCATGAGGCATTGACTACTTCTGAGCATTCAGAAAGGAACTTTCCAAAGGATCCTTTTGAGTGGATTGGCTCTAGTTTTGGCAGTGGTCTGTCCATTCTGGGGCTACATCTTTAATGAAGCTCTTGCTGTTTCCTTCCCCACGTACTCCTGACACAGTTTTTAAAGACTTGGCTGGCTTTTTTCTTGCCCCTGGCCAAAGCATGCAACCTGTTGGTTCTCTTCCTAGGACATTTTAGTAGGTTTATGCCTTCTGCAGGTAGGCCTTCCTGATTTTTAAAATGAGCCATTTGGACCTGTAAGGAATACTAAGCTTCCACTTTGGGCACTTAGCCAGACTATTGTAAGTTACAGGAAGTCTTCTTGCCAAATTGGAAATCCGTAAACTTAAAATAGTGAGTTGCCCCAGTACATTATTATAGACTTAATAAAACCAAGCTATAAATTTATTTTCTGGTTAACTGATAAAAAGGAAACATTTGAGGGGAATTGTGGAAGACTGCTGTTGATGACTTCATTAATGGACATAATATTGGTTACTGTGGCACCGGAAGCCGTGAAGTTATCAGAGGATGGGAGGGGTGCTGTGGTCTGTGTTGAGGGAGAATTTGCATTGCAGTAAACTAGGAAAACGAAGTGCCTTGTCTTTATATCCCCTAGTCACAAATTCAGAAATTGGACCCGGAAATGAACAGTCCTCCCTGCCTCCCCCCATGAGGAAATGCAGAGCTCCTGATTCTTGCCCTGTGCTTGAGTTCTGCACTGCCTGAGAATCCCTGTGTCAGTTCCCTTTCCAAATCCACAGAATCGTTTGCAGTTTGGCCACTGCAGGTCTGCGGAACAGGCTCTTCTGGAGCACTGGAGTTTTTAGGTGCACAATTTAGGAAGCTAGCACAGGGGCAGAGTTACAGGTATAACTGGTAAAGAACCAAGAACGTGTGACACCAGGGTGACCTTTGTTTTGAACACCATTTTTTTTTTAAAAAAATCCCCAATACCCTCCTTTGTATTTCCAGAGCTACAAGGTTTTTATTTATTTCTGTCTGTGGCACATCCTTTCTAAATTTAGAGGCCCTGGTCATCATGACTTCTGCTTGGAGGCCCACAGAATATTTAAGCAAATGGATTTTACTAGCGCCCCCCCCCCCCCCCCCCAGATTCTAGTTTGTAATTGCTCCTTTTTTGAAGCTGGAAACTTGTATCATCTAGCTTCATATTTGTGAGAAGTTTTCAAAGCTTCTATAAGAAGGCACAGGAAACAAGGCGTTGTTTGTAGCCATTCACAATTTTTCCCTGGTACCCATCACCTTAGGCAGTGTAAATAATCGTATCTAAGCGTACATCGCACAGATCATCTGTTCTAACAGTAATATATGATATTGATAAATATATGATACAGACAGTGCACTCCTTGTTCCCTTCCACGATTCCTGTTCTTAAGGAAAGGAAGATCTTTGTGGTACCCACGGGGATATCCTGTTGCACGCACGGAGCGTTCATCTTATACAGAAGAACAGGGGTCCCCCTGCATGAATAGTGTTGTGTATTCATCATGAAGCAGCTGGTCTTTATGTTCACAAGATTTTAAGCATGTTATATAGAAACAAATCCAAAGCCAGTTTAAGAATTAAGCTTTGAAAGCAACCAGCTACTGTGGTGCTTTCAATCTGCCCATTATTTCCCCATGTCTCCCTCTGTTTTAAAGAAATGACATATCTTCTCCAATCATATTGCTAGCAGTTGTCCCTGTAAACAGCTGTAACGCGTACCTGTGTGAGAACTACAGATTTTAATTCCTTGAGGTAGTGATGCAGTCTGAAGAAAATCTTGTTTACAGACATGAATGGGTTGGGATTAGTATTATAAGTGGGTTTACTGAATGTTTCAAAGACAGTGGATAACATTGATAAGGCAGTAGAAAGGACAGCCTCTATGTGGCGTTGCTGTCTATCATTGAGCTACAATGCTCCCTCTAAGCTGTGGAGTCTCGTGAGCAAAAATTCTACTTGTGAGCTACTGGCATTAAAAGCTGTGAGCGAGTGATTTGGCTGCTGCATAAATCAGTTTGCTCTGGAGCCATCCTTCCTGAACGAAGACAAAAATGTGTGAGCCGGAGGCTAAAAAACTGTGAGCTAGCTCACACTAACTCAGCTTAGAGGGAACACTGGCATGTGTTCTATCGTAAGTTCCATATGGTTGAAATGTGACAGAATGTAGAAACTGAGATCCCACTGCTTATAGTTATCTGGAAGGGGGGGGGGGGGGAAGCAATTATTTAATGATCTTTCTTTTCTTTCTAAGGTAGAAATTCAAGCTCTTGTACAGAAATAACCTGCATTCAAAGCCAAGTTTACCCGCAGTGATTTGCTTTTGATGGAAGTCAACATGTCTCAAGTTCAAATCCAGAACACAACTGCTGGCCTGTCCGGCACCCAAATACTAACCAAGAACCAATCTCTTGCACAGCCCTTGAGTATTCCTTCTCCCGCTAGTTCTCTGCCCTCAGAAAATGCAGGTAGACCTCTTCAAAATTCTGCTTTACCCTCTGCATCTGTTACATCTACCAGTATAGCTGCAGGTAAGCCCGAAAGTTGTTCTCGCTGTGTGTCTGCTGTGCTTAATGCCAAACTTTTCCCCAAAACATGTGTCCTCAAAACAAAAGTGCTGCAGAATAGCATGCTGGTAGTGCTTATAAACAGAACAAATAATGATTGTGGCTCCTTAAAGTAGTCCCTGCCAACTTCCAAAACTTGCAATGTAAAAGCCTCCCGTTGGATTCCAGATAATGCAATCGGCTCCTATAAGCAGTTGTTATTTGGAATCCATCAGGTTTAGCATGATTACATTATATTGCTAGCTGTGAAATTTGGCAAAGACTACTTAAAGGAGTTGCATGCATCATTTGGAATTGATTTATGTGCTATGTTGTGGTTATAAGTTATTAACGTATTATTATATTAATATAAGGCCCTGTGGTGGCTCAGAGGTTAAGATGCTAAGCTGCAGACCGGAAGGTCAGTAGCTCAGCCATTCAAGACCCGAGTTCCGCGTGACAGCGCGAGCTCCTGTCTCTGGCCCCAGTTCCTGCCAACCAAGTGGTTCGAAAGTAAGAAGTTGCAAGCAGATAAATAGGTACCACTTCGGTGGGAAGGTAACAGTAATCCGTGCGCCTCGGCGTTTAGTCATGCCGGCCACATGACCATGGAGAAGTCTTCGGACAGCGCTGGCTCTTCGGCTTGGAAACGGAGATGAGCACCACCCCCTAGAGTCAGATTCGACTGGCTTTCGAGCAAGGGAAACGTTTACCTTTTTATATTAATACATCATTATTAAATCCAGTTATTTATGGGTTATTAGTTATTCACACTGACTTTTTTATATCTTGGAGTTTGATTAGAAGCAGGGGGGATGAACCATGGGAACTGGATCTTTATTGGCTGATTCTTTTAAAAAGAGCCTTGTGTAGGCAATGAAGAATAAGGAGAAATGCAGTGAAGCAGAATACTCAAAGGGATTGCAGAGCTCTCACATTAGGACTGAGCCCCCTTCCCAGTCAAGGCTTAGTAATGAATGTTTAGAGAACTTCTGAACAGAGCATCCTCTGCAGACCAAACATGGGGCCACAGCCTTTAAACACCAAAGCAAGCATGCTGATATCTTGATAGAGGTTTCCTTGCAGAGCAAGTTTGGTCAGGGGTGTAGAACTCATTTTTATGGAGGGCCAGATTTGACATAAATTGGACTTTGTTGGGCTGGGCCATGTGTGTCATAAAATGTAATGCCAGGTAGCGGAGATATGAACTTTATAAAGGACATACACACAAAGGTTTTTTTAACAAAATAAAAACATGCCTGAAACATCAGCATTCTTGCAATATTTATTTATTTAACAGTCTCTGATAACTGACACTTCTTGCTCTGAATTATTGCATCGAAATGTCTGTGCTGTAGCCATCTGGGAGGGGGAGGAGCCTCAGCCCAGTGCAGGGAGCAGAAGCTTGCCTATCTATCTCTCCTGAGTGATTGAGAGAGTCTGGGAAAGCAAGCTATGACACAACTGCAGCAGTAGAACTGGAGGGAGAAGCAGGAGACAGCCAGTCCCTTGCGGGCCTGATAGAAGTCCCCTGGGGGCCTGATCTGGCCCCGGGCCGCATGTTTGACACCCCTGAGTTAGGTGGCTTCTTCCTACTGGCCAGTTCTTGCAACTGTAATATTCGCTCTGATCACAATGTTAATCCTTTCTGGCACTCTGGGCATCAAAATGAACAGATCTTCTGAAACAGCTTTACTTCCACCACAAAGTAAATGCGTTGGGCATCTTGTATGGGATGCTGATTAATATGATCCGTCAATGTGTCTGTACAGTATGTTCCAGCTTTCAATTTAAGCTCCTCTTAAAGCTGCCCTAAAGAGGCAAGTTCTTGATCTGTCACTAATCAGTTTTTTTTCCCACATGCTAAAGTAACTGTTTTATCTTGCCTTGCAGTTCCTTCTAACATGGCAAACCCCAAAGAGAAAACCCCAATGTGTCTTGTGAATGAGTTAGCCCGTTTCAACAAGATTCAGCCTGAGTATAAGCTTTTGAGTGAGCAGGGTCCAGCTCACTCAAAGGTAAATATTGCCACTTTTCTCCCTTGCTCATACTAAAAGAAGGATACCAAGTTTATCCCAGAAGCATTGTAAGATGTTATTGAGGTGAAATGACTAACATGTAGACACTTCTAGCTTGAATGTTGTATTTTTCTTGACGCCGACAGCCAGGCTGCAAAATGCTTGATTGTGCCCAAGCACTTCAGCCTGTGCACTGGCGGCCTCTCTAGATCTTAATCTTCAGCCTGGAGCTATTTAAGTTGTGTAGACTGCTCTGGAGCATTTGCAGGCAGCTTTCTGGATTGCTTAAGACCTTTCAGTAAGGAGGAGAGGCCTCAGAAGTCACACAGGGCCGTTCCCTCTTCAGCTTTCAGATTGTGATCCCGGAATGCTGTGATCACCTGCCTCAAAGTCACTCGCTAGGAGAGGATAAACGCTTGAAATAAATTGGATGCACGCAGGTTATTCTACCTAATGTTGTTGTCACAGCCATGGAGTGCATAGCTACAAAGTCACCAGAGCATTGGATTGGGTACCATGGAGGATTTCCAGGGATGGAAGGGAGTTCTGTCTGTGGGGCTCTGCTGTTTTGCCTCCCCCCCCCTTCTGCAGAGTGAAAGGTCCCCTTAAATGTTGCTGGGGGGGGGGGACACTCAGGAATAGGATGGGGTGGTCAGAGGTCTGCTGCAGGAGGAAGGGTGAAATTAGTAGTGAAGATCTGCCTCCCCCTCCCCCCGCAATCTACGGAGATCTTCCACTGGCTCCACTCCGTTGTATTTATGCCTTTTGTTGCAGGGCTGGCCTTGCAACCTTAGGCTGAGCACCTGAACACTTTAGAAGGTTGTCCCTATGAAGATTTCCTTCTCCTTCCTAGGTGTTTACTGTGCAGCTGACTCTTGGGGACCAGCACTGGGAAGCTGAAGGAACTAGTATTAAAAAAGCTCAACACGCAGCTGCTGCCAAAGCTTTGGAAGGGACGAGGTTTCCTAAACCTACAGCTCGCCCGTCACGTAATGAAGGAAAGAATCCAGGTATGTGGCTGCCACAGACTTCGGGCTGGATAGCGCTGGGCTCCATTGTGCCGGGGTAGAGGGGTGTGTGTGTGTGTCTGCTGTTAAAATCCGGAGAAGCTCTAGCTCTAAATGAATTGCTATAGATAGAAAGGCATTTGAAAAGTTGATAGCAAGTGTTTTCGGCACCTGTGTGGGAGAAAGGAGGCAAACAATAATGACAGTTCAATTTAGAGTGGGACAGTGGCTGTCTAAGGGCTGACTCACTCGGTACCATTTGCTGCTGGACCTCTCCAACACTCAGCGGCTCTCAACTGAGGGTGTGAACAACATCAGCTGGGAAACACTGGCATGACGTTAAGTGATCTGAGTGCCATCTCATTATGGCTGTTCAGGTGTATAGATATTGCCAGCATACCCTGTGCTTCAAGACTTGAGAACCAAGTTATAGCCTCATTCGGCAGTTGCTACTCATACCTTCTGGCGATCATTGGTGACCCAGAAGTATTGCACCCTGCCTGAGCAGACATATGCTAAAGGGAGCTACAGTGTCGACAGATGGTCTCTGTACAGTTGTGAGGAATCACTTGCAGAGCCTGCAATTTCTTTGAAAAGCAAACCCTTTTGTGGTATGGCATGTAGCCCCCAGAGTGCTTCTCACTGAGGATTTACTCGCCACTAGGCCTGATCCTGCACTGCCTTTTTCTTTTTTTCTTGGTTTCCAGTAGCAGATGTGAAACTGAGAGGCAGCCCACGAATTAGTCAGAAGTGGGGAAAAACAGAAATTACGTTACATGGGCATCATGTAGCTTTGTTCCTGAAACCTGTTGCCACTCCTGTTTTCAATGTCTGAAATGATGCGTGCATTTTTATATTTAGTTAAGCAATTCCTGTTTAGATTGGGTTGGTCAGTAATCCTGCAGAGTCTTCCAGACAGTAAGGTTGAGAGACTCAGAATTTAAAGGCAAAATCCATTCACAAAGAAGTTATTCTGTTCAAAGATGGAGGCTCCCAATTTAGGCCAAACTGGGCCAGATTAATAATCTCTGTCTTTTGTTTCAATCGCCACGCCACAGAGTAAAATGCAGCCAGGTAAAACGTTGGCATAAAACCCGCCGCTATGGCTTGTATCCTGTGAAGCACTTATGGAAGGTACACTGAGTGTGGAAGAGGTCAAACTTCATCCTTTTCCCAAGCTCCACTACAGCCCTTCAGCCTGCATGGTTGCTTGTCCATGTGGGTCCCACAACCTCTCAGTCATCATCTTTCCAGAGACTGAGTGCAGCCTTGGAGGGGGAAGAGGACTGTGGGAAAACTCAGTGCTCTGTTGACTTTTCATAGGATACGAGCCAACATAAACAGGTAACTAGCAGCAATCGTAAAACCACATGAAGGCAATAAAAACCGTAATAAAACAGTAAAATCTGATTTTAAAACAAAGGTCGGAGTAACACCAACCATAAAACTGCAGTGGCAGCACCAGGGTATGAAGTGGATACTACCTGGTGCCGGCGTTATGGCGCCCACTGACTCCTTTCCAGACACCCACCAAGGGCTTTTAGAAAGTGGGTGGGGTTAGGTGGAGCTTTCCCTCAGTGGGGCTTCTGGTGGGCTGTGCAGATTAAAAGGCATTCTTTCAAACAGCTTCTGCCTGAAATGTTGAAGACTTATCATGAGAGCTGTGCATAATTTCGCTCTGCCTCCTTCAGCGGCCATTTTGTGATTGTGCCCACCAATGCTCCCTCTAAGCTGTGGAGCCTCGTGAGCAAAAATTCTACTTTGTGAGCTACTGGCATTAAAGCTGTGAGCGAGCAATTTGGCCGCTGCATAAATTAGTTTGTTCTGGAGCCATCCTTCCTGAGCTATGACAAAAATGTTTGAGCCGGAGGCTAAAAAACTGTGAGCTAGCTCACACTAACTCAGCTTAGAGGGAACACTGGTGCCCACTGCCCTGTGTCTGAATTCCAAGCTCAAAAAGGTTGGGGACCCCTGCTCTAGGTCCTACTCCTGCACTGTAACCACCACGTTTTCTGCAGATGGAAGCAACAGCATGCAAGTGAGCATTAAATCACCAACGTCTGCCTTTCTCTGAAAGCTCTGAAAACATCAAATAAGCAGTGTTGTATCAAATCAGTCCAGAGTCATTCGGTGTGCTTCTTGAGGTCTTACATTATCTGAAGTGTTTTCTGCATGTACAGAAGCTCGGGGGGGGGGGGGGGGGGCTTATTTGTTTATTTCAGGAAATTTGCATACTGCCTCTTCAGATCGGCTGAAAGCAGTTTGCAGTTGAAACAGCAGAACAAAACCAGTTTGGACAATAAAACCAGTCAATAGAGCAAGCCAAGCCAGCGGAATAAAAATACAGCAATCAAAACAAGAAGAGCCAGGGCACAAAAAGCACACGCAGCAGACAGAGCAGTCTGAAATGATATGAATAAAATAGTCCTCAGGGAGATACCGCTTAGTTAATTGTGTAAATAGTATTGCCTTGGCCTGGTTCCCAGAGGGAGCGTGGGACCAGGCAAGTCGTGGGGCAGGGTGGGGGGGGGCATGTTTTCCTCCCTCTGGAGCTGTGTCTCCTTGGGGTTCTCTGACTGCCAGTGGTGTGTGTGCCTTTGAGGCATGCCGTACTAGGCCACTGTGTGTACACTCTGATGTACATAGCTAGAGAATAGATCGCCCTTTGCATCCTGGCCACTGGCTGTAACCTTCCAGAAGGGAGATTTTGCATTGTACAAAGCCCGTACGCAAATGAGAGAGAGACAGCATATGCAGAATGCAAACGACTAGTACAAGCAATATGGGAGCTCGAGGAGCGGTGGAAAAGAGACAGTGATATCAAACCCAGGCTAGCCCGATCTCATCAGATGGGTCAGCTCTGGTCAGCATTTGGATGGGAGACCACCAAGGAAGATGGGGCACTACACAGGGGTAGGGAATGGCAAACTGCCTCTGAGCATTCCTTACCTTCAGAACCCTACAGGGTCGCCAGGGGGTCGTGACTTGATGGCAGTCGGTCAGTCAGTAAACCAAGCAGATGTAATGCAGACCACCTTTGGTCAGTTTGGTTGTAGTAGTTATGAGTGCGGACTCTAATCTGGGAGAACCGGGCTTGATTCCCCACTACTCCACTTTCAGCTGCTGGATGACCTTGGGCAAGCCGTAGTTCTGACAAGAGCTGTCCTTGGAAGCGCTCTCTCAGCCCTGCCTACCTCACAAGGGGTCTGTTGTGGGGAGCGGAAGGGAAAGGAGTTTGTGAGTCGCTCCAAGACTCCCAAGTGAAGGGTGGGGTTTAAATCCAATCTCTTCTTTTCTTCTTCTTAATTGGCACCTTCCAGTTTGAACAACGTGTCTGCCTTGTGCTTGCTTTTTTGCTTTCTGCATATACAGTAACTGGGCTTTCCTGTCAAGTGCTAGTTGTTCTCAGTGCCTTTTTGCTGGTGCAGATCGAGCTGAATGTTGCAGCAAAAAATGTGAGTTTTTCAGGGGCTGTTTGCACTCCTACTCTTGGCTTCTGTAAATTAACTAACAAACACTTCTAACGGTCGGACTCATGATTCTGCAGCGTTGCTTTCTGTAATCGTTCAATACACATATGTTTTGGTTCATTTTACTTGATGTTTCTCAAGTGTGTCCTGTTGCCCTTGACTGTCAAGGAAATGAACGTTCAGGGAATAACATGGTTCTCTTAAACCTTCTGCGTCAACAGTTGCTCTGTCTTCTTTTCTTTAGATAGTGTAACCCCCACAGTGGAGCTGAACGCGCTTTGTATGAAGCTGGGAAAGAAACCTATGTACAAGCCTATAGATCCTTACACAGAGATGAGATCCACCTACAACTATAGTATGAGAGGTGGTGCTTATCCCCAACGGTAGGTTGTGCAGTGATTCTGTCTTTCATGAAGTCTGGGCTTCACAGTTTGGGGGGTCCTGAAGAGTTACTCCCAGCTGTCTCTCGGAATGAGAAAGCTTTGTACTTAACCTGCATGGAAATGTTAGGTGCAAACAGCTTGAAACATTCTCCAGTATCTGGGGCAGTATGGTTTCTGTAAAAACCCTTGTCTGCTTCCCGGAAGACTCTGTAGTGAAGGTGAAAATGAGTGAATGAGCAAGCTGACCAGCCTTTACAGTGTCCTGGGTTTGGGGGAGTAGGATGCGAAGAAGACAGACTGATTGCAGAGAGATGTTGGAGCAGTGGTGCTCACAGAGAGCCACATTCGCAGTTACCATCAGCCGAAAGAGCCACATATACTTTCATCCCTGGCATGAGGCCTGCAGCTCAGGGAGCATCAGACCCAGTAGTCCATCTTGTCCAGCATCCTGTCCCACATAGTGGCCAACCGGTTCCTCTGGAGGGCCAACAACAGGGCATAGAGGCAGAGGCCTTCCCTACGTTGTCTCCTGGCACTGGGATTCAGAGGTTGACTGCCTCTGAAGGTGGAGGTCCCCCTCAGTCACCATGGCTAGTAGCCACTGTTAGATCTACCCTCCATGGATCTGTCCAGTCCCCTTGAGTCTCCATGAACATATCCAATCCCCTGTTCCTCTGGTGGCAGCTATCTGAAGGTGGAGACCAACCGTCTGCCAAAAGTCCCAGTGGGCAAAGGCCTGGCCCACTTTCCTGAAACATGGGGCAGGTGTCACATTGGGACACAGTGTTCAGAAGAGCCATGAAGCGGCGGGTATCGCTGTGCTAGAAAGATAGAATGTGGGCAAAAAACAGAGGCTACATACCTCTGCATTTGTAATAAATGCACGGGGCGCAAAAATGCACACATTGGGCAGAGCTTCCGTGCTGTGCACTAACTGGGGATGGGAAGCTTTGCCTCCTGTCCAATAAATTGTGTTTCTGCTGCCTCTGTCTGCACCTTCCTCGTTAGGCACTTGGGATGCTCTTCATCTCTGTTCAGAGTAAGCTGGTGGTTGCCCGCTGCCTCCCTTGTCTTTGTGCTCTGATGAGCTGTACAATAACTTTCCTGCTCTCCCATCTTTTCCCTTGCAGCACGACAACCTCCAGGGAAAGTTCTGTGTAAAAACTCTTTACATGCAAAAACCTGGCACGTGAAACTGACATGAAGTGCCCTGCATTATTGTCGCTCTTCCCATAACTGTCTCTCTCCTTCCTTAGGACTGGTTGGCCTAAACAGAACGGGCAGATATACTTTAGTCTTGTGCATATAGCATTCTTTTAAAAAAGTTAAATGTGGAAAATAGCCATAGGCTGGAGAAATCTGCGGATTTGAGTTTATATAAGCTTTTAATTTGTTGCTGCTACCCTGTGCTTCTGGATTTTAATCTTAACATTTCTGGCCGTAAAGTGTAGACGCCCCAAATTACTATGAAATCCAGCAGTGAGGGCTAGCAGTGAGCCTTCTGGTGTTCAGTATTGGCTTTCTGTTTTTAGGGCCTCCTTTGAGTTTTGGTTCCTGGCAAGATAATCCCTGTTGTTCTCCAAAACTCTTGAGGTGTCAAGCCTTTCTGTATTTTTTAGGTACTTCTATCCATTTCCCATGGGACCCTGGCTCTATGAAGTGGAGCTCTCTATTGGGGGACAGCAGTTTCGCGGGAAAGGTAGAACAAGACAGGCTGCGAAGCATGACGCAGCTGCTAAAGCACTAAAAGTCCTGCAGAACGAGCCCCTGCCTGAGAAACCAGAGGTAGTATGTCTAAAGCATTCTCCTGCTCCACCTGTCTGTGTACTCTGCAGATCGTTGACCGCTTCTGTTATTTGCTTGCTAGATGTGGACAAATGCTGTGGCTTTAGGCTTGCATGGGCTATCGCATTTATTTCTTTGTACCTTTGAAATTTCGGTTAGCTGATGCCCGGCCCTTGTTTTATGTTCTATGGCAGATTCTCTGCTTTCTCTCTTGTAAAAATCTTCTAACATTGCTGCTTAGGGAATACCTGCAGCTAACTGGAGGTCCATGCAGCCGTGGCGTTAGTTGCGTTGAAGGTTGTGCTCAGCAATGTGTATGCAAGCTGCTGGCAGAACAGCCAACAGGAAGTAAGATGGGAGTTGGTAGGGATGAAATTGTTTTATTGTGGGACTGGTGGTCAGAATAGTTTAGCTGCAGTTACTTAATACGAATTTGTACTCTATGGCAAAATCTGGTTAGCCACAATATCAGTAGTCTAAAACGCCACTATTCAGTAAGTAATGGTATTCCCTGTGGGCTGTAGTTAGACCCCCCATTGTTTTACAGAACTGGGGGTGAACAGCCATATTTCTGGCCTCTTCCACTACTGCTCATTTTCTTCCTTGCTCCACCAGATCTGCTTTCCTGTTAATCGCAGGCCTTCCACAAATACAGCATGTGTTTTCTAGTGGTGCCTGAGTTGCTGCATAGCTTAACTGCAGTGCCTCAGGGAAACTGTAATGAATCTAGGAGGGAGACTCAGTGGGTCTACCCAGAACTTTACTGCACGCTGAGTTCGATTTTTGTATCTGAGGCATATTTAAAACCTAAATATTGGTCACCAAGTTAACCTTCTCTAACTCATTCTGGAGTCATGAGGAGGACACTTAAGGTGCATCTGTAATCCCACCTGTAAAGGCAATAAATTCAACTTAGAGAAATGATGCAGTTCCTAATATCCAGGGTTGGAGCTCTGTAAGAATGGTGCATGAGGACCGGTTTTTCCTGTAGGATGTATTTAAGTGATGCGGCACTTGCAGTCATCATGACTCGCAGAATTCTCATGGCCAAAGTTCAGTGCTTGTTTCTGAAAAAAAAATTGCAGTGGATTTCAGTCAAACTTTCGCAAGGAGTTCCGTTTCACCCATGTAGTTGGGTTGTGTGAAGGATAATGCTGCTCGCTAGCAGCAGAACTGAATTGCTGGCATCACTCACTTGCGTCTGAGAGAGGAACTGGATTTTGAATTGCTTAATTTTAGCCTTGCTTTTGAATCTGCCAGAGGTGTTTGGCCAGCTGCTGTTTGCCTTGACCAGCAGCAGCTCCCAGGCCTTGGGCGTAGCACTTTCCCAACATTGCTATTGGGAATCCTTTTAACTGGAGGTCAGAACCTTGGACTTAATATGCAAACCATATTCTCTTGCCCCAAGTTAGGGCTGGACAGGCACTTCTCAAGACCGTGATGTTTTAAGTTTTCCGTTTCATCTTCAGTCTCCTCCCTGTTTTCCTGTTGACAGTAAAATGAGAATCTAAAGAATTGCTGAAGATTGCCTGTAGCCATGTTGGTCCGTTTGTCCGTAAAACGGCAGTGCCTTTTATTAGGCCCAACCCAAAAGTCTTAAAGCAGTGAGCAAGCCTTGGCGTTTCCCTCGAATTCTTCATCAGGCAGCCAGATCTGTAAGTCTTAAAACAAAGGCTAGAAGATGTTGTGGACTTTGGATTAGACGCCACTGGGACAGAGTAGATTTTAAATTGCACCAAACACTTATTGAACCCCCCCCCCCCCCCCCAAAAAAAAAAAAAAGATTTGTCGTATTTAAGAATATAAAGACCAGGCACAAGTACTAATCAGAGCCTGCAGGTTTCTTATTGGGTGCAGAGCAGAAGAAAAAAGTACAGCATTTTTATTAGCAAAACTGTAGGTGAACGGCCATCTACTTTGACTCTCCTGCCATTCTCCTCTGTCCTGTCTCCAGTTGGCTGCAGTTGACTGATGCTGCATGATGGTAATTTAAAGGAGGGGGATCTTGCATGTCCTGCATAGCGCTATACCGTATGCTTATTTCCCTTGGATACTGTAGCTGGAAGGCTTCTCAGCATGCATTGATATTTCCACATAACCCAGCTCATCAGCATATGAGCCACTGGCTATGAATTAGTAGCGAGGCATGTGTGTGTGTGTTCAGACTTCTGTGTGTGCATGGCGTTAGTGAGATCTTTAAAAAAACTTGTTTTGCTTGACAAATAAGTAGAAACTTGTGTGTGTTTGAATCGGCTCTAAACTGGCACCACCAGAAATAGTTCGCACAGAATGTTAAATATCTGATTTTTTAAAAAAAATATTGTCATTCTGTATGTTTACAGAGTTCCTGAGCTGTTAATAACTAAGGCCTCTCATTATAGAATCACAGAATCTTAGAGTTGGAAGGGGCCATATGGGCCATCTAGTCCAACCCCCTGCTCAGTGCAGGATCAGCCTAGAGCATCCTTGACAAGTGTTTGTCCAGCCGCTGCTTAAAGACTGCCAGTGAGGGGGAGCTCACCACCTCCCTAGGCAGCTGATTCCACTGTTGCACAACTCTTACTGTAAAAACAATTTCCCTAAGATCCAGCTGGTACCTTCCCACCCTTAATTTAAACCCATTATTGTGAGTTCTCTCCTCTGCTGCCAACAGGAACAGCTCCCTGCCCTCCCCTAAACGACAGCCCTTCAAATACTTCAAGAGAGTAAACATGTCCCCCTCAACCTCCTCTTCTCCAGACTGAACATTCTCCTCAGCCTTTCCTCATAGGGCTTGGTCTCCAGGATAGGCCTCTAGGCTATCCGAACTTCCCATCTCTGCTACCAGGGACAAATCCACCCTCCCAGTTCTCTTCTCACTTTTGTGGTATTAGTCTTCACATATAATATATCATCCATCATATATTTGACATTGGTAGGGAAAAAATCCCAAGGCATTGGCTTGTAGTACAGAGGCCTGCCTAAAACGGAGTCGGTTGCACAGTTAAAACCCTGAGATTGTAACATGAAGCTGACAGACTTCACCCCCCCCCCCACCCCTCAGACTAGAAAAGGCAGAATATGGGTTTGAATAAGTACACTATGAGGGAAAAATCGGTCCAGGTGATCAGAACAGCCCCCACTGACACAGAGGACTCTCCTGAACCACCAATTCAAAGTATACAAACAGTACTCTTCCGGTTAAATTTTGCTAGACTCTGTGCTGTCACCGGGCTCAGAATGTGTGGTCCTGTTCAGCTCACTGTTGAAGGCCTTTACTCATTATGTTTGCAGAGTAGTTCTTGGGAACATGTAAGTGGTGTTGGGAGACTCCTCTCAGCCAGGGACAAGGTACTGTTTCAGTCTCTCTGGCAGCTCTCCATCCTAGGTGACCGCTTCCTCCTTTTAACAAACCCCTCCCCCCCCCCCCGAAAGTCTGAATCTTGGAAGTGGAGTATGTTGTTGAAAGGAGTGGAAACCCATTGTGCACCTTCTTTTCACTCTGCTTTGTTGTGCATGGCACATATTTTGGATCAGTATGCATGCTTGGCAGCTCACACCATTCTCCTCTCCTGCATTCTAAAGCCCTGTAGATTCCAAGCAAGTGCAGAATAAACAACAACAACTTGATACGGGTCACAAAAATCAGTATTTTCAGAATTGTTTTTTTTTTAAATCTACTCCTTGTCCCGTGACCTGGATAGCCCAGGCTAGCCTGCTCTCATTAGATCTCGGAACTAAGCATGATTAGCCCTGGTTAGTATTTGGGTAAGACCACCAAGCAAGTCCAGGGTTGCTACACAGAGGCAGGCAATGGCAAGTCACCTCCGAACATCTCTTGCCTTGAAAACTCTATAGAGGGTTGCCATAAAGTCAGCTGTGGCTTGATGGCACTTTGCACCACCTCCAGTCCTTGTGACCGCAAAGATGTCCCATAAGCTTTGTTCTAAGCTATGAGTGGGGGAAACTCTATGAAGGTAGGTAGTGTGCTGAGTAATACTTAAATGGGCCAGAAGATGAGGCTTGGGGTGTCTTGCATAGCTAATTTCCTCTCTCCACAACTAGCATATGCAGAATAAAATAATGCAAATACGCACACATTTGCATCCATCCAAGTTGCAGAAATAGCTTTTCTTGGCCAGAAAGTTAGAAGAGATTGGATTTATATCCCGCCCTTCACTCACTTATATCCCGCCCTTCACTCACTTGGAGTCTCAGAGCGGCTTACAAACTCCTTTCCCTTCCCCTCCCCACAACAGACACCCTGGGAGGTAGGTGGAGCTGAGAGAGCTCTGAGACAACTGTCCTTGAGAGAACAGCTGGTACAGAGCTATGGCTTGCCCAAGGTCATCCAGCCAGGTGCAAGTGGAGGAGTGGGGAATCAAACCTGGTTCTCCCAGATTAGAATCCGTGCACTTAACCACTACACCAAACTGGCTTTCTAGATTTCTTTGTTAAATTTCTTTGCATAATTGTGTAAGAGAAGAAAGCAAGTGCACTGTTTTGTGCTTGTAGATTGTGACAACTTTGTCCTGCCAGACTTAAACTGGAAAGTGCTTCCATTCTTGTACTCCAAATATATGCATTCTGCACTTCCAGAACAAACATTAAAAAGTGGCTGAGCATCCCAACGTCCAGCTGTACCCCACACAGAGAAAAGGAGTGACTGTGCCGACAGCTCCCCAGTAGAAAATAATTTCTGGCAACAGTTATTGTTTCTAATCAAACAGAGATACTGCTCTGCACTGCCAGTGTTCCCTACTTGCAACTTGTAGCAGAGATCCAAACATCTGTGCAAGGTTTGCCCGAGGGCTTGGAGGCACCCGGTGGGGATTCTGTCCTTCCTTCCTTTTTCTTGGAGTGGCAGGCTCCTGTCTGTAGCCTTCTCTCACAACTCCCCTCAGTTTCAAGAATGGCATGCCATATGACACCATAGGCTCCTGTTCTGAAAGACACAGAGAAATGGTTATGCCTCTCGGGATTCTGGCCTGTAATAATGAGATGTCTTCAGCCTTCTATATTGGGCACAGTGTTGGCTAAAATCCTGATTGATCTCTCTTGCCAGCCCCATATATACATTTCCTTCAGGCAAACGGTATGTACATACATTGAAATTAACATTTCTTAACATGCATCCCTGAGTCTTTCAGACTCAATATTTTTCACACCAGTTTTCAGGCAGGGTGGTAACTTTCAGACATTTCACTTGCATGCTGGGGCAATTGTGCTGAGAACTGGTGTCGAGAGGGCAACTTAACCTTGCTTTTAAAGAAAGCGTGTTTACGGTTCCGATACTAACCCCCTTGCGCTGTTAGTGAGCTGGTCTGAAGAAGCTTCCTCAATATCATTGTTCTTCTCTTAGATTAATGGGAGAGAACCCGATGACGAAAATCTCAATAAATCTGAAATAAGCCAAGTGTTTGAGATTGCACTTAAAAGGAACTTGCCTGTGAATTTTGAGGTAGGTTTAGTTAACTGCTGTAACAGGGGCTTTTTATTTAGAATACTGAAGAACAGTGGGGTATTGGGGGGGGGGGGGAGACATTTTGGGTCAGATACATCTGACCTTTAAATCCGTGTGTTACTATGTCCAGATTCTTCATCCTTGGGTCCTTGAAATGTACCGAAAAGGGAACTGAGAGGCTAGGTGTTGGTAGCACCAGTTCACCTCTGGCCAGGGACCAAGTGTGTATGTGTGTGTGGGGAACACTTTAGCAGGGGCGGCAGGGGGCCCCATTCTGGCTGCAAACCCATCACCAAGTATTGTCTGTTTATATCACTTCAGAAATAAAATACAATTTTTCCCCCTTTTCATGACTCCAGAGATGAGAAGAGTGTGTGTTACAAGCTTGTAGTGGGTCTAGAGAAATAATGATTTGGCTGGGCCTCGAAATAACATGGTTTCATTAGAGCTGCTGTCTCCTATGGCTGTATTTGGGTGCAGCTTGGTTAAAGATGGGGAAGGGCTCATTAATCCCAGTTTAGTATTGTGAATGTCCAACTTCTGACAAAAGTTCATTTTTAAGAATATTCCATTTTTCGGGTAATGCATTGTATGTCTTTATAAACTGCTCGCTGACAAGATTGGTCTGAAGCAGCAGAACAAAGTTTGAGTCCAGTGGCACCTTTAAGACCAACAAAGTTTTATTCTGGGTATAAGCTTCCGTGTACATGCACACAAAAGCTTATGCCTAGAATAAAACTTTGTTGCTCTAAAGGTGCCACCGGACTCAAACTTTGTTCGGAGTCAAGTTAAGAGTGCTTAGCAGCATTTGCTCCTTCCCTGCAAACTAATATTTGGGTGTTTGCTTAACTTAAGCATGGCTGCATGCCAAGATTTAATATGCTTTAATTTTATATGCTATAATCACTTGTATATAGACTCAGTTATTTGAAAAGGGGGGAGGGTGATGTCTGTTCCAAAAGGTGCATTTGGTACTTATTTAACGGAACAAGACTATGCAAAGAATAAAGTCCCTAAAACATGTCAACATTTCTTTGCATTTACATTTTTAACTTGCAAAGGGAAGGGCCCTGAGGGATTTCAAATTAAATAAGGAGGTGGTTGTACTTTTTTTTTATAAACAGCATTGACTCATTTAATCTAGTTCCACCCCTTAATGCCCCCTCCCCTCTCCAGATTTACAGTATAGTTCATGTGAGTGAAGTTTGCTACAACCATTGTACCCTACCGCTTTTAATTAGTGTTTATCACGCTTTCACTCAGTTTTTCCCTCTGAAACAGGTGACCCGGGAAAGCGGTCCGCCTCACATGAAGAGCTTTGTAACCAAGGTTTCGGTCGGCGAGTTCACGGGCGAGGGCGAAGGCAAGAGCAAGAAGATCTCCAAAAAGAACGCCGCCATAGCAGTCCTGGAAGAGCTGAAAAAGCTGCCGCCCCTTCCGACGGTGGAGAAAATGAAGCCACGGATCAAAAAGAAAACAAAATCAATAGTAAAAGTGAGTCGAACCCATGGGTGTTGCTGAGATGAGGAATGGGGAGCTGTGTTAAGTCTGCTAAGTCCCAGGGGCACCTTTGCAAGTCAGCTCACTTCATCAGATGTATAGCGTGTTAATCCAAACAGCAAACGGTATACATGGCTCTGATGAAATGAGCTCTGACTTAACAGGAACTTGGTAGTAGAATAACATGCTGTCGAGTTGCACCCGATTTTGTGGGGTGCTCCAGGCAGGAGAGGAGCCAGAGGTGGTTTGCTGTTGCCTTCTGCATATTGACCCTGAACTTCCTCGTCTGTCTTGGTGCTTGGGGGAGGGGGGGGCAACAGTGGGAGGGCTCCTAGTGTCCTGGCCCCACTGCTGGACCTCCTGAGGGCACCTGGTGTTTTTGGCCACTGTGTGACACAGAGTGTTGGACTGGATGGGCCATTGGCCTGATCCAACAGTGGCTTCTCTTACATTCTCATGTCTTCCATCCAGCTACTGATGGCGACCGACCCTGCTTAGCTCCCAGCTCTAACGAGCCCAGACTAAGCTGTGCTATTCTAGTCGTGTAGGCTAGAATAAATAGTATTCCTCTTCTATTTTACAAGGCCCTGATTAATTTCCATAAAACTCCTGCTTCTTTGGGGGAAGGGGGCGAATACCATCCTCTGCTGTGACGGAGCCACTGGCTGCCTCCCATGGATAAAGCTGCCCCTTGTCTGCTGTTACAGTGCCCCTGATATTTCATACTATGAACTCTTTCTGTGCTACCTTGTAAGATAGCTTTCAAGGCGGCTCACAGAATAACAAGGCACGCAGAAAATTCAGTAATTAAAAAAAAATCACAACAGCTGTAAAACCAGCAGTAAAACTAAGAAGCAGTAGAAGAAGAAGAGATTTGATTTGTACCCCACCCTTCACCACCTGAAGGAGTCTCAGAGCGGCTTACAAACTCCTTTCCCTTCTCCTCCCCACAACAGACACCCTGTGAGGTAGGTGGGGCTGAGAGAGCTCTCCTGAGAACTTCCCTTGAGAGAACAGCTGGTACAGAGCTATGGCTTGCCCAAGGTCATCCAGCAGGTGCAAGTGGAGGAGTGGGGAATCAAACCTCGTTCTTCCAGATTAGAGTCCGCGCACTTAACCACTACACCAACCTGGGTCTATCTATCAAGATGATGGTGACCAACAGCACAGTGGTATGTGAGGGTGAGAAACTTCCTGTTGCCACAGGCCTGTGAGAGGACAGGTACTGGCACCTGATCTGAGATTCAGGTGCCAGGTGCATAGATGTAGGGAAGCCAAGTGCCACAACAAATACCCCAGGCCACCCCCCTTCTTTGGGGGCGGGGGGGAGGCCTCTGCCAGAAGCCTAGACAATTGGGAAGGTTTGTATGGAAACTGATGCTATATATCTGAACTGGATTCAGTAAGGAAGCAAGTTTGTTTTAATCTACCTACATTTAGACACTTGAATTTGCTGCTGCTCCTGCCAGCCAAGCAGTTCGAAAGCAAGAAACTGCAAGCAGATAAATAGGTAGTGCTTCAGTGGGAAGGTAACAGCGTTCCATGCGCCTCAGCATTTAGTCATGCCGGCCACATGACCACGGAAAAGTCTTCGGACAGTGCTGGCTGTTCGGGTTGGAAACGGAGATGAGCACCGTCCCCTAGAGTCGGATTCTACTGGCTCTCGAGCAAGGAAAACCTTTACCTTTACCTATTTGCTGCTGCCCTCTGTCCACTACATATTCTTGTGTAACTCCATTTTGGTAGATGTTCCCAGTGTGTTCTTGCCTTAGTCGTGTGCTTTCAACTCACTTGTGACAACTATGTGCAGAAACTGAGCATAACGTAGTGAAATGAGTACGGCTGGCAGCGTTGGCCTTTGTTAGTGTCAAATGTGGGGGTGGAAAATGCCGCCTAATCGCAGCTGATGTATGGCAACTCTGTAGGGTTCTTAAGGCAAGGGATGAACAGAGGGGGTTTGCCACTGCCTGCCTCTGCGTAGCAACCCTGGGCTTCCTTGGTGGTCTCCCATCCAAATACTGACCAGGGCCGACCTTTCTTATCTTCCGCGATCTGGCTGTCCAGGTCAAGGGAACATCAGATATACAAGGTCTAAGTTAAATAGTCTGTGATCTTGGAATTGCTGCAGTTGGCTCATTCTCTCTCCCCCACCCCCACCCCTTCTCCTGTTCTCAGTTACAGACAAGCCCTGAATATGGCCAAGGTATGAATCCTATTAGCAGACTGGCTCAGATACAGCAAGCCAAGAAAGAAAAGGAGCCAGAATACATGCTCATCACAGAACGGGGGCTTCCCAGGCGCAGGGAGTTCGTTATGCAGGTTTGTGCGCAGAATTCAGTTCCCCGCTCACACCCACCCCTGTCCACATGATGTAAGATAGTGTGCCAGGGATTTTTTGGGGGGGGGGTGTTCATGTGCCTAACTGTGAAATGTTTTAGCTGCTTTTTGGCCGAAGGGGTCCTCAAAGCACCCTACAGTCAAACCACAGCAGAACACCATAAAACAGTTCCTGAACAGAACTGACAAATGCACAGCACTAGTTCATCTCACCTTCAAATCAGAAGTAATTTTCAGCCTGGAATTTTTTTTTAATGCCCTTGCAGATAGAGAAGCTGCCCCAGCAAATGACCTTGGTTAGGAAATTTCACAGTACAGATGCCATTACTCACAAAGTTCTGACTCCAAGCAGAGTTCGTCTTCAGACAGTGAAGTGTGGGAGAAAATTTTCGTACCTATCCCAGATCCCAGAATGAAAGGTTAAAATTCTGCAAACAGAACTCAGCCCAGGAACCAACTGAAAACCAGTGAATTTCATAGGGGAATGGGTATTGCGTGATCTGTGGCTAGCATCCTGGACCAGAGGTGTCTTTGTGAACAGCCTTCAAGAGCAGTCCCATCGGAATGGCATTATGGCAGTCCAGTTGAGAAACTCCTGTAACATACGCAACAGTGACGGGTGCTTTTGTAATTAACAGTGGCCGCTGCCATACAGAATACAGTGGCACACTAGCTTCTGTGCTGACAGACTTATTTTTGGTAGGGGTCACACAGTCCTGTCCATAGTAAATGTCTACTGTCTGTTCTCCTGCCCTTTAGAAAAATGGTGGAAGAAAGTAGGGATGAAAATGCAATCAAAGCTCTAGATCCTAAGCTTTACCCACGCTTCAGGATAGAAGCCTTTGTAGCCACTTCCCAGAATTCAGGGAGTCGACTAGTAGGCAGGTCCCAGTGCCCAGAATGCATTAGAAATGCCACACAAGGTGACACATTTGAGAATAACCATCCCTGAATATTTGTCCTTTGAGCAGGACTTCAAAATCCAAAGCAGCAAAAAAAAAAGAAACACCACTTTAAAAAAAAAAAAAAAGACTTAATCCTGTCTTCATTATATCAAACAGGCAGCTTTTGTTTGTACAAAAAGTACTGGATAACTCTCAGTGCTATAACCTGAACCCCCCATTTTTTACAGGATCAGTGTTAGCATAAGTTTCCCCGTATCCTGCCCTGCGCTCACGTGGGGTGCGCTCCACACACACACTCAGCCCACCTCCTGTGCTTATTAAGCAGTTGGACCTCGCTGCATCCACAGGTCTTTTTGTTAGCCCATTTTTCGGGTCCCTCTTTGTCATCCTCCCTTGATACCATGTCTAGCATTGCTAGCTCCCTGTTAGGATCTGTACAAATAGCTTATTCTTCAAGGGTTCAGCATGTGAGGGCTGTGGTCCAGTCCTCAAACAGAACACTGGGAAGTTTCATCTCACTGCTGGTGACTTTGTGGCGTCCTTTGGCTGTGCCTTGAAAACTCAGAGACCATTAATTCAAGCAATGCAGTGCAATATTATCAGCAAGTGGTTGGTTAGTTCTTCAGCCTTTCATTTTCCGTCTTGCTTGACCAAAGGCACAAAGTCCAGTGCCACATGCTTTAGAAGTGACCATGCGTTGGTGTCCTGTTTTCTTGGTACTGTCTCCTACAGACTGGCAGAATGTAATTTATTCGAAGCAACAAAAGAAAGGTGCTAAAGGGGTGGTCACGGAATAAAGATTATTTAGGATTATTTAGGCTGTGGTGCCGGTGATAAATGGCATTAAGGCCCTTGCAATGATCATGGGGGAAAAGTGACCCCTGTTAAACTTGGCTGTGTACTATCAGGCCATGTTTGAGATGGATAGGCTAGTGCTAATAATGCTCACGTTCTCATTTAAAAGGGTTTCTTACCGTTACGTGTTTCCATCTGCCGCAGGTGAAAGTTGGCATGCACACAGCTGACGGGATGGGAACGAATAAGAAAGTAGCCAAGCGCAACGCAGCTGAAAACATGCTGGAGGTCTTAGGATTCAAAGCCCCTCAACCCCAACCCCCAAAGCCAGCACTAAAGACAGAAGAAAAGGTAATGCGTTCTTAAATGGTGGCCTTGAGGCTTCTGTAAATGTGGGCTGAGACTGTGATGCACATTCCTATGGGAACCTGGAGGGCACAGCTGATCAGAGGGAGAGGAGCTTGAGGGTGAAGCCCACCAATGGGCTGGTGTGGATGGCAGATCCAGATGACTTTGGGTGCTTGACCAAGATGTAGAGCTGACCTTGTCTGTGCTAAGAAGTGCTGTATTTGGGGAATGGGCAATGCGTGGGTTGTGCCACAGTGCCCTTGAATCTCTTCATTCCTTGCCTTCTCATTTTAATTCCTTTCTTACCTCCTTATGGGCTTGAACACCTGGAACTGGTTGGTTGCATGGGGAAAGGGGTGTGGCTCTTGTCTAAACATTTTGTGCCCGTTACCTACGCAGTGGTTGTGCTGTTCTGTGGATAACGTTGTATTTCAAGGGCATCTTTGTAGTCCAGCCACGCAACCACTCCTAACATAGAACTGCCGTCATGATATTCTGCAACCTGGTGAATGTCTCAGCTATCTTTTTTGCTTGGTGGGCTTGGACTTATAGGATTTATTATGTGGGGTTAACCCTTATTTTTGGTTTTTTAATTTCTAAAGTGTTGTAACCTCTTCTCAAAGGCTGAGATTGTAGATTTTTAAAAGAAACTTTCCTTTTTTCCCCCTCTCCTGGTAGACACCAGTAAAAAAGCCAGGTGATGGAAGAAAAGTAACCTTTTTTGAACCCGGTTCTGAAGAAACATCTGCTAGTAAGTGATCCTAATTATATTTGGCTTAATTATATTTGGGGTTAAAATACTTCGGGAATGGCAGATCCCTTGAAGTTTACACCATCTGTACTTTATTGACATAGTTTGTCCTGTTAAGTCTCTGAGGAGAAGCAGTTGTAATTTAAAAAACAAAAATAATTTAGCGTGGCCTGACTTGAGACCGTAGATCAAATGAGTCGACCAATGGAGAAGAAGTGGTTTAGAACTCTTCCAAGGAAACCACTTTCCCATACAGAGTGCTGCCGTCTCCCTAAGGGCTGGGGTGGATACTGGGATTTCAGAAGTAATTTCAGGTAGTACTCAGTGATTCACCATTGTGTGTATGACAGATAATTGCCAGTTAATGCAACTCTGCTGCCTAATTTTTATCTCTGCATAGGTAATAAAGAGGACGAGTTCAGGATGCCTTATCTCAGCCATCAGCAGCTCCCTGCTGGCATTCTTCCCATGGTTCCCGAGGTTGCGCAGGCTGTAGGAGTGAATCAAGGACACCACACCAAAGAGTTCAGTAGGGCAGCCCCGAATCCTGCCAAGGCTACAGTGACGGCCATGATTGCAAGAGAGCTGTTATACGGTGGCACGTCCCCTACCGCTGAGACCATTTTAAAAAACAGCTCCTCGGGCCATGTACCCCATGGACCACTCGCTAGACCCTCAGAACAGTTGGACTACCTTTCCAGTGTTCAGGGAATCCAGGTAAATCGGCCGCATGAGGAATGCTTTTGGCTTCTTTGTGGGATTTGCCTCCTTAGATGAGAACCTTGCTCCACAAAGTTGTAACCAGTGGCTGCCACTCCTGGAGGAGGGCAGGTAGCCCTGAAGGCTGTCACTATGCTGCACTGTGTGCTTAAAGCATTCTTTAAAAGCCTACGGCTCACCCACAAAGCACTGCAAGTGGTATGGACGCCATTACTTTCAGCAGAGTGCCGTGGTGCTCACTAGCACTTTTCCTGGTGTCCGCGAGGTGATTTCAGAAAGTGGGTGGAGCCAGGTGGGGCTTTTGCCCTACAAGGCTTCTGATTGGCCCTTGGAGATTTGAATGGCTGTGCCGGTTTTTTAAATGTTGCTTTGGCAGCAGCTGCCACAACAGCACAAGGATCTGTACTGTACAGTAGAGCCAGAAAAAAGTCCTGGGAAATCAGGAACTGAGCTATTTGATAAAATGTTGCTTGAAGGATTTAGATGACAGAAGCATGACCATTGGTGATGGTAGGGTGTGTTCTACTTTTACTACTGGCATTCCCCCGCTGATTAAAACACCAAGGTATTTTCTTCTGTTGACGATACCTAGGTTTATGTTAGCATGGTTGGATGCAGTGCTGTCTGCAGTTTTAATGGGAAGATACTGAGGTATATCATTTTCTGGTAGATTTTGCACCTATGGTTTAGATGGACTAGATTCTATTGACCATATAGTTTTAGATTGCCCTGTATTTATTTATTTGTATTTATATCCTGCCCACCCCGCAGATTTAAGGTCAAAGCTAATTCTCCCATTATTTGGAGCTGGTTCTGATTCTCTGAATTAGAAAATTTACTGTTTATTAAGATATGCAGAAAACAGAGTTACTGTACAAGTGGCCAAATATTTGGTGGCAGTTATAGTGCAGCAGATTTCAAGAGCCACCTGCCTGGTTTGTTTTACCTGGGTCTGGTTTGTTTTCTGGAGCCAGAAAAAAGAGCCATCTTTCCCGATGAGCTGCTTTACTACAGCTTTTTACCTGGGGAATATCCTAACGTGGGGGTACATTTCCAGACTACAAAAAGGGGAAGAATGTCCAACCAAAAAAGATAGGGTAAACCGAAAAGGGCTGAGAGCACGAAGAAACAGGAAAAAGGCACTCAGATGCAATAGATAAGTGAACAAATTCAATTGTGTGCACAAAACAAAACACCAGTAATTTAATATATACACACATCCAAAACATGAAACACTTGTGCACATAAAATAAAATAATACACCCTGCTAAATACAATAAAACATAATGCCAGCTGCATTTCGGCACAAAGATGTTGTCAGCGGCCTGTGACCATAATTAGCACAATTATATCTCACTCACACCATAAGAGACATAACAAATCACAAGAATCAGCAAGACAACCAAATTCATTTCTTGGTCTGAATTAAGTACTCCTTATATAAAAATCAGTCTTCAGATATTTCCACATCTGTGTGTCTCTGGTCCAAATAACAACATCAACACACATCAGTGTTTTGCCTTCCTAATATCTGATATTAGCACGGCACTATACGACTTCTTTCTGTTTCTTTGTGCTCCCAACCTTTTTTTTGCAGTAGGAAAGAGCAAGAGTCCAGTAGCGCTTTAAACACTAACAAAATTTGTGGCAGGGGATGAGAAGCTCGTAACGGTGCTGCTGCTCTCTTGCTCTTTAAGGTGCTGCTGCTCTCTTGCTCTTTTCTACTGCTACAGACAGACTAACACAGCTGCCCATCTTAACCTTTTTTGTTTGTTTGTTTACCTGGTATATTTATAGAAACAAATGTGTCACTTGAATCTCCTGGCAGTGTAGATCAGCTACTTGCCTCTTCCTGCTAGACATGACTTGGTCACTCTCGGTATATTCCCCTGCAATGGAGGCGTAACATTTCCACTGTCACACTTAATGTATTCGAATGTAATCCTTGGTCATGTTGTGCAGTGTAAGAATGTCACTGCCTTCATTTAGAAGTTACCATTTTCTTCATGTACTTCTTCATCGAAGACTTCTGAAGATTCTAAAAACATTACTGTTACTTTTTAGAGAGGGTAGTATTCTGGGCATCAAGCAGAACGTAGAAATCTTGTTTTTAGGGTCTTACAGGCTGTGGATTAGCTTCCGTCTAGTGCAAACAGAGCAGTGTTTAGAGAGGCGTACCCCTCCTGAACTCTGCTGTGCCCCTTCCTGAATTCAAATCCCTGGGGATTGTTGGCCCCCTGGGGCAACGTGGGGGTCTGCAGTGGAAGGGAAGAATTGGCAAAAAAATATACCACCTCCCCATTTTTCCAGAAGACGCCATTAGAGTCTAAGCTTCTGTGTTTGGACAAGACAAAAAGTGAAGATTGGTACTGATAAATTAATAGCGAGGGTGGCATTCATTGGGGGGAGTTTAATGGATGGGCACAGATGCGGCTCAGGGAAGACTTTCCTATCACGGATCTCCAGAAGAGGCTGGATGGAAAGGAAAAGTAGGCAGTTTCACAGACTGCAAATAGAGAAAAACCAAACAGAGCCATTAGCAAGTGGCCTCTGATTTCAGGGCAGTTTTTTCCCGTATGACAGAGGAGCCCAGATGGACCAATCATGACAGCAGTCCAGAAACACCAGTGTGTGTGTGTGTGTGTGTGTGTGTCCTCAAGCAGGAGCCCACCAGCCTTGGCTTGGCTTACATAGAACTGAGAACACTGCAGCCGGCAGGCGCAGAGTGCTTGGGGGGAGAGTGGATGCCTCCTGTCATCAAAAAAGGGAAACCGCAGGAGTCTTTCCGGCTGCTGGAGTGGGACTCCTGCTGCTTGCCTGGAGAAGTAAGACTGCACAAATTGGGATGGGAGAATCTGTGCGCTGCTGAGGATTTTGCTTGCCCTGAGAGTCAGGGTGCTCATCCTGGTGAGTGGGTCTGTGGGCCCTTATCTGGCAATAACTGGTGTGCTGTAGTGGTTAGAGTGTTGAACTAAGATCTGGGAGACCCAGGTTCGAATCCCCACCCTGCCATATAGAAGCTTATTGGGAGACCTAGGGGCAGTCACTCACTCTCCCTCAGCCTGACCTACTCCACAGTGGTGTTATGAGGATAAAATGAAGGGAAGGAGGACAGTGTAAGCCGTTTGGGGGTCCCCAGTGCAGAGGAAGGTGGGGGGACAAACGAAATAAAGGAAGTAAGTAAATAACTAAAGCTTTTTGCCTTCTCTTAGGTCGAATACAAAGATTTCCCAAAAAACAACAAGAATGAATTTGTGTCTCTTATAAATTGCTCCTCTCAGCCACCCCTGATCAGCCATGGAATTGGAAAGGATGTAGAATCTTGCCATGATATGGTAAGGAAGCCGGAATCCCATCTCCTCAGCTGGCTTGCAGAAATTCCAGTCTCAGTAGTTGGCACAATTTCCTGCAGATTAACGGGCAAGATGTCATCCTTGGTCCTCTTCAGGTTTTTACTGTGTTGTATGCTAAGAAGAACTTGGGATCATGTTGCCAGTGACCTGTCCTGGCTAAATAAAAAGGGAACTTTAGAGAAGCAACAAGTATTGTTGCATTTGTCAGGTAGTGTTAAGTGCCTTGTAATCAAGCATACCTACATACTGACGTGTTCACATTTTGGACAGTCTGGAATGCAATGCCCCAGTTAGATCTGTAAACAGCATAACACATTTCTTACAAACTAATTCCAAATCAAACATAGATCTTGATTACCTCTGTGTGTGTGTGTGTTTGTGTGTGTGTGGCAACCAGCATCAGTATGCGCAGTGTGACACCATGGTTCTTGAGCAAATGTAGCACCATTGTAGCCATGTTCACACCTGGCTAGAGTTGAGGCTGGTGCATGCACTATTGTGAAGCGGAGAACAACAAATGATTATGCTGTTGTCTGTGCGCCACCCCACCACCCACCCCCAGTAATATGGGAACCAGGGTTTGTGCATCTTTCCCATAGTCCTAACCATGAATCCTGCTTTACATGTCAGGTTAGGAAAACACACATCACCATCTTCCTTTTCTCTACTTTGTTGTAGTTTTAGCGGGGGGGGGGGGAGGGGGGCAGGGGGAAGCACATGCTGTTGAGTCGCAACTGACTCGTGACGGCTGCTTCCACAGGTCATTCCAGGCATGAGATAAGCCAGAGGTAGTTTGCCATTGCCTTCCTCCACATAGCAACACCAGTCTTCCTTGGTGGACAACCCTCCTTAGCTCCTAAGCCTTGACAAGCTCAGGCCAAACTGGGCTGATTCCATTGTGAATCACTATCCCCCCCCAGGAGAGCATTACGCTCAGGAAGTAAGAGCCTCCTGGTTGTACCCGGCCGGAGAGAGATTTGGCTTCCTCAGCCAGGACTTTCTCAGCCCCGGCCCCTACAGTCTCTGCCGGAGAATATCCATACCCTGCAAGAACTGTGACCTTTCCGCAGGGCATGGAAGGCAGAGATGTTCCACCAGGCATTCGACTGAGGACAGCAACGGTACAGCATGTCATCTGGCACTCTCATCCCCTCCATTCTTTGTAAGCGCCCCCCCCCCCCCCATGGGAGGCTTGTGAAAACTGAATTTCTTTTCTTCGCCATCTTGGAATAATTTATTGTTGATGTATTATGCATTTTATTGTAGAATTTTAATCTAAGTTATTTATTGCATGTTTCCCCCTGTTGTGAGCCACCCTGAGCCCAGGAAAGGGTGACCTAAAAACTTGAATGAAATAAAATAAATAATCAGGCCCCAGAATTGCAGCCCGAATAACCCAGACTAGCCCAGTCTCATCAGAGCTTGGAAGCTAAACCGGGTCAGTACTTAGACGGGGGATCAGCAATGAAGATTCTGCAGAGGGAAGGCAATGGGAAACCCCCCTCTGCTCATCTCTTGCACCAGAAACTCCACGAGGTGGAACTTCACGGGGTCACCATGAGTCAGTCGTGACTCGATGGCACACTTTGCTGAACTTCGTTTTAGCGGACCCTAAACACCTGTCGGTGGAAGCAAACTTTGAGCCAACGTGGCATTTTGTCCGCATGCTCCTTGCGTTCATCTCTGCCTGGTGGGAACACTCTAGATCCCCCCAAGGGCTCCCCAGTGGCTTGTTCCATGAGCTGGCTGTTGGAAAATGTCCTGTTTGTGATTGAAATAAATCCCATTGTGAGTCTGAACAGTTCCAAGCTGATGTTCTCGGTGCTAGTCCGTTTAAATATCGTAATGTGTGAGTGTTGTATGCCTCTTGTTGAGTGTTGAGAGCCAGTTTGGTGTAGTGGTTAAGTGCGCGGACTCTAATCTGGGAGAACCGGGTTTGATTCCCCACTCCTCCACTTGCACCTGGCTGGATGACCTTGGGCAAGCCATAGCTCTGTACCAGCTGTTCCCTCAAGGACAGCTTGGGAAAGAGCTCTCTCAGCCCCACCCACTTCACAGTGTGTCTGTTGTGGGGAGGGGAAGGGAAAGGAGTTTGTAAGCCGCTCTGAGACTCCCTTGGGGAGTGGAGGGCGGGGTATAAATCCAATCTCTTCTCTTCTCTTCTTCTTCTCTTTTTCCTTGCTCCAGGCTGCATTAAACATCTTAAAATTGCTGTCTGAGTTGGACCAACAAAGTACAGAGATGCCAAGAACAGGAAATGGACCAATGTCTGTGTAAGTAAAAATGATATTAACATTTCCCCTCTTTTTAAAACGTTTTTAAATCAAAAGCAGCCTCAGCTTTGTAACACTCAGCATACAAAGAAAAATAATGGATCTTTTATACAGTATTTTTTATTTAATCCCACCCCCCCAAACTGGGGCTGCAAAACGAAGCTGTGTCGTCACCTTGGTAAGGGTGGGAGAGCCAGCTTTGGGTCCTTACCGTGGCTGCCCTACAGTGGCTTCTCAGGACAAAATGTCCTGTCGTTCTGATTTCTTTGAAGCTGTGGATGTGTTCCCATAAGCGAAATGCTCTTTCACCACCACCACCACCACCCCACTCCTCAGGAAATGCTTTATAGAGTTGTAAATTATACAGCGTCTGCTTAGCAGAGCAGGTTTTCCTTGCCAGAAACAACTTAATTTCCTGCCTGGCAGCACACTTGAAATAAATTGACGAAGACCTTGACGAAGACATCCAAGGTGTTTTGAATATATATTTGTTGTTGTGGTTCCAATTGCCCTCTTACCACAGGCTTGAGTAGGACTGAATGTAACTTGAAATTATTAAGATAAAGGTTTTTAATAAGGATATTACATTGCCTATATTTATTGTTGGTGGTAATAGTGTTTCCAGGGTTTTTTGCCTTCTTTTTTTTGGCACAAGCTTGTCAGAACCGCTGGTCTGTAGGAGCAAATGTCAGTGGACCAAATGCATAGAACTCTCTCTTTTCTCTTTCATTTCTGTAGATGCGTGAAGCAAGAAATGGAAAGTGACCCTCTCCTGAAACCGGCTAGCTCAAACACTTTGGGACAAACACTGGATACCACTGCCTGAAAAGGCTGACTGGACCCAACCCTGAAAGCACCAGAGAAAATCAAACGCTTCCTAATTAATGTAACCTAACTGTTTTAGAGCACTACAGTGGACACAGCTCACTGTAGTGTCTAAATCATAACCGTTGCTTTTCCAAACAGTGATAAAAATTTTTAGTTTCATTGCATTGTTTTGAATGACACTATAAATTTTTCATTTGAAAAAAAAAACAAGTTTCTTAATTGTACCTAGAACTATAGCACAGTTTAGAAACTTTGTTGTCTGAAGTTGACGCACTTAACCTATGAACTAACTTGGGAAGATCATATCCGTGTATGTGTTCAGTTTTTGTTTTTAATGAAATTGTGGAAAAATTTCACTGGAAACAAACAGTGTGCCTGCCATTTGGTTTAAAAATAATAATAATAAAAGAGAACGCGTCGAATTTAGGCAAGCCTGGCCTAATTATCAAACGGTTGAATGAATAATTATACATTTTAGGGATTTTAAACTTCATTTGATCATTTTGATTTCTAGGATATTTTTCAGGGGGAGGGGTGGGGGAACCTGAATACAGAAGTTTAAATGGTCGCTGATCTTTGTTTTAAAAATAAGAAATTGTGTGTGTGTGTCTGTATAAAGGCACACAAACTTGGTACATTACAGGATATGATCTCAGTGTAGTGCATATAAAACTGCAGATTGATTTTCCTTGAGTGCTTTATACTGTTTAATTACATCTCCATGTAGGGCTGAAAAAAATTACCTATGTTTATATATAAACTGTGTTGCTTTTGATGTTGTGTTTATTGCACACAGCGATGTGTGCAGTAAAGTTTTTGCATATGGTCCAGGTAAAGCACGATAGCCTTGCAAGTTAAGTACTGCTTCAGTTCATTGTTTACGCTGGAATTTTTTCTCCCCATGGAATGTAAGTAAAACGTAGTGTTTGTCACAAATAAATGGTAAATACTAAAAGACAAAGTGGGTGTGTCCTTTAGTCCTCACATTCCTTATTCTCATTTTGGTCTGCCTTTTTCTTTAAAAGTCCCCCCCCCCTTTTTTTTTTGCTGTCAAGGCACAGCCAATTTATGGCAACCCCTTGGGGTATAAATGAAGTCAGAAAATGCCATGACAAGCATTTTTTAGGTAGTGTGAATATGGGCTGTTGCCAAAACCCATTGACCCTTTGGAGAAAATGGCATTGGAGTGGTAAGTATTTTCCTCAGTCAAACATGAGACTCAGCCTTCTAAGAAGTGCTGGCACACAACTCAGTCACTAATTTAATACTGAGTCTAAGGCTGAGTCTCATATCTGACTGAGGAAAATACCTAGTATGCTAATACAGTTTTCTGCAAAGTGTCAGTGGGTTTTAGCAACAGCCTATTATTCACACTAGGGGCCCCGGTGGCTCAGAGGTTAAGACGCTGAGCTGCAGATTGGAAGGTCAGTAGCTCGGCAGTTCAAGACCCGAGTGCCGCGTGACAGAGTGAGCTCCCATCTCTGGCCCCAGCTCCTGCCAACCTAGCAGTTCAAAAGCAAGAAATTGCAAGTAGATAAATAGGTACCGCTTTGGTGGGAAGGTAACAGTGTTCTGTGCGCCTCGGCGTCTAGTCACGCCGGCCACATGACCACGGAGAAGTCTTCGGACAACGCTGGCTCTTCGGCTTCGAAACGGAGATGAGCACCGCAACCCTAGAGTCGGATTCAACTGGCTTTTGAGCAAGGGAAACCTTTACCCTTTTTTATATTCACACTACTCAAAAAATGCTTGTCATGCCTTCAGCTTGTCTTCACAAGAATCCTGTGAGGAAGGCTAAGCTGAGTGTGTGTGAGTGGCCCAAGGTCACCTGGCAAGCTTCCACATAGCAGTGTTTGGATCAGAACCTGGTTCTTCCGGTTCCTAGTCCCAGCTCTCTTAACCACTACACTTCGGATGCTCTCTTTTAGATGTTGCTTACAAGCACATAGAGCACTGGTGTTTTCCGTATATCCAAACCTCCTCTGGCACACACTGAAAGCACCCCCACCCAAGTCTACAGCCCCCTACTCATTTGTGCAGCAGTTTCTGGGTCTCTTTCAAACTGTAAGGACCCGATCTTTGTCTAAGGTGCATTAGTAATCTGGGCCACCCAAGTATCTCAGATCTTGTCAGCTTGATTTAACAATCCATAGCAGGCTAGGATCTAATCTAATTTGTATCCGGTGGCCATCTCAGTCCCAACCAACCTGTCCCCATCAGAGAAGAAGACGAGATTGGATTTATACCCCGCCCTTCCCTACCCAAAGGAGTCTCAAGAGTGGTTTACAATCTCCTTTCCCTTCCCCTCCTCAGAGCAGACACCCTGTGAGGTAGGTGGGGCTGAGAGAGCTCTTTCGAGGACTGCTCATGACAGAACAGCTCTGAACTTGTAACTGACCCAAGGTCACACCAGCAGCTGCATGTGGAGGAATAGGGAATCAAACCCGGTTCTCCCAGATTTGAGTCTGTGCTCCTAACCACTACACCAAACTGACATCACATGAATGATCTAAGCAGTGGCACAAAGAGCTGACTTCAGTCACTTGGGCAACTGTGGTAATACCAAAGGAATATATATGTTCTCTCTAACTTGCAAAAACAAGAATGAAGTGTGGATTCATGAGACTTCACATCCCTCCCTATTAAACTGTTATTTATTTCATGGCCTATATTCCAACCCCTTTCGCTCAGCTAAAAATTACTTTTTGCCATTTTACTGGATGAGATAACACACAATAATGTACACATCTGAACCATTTTTCCAGGTTGCCTCCAAGTTTGGCATTATTCAAATCACTTATTTCTCTGGTAATGGGAAACTAAATTTCTCCTTAAAACAAGCCATCTGCACATCTGGGCTAGAAAGTAGGATGTCAGCCTTATTACTAGGGCCAGCTTTCCTAGAAAGCATTTAATTTATTTCATTTATAAGAAGAGATTGGATTTATACCCAGCCCTTCACTCAGAGTGGCTTACAATTCCTTCCCCTCTTCCTACCCACAACAGACAACCTGTGAGGTAGGTGGGGCTAAGAGCTCTGAGAGAACAGCTCTTGAGAGAACTGTAACTGGTCCAAGGTCACCCAGCTGGCTGCATGTGGAGGAGTGGGGAATCAGACCCGGTTCTCCAGCTTAAGAGTCTGCTGCTCTTATCTACTACACCAAACTGGCTCTCCCTGCCTTTCGACCCAAAGGGGCTCTCATTTTATCCTCACATTAACCCTGTGAGATCAGTTTAGCTGAGAGTGTGTGACTCACCCTGGGCCACCCAGTGAGCTTTCATGGCTGAGTGGGGACTTGAACCTGGGTCCCCTAGACCTTGTCCTGCACTCTAACCACTGCATCACACTGGCTCTCAATCTACCATGGAATAATCAAAGAAACTCATCCAAAGAGTAGGTATGTTCCTCCAATATGATTCTACCCACTGTGGAACTCTCACTAAGGTTCGAGTTTGGAGGACTAGCTTGAATTTTGTGCAGTTTGTTGTTGCAGCTGCACATCTCCTGTTTGATAGATCAAAGGAAGAATGTTCTAGAAGAGGGTAAAGCCGTTTATGGGCCAATGGATCTCTCACGCTAAATGCTCCACAGTTGTAAGTATTTTTTCCATGCTTTTGGGGGTGAGGTCTTGAGTTCAGGATCAGAAATATTGTTTCAAGCTCAGATCTTTGAAAAGGGAGAATCTTCATCTTCCTGTAGCACAATTTGCTTCTTTTTGAGGAATGTACTTCTCCAATCCCAGGAATTTTTGAACAAGAACTTGAACATCCCAAGGTAGGAAGCTGAGGAAGGGAAAATGGACAACTTTGTTTAAAAGCTTAATAACTGCTTGTTGCGAAGGAGTCTCAGAGCGGCTTACAATCCCTTCCCCTCCCCACAACAGATGCCCTGTAAGGTAGGTGGGGCTGAGCGAGCTCTTTCAAGGACTGCTCTTGAGAGAACAGCTTTGAGAGAACTTGTTACTAACCCAAGGTCACACCAGTAGCTACTTGTGGAGGAGTGGGGAATAAACCTGGTTCTTCCAGATTAGACTCTGCACTCCTAACCACTATACCAAACCAGCTCTCACTACACCAAAACTTGAGAAAGGGTGGGTAAAAAATGTAACAAATAGAATGTATGTAACTGCATGTTATATGACCAAAAGGGAACATGTCTGCAGTTTCCAAAACAGTATCTTACTTTTTTGATATCATTGCAAAGTACATCGTTTTGGGGATGCAGATCATGTGCTGATCACGAAGGATGCCTTGCATTGCTGACTTCACACAATGGCCCGGATTTATGGGAGAAATCATGGCTTCAGGCTCTTGCCTGCAATTAAGTACAGGGATAAAGGAAAAAGCAAGTGACAGAAGAAATCTAAATGCGAATCTGCTGACTCATTTCTGAATAAGCGGCTTCTAAGAAATAGTTGCAGCTACACAATATCACAGATCGTACCACTTAATAAAGTTGCCAGCTTATTAAGGTTGGGCAATATCTGGAGACTTTGTGGGTGGAGCCTGAGGAGGGTGGGGATTGGGGAGGGACTTCAATGGGTTCTGATAGACAGAAATGCTGTCTCTGGTTGTGTTTCCCCCAGCCCAATTTGAGAGAACACATGTCACAATTGCTGTAGAATAGAAGAAACCTAGAACTTTATTAATAAAGGAGGGGGGAGCACAGGTGCAACAAGGTTTTGGACCCTCGAATACTCACAAACTCTCCCCTAAGGTTGCAACGGGAGACATAGGATTTTATATTCAGTATGACGCTTACAAATAAACCATGATTATTGGTTCCATCAAACTTTGTCATATGTCCATCATAACCTTCTGATTGGGCTCGGATCAGTGGGTTGAGCTTTGTCAGATAGGGACGTTGTATTTGTAGCTAAACAATGGGCCTACTCTTCCCAGACTTATGAGGCTCTAAAAGTATCTAATACAGCAGATATGGGTACATAGTGCTGTGTGTTCATCTAACTTAAGCTAACTGATATCAGAAGCATGCACAGTTATTGCTGGCCGAGGAAAAAGCAAGGTCATAAACAGTATAACTGCCTGTCAGCATTTAGCCTTTCCCCCCAGCACGCATTTAAGCAATGAACCAAAGTGAATATTTGAATATATGCTCATGACTGATTTCTGTTTCTGTGATTAGAATCATCAATGGCACTTAACATATCTGTATGTCTACGTATGTTAGAGGTGCTAACTGAGTCCACCAAGGTTAGTCTGCTAAGTCAGAGTGCAGAGCGCATAACAGTGTTTCATAATCTGTGCATACAACAGTTCTACTTTCTAGAGCAGCCATTTTCTCCAGGTTAACTGATTTCTGTCACTTGAAGATCAGTTGTAATACCCAGAGACCTGGAGGTTGGCAACCTTGCAATAGTGGGATCTGAATAGCACCTTCCCCTTGGAGCATTTTAGTAGTTCAGAAAAGGGCCAGTAAATGGTGGTGTGTGGAACAGTTCTCTGACTGCTCTTCTGAATCTTTTAAGAACTGACCTTCTCTTTTGCCAGGCTGAGGGGAATGGCGGGGGAGGATGAGAAGGAAGCATATGCCTGCTTTGTCGTTGTGTGGGTCTTTTTTTAAAATGGTCTTTTGACTGGTCTCCAAATAAAGGTCCCATGATGTTCTTCAGCTCCTGTGATGTCCTTGGGAGGAGGCCAATATTTAACAGGTTCGACAGTGTGGAGATCTCGTTAAAAAAAAACAGGCTTCTTGGCAAAGAAGAAAATGGCTCCTGATGATTTCCAGCAGAATGAAAAGAGGATTTTGAATCTTGCATTTAGATCTTGGAACGGTATTTTAAGGGAAATGAGTAAGTGCAATCATTATTTGCCTCGCTTGAAGAACTTTGCTTGCTCTAAAGAGCTTAGGGAAGCAAAATACAAGGGGACTGTTAAAACTCTGAAGAATCATCACAGGCCAGCAAGTAATTTCCTTGTTTGATAATATAGTAACTGGAAGGAGAAAGAATTTGCTCCAGGCTTGAGAAAGTTGTCACCTTTATGTTATTGTGGTTAGGGTTACCAGCTCTGGGAAGTACCAGGAGATTTAGGAGGTGGAGCCTGGGGAGGGGAGAGACCTCAGCAGGGTACAGTGCCAGAGAGTCCATGCCCCAAAGCATCCATTTCCTCCAGGGGAACTGATCTTGGTTGTCTGGAGATCAAGTACAATAGCGGGGTGGGAGATCTCCAAGTGCCACCTGAAGGTTGGCAACCTTATTTGTGGCTGTTCTCAAAGAATGTTTTATTTGTTTTGGGAATCAGGAATTGAGAATTGAGAGATTATCCAATAGAGGTATTGGGGGGCCCCTCAAAACCAGCAACCAGTGTAGCTGTTTTAAAATAGGCAAGATATGTTCCCATCTGCTGGCCTCCAGCAATAACAGGACTGCCACATTCTAAACTAGCTGCAGTTTCCTGGTTGTCTTCAAGGTCAGCCCAACATAGGGTGCTTTACAGCAACACAAACCACAAGGTTACAAAAGGCCAGCTGTCTGATCCTGTCTCGGTTCTGACAAAACACAAAGCCACGGAGAGAGATCAAGATGGGTAGCTGTGTTTGTAGCAGTAGAAAAGAGCAGGAGTCCAGTCGTACCTTACAGACTAACAAAAATTTGGGGCAGAGTAGGAGCTTTCGTGAGTCACTGCTCACTTCTTCAGAACAAAGCCATGGTTTATTTTAACTGTGGTTGGTTTGTGAAACCAGGATTCAGCTCACAATTGTCCAGAAACAAATGCTAGTGCCATTTCCTGCTTTGTCATCTGGGAGGGCATCACTGCAGAACAACCAAACCTACTGGCATTCAGACACCACATGAAACCTTCATTACAACTAATGGTGGTTAACAAACCATTTTGTCCATGTTTGACGAATCCTAATTAACCATATAGCTAAATTAAACCATGGTTTTGTGCGATGTCTGAGCTGAGCCACTGTTTGAGGCAGCTGGACTTTTTCAGACCCTTCTGGCTTCTCAGTTGGTTGTATTTGTATTATTTATTTTTATTTTGTCACATTTCTATCCCGCCCTCCCCACAAGCAGGCTCAGGGTGGCTCACATAATCGGCAGACTATGCCGAATCAACATAAAACATTTAAAAACATGTTAAAAACAAAGTTATGGCTCGATCTTCGTTCTTACCATAGGTGTTAGTAATGATGGGTGGTGGTAGTGGTGGGCAGCTCCTAGTTGAAAGCCTGGTGGAAGAGCTCCGTCTTGCAGGCCCTGCAGAACTGCATAAGTATCTATTGAAATTGTCACTCAGTGGGGACAACGGTGGTCTGAATCCACCCAGAGGCTTTAAATGTACCACTGAAACTTCTGTGTCTGGAAATGAGTTGATCGGTTTGGATCTGCCTTAGTGTGAGTCCCTTGTAAGTTGTTGGTGGAAAATTCCGTCAAGTCACAGCTGACTTATGGTGACTTTGCAGGGTTTTCAAGGCAAGAGACATTCGGAGGTGGTTTGCTACTGACTGCCTCTGGGTAGCAGCCCCTCATCTTCCTTGGCAATCTCCCACCCAAGTACTAACTAGGGATGTTCAATAAAATAGTTTTTCCCCCAATTCAAGTCTATTGTACCTGAAAAATATTGATATTCAGAATATCCCCGAATACCAGTATCGGTATTGTATTGGGATTTGGGTAAATATTCAGGAAACCTGAATTTATTCAGCTCTATTATACCCTATGGGGACCGTCCCCATAGAGTATAATGGAGAATCAATCCGGGGGTATTTGGAGCTCTGGGGGGCTGTTTTTTGAGGTAGAGGTACCAAATTTGCAGCATAGCCGCTGGTGCCTCTCCTCAATGCCCCTCCCAAGTTTTAAAAAGGTTGGACCAGGCAGTCTACTTCTATGGGCCCCCCAAAAAGGTGCCCTCATGCTCCATTGAAACAAAAGGAGGAAAAAAGGCATTTAACAGTCTTTTTAAATGACTTCTAGCCACACCTGAATAAAAGCTGAATAATATCAGCTTTTATTCAGGCGCAGCTATTTCTGTGGCCAAATCAGATTCTCCAATCTGTATTCAGCTGAATAAATACCTGAAAAATACCAACAATGTATTATTTGGGGGTATTTATTTGGCTTGGTATATACCAAGCACACACCCCTAGTACTAACCAGGGCCCAACCCTGTTTAGCTTTAAAGAGCTGACAAGATCAGGCTAGCCTGGGCCATCGAGATCAGAGCTGTAAGTTGTTAAAGGTAAAGGTTTCCCTCGCTCGAAAGTCAGTCAAATCCAGCTCTAGGGTTGCAGTACTCATCTCCATTTCCAAGCTGAAGAGCCAGAGTTGTCTGAAGACGTTTCTGTAGTCATGTAGCTGACATGACTAGACGCCAAGGTGCACGGAACACTGTTACCTTCCCACCAAAGTGGTACCTATTTATCTACTTGCAAATTCTTGCTTTCGAACTGCTAGGTTGGCAGGAGCTGGGGCCAGAGACAGGAGCTCATTCCGTCATGCGGCACTCAGGTCTCAAACTGCTGAACTACCGACCTTCCAGTCTGCAGCTCAGCATCTTAGCCTCTGAGCCACCGTGTTGTTACCTGATTCCAAAGCATCCTGCCAGGCCAGTGTCACCAAAATAAGGGCACACAAGAGTAGTCTTCACACAGTTGACTCTTTTTGCTTTCAGCTCGTGGCTCAGTGCTTCATGGAACCCGACCACTGCGAACTTGCTTGCACAGTAGCCCTACAGGAGGGGGGAAAACACTATTTTCATTATAGGCATTCTCCCCCTGGGCTTCACTTGGGATACGGACTTCCCTTTTTTTTTCTTTTTCACTAGTCAGCTTGATGTGTGCCTAAAGTACTGTCAGGCCACAGCTGACTTAATGGCAATGCCATTAAGTTAAAAGCATTAGGTGAAAAGCAGAGGTGGTTTGCTGTTGCTTTCCTCTGTAGAGCCTTTCTTGGCGGTCTCCCTTCCAAGTACTGACCCTGCTTAGCTTCTGAGATCTGACAAGATTGGGCTATACCATACTTCATTATATTTTTCCATCTGGGATTCAGACATTCCAGATGTTTTTCGTTTGATCATTCCTGCCTTTTGGATAGTCCTGATTCTGCCCTAGTCTTTTGAGTTTTCTTTTAACTGACCATCGTTGATCGTAGACCTTCAGAATCAGACAGCACAGTATGCAGGAAAAACATCCATGTTTTTCTAGGTAATGCCGGGTCTGATTCTAAAGGTCACAGGATGAGAAACAGGACACATTCTGAGACAGTAGGTGTATTATGTTAAGATTTAACTGACTCTAAGTTACTACTACTACTATTTATTTATTTAGACTTATACCCCGCCTAGCCAGCAAAGCCGACTGTAGGTGGCTAACAACCAATAAAATCCACAATCACAAAACAATTTAAAATTTTAAGCTTATCTACCTAAAAACACAGGTAATAGGAACATACAGATATAAAAAATCCAACAGATAGTGGCGATGCAGAGCCTGCGTACAATAGGAGCAGTCCCTGTATCCCTAAGCAGGTGGCATTTCCTTGTTGGTTTCCTGGCCGAGATTGTTCAACCGGCGGCTCCAGTGGCCCTTTCCCCCCAGTGGCGGCTCCTACGTGGAAGCCTGGTGGAAGAGCTCTGCTTTGCAGGCCCTGCAGAACTGCAAAAGGTCCCACAGGGCCCTGATGTTCTCCGGGAGCTCATTCCACCAGGATGGAGCTGCCACTGAGAAGGCCCGGGCCCTGGTAGATGCCAACCTGGCCTCCCTAGGGTCAGGGAGGCTCAGGCAGTGTTGAGTGCCTGATCACAGTGCTCTCTGGGGTATATATGGGGAAAGGCAGTCCCTTAAGTGGGCAGGCCCCTGACCATATAGGGCTTTAAAGGTTAATACCAGCACCTTGAACCAGATCCAGTACACTATAGGCAGCGACCTCAGCACCGGCTGGATGTGGTCTCAAACCGAGAGACCCATCAACAGCCTAGGCGTGGTATTCTGCACTAGCTGCAGCCTCCAGAGCTGAAACAAGGGCAGCCCCATGTAAAGAGTATTACAGTAGTCCAGCCTTGAGGTGACCATAGCATGGATCACTGTCACCAGGTAATTGCAGTCAAGGAAGGAAACCAACTGCCTAATCAGCTGTAGATGGTAAAAGGCTGCCTTGGCAGTGGTGGCTACCTGGGCCTCCATGGTTAAGGAGGCATCCAGGAGCACTCCCAAACTCCGGACCCTCGGCGCTGGCACCAACAGCGCCCCCCGAAGGCCGGCAATGGGATCCCTACCCCCGGTCCACTCCGACTTAGGCACAGGACCTCCATCTTCATTGGATTCAGTTTCAGTCGACTCAGCCCGAGCCAACCTGCCATGTCCTGAAGCGCCCGACCTAGGTCATCTGGGGTGGCTCCAGACCAACTGCCCAACAACAGATACAGCTGGGTGTCATCAGCATACTGGTGACAACCCAGCTTGTATCTCCGAGCAATCTGGGTGAGGGGGCGCATATAGATGTTAAAAAGCATCAGGGATAACACTGCCCCTTGCAGCACTCCGCACACCAGTGGGTGCCTCCGGGACATCTGTTCCCCCAGCACCACCCTCTGTCCCTGACCTTGGAGAAAAGAGGCATCACCCTGCCAACAAAAGTTCGTATGGTCAAAGCAATGGTATTCCCAGTAGTAATGTATGGCTGCAAGAGTTGGACCATAAAGAAGGCTGAGTGTCAAAAAATAGATTATTTTGAATTATGGTGCTGGAGAAGACTCTTGAGAGTCCCATGGACTGCAAGGAGATCAAATCAGTCAATTCTAAAAGAAATCAACCCTGACTGTTCCCAGGAAGGCCAGATACTGAAGCTGAAGCTCAAATACTTTGGCCACCAAATGAGAAGGGAGCACTCACTGGAGAAGACCCTGATGCTGGGAAAGACTGAAGGTCAAAGAAGAAGGGGACAGCAAAGGATAAGATGGTTAGACAGTGTTATCGATGCAACAAACATGAAATTAAGCAAACTCTGAAGCATGACAGAAGACAGGAGGGCCTGGTGTGATGTGGTCCATGGGTTCACGAAGAGTCAGACTCAGCTGTGCGACTGAACAACAGCAACAACAACAACAAAGTTACTAACCTCCATGCAACTGGTTGCAAAGAGCCCCAGTGATCCAGCTATTGTGACAATGTGGCCGTGTCCCTTCTTGATCATTTGTGGAAGGAAAGCCTTGACAGTCTGCAGAAAAACAAAAGATTTCACTGTGCCTGTGCACCATTTGCCCATTGCCATTGCAAACACAGAACCAGCATTCCAAGGCTAGCTTTGCAAAAGGGCTATCACAACTTACCCATTCTATTTAAGAATATAAGCAGAGCCTGCTGGATCAGACCAATGGTCCATCTAATCCAGCATCCTTTCTCACACAGTGGCCAACCATTTCCTCTGGAGAGCCAACAACAGGGCATAGAGGCTGAGGCATTCCCCTAATGTTGCCTCCAGGCTCTGGGATTCAGAGGTCTCTAGGGTTATATATCAATAGGGTAGATCCAGATGCACATGAAAGCTCGTACCTTGAATAAACCTTTGTTGGTCTTAAAGGTGCCATTGGACTCTAAATATCACTGGGGTTAAACCTGTATTACAGTAGCTCAGACTACAGATGGTAGCTCGTGTGACTAACCAATCTTTTCTGGGGATCCCCCACAATTAGAGCTCATTGTACTGGCTTGCAGGTATCAGAAGTCAGACAGCACAGAGTTGTTCAGTCCACAGGTCAAGGTTCCAGAAGTCAGGCAAGGCAGAGTCGTACAGTCCAAAGTCAGTCGCTTAGCATCTATCATATGCATTGCATCCATGCCTAACAGCCTCTCTTGGTGCCTAAGGGTCAAGCTTGCAGCCAGCAGCTCGGGAGTAATCCTGTAACTACTCATCTTTGTTATCAGCAAGCAGTTGGCGTCAGGCCAGGAGGCATGCATTTTGCTGTTCTCAACTTCTGTCTGTGGTGCTCTAAGGGTGTGGGTGATACTGGAGGGCTGGAAACAACCAACTGAGTTTCACCTGTTGAGTCAGGGCTGGTCAGCTGGAGGGTGTCGGTGGCTCTGTACCAGCTGTTGGTTGTGAATCCTGACAAGCCTGCAGCTCATCTTCCTGCTTGCCAGCTTCTGTTAACTCAAAGCTGGCTACACAAGGCTCCTTTTCTCCTGAGGATTCGTTACTATTGCTGAGTCCTGGCTGACTCATTACACTCCTCTCTGGACTACAGAGATTAGTTCCCCAGGAAAGAATGGATACTTTGGATGATGGACTCTATGGTGTACCCCACTGAGGTTTCTGTCCTCCCCAGGCTCCACCCCCAAATCTCTAGGAGCCTTCCAACCTGGATCTGACAACCCACCCCCTCCATTAGTGGCCAGGGAGGACCTGGAAACCCTAGCTAGAAACTTGCCCCCTGGTAATTAGTTCTCTTTATAGAGGGGCCTTTTTTTGTACAAAAGGATTTTCAGCTATGTAAATCACCTTCTGCAGCATGAAATGGTACAGGTCAAACTAGGATTGCCAAACTACAAGTGGGGCCTAGAGTTCTCTTGATCTCCCAACTATAGTGATCCCTTCATCTGAAGGAAACAGCAGCTTCTGAGAATGGACATCAGTGATGTCTATGGCATCACATCCCCACTGAACTGCCCCATTCAGGGCTCTTATATGGCCCATGAGCAGCCGGTGGAAGAGAGGGAATAGAAGACTCCTTGGGGAGGGGAGTGGGTGGAGCCACTCCGATTGTGGCTTCAGCACAGCGGAACAACCTCGTCTGCAGCATTCAAGCAGCATGGGAACATCTGCCCACTGCTGCACCACTGGTTCTCCAGTCTGCTCATGTGGGTTTTCCTCTGCACCCCCTCGCAGCCCATGGGGTCTTGCAGTGAGGATATACCAACTCAGAGCTTACGAGCTGCTGTCCTTTATATACAGTTTAGATCTCTGGTACCTGGCATTACATTTTATGGCACACATGGCCCAGCTCAACAAAGTGACATTTATATCAGATCTGCCCCTCATAACAAAGAGAGAGAGAGAGAAGTAGAGATTGGATTTATACCCCACCCTTCACTACCCGAAGGAGTCTCAGAGTAGCTTACAATCTCCTTTCCCTTCCCCTCCCCACAACAGACACCCTGTGAGGTAGGTGGGGCTCAGAGCGCTCTTTTGAGAACTGTTCTCTCCAGAACAGCTCTGTGAGAACTGTGACTGACCCAAGGTCATGCCAGCAGCTGCATGTGGAGGAGTGGGGAATCAGACTCAGTTCTCCCAGATTAGAGTCCACACTCCTAACCACTACACCAAATGAGTTCAACACCTCTGGCATAGAGGGTAAGGCTGTCCCTTGCTGCTGCCTTCCAGCACTGGTATTCAGAGGTCTACTGCCTCTAAATGTGGAGGCTCTCTTCAGTCAACATGGCTTGCAGCCATTGATGGACCTAGTCAGTTGTACTGTGGAGCGACCGGGCCTTGATTTCAACTGAATGTTTTCCATTTCCCTGATCCTGCTGAGAAATACCCACTTAAAGTTGCTTTGGAGACGTTTGAGTTTAGCAGACCATGTGACAAGGCTAAAGACTGTAACAAGATTAGCCTTCATTTCACTCCTCTTAAAATGCCCTTCCACCCAATGGTCTTTTCATCATTTCAGAAATATTAGTGAAAGCCGGTCTGTGTTCCGTCAGGGCTTGATTGATAAGCTGCTTTCCAGAATCAGTTGCTGCAAAACCACCAATCATGCTAGGAAGCAGAACTTACTTGGATAAACCCCAAACATACCACTTCAGGTAACTTCTCTAAGTAGCTAACCCTGTAACTCGGCTTCACACATTACGGAATACACAGGTTGGATCTCGGGGCCGCAACCTGTGTGAGATGTAATAGGGATCACACATGACTTGTGGGTTATCCTCACTTTCCATTGCTGTGGTTCCTGATAATAAAGACTACCAAGCACGTGGACAAAGGGCTTCAGCCCCTGCCCCAGTGCTGTTTTCCCAACCTGCAACAGTCTAGGGAAAGCATGAGTGGACCTGCTGGGGACATTGACATGTATCCCTGGGAAGAAGTGGACTTCCCCAAACAGTGCTATTCTCTGGGATTGTTTCAGGTTAAGAAAATGCCCCCAGGGGAAAGCTTGGAGCCTCTCAAGTATCACTGTCCTCACCTGTATCAGGCACCTCAGAGTTGGCAAAGAAGGACTCTGCATAGCACCTCTGGTATTCCTTGATGGTCCTCCATCCAAATACTGACCAGGGCCGACCCTGCTTAGCTTCAGAGATCAGGCTAGCCTGGTTTATCCAGGTATGGCACAGATTATCCTCTGGAATTTCAGCACTTGCCACAGAGGGTTGTGGACTTGCGCTGCCATGATTAGGCTGGCTCTGAATGAACAGGATAGGGCTCTCAGAGCTGCAGACTCCCAGTTCATGCTTCTACTCACAGGGAAACTTTCAGCAACATGTCTCTGTTAGGAGACTTCATTGTGGGAGAGTGATGGATCGAGAACTCTGCAAGAGTTAAAGATGGAATGTTTTCATTTTTGTTGCAAGAAATGCCACTTACCCAAAAATGAGCGTGACAGTTAGTCCTCATGGTCCTCTCCAGAACTTCATCTGGGCACTGCAAGATGGGCTTCCCAGTTACAATGCTGGCATTATTGACCAAGATGGTGACATCTCCCACCTCTCTCCTCACCTTCTCAGCAGCCGCGTAGACCTCTTCCCGTCGACTCACATCACAAGTGTAAGCATAAGCCCTGATGCCCAGCTCACTCACTTCCCTCGCTATGTTTTCATTACCTTCTGAGTCAACATCCCACAAGACGAGGGTAGCTCTCCTTTGGGCAAATTCCAGGGCCAAAAGGCGCCCAATGCCAGTTGCACTGGCTGCTCCCGTTATCAAGCAGATTTCATTAGCGACTGTTTTCTCGGCGGGTTTCATTATCCCCTGAAGCAGAGAATGGACGATACATCTAAATATTTTCACCGTGAGCATAAGAAAGTCTGTAAGCACAGCCATTATTTCTGATCCCGGGGCAGAAAACAATAGCGATAATTGCTAGTGCTCTGGAGGGCTGGTGTATCAAAACACATCTGAAATTCAGAAAAGCTGTACTTATAGGAAAAATGGAGATTTAAGAGATTACAGGAACTGCTTCTAATAAGGAGGTGGAATCTGGATAAAAAAAAGAGTGTTAGGCCATTAACTCCCAAACCGCAACACTGGAGTATTGTGAGAGCACAGTCTGTGAAATAAACGAAGCAAACAGTTACGGACTCCTAAGAATGCAACTCATTGGCCCAAAAAGGAACCTGCCTGCTGTCTGAATGTTTCGTTGGCTTTGTCTCATTCAAATCTGCCTCTGCTGGGAGTGAATAATTCTGGACAATATCTGCATTAGCTGGATTATTCAGTCCAGAGAAGAAGCTGAGGTACCTGGACTTGGAAGACGCTTGCCAAACACAATGCCCCAACCCAAACGATAGATTCTTCATCACACACATTTTTAAAACGAGATGTTGAGGATTGAACCAAGGACTTTCTACCACCTAGCCTCAGCCCAGGTGAGGTGATATGAAATACCCTGACCTGAAACTCAGGACAGCTGCTGCCAGTCAGTGTAGAAAATATCGACTTTGATTGAAAGACCAATGGCCCGGCTCAGTATAAAGCATCTTCACATGTTCATATGTTTATTTGCAAGGAGATACCTGTTATGGCAAGGCGGTGGCTCAGTGGTAGAGTTACAGGGACATACCATGCAGAGATACTTCAGTCTGAGCCCATTTATTTTAATAGACTTAGAGTTGAGTAATTCCGCATAGGATTGCTCTGTGAGTTGCTCTGTGTGGCGCTTGAAGAAGGGAGCAATGACTCACAAAAGCGCATAGCCTGCCACAAATTTTAGAAAAGAACAAGAGTCCAGTCGTACCTTAAAGACTACTGGGCCCTTGCTCTTTTCTAATGCTACAGACAGACTAACATGGCTACCCATCTTCATCTGCCACAAATTTTGTTAGTCTTCAGGGTGCTACTGGACTCGTGCTCTTTTCTGCTGCTACAGGCAGACTAACATCGCTAGCGATCTTGATCTGTGAATTGCTTTGCCTGCAGAAGTTCCCAGGTTCAATCCTTGGCTAATAGGCTGGCAACTAGAGACCAGCCAATAAAGCAACTTCTTTTTACATTCCCTGCCAACTCAGCAGAAGGGACTCCTGTATGGATGCTCACAAGGCATTTTTATTTCCATAAAGGGTTGAGAATTGTTGCATCTAGGTATTTTTCCAGGCCTCCTCCTCTTCCACACCCCACCCCCAAGCCCCAGTTTGCTGCTGCCCAGGGGTCATTTCATATAAAAAGAGGAGCAGGAGCTCATTAGCATAACATGTTTGCATATGCCACACCCCCGACATCACCAGAAGTGTGTCAGAAGGCAACATCCACCGCCCAGGATCCACCCCAATAATCTCCAGGTGTTTCCCAACTCAGTTCTGGCGAGCCACCTTTACACTTTGACTAAAGACACTTTTGGTTTCCTTTGCTCTTGCAGGGAAGCTGCCCTACAACAAGCATGAAAATACAGATCAAGTTAGTATGCTTTTGCTTTTTTCCACAGCACATCACCATATGTGCCCGCTCCTGGGATTGTTACTCCCAGAACGGCGTTCCTGCGCGAAATGACCCCTGCTGCTGCCCCACCTTCCAAACTGTATCTCCTTTTCTCCATTAACACACAGTAACCCCAAATCCTCTTTCCCTTTAACTTCCTAGCATAAACACATTTCTCTATCCCTCCTTGCAAGCCTAAATGCTAGGGTTGCCAGCTCCAGGTTGGGAAACGCCTGGATATTTTGGAGGTGGAGTAGGGTTGCCACGTGTTACCTGTCTTTTAGCGAGGGGGGAGTCCTTGCTGGTCTGGGAGTGTTCTGGCGTGTGTGCGGAGCGCGGGCGCCATGATAACATCACCCGGAGGTGAGATCATCATGTCGGGCATGTTGGGGCGGGATCTCTGTAATTCAAGGGGAAACCATAGAATTTTCCCTTGAATTATAGAGTGTCCCCCCCGAAATGTGCCTGACGCGATGACGTCACCTCCAGGTGACGTCATTATGCCGGGCATGTCTCTGCAGCCCAGCAATTTGGGGGTGGGGTTCCCCCCGGCAGCCCAATGTGGGCCGGTGGGCGGGGTTTTCCCCACCCCCCGGGGGGACTTGGCAACCCTAAGGTGGAGCCTGAGGAAGGTGGGGTTTGGGAAGGGGAGGGACTTGAATAGGGTATAACACCATAGAGCTCACCCGCCAAACTGGCCGTTTTCTCCAGGTGAACTGATCTCTATTGCCTGGAGATCAGTTGTAACAGCAGATCTCCAGCCACCATCTGGAGGTTGGCAACCCTCCAAAATACCCATTTCCAGCCACCTCGCCTGTCTCATTCTTCCCTTTCTCAAATTCCCCAACCCTTCCTGTCCCTCCAGTTTTCAGCTCCCCCCTTACTTCTCAGTATCGGTCCTTCTCATCCCCATCTCTCCCCTTGCCTCCCAAGATCTCCACTTAACCTTCAGCATTCAGTTTCTGAAACAGAGTGTTGTAAATCCCACATATCCAGCTGATGTCTTGTGGCACCCTAAAGACTAACAGATTTATTGAAGTGTAAGTTTTCATGAGCTCAATAAATCTGCTATGGGCTTCAATAAATACGTTCGTCTTTAAGATACCAAACTCCTTTATGGTTTTTTGCTGCAACAGACCAAGATTTGAAATTTATAAAACAGGATGCTGTACCTCTCTGATCTCAGTGAAATGACTACCACATGCGGATAATTCGTAATGTGGGAAGTACATTCTGCATATACATATATTCTTTTTTTGGTTTTGAAGTGCAACATATAGAAAGGCCCAGCAAGTGGTGATCTGCTGTAACCTACCAAGCTAAATGATAACAAGCTGAGCAAGGACTTTGTATGTGTGCATGTCAAAGGTTACAAGGCACATGAAGTCACCTTATTCCAGATCAGACCACTGGGTTCCCAAGGTTTGTAATGTCTACACCAGAAGTCCCCAGCCTTTTCAAGCCTCCAGGCATCTTTGGGATTCTGACACAGGGTGGTGGGTGCAGCCACAAAATGGCTGCCTTGGGCGGCACAGCTAACTACAAAATGGCAGCCTCCAGAGGCAGAGCAAGCAACTAAATGTCAGGGAGTGAGGTTATGCATAACTCTAACAGTAACTCTTCAGAATTTTAGGTAGAAGTTTGTTTTAACACAATGCCTTTTTAAAATGAACAAACGGTTTAAAAATATTTTCTTGCATACACACACAGTAATGCAGTGAAGATCCTTCTGTAGTGGCAGTTGTTCCTGCAACTTTTAAAACATCTGCACAGCCAATCAAACCTCCAGTGGCCAATCAGAAGTCCTGCTGGACACAAACCCCACCTGCCCTCACTTGGGGGGGTGTGTGTGTGTGTCAGGAACAGTGACAGCTGTGGACAGAGGACCTGAACTGAAGTCATTCCCAGGTCTAACTCTGTGGCTTAGTTCATCACTCTGATTGAGGACAAACACCTCTGGAGGTGAGGGAGAGAAGGTTTTTTGGGGGTTGTGTGTGGATTTTAATAGTTATTGGTTGGATCTTGTGGCTCCGTTCCAACAGTAGTGCTTTTCTTTTGCATCAAGGCACTTGAGGAGCACACAACCCTTATCAGAATGTCATCACTGGTCTGCCAAATCTTGGCTTTCATATTATTCCTTTAGAGTGTCTGCTCTTGTACAGCTTGGAAGAGTCCTTTTGTTTCCTTCTTCAAGTGCCCATTTTGGAGCCACTTCTGGGTGTTTCCGTTATCAACTTCATTCTCTGTGTCTTTCAAATAGTGCCCATGCACTATTGATGCAGTCTTTTCAACAGGGGTCATTTCATAGAAAAAGAGGTGCAGGAGCTCATTAGCACAACTCATTAGCATAACTTATTTGCATATGCTACACCACCTGAAATCACCGGAAGTATGTCAGAAGGCAAGAAAGAAGAGAGAGAGAGGGAGGGAGAAAGAAAGAAAGAGCTGGCAGAGAGGGGACAGCTACTAATCCAAGCCTCAGAAATACCACTATTCTGCGAGGATAGCTTCAGTGGTGGCTGAAGCCTTCAGAAGGCTGGTCGGAGGAACAAGGACCTTTCCAGGGGATGGGGTCATTTTCCTGCAGCCATGACACAAGTAGGCATTCCCTGCTGGAATCCACGGGGGGGCTGGCACCAACTCCCGGAGCTGAGCTCCCCCGAGCTCCTGCTCGAAATGACCCCTGCTTTTCATAATCTTCTTTGGATTCTCTAACCTTAAACAAGTCTTCCTTGTACACCTCAATTAGAAGCTTTGCTTTCCTTTCCTTGGTGTTGTCATTCAGTGCTCTTTTTGTTCGTTGCTGTTGTTATTATCACTACTATGGTTTATCTCACATACTTCTTTCCGTTCTCCTCCATTTCATCCTCACAACAATTCTGTGAGGTAGGTTAGACTGGCAGAGAGCGACAGACCCAAAGTCGCCCAGCAAACTTCACTGCAGAGTGAGGATTCCCCCCCTCCCCATCAGAAGTCCTTCCTGGTGTTGCATCAGACAGCCACAGACAAATCCTTAGTTCCTAATCCGCAGAAGTGAATAAACAGTGAATCCTGTGGGTCATGGATTTACTAACCCCAAGTTATTATTAACCCTTATCAACCTCTGCTTCAGCAGATTTGCAATAAATATGTATTACCGTTCAAAAAAAAATCAATATCCAGTACAAGCTCCGCCCCCGCTTCGGAAAGAAGCGCATGCCGTCCCCCAACAAAAAACAAGCCGTGGCTACGGCTTTCACAGGACTACATTTCCCAAGGTGCGTTGAGAGGGCATGCGCACTGAAAACCCAGTGAAGCTATATAATGACGTAGAGCGGCGTGGCGAGTTCTTTTCCATCGAACTGCGAAACGGTAGGTTGTGTGGTTGGGGTGGGCAATCTGCAGCCATCCGGTCCGGTGGTCGGTTTTTTCCTGGCTCTACTTCTCTTGGGTTGCTCTTTGCATCCCCTTTTGCTCCGCTCGACCTATATTGGCTGCTTACAGAATTTTACTCAAGGTATGAACTTCCGTTTGCGCGCACACTTCCTCCGGTACCTGAGGAATCCGAGGAAGAAGAGCGCGTGCACACCAAAGCTCACCTTGAATAAAGCTTTGTTGGTCTGAACGGCGCCCCTGGACTCGAACTTTGTTCTGCTGCTTCAGACCAACACGACTACCCGCCTGGATCTGGCTGCTTACAGGCCTGGTAAGGGGGGTTGTGACTAGTTCACCGCTGTGCTGCTGGAAGGGCCGCCGCCGAAGAGCCATTGTGGGACATTTGGGAGGTTTGCCCTTATCTCTCTTTGCTCAATGTGATTGTTATGCTTTATTCTGCTTTGGCTTCCTGCAGGAAAGGACCAATTTTTGCTTCTTAGTGTCCTCTCCAGAGCCTCTTAGTGATTAATTTACTTTATTTAGTACATTTGTAGCCTGACCTTTCTCTTAAGGGGTATAGGGTTGTTCTCTCCCCCTCCCCCATTATCCTCACTACAACCCTGTGCGGTAGGTAGGTTTGCCAGCCCTGGGTTGGAAAATAGCTGGAGACTTTGGGGTGGATCTGGGAGAGGGCAAGGTTTGGGGAGGGACCTTAGTATGGTACAATGCTAGAGAGTCCACCTTTCAAAGCAGCCATTTTCTCCAGGGGAGCTGATTTCTGTGCGGAGATCAGTTGTAAAAGCAGGAGATCCCCAGGTCCCCACCTGGAGGCTGGCAACCCTAGTGATAGGTGCGGCCTGAGAAGGAATGCCCAGTAGAAGCTCAGGCCACGTGCTTTATTTAGTCCCCTAAGCTGTGGAGTATTGTGAGCAAAATTTCTACTTGGTGAGCTGCTGGCATTCAAGTTGTGAGCGAGCAATTTGGCTGCTGCATAAATTAGTTCGATCCGGAGCCCTCCTTCCTGAGCTAAGACAAGAACGTGTGAGCCAGAGGCTAAAAAACTGGGAGCTAGCTCACACTAACTCAGCTTAGAGGGAACACTGGTTAAGACATGTTTATCTTACCTTCCCACACACCCAGCTTAGGGGTCTCCAAGATGGTGAACAATTGGAATATTTTAAAGCAAGTTTTAAAATGCACAGACAACATACAGAGCTATTCGTGGCACAGTTGGGATTTGAACATGGAGTTCCAGCATTCTTAATGGCTGCCCCACGTGCTGCTTCATTATTATTATTAGGTTTTAGTATGTGACTTCCTGGGAGCCTTAACTAGTGAAAGTCTTAAAAACTGGTGTGCGTGATGACTGAAAACTTTTTTCCCCATCAGAGCGGAAGTGTTGATCTCTTTTACTGCTAAGCTAGAATCTGTCTGATACACCATTGAACAGAGAGAGGGGGGTGGTCTGGCAGTCATCCTTTCATTCCTTGACATTCTCTTCTATGGCTAATGCTTTACATTTGGATTTGCAGATGGAAGGTTTTGCTCTTCCCACGCTGGGTGTCCTGCCATTGAGGGCAATGCATGAACTGTTGCAAGCAACCTTGTCAGAGCAGGAGGAGATGATGGAATCCTATGGTGCTTTCCTACCTCTGAAAGGATGGGTGAGTTTCTGGCTGCAATCTTAGAAGCAGGTCTAATATAGTAAAACTCGGGTCTGATGGTCCACCCACATTAACTTATGGTTCTAATAGTTAACATTAATGCAAACAAACACAGGTTTTAGTTTTATTTATGGCCAAAGTCAGCAATTAACATTTAAAACACAACAAAATTAATAAATAGTGAGAACCCTGGTAAACATAGGTAAAAGAAGCTTAAAACAGCAATAAAATGCATTTTAAAAATCTTTAAGAGATAGGCAGTTAACAGTAAGGTGACTGACATTTAACTTGCTGCGTTATTATAGGTTTTTCTAATTCTTAAAGCTAGCCATCCATATCTAGCCACTTGATATGTTACCTCCAAAGTGCCTATCTGCAAGGAGATTTTTTTCATAATACAAACTCTTTGCCTACTAGTGAAAGGTAAGGACTCGGGGAGCGGAAGCGATTTATGGAGATTATTATAGGCCTTACAATAGAACATAATATGTTCTAAATTTTTAATGCCTTTGTTACAGCAGGGGCATATATGTTCCTCAAGTGGGATTTTCTTATACTTTCCCTTTGTAATAGCTAGAGGAAGGAATGTCCCAGCGCATAAGAGTAAACGTTCTCCCATATTCGTGGTTTGACAGATTGTGAAAATAGGCCATAGAATTTACTGTTAATGGGCTCAAGAAGTATATTCCATTTCTCTGTTCTACCTGTATCGTCCTGCCTGTAATATCTACAGTCTTCTGTTTTATCAAACAAAAACATTTTTTGCAACTTGTCTTTTAAAAATTGTGTGACAAATTTTCTCCAGTACTAAGGGATGTGTCTTTGGGATGTACTCTGTTATTAAAAGCACAGTGTTTGGTAGGAAGCATGAATGCAGAAGTGCTGTATTTCTTGCCAGAGTGTAAGGGGAGTGGAGTGATTGCATGAGCCCTTTGGAAAAAAGTCTTGGGAAGGTTTCAATCCAGTGGTGCCTATCTGTTGTAGACTTTGTCCATAGGTGCCATTTGCATGCATGATCATGTGGCTGGAAAGCCTAGCGCATTGTTACATGCCCACTTCTTCAGGATTTAAGCCATGTGTAAAACGATTAGTGGCTTGCATTTGAGGGTGAGGGACATTAAGCACACAAGCTGTTAATTTGAGAGCAGAAATGAAGAATTCTATATTTGCCGAGTATCTTGCTCTTGAGTGGGGGGGGGGCTGTCCCTTCTGTGGTGTGAGTCTAAAGCTGATGTACGTGATGACTACAACTTTTTTCCCCAGCTGAGCGACCCTGTTGATCTTGCTGTTTTAGCCAGCTCTTGTCTGATAACATCAGCATTAACTGTTTCTAATGGCTGTGTGGTTTCCGTGCGTTTTAAGTTGTGAGCAAATTGTTAAGGCATCAAAGAAGCTGTAAAAAAAGTCCTGGTTTTCTTTATCATTTCAGGATGGGTGAGACTGTGATGGAGAAGAGATGGTGACTTAAGCCTTGGAAAACAGACATCTTGTTCCACTGAAATGCCTGGACATATGCAAGAAGCATAGAGGTAAGCATCTCTGTTAATGTAGACTTAGTCCCAAATAATATTTTGTGCAAGTGGGTGGGTGTTCTCTTGTGTGCATGTAAAGTGTTGTCAATTCACAGCTGACATAGCAACCCCATAGGGTTTTCGAGGCAAGAGACGTTCAGAGGTGGTTTGCCATTGGCTGCCTCTGTGTAGTGACCCTGGTGTTCCTTGGTTAGTCTCCCATTCAGATACTGACCAGACTTGACCCTGCTTAGCTTGTGGGATCTGACAAGATTGGGCTAGTCTGGGCCATCCAGGTCAGGGTGTGCATTATCTGAGCTTTCCCGTTTTTATCTTGTCCTTACCCAGGGTATTTATTATTCATGGTTTTGCCTATATTTATTCTCATACTAATCATGAGGTAAGTTGGGTTGACAGTGTGGCTGGTCCAAAGTCACCCAAGGGAGTCCCATAACAGTGTGGGGGGTTTAAATGTAAGTCTCCTAGATCCTAGTTTGACATCGTAACCGCTACACTGGGAGATCTACTTTGGTGAGCCTGTGGGGACTTCTGGTATTCTGAGAAGGGGTGCCACCACAAAATGGCTGCCATGGGAGCAGGCCCAGGCTCAAAATGGCTGCCATGAGGCAGGGCCAATTGCAGTACTGGAAGGTTTCCTGCAGCGTGTTGTCCTATCAAATTAGAGCTTTTGAGTCTGCAGGGAGCCGTCTCTCCTGGAATCTTCTAAACATCCTTTTGCACTGAGGAGGCAGCAAGCGTCTTTAAGTTAGAAGAGAACTCTGACTTATAAAAGTTTATGCTGGAGTAAAACTTGGCTCATCTCTAAGTTGCTGCTGACCTCTGTTATATTTCCCTTGCTTTCAGTATCCAAAGGAAAAAGATTACTTCTCTACAACCCCAGGGAGGGTTTTTTAAAGCCTGACAAGCACATGGATGAGAGTTTAGGCTTTTTTGTTAGTCAGTTGGTGAGGAGTCACTCAAATTCTGTATTTTCCATTTGAGGCTCAATGGGTTTATCCCCAAAATTTAGAATCAGGCTGATGACAGGGAACCATTAGTGGACAGGGTGGCATCCCCCAGGGTCCATGTTGGGTATCAGTGTGCTGTGTTTGCATCTAGCAGATTGGGAAGGTGGCAAGCTTGTCAGAGAGTACCTTTTTAGCTTTGTATTCTCTCAAATCCTTGCTCATGGGAAGCTAATGTGTTGGGTCAAAGGACTCCTTTATGTCTGGAAGCGGATTCAATAATTTGAGGTTCTCAGCTGCAATCTGATGTGGTTCAACTCAGACAGCAGTTCATTATGCCTTAGTAAAAACCAAATTTTGGAGAACTGGGCTTGCACTAGGAAGATAAAAATATTAGCTCAGGTCAGTCCCAATCTCTGCCAAACCAGCCTCACATGGTTGCTGAGAGAGGGTAACGGGGGTGGGGGTGGGGGGGCACAACCCAATTATGCTGCTTGGAGCTCCCTGGAGTTAGGGTGGTGGAAAGGAAATTAAGCAGCACAATCTAGCATATTGTGGAGGATGCCTTCTCAGTTCTCCCTGGGTTCTGTGTGGTCAGTGCATGAGATTGACACCTTGGAATTTCAGGAGAATGCAAATTTGCTAGCAGGGCCTTCTTTTTTCATATAGCTGAGGGAATGGTGTTACCAAAGGCAGATAGAATGGTTTGCTTCAGATTCTTTCAGACCCAGATCACCAGTCCTTTGCTGTACTGTATAGTACATTGCTGTTTAACCGGGATCGCCAGCGTCTTCCAGTGTTGTATAAAATGGCTTTCATACTTTGATACGTCCTGCAATTGTGTTGCAGATCTAAAGACACCTTGGCTCAGATTTGGATGCTGGAAAGAACTCTAGAGTTTGGATGCTTCCTCTGGACAAACATCTCCCGAAGGTTGCGGTGAGTCTTCAGCAATTTATGGTAACTGTTAAACTTCTGTTTTAGTAAAACCGAGGTGCTACAAGGCATGTCGTTCAGTGGTATATGATGACGCTCAACTTTTTTCCCCATCATATCGGCAATGCTGACCAAACTTGTTCTAGCCAGATGGTCTGATTCCACTGATCCTGATGTGTTCCTGTGTCACCTGTCCCAATCTGCAGCTGCATGCGCTTGTATCTGCTTCTGAAGGCAGAAGCTGGTGTGAGTCTACTTAGACTATACAGCTGCTGCTCATAGAGAACCTTAATACTTATCTGGGAGCATAAGTGTGATTGCTGATTCTGGATTATCTGATATGAATACTCCCAAATATCTGGGATAAGACTGGAGCGGGCTGCTTTGCCCCTCGTTAGTACCTTTAGTATCTGTAGTAGAAGGCTGAAATGCTAGTTGTCTACAGTTTGACAGGCCCTTGTGCTGTTGGAGGGAATAAGGTCACAGGTTTCCATTGCAGTTTTAACTTCCCTATCTGGTGGGAGGAGTTTGGTGTAGAGCAGGGGTCCCCATCATGATGCCCGCCTGGTGTTTTTAGGAAGTGGGTGGGGTCAGGTAGGGGTTTTGCTCTGATTGGCTGTGCAGATCTTTTTTGTTTTTAAGTGTTGCTTTGGCAGCAGCTGCCATCAATTCACAAGGATACACCAATACACTACATTACTGGAGCTAAGTGTGGCTGGCTTCACCTCTTGTGCCAGCCATTATTTGGCTGTGCCCACCATGCCATGTCAGAATTCCAAATGTGCCCATAGGCTCAGAAGGTTGGGGGGGACCCTTGGTTTAGAGCAGCGTTTTCCAAGCTGTGAGTGCCAGACCAAAAGTGGGTTGTAAATCATGTTAAGGTGGGTCCTATGCTTTTGTAGATGCAATGATTTGTGCATATTGTTTCCTATAGTGGGGCACCGTACCAAGTAAAGTTGGACTTGTGGGTCACCGCACTTAAAAAGTTGGGGACTTCTGGTGTAGAGGGCTTTTTTCATCTTATTGCAAAAAATACAAGTAGGGAATTGAGGCGCAGCATCTTCCATTGGTCAGACACTAAAAGCTTGCTATGAGACTGCAGGTCGAAAAGCAAGTTGTTTGTACCCCTAGCACTGTCCAACTTGTTTATAATCACTGCCTGCAATAACACAGATGACTAAGCTGCATTGGTTTCTATTAACAGGTTCAAGGATTCTGGATGCCATCTTGTAGCTGGCTTGAACGACAAGATGCTCATGAGAGCAGCTGGGATACCAAATGTCCTCAAGTTGAAACGACCGGAGCTTATTGTTATTGCTCTAATAAATATATGATTTGCACCATGGCAGAGTCAAGTATGTTAATGAATAGTGATGGAGGCGGATTTCCACAGCTCATATTCAGGATCCATATCAGGTTGGCGTTCCAGCAGTGGTTTATTAGATTACTATAACTACTGAGGGTGGGATAGAGCACAGATCCACTTAGTTAAAGGTGAGGGGTGCAGGTTGGTGGGATAGAGCACATGATTTGCCTGTATCATTAGCAGCCATTCTCTTGCAAACTGAGGGTCATGGCTTCTTTTATTGGGTCAATCCATCTCATGTTGGGTCTTTCTCTTTTCCTTCTGCCTTCAACTTTTCCTACTGTCTTTTCCAGTGACTCTTTTGTCTTCTTATGGTGTGTCTAAAGTATAATAGCCTCAGTTTAGTCATTTTAGCTTCTAGAGAGGTCTAGGATACATTTATTTGTCTTTTTTGGTGGTCCACAATATCTCCTCCAACAACACATTTCAAATGAATCAACTGTGTTTCTGTTGGCTTTCTTCATTGTCCAACTTTCACACCCAAACATAGTAATGGGGAATACTATGGCATGAATTAACTTGATCTTTGTCACCAGTGACACATCCTTACACGTAAGGATCTTTTCTAGCTTCTTCCCAGCTGCCCTCCCGAGTTTCAGTCTCCTGACTTCTTAGATGCAGTCTCCCTTTTGGCTGATGATGTTGCCAAGGAATAGAAAATCATGGAACAATTTTTATTTCTTCATCAACCTTAAGTTGTGTGATCCCCCAGTAGTCATTACTTTGGTCTTCTTGATGTTCAGCTGTAATCCTGTTTGGCACTTTCTGCTTTAACCTTCATTAGGAGTTGTTTCAAGTCTTTGTTTTCTGCCAATAATGTGTTATCTGTGTATCTCAGATTGTTAGTGTTCTCTCTACCCGCATCTAAATCACCCGCTTATCTCAGATTGTTAGTGTTCTCACCAGTTTTCTCTCCACCCGCATCTAAATTAGATCCCGTTTTCCTGTTCTGCATTCAGACTGGGGAGAGGGAGAGATAAAATGCATCCTTGTCTGACACCTTAGCCAATTGAAAACCATTCTGTTTCTCTATATTCTGTCCTAACAATGGCCTCTTGTCTGGAGAACAGATTGCGCATCAAAACAAATCAAATGTTTTCCAGCCATTTCCTTTAAAGCCAACCATAGCTTTTCATGATCCACCTAACATAGGTGATTGGTCTAGTGCAGGGGGAGCGGAGGTTAGTGAAGGGCCGCACCTTTTAAAATGATTGCATTCATTAGTTAACTTTGCATTTCAGAAAAGGTATAAATTGTATCATAAAAATCAATAAATATAAATTAAATAAAATAGTGGTAGTTTATTCAATTTATTTATTGTGCCAATTTCATATCATCTGTAGCTGCAAGCACATTTAATTTTAGAATCAGTTTAATGAGACAAATGTACCCTATCACACTTTTTTACAATTTTTGTGAAATCAGGAGTGAGATTGCTTGTTGAGATTCCCAACAGAGGCCTGACTGAAACCACATGGCCAACTGTCTTGGTGGGCCGGAAAAAACTCTGTGGCGGGCCGCATGTGGCTCACGGGCCGCTATTTGCCCACCCCTGGTCTAGTGATAGGTACTGTCTCAGGCGAAGCTCTTTTCAGCTCTGCTTTATAGCCTAGTTAAATTGAGATGACGGCAAGAGCCAGTGTGGTATAGTTTGAGTTTCCGATCTTGTCTCGTGATCTTATCTTTTACATTCAGCCTTGCCTACCTCACAAGGATTTAGGTTAACATGGAGAAAGATGGAGGTCACCTTGAGCTCTGGGGCAGGATAAACAATGTGCTGCATAAAATAAATTGGTTGCCTATACTCTTTCTTCCTAATGGGGACTCCAAAAAGCTTATACCACTCTCCCATTTTATCCTCACAACAACCCTATGAGGTGGGTTAGGTTGAAAGTATGACTGGCACAAGGTCACCCAGCCAGCTTCCTTGGCATGAGCAGGGGTTTGAACCTTGGTCTCCCAGGTACTACTTAGTACACTACACCACACTATGTACAACGCACACATTGCACTCTGGTCTTATAAAATGGTAATTCATATAAATATCTTTGTACAGCCTCCTTTACTGGGATTATGGTTTGGAGGGGGGACTAAAATGGTGCATCAGGGAAATGGCACTGTGGATACCCTTAAGTAAAGTTTTCCCTTGCTCAAAAGCCAGTCAAATACAACTCTAGGGGGCAGTGCTCATCTCCATTTCCAAGCCAAAGAGCCAGCGCTGTCCAAAGACGTTTCCCTGGTCATGTGGCCGACGACTACACGCCGAGGTGCACAGAACGCTGTTACCTTCCCACCAAAGTGGTACCTATTTACCTACCTGCAATTTCTTGCTTTCAAACTGCTAGGCTGGCAGGAGCTGGGGCCAGAGATGGGAGCTCACTCCGTCATGTGCCGAGCTACTGACCTGGTCTACAGTTCAGCATCTTAACCTCTGAGACCCCGCGGTCGGATGCCCCTGACTCATCAAAACTTGGCTCAAGACAGGTAGTGGGGGGCCTCCAGGTTTAGAACTGGTGTGTGTGATCCTGTTTGTCCCCGCTTGACGGCAGACCTGGACAGCCTGCACATCTGCCTTCCTTGCCGGGGGTGGGGAGGTGAAATCTGTCATTACCTGTCTCCATCCTTTTGTGATCCTGAAGAAGTTTATGAACATGACAGGAGCGAGACAGTAGGTCAAGGCCCTGCCAGGTGCTAGCAGTGGGTAGGCAGATGTATGCTGCATTCTGTGTGGCTAAGCAAGCTGGGAAGCCGACTCTTCATCATCTGTTCACTTGACAGTTTGAATGAGGCAAGAGCTCCTTTCTGCACAGCCCAGATGTCCATTAACCTGCTCAGGCTGCAGAGACTGTTATGCCAAGAGCATTAGAATTGTGTTCAAGTGGCCTCCCTTATAGTTCATTGTTGTCACAGAGCATATCGTGGACTGGGTTTCGAAGAGTCTCTTCCTCAGAACCTTTATTTCTTCTGAATTTCTTTCCAATTGCTCACCTGAGGTTTTGACAGCCTATGGGGCAGATTTGGCTGATGAGCTTCCCGGAGGGGAAGCAAGAGACAGGCATTTCTCCTTTGAGAATTTCACAAGCCAGACCTCCCCGCCACAACTAATTTTGGAAGCTTTTAGAAAAAAATTATAAAAATATACAAAAAGATATACAAGAATACATGAAAGGATGAAGTATTCAGCAAGAATTGACAATACTATCATATTTTATTAAAACAGTACAGAAAAAAAATTACCATTACCTATCACACCTATGGGGCTGCAGTGGCTCAAGTGGTTAAAATGCTGAACCGCAGACCAGAAGGTCAGAAGTTCAGCAGTTTGAGACCCGAGTGCTGCATGACAGAGTGAGCTCTTGTCCCTGTCCCCAGCTCCAGTCAACCTAGCAGTTTGAAAGCAAGAAATTGCAAGTAGATAAATAGTTACCACTTTGGTGGGAAGGTAACAGTGTTCCGTGCACCTCGGCGTCTAGTCATGCTGGCCACATGACCACTTTGAACAGCACTGGCTCTTTGGCTTGGAAACGGAGATGAGCACTGCATCCTTAGAGTTGTATTCCACTGGCTTTCAAGCAAGGGAAACCTTTACCATTACCTATCATAGTTATAAGCTGAGGTATAAAACAAGATCTCTTACCAGGCTAGGAAAGAGAAGGGCTGCTTATTATTTCTGTGAATTGTCGCATTTATCAATTACAGGTGTCAGGGAATCAGAATGATCATAAATAGATGAAATGTATGAACTAGACCCCAGCTAGCTACATTTGAGAAAAGCAAACTGCAACAATGACAAATCCTCCCTGTATCAATTAGAAAGTAAGATATGTTTGGTTAATGAAGACATTCACAAGGAAATGGGTTAAACTACAGAATCTTAGGACACCCTTCTTAGCCACCTGTGTCTGGTAATCTACTTTGTGCAGCTTATTCATTACAGTTGCCAACCTCACATTTTCTTTTGATAACGCCTTCCTACAACAAGAGTAGAAACTCTAAAACTCACTTAACTTAGACATGAACACTTTGGGATGCAGAGCTTATATTTCATTCAGAATTCCAGTGATGATTTTATCTTGTGGACACATTTTCTGTGGTCCTCCTGAACACCTTTTAAACTCCAGTGGGGTTGAGCATTTTCCTGTAAAATACCAACATCCTTGGCAGAGTTCAGAAGGGAATGGGTTTCAAGCTATTTTTGAACTCTTTGAGTGGAATGAACTACAAATGCTGGTTTGGAGCCACCAGAGCATTTTGACAGATGGGAGGGTTTCTGACTTTCTCACTCCCTCCCCCCCCTTGCTGCAGCTGAAAATGGCCCCTGAAATGCTGTTCCTGGGTCTCCTGTTTTCCAGGAGCAGCACTGGGGGCATTTTATGTTGCAGGAGGTGGAGGAATGTGAGAAAGGTAATCTCTTGAGCACAGATCTTGTCTATGGAATTGCTCTGGTGGAGGGGTCCCCCAGTGTGGCACCCACTGATACCTTTCCTGACACCTGCCAGGTGTTTTAGAAAGTAGCAAGGGCCAGGTGGGGCTTTTGTGCAGCATGGCATCTGACTGGCCATCGGAGATTTGATTGGTTGGGCAGATTTTTTTTGCAGCTTGGCTGCAGCTGCCACTACAGCATAAGGATCTTTGCTCCGTGACTGAAGGGCAAGCTGTGGCACCTATTTTGTGGCTGCCCCCAACCCAGTGTGTGAGAATTTCAAAGGTGCCTGCAGGCTCAAAAAGGTTGGGGACCCTTGCTCTGGTGGATGCAAGCCACTATTATACCGCCCCAACTGCACTTGGGGGCAAACCCTGTTTAAAAGCCAATAGGCAGTCTTGGAATTGGTTCAGGCATTTAAAAGAAGCTGCTTTCAGCTGGTGCATCCTGGTTGTCCTTCACGTGTAACATAAAATAAATGAGCCCAGGTGCTTCCTTGGTTCCAAGCCCTGGTTTCTGCCATTGGAACAGCACAAGACTATTCAGCTGCTCTGTTTGTGGGAATCCCTTCTGGATAGGTGCTGGAGTGCTACCCAGTGGCAGCTATGCAGGTGGATGGCCAGGCTGTATTCTGGGTGACAACCCGGAAAAGCTTTTCTACCTGTAAACAAACCTTTACCTCAGATAGTTTCAGAGGGTAGCTGTGTTGATCTGCAGTAGAACAGTTAGATTGGAGTCCAGTAGCACTTGAGAGACTAACAAGATTTTGGGGGCATCAGCTTTCATCAGACACTGGTAGGAAGGGAGATCTTGAGTCTTTTTATCCCAATCAGAAGGTGGGAGGGGTTATTTATCATATGGCAGAGTTACACATAGGAAACATACAATATAACCAAGTTGATCCAATGGGTATATAGACCGACTGGACAATCCCCCTAATATCTAGATATTCAGTCCACTGAATTGCAGCTGGGGAGAGTTCAAAGAGCTCCATCACATCTCCCTGGAAACCACGATACTCACATTCCTGTGACAGATGGAAAACAGTTTGGCGAGCTGCATCACGATTGCATTTGGGTCCTGGTATTTTGCCCCATTTAAATAACAGGTCTGCATAGCTGCCAAAGCCTGTTCGTATTCTATCAGGCGTCTTCCATACTTTACATGGCAAGTCAAATCCTGCGGGCCTCTCATTGGTGTTTATCAGGTTATACATATCAGGTGGAACTGACTGTATCCATGTTCGTAACCATTCCTTCCGTAGAACGAAATTTTGTGATCGTAGAATTTGTGCAGGTCTTATTGCCAGGTGTCAGGATCTTAGTCTGGATAGGCCCGCATCAGCCATGTCTTTGTGGATGGGCAGTCCTCTTGTTTTCATTGATCTTTCTGTATTCACAAAGAAGAGCATGTTGTCCTCGGAGATGCAGGGAAATGATGTGGCGTAATGTGGGTAGCCAACAGGTCGGAGTGGGTTTAATACATCTGCTGATGGTTCTCATTGTATTGAGTTGAATATCAAGTTTGTGGACATGGGGGCTGAAGCACCATATTCTGCAGTACTATACACCATCTCCAAAGCGGAGCATTTAAAGTGTTGTAGCAGACACACCCCAAGTTGTACCACATAATTTTGGGGAAATGTTTTTGTGTGGAGGTATTTTCGCTGCTACATTGGTAATATGGTGTTTATAGCTCAGGGTCCTGTCCAGGGTAATGCCAAGGTACTTAGGTGTATGGTTGTGTGTAAGTTGACTGCCATTAAGGTAGACATTCAGTTCACGGTTAGCAAGATTGTTATTAAGAACATAAGAGAAGCCAATGTTGGATCAGGCCAATGGCCCATCCAGTCCAACACTCTGTCACAGTTGAGGTGGAAACAGGAGCATTCCGGTTTTTCCTGGACTTGGGATAAGCCACCACTTATCCAAGTGTTGTGTTGAGGTCTGTTTACCCATTCCTAATCTAACCTTTTCTCTCTGAAAGACCCCTGAAGGGAAGGCCAGGATTGTCAGTAAGGCTGCCCAGGGAATGTATAAGGTGAAAAGAAAGATGTTCTGGCCTCTTGTTGTTGGCTACAGGTCTAAGGGAGGTCACACTGCCCCCTCCCCCCCCCCCCCCCCAGAAGAACAAGGCCTCAAGGGGAAGATCAGCCTGGGACAGGGTTCTGTGTCTCTTCACTGAAGTGAGCTGCTGTGGAAAACTCTTGTCTGGCAAGTGGGTGTAAATAAAATTCTTCAATTCTCTAATGTTTTCATCATGCAAAGGGCTTTTAGCGTGGTGTCATGGTTAAAAGCGGCAGATGTTAATCTGGAGAACCAGGTTTGATCCCCCACTCCTCCTCCACATGAAGCCTGCTAGGTAACCTTGGGTCAGTCACAGTTCTCTCAGAGCACTCTCAGCCCCACTTACCTCACAAGGCGCCTGTTGCGGGGAGAGGAAGGGAAGGCGATTACAAGACAGAAAAAAGCAGAGTATAAAAACCAGATCTTCTTAGAGTATTTATAGCGTGATGAGGGAGCAGAACTGCAGCTGTGTGTGATGGCGTGACTTGCCTATCACCATAGTGGAGATGAAGGCCCCAAATCTCACTCATCCCAGTCTAATATGGATGACACAGTGCTTATCTGTCCTGGTGAGGCAGATGCATTTTAAATGCATGCTTGCTGCTTATTGTAAAGGGAAATTTCCAGCATCCTTCACTCAGTGTGTGGCAAATTGCCACAGGTCCCATGGAAATAGTTTTAAATGGGACTATTTTGTTTTTTCCTAGATGATGTCAGGTTTGCAGCCTGGGTTACAAAGATAACGCAAGTTTCTAAGTGCTAAAGGGTATGGTTTGAGCTTCTCCTTGTTTGGCTTTTGTACTGAAGTACTGCTGTGGATGTGTTCCCAGCACTCTTTTAACAGGGAGCTTTCAGGCACACTAAGCAAAGAGCCAACAAGTGGAGGGAATAATTTAAGCAATCAGCATCTCTCATAACTTTTAATATGCTGCAGCCTTGTTAATTTAGAGCCCATTGGTGAACATGGAATGAATGTGCCTTGGTTTGGCTATTAGTTAGGGGAATTACATTTTGTCTGACAAAGGGAGCTTTGACTCTTGAAAGCTTATACCCTGACAACACTCTTATTGGTTGGTGCTACTCAACTGGAATCTAACTGTACTACTGCGGACCAACATGGCCACCTTCTAAAACTGACCATTTTGAGGCTAATCGATGTTCTAGTTAAACAAACAGCCTCAGTAGATGAGCAGGAGGGGTCAGTATTTGGGTATAGCTGTTACGGGCTTTAGGGCAGAGCGGGACATTTGACTCCTTACTAGACATTAAAGCTTTTCCCCATTAGCTGGAGTCAAGGTTTTGTTTTCCTCATTAGCAGCTGTGACCTGAATGATGCCTTCAACTACAGCACATGAATACTCACACTCTCTCTTAACAAGATATTTCTCAGGAAAGAGCTTTCATCACAGGGACTGGAGGCTGCGGCATGAGCTTTCGCTAGTCAAAACAACGCACAACAGGACAATTAGTGGAGAGAACAACACATATATGAAACACAGGTACAAACAGCAGCCTTCGACTACGGAGGCCCGAGTCACGCATGTTGCCAAGCTGGCATTTTTTTCATCTGCGCCACGCTCAGCAGTTGGCCTCTTTCCTGTGGCCCCCTGACCTAGCCATGGTAATGCACAGAACGCTCACCTCAAGGCTAGACTACTGCAATTCACTCTATGCTGGCCTGCCCTTGAGGCTGACCTGGAAGCTTCAGCTGATCCAGAATGCAGTGGCACGGGTCCTGATGGGAACATCACAGGAGGCACACATACAGCCTGTGCTGCGCCAGCTGCTCCGGCTTCCAGTGGAATTCCGCGTCAAGTTCAAGGTTCTGGTGTTGACCTTTAAGGCCTTGAGCCATCAGGGACCAATGCATCTGCAGGATTGTCTCCTCTGGTATGTCCCCAGGAGAGTGTTACGCTCTTCAGATAGCGATTGGCTGGTGGTCCCCGGCCCCAAAGATGTCTGGCTGTCTTCTATATTTGTTAAAGTTGCAGAAGTTCTGTCATTTCTCATGGGGACTCAAGGTGGATTACACAGAGTCAGTACAATTGACGGAAATGATGCATTCAGTAACTGGTGCATTAGGATTTTAGAAGTCTGTAACCAACCAGAAAGAACTGAAGCGTAGCGTAAATGTCAACATGACACATTAAGTGGTGCGGAAATCACGTAAAAGGATTCTACTTAAACTATACACACCAGTATAGGCCACAGTCCCTAATCATTTATCCAAGAAAGTGTGTAACCCATTTTGTACAGTGCAGTTCTTTTACCTGTGGAAAAAGCCCCTCTTGCATAATTCAATTCTGCATCGTTTGCAGAAGGCCAGGAGAGTGGGAGCCTTCCCGACCTCCTTGGGCAGGCCATTCCATAAGGTGGGAGCCACAATGGAGAAAGCCCTGTGTATGGGCAGTAGTTGACTTTGCCCAATGGTCAGTTGGCATCTGCTATCATCTGGTATATTTAGCTCCTGCCACTGTGCCTCTTCTCTGCCCCCTTTTTGGGTGGCACTTTGCTTTGCCCATGCTTCTTTTGTCTTTTGTTACACGTGTGGTGGGAGATGCTACTCGCGTTCCACATAGCAGCAATTGCCAGGTAGAAGGCAGACAAGGGAGCAGCTGTGGTTTCCCCTGGTGGTGGTGGTGGGGGGGGGCGACGGCTCATTCTCCCTAAGGGTTTGTCTGGGTCACAGCCAAAACCTGGAACTGACCCTGCAAAGCAGTTTGTGTAGTGAACGGAGCTCTTGACCACTGGTATTTCATAAATTAATAAACATGTTTCATTCTGGACTTCAATACACTGGTATTTTAATGATTACTATGAAGCATGCACTCTGGCAGGTATGCCCGGAAATAACATTCCTTGTCGTCAGGTGTACAAAGAACGGGCAGTTTGCCGGCTTTGTCAAATTACCGGGGGAGAAAAGAAACCCCCTTGACAGCAATTGGATTTGCAGAACTCCACAGGTGAAGGTTTTTGTTATCACTTGCTGACTGCAGGAGATTAGTTTGTATCTACAGGTCATTGGGTATTGTGCAAATGGCACTTTAGAAACATAAAGCTGAAAGGGGCCTCAAGGGATCATCTAGTCCACTCCCCCACACAATGCAGGAAATTCCCAGCCACTTCCCTCCCCTCCCTCAGTGACCCTTGCTCTATGCCCAGAGGATGGCAAAAAATCTCCAGGATCCCTTGGGCAATCTGGCTTGCAGGAAAATTCCTTCCTGACCTCAAAGTCACAATCAACATTACCTTGGGCATATAAGAAAGAGCCGCAAGAGCCAGGCATTCAATCATCCGTTTCCTGCCATTCCTCTCACGTCTGCCTAAATTTATAGAGAAAAAAATACCAGAGATAGGACTGCATTGCGTAACTGGAAGCTTGTAAACTTTTTCATGGGTTTTGCCCTTGAATTATTTACCTTGCTGAGAGTCACTTATGGACGCATTATATTGTATTATCTCGTAACCACAATCTATGATGGTATAGGAATTTGTTCCAATTGTTGACACTATAATGGCGAATGTACATTGTGGTTTATATTGTGGCGACTATTGTTATATGCAGGGCTTTTTTTGTAGAAAAAGCCCAGCAGGAACTCATTAACATAACAGGCCACACCCAACAGCAGAAACTCATTAGCATATTAGGCCACGCCCCTGACGGTGCAGCTTTCTCCCAGGATTGGCTTCCCCAGGTGCCCCGCAGCTTGCAAGGTGCCTGGGGAACCTGGGGGGGGGGGGAGACTGTAGGCGTGGCCAGCCGGAACTCCATTCCTGTGCGTTCCTGCTCAAAAATAGCCCTGGTTATATGTAAAACAGTTTGTTATTATATATATAAAACAGTTTGGTGTAGTGGTTAAGTGCACAGACTCTAATCTGGGAGAACCGGGTTTGATTCCCCACTCCTCCACTTGCAGCTGCTGGATGACCTTGGGCAAGCCATAGTTCTGTCACAGCTCCTTCTTAAAAGAGCAGTTCTTGAAAGAGTGCTCTCAGCCCCACCTACCTCACAGGGTTTTGTGGAGAGGGGAAGGGAAAGGCGTTTGTAAGCCGCTCTGAGACTCCAAGTGAAGGGCGGGGTGTAAATTCAATCTCTTCTTCTTCTAATAAGATTTTGATACTAATAAGACTTTGATACAGCTTTTGGAATATTGCAACAAAAGACCGAAACAAAATTACAACAACACAAGAAAAATATAAATTTTTGTATAAAAGTTTATTTAGTTTTGTTGGTGCTTTTTCATAGTTGGTTCTTTTTATTTTTGTATTATTCAGCTATTATCCTCTTTATTGCTTAAATTCATATTGAGTCATAGATTCAGCCTCTCTGTCAGATGGCTGTCTAGCCTCCAAAGAAGGAGAGTCCACTGGATTAGCCCGTGCGGACAACCCGATGCAGTTGTGAGTTATTCCTGTAGCACAGCAGTAGTGCAATACCCAGCAATGGGTGGATGCTGCTGTCAAAAGGAGTACAGGCCAGTTAAACAAACAAACAAAAAAGTTGGCAGCTCTCCTGCCTTTGCAACCAGAAACCCACCAAGCCAAAGGTACTCAATCAGCTAGCCATGTTTGCCCCCAGGGGGTCTATCAAGAAGTTAGCAGATTACAATAATGATCTGGTGAGCGTCCTGGAGCTTGGTGGGTTCTCAGTTGTGTGGTGATGCTTGAAGCTATTCTTCATTCACGTTTTCATAGCCAAGCTCAAGCACTGGACCTTGGGCCTGGAGCTATGAACCAGTGAGCCAAGTGGATAAAAATAAAGCAAGATTTCATTGAAAAGATGCCCTGACCTGCTGCAGGCATTGCTCCCCAGGGAGAATTTGTGTGCTGGAACGCTTTATTCTGCATGAGCAGCTAGGAATGGAATTCTTTGTCTCTGACAACGAGTCTGCAGGGGGTGCTCTGTGCATGCGGAGAGATGGCTTTGCTCTGATGATCTACTTGCTAGCCCCTCCGTGAGTGATGGAGGCATTTGGATCTCTTGATTCATCCCCAGTCTTCGCTCCTTAGGGTTGTGCTTTCTTCTTGTCATAGCACAGAAGGATTATAATAAATAAATGCCTGGCTGATAAATCAGAGAGGATTAAAAAAAAAAAATCATAATGGAGAATGAAAAACTCTCATTTCCCATGCAATCTACCCATTGGTTTGATCTTTTAAGGGATCTTTCGGTGTGAGGGAAACAAAGCAGGTACGGCTGCTGCTTTAAGGACTGCAGAGAAAAAGCTTTTAACACAATCCTGCAGACATTAGTCACAACAGAGCCCTGTTGAGATAAAGGAGCTGTAGAGTGGAAAAGCTTAAGGCTGCTGTCTTGTGCGCCTTGGAGTAAGCTCCATTGAACCCAGTGGGGTATTTCCAAGTATATAAATATTTAGGGTCAGCCTGTTAGTCCTAAGAGTTTTAACGAGGTATGTGAAGCCTGAATAGGTTTTTCCCAGAAGAGAGTCCCACCGTTTTCCAGTAGGGTTCCTCATGTGCCTGATCCCATGCAGGTTAACTTTGACAAAAGTCTCGCAGGTTTCAATGGCATTTCCTCCCAAACATAGGATTACAGCCTTGCCACATCAGGTCTACCCAGAAGTGAACCCCACTGTTTTTAATGGGACTTACTCCCAGGTTAAGAGCTGCATCTTTAATCATTGGATTGTGTCCAAGAGGTTGTTTTCCTTCACTGGTCTTTGTAAGAAGGTAAGAGACAAAAGTGGGGGTGGACTGGCCGTGTGACCTACAGGGGAAGTTCTCGGTGGGCTTGTTGCATAAATAAATTTTCAAGCCAAAATAAAATCAAAGCCACAGGGAGGAGGAAGGTTCATTTAATATTTAATGCAGGAAATATTAGGAAAACAAGTTAGGCCAAATTAGCTTTTCAAAAACTGACTGCTTTCTGAGCAATATCAGGAAGTACATGAAGTTTTATACCCAGAATGACACACTTTGAAAAATAATGCACAGAAACCATGATTGGTTACAAATGGCAGAGCGTCACTTGAATACAATGAATACGTTCATTGGTCAGTTACAGAAAAAGGTGTGACTACATGATATCTCAAATGTTTACTTAACCTAACCTCAATAATAATGATCAGGGATTCTTCTTACCCAAACAAAAGTTGTTGCTTTCTGATATGAGACTAAAAGCCCTCTTGACCCAGACAGTGCAGAGTTTTACCCCAAACAACTAAACCCATAAACTCTGCACTTCAAGCGAATGCTTCTATTGAAAAACTTATCTTCTGCTGTATTAATGTCACTACACTGAAAATCTGCTAAAGAGAAAACAAAGAAAAGAAACACCAAACAGCTAGACACCTTTCTGGTATCAGCCAGAAAGGCGCCTCTACCCTACTCAGGAGAGGCCTTACTATTTAATAGGCCTTTACTAAATCCTAATAAAATCTGAATATAAAAATCCATAAGAAAACCAGAAAGATATAAGAATATGAGTGATCTGAATTGCAGAAAATCATTATGTATTCTCATCCATGCTACTGGCTGATGCCTTGGAAGGTCAGTGGGAACCAGGAGCAAGAAGAGCCAAGTTCTAGTAGTTCTGCTAGCACTGCAGGGGCTGAACTGAGTGGCCCCCTACAGTGCTGGCTCAGCCATTCAGTTTGGCTCGCTCCTGGGCCATTTTGACTTCCCTGGGCAGAAGGTAGCTGTGATGATCACTAACAGTAATCTGCAGACAGTAGGAGTCACAAGCCATATGATGCCCCCCCCCCAAACGTAGCATCACAAAACAAGCAACTAACCAATCTAAGGCTACTATCTGCATGCTGTTTTAAAAAACAACGACACAATACAAACACACCCTAGCCTGGTCTTTTAAAGTATGGGAATTAGACAGAGAGCAGTGTTCTTTAGGCTTTGTAGATTGCCTTTATGAACATCAATAGAGATAGTAAATTTGAAATGTTCCCCCTTTTACTACTAGTTGTACTTTTCCCATGCAGTTCTTGCATGCTCAGCATTCCTTTGCCTTTCCCACTTGCTTCCTGCATAGCTGCGTTTAGCACTTCTCCCAGGGCAGAATTCTGCTGATCATAAAAGGCAGAGAAAGCTCTTATCTTGATACTGCTCATTCCTGACCTCCTTGCCCTGCATACTCCCCATCCCTCCCGCCTGCTTTAGGAGACAGTGGGGGCTGCAGATGGGGGGGGGGTAACATTTCTTTTTGTCCCATGGCTTTAAGGGCACCAAAGGCCTGGCTGCTTCCAGGCTCATCATCTAAAATAGGGCAGAACCATTGGAAAAATCACTCTTTCACTGTCATATGTTTGACCTGAGCTGGCAGTAGGCTGAATGGGAGGCTACACTGAAGCGAACAGGGAGGTTTTTTATTCAACAGTTCTTTATGCTACGTGGGGCTTTATTATGATTTTGATGTTGGCTTCCCAACAGTGGATTTATACTTGAAAGTTCATCACTTGAAGAAGCAGGTTGGTGGTAGAGTATCTGATTTGCATGCAGAAAGTCCCAGGTTCAATCCCAGCTGTCTCCATTTATCCAGATGGGGAAGCAGGTGATGTGAAAGACCCATGACCATGCGAGAGCAGCTGCTACTAGTAAGAGGTGACAACACTGTCACTGATAGACCGAAGATCTGACTCAGTAAAAGACAGCTTCATGTGTTCATACGTGATGTGGCCATCCCAGGAAGGGCTTCTTGTGGGTACTCAATGAAAATGCTGAGCAGTTTGGTTAGAATGGATAAAAGGAAGTACTTCTTCACCCAAAGAGTGATTAATACATGGAATTCACTGCCACAGGAGGTGGTGGTGGCTACAAGCATGGACGGCTTCAAGAGGGAATTACATATGGAGCAGAGAGGTCCATCAGTGGCTATTAGCCACAAGGTATAGATAGGACCTCTCGGTCTGGGGCAAGAGATGTTCTGTATTCTTGGTGCTTGGGGGGGGGGCAACAATGGGAGGGCTTCTAGTGTCCTGACCCCACTGGTGGACCTCCTGATGGCACCTGGTATTTTTGGCCACTGTGTGACAGAGTGTTGAACTGGATGGGCCATTGGCCTGATCCAACATTGGCTTCTCTTATGTTCTTATGTTCTGTGTCACTTCCCCTTAAGCACAATCATATCCAAATATTGTTATTTTGAAACTGGTGATCAGCATGATTCCTGGCCACGTGTGCCATCAGTTGGAGGAGGTCATATGAGCTGGTCCAATCCAGCACATCGACTTGCACATGAGAAACATTGTAAATGAACTTCACCAACCACATCAAAATGGACATGTGCTCATATATAATGGTATAACATCTACACCTGACTTGAGATCGAGGATCAGTTGTCAAGTGTGTCTGTGCGAGACCAAGAGGGAGAAAGTCTGCTCAAAGGGTGAGAAAGGCAGAAGTGGAACTTGGGGGAATAGATGAGATTCTTTGAAAAAGTTTCAATATGGAGGTTTGTTTCTTGAGCTTTACCCCACTAGCAGTTGGTGAGCGGGTTTTGGGAATCAAATCTCTCATTAGAAGATAACCCGAAAATTTCTAGCACCTGGTTACTCCACCATTTAAAAGTCTGAAATATCCCCCCCCCCCACACACACATCAATTACTGTAGACTTAAATTTTAAACACGATGGATGTTTCCCTTTGAGCCATTTGATACCTGGACTGAGAAGTTAACACATGTCCCTGTTTTGAACCAGACCTGATTCTGTTAAGACCCCACAGATCTAGTCCATACGATTGCCAAGCTGGTGATACTCTTGGCATGGTTGAGTGTATACTCTCCTTATACAAATAACACAATGTACAAAACGGGTGGGCCGTGCTGAGAAACTCTTCCTGTTACCCTTTCCATAGAGTCTTGTGCCACTAACAATTTTTTTGCCTCACAAAATCTGGTGTGCGCTACAGCCCAAATGCACTGGGGGGAATGATGCAACTCTTGACTTATACATACACCATCTTTTGCACGAAGTACCCATTCACAAGTTCCATTATGCATAGTGAGAAAGAGAGAGACACCTGGTAGGAAGAGAGAGAGGTAGTCACTGCTCCTCATTAAAAAGGTCTTGTGCGGGAGGCTTTGTGTGTAGCTTAACCTACAGCATATTTACTCTGATGTGAGCGACATGGAGTTCAGTTGGAAGCCCAAATAATGTGTCTAGAATTGCACTTTTTGTGAGATAAATACACATGCATGAATACATGAAGCTCATACTGCCTTATACTGAGTCAGACCCATTGGTCTATCAAGGTCAGTATTGTCTACTCTGACTGGCAGCAGTTCTCCCGGATCTTTCTCATCACCTGCTACCTTGTAACTGGAGATGCCAGGGACTGAACCTGGGACCTTCTGCATGTGAAGCAGAGGCTCTATCACTGAGACACGACTCCATCAAACGAAGAGTTCCAGGTATATGGAGCAATATGGCAGAGGGCGCCCAGAAGGGTGGGAGAAAAGAATTAAAGAGGCCAATAACACCTTTTTATACACTTAACCAAAGGAGCTTTGACACACAAGACCCTTCGTCTATCAAGGCCAGTACTGTCTACTCATACTGGCAGCGGCTCTCCAGAGTCCCAGGCTGAGGTCCTTCACTTCCCCTGCCACCTGATCCTTTTAACTGGGGATGCCAGGGGACTGAACCTGGCTGGGACCTTCTGCATGCCAAGCACCTGGTGTTTTTGGCCACTGTGTGACAGAGTGTTGGACAGGATGGGCCATTGGCCTGATCCAGCATTGGCTTCTCTTATGTTCTACCACTGAGTTACAGCCTCTCACAAAAGCTTATACCCCGGAAAATATTTTGGGTCATTAAGGTATTCCTGGATTAATTTTTTTTTCTTTTTAGATAGTCTTTCTTTTAAAAATAAATATTTGCTTGTTTCCTGTTTTCCCTTTGCTCAGACAATTCTGTTTCATTTGGGGTGGGGGAACAGGCTTTGGTCCTTCCTTGCTTCTTGATCCACCACAGATTGCTTTTAATAGCTTTTTTCCATAAAGAGCGAGTGGCTTAGCTAGTGTACTCCCAAGGACACTCCATAATTTTTTCTAGCATATTCTGTTCTGTTTTTTACATCCCTCTTTGCTCAGCAATGTATTTCTATTAGGTAAGGAACAGCATGAGCTGCTTACTCAATGCAGGCTTCATTTTTTAATTCTGACAACCTGATCCTGTGTATGCTGTTCCTAACCGTCTGAGCTGGTTCTGAGGACAACTAAGTATTTAACACACAGTCTTCACTCATTTGGAATCAACTTTATTCAACTCTTTAGGCATTCAAAGGTCCGTTTACTCACATTCCCTTTCCTGATGCTGATAGAAGCCTTAAAGTCCTTTGAGTGATACCTACTGTAAAAAGAGCTGAATCTACTTAGCTAAGATTACAAAACTGAGGGAGACAGTTTTCCCTGGGCAAATGTATCAAAGCAAGGGGAGGCTGTATAAACCAATCAGGAAGGCTACCCTTCACTAGCTGACCTTAAGGCTACTAAACTACATCACCCACAATTCTTATACACTTAAAGATGCAGTAAACAATTCACTATACTTTGCTATTCTGATCTCTGCCGGGGGCAGCACACTGCGCATGTTTCCTTGGAAGTAAGTTCCTAAAGGGTGGCTCCCACCAGCTTTCCTTTGGATAGTTTCTCCCCCCCCCCTCTTTCCACCAGTGTCCCCTTCAGACCTTTGAAAAGGCTATGCTCAGGATGGAAAGGAGAGATGTGTGTAGACAAAAAACGACATGGGACAAAGTGCTGCAGTGAGGAGGGCGAACAGGTGAGAGTGTTCCTCCTCTCTCGTGGCAGGGGAAGTTGATGTGGTCCAACCCACTGATTTCAATGGAACTAGCCCCCATGTAAATGTCTACCCTGGACAGTATCCTTTTTGGCGGTGACTGAGTATATGGTCTATTGACTCACCTAGGGTTACCAGATGTCATATTTTTAGAGGACATGTCTTCTTTTTTTTGAGTGTCCATCCTCTTTTGGGCTCTTTAAAAAAACGGATGAAAATGCCCTCTTTTGGGGTTAGGTGAGGGTTAGGAACATTCCAAGTTCGTAGCAATTATCACAGCTTAAATAGTAGGGTCATTTAAAATGAGATTTGTCATAGTGATCAGTTGTGTGAAATAGTCAGTTGGGAAATATGTCCTCTTTTCTGCTTTTCAGAATATGGGAACCCTAGATTCACCAGTTTTTAACAATGGCCAGGATCACTTGGCATGTTTCCACAGACAGAAGGATTTTCACTTTCTCACCTCCCTCTTCCTGCTGCAGCACCAACCCCCTCCCCCCCAATATTAGGGGGCATTTGAGGCTGCAGCGGGAAGTGAACTAGTTACTCTGACTATTATCATCATGGCTACCCATTTTGATCTATCTCCATAAAATAGCTTCAGTGCAGGTTGCAAAATCCTGCTTTCTGTGCCAAATTTACATTCGTTTTCAGAGTTTTTTTAAGGCACCAAATATACATGGCCCCTTTGTGATATCACCACCACCACCCATTATGGGAAAAAACACACTCAAGTGGGGTTTGGAAACAATTTCTGCAAAAGCAAAACAAATGCAGGAAATTCCTCTCCATTAGGAATACCCTGATAATCTGCCCTTTTTTTGTTACAATTCCCCAAAGATTTATTTTTTTAAACTAAAGTCTTTGTAAATGTTCCCTATGCTGGGAAATTGAATGGCTGGTGATTATTTTAACTAAACAAAGCATGGGAGTTTACTCCACAGGAGATTTCCTCCTCTGCTCACACTGGGTTTCAATAATAACTGTGTTCGAAGCAAGATGACACGAAGATTATGGGGAGGGGTTGCTGAGAGGCCAGATTTGCCCTTGTCCCCGTGAATGTTCCCCCTCCTATGCAGGGCTTTCTTGAGAGGATAATATTCTTATCGTTTGCAGCTTCTTCTTCCAGATCATCTTATCTTCCAGCTGCATTAAAAGGAAAGCTAAATTTTGCTCTGTGTTTAATGTTGCAGTGCTGGCACACTCTAACCTTGGTTTTCAGAAAGCTTCAGGCTCTAAATCTGGGTAGTCAGATTTTGGTTAGGCCTGTTACAGGTAGAATACATAGAAATAAACAGGTGAATTTAGGCTGTGATCACACACACTAAAGAATCCACTTTCAATCCATTTTCAGTGCACTTTCCAATGGGATTTTGCCAATTCACACAGGCCCATTCTGCATCTAGCATTCGCGCCATTGTTTTACCAAATCCACACTGGAACAGAAAAAGATGCAGCTCAAAAACACATTCAGATACCCCAGGCCAACACCGTACTGACTGCAAAGTCACCCCTGAATAGCCATAAAATGGCCATAAATCTATGCAGACAGTAACCATAAAACCGAGAGATCACAGTGAAAGCAGCATACAATCTGACAATCAATCAAAGTGAAAGTGGCATGCAACGTAGAGGGGGATTTCTGTTCCAATGTGGATTTGGTAAAACAGTGGAGTGAATGCTAGATGCAGAATGGGCCACAGTCTGTCTGCAACAGCAGAAAAGAGCAAGAGTCCAGTAGCAACTTAAAGACTAACAAAAATTGGGAGTCATTCATGAAAGCTTATACCACACAACACATTTTGTTAGTCTTTAAGGTGCTACAGGACTCTTGCTCTTTTCTACTGAAGCTAGGGCTGCCAAGTCAGCCCAGGGGGCGGGGGATCCCAAGCTACAGGGGTTCCCAATCCGCCGGCCGGCATTTGGCCGGCGGGGGGAACCCCGCCCCAGAAGTCGTCCGGTGAGGACGACTTCCCCCGTGTAATGACGTCACCCGGAGGTGACGCCATCACGTTGAGGGCGTTGCCCGGGCAACGCCCCCAACGTGATGACAACACCTCCGGGTGACGTCATTACGTCGCCGTGGCGCGCGCGCAAAGTGCACACACCAGAAGAGCTCCCAGGGGGAGAACAACTCCCCCCCGCCGGTAAGTCGCCGGTACTTGGCAGCTCTAACTGAAGCTCTTTTGTTTGTGCTACCAGTAGGAATAAGGTAAGAGTCTATCCTGATCCCCCCCCCAACTCCTTGAAGTTCTGATCACCCCCCTGTTTGATATTTTTAGTAAGCACTTTTGTAGATTTTCAAATCTACTTCTGTTAGGCATGTGAGCTAGAAGCCTGTGGAGCAGAGGTAAACTGAAAGCTGATTTTCTCAGGGTTCCAAATTGTTTCTCCAGATACCAAATTCTAATTTTTCAGCATGTGATTACTAGAACAGCATTTTTTTTAACTGGTTCCTCTAGCTGACCCTTCTTATTCTCAGTTTGAGCTGCAAGTCATTATCAGGTGAAGTTATTCAATTCCCTGCCATGTAAAGCTTCAACTGGCAATTTCCACTAATTGAACATCTGTCGAAGGGACGGGACATTTCATTCATTCATTCATTCATAAATTCGACTTTTAGACTGCCTTCCCCTGTGCACAGGGCTCAGCGTGGTGAACAACAATTCAATAAATACATTCAAAGTCAAATTAAAATCAATTTAACAATTACAGCATATACATTCATCAGTCAGTTAAAAACAATTAGTCAAAGCAATGCAAAGAATTTCAATTTCAGATGGCGCTTACAAACTCTATGGGAGTAAGGAGTGAAAGAAGGCTGAATGGAGACCGTTGCTGACCTCAGCGGCGGAACATCTCTGCCTTACAGGCCTCACGAAACTGCATTAGGTCCCACAGGACGCAGATGTCATTTGGCAGAGAGTTCCACCAGGTCGGGGCCAGGGCCAAAAAAGCCCAGGACCTGGTTGAAAACAGCCAGATGTTTTTCTATCCAGGGATCATCAGAAGATTCTTCTCCCCAGAGCATAATGGTCTTCAGGGGGTATATCAGGAGAAAACTCTGTTCTGTTTTCTCCCTGTCCAGCTGGCACCTTACCTGCATGGCCTGTAGACTGAATTTGCTGGTCACAGTGCAGCACAGCATTAATTAATTAAGACGTTTATAGCTGATTCCCCCTCTCAATTTGGACTCAAAGTAACTTGCATCTTTTTCACCACCTCCATTTTATCCACACACACAAAACCCTGTGAGATAGGTTAGCTCAGGGGTGTCAAACATGTGGCTCACGGGCTGGATCGGGCCCCCAGAGGGCTTTTATCAGGCTCGCAAGGCACTGGCTGTCTCCTGCTTCTTCTTGCAGTTCTGCTGCTGCTGCATCATAGCTTGCTTTCCCAGACTCTCTCAATCGCCCAGGAGAGATAAATAGGCAAGCTTCGGCTCCCCCTCCCAGATGGCTACAGCACAGACATTTTGATGCAATAATTCAGAGCAAGAACTGTCAGTTATCAGAGACTGTTAAATAACAAATATTGCAAGAATGCTAATGTTTCAAGCATGTTTTTATTTCAAGTTATTTTATTTATTATTTATTTATTTAATTCCATTTCTAGGCCGCTCTCCCCGCCTTTAAAAAAAACCTTTGAGTTTGTGTCCTTTATAAAGTTTATATCTCCACTACCTGGCATTACATTTTATGACACACTTGGCCCGGCCCGACAAAGTCCAATTTATGTCAAATCCAGCCATCCATAACAAATTAGTTCGACACCCCTGGGTTAGGTCATGGGTTCCTAACCTGTTTGAGCCTGTAGGCGCCAATAGCCAATCAGAAGGCTTGCTGGGTGCCAGGAAAAGTGTCATTGGACACCATGGTCCCCACAGACACTTCACTGGGGACCCCTGGGTTAGGTTGAGAGTGACTGGCTGAATTCTTTTTGGTTCTCTTATGTATCTGGTCAATGAGTGTACTAATAAACTACTACTAGAAGGTCACCCAGGGAGTTTCCATGGCAGAGTGAGATCTTAGTCCAACTGCTACACTACTCTGGCTTTCTTAAGAAACCTTAACCCCACTGACCGCAAAGTCATGTTTTGAATTCCATTTCTAAGTGCACATCTAGTAATAAAAGTCAGGCAAAAAACAAATTCCACATTGAAATTTCTATAAATAGCTGGTAATGGTGAGCCCTGTATTGTTTTCTGTGAATTCCTTTGACACTTTCCCCCTCTCTCACAACATGAGAACCGACTCAGGGATTTCCCTTTCCCTCCCCAATTATCTACAGAGATAACAAGGAGGAATTACTGCTGTTCAGAGGTGCAGTAATGCAATTTCTGGGCTATAATGCCAATTACTCTTGCTCACTTAACATGTTATTAAAAAGTTCTTAGTTCTTTTAGAATGTAATTATTTAAAGTCTGGTGACCCCATTTGTCATTGACATCTTTCCTTTGACTGTTTTCTTTAAGGCTCTTCCAGCCAGACAGTATTGAGGGGAAACGGTGTAGTTTGCAAATGAAACATACTTTGGTTTTATTCACTCTTTAGCCAGAAATTTGGGGGTCTGAGGGCAAATTATGAGAGCGGTAAAGCAGAGCACGGTTACTGTCGGTCAGTAAATACATATTATAAGAAGTCTGCTGTCTTTAAAGTTACTTACAGTGTGTGCACATGAAAGCTTATATCCAGAATAAAACTTTGTTGGTCTTAAAGGTGCTGCTGGACTCAGAGCAATCCTAAGCACGTATACTCAGACGTAAATCAAACTAAGTTCAATGGGACTTATTCCCTAGTAAGTGGTCTTAAGACTACATCTAAACATGGCCATCCTGAGCAGTTACGGTACATCATTCTAAACCCATTGACCTCAACAGGACGTGGTCATGGCCACCAACTTGGAAGGCTTTAAAAGGGGAATGGACAAATTCATGGAGGACTGGGCTATCAATGGCTCCTAATCATGATGGTTATCTACTCCCTCCTGTGCCAGGGGTAGTATAACTCTTTAAATCTCTTTGAGGGTAAAGCGAATGCCATTTCTTAAAAGATAAACTGGATGCTGCCCTGTGGATTCTCACTCTCGTTTTCTGTATATTTAAAATGATTATGAATGAATTTTGGTGTTGCACTAACCTTTCCCCGTCACGAAGTGCTAAAGAATTTCTAATTGAACTCACTTTAAGTTGAATCATTTGTGCATGCTCAGAAAAAGACAGCTTGATTTCTCATTAGGGTTACAGTTCTCTCACATATTTTCAAATGTGCATAACTTATGAATGTTGAGCTAAATTGGGTAGCTGGGAAGGAAGGGAAACTGCCAGGTGGCAAAACAAAACAACCCCCCCCCCCACTTATACCAGTTTTCACTTTTCCCAAGTGGCAACCATATTTGCTTCATAGGTGTTGGCATTTGCTCTTGGCTAACGTGGTCAAAAGGGGCTGCAGTGGCTCAAGTGGTTAAGATGCTGAACTGCAGACCGGGAGATCAGTAGTTCAGCAGTTTGAGACCCAAGTGCTGCCTGACGGAGTGAGCTCCTGTCTCTGGTCCTAGCTCCTGCCAACCTAGCAGTTCGAAAGCAAGAAATTGCAAGTAGATAAATAGGTACCACTTCGGTGGGAAGGTAACAGCGTTCCATGCACCTCGGCATCTAGTTATGCCAGCCTCATGACCTCGGAAATGTCTTTGGACAGCACTGGCTGTTCGGCTTGGAAACGGAGATGAGCACCGTATCCCTAGAGTCGTATTCGACTGGCTTTTGAGCAAAGGAAATCTTTACCTTTACCTTAATGTGGTCAACAAGGCCACAATCTATTGCAAGATTTCAGGAAATGAATTCCAAGTGTATTTTGATTGGCACCTATGGCTTTTATCCTCAGAGAGCTAATTTATGGAGAGAAATGGCTTGGTGATATTTTGCATAGATGGTATTCATGGTAATCAGAAAACTTTTCTGAAAACTGTCAGAAGGATCAGTTACTACCCTTACTACGCAATCTAAGCAGTCTCACATCATTCTAAGCTCATTGTAACTCTGTTTAGAATTACACTGTTAAGAATCCAGTAGGGCTGATGAGTGGGGATATTTCATGCGTGAATAGCAGGGAGGGATGCTGCTCAGTTAGCTCAGAATAATAATCCTGCAGCAAAAAACATCTAGTATAGTTTTATAGCCATTTCCTGGATGGTCCAGGCTAGACTGATCTCATCAGACCTAGAGATGTCATGGATTGGGGGGGGGGGGGGACAGGAAAAAATGGGAGGAAAAAAAGTGGCCCCCTGGTTTTTTTCTTTCCAGAATTGAAAATTTTGGGGAGTACTGAAAAAAACTCCTATGAAATATATTCTCTTTTAGAATGAGTGAAATGTTTTTAAAGGCAAGGTGGGCATGCTGTAGAAATATATAGCTCTTACATCAAAGATTCATCTCTGCACCTAGAAGAAGACCTAATCTTCAGGAGGGGGGGGCATGCAGAGCTTTCACTGCTTCTCAACAGTTGCATGCATTCTGTGGCGGCTTTGACCTGCGGTGGTTGACCTTTTAACTTGTCCCTCAAACCACTGTGACACATTTACCCACAGACTGGGTAAAAGGTTAAGTTATTGCCCTACCTTGCAGGAGGGAGAAAAAAAAACAGAAGAAGGTGGGGCAGTGCCCCCAACTAAACGTTTCATGAAGAATTTTGCTCTCTCTGGCCAGATAGCAAAAATTAAGGTACATGTCCTAAGATAGCATAGGGTGCATCAACTTGCAGTTTTCCCTCAAGTATTCGGTATTTTTGCAGTTTTGCTTGTATAATCTTAAATCATTTATAACTTTTAAATCCCATAAAATATCAAATTGTGCAATTTTATATGCTAAATAAATCATATATAAGCATTTTATGTTGCTAAAGTGGTAAAATTAGTCTAGGTTTGAAAGAACAGTAAGTATTGCATATATTTCAATTTCTTCCAAAATTTCTGGGTTTTTTTCTGGAAAAAGAATCTCCCCCACCCCGGTGGCTTCAACATTTCTGGAAATTTTACATCTCTACTCAGATCTCAGAAGCCAAGCAGGGCCAGTCCTGGGTAGTACTTGGATGGGAGATCACCAAGGAAGGACCACTAAGTCCAGGGTTGCTGTACAGAGGCAGGCAACAGCAAACCACTTCTGTTCATCTCTTACCTTGAAAACTGTCGGGTTGCTATAAGTCGGCACTTTCCACCACCATAGTTTTATAAACTAACATCCACCAAGGCTAGAGCAAGCCATATGTCTGCTCTGTGGATATGATCCACATTTTTTACCTCTAGCTATTATTATTATTATTATTATTATTATTATTATTATTATTTTCATTATACAAAACTTACATAAAATACAAAGAACAAAACTTACAATTATACTTTTGCTTTCTTCTAATATAAGTAACATATAAGTATTTTAAAAGAAAATCATTTCTTGATAAGCAGGGTCTGTTGGCAAAATACTTTTTTCTTTAAGATAACTTATGATTAGAAACCAAGTATATACTATTTTTTTCTGATATTGAGGCGGAGAACTATTACATACAGTATAAGACAGTTTAGACAATATAAAATATTCCCATAATTTCTCAAGCCAAGCTTGTTTAGATGGAAGTGAGTTATCTATCCATTTTAAAGCTACAAGATTTTTAGCTACCGATAATAATATAGAAATTCCTTCTATATTTCCTTGCAAAATGTTTGGGGACTTCCAATGTTCTAACAAGATTACCTCTGGGCAGGGCTTTTTTTCTAGAAAAAGCCCAGAAGGAACTCATTAGCATAATAGGCCACACCCAACAGCAGAAGCTCATTAGCATAATAGGCCACACCTCTGACAGCACAGCTTATTAGCATTAGGCCACACCCCCATGTTACCAGAAGAGTGGTCATCCAGCCACACCCACCTTTTGCTTCTTATTCTGTTTACCTTGTTTGTTGTCAAAACCCAGGGCTTTTTTTGTAGCAGGAATTAATTTGCATGTTAGGCCACATACCCCGAATGTAGCCAATCCTAATGAATTTCTGCTGTTGGGTGCAGCCTATTATGCTAATGAGTTCCTGCTGGGTGTGGCCAACTCAGGAGCCAGCCGGAACTCCATTATTGTGCGTTCCTGCCCCAAAATAGCCGTGCCTCTGGGGACATAGGTAACCGAATTGATGTAATCTCGTGTGCAGTTTGTATTATTTGTGCTCTAAAGGTTTGAATATGCGAGCAACTCCACCAACAGTGTAAAAAGTCTGCAAATTGACCACATTTCCTACAATTTGGTGAGTATTTCTTATTTATCCTATTTGAAATAGAAGGTGGTATATACCATCGTGTCATCAATTTTATTGCTTGGATTTTTACTACACTTATTTTTGATGTCAAACTTGGAGATTTCCAGATTGAGATCCACTCTTCCTCTGTAAATGTAATGCCTAAATCTGAATTCCATTGTTTCTGATATAATACTTCTTTATCTTCATCAATTGAGTTTAAGATTTGATCAATCTTAGTGATCAAGCCTGGGGTTTGTTCTTTAAAATCTTTTAGCATAATTTCAAATGGTGTCAGTTGTCTTTTTCTTGTTTGTTTCAACTGGGAGGATTCCAAGAGATGTTTGATTTGTAGATATCTATACCAATGTATTTTATTTTTGATTTTCTGTTCTAAGTTTGTTTTTGCTATTATTATGTCTTTTTCTAGAAAATGTCCTATTCTTGTAAAACCAGCCTGCTGTAAAATATGAAAATCGGTAGGGGAATGGCCTGGTTCAAACCACATTTGATGTAGGTACGATGCCTGTGTAGAAATGCCTGGTGCCAATAAGTTTTTACGTTTCTTCCATATATTTTGAGAGTGTGTTAAATTGTTAAGTTGTATGGTTTTTAAAGTTTTTATCAGTTTTTCATTCCATATTAAATCATATAATGGAATATATGTACGTGTACTTATCTCAATTTGAAGCTATGTAGGAGGAATGTTCGCTGTAGCAGCTTGAAACAATGCAGCTAATTGTGAAGCTTCATAGTAATTTTTTAAATTAGGAAGATCTATACTGCCTCTAGATGCTGGTCTAAGGAGGGTTTTATAACATATCCTTGGTTTTTTATAATTCCAAAAAAATTTGTTTAATTCAGATTGCCATCTTTTTAGGGTTGTTTCAGACATTTTTATCGGAAGAGTCCTAAATAGAAATAAATATTTGGGTATTATAAAGCTCTTAAGTAAATGCAATCTATCTGTCCAACTCCATGTTTTTGTAGACCATTCCTTTAGCTTGATCTTAATTTCACTGTTTAATTTTTTGTAATTATATTCATATAATTGTTCAGGATTTGATGTTCTAAAGATACCTAAATATCTCCATGGTTTGTTGGGACAAGTAAAGCTATATTTCTTTATTAAAACATCTATTTGTATTTGGTCAATGTTAATTGGGTGCATTAAAGATTTATCTTTACTGAATTTAAGGCCTGAAATTACACCAAAGTCTTCGATTCTTATATTCAACTCTTCTAAAGAGGTGAGAGGATTACTGTATTTTCTGGCGTATAAGACTACTTTTTAACCCAGGAAAATCTTCTCAAAAGTCGGGGGTTGTCTTATACGCCGGGTGTCGTCTTATAGGGCAGGTGGTGAAACTTCCAAGCCGGACTGGAGAATCTGCGGTTACCCCATCCCTACCACGTCCACAGCTCGGCCGACGGAGGGGAACAAGGGGGCAACCAAAGGGAAGGGCACTGTGCAGACCTCCAGCCAAAGGGCGCCTTCTGAAAGATGGCGCGCGGGGCTTAGTGAGGCGGGACTAGGCAGGGCCCCCCCTGGGAAATGAAGCGGCTGCTACTTGCGCTGGCAGCGGCCGCGGGAAGAGAGGCCTCGGGCCGCTTGCACTGCCGTGGGGAGGGAAACCTCGCATCGCTCGTGGCGGCCGCGGCGAGGTCTTGTGCTGCTCGTGCTATTGCCGGCCGCGGGGAAGGAAGCCTTGCGCCGCTTGTGGTGGTGAGGCCCTGCGCCGCTTGCGCCGGCTGCGGTGAGGCCCCATGGCTGGGGGTGGCGCAAGTGGCGTGAGGCCTCCCTTACCAAGGCCAGCGGCGGCGCAAGCAGCAGCCGTTTCATTTCTCAGGGGGGCTCACACAGCTGCCGTCTGTGGGGAAGGAAGCCCCCACGCCGCTCATGGGGAGGCCCCGCACTGCTCACAGTGGCTGCAGGGAGGTGTTGTGCTGGCGCACAACCCCCCCCCCCCGGGAATTTAAAAAGACGACGCCCCTGGTGTGAGCTAGCTTACAGTTTCTTAGCCTCCGGCGTCCACAGAGCCGCTTGAGAGAGAAGGACTAACTGAAGGTCTGGTGCTGTATTTGGTGTGCATTGGAAGAGGGGTAGTCTTATACGGCGAGTATATCCCAAACTCTATATTTTGACTGGAAAAATTGGGGGTCGTCTTATACACCCAGTCGTCTTATACGCTGGAAAATACGGTAGATAAGTATAGTACGATATCATCAGCATAAAATGATATTTTATGTTCTTCTTGTCCTATCCTTATTTCATTGACATTATTATTCTTTCTAATTAGTTCTGCCAGTGGCTCTATTGCTAAAATAAAAAGCAAGGGTGACATAGGGCAGCCCTGACGAGTCCCTCTCTGTAAATGTATTTCTTTAGAGTAGGTACTATTTATTTTTATTTTGGTGGACGGTTGATTATACAAAGCTTGTATTGCCCTTTGGAAGTTTGGGCCAAAGCCCATTATTTCAATTAACTTTTGTAGATATTTTATGTTAATGCTATCAAAAGCCTTCTCCAAGTCTAATGACAGGAGAAGGACTTCTAGTTTATTTGTTTTACAGTAGTTAATTATGTCTATTAATTTTCTGGTGTTATCTGTAATTGACCTATTTGGAAGGAAGCCTGTTTGGTCATTGCTAATATAGTCTGGTAAAAAAATTTCAAACTACTTCTAGCTGATAGACTTTCAAAAGAATTTTATTGCAACCTTTGCTGCCTTAATGAAAAGGTAATTCTGCTACCTCAGGTTCTGAAGATTAGTTCCTCTCTTTCATTGCTAGAAAGCAAAACCAGTAGCAGAGAGCTTCCAAGTGCACTTTTGTCTGTTTTTCTTTGTACCTCAAAATAGCCAATTTGGACTTCTTCCCATTTTCAATAGACAATTTCTCACCTCAGTTGATTTTAACAGAAGTCAGGTTTCTCTTCCTTTACACCAACAGTAGCTCAGACATACATCACCTGTGTGATGTGTTCCATTAAATGAGAAAGCGAAACTTAAGAATGAATGGACAAAACTTTGCTACATATATTTACTGCTGTGTGTGCCGCTAGTGAAGCCAACCCTGTATTAATGAGCCAGCAACATGTGTCTCTTGCAAAGGTCAAAGATGGTTTGCATAGTATCTGAAAGTGGTATGGAATTCCAAGTGGGAGAGGGTGCTTGGTTTACCCTATAGAGTTACATGAGTTAATCTCTGCATCAAAGATAAGGCTCTTTGCTGCAGAGATATGTAGCTCTATATGCTCAGAATTAAACTGTTAGTAGGCTGGCCAATCTAGTGGGACAAACCCGAGGACACTGGATTCTAGCTGATCTTAAAATAAAGGTGACAGAAAATGAAAGTGGACCAGCTGCCCTTTCCCTGAAGTTTCTGCAGATATTTCACAGGAACTGCTGATAACCTTGATCCATATTGTGTTTCCTTGAGCAGCAGCCAGTTTCCTGGAGGACCCCGTTAAGATGTGGATGAGGGACCACACCTTATTCTTCACTCCATCAAACCAGCATGTTCTACTGCCACTTCCCTCATGCCTTTATGTTGACAGTCATGAGCTAGGAACAGAGATGCCAGCCTCCAGGTGGGACCTGGGGATCCTCCAGAATTACAGCTCATCTCCAGACTACGGAGATCTGTCCCCCTGAAGAAGATCAATTATTTGAAGGGTGGACTCTATTCTGGGTTCCAGATCAGAGAGGATTAAGTCTATTTCATAGGCGTCAACTACGGGGGGGCCTCGAGCCCCCCCCCTGAAATTTCTGGGGGGGGCTCAGCCTCCCCCAGCAAAACGGAGCGTCCACCAGGCCCACTTGCTCACTTGCCTGCCCGCCCACTGGCCAGCCAGCCGGCTGCTGCTGCTGCCGCCTCTGCCTCTCTCCCCCTTCCGGGTCTGGCCTGGCCTGGCCTGGCCTGGCCACTCCTGCCTCCGTGGGGCCAGCTGGGCAAATGCCCAGCGAGCTGGTATCACCCGGAAGTGATGCCAGCATGCTGGGCACGTTGCCGGGGCGACGCTCTAGCAATCGCCCCAAAACTCTATAGTCACACAAGAGCCCCCCTCCCCCCCCCGGATTTTAAAAGTTGACGCCTCTGGTCTATTTTACCAGACAGTGCCATCTCACAGTCCAAGAAAGCAACTCAGAGGAAAAAAATGGTTTTTATTTTACTGCAGAAAGGTTCAGGGGTTAGAACTCACGTTCCTTTAGTAGGCAGGATAATACAGCTCATCTTGCTTGAGGGCAGAGTCTGTTTCTCAGATCTTGCAGTAGAAAGGAATGGCTTTTCATGCATCTTCTTGCCAGTAAAGAGGCAGAGCAAGGAAACAAGAAGAGACTTTTCATGGGCTTGCAAAACTGAAGGAAAGAGGCTTATCTATACCAATAGTGAGCTATTTTAGATCATGTGAGCAAAAGAGTCCTTGAACTACATATCCCATGGTCTTAAAGGAAAAGGGCTCATTTCCCGGCTCTAAAGCAATCTGCTAGCTACATATTCTGCTGTGGGCTGTATAGTGTCTATGGCATTGTAGCCCACTGAAGTTCCTGTCCTCCCCAGGCTTCACTTCAGATTACAGGCTCATGGACAGTTAACCCAATACAAACACAGTATATACCATGAGATGGCAACCAGTATAAACAGACTCTTCTTGAAAGTCACTAATGAATAATACACTGGTGCTCAATGTAACATATGATCCTTGTTGTTTGTATCAATACAACAAATTACAACTTAGTCTATTTCTTACAATCACCAAAAATAACAAATAACAGCATGTACTTTTGTTCCATACAACTTTGTGAAAGATTTTACAGCATATACTTTTGCTTAGTACAGCTTGTGAAAGATTCTGGCAGGGTCCCGGTTTAGTTTCAGCCCATTTCTTTATCTTTATCAAAAGAATCCTCACTGTATACAATGCAAACATACAAAAACACAAAAGAGTCACAAAACACTCAGCAAACATACAATGGAGATACAAATAATCTCTTCTTAATCATTTACTCACCACTTAAAGACTTAATGAATGGAAGACTTCTGTAATACTTCTACTGCTCCTGTTTCTCCCCAGGCTTCACCCATAAAGAGCCAGTTTGGTGTAGTGGTTAAGTGCACGGACTCTAATCTGGGAGAACTGGGTTTGATTACCCACTCCTCCACTTGCACCTGTTGGATGACCTTGGGCAAGCCATAGTTCTGGCACAGCTGTTCTTGAAAAAGAGCAGTTTCTGTCAGAGCTCTCTCAGCCCCACCTACCTCACAGGGTGTCTGTTGTGGGGAGGGGAAGGGAAAGGAGTTTGTAAGCCGCTCTGAGACTCCTTCAGGTAGTGAAAGGCGGGGTATAAATCCATTCTTCTTCTTCTACTGCTCCTGTTTCTTCCCAGGCTTCACCCACAAATCTCCAGGGGTTTCCCAATCTGGAGCTGGCAACCCTACTCCCTATTCCCCGCTGGTAGCCAGGGGGGACCTGCCATTCCTAGCTAAGAAGCGTTCCCCAGTTGGCTGGATGTTGGTGAAGGATTACAGTTGCAAATGCCTCCTCTAGCCATAATAAAGACAGATCCTATCAAGTCAGTAGCTTGTTTAAATATGGTAAATTCTGTTTGGAATTTCAAGTCTTTGAAAATATGTGTTCTTTTCTCTTTCTCATCTCTAGAATTCAGAGGACTTTACAAAATGATTCAAAAATAAAGCTGTAAGCATATGAAAAGCGCTATGAGAGATAGACCACTCGTGTTTTCCTGGGAGAACAAAGGACATGTAAGAGCAAAATGCTTCCTCTGGATGGAAAGCAAAGGAGCCTCAGACTTGGAAAGGGCTTGTCCTTCAAAATAAAATGAAGCCTGCAATCCTATGCATGTTTACTGGGGAGTAAGACCCACCAAATACAATAAGGGTTACCTCTGTTTGATGAATTAGGCGGCAGTTGTTTTCTTAGAAGGAGGGAAAACACACATTTCCCACTTGTCCACAAAGAACCACCACAAGTGTGCGTCAAACCACATTTCTGGAGTTCACATGTCTGGGGTTCACACTTTGCATCCACACATTTAAAACAGTCTTTCTCTTTTTCAAATGTGCAAGACAGCAGACAAACTAAAAAATGCTTTTAAGTAGCATATGTGAATTTGGGTTTGGTGGAATGCAGTTTCATCATACCGTTCAGTCCTTAATCATTTATCTGCGGTGGGCGATATGCTCTCAATAAAAATGTTGTACCTTCCTAAGCCTTATTTAAAAATCCAATTTAAAGGCCTTTCCTAACACACAAAGGCCTTTTTGTTTCATTGCCATCTGGTCTTTCCCTCTCTCTCCCCCTTTTAATTGTAATTTTCTATCCAGGGCACCTCATAATTCAACAGATGGAGATTTCAAAAAGGCAAGGGCAGGTGCCTTAATACATGACCAAATTCGGTCAGCTTTAGAACTTTTGTTTCCTAAGTCAGTCAGATGTGAACAGGGACTCCTAATACCTGCACTCAGATATTCTCCTGAGCTAGACTGCATCCTGTGGCATAGGACCGCCTTATCTGCTTGTTCTCTGTTTGTTTTATTATTGCTTTGAGCAGATAAATTCATATTGAATGGGATGTATGAGAAAACAAGAAGCATATCTGCTGAACATTTTCCTGCTAACTGCAAGCAGAGAGACGGGATGCTTAAAAAACAGCAGTGCAACCAATGTCCATATCTCTGAGAATAAAACTTTGGCATTCTCCTGACAATATGGTCACACTTCAAACTGCCATCTTTGAGGAGTCAATGAAGCTTGTTTTGGGCAAGCACCAATTAAATGGGGCTGGATGATACAGGAAGCCCCCTCCCCCTTGGCCAAAGCCTGATTCAAGAATGGCAAGAGTCCAACTTTCCATTTGTGTATAGTTTAACTGGCTTTGATTACGCCTTTCAGGGACAGCTTTAGAAGGCAGCCATGTACGGCAGTCACCTCAGGTGGCAGATCTGGGTGTGTGTGTGGCAAACTTCCATCCTGCTTGCTGCCAGCTGCCCACTGATTACCTTCACCAGGGAGGCGGGGGCGGGGGTTAATCTTTCTTATTTCCTCACTTCCCAAGGCCTCTTTGAAAGCAGCATGTTAAAAATTCCTGAATTCTCTTGAGATTTGTTCTTCTCACAAGTGGTTGGCCTCTTGCCAATCTTATAAGGTTTCAGAGAGCCCTATAGGATATTTGTGTCTTGCTGTTGGACAAGAGAGGAAAGAAAGGATTGCTTGAGAGAAACTGGATGCATTCTTTAGTCTGTTTTCATTGTGGGATGTGTGGGCACCTCAGATCCCCTGTTTTAGGGATGTTTGTCTGAAGGACTGAGTCAAACTGAGGTGATGATGAGAGAAGATGTTCTAATATCTGTTGATTCCAGGTCTGGCTGGCATATGCCTGAGGCTTCTTAAGAATGCAAATGTGAAATTGTTAACCAGCAAGTCTGATGCCATCTCAGTGGTTTAAGGTATTTTGGCATCTGCTGACTCTTTTATTTCTGCAGGAAAAGGAAATTAGTTGTGATGCCTTTCCAAAGTTTTTTTTGGCTGAATACACTCCAATTTGGATGCCGGTTGTAACATGAATCATACAGAAGAAAGACTGTAACACATTGTCAGAAGAAGAAGAAGAAGAAGAAGAAGAAGAAGAGATTGGATTTATACCCCACCCTTCACTACCCAAGGGAGTTTCAGAACAGCTTACAAACTCCTTCCCCTTTCCCTTCCCACAACAGACACCTTGTGAGCAGTGTTCCCTCTAAGCTGAGTTAGTGTGAGCTAGCTCAGTTTTTTAGTCTCCAGCTCACATATTTTTGTCTTCGCTCAGGAAAGATGGCTCCAGAGCAAACCAATTTATGCAGCAGCCAAATCGCTCCCTCACAACTTTAATGCCAGGAGCTCACAAAGTAGAATTTTTGCTCACAAGACTCCACAGCTTAGAGGGAGCATTGCCTGTGAGGTAGGTGGGGCTGAGAGAACTCTTTCCCAAGCTGTCCTTGAGAGTACAGAGCTATGGCTTGCCCAAGGTCATCCAGCAGGTGAAAGTGGAGGAGTGGGGAATCAAACCCGGTTCTCCCAGATTAGAGTCTGCGCACTTAACCACTACACCACACTGGCTCTCTTTATGGGTCATTTGGACCCTGCTAATGTAATGGATGTGGACAGGATGCTGGGATCTGTGGAGGCTACCACTGGTACTCTGGACCCTTGTCTGTCCTGGTTGCTGAAACCATGTAAGGACCACATAAATAAGTCATTGATGTCACTCGGGGCACCTTCCCTCCGTGACTCAAAATAGATGGTCCTCTGCTCCCTGCTTAACCACCCGCCCCCCAATCCCTACAGAAAAGCGATGTGGCCAATTATCACCCTGTCTCTTATTTGCCCTTTTCAGGCAAGGTAGTTGGAGGACATTAATTCATAGGATTGCCATAAGACGGAAGCGACTTGATGGCACTTTATACACGCACAATTGAGACAGCAGTGGCAGACCAGCTCCAGACCTCATATAATTCATGCCTTCTGGACCCTTTTCAATCTGGCTTCTGGCTAGGCTATGGGACAGAAATGATGCTGGTGTCTTTAGTTGGTGATCTCCATCTGAATGTAAACAAAGGCCAAGCCTCTCTGTTGTTCCTGCTGGGTTTATCTGCTGCCTATCTTGTTGAAATCTTTGGAGGCAGGAGTAGGTATCAGAGAATGAGTTTTGGATTGGTTTGAATTGTTCCTTACAAGACTGGACCCAAAGTGTCGCTGCTAGAGACCAGCGTATCCTTAGTGTGGGATTTGTCCTGTGGTATTCCACAGGGTATCTATCTATCTATCTATCCATCCATCCATCCATCCATCCATCCATCCATCCATCCATCTATCCATCCATCCATCCCCCGTCCTCCCTGCCCACACAGGTTTAAGGCAGCTTACATAAGTAAACACAAATGAACCATAAAACAGCTTAAAATAACAATTTACCATCAGATATCTAAAAACAGTTCATTAAAACAATGTAACATTAAAGTGCTAGCAGTATTGTTTTTTGATATCATAAGATGGTGTTACCTCATGGGTGCAATCTGTAATGTATCTAAATGCTCAGCTCGCTGGTCTTCCCAATATATTGGGCGAGCACAGGCTGTCAGGAACAAACCCAGGAACCAGGCTCTATAGGTTTCAGTTGTTATCAATAGTGGTGGCAGCTCCTAGCTGAAGGCCTGGTGGAAGAGCTCTGTCTTGCAGGCCCTGCGGAACTGTAGAAGGTCCCGCAGGGCACTGATCTCTTCCAGGAGCTCATTCTACCAGTATGGAGCTGCCACCGAAAAAGCCTTGGCCCTGGTCACAGCCAGCCTGACGTCCCTGGGACCTGGGTGGGCCAATCAATTTTGTGATCCTGACCATAGTGCTCTCTGGGGTATACACGGGGAAAGGTGGGTATGTCGGACCCTGGCCATAAAGGGCTTTAGAGGTAAGAACCAGCACCTTGAAGCGTATACGGTATGCTATCGGCAGCCAGTGCAATGCCTTCAGGACAGGCTGGATGTGTTCCCTCATTGGGAGACCCATCAGAAGTCTGGCCACAGCCTTTTGCACTAGCTGCAATTTCCAGATTTGCGACAAGGGCAGCCCCATGTAGAGAGCGTTACAGTAGTCTAGTCTCGAGGTGACCATTGCATGGATCACTGTTGCTAAGTCATTGCGTTCGAGGAAGGGAACCAACTGCCTGATCAGCCGAAGACAGTAAAAGGCTGACCTGGAGGCAGTGGCTGCTGCCGGGGCTTCCATTGTTAAGGAGGCATCCAAGAGCACTCCCAAGCTTATCCCCCATGCTATTCAGTCTCTTTGTAAAGCTCTTAGGAGAAATCAAATTTGTGAATTGGATGCCATCAGTATGCTGACAATACCCATCTCTATGTTTCCCTATCCAGATTTCCTGAGGCTGCAGTAGAGGTCTTGAGCCACTGCCTGACTGCTGTGGTTAAATGGTGGAGAGTGAACAAACTGAAAACCCTGGCAAGACAGGGGTAAGGCTGGTTGCAAAGACTGAGGTCTCGAAGGATATTTTGCTTCCCACTTTTGTCGGGGTTCAACTGACCCTCGCTGGTTTGGCCAAGAAGCTAAGAACTATACTGGGTCCAGCATTAATGCTGGAGGGGCAAATTAATGCAGCCATTAAAAAAACCAAATATGCTTTCTTTGAACTTAGTTTAGCCTGGAAAATGGCTCTCTATCTTGACTCAACTGATCTGGCCACCTGGATCCGTGCCATAGTAACATCAAGACTAGATTACTGCAATGCACTCTATATTGGTTTCCCCTCACAATGAACTTGGAAAGTCCAGCTAGTGCAGAATGCCACAGCTCAGTTATTCTCAGGAGAAAATGGTATATGCATAATGCACCCATTCCGCAGTCATCCAGTTGGCTGCACATTAGTTACCATGTTCCAGTTACCACTACCATGTTCAAGGTACTGGCCATCACATTAGGGTTGCCAAGTGACTTACCTTTCGCAGTGGGGGAGAGTTGGTCCCGTTCCGGGACATTCGTGTGCGTGTGAGGCACGTGACACGATGAAGTCACCCAGAAGTGATGTCATCATGTTGGGCACGTCGCCGGCCGAAGCTCTAGCAATCAGCTTGGAAACTCTATGGTACTATAGTGTTTTCAGGCTGATTGCTAGAGCGTTGGCCAGTGATGTGCCCGGCGTGATGATATCACTTCCAGGTAACATCATCACACCAGGCACGTTGGCCCAATCTGGGCACTTTGGGGGTGGGGTTTCCCCTGCAGGCCTGAGCCGGCCTGGTGGATTGGGGGCTGTTTCGGTGGGACCCCCCCCAGGGGACCTGGCAGCCCTGCATCACATACAAAGCCCTTCACAGGCTTGGCTCTCGTATCTGCAGGACCATCTCTCTTCCTATGCCCTGCTAGACAACTTAACTCATTTGAACAGGGCCTTCCGCTGGTGCCACCCTGCAAATGGGTAAGATCAGTAACTGGCCACACATGATCCTTTTCTGGAGCGGCCCCTGTCCTCTGGAATGGCCCATCTGAGGAGGTTGGGAAGGCCCCCACACTTATGGCTTTTTGCAAATTATGCAAAATAGAACTGTTCGGGAGGGCATTTTTATAAAGGAGGAGCGCTGCATTATAACAGAATGATTCAGGAGGACGTTTCAATCGAAAGAACAGGACTGTAGACTATACATATATATGTACCTGCCTTCTACTGAATCAGACCCTCAGTCCATCAAAGTGAGTATTGTCTACTCTGACAGCAGCTCTCCAGAGTCTCAGGCAAAGGTCTTTCACATCATACAAAACTAATCTGTGTTACCTGTTGCTGTATATTTTTATCTTGCATTATGATTTCTGCTTACATAATACCATTTCTTGGTTGTTTAACATGCCATATTTAATACTTATGCCTTTTTTCAGATTTCTGCAATCCTAGTCCTATTACATTGTTTATTAGATGACATCTAAGGAGTCACCTCTCTCTTCCTGCTGCAAAGCGAAAGCGGCGTGTTCTCACCTAATTTCTGCATGTGTCAAACAGAATTGAGGTTATTTTTTTTCTGTCATATTTTAATTGCAAGGGTTCAGAGCCAAAAATACAGGAGGCACTGCAGTCTTGGGAGCTGATTTGAAACAAAACTGATCAGAGCTTCGTATGACAAAAGCACATGTGTGTGAAAATATCCCGTGGCCACACCTGCTCTATGAACTTGCAGGGGGTATAGTATGTTGGACTAGAGGGCCCTGGGTTCAAACCCCCACTCTGCTGTTACTGGGTGACCTTTGGCCAGTCATGCATTCTCAGTCTGACTACCTCACAAATAGGTTGTTAAGGATCAAAACGGGGGGAGGGGGGAGGGAGAACCATCTATGCCACCCTGAACTCATTAGAGGAAGGGCAGGATAAAAATTAGGTACATGCCAGTAAAATTGTTCAGGAAGAGAAGACAAAAAGCTCACAGTTATAGGACTGTTTTGGAAATAAAGGATGGTGTCACATGCAATTAAATGCTGATCGCTGGCCGTTCCCCGGGTATGTTTCCATTATACTTGGTGCCAACGGAGCAAGTTGCCTACCTTTTGTTTCTAACACATGAAATGATGTCACTGTCTCCTACAACGTGACTTGCGAAGTTTGCCTGTAGCAACTGACAACCCTGAAACTGGCCAGCAATTAACAACCAGCAATCCCAGCCAGCAGTGAAAGGGAGAATAAGTCTTCCTTTGTGTCCACCGGTCTCCAGCAGTCAGGATCTTCCTGCCCATAAGCTTAACAAAGGGAGACAGAAGGCGCCTCTGGGAACTGGGTCACTGGCTAGTCCACCGCTGCACAAAGTCAGGCAGGAAAGGAAACTCCTGAGGCCGGCAGTAAAAGGCTGAAGGACTTGCAGATACAACAGTCTGTTCAGTGCTTGGTGTGGTCTCTGCAAACAAGCATGAAGCTTTGAAGCAAGCTCACGGCTATGGCGGGCTCTACTCCCTCTTGGTAAACAGAGCTGGCCCTGCCTTCTTTCTTGGAAGACCAAAAAAGTTATAACACAGCCTTGTGGTTAGGACTTGCAGGACTTCATGGTATCAAATAACTGATGCCCCAGTTCTGTTTTTGCAAAAGTTTACTTGCCTGATGGGGAATAGGGAGGAGCATTTCAGCATCACTGGATACACCATCTCTTTGCCACACTTAAACAGCGCAACTCCATCCAGTTGGGAAGAGGTTATCAGACAGGAATGAATTAACAAACCTGACTGCTTCTTGGAAAAGGAGCACGGCTTAGATCCAGCAACAGATTTCCGCTAATACAGACAGAGGGGTTTTTTTTTGGCTGAGTCTTTCCTTCCAGCACAGATTCTTCCCTGACGCTCCCAACTAGGAGTAGCATTTTGGGAGATACTGCCCCCCCCCTTGGGCAGCAGCAAGATGGCAGAGGCGAGAAAACCCCTTCCTGATGGCAATCCCTTCCACTGGATCCAGCCCAATAAGTGTTCATGCACCACAAACTTTCCCATTTGGTTGTCTATTATCAGGGCCGCCAACAGGATCTTCTGGTCCTGGCAAAATATATGCATTGGTCTCCAGTAGAACAGTTAGATTTGTCCAGTAGCATCTTAGAGACCAACAATATTTTTGAGGTATCTGATGAAGGGAATTTTGACTCTTGGAAGCTTTGGTGTAGTGGTTAAGACTGTGGCCTCTAATCTGGGAGAACCGGGTTTGATTCCCCACTCCTCCACATGCAGCTGCTGGTGTGACCTTGGGTCAGTCATAAGTTCTTTCAGAGCTGTTCTCTCAAGGACAGTTCTCAAGACAGTTCTCTCAGCCCCACTACCTCACAGGGTGTCTGTTGTGGGGAGGGGAAGGGAAAGAAGATTGTAAGCTGCTCTGAGACTCCTTCGGGTAGTGAAGGGCTGGGTATAATCTCTTATTATTATTATTATACCCTGAAAATATTTTTGGTTTCTAAGGTGCTACTGGACTCAAATTTACTTTATATCCAGCATCTTCTCTGGGGTGTGCTACCTGTCCAGATGATAGTCCTGAACCCTGGCGTCCCCCACGACAGGCTCACCTGGGTTCCCCCCTGCCCTTCTGCCAGTGGTCCTGCATGGAATTCAGTATTCATGTCCAGATTCTCAAATGGCAAATAAATACAGGCAAGAGAGGGCTACAAACATAATGCTGTGGCGGTTCCTGTCCAGAATTCTTAAACTGCATTTTAGAACTATCTTGAGTTTGATGAGTAGTTATTTCGTTAGGGCTGTCATCTAATTAGAAAAATTGCCATCAAGTAATCATATGAGTTTTGCTTGATTAAATTTGCATAGGAAAGGAGCAACAGTTCAAAGTAAAAAAAGAAGCAGCAAACTTTTGTTTTTATTAGTAGTTTTTATTTAAAACATATTTGGAAAAAAAACCCTGTTCATTGATAAATCAGCGGCATCTTGATCAAGTTATTTTAAAAATACATTAAATTATCCTGCCATTTAAGGTGGCTTGCCAGTCAATCAAAAGAAAGCATTAAAACATTAACAGCAATCTTTTTGAGAATTTGGGGTGCGAAAACTAGTCTATGGTAAGGAATGTAGCGGGTTGCGAATAGCTTATTACACTTCACCTTCACATCCGCTTTTTGAACTAGAAGTGTTTTGAAGGGGTTTTTCCCAGGCAGGAGTGGGGCGAAGAGAAGCCCCCTCTGGAAAAGCAGCTGTGAAAACAGTGGGTGAACATGCAGACACCTAAATACTCTCATGAACATATCAGCAAGAAAATAAAGTGCTTGATGTGAAGCCAAAGTAGGAAACATTCAGACCAGCAGGGCTGGCATCAGGAAGAGATTGATGCTCACCCAGCTTCCAATATATGTACAGATGTATCTAGGGTTGCCGGATCCGGGTTGGAAATTTCTGGAGACTTTGGGGGTGGAGCCAGGAGAGGGCGGGGTTTGGGGAAGGGAGGGGCCTCAGCATGGTACAATGCCATAGAGTCCACCCTTCAAAGCAGCCATATTCTCCAGGGGAGCTGATTTCTTGTCAGCTGGAGATCAGTTGTAAAAGTGGGAGATCTCTAGGCCCCACCTGGAGGCTGGCAACCCTAGATGTATCTAATGTCAAGGCTTCTAACACCCTATACTATTTGGGAATAGGATGGATGTTCTGTTGTGGCACAGTAAATGATACTCTAGGCAGGCTATGTCAGGCGATAGCTTACCAGCCACAGAAAATGCCAGGGCATAAAAGCCCATAAAACAGAGCAGTCTAAAATGATGTTTATAAGGCCTTCAGACTAGAAGCTGACCGTAAAGAAAGCTATTAAGACGTGTTGGGGGTCGGGGAAATAGGGCTTGTTAGGTAAGTAGCTATCAATGCTTTATGCAAGAGACCCATCCATCTATCCACCCACCCAGGCAAGCGGTAGGACCAGAAATTAAAATATGGAATTGCTAAGGCTTTTATGGCCCACTTACTTAGCTGGACTCTCTGGCACATTTTTCTAAATCACCCTGCACCTCTCTTGAACCAAGCGCGCTCTGCCCCTTTAAAGGCCGTCGGAGCGGATGCGGAGAAGCACAGACGAGGGCGAAGGTCGGCGCGGGCAGGGAGCGCCAGAGCGCGCCGGGCTTTGATCGCAGGTCAAGGGCTGGGGAGAGCCGACCGGCTTCGGAAGCCGGCTGTTTCGCTTGTGGAAACCTCCACGTGCAGCAGGCCAGGCGTTACCAAGGTGGGTGGGTCCTAAACTGGCCCCCTGCAGTACCCGGCAGATCCAGCGGGGCATTTCTCGCTTTCCCCGGGAGCCGCCCCCGAACTATAGCCCAGTTGGTCTTTCTGGGCAATTCGGATGCGCGCAGGAGCAGTGTCACTGTTGATCCGGACTCCGGGGCGCAAGTTTCGATCTCCGCGCCCAGACGGAGAGGAGAGCCTTGGAACGGCCGCGCCCTCCGAGTCTCCTTGCCTTTGCCCGCTGGACAGGTCCAAGCGGCGGCGTGCTCGGTGCTGTGCAGTAGCAGAAGTCCTGGGCCCCGCGCGGAAGAGGCGCGCTGCGAGGATGCCAGCGCCCCCCTGTTGGGCGTTGGCGGTGGGCTTGTGGTTTCTGGCCGCGCCGGGCGCAAAAGGCGGCTGCGCCGAACTGGGCCAGTGCTGCCCGGGCAGGAGCCTGGCGTGCGTGAGCTCCGGGTGGCGACCGGACGGATCCCACGGGCACTGCTATTGCGACCAGGCCTGTCCTTACACCCTGGACTGCTGCCACGACTACCAGCAAGTCTGTCCAGGTGCGTCTCTTCCGTAGGGTAGAACGGGGGGCGGATAGGGGCCCTTCAGAGCAGGGCAATGGGTGTGAAACGTTGCTGGCAACCTCTGCTCCAGAGTAAATTCGATACTCATCGGATTTGCTTGCTAGGAAGCGCGTTTAGCAACGCCTCTGCTCTCTCCCTGTGTTTCCGATTTATGGCGATCCTATGAATTAACAGCCCAGACCTGGATAGCCCAGGCTAGCCTTATCTCGTCCCGGAAGCTAAACAGGACCGACTCTGACTAGGATTTGTACGGGAGATCTCCAAGGAGTACCGGGGTTGCTATGCAGAGGCAGGCGGGGGGCAAACCAGCTCTGTTAGTCACTTGCCTTGGAAGCCCTATGAGTCGCTATAAGTCACCTATGACTTGAGAGCCTGGAGGAGGGGGGAGAATTAATGACTTCCAAAACGTCCTTTTCCTTAAGGGCCTTGTGCAGGCTTGCAAACTGAGGGTTGCAGGCTCCCTGAGTGAATCAGTGGTTTTCCTCTTTTACTAATGCCTTCAACATTTCTTGGCATCATTGTCTTTTCCAGTGAGTCTTCTCATAACGAGACCGAAGTACCATAGCCTCAGTTTAGTCACTTTTTTCTTTTCTTTTCTTTAATTAATATTTTTATTAAGCATATATATATATCCAGATATTTTATACATATCTTACCACTTCATTTTCATTAAGTTCTACTCTGTACAAGAAATCATATTAAACATTATAAGCGTATAGATAATCTCCATCCTCGTTATCATACTCCCTTTCTTTAGCCACTTAACCCATACAACTTCCTCTAATTCATGATCTAAACATTATTAAATTCTTCATTAATTTAACTCAGATTCCTTCTCTTCTTTAACTGGACTCCCTCCATACACACTTATTTTATACTTTATAATACATCTTCTTCAAAATCTAAAAAGGAAAGTTGAACGGGGTTGCCTTCGAAAACTGGGTATTGCAGAAGAATCTCTGCAACAGAAGGGTACCCTCCTCCCTCTAATCGGAGGTCTGGGGGGGGCACACCCTTTCCCTCCTTGCTATACTGTTCATTTGACAATTCCAATCCTATATTCCACATCCTATCTATTGGCTCTAATTTACTCTATATTCTAACATACTTCTATACCAACTGTATCTTATTTTATGAGTTACTTTCCACCATTCTGCTAACAAACATGATTTTACATTTTAGGCACTTCCATTCCTTAATTTAGTTACTGCTTCTATTAAGTTTTTCCCTGTAATCTCATCAAATGCTGTAAACATTTTATTTTCCATATAAATAACTAAATGTCCCAATGGTAGCCATCTATAAAGAATTCCTTCATCTCTGAGGATTTTTGCTGTTTCTCTGAGATGTCTTCTTGCTTTTATTACCTCTGCTGTAATGTCACGGAACAGATATACAATCGTATCCTCCAAACTCAGTCCTTGCTTGTCTCTTGCAATTGCAAAAGTTTATTTCTCATCTGTAGTTGCTTAAACTCAACAGTCTGGTGAGGCATTCTCAGGAGCGTTTTTAGAGATGTTTAACCGAAAAGCAGAGCTGATAATCCCTTCAGGAGACACTGCTTCTCCTGCTGCGAAGGATTTGGGTCAACCATTTATTTAAAGCTGCAGCGAGATTTTCTTTTTCACCAAAGTTTACTGATACTCCATGTATTTTGGCTTTCTTTTCTCTCAGTTTTGTTTCCTGGAGTATAATCTTATTCTTAGCCCATATTTCAAAATTCATAAATTCTTTAACATCTTCTGCAATCTTTTTTGCCAAATGCTGCGCTGATTCAGCTTTTCTCTCTTTCGTTTTCAAAGCTGTGGTAAGCTCGTCTAATTTCTTATTTATTGGCTCCAGTGTCTGTTTAAGCAATCCAAATTCCTTCTTTAATTGCCCAACCTCTCTACTCAGTAGCCTCATATCAGTCTTAATTTCATTCCTTATCTCTGTTAGGGCATGCAACGTCACAGTTTGTTTGCTTTGGTCAGAGATACTCCCACCCAGGGCTCCTTTGGGGCTGGGGCGCGCCGGAGCGCCGCTCCGGGAGAGAAGGGGCCGGGGCGCGGGCACATAACAAAGCCCCGCCCCCCGGAAGAAAGCCTTCCCCTGTTCACCCTTCCCGGGCTGCGGCAGACCGCGGCGGCCCGGGAAAAAGCCCATTCTCCCCCCCCCCCCCGTTCACCCTTCCCGGGCTGCGGCAAACGCCGCCGGCCCGGGAACAACCCCCCTCCCTGCCCCACTGAGCGGCCAACCGCGGCCCCGGGAGCAACCCCCCTCCCTGCTCCACTGAGCTTTCCCAGGGCTGCGGCTGGCCGCAGGCCCCGGGAGCAACCCCCTCCCTTCCCCGGGGCCGCGGCTGGCCGCCGGCCCTGGGAGCAACCCCCCTCCCTTCCCCTTTGAGCTTTCCCAGGGCTGCGGCTGGCCGCGGCTGCGGGAGCAACCCCCCTCCCTCCCTCCCCCCCCACTCACCTGTTCCCCAGGCGCAAGGGAGGGAGAAGCTGGGCCTGAGTGGCTTAATGCCACTCAGGCCCAAGAGGGGGGGGGGGAGGGAAACCCCAGCTCCAGTGGGGGGAGAAGCACCCTCCTTCCTTCCTTCCTTCCCTCTCTCCCCTCACCTACCTACCTACCTTCATGTTCCTTCCTTCCCCCTTCCTTCCCCTCCCCCTTCCTTCCTTCCTTCCTTCCTTCCTTCCTTCCTTCCTTCCTTCCTTCCTTCCTTCTCTCTCTCTCCCCCCACCTACCTACCTACCTTCCTGTTCTGTTCCTTCCTCCCTTCCTCCCTTTCTCCCCCATTCCTTCCTTTCATCTCTCTCTCTCCCCCCAACTACCTACCTACCTTACTGTTCCTTTCTTTCTTCCTTCCTTCCTTCCCCCCTTCCTTCCTTCCTTCCCCCTTCCTTCCCCCTTCCTCCCCCCCCCTCCCCCCCTCCCTCCCTCCCCCCCTCCCTCCCTCCCCCCCTCCCTCCCTCCCTTTCTCTCTCTCTCTCTTTCTTTCTTTCTTCCTTCCTTCCTTCCTTCCTTCCTTCCTTCTCTCTCTCTCCCCCACCTACCTACCTACCTTCCTTCCTGTTCCTTTCCTTCCTTCCTTCCCCCTCCCTCACTCCCTCCCTTCTTGCCTTCTGACACACTGCCCATGACGTCAGGGATGTGTGGCCTTTTGATACTTCCGGTGATGTCAGGGGGTGTGGCATATGCAAATAAGTTATGCTAATGAGCTCCTGCACCTCTTTTTTTACGAAAGGACCCCTGCTCCCACCCGTTGCCATTTCCTGTATCAGAGAAGCCTCTGAGTCTTTCGAGAGTTCGCTATCAATATTGCTCTTTTTAGGAGGTCTGTAAGGAGGGTTTTTGTTACCTTTCCTTGTCCTAGTTCTTCCCATACTTGGCATTGATATTTATTCCAGTCAAGGCTGTGTTTTCGGTAAGCAGAGCTCTAATTTCTCAAGGGAATAGCAGGGGCTGGAAGGGATGCAGCCAGCCGGATGATCGGCTGCCACGCCCCCCCCCTTTTTTCTTTTAGACTCAGCTCAGACTTGATTTGACCTAGAACCCATTTATTTGTCTTCTTCACGGTCTGTGATATCCATAGAACTCTTCTCTGACATTACATTTCAAGTGAATCTGCTTCCTTCCGGTCAGCTTTCTTCACTGTCCAGCTTTCACACCCACAGGTAGTGATGGGGGATAGTGTGGCATGAATTAACTTGATCTTGGTTGCCAGCAACACCCTCCCACACACACACTTAAGGATTGTCAACCTTAAAGTTGTGGAATTTCCCAGCACCTAAACGTGTTTACTTGGAAGTGTATTACTGAATACTTTGAGAGCTAATCCCTTAATAAATGTTTAAGAAACACTCTCTAAGGAAAGCAGGGAGGCTTATAAGGAAGCCCAGTCTAGCTGTTTTTTGTGTGGACGTTGCTTTCTGAGTTAGACAAGTCACAGTCCACTCTTAACCAGAGTTACTCCAATCTAAGCCCGTCAAAATCAATGGGTTTAAACTGCAGTTACTCTGATTAGAATTGCACTGTGGAACCTATAAGCCATGCCTGCATAAACTGGATGCAGTTTTGTACAGCAGAACTTCTCTTATGCCATATAACCCATTCTATGTGATGAACAGAAGCAAACTAGGCCGTTTGCTCTAGTAGTGTGCATTGGATGCAGACCTTTCATGATTAACTCACAATTAATTACTAGTGTTTATACAGCCAGGCCAAACTTTCAAAAATACTTCTCATACTTTATTTCTGAAATTCCTGCAGCACCCCCGTAAGGCCAGTATCGTTCTTCCTCTACTGCTGAGCAAGTGGCTTCTCTTCAGGGATGTCCTATTTGGTTTTGGATATTAAACTACCCTGGTAGCATTATGTAGCTTCACCGCATTAAATTGTGAAAATAAATCCATGTCACTGGCTCTGGTTCTGAAATGTCACCCAGACATTGTCTGGGTCCTTTTGAGGTTCACGGCCAAGAGGCCCAAAGACTTGCTTTAAAGAACTGAGGTCCTCTGACTTTTGAGTTATTTGCCTGATGCAGAATTCTGCTGGGGCAGGAAAAAGAAAATTACTGCTCCAGCTTTAATTGCCTTCACTTGCCACATGTCCATAAAATCCTTCAGGAGGAGACAGGTGCTCTGTAATTAATACATAATTAATTAATAGGAAAAGGAGCTGTGTGAGAGGTTTTAAGGCATCCTGTCTGGGGAGAACCCAGATTCCCCTCTTCCCAAAACACAAGCATTCATTAGCACTTCCAAAACCTAAACCTCTTATTAGTTTAACTTTTAAGCCCTATTCATTGTTGTTTTATATATCAAAACTATGTTCTGAAGTAGTGCTCTCTTGTGGCACTTTGGTGGAGTTGCAGTGTATGAGTAAAAGGCTACCGTTCATCTACTACCATCCACTAAGTATGCAACATTCTCATTAAATCTCCCACCCAAATGCAAGCAACAAAAAAAGATACAAAACCAGTACTCCCGATAAGTGAACTTTATAAATTCTCAATGTGGCCAAATCTGTAGATGCTTAAATCTAGGGACAGGACCATGAACAGACAAAACAGATCTTTCTATAAACCTGAAAAATGCTCATGGTTTGCAAAAAAAATAAAATCTGAAATCTCAAAAAAAAAGGCTGTTTAGTAGAAGTAGTGCTTGTACCTATAAGAAACAAATGCCTTGGCCATTGCAGAGGTTGCTAAGCAACCGTAACAGTACCACCAGCCTTCAAACCTTGGTTTCTGATTGAAATTGAAGACCTTCTGCTTCAGCGTATTTCTTGGTAAACAAAGGCAATGACCTATAGAAAATGAAAGGTGCGACTGATACTTTGACAGATCTTGGTTCTGATGGAGACTAGATAAACTTGATTATACATTCTACAACCAGTAAACCAAGCACTATGGCTTCCTCAGGAATATTAGAGTTAGTATCAAAGCATAGCCCTCATCAGAGGAGTTGACCCATTTGTATCGATAAACCTGAAGTTTATTCTAGAAATTAAACTCAGCGGAATTAATGGGATTGTTTGGAAGTGTATGTTTTAAATTTTGGCACCTGGCTGTCCTGTGTTGTAGGTCCCTGTGCAAAGAGTGATTTGCAGTGTTGAAGCCATTTGGCATCCTACGCCCAGATCTGAGAACTGTGCTTCAATGCAGTGCCGTATAGTGGTTGGACTTGGCTTCAGATTCCAGATCTGGTGCTAGCTGTCATTTCTTGGATTAACCTGGTTTTCAGGATTGCTCTGTGTGACAAAAGGTGGGATAAAAATGTAGCACCTTCATACACACTGAATAATGCACTTTCAATCCACTTTCAGTGTACCTATCAACTGATTTTTACTGTGTTAAACTAAAGCGCATAGAAAGTTGATTGAAAGTACATTATTCAGTGTGTATGAAAGTGCCTATCAAATTATTATTAATTAGACTTTTATACTGCTTTCCCTGCAAATTAATATTTAAGAAGAGGAAGAGATTGGATTTATAGCCTGCCCTTCACTTGGAGTCTCAGAGCAGCTTACAAATTCCTTTCCCTTCTCCTCCCCACAACAGACACCCTGTGAGGTAGGTGGGGCTGAGAGAACTCCTTCGAGAAACTGCTCTTTCAAGAACAGCTCTGACAGAGCTACAGCTTGCCCAAGGTCATCCAGCAGGTGCAAGTGGAGGAGTGGGGAATCAGTAGTTAACAAGAAGGGGGACCCCTGATACTCAGGGGATATCCCAATCCCCCCCCCCCCGCAGTGGTGAGGCCTGTCAATCCTTCTCCCACCCCCCTCCCCAGCGGCGGTGGTAGCGAGGCCCGCCAATCCTTTTCCCACCCACCCCTCCCCAGTGGCAGTGGCAAGGCCCCCCAATCCTTCTCCCACCTCAGCAGTGGCAGTGAGCCCCGCCAAGCCTTCTCCCACCCCCCTCCCCAGCAGCAGCTGTGGCAGTGTGGCCTGCCAAGCCTTCTCCCTCCCCCGCGGTGAGTCCTGAGCGGCTCACAGCTGCCAGCCCCCCAAGCCTTCTCCCGTCCCCTCCCCCTCCCCAGCAGCAACGACAATGGCGGCAGCAAGGCCCGCCAAGCCTTCTCCCTCCCCCCCCCCCCGCACTGGTGATGGCGAGGCCTGAGCAGCTCACAGCTGCCAGGCCTGCCAAGCCTCCCCCCCAACGGCCAGAGCGTTCCCTGTACATGCGCAGGGAATGCTTTTACTTTTGGGGGAATTTAAATGTCCCCACATAGTTCTTTAAACGTTTTAGATTTTTCTCTGCACATCTGAGAAGTCCCCCAGGTATGCAGAAAAATCTCTCTGCCCCCCCAGATGCCCCCGATGTGCGGATTTAGATATCACACTGAGGGGGCAACTCGGCTATTAGTATATAGACATAGGGAGACCCGCAAGAAACTTGCGGGATGGTTATCCCATTTCTCACACCTTTGCTTCCTCCCTTCTCCTCCTACCTGTCTCACACTCTTTTTCCCTTCTGCCCCCCTTTCTTACTCTCTCTCTCTCCTCCATGTATGTTACTTCCTCTCTCTTTCTGACCCATCATAATTCTTTTTGTTTTTCTGCCTCCCCACCTCATCACTCTTTCTCTCTCTTTCTGCCCCCCCCACTCCATCACTCTCTCTTTCTGCTCCCATCACTCTCCCAGCCTCCTGCCTACTTCCTCTCCCCCTGGCCGTACTCTGGGAATTACAATGGATTTCCCAGCTGCAGAGATCAAATTCACCTTAGGGCTGCCAGCTCCAGGTTGGGAAATTCCTGGAGATTTGAGGGTGGAGCCTTGGGACAGTGAGGCTTGGGGAGGCAAGAAGCCTCAGCAACCCTCCAAAGCAGACATTTTATCCAGGGGAGCTGATCTCTGTCACCTGGACAACAGCTGTAATTCTGGGTGCTCTCCAGCCCCTGTCTGGAGGCTGGCAATGGGAGTTTAAGTGAAGGAAATGGCTGGTTTGGAGGGTGGAGTCTATGGCATTAGACTGGTCTGTAGTCCCTCCTCAAATCCCACCTCCAGCTCTCAAATGTCCAGGAATTTCTCAACCTGGAGTAGGCAACACTATTTCCTTCCCACCCAACAGCCAACCTACCTTTATCTGTCTTCAGCTTTCCATCTCCACCCCCCTCCCCCGCAGCCTCTACCTAGGAAAATTACAGTCTTTCTCCACAGTGGTAACTAAAGCAGTGTACATTATTATTTCCTCCTTGTTATCTGCACAACAACCCTGTGAGGTTGGTTAGGCTGAAAGTATGTGACTGGTCCAAAATCTCCCAGTCAGCTTCCACTGCAAGATGGAGATCTGAACCTGGGTCTCGCAGATCCCAATCTGAAGCTCTGTTATATCACACTGGCTTTCATAGGGTGGCTGCTGATGAACAGTAGCAAAGCAGCTGGGCCTAATTAAGTCGTGCAAATCAGGTGGTATCAAGTCACATAGAGGGTGCTGCCTAGGGATGCCAGCCTCCAGGTGGGACCTGGGGATCCTTTGGAATTACTGTTTATCTCCAGACTACAGAGATAACTTTCCATGGAGAAAATGGACTTGACCCAGTCACATGACTCCTGTTAACTGTCATTCTAGATTTTTATGATCTGACAGCTCTTTGTGCTAAAGACTGAGAGTCTCAATTACTGACAGCTTTGGAGGGTGGGGTTTATGGCATTGTAGCTCACTGAGGTCCCTGTCCTCCCCAGGCTCCACCCCCAAATCTCCAGGAGTTTCCCAGCCTGGATCCGCTGCCGGTGGCCAGGGGAGGTACTTGGCAACCCTAGACTGCTGACAGTAAAACCCCTGCCTTTTACTGACAAACCATTAGAAGCCTCCCCCTCCCCTGAACATTCTAATCCCTCACAGTTGATGCCTGAAGTTGATGCCATTTCAAAAGATATTGGGGGGGGGGGGAATTCAACAATCCCTGAAGTTTTTTTTAACTTTTTGGATTTTTCTGCAATCCAAGAAAGGCCCCTGACTATGTAGGAAAAGCTGTTGGGGGAGAGTGAGCTCTCTTTTGGCAGATATAAGTATCCACACAGAAAAAAACCCTCTGGGAATTAGTATATAGAAACTTTATCTCAGAATCTGCAGTGTGCCTAAATAATATCAGTTTAGCAGATATACTTGAAATTGTAAGTTTTGCATTGACTTTATCGTCTTCAGGTAGTTATGTGGCCGGGCATGGAGTACTGGTGATCACCCCCTGAATTCCTATCCCTAACCCAGGGACCTACCTTTTTGAACCTCTGGGCACCTTTAGAATCCTGAGAGGAGGTGCTGAACACCGGTCCAAAATGGCTGCCACAGGAAGTGGAGCCAAACGTAATACCCTCCCCCCACCTCTTGGGAAGAAGGGAATCCTGAAGGGGGAGACTCATCCAGACTAAGGAAAGCTTAATAGTTCTTCTGATTCTCCAGTGAAAAACCCTTTCATTTGAATGAGGGCAGCCAATAACAATCCCTGTCCACTTTCTGGAAAACTTGGTGGTTGCCAAGAGAAGTACTGGTGGCACTACACTGGGGAACCCTGCCCTAATTTCTGGAAATTTTCCTGAGCTCCACCAGGTTTTGGAAACTTCATCAGACTCTAAGATCTCCCGTACTGTGTGGGTGTTGCTTCTTGCTGAGCAGCTTGTGTGCAGCCGTGAGCTGAGGCAGTGTGCAGAATACAGTACATTCGTCTTATTTTGGTGTAATGGTTAAATGTAATGGAGCCAGTTTGGTGTAATGGTTAAGTGCACGGACTCTAATCTGGGAGAACCGGGTTTGATTCCCCACTCCTCCACTTGCACCTGGCTGGATGACCTTGGGCAAGCCATAGCTCTGTACCAGCTGTTCCCTCAAGGACAGCTTGGGAAAGAGCTCTCTCAGCCCCACCTACCTCATAGGGTGTCTGTTGTGGGGAGGGGAAGGGAAAAGGAGTTGTAAGCCGCTCTGAGACTCCCTTGGGGAGTGGAGGGCGGGGTATTAACCCAATCTCTTCTTTTTCTTCTTCTTCTTGCTCCCCTCCTGCAGTGGTCCCCTGTGTGGTCTCTGAGTGGAGTGAATGGAGCGGCTGTGCAGAGCCTTGCAAGGCGACCTATCGGGTTCGAAGAAGGCGTGTCATCCAGGAACCGAGAAATGGAGGTGAAGCGTGTCCCCCTCTGGAGGAGAAGGCTGGCTGCCTGGAGTACTGGAACCAGCAGGGGCAAGAATGCAAGCAGTCCTTCCGTGAGTGTGGTGGGACAGGTTACCATTTCAGAGGCTGCACTGAGCAGGAAAGTGGTTTCTTGGCTCCCAGACATGTTAAGGTTCCATTCAGGGCCTGTCTTGGTGATTCAGAGGCCCTGGGCAAAAGTCCAGGATGAAGCCCCAGAATTACTGCACCTCCTCCACCCCACCAGGCCCAAGGGGCAGCCTTTGAGCCAGCTCTCCTGGAGTCAGGTCTGTGTGGTGGTGAGAGCCTGTTCTTTTCCCTTCCAGTGGTGGGCAAGGCCTTGGGCGCCTGAGGCCCTGCTCAGCCTGAGGATTGGAGCAGCGGCCCTGGCTAACCCATGGCTGAGACCGCCCCTGGTTACATTGAGTAAAAACAGTACATTCTAAAAGATCTTTTAAAAGATTTCAGAATGACTATAATGATGTCATCCACACGTTTGAATTGTTCTTCTTTTAAGTGAAAGGATTTGGACCATTGCCACTTATTTCTGTGTTACACGTACACAAACACGTGCATTTTTATCCTCCCCTGCCACCACAGATGTCAGGGGCAGCAGAAATAGTTGTCTTCTCCAATCAGTCCTTGGAATAACCTGGTGAGGTAGGTTGGTCAGAGACACAGTGAGACTGAGATACGGTTGACTTTATTCTGGGATATGAACCTACCAGTCCTAGTCGAAGTGTTCTGGCTGCGACACTGCATTGGCTAGGGCACAGACCCCCTGGTTTTCATTGTCTATTATAGTATCTCATTGTATGGAATTGGCAAATTGGCTAAAAGTAGAGGTTCTCTCAATGATTTATCACATGAAATATGGAAAGGAGGTGTGCAGGTATGTGTTGTCGTCTTGTGCCTTTCCTAAGCAATACAGGACTCTTTCCTTGCTTCTTAGATACCCTTGAAGGCCTGCACTGGAGCTTGGCTAGGGTTGCCAACTTTGGGTTTAAAAATACCTGGAGATTTAAGGGTGGAGCCTGGGAGAGTGGGGTTGAGGGAGGGGAGGGGCCTTGGTGGGGTAGAATGCTGTGAAGTGGAATAAAGGTTTTAAATAGATAATAAGCAATTTATGTAGTCTGGAGGTCACTTGTAATTCCTGGAGATCTCCAGGCCCTGCCTGGAGGTTGGCAAACCTATTGTTCCTCTTTCTGTTTTTGAACCAAGCTGTTGCTCATACAGCTTCTGAACCAGATTTTTTCTCCAGGGGTTGAGCTAGATCATAGCTCTCCAGGCATCTTTTAAAACACACTAGCCACCATGCATGATTTGGGTTGGGGATAGAAGGGTTTGGTTTTTTCCCAATCCTTCCACCCTTGCGCAGTTTTACTACTTAAAACCACCTACCCCATGCTGTTGTAAATTCTTTGAATTAAAAAGAAAGGGGTCTCTAACAGCATGCAGTGTGCATCTGTGGTGGTTTCTTTTTTTGTGAATCATCATGGGAGTAGAAAAGTTAAATCTCTCCATTCCCTGTGCTGCCTGTATGCAAACTGGGGTTCCTTTATGGCGATAACTGTTCTTGAGAAGACACCGGGGAGCTCAAATTGTGAATCTCTTACCTTCTTGGCTGCTTTGTACCCCTTTGTTGTGCTCGAGTAAAAGCGAGTAGCACAATCAAAACGACACCCGTGTTGTTTTTGGCAATCAGACTGAACTGCAAGTGAATGTGGCCCGTGTGCCATCTGTCCCCACCCCTGGTTCTTCTCTAGGGTGAACAATACACCACAATGATTTGTTAGTTTAGACTAAAAATATCTATGATTTTCTTTCCTGTGTGAGTGCGTGTGTTTTAAACCCTCTGTTCTTGAAACTAAAATATAAGCTGTGGGCCGGGGCAGAGTTCAAATGGTATATTTTGGAATGGTGATGCGTTCTCTGCCAGACCTGCTGACAATTATTATTAAAATAACTTCCTCCCCCATCCTGGTTATGGAAATGATAAGCAGGCGTGGTTTTGGTGGCAAAACTGAGATGTGGGGATGGTGGTGGTGAAGATATATTGCTGTCCCGTGGAATGAGATAATCTCTGGGGATTTGGAACTAGTGGGGAGAGCTACTTCTGGGTTCTTGCCGGAGGGAAAGTTACATGGCTTTAGAGACCACAAGTGCCCCGAGCGTTGTTGTTTTGCAGGCTTGGGACAGTGTTGTCACTTTTCACATCTTTTGTTCTTCCTCTTCCTTTTGGGGTGAGCAGTCCCGGCATTAATAACCACGGGAGGCTATGGGAAAGCAAGGAAGAAGCGTGCGGCATCGCATGAAAACGAAAGAGCTGGGTAAGTATCGCAGTGTAGAAAAGTGCTGTTCACTACAGGCCTTCGGGACATGTGCTGTGCTGCCTGGCCCCTTGCGAACAATGCTAGTCTCAATTTGTAGAGTTCAGTCTTTTGTGGAGTTCTAAACCAAGGGACTCTCACATGGTGCCTACTGATGTCTGTCCTGGTGCCGCCAAGTGTTTTTAGAAGGTGGAGGGGCTTTTATCCAGCAGGACTTCTGGTTGGTCACTGAAGATCTGATTGCTCTGACAGCAGCTGCCATCACAGTACAAGGATCTTACTATGTGACTGAAGATAAGCTGTGTGTGTGCTTGAACAAAATGGGGCTGCGGTAGTTCAGAGGTTAAGATGCTGAGCTGCAGACTGGAAGGTCAGTAGCTCGGCAGTTCGAGACCCGAGTGCCGCGTGACAGAATGAGCTCCTGTCTCTGGCCCCAGCTCCTGCCAAGTTAGCAGTTCGAAAGCAAGAACTTGCAAGTAGATAAATAGGTACTGCTTCTGTGGGAAGGTAACAGTGTTCTGTGTGCCTTGGCCTTTAGTCATGCTGGCCACATGACCACAGAGAAGTCTTTGGACAGCTTTGGCTCTTTGGCTTGGAAAGAGAGATGAGCACCAGCGCCGCCCCCTAGAGTCGGATTTGACAGGCTTTCGAGCAAGGGAAACCTTTAGCTTTATGCAACAAAATATTTTTAAATAATATGCTCATTATAAAAGGCAGCCTGTTAAATAGAACAACTTCTTGAACTGTTGGAAGAGTTACTACTCTCTTGACATTTTGTAGTTGGCTCCGCCTCCTGCAGCAGCCATTTTGTAGTTGCGCACCCGCCCCCCCCGGGGTCAGAATTCCAAAGATGCTCCCGGGGTCAAAAAGGTTGGGGACCACTGTTCTAAACCCACGACGAACAGATTTCCCCCATATACCATTACATTTTGAAGTGGTATTCTTGCATTTTTTTAAAATTGACTTTGGCTTCTGTGGTTTGCTGCCTCCAGTGGAATAAAACGAGTTCATGGCAATGCTCCCTCTAAGCTGTGGAGTCTTGTGAGCGAAAATTCTACTTTGTGAGCTACTGGCATTAAAGTTGTAAGCAAGTGATTTAGTTTGCTCTGGAGCCATCCTTCCTGAGATTAGACAAAAATGTGTGAGCCATAAGCTAAAAAACTGAGCCAGCTCACGCTAACTCAGCTTAGAGGGAACACTGGTCCACAGCTGTCTTAAAGATTAACAGAATTTATTCCCACATAAACTTTCATGACTCTGACCTCACTTCATCAGATGCAATGGAGTACATGATCGTTTACTGTTGTTTTTATAGCAAGTTAAGAAAAGATGGGAGGAGAGGGAGTTGTAACAATGAGGGACCTCTTGTAGATTCTGTTGTTATTCAGGTATGAAAGGGACTGGAATGGATATGGTTGTTTTTCATAATGAATGGTGAGATAAGAAGGTTTTCTCCAAAGGAACAACAGAGTCTTTGAATCAAGCTTATTGTGTTGCCATTGTGTTTTATAGAAGTGTTTTATGTTTAAAACCATGCAATTGGGTTGGGAATGAGCCTTCTAAAACAGGATTCCACAAGTACAAAGATCCCTTCCCCAAATATTCAATCTGATTCCTAATTTTGTACCAGTGATTTTCTGTTCTTGGACAAACAAAAGAAATCCAAATCTTTTTGTATACGTACAAAACTAATACATTGGGGAGAAATCGAGGCTAAAATGCTAATGTTTAGTTTTCTATGTGCCAAAAGTGTTTAAATATGAAACAGTATTCAGCTATTCGATCTGTCCTCAGGCTGAAACGATACGTTCTAGAAACAAGTTTTTCACTTGTGTCTGCTTTTTGAGTGAATGGTCATCAGTTCTCCCTCTCTCTTTGTGGCAGGTATTGTGTTGAATTTCAGCTCCTGGCTATCACGAAAGGTTGTCTGCACGGGAACAGTTCGTACACTCACTGGATGAAGTATCTGAGTGAAGGGCACACTGTCTGTGTGGAGTGCCAGCATCCGGCTTTGGAATCCCGGAGTTTGCACTGCTCCGGGGATGGCAGCGGAGCCAAAAAGTAAGGGTTATTTCTTGTTCAATATGAAACTTGTGCCAGAAAATGTTTGTCGTTGGAGTTCCACATAGTGTGTAGAATATAGGGACTGAACTGTGAAATCGGATAGCCTCTCTAGTAAATGAAAAGGGGGACCCTGGATATCCTACACTGCTACCAGATCTCTCCTCAGTTTCCCAGAGGTTGTGGGGAGAAATGTCATACGTATCCCTCAGGAGCCTGAGTGGGAAATGGCATGGCTGCCTCATGGTGGACGGGGAGGGGTAAAGAGGCCACCTCAGGCTGGCTCAGGCAGAGCTCTGTTTCCTTTTCTCTAGAACAAAGTTTGAGTCCAGTGGCTCCTTCAGATATCTGATGAAGTGTGTGTGCTCAGGAAAGGTTATACTGTGAATAAAACTCTGTTCGTCTTAGGCTGTTTTTACATCTGACTTTCCCGCTGGAATCATTCTAGTTCCAAAAAAACCTGCCCACACCCCTGTGCAGTGTGAAACCGTGCTGCCACTGAAATGTCCACATCTACTAATTGCCCTCCTGTGGTCAAGCTAGTATTCAACCAGCTTTATTCTGCTTTAAACAATTGCTGTTGATTAGTGCACTTAGACCCCCTGGAGTGAAATTTCACACCACTGTGAAATCAGCACAGGAAAAGACAGCAGTCAAACTACTTTAGAGGGGAGGTGTAAAATCACCCTTAGAGGTGTCACTGGACTTTGTTCTGCTGCTTCAGACCAACACAGCTACCCGCCTGGATCCTTTTCTCTAGTCATTCTTGTGGCGTAGACAGTGTTTGTCAGGACTGCGGAGGAGGAAAACAATGTCTGCTTAGTGGCAAAGACAACATGATGTAGAAGTCTCTCTTTTCTTTGTTCTTGGCCCCATTCTGCACGTGCACCCCAGCTTTACTATTAAAAGGTAAAGTTGCTCGAAAGCCAGTTGAATCTGACTCTAGAGGACAGTGCTCATCTCTGTTTCCACGGTCTCCATGGTCATGTGGCTGGCATGACTCAACACTGAGGCACACGGAATGCTGTTACCTTCCCACCAAAGTGGTACCTGTTTATCTTCTTGCAGTTTCTTGCTTTCGAACTGCTAGGTTGGCAGGAGCTGGGGCCAGAGACGGGAGCTGACTCCATCACGCGGCACTAGGGTCTCGAACTGCCAAGCTACTGACCTTCTGGTCTGCAGCTCAGCGTTTTAACCTCTGAGCCACCGCAGCCCCCAACTTTACTATAAGAGATCATGAAAATTGGTAGCTGTTTCAGTTCCCCATGTTTTTCTCTGAATCTGCTGGGTGTCTTTACATGTCCCAGCCCTCTTGGATCCCAAAGCTGCTACCATTTGGGTAGTGACCTGCCATCAGTTGGACCAGAGGTCCCCAACCTTGCTGAGCCTGTGTGTGTTTCATAGAGTGAGTGAGCAGTACCACATGACAGGTGCAGCCAACCACAGAATGGCTGCCTTGGGTGTTGAGGCTAATCTTAAAATATTGGGAGGTTCCAAGTCATGTGTCCTCCTACGATGGAGTCAGGTGTTTCGGGTATGGGGGGAAGGGCTGGGTTTCAGACTGGAGAAATCCTTCACCGATCTCTGCTGAGGTTGATAGCTGATGGGGTCATTGTGACAATTGACCAAGTTATGACACCTGTATGCCAGGTGGCCAATCTGGGATGTTCACGTACTTTACTCATCTCTGTATAACACAGTTTTTGTGCTTCTTTTCAAAGTAAAGCAAGCCTGTTTCTTCCTAAAACATAGGGATCTTTTTCATAACAGTAGCTATATGAAATAAGGTGCTGATGTGAAAGTCGCTCCTGTTCTTATGCTCAGCTTCATGCCACCTCAAGGAACAGTTTCTAGGGCCGGTTCATAAGTGCATTCAGATCATGGGATTACACTTGGTGACTGGTGCTTGGTTGTATGAACCGACTCCACTGAAAAGCATTGTGGGTTGTGTATGGAGTCACAAGAATATACGAAGTTGCCTTGTGCTGTCTCAAGACCCCATTGGTCCTTCTAGCCTAGTACTGTGTGCTCTCAAAGGTCTCGGGTCAAGAAAGATCTTTTCCAACACTAGCTACTTGCTCTCCTACCTGGAGATGCCAAGAAAGGAACCTGGGGATTCCTCCATGCAACACATTTTGCTGCTGAGCCCCAGCTTATCCCCAAAACCGTGCCTATTCCAATTTTTAAATATGTACAAAGCTGTCTCATACGAAGACTGTTGGCCTGTCTGGCTCAATTATTTGTATTTAACCGGGACTGGTTCTCCAGGGTCTCAGGCAGAGAAAGGTCTTGCAGGATCTTGGAGCTGGGATCCTACTTTGCAGTGCTCCCTCTAAGCTGATTGTGAGCAAAAATTCTACTTTGTGAGCTACTGGCATTAAAATTGTGAGCGAGCGATTTGGCTAATGCATAAATTGGTTTGCTCTGGAGCCATCCTTCCTGAGCGAAGACAAAAATGTGTGAGCTGGAGCCTAAGAAACTGAGTTGGCTCACACTAACTCAGCTTAGCGGGAACACTGCTTGCAAGTGCCAGGAATGGAGCCTTAGATCTACGGTGTGGAAAGCAGCGGCTCCGTCACTGAGTTATGTCCTCTGTTGAAGTGTCAGGACTGTAATGGCTGATTCACTGAATGCGAGTTGTCACTTCATGTTGCAGACTTTGCGCATAGGTATGTGTGTGCCACCCCTGTACATGGGAAGTGTGTTGGTGCGACTAGATCAGCTCATAACAACTTGAAGCCAATTCTGCCTTGACTTATTATTATGTCAGTACGTCTAGGGTACCTTGTCCCAGAACTCCTTAAATATGTAAACTGGTTTGTTTTAAGCACTAAACATAAACCAGAATTATTAAAGGCTGTAAATACATTCTGTATTGCAAAGCTGCTATTTTGGCCTGCAATACCTTTTTAGGCAGGGCTTTATCTGTGGCTTTTTAACAAGGCTGTTAGGTATTTCCCTTTTTGTTGGGTATAAAGGTGGCAGAATTGTTGGGGGGTTGGTTTTATTTTATAGAGAGCAATAACCACAACTATAACTGTCAGAGGAGGCCATAAAATGCGGGTAAAATGTAAATAGCAGTTGTTTAAAACTTGACATAATGTGTTTTCTTTTTGGAAGACCTTGGAGCCAAATAAAACGTGAGGTGAGGCAAGACCAAAAACTGCTGAGAGTTATAGGTTTCCAACAGAGTGGATTGGATCCCCCGGACATGTTCCACTAATGGCAGCACTTCCCCCCAGCAGAAATAACCTTCCCTTGTGGCGCAGTGTGTTGAACTGAAGTTCTGCAAGATTTCTTGGGCCTGTAGTTTTAGGCTGTTGAGAATTCTGTTTGAAAGTTCCAGACTCTGTGACAGAACTACACTTCCCATGGTCCCTTGGTGAGAGGGATTGACTGTCGAAACCAGTTTTAAGTAGTAGCATAAATCCTCCGAAAGTAGACAACACTCGGGAGTATGTTTGTGAATGAATCATTTAAAGTGTGATAAAACTGCTTGTGTCTGTGTACTAATGTTTATTTCCTGAGTTCTTGGGTACTACAATGTCCCTAAAATTCATATATATATATATCCAGTTTGTTCTCTTACCCCAGTTTGGTAAAATATAAAGCTGTCATATTGAAAATCTTCAAAGTGGCTGTCTATATGAGATCTTTTTCCTACAGCACAGGGTGTGTATTTATTAAACCTTTAATTTACCTTTGCTGCTTAGTTGCGTTAATTACTTTTTAGTAATAATAATTTAAATGGAATTTAAAGCAAAAAACCCCGTTCAAAACAACATCGAATCTACTACTGATAAAAATTAACCAAGACCAGAGCAAAAGAGAAAATAGTGTTCTTTAACTGCCCTTGCTCACATACACAGAGGGGACTGTCTTGAAGTTCCTGGGAAGAGCATTCCAAAGGACGCATGCCACAACCACAAAGGCCCTGCTATGTCTCTCTTTGACTTTACTTAAGGAAAGAATGGAATGCAAAGTAGGGCTAGATTTCATAATGTGAAGACAAGGGGAGGCTCATGTGGGAGGAAAGGCATGTGTTTTGTACGTAGCATGTATTTCCGAAATTTGGGAAAAGATCCAAAGGTGTGTAGTCCAGTGTCTTGCCTCTGTCCCATTCCCTTGTCAAACCTACTTAGCTGCTCTTGTGTCTTTTCTCCTTGAAAAGCTGGTATGCATAGCAGGCAAGTGCTTTCATTGTCTTGATCAGGTCCCCAAGTCCAAATGAAAATGGAGCTCTGAGAAGAAGGAAATCCTACTGAACCTTAACCTGTGTTGAACTTTGACAATTGAAGAGCAACACCAAACCCGTTAATGTGGCCAGGGGGCCTTTCGTAAAAAAAAAAAAAAAAGTCCAAGCTGCTTCAATCAAGGTGGAGTTTTTCCAAACTTTTTGAAGACTTGGGAGTAAGCCCAGCTTTCAAAACCACACTAGTCTTGTTAATTTGTTCCTTACCATTTTGAGGCCTTTATTTTTAGCTGGAGTCTCCCAGTGCTGGTTTCTGTTTGGCCACCCGTCTTCTTGAAAGTGAGCAAAGAGATTTCTCCTGTTGCCTTCTAGAATTTGTCTTTTACTTCAGTTCAAAAATTATGAGAGTTTGTTTTTGGCTGTTTTGGTTTGTCTGCTGGGATCTCCCCTTGGGTTTGACATCCAGCTTGTTTGGTGTGCGTGTCTAAACAAGTTAGGCTCCTCGGAGTGACAGCTCTTACCAAGTCTCCTGGGAACAGTTATGAAGCTGGCTTAATGGATTGCTCTAATTTTAGTCTTGCGTGTGAACAGTTCAGTTCAAAGGGTGGTGTCGAATCAGCTGAGCCATGCTTCGAATGTCTCCCAAGGTCACTTCTCGTGGAACTGGGCTTCTTTGGTGATATTCCTTTCCTTGTTTTTTTCCCTCCTTCCAGAAATAGGCATTGAGGCATTGACCCAATCAACTGTGGGGCATGGCAGCATAAGGATGTGTCAATCTTTATTATTTTTTTTGAGGAGGGAGAGCAGCTGGGAAGGTCTCTGGGATAGATGAAGGAATCCGTGTGCCCTGAAGATCATGCATTCTTCAGCAAGGGTACAGTCAAAGGACAGGATGGCTGTGATACATCCTTCTCCTGACTTGAAAAGGAATGCGGCAGACCCAATTCCTGGTAGTTCAAGGCAAATAAAGTTTTCTGACAACAGGACCAAGACTGCTGAGCTAACCTGCCTGATCAGGAGTCTTTTATAAGGATCAGAGATTCACCTGACCACTGTGGCCTATTAGAACAAAGAGGCGTGTCCATGGCTGATCTTCCTGCAGTTCCCTGTTTCTAGTTCCTGAGGTAGGAAGGGCACAGGTTGGTCCTCAGGGCCTCCTATTAGTTCTCAGTTCGAGACCTGCTGTGGGCCTGGATCTTAACATCCAGTAGGGTACCTCAAAGCAGAAGTTTTAAGGGTCACTGTGGAAAGCAATTTGAATATTAGTTGTATGCTGTTTTATGTCTCTGCCATTGTGTTGTCCCCACAGCCCTTACAGGTTGGAAAAAGATGAATGCTGTTTGTAAGATGCTAAAAATTCCTTAAGTGGAAGGCACTCTTCTGTGTATGAAAGCCACATGTAGGTTATTCGATGTGGTGGGTGCACTATGCGTTTTTATCAGTGTGTGTACACGTGCTGGGAAACAGTGGTTGGATATGGCTCCCTTGTGCATATACAGTGTGTACGTGTGGAATAGAGGGAAAAGATGGGGCTGCTGTTTTACCTGGTGCACCAAATGCATCTTCCATGAACACATACATGGTTTGCTTATAGAATAATCACTGCATTTGTGGTTTAAAAAAAACAAATATATTGATAACATGAGTCCTTGGGTAGGTGAGCTCTTGACATGAGACTAAAGACTTGACTGCCTGGTCTGTTGGATCCTTTCCACTGTGATTCGCTCTCTGATGTCTACTTCCGATTTTTGTCATCTAAAATAACTTTAAAAAGCCCGGCACCATGAATAGGCAGAGTCCAGCTGCCAGGCCAGTCCTTGAGAAGTGTGAGAATCTTTGGATGCCACGTTTTGTACCTGGTACACACGATTTCTGTGCTTGCCTGGTGAACTAGTTTTGGTTTTTCAGCTTGAATTTTGACACTTGCAGAAATTCTAAACATTCAGCAAAATTTATTTTTGAGAATTCTTCACATTAGCCAACTTGGAGATAATGTTAAGTGCTTTGCCCAAGATTATCAGGACATGAAAGCGAAGCAAGGTTAGCCACTCTCTGTGCGGATAGGAGATCACCAAGGAAGACTCGGACTCCTATGTGGAGCAACGGCAAACTCCCTCCACTTGTCTCTTGCCTGAGTGCCCCATGGGTGGGGTTGCCATGAGTCGGTTGTGACTTGATGGCCCCTTCCTCACATTTTTCCTTCCTCCTCCTCTTCTTTTTCTTCCTCTTGTATTTCTGTGGTACCCAGAAAGGTGAAAAAGTAGATTCTGATTGTTTCATAGAATGTATCTGCTACCGGCTCCCTCTCTGTGGCCAAGCTTTTCTTCAGAGCTCACCTTTTTAAAGCCAAATAAACAGGCAGGCTTTAAAATGATACAGTGATCTTAAGAGTGTTTTAAAAATGGCACAGTGTTCTAAAAAATGGTAATAGGTGATTCAGGGCTAAGTAACCATGACCTGGTTGGATTCAGTGGAAGGGATTTCTGTCAACCAAATGGGACTTTCTGCCCTCCCCTGCATATCTCAGCCCAAATGGTTCCCTAAATTCCTGCTTCAGGGAGACAGTGGAAAGTGGAATTCAGAACCCCAACCAGGTTTCTTTTAATCGAAATCTACCACTGGATCCAACCTACTGCCAAGAGCATATACTGGGCATTTCTAGAAGACCCTTATGTCATGTATGCAAGGATTAACTGCACCTTAAAGGTTTGTTTTGCTGGTTTGTTGACTTCGTTTATACCCCACCTTTCTCCTCAGCGGGTGCCCAAAACAGTTTGCAGTATCATTCTCCCAGTCTCCATTTTTCCCTCAACAACATTCTGGTGAGGTGAGTTACGCTGAGAGAAGAGTGACAGGCCCACAATCACCCAGTCAGCTTCAGTGGCAGAGCTGGGATTCAAACCTATTTTCCCAGCTCCTGGTACAAATCTATACCTGCTGATAATCAGGATCCACTGAATTCTTTCAAACTGCTTGTGTGACCATCTAAAGTAACTGTAACCAATGTATTTAATTCCTGACTGACCCAGCAGTGAGAAGGGAGGGAGGGAGGGAGGGAGGGAAGGAAGGAAGGAAGGAAGGAAGGAAGGAAGGAAGGAAGGAAATGTGTTGCTCTCTGACTTGACTTGGGTTCTTTTGTTTTGTTCCAGGGACCAGCAGCTACACTGGCAGGCCGTGGGGAATCCACGATGCAGGGGGACTTGGGAGAGAGTTCGCCAGCTGGACACTTGTTCATGCCCTTCTGTTCACAGCTTCTTGTTCATCTGAGCTTCACCCCCCCTTGCTTTTCGGACTCCTGTTTCTATTTCCTTGACAGTTCTCCGTCACAGAGTTTCAACAGTTAACAGCTGCAGCAGGTCTGCTGGCTGACACATCCTAAGATCCGAAGGCTGCTGCTTTTAAGGAGCTTTTGCTTTGTGGCCTAAGGGGATTTCCAGATGTCTGGTACCAAAGCTTCCTTGTGTCTTTAACTCAAAGAGTCTTGAGTAGCAGATTCTTAAAAGACCATTTGAAAAAGATTCTGGACAGCAGTACTGGACACCTGTCGACAGATCACATTCTTGATGACTGATCAAGCTTGTCTATAGAGGTCTATCAGTGGATACTGGCCATGGTGACTAAAAGGTTCCCTCCACGTTCAGAGGCAGTCAGCCTCTGACTCCCAGTGCCTCCCAGCCTCTGAATCCCAGCACCTCTATGCCGAGGAACTGGTTGGCCACTGTGTGAGACAGGATGCTGGACTAGATGGACCACTGGTCTGATCCAGCAGGGCTCTTTTTATGTTCTTGGGTGTGTCCATCATAATCACAGAAGAAGTGCCAGTTGTGGTGTTGGGTACAGAACTCTGCTTATTGAGAAGCACATTGTTCGTTTTTTTAAAACCGAGTTAATTGTCCTTACGATTGCAACAATGTGCTTGGCGATATGGGAGGCATCGTGTGCTGAAATCCTGGAAGCCAGAGGGGTGTCCGATCAAGATTCCAGGGAACCAGGGCTTAAGTCCTTGGCTAGTTCAAGTGCTGACTACAACTTTTCATGGACACCTTTCCTCTCATTGCTTAGCAGCTGGTCCCTTTCTTTTCCTCAGCCTGTCCATCCAGGAACTCATTCTTCTGTCCTGTGCAGTCAGCAGGCTGGCCAAGACAACAGCAGTCTTTCTTGCCATATGCCTATGCGGCCTTCCTGGTGATTTGGTGAGAAGGAAGCAAGAGAAATAATGCTGCTTGGCTTGCTGGCGAAGTCCCTTTACACAACTGCAGTCTGATTAATGTGTGCTTACTGGGAAGGAAGCGCTGCTTAACTGTCTTATTCCCAGTAAGTGTGCATAGAATGCTAGCCTTAAGTAGAATTTTTCTCTGCTGTTAATTTCCTTTTCTCTTCTGATTTGGAATCTGGAAACCCTTGAAAGTATTTTCTGTCTGCAATACTGGGCATTTTGGGGGGGGGGACGGGAAATCAAATGCTAAAATACCTTCTGTCTATGCTTGGCTATTTTTACTAGTGAAGGAAACGCCGTCGTTTACAGGATTCAGTCTAGCTGTTCCGGCAACCCTCCGACAAGAAGAAGGTTACGTGTATGTAGAACTTTGGGGATATATGCTGTTGGGTGGAGCACTGAAATACTTAATTTGCATATTGGGAGGAGTGTGAGTAGTGAGTGACTGGGGAGAAAATCAACCTGAGGAGGGGGTGGGGCAAAGGAAGGCCTGGTCATTGGTCTCTCCAAGGCCTGGATTGCTGAAAGGCCTCAATTTGAAGAGGCTTTTGTGTGGTGTGAGCCCTCCTTTGATGGACAGCACTTCTTCTGGAGGAGGTAAGCCCCCAGACATATCTGACTTTGAACTGATGCTGGTTCGTTCTCTCAGATGGTGAGGAGAGAGGCCCTAAGAACTTTCCTTTCCCTGGGCGCCTGCTGCTGAGGGACTGCTTTTCTTTCTCAGTGGAGGCCTGCTGCTGAGGGATTGTGACTGGACCAACTCCAGCAAGAGAACAGTATTTCTGGAACACTGGCTACTGGACCTTTGGTTTGGGAAGGGAAAGGAGTTTGGGGGTGGGAAGCACAATACTCTGTGTGCAGGACTGTATTTTCCTTGTTGTAATAAATAGTTGCTTTGCTTAAGCCAAGGTGTGTGAGTGGGAGGGGGCTTTAAGAAAGGAGGCCCTAAGCTTTGCCCTTATTTCCAACACCCGGATTACATGTATATCTTATGCACTTGGGACTTCAATGTGGGACCATCAGCGGCTGGAGTGAGCTGTATCCATAACTGTTGATGCCTCTATGCCTTTGGATTGCACCTGGGGATGTTTTAATTTAAGTATTTTTTTATGTTCCTTGATTGCACGTGTGAATGTTGTTTATATGCACTGATGCAGCGTGGAGCAGTTTTAAAACATCAAATTATACCCTAGCCAACGTAAGAAATAAAGTGTATTTTGTTGAACAGTCTGTAGGGACATTTTAGAAAGAAAGCCAAGCTACACTAAGCTCAAGGTTACCCTCCTCTTACAGGGAAAAGAAAGATTTGTAAACAGTAGGGCATTTGAGCATGGAAGGAATTAAATCCCCACCAGTTCTCTCTTGTAAATTGTTCCTTTTACCTGGAGCTATTCCCAGTAGTAATGTATGGCTGTGAGAGTTGGACCATAAGGAAGGCCGAACGCCGAAGAATAGATTCTTTTGAATTATGGTGCTGGAGAAGACTCTTGAGAGTCCCTTGGACTGCAAGGAGATCTAATCAGTCAATCCTAAAAGAAATCAACCCTGACTGTTCCCTGGAAGGCCAGATACTGAGGCTGAAGCTCAGCTACTTTGGCCACAAAATGAGAAGGGAGCACTCATTGGAGAAGACCCTGATGCTGGGAAAGATTGAAGGTCAAAGAAGAAGTGGATGGCAAAGGATGAGATGGTTAGACAGTGTTATCGATGTAACAAACATGAAATTGAGCAAACTCCAGAAGACGGCAGAAGACAGGAGGGCCTGGCGTGATGTGGTCCATGGGCTCGCAAAGAGTTGGACTTGACTGTGCAGCTGAGCAACAAAAATGTTTCCAGAAACAAAAAGGCTGTCAGGATTGAGACACGCATCTTGATGTGCAATGTTTGATTTGGACCCTTCTTATGGTGACACATGTCCAACCATCTGTGGACTTCACAGAGCAGGACTTTCATGTTCCTCCCTTCTGCTGTAGCCCTTTGAGTTCCCTGAAATTTTAGGGGCGGGGTTGTTAGTGGACCTTCAGGAAAAGCATGGGAACAAAGTGGAGGTTACCAGTAGGAGGGGGAAGTTGGTACAAATCTCCACCCCCTTTTCTGCAAATGGATATGCTGTTCCGTTACGAGGCACTGCATGGTTGAATACATATTAGGTAAATGTGAGTGACTTGAGTTCAGCGCCCTACAGTTACCACGAACCCTGGAGAGGTCATATTCTGTGAATCTGTTCAAGAAACCCAGAATTCTGCTGCATCAAAACACACTTGAAGAATTGCGTGTTTGAAAAGGAACTCTTGTGGCAACAGCTTGCTGTTTGTTGGGAAGCATTTTCCCTGATCTTTGACTCTAAGGTGCTAGTGGGCTCTAACCTAACTCTTCTACTACAGACCGACACGGCTACCCTCTGAAAATTTCCCTGATCTGCTTTTCTTGGGTCAGACTTTTGGTAGTTTTGGTGTGGCCTCCTGCAGTACAGAAGAGAGCTGCTGGTGAGCTCAAAACCTCATGGGACTCCAGTGGAAGCATCAACTGAATGAACTCACCTGGAAAGGACGGGATTGTGGCTCATTGGTGGAACACGTGGCTGTGGATTCAGCCCTGGAATCTCAGCTTAAAGGTCCTCAAGTAGCAGGGTTCCCCCCCGCCCCACTGGAGGCCTACAGAGCTGCTGCTGGTCCGGGCAGGCAATACCAAGATGGATGACCCAATATAGAAGGCAGCATCTTAATTGTCATGGGCCTATCATGCTTGCACTGATTTGTGCATTTTTGATAGGCTGTAAAAGAGATGCTGCAATATAGGCCCCAGGTAGTGGTGATACTATTATTCATACACAGATAAATTGCACCTCCATATGATCTCTATATCCATTTACAAGTTACAATGAACACGTGTATAATCCACGTATAGTATATACTTGATTTATCGTTAAACCTGCATAAAGTAATTTTCATGTTGCGTTCAACGCAGCGTACTCCTGAACACATGATTTTAATTCCCACATTTCTCCATGCGCTGGCCCTCGGTTTCACTTGTTAAGTGAATGTGTCATGGGCAGCATGAGACCAGGCCCAGTGTCAAAGTGCTGAACGGGTAATCAGACCCCTGCCCAAATCCACACTGACCCAGCAGGACTTTTCCTGTAGGTGATAGATGGAGAGGGGGCGAAGGACAGGCAGTAAGTTCTTGAATACAGAAGTTATGTTTATTAAGCTCACATCAATTTTCAGATTTTGAAAGCACCTCATCATATTCCATTTGTACACAGGCATGCCTCCATGTGTAGCTAGGCCAGCTTGTGATGCAGCTGATACAATTCAAATTGCAAAACCCTGGCAGGTGGTAGAGAAGAAGAGATTAGATTTCACCATCCTTCACTCCTGAAGGAGTCTCAGAGCAGCTTACAATCTCCTTTCCCTTCCCCTCCCCGCAACAGACACCCTGTGAGCAATGTTCCCTCTAAGCTGTGGAGTCTTGTGAGCAAAATTTTTACTTTGTGAGCTACTGGCATTAAATTTGTGAGTGAGCGATTTGGCTACTGCATAAATCAATTTGCTTTGGAGCGATCCTTCCTGAGCTAAGACAAAAATGTGTGAGCTGGAGGCTAAAAAACTGAGCTAGCTCACACTAACTCAACTTAGAGGGAACACTGCCTGTGAGGCAGGTGGGGCTGAGAGAGCTCTCCCAAGAAGTGCCCATAAGAGAATAGCTCAGAAAGAACTTGTGACTGACCCAAGGTCACACCAGCAGCTGCATGTGGAGGAGTGGGGAATTAAACCTGGCTCTCCCAGATTAGAGTCCTAACCACTACACCAAACTGGCTCTCTCGGCTCTCCCTTTGCCGCTTTCATATCCCCTTGTGTCACAGGCCCTGCATGGTTTGCGCCCGTCACCTTTCAAGGAACAAGGTAGGAGTTAAGCCAGATGCCGATGGGTGGTGCCACACCTTTTTTTGGGGGGGGGGAGGAGGAAGTTGGGAACAGCCCTCTGTTTGGAATGCTCTAGTGAAACCACCGTTCCCTCTTATCAGAAGGTTGTGGTGGGCTGATCATGGAGACTTGGGGGAGCCTGATCCAGGGTTAGCTTCAGTCTCTTGGCCAGAGGTTGCCTGCACAATAGTCAAGAGGCCAGTGTGGAAGTGCAGAGGTGGGGGAGGCAGCTATACACGTAATGCCCCTTTGAGGTCTCTTGAGAGCTGGGGAGAAAAGTTAGCTTCTGTTTTTATAGCTTGTGTTTGATGCAAGCAGTGGAACAGATTCATCTGGCTGTTGTACCTTGCCTTTGCACGGCCTTCCAGTGGGCCCAGGCATACCCAGGCACACAAGCGCATCAATGCCTTCAGCCCAGCATTCCATAAAACAAAGATCAGTTAAGAAGCAAGTAAATTCAGTTTGACTGAGTGCACGCTAACATTGCATGTGGGTTAGCAGAAAGCATAATTAAATAAAGCATGTGGCTAATTGTAAAGATGCGTACATTTGGTAAGCACTCAGTTCAAAACTACTAGTTTCTCACGAACGCACGTTGTCTCTTAGAAACATGCATGCAGGTACATGCAGGATGTATGTGCTTTTCAGTGTCACGTGAACAGGGCTTGTGTGGTTTGGAGCCTGCTGATGATCCCTCACAGCTGCACAAAATTGCCTGGGGTGGGGCAGAGTGCAAAGAGGCCTTCCTTTTCAGTGCAATGACTTTTAAATTGCGGTACCTTCACATGAGCAGCCTCTGCGTGCGTTTAAAGATGATATGGGCCTGCAAGAGCGTTGCACGCTGCGCCCTCCCCTATGCATCTGAAATCGTGCATAGTTTTTACTATGGAGTTGCGAATGCAAGTGATCTATGCCAGAGAGTTGTGAAGAGCACAGACTCAAGCATTAGAAAAACGTGCGCACTTGAAGTACTGTAGAGTTTAAAAATGGTTAGTGACCACACTGGCTTCTTGCTGCTGTCTGCTCTGTCCAGAAAATCCATGTTGGGAGGGCCACTTCTCATTGGTCCTCAGATGCTACATGATAGGGGAAAAACAGGTTTCTAGTCTCCAGAACTAGTCTTGTGGTGAATTCTAGCTGTATGCTCCAGAAGAGGGCAGCAGTCACCCCTCCTTTTATTGCCAAGGCTAAGACAATTGTATAAGGAAACCTGATTGGTATTTCAGGGGGAGAGTTTATATGGGAAGTAGATATTCAAAAACAGACTGCGCAGATGTGGCCCTGATGGGGAAATGTTTGTGAAGATCAAGTGTTTGCCTACAACTGCAGTATGGGAGACCTTTTCCGACTGGTATGCTATGTCCTTTCCACCATAATAATTTTGTTAAAAATTACAAGCTTTGATTTGAAAGAAAGATGTTGGAAATGGTGGGATTGTATTGTTGGGAAACAGCTTTGTACACTAAACAAGCCAGGCGGCTTCCTACGCTGTATGTGTGTGTGTGTGTAAGTTAGCCACTGTTCCCATGACAACAACACAATCCCTTAGCCATTGGGTAGTGGTGCGAAAGCAATTGCCTCTGCTCTGTCAATGGATGAAGCCAGAAGTGTCTGTCCAGTACCTTTATTTGCCAGGCACTCGTTTCACTGGCCTAGATGGCCCAGTCTCATCATATTTCAGGAGCTAAGCAGGGTTGTCCCAGGGTTGTCTCCCAGGTCCCATTTGGATGGGAGACCTCCAAGGAATACCAGCATTGCTATGCAGAGGCCGGCAATGGCAAACCACCTCTGGATGTCTCTTGCCTTGAAAACCCTACAGGGCTGCCATAAGGTGGCTGCAACTTCACAAGACTTTCCACCACCACTGCACCATGGCTTGATATTATAATCTCTGGGTGAAGAAGCACCCTGATCCAAATGAGCTGGTGGCACTGGGATTTTTCTTACTGGCAGTGAGCTGCAGCTGGTGGGTTTCAAGACAGGAAGTCTCACAAAGAATCCGCCACATATAGACATACAGAGTTGGAAAACCCTTAAGGTGACTGACTCTAGAGTCAGATCCACTGTATTTTGTGAGGGCCCTGTTCCCAAGTAGGTTTACATGGAGTTGCTTGTAGGCAGGGGTCATTTCGTAGAAAAAGAGGTGCAGGAGCTCATTAGCATAACTCATTTGCATATGCCACCCCCCGAACATGCCGGAAGTGTGTCAGAAGGCCACACCCACCCCTCAGGCTCCACTCCACAGGTGAGTGAAACTGACCTGCTCTTCCTCCATTCCCTTCCCCATCCAATACTTTGTGCAATAAAAATAGGCATAAAGAACACACCCTCATTCTCTTCCTGCTCCCTTGAAACCACCAGGTTTCAAGTAGACTTGAGATACCCAGAACATGTGCACCACCCATCCCTTTCCCTTTCCCTGCCCACAACAAGACACCCTGTGAGGCAGGTGGGGCTGAGAGAGGTCTTTTGAGAACTGCTCATGAGAGAACAGCCCAAGGTCACACCAGCAGCTGCATGTGGAGGAGCGGGGAATCAAACCCGGTTCTCCCAGATTGGAGTCCAACTCCTGACCACTACACCAAACTGATAAGGTGGAAGCTGCTGAGGGGTTGGTGAAATTTCTCCAGTACTTATGTGCCATGTGCCCAGATAAAAAATGGTATACTTAGAAAATTTGCATGCCACCTTGAGCAAGTCTCTGGAAAAGCAGCACACAGTCATAAAAGGAACTATAAAATTATCAATATTAAAACAAAACATTAAAAACAAAGACCATAGCAGGGCTTTCCCTGGGGCGCTGCGCCTCGGCACTGCTCGGGGAAGCCGAGGAGGGGGCGGGGCTTGGTCATGTGCCCGCCCCCTGGGCTCCTCACTCCCGGAGCTGCGCTCCTGTGCGCTCCCGCTTCAACGGAACCCTGCTTGTAGGCATACATGAACATTTTGAGTGGATTCCAGTGTTAATTTCCCCCAATTGTGGATGGGAGAAAGGAAAGGAAACATTAAGTCTGTTGACAATGGGCTAGTCAAAAGCAAGCCCCTTTGCACACACAATGTCAAGGATTTTTTGCTGGAGTGTGTGTATGAGACACTTGTGTCTGAGCATGCCAAAGTTACTGTGATGGAAGGACAAGCGACCTGCATGGCATGTGGTGTTGGGGCGATGAGTGGCTGTCCTGTGCTCACCAGCACATCACTGCTGGGAAGAGGCAGCATTCTGTCCCTAGGTGGGTCCTGCCAATCAGCAACACACATATATCCATTGCATTACATTTGGCTTTGTATTCCGTCTTGAAGGAGGGGACTTGTAGGACCGTACCCTGACGTAGCTTGTTTTGCAGTTTCCTTGTAACAGATCTACATGGGGCTGAATTGTGGGAAGGATCCTCTGGGACTAGTGTGTGTACAAACCGAACATCCAGGTTTGCTGGATCAGTGCTGGTTTGGAAGTCAGGAATAGATGGAATAAAGTGGGAGGTTACTGGTGGCCCAGTCATCGTGTCGGTGGCACCAGTAGCACTCTGTTTTTCTTTGTTTTGAGCCACAACACTGTTGAAAGGTTTCCATTCTACTGCCATTTTAAGCAGTCATGTGGTTAAATACATGAGAAGCATGCCAGGTGCTCCAGGGCTTCCTTCCTTACTAAAGAAAAAGTTTTATATCTAAAGGATTAGTCAACTGTGAGAACATGCAATGAAGAAGAAGAGATTGGATTTATACCCTGCCCTTCAGTCGGAGTCTCAGAGTGGCTTACAAACTCCTTTCCCTTCCCCTCCCCACAACAGATACCCTGTAAGGTAGGTGGGGCTGAGAGAGCTCTGAGACAACTGTCCTTGAGAGAACAGCTGGTACAGAGCTATGGCTTGCCCAAGGTCATCCAGCAGGTGCAAGTGGAGGCGTAGGGAATCAAACCCGGTTCTCCCAGATTAGAGTCCACGGATTTAACCACTACACCAAACTGACTCTTGTGCATGCAGTAGTAGGCTATATAAGGTCTTGGAGCAGGGCCCATTCCAGGTTTTGGGTGGCCCTGGGCAGGCAGTGCCCAGGGCCACCCATCTGCCCACCCACTGCTGCCTTCCTGTCCATCCCCACCCCTACATGCCCCCCACTCCCGCCTGTGCATTCTTCTCCTGCTTGCAAGCCGTTTTACTGCCTGTACTCAGTTGCCTGCACACCCTTTCCCCAACAGCACTGGCCGAGGTATCTAGCCGAGAGTGCTGCCACTATTGCCATGGGGAGGGTCACTACTCTGCATCACCCACACACCCCTCCTCAGTGATGTTAGGCAGTTGGGAACACAGTTACAGATGTGGGGGGGGGGGTGCGTGGGTGGGGGTCAGTGGCAGTGGACCCCACCAGAAGTCTTCGGTCCTGGCAGCGGCCCTGCATCAGACTACACTGATGCCAGCCATGACCTGGAGGAAGAGGCTAATGATAGGGCTGACTTCTGTCTAGGGCTGACGGCCCCCAACCCCCAGGAGGAATTGGGTTTGGGGCCTTGACATAACTTCAGGTAAACACTGGAGCCAGTTTGGTGTAGTGGTTAAGAGCGGCGGACTCTAATCTGGGAGAACCAGGTTTGAATTCCCCACTTCTCTACTTGCACCTGCTGGATGACCTTGGGCAAGCCATAGCTCTGGCACTGCTGTTCTTGAAAAAAGAGCAGTTTCTGTTAGAGCTCTCTCAGCCCCACCTACCTCACAGGGTGTCTGTTGTGGGGTGGGGATGGGAAAGGAGTTTGTAAGCCGCTCTGAGACTCCGAGTGAAGGGCAGGGCATAAATCCAATCTCTTTTCCTTTAGACCTTCTAGAATTAGACACATCTTAGTCTTACTGGAAGTGAAATCAGTGCGCCAGTGCAACACTGGAGCATGCTTCATTCTATCCCCTCCAGATGTTGGCAGATGCAGCCTATGCCTTGAGGTGCCAGTGGGCAAAGAGCTGGCATCCCTACTTCTGTCCCATGCTCCAGATGAGCTTGTTGCATAGTGCAGATGTGCTTTCATTTATACCTCCCCTCTCTCCTCCAATGGGGATCCACAGGGGTTGACAGAATCCTTCTCCATTTTATCCTCACAGTAACCTTAAGAGGTAGGCTAGGCTGATGGTGTGTTACAGGCCCAACGTCACCCAGCAAGTGCCCATGGCAGCCGCTTTGTGCTGGCTAGGCGGGATATAAATCTAAATAAATAAATAAGTGAATGAATAGGGATTCGAACCTGCGTCTCCCAAATCCTATGACATCGCTCTGACCACTACACCACACTGCTACACCAAGTTAGAGGGAAGCAGCGGCACCCTGTTTTTGTTGCTTACCGTCTACTTCACTGGATCTTTCTGCTAGTGTAATGGCGATGACTCAAGGGATGAAGCCAATAATCGCTCGGCCCAACCGAGCCCCCCTTTCTCCCAGAAGCTGTTGTAATGGGATGAACATTTGCTAGGCTGGCTGTTAAAGGCTTCGGATCTAGTGCTCAGCTTTGTGACAGCTGTTTGCATAACTCCCTGGTCACCCAATCCTTTAGCTTATATTTGAGACCGTGTCAAAAATGGTAATCATTGTGCAAAGTTCTTGGCGTTGTTGCGAAGGCCTTGTACAGCTGCTGGTGGCAATACAATTTGTTGCCGTGGAGATGGCTGTGATATTGAAAACAGATTATGGGTGAATGTGAGGAAAGAACATCAGGAACAGAGGAGTTTTTTTTAACAAGGAAAGATTCTTTTACTCTGTAAATATCATACTCGAGATTGAAGAAGCAATAAAATAGGATAACCAACTCCCCCCGCCCCCATTTTCTTTTAAGGTGAGGAGGAGGAGAAGAATAGGATTCATACCGTGCCCTTCACTCGGAGTCTCAGAGCGGTTTACAATCTTCTTCCCTTCTCCCCACTACAGACACCCTGTGAGGTAGCTGGGGCTAAGAGAGCTCTGAGAGAATAGCTCTGAGAGAACTGTGACTGGCCCAAGGTCATCCAGCTGGCTGCATGTGGAGGAGTGCGGAATCAAACCCAGTTCTCCAGATTAGAGTACGCCACCCTTAACCACTACACCACACTGGCTTGCTCTGAGCTATGTCACTTTTAACTCAGAATATAGAAGAGCACAAGGTTGGTACTAAGGCTAAACTGCCCTTGGTATAACCTTGCCCTATGCCAGTGTTACAGTCACCTAGATGGAGCAATTTCAAATGTTTAATGAATTATACTGAAGCGGTAACTGAAGTGTCATCTTTTGGGCATGGAACAGGGGTCACTGGGGGTATGGGGGGTATTTGTGGATTTCCTGCATTGTGCAGGGGGTTGGACTAGATGACCCTGGAGGTCCCTTCCAACTCTATGGTTCTATGACTCTAAGCCATCACTGCAGGCCTGCTCTGCTAAACTATTTATTTATTTAGATATTTATGCCCTGCTTTTTCATCCAGTGGGGACCCAAAGCATCTTACAACATTTTCCTCCCTCATTTTTGTAACAACCCTCAGAACTAGGTTAGACTTAAGAGAGAGTGAGTGGCCCAAGGTAACCCAGCTAGCCTTGGGCTGCCCAGCTCTCTGGTGGCTGAGGGGGGGTCCCCGTCTCAGCTGTGAGTGGAAGTGGTAGAAAAATAAAATTTAAAAGGGTGCTGGCATGACATCATTTCCAGGAAAAGCTGGAAGTAATTTCTTGCCTCTCTGAGTATTGGCTGAAACTTTATGGTAAAACCATAGCCTCTCGGCCAATTCCTAGAATTCCCCCCATCTCTTGCCGCACTTCCATGGCAGACTGGGGAGTGGGGAATTGAACCTGACTCACCCAGATATCCTTCTATGACACTGTTGTAATCACCACATGGCATGCCAACTGGATATTCCTGAGTGACCAACATTTCTCTAGGTTAAATCTTGAAGAAGGAATGCTGGCCTGAAGCTCAGGCCTGTAGAAGCCATGACTCCTGAAGATCAGCGGCCCCCTTGAATAAAAGTTCCACTTAGTACAAACTGAGTGGCACAGCTACCGTAAGATCTCACATTATTTGAACAATGGAAGAATCAATTTATCTGTGGAGTTAATGTTTTAAATTTGATTCGCTCATACTGCCTGCTATCTATAAGTCCTACCCTTCCTCTCAGGAATTCAGGGCTGCCTGTGTAATTCTCCCATCCTTCATTTTAGCCTCACAAAACAACCTGTGAGGTAAGTTAGGTTGAACGATTAGCCCAAGGTCCCCCAAAGGGCATGCCTGAGTGGGGGATGAGCACCTGTATTGTTCTAGTCTGAAGCTCTAATATACCGCACTGCCCGACCTTTCATAGTGTAACATGTAAAGTTTCCACCTGGCCAGGAAAATGGGACTGTTCCTTTAATTGAAGTTTAATATACAGAAGTAGGCAGTTTGAAGCTTTTCATGGCATGGAGCTAAACAACATCATCTGATAACTGCTGCAGATCAAACTGATATTTAAGGGATAGGTAGAGAGACCTGTTTAAAAGTAGCATCCTTAGGTATATGGCAAATGCATACACGGTGCTACATCTCACTTGTCCTTTACATCACTCTTCAAAACACACCTTCTTCCTGTCCTACGTTTTTATTATTGTTTTCGTGTCTCTATATGTGTATTTTGAGGGCCGCAGTGGCTCAGAGGTTAAGACGCTGAGCTGCAGACTGGAAGGTTGGTAGTTTGGCAGTTCGAGACCTTAGTGCTGTGTGACAGAGTGAGCTCCCATCCCTGGCTCCAGCTCCTGCCAACCTAGCAGTTCAAAAGCAAGAAACTGCAAACAGATAAATAGGTACCACCTCGGTGGAAAGGTAACAGCATTCTGTGCACCTTGGTGTTTAGTCATGCCGGCCACATGACCACAGAAAAAGTCTTTGGACAGCACTGGCTCTTCAGCTTGGAAATGGAGATGAGCACTGCCCCCTAGAGTTGGATTCGACTGGCTTTCGAGCAAGGGAAACCTTTCCTTTACCTATGTATATTTTGGAGCTGCAATGGCTCAGAGGTTAAGACACTGAGCTGCAAACCAGAAGGTTGGTAACTCGGCAGTTTGAGTGCCAAGTGCTGCGTGACCAAGTGAGCTTCCGCCTCTGGCCCCAGCTCCTGCCAACCTAGCAGTTTGAAAGCAAGAAACTTAAAATGGATAAATAGGTACTCCTTCGATGGAAAGGTAACAGTATTCCGTGCACCTTGGCGTTTAGTCATGCCGGCCACATGACCATGGAAAAGACTTTGGACAGCACTGGCTCTTTGGCTTGGAAACAGAGATGAGCACTGCCCTCAGAGTCAGATTCGACTGGCTTTCAAGCAAGGGAAACCTTTACCTTTATGTGTATTTTATCTTAGTTATAATTTTGTTTTGTTTTGTTTTAATGATTTTTAAAGACTTAAAAAAATATGTTAGCTGCCTTGTTGACCCTGATGACGGCAGAGAGGTGGAGTATAAATGTAACTAAACACATAAATAATAACTACTTAAATTCAAGTAGCAATTGTGCCAATTGGGCTCTCTCTCTCATACACGCACATATTCACAAGAAGGCTCTGTGAAAGGAGGGGAATTGAAGAGAATCCAATGGTATTTTGGGGAATAGATGATAATTTGTCCCATTGCTCAGCCTCAGCATTGTGTGATAGCTCTTGAGTAAAGGTTTGCTGTTTCACCCTGGATGTCTTCAGATCAGGCGTTCCCTGAAGCATTGTGTTAACATAAGAACATAAGCGAAGCCAATGTTGGATCAGGCCAGTGGCCCATCCAGTCCAACACTCTGTCACACAGTGGCCAAAAACACCAGGTGCCCTCAGGAGGCCCAGCAGTGGGGCCAGGACACTAGAAGCCCACCCACTGTTGCCCCCCCAAGCACCAAGAATACAGAGCATCACTTGCCCCAGACTGAGAGTTCCTATCTATACTTTGTGGCTAAAGCCACTGATGGACCTCTGCTCCATAAGTTTATCTATACTTTGCAGCATATGTGTTGCAGAAACTATCGATGTAGTCCAAATGGAATCTCCTCACATTGGACTTAGTGTATCATCACACTTTAAATTTGAGCAAGAACTTCCTTACCAAGCAGGAGAGAAAAACTGTTGCTACGCTGAGGTGTCAATGAGGTCGAGGTCAACATTTCTACTTTCCAGAGCCATGGAATTTGTCGTTACATAATGTATCTAATGCCTGTTTACTTGAGGTTTTTTTTTTTCACTGTGGCTTTTCATACCAATAATTGTGCGTTATTGAATTACTGAAAGGCGTCTGTGGAGGAACGCCAGAACTAATGGACTTGAGATTTATCCACGTTTACAGGCATTCCCATTTCACATAGGCCAATTTTTCATTTATTCCTTGAGTCTGCAATTCATATATTACCATCTGAGGTGAAGCAAATGCCATCTGATTGGAAAGCTGAATAAGTGAGCTGTTTCCTTCATATCCCCCACCAATAAATCTCCTCCTGCTTGGTTCTATCTCTCTTATCGGACCAGCCGCAAGGAAAGCCTTTAGTAAAGATCTTTTAGAATGTTGCTTGATAGCCTGTAACAGCTTTGCTTCTCATTTGGGAAGAAAGATAGATATGTTAGATAAAGTATATTAAATAAATGAATATGTCTGTCCATGTGAGATGTCAGAGCAGATTATACAAAAAATGAAGCAACCCCCCTCCCCCCCGAACAACCAAAACCTTTTAGCAAACCTTTAAAACAAAAATTATGGAAAGGTAGCACAGGATTCGTCACTCTGTTTTGTACATGCAACACCGTTCCCCGGGTGCCCCATAAAACACCCTCTTTCTGAGTGGCTCAATAATACCCAATACTATTATTTCTATTGTTATTACTATTATTGAGTGGGGACATGATTGCTTTCTTTCAGTATTTGAAAGGCTGTCACTTAGAGGAGGGCAGGGAACTGTTCCTGTTGGCAGCAAAGGTGAGGATTCACAATAATAGGGGCAGAAAGATACTGGCCAGATATTAGGAATTTTTTTATTTTACAGTAAGAGTAGTTCAGCCGTGGGATTGGCTGCCTAGGGAAGTGGTGAGCTCTCCCTCACTGGCAGTTCACAACAGTAACTGGACAAACACTTGTCTGGAATGCTCTAGGCCAGGGGTGGGCAATTGTTTTGGCTCGGGGGCCACATTGTGGGAGTGGAGGTTAACGGAGGGCTGCACCTTTTAAAATGAGGATGGGGGAAGAGGAGGATGGGGGAGGGAAGGTAACTTACCTTCCTTCTTCTGCCTCCTCGTTGCCCAACAGGGCTGATGGGAGCAGGGGGTGGGGCTTGGTAATGTGCCCGCCCCTGGACACTTCACTCCTGGAGCGCCGCTTCTCTGCGCTCCGGGCCCAACGGAGGCCTGACTGAAACCACGAGGCCGACTGTCTTGGCGGGCCGCAAAAAACTGTGGTGGGCCACATGTGGCCCGCGGGCCGCAATTTGCCCACCCCTGCTCTAGGCTGACACTGAACTGAAAAGGGGATTGGACTAGATAGCCTGTGTAACCCCTTCCAGCTCTGTGATTCTATGATTTCCCACTTACACCAATAATTCCCCCTCAAATTTCTGGAAACAGAACTGAGTTCCCAGCAATGCCAGAGTTGTAGCTAGTTCTTGTGAGGAATTGTGAATGTTGACAATGAAGCGGGGAAACGACATGCTTTCTCTTGAGATGAATGATCTGTGATGAAAACTGACATGAGCCAAGAGTCCATAATTGTTCACAAGTTCTTTTGCTTACTTCAATATTGCATGTGTGTATGTGTAGGAATACATGGCTACAGGGGCCCAAAGTAATGGCAAAAACAAGATTAAAATGAATGTTTTATCCACATCTATTGATGACGTCACTGCAGTGGAACACTGCCCTGGGCTATATGTGAAGTTTGAAAAGAGCATGGAGCACTGCAAGTGTTACTTCTTTATCCGGAGTGGTATGCAGTCACGTCTATTAGCCCTTGATCATGGAGCTCTTTCCTATGATACAAAGCTATTATTGGCAGTCTGCTATTTCCTGCTCTCCTGGTAATGATACAGTTGTAACTAGTGATTGTGCGGAATCTGGTGTAATTCTTTGAAGTCTTTGACCACAGTAAATCAAACCATTGTTAAGCCTTTAAAACAACTGCCAAAAAAAGAGAGAGTGGAAGAGCGATGGTCACCCATGGGTGGCCTTAGAAAACAAACATCTATTGAAAATTTAATTGTTGCCTTTGAAACTATAGCCCCAGTTAATTCCTACTTGCAGAAGCAGTTATTTCTCACCCTTCTCTTCTGGCTCAGCCACAAATCCATCACACTGGTATAATACAGAAAGAAACCTCTGTGAAATGCCCTAATAAAAGTGTGATTGAAGACCTTCTGTTAATGAAGACAGCTTGGGGACCTGCATGTGGCTGATTTCACACAAAAGTCATTACTGCCAATAGAAAAACTGGGTTGTGTCCCTCAAAGTGCTCATGAACTGCTTGCCCACAAATGCTAGGTAATATGAGACTGGGATCCTGTATCTTTAAACAAGAGTAGACTGGGTGTGCTGCTGCTTCTTACAGAATTAAGTCGGACTTGGAGGAATGCTCCTGAGCTGCACCATTTCTGAAGGGAGGGTTGCCAACCTATGAAATGGAATCTGTAAGCTATATGTTTGTCAGGCCTCCTCGTGTGGCAGGACGTCTTCCCCCAGGAAGCCTCAATGCCTACCGCCACTTGAAGTGGTGGGGGAAGTAATGCTGCTATGTCACTTTCCAGTAAAACCTGGAAGTGAAATAGGGTAGCTCTAGGAACATCCGGGAACTCTATGGTAAAACCATATAGCTTCTGGCAATTCCTTGAGTTACCTGTTGTCTCTTCCAGGTTTTACCAGGAAATGATACAGCAACATCAGCAACATTGCCTGCACGCTCCTATGTCCTCGCTCTCAGCCCTCCTGCTGGTTGCCAGGCTTGGCCTGGTGCCCCTAAATTCACAAGAGATAAGGTCTAGGCCTAGGGCCATCTTATAACGAACATCCCTGGTGGTTTCTGCATATAAAACCTCTCATAAAATTCACGACCCTTTTTGCTGCCTCTCTGTTGAAGAGGGGCAGATCTGGGATGTTGAAATGGCCCAGGAGCAAGCCAAGCTCAGCACCACCAGAGACATGCAACTCAGGCCTGGCCAGCAGTATGAAAAGAGGCTGAGGCCTCCTTGTGTGAAGCCAGCAAGTGGTGGAGCAAGGGGAGGCAACTGGGGAGCTGACATAGATCACCAGTGCCGCTGAGCCAAGCTGCCTCCAGTGTGCTGGCAGAGCTACTGGGGGCTTGGCTGTGCTTGTTCCTGGCCCTCCAGGTCAGTGGTCTACTGTGAGCTTTCCCAGCTATTGGCCAGCTATTGAGGATGGTTCGGAGACAGTACATGAAGATAAACTGCCTCACAGTGGGATCCAGTGTTCCAGTGGGCATCACTGAAGGAGACAGAGGCAGCTTCTCCTCATCACACATGTACAAAAATCAAAAATCCGGTTTTTTGAGGGTCTAGAAGATGCGGAGGAGATCGGGTGAAGCTGCGGGTCGTGCAGCACATGCGGCCACGCAGCACATAGTGGGAAACTGACACATGCAATCGGGAAAAGGAAGAGCAGGGGCGGAGCAGCTGCTTGCGGCAGGGGCATCGACTTTTAAAATCCTGGGGGGGGGGCTCTTGTGTGCACGTGCACACCAGGACCATGTCCCTGCCGCCTCCCCCCCCCAGCCTGGCCTGGCCTGGCCTGGCCACTCCTGCAGTCCTGCCTCCGTGGGGCCGGCTGGGCAAATGCCCAGCGTGCTGGTGTCACCCGGAAGCGACGCCATCACGCTGGGCACGTTGCTGGGGCAACACTCTGGCAATCGCCCTGAAACTCTATGGTGCCATAGAGTTTCGGGGCAATTGCTAGAGCATCGCCCCGGCAACGTGCCCAGCGTGATGGCGTCGCTTCCAGGTGACGCCAGCACGCTGGGTATTTGCCCAGCCGGCCCCACGGAGGCAGGACTGCAGGAGTGGCCAGGCCAGGCCTGGGGGGGGGAGAGGGGGGGAAGAGACGGTGGCGGCGGCAGCCTGCCAGCCAGTGGGCAAACAGGTGAGCAGGCCTAGAAAGGGCCCGGTGGGTGTTCCGCTTTGCGGGGGGGGGGCTCGAGCCCCCCCATAGTTGACGCCTATGGCTTGCAGGAAATAGTTTGCAGAAGGCCAGGAGTGTGGGAGCTTTCCTGGCCTCCTCAGGCAGGCCATTCCGCAAGATGGGAGCCACAGTGGAGATGGCACATGTGTAGGCAGCTGTTGATTTTGCCCATTTGCAGGTTGGTACCTGCAGAACCCTCCACTGACAATGAGTGGAGTTGTCATAGTGGAGCACAGAAAGATAGGCGGTCCCATAAATAAGAGGGGCTGAGACTCTGAAGGGCTTTACACCTTAAACTGAGCATGGTAACAAATGGGCGACCAATGGAGAGTTTGCAGGATGGGAGTAATATGCCTGCTCCATCTTGCTCCCACTAATAGTTGGGCTGCTGCTGCAGCATTCTGGACCAGCTGGAGTTTTCAAATCAATTTTGATGGGAGACCAGTGTACACTGCATTACAGTAGTCAAGTCTTGATGTTACTGTGGTGCGGATCCAGGTGGCCAAGTCTGAGCCTTCTAAAACTCTGTTATTAATTCTCCCTGATCTTATGCCTGGGTGGAGCCTCTTCCTCTTCCCATGTTACATTCTCAGGTGGATGCTGAAATTGCCCAGGCTGGTGGCCCTGATTTGCTTCCATACCAGTGATCATGGGAAGAAGAAGAAGAAGAAGAGATTGGACATATACCCCACCCTTCACTCACTTGGAGTCTCAGAGCGGCTTACGAACTGCTTTCCCTTCCCCTCCCCACAACAGACACCCTGTGAGGTAGGTGGGGCTGAGAGAGCTCTGAGACAATTGTCCTTGAGAAAACAGCTGGTACAGAGCTATGGCTTGCCCAAGGTCATCCAGCAGGTGCAAGTGGAAGAGTGTGGAATCAAACCCAGTTCTCTCAGGTTAGAGTCTGCGCACTTAACCACTACACCAAACTGGCTCCCTCTAAGTTGTGGAGTCCTGTGAGCAAAAATTGTCCTTTGTGAGCTACTGGTATTAAAGTTGTGAGTGAGTAATTTGGCTACTGCATAAATTAATTTGCTCTGGAGCCATCCCTTCCTGAGCTAAGACAAAAATCTGTGAGCCGGAGACTAAAAAAACTGTGAGCCAGCTCACTCTAACGTAGCTTAGGGGAAACATTGATCATGAGCCTTTTGCCCCCAAGCACAGCTACTGCTCTCCTGTTCAGATGGATTCCTCCCTCCCCCAATCTTCTTCCTGGTCAACTGGCCCTCTCAGACCTCCATATTGCCTAGCCTTTCATTCTCTGGCTCTGGGTGTTCCTCAGCTGGAGCTTTATGTCCAGAAAGACAAAATGGAGATTGAAGCAAAAGCACTCCCCGTCCCTCTTGTACCCTCTCTTAAAGTCTCTGACTACCAGGTCAGTGCTGTTTGGGTGCTTCTAAGACCCTCTGGGCATTTAGTGCTCTGTATAATAACACTGTCTTGCCCATTTAGCAACATCACTATAACACATTCATTTTCCTAATAAGAAGAGTTTACATATTTTCCTCTCAACGTGCCTTTGTTTATAAGGCTGGGTAAACTGGAAAATGTTCAACTATACAGAGTTTTGTAGTTCTGACAGGAAACCAAACAAGGAACACGTGACCATGCAAACGCAGACAAAACTTGGGAACGGGATGAACGTTTCTTTTATGCCTTGGTAGGAATTCAGCATATGTTGCTGGAAGCCACTCTCAGACTGCCTGGTCTTGGGCTACTGGGGGAGAGATGCTTGCTACAGGCAGACAATACAATAAATTGAAGTAAGTCATGATGCAGGAAAGAGAATAAAGAGATCATAACACACCTTTCCAGCTTTTACCTATGGCAGGGGAGGGCAATTGTTTTGGCTCGGGGGCCACTTTGTGGGAGCAGAGGTTAGCAGAGGGCAGCACCTTTTAAAATGACTGCATTCATTAGTTAACTTTGCATTTCAGAAAAGGTATAAATTGTATCATAAAAATCAATAAATATAAATTAAATAAAATAGTGGTAGTTTAGTGGTAAAATAGTGGTAAGCCAGGAGAGAGCGGGAGCCTTCCTGACCTTCTCAGACGGAGGCCTGACTGTCTTGGCGGGCCGCAAAAAACTCTGTGGCGGGCCGCATGTGGCCCCCGGGCCGCAATTTGCCCACCCCTGACCTATGGGTATGACGGAGGGAGCTCCCGTCTCTGGCCCCAACTCCTACCAACCTAGCAGCTTAAAAGCAAGAAATTGCAAGTAGATAAATAGGTACTGCTTCGGTGGGAAGGTAACAGTGTTCTGTGCACCTCGACGTTTAGTCATGCCGGCCACATGACTATGGAAAAGTCTTCAGACAGTGCTGGCTCTTCGGCTTGGAAATAGAGATGAGCACCGCCCCCTAGACTTAGATTCGACTGGCTTTCGAGCAAGGGAAACCTTTACCTTTTACCTTTTTATGTGCGGCTGAGGCTAGTTTGATCTTATCAGATCTTGGAAGCTAAGCAAGGTTGGCCCCAATTAGTACTTGGATGGGAGATTATTAGGGAAGACCAGAGTTTCTGCACAGAGGCAGACAACGGCAAACCACCTCTGAACATCTCTTGCCTTGAAAACCCTACAGAGTTGCCATAAGTCAGCCGTGACGACTACATTTTCTGCCTCCATGTGTAACTACTCTCCCTGCAGGGCCAGCCTGGTTGGTTAACACTTGTTTATATTTGGTAACTATCACTCTTAAGCGGTCTTCCATCCTCATTTAATTTCTTAAACTGGACAATGGGCCGCGGAACTGTCTGAAGCTCATGAGATAAAAAGGTACTGGAAGCAATGCAGAGACAAGACCAATGCAGAAGGCTAGCTTTATTGGCGTCCAGAGGGATATGGGAAAGGACAAGAATAAATGAGAACAGAATTTTAGCTTCCTGTGCATACATCTACACCTTTTTCTAAGGTCTTTGCTGAAACCTGGAAGTTTATAAACTTTTTTGTTAATCAGATTATTATTACTTCTTAGTAGATGAAAAAAACCCACATTTATTTGAACCACAGGATGAAACAATTGCAATATTCCAGGGGCCCCTATCCATTTTTTAAAAACGACCTTTAAGTCATAAAGGTTAAGGATGCTGATCTTCTTAGCAAAGTCCCAGCCAGAGGCTTGGCTTCTGGAAAGAGAAGCAAAGAATTCCCTCCACAGATGCACAACTAATTGGAGTACCACCGTAGGCCTTTTGGCACAGTGAAGGCATGGAATATAGATTTTTGCAAATAAGATTATTGCTTTTTAGTAGATTAAAACATTTATTCAAAGCACACAAATGAAAACAGCGGGCTGTGGAAATGAACCACAGTGTTCCAAAGAAAAGCCAATCCGAACAATTTTGTTTGTTTGTTTTTGCTAGGCAGGATCCAATTGCTGGCTTCAGTGATTCAACAGTGATGGCTACAGTGCTCAGCTTGCAGCGTTACCTGGGTTGCTCCCACACGGGGATGACTCTCTGTTGCCAATGCAAATGCGGAATGGCGATGGCGCCTCTTCTCACACTTTCCTTGCCTCAAAAGCTCACAGCCCTTTAGTGGCACCCGGGGAATGGCAGATTCTGAGGAAGGAGAGAGGGAAAAGCTCCAGTGTGGGCTGGAGCTTCAAAAATGAGCACCTTCCTGTCCATAGAGCTTCGAAGGTGCTTCGAGTGCAGTCTTTATGTGTGTGTGTGTGTATGTGTGTGTTTACAAAAAAATTACAACATATTTTTGTAACAGCTATTTAAATTCAATTCTCAAAGAGAAATATCAAAGATATTATTTTTTCCAATTAAAGAACTGAGGGAGTTTATGTCTTTGACAGTGTGATCCCACCTTGCGACACATTTAGGAAAATAATAAGAGAGAGAAGAGAAGAAGAGATTGGATTTATGCCCTGCCCTTCACTCAGAGTCTCAGAGCGGCTTACAAACTCCTTCCCCTTCCCCTCCCCACAACAGACACCCTGTGAGGTAGGCGGGGCTGAGAGAGCTCAACAGAAACTGCTCTTTTTCAGGAACAGCTGGGACAGAACTATGGCTTGCCCAGGGTCATCCAGCAGGTGCAAGTGGAGGAGTGGGGAATCAAACCCAGTTCTCCCAGATTAGAGTCCGTGCACTTAACCACTGCACCACACTTCAAATTTCTTCTTTCCTTTTTTCGTAAGACATAGAATATGGAACATGTAACAATGTCTGACATATAATAGTTCAGGCCTGTTGTGTTTGAGCAGACCAGGGTCTCAGTCTTTCTGACTTCTGTCTAGCCAGTTGCTTAAAGATGCATTGACGTCTAGCTCTGCTTTGCATTGGGATGTCATATGTTCTTTCTTTTTGGGTGTTTCTGGTAGCCCTAGAATATTAATGTGTAGTTTTATGGAAAAGAATGCTTCTGTGGTAAGCTACCAGCAACTTCAGACCCTTCAATCACTCTGGGAAGATTCGTATAACATTCCTTGCAAACATTCAAAACAGCAATCAACAATACATGCGCGGACACACACACACACACACACACACACACAGAATTATTGTACTTACAAAAGTGCTATCTCATAATAAAGCAATCTTGCTGACCACAAAAGCAGGGTCAGTTTGATGTCCATGAGATATTTTTCTTTGGCTTTAAGTACTCACCAGCACGTGGCTTAACTCTTCTCAAACAGCAGACAGACAGATGGTTGATGGAAGCAAGGCCTGAAGACTCATCCGGAGCCATCCACCAGAAGACATTTTGATGTTCAGAAGCACAATATTAACAGTGGGTAATACAGGTTTCCTGGAAGCAAAATCTGACAACTCAAAAACAGATAAATCACAAATCCAATGGGATCTGCATGAGTAGATGGGAAAAAGACTCCCATCACAGTGTTTTAAATATGGCACAGATAAAACAAATATTTATAATTGTAATATCCAACAGCATGAGCGTTCAACATGCTAACGGTGACAAACCCTACCCCTCCTCCAGCTTCAGTCTTACTAAGACATGAGACACAGAACAGAGTTTGAAGCAAAAAGCACAGTGATTTGACTCAGATTTCAGAATCTGGCATGGCAGATTCGGATGTGACCACATCATGTATCCACAGAACAAGAAACAGATAACTGGAAGTGATGATGGGCCCAGTCCAGGATTCTGTGAACATTATGGACATGCAGAACTTTAAACTTCTCCCTTGAAACTGCAGATTGCTATTCCACAGATGCTTTGCAAATTTCCTCCTCTTTTGAATAACCTTGCCGTAGGGCAGGGGAGGCCAAACTGTGGCTCAGGAGCCACATGCGGCTCTTTCACACATATTATGTGGCTCCCAGCAGGGTGTCTGGAGAAGCAATGGGGAGAGGTATGCCTCCCAGATGGGTCTTCCCTTCCCCAGGCAGTGTTCTCCTCCCGATGCAGGGTTGATGTGTATGGGGGAAGCAGAGAAAGAAAGCAACTTTAACTTGGAGAACGCATTTGTCTCTTTAAAGCCCATTTCCAAAGCCAAGCTAGCCAACGTGGGGGCAGGAGGGAGCTTAGAGGATGCATTTAAAGTTAAAGTTGCTTTTGTTCCACCTCTCCCTCCCTCCCTCCCCCCCTCCCTCCCCATGTATTTTCTCTCTCTCTCTCTCTTTCTCTCTTTCTTTCTTTCATTCTTTCTTTCTCTCTCTCTCTCTCTCTGTTTCTCCCCTTCATCCCCATCTAAAGTTATCAATTTAATGTTAATAAAAAACAAACTTGCATACTTTTCAATAAAAAAGTGTGTGTAATATTTGTTAAAGTCTTGCGGCTCTCAATCATCTGATGTTTATTCTGGGTGGCTCTTACGTTAAGCAAGTTTGGCCACCCTTGCCATAGGGTATGAAGGGCAGATGCTCAAAAGCACAGCTGGGAAGCACATTCCTTGCTGGGAATGTGAACTTACTTCACAAGGGTCTCTAAATTGCAGCTGCTTAACTGTATGGGGCAGATTCCAGGGTTTTTGCCAAGTTCTTCTAAGGCATGCAGATTTCTGCTTCCCTGAGTGGCAAGAAATCACAGAGGCAGCTGCTACAGTTTTGTGTAAGGAGATGGTACTGGAGGCTTCTGGTGTTCCTATGGTGGTTGTTTATTTTCCAATAAATACAGCGAAGATGTCCTACTTGTTGGATGATAGAGAGGAGGCAAAGAATCAAACTGGGGTTTACACACAAATCAGTGTTTGCTTCTTAGATCTGTTAGGCTGCGGTCACACGAGCAGTTTGCCGCAATATAGTAGCATTGCCACTGCAGACTTAAAGAGCATGATCAGAAAGCAAGATCTGTCTTCTGTGCCCCAGTCGTTGGCCCCCTGTGTTGCCTTGCTTTGTAAGCGGAGTAATCAGGCACCGGGGAAAGTCCAGTGTTTACGGATGCCAGCACTTCCACTTCGCTTTCCCAGATGTCTGAACTCTTGCACTGCAAAAGGAACCCGGAAGGGAAGTCTGAACCTGCAGATCCATTTCCGCCACTGGGAATTTTTGGAGTTGCTGCCTATATGTGCATATGTATATGAGCGTATATGTGCACACACCCACCTGCATTAAAACAAAAATGACCAGGCAGCCTGCTCCATGGTTGAGGTGCTGTAGTAATGTGAACGCCTGACCATCAGAAGAATGCACGGGAAGACTTCCCCAGTGTGTGCTGTCTGGTTGGTCTTCCCCGCAACACTTTAAACCAGTGCAATTAGAGGCACGCCCAGATCGTGGCAAACCTCCAGTGTGAACGCAGCCTTAGACTAACTAGAGTTGGTTGCAAAAAGGTAATTCATTGTGGTGTCTGAATGCAGCCTTATTGTCTAAGGTGCCACCTAAGACCATTGCTTTGTTTGGCTGTAACAAGTTACAGAGGATGGTAGTCACCTCTTCTGCTGACACTAAACAGTAGGAATTCTAGAGCACAAGGGAACTGTAAATGCAGAGCTGTAACAAGGGCTCCAGATGTTCAAATAGGTGAGCAGCCTGTCCTTCCAATGGGCAGCGTCCCTCCCCCTTTCTGGGAGGGAAACAGTACCTGCTGGAATTTCTCTTCCTCCCAACCATTAAAGGAACAGGACTCCTGTTTGCCTTTTGCACCAGGGCCCATGCTCCAGGCTGAGCCTAGGCACATATGTTTGGGGTGAAACACAATGGAAGGAGATCCAGGGATGGACTTTCCTGCTTTCTTAAAAGGGAAACGGTTGCTACGTGGAGTCCCATGAAATGCAGAGGTAAAGAAAGTTGTGTCTAGTTTACCGCTAGGTTCTAAGTAGATTCTTGCTATAACCATCACTGGACCCGGCTGAATTGGCCAACTACCGGCCGGTTTTCAACTTGCCCTTTTTGGGCAAGATTTTGGAGAGGGCGATGGCAATTCAGTTGCAGAGTTTCCTGGATGACACCTCTGTGCTGGACCCGTTTCAGTCTGGCTTCCGGCCAGGGCATGGGACAGAGACGGTGCTGGTCGCCCTCACGGATGACCTCCGACGGCATCTGGATCGGGGTAGAACGGCGGTGCTGGTGTTATTAGATCTGTCGGCTGCGTTTGATATGGTCGACCACCAGCTACTGATCCACCGCCTCGCTGACATAGGGGTTCAGGGGCTTGCCCTACAATGGCTCGTCTCCTTTCTCCAAGGTCGGGGACAGAGAGTGGTGCTGGGAGAGCAGACGTCCCAGAGGCACCCGCTGGTATGCGGTGTGCCTCAGGGGGCAGTACTATCTCCCATGTTGTTTAACATCTATATGTGCCCTCTCGCCCAGATTGCCCGGAGGCATAAGCTGGGTTGTCACCAGTACGCTGATGACACCCAGCTGTATTTGCTGTTGGGCGGCCGGTCCGGAGCCACCCTGGATGACCTGGAGCGGGCGCTTCAGGACGTGGCAGGCTGGCTCAGGCTGAGCCGACTGAAAATGAACCCAACGAAGACAGAGGTCCTGTGCCTGAGTTGGAGTGGACCGGGGTTAGGGATCCCATTGCCGGCCTTCGGGGGGGGCACCATTGGTGCCAGCGCCGAGGGTCCAGAGCTTGGGAGTGCTCCTGGATGCCTCCTTAACCATGGAGGCCCAGGTAGCAGCCACTGCCAAAGCAGCCTTCTACCACCTACGGCTGATTAGGCAGTTGGTTCCCTTCCTCGAACGCAGTGACCTGGCGACAGTGATCCATGCTATGGTCACCTCGAGGCTAGACTACTGCAACGCTCTCTACATGGGGCTGCCCTTGACCCAGCTCCGGAGGCTTCAGCTAGTGCAGAATGCCACAGCCAGGCTGCTGATGGGTCTCTTGGTGAGGGACCACGTCCGGCCTGTGCTGAGGGTGCTGCACTGGCTGCCTATAGCGTATCGGATCCGGTTCAAGGTGCTTGTTTTAACTTTTAAAGCCCTATATGGTCTGGGGCCTGCCTACCTAAGGGACCGCCTTTCCCCATACACCCCCCAGAGAGCACTCCGGTCAGGCACCCAACATCGCCTGAACCTTCCGGGCCTGAGGGAGGCCAGGTTGGCAACCACTAGAAATAGAGCCTTCTCGGTGGCGGCTCCCCACTGGTGGAACGAGCTCCCAGAGAACATCAGGGCCCTGCGGGACCTTTTGCAGTTCCGCAGGGCCTGTAAAGCGGAGCTCTTCCGCCAGGCCTATGGGGCCGCCACTGGAGGGAATGGCCCTTAGTAGGGGGCTTGGTGAGCTACCTTCAGAACATCTGTGGTGGAAGCCTCCTGGCAGGTTGCTGATTTTGGTGCTGGTCTAGTATTTGCTGCCATTTGTGGTTTTATTGTTTAAGCAGCCTTTTAATGTGAGTTTTAATGTGAGTTAATGATTTTATATGATGTATTTAACTTTGTATATTATGATTTTATGTTGTTAGCCGCCTAGAGCCGGCTTGCTGGCTAGGCGGGGTATAAGTCGAAACAAACAAACAAACAAACAAACAAACAAACAAATATAGGTTGGATTGAACCAGAGTGCAGTTGGCTCTGAAATCTGCCAACAGTGGTTTGCCCTTTCCCCTTAGAGCTACAAGCTAACACCTCAGTGACGAAAGTGCCATCAAGTCCCAGTCAGCTTATGGCAACCCCATAGCATTTTCAGGGCAAGAGACAAGCAGAGGTGGTCTGCCATTGCCTGTCTCTGCAAAGTAACCCAGGACTTCCTTGGTGGTCTGTCCTCCAAACACTATCCAGGGGCTGACCCTCCTTACCTTCCGAGGTCTGATGCAAGCCTGGGTTATCCAACTCATCCACCTAAATATATAAAAACTCAAGCAGCTTCTTAATACTGCTTCCCTGACCACCAATTCTGATGGATACACTCTTTGTGATTTTCTACCCTTTTAAAAATAAAGCTGATATTAGTCCAATTAAAAATAGCTCTTGTTCTTATCCTGGATAGGAAGATATTGGAAATCGGAAGGCAGCATTTGCCTAATAAAAGAAAGAAGCTGGCGGGGGGGGGGGGGGGAGAAACATGCTGGAGCGTGGTGGGTATGGAAAGGAACACTGAATGCCTTTGTCAGGGCATTCCTTTGAAGCACAGAGCCCGCCCACGCTGATGAGTTTTAGGGAATCTTTATCTACTGTTAATGCAGGAGTCAAAAGCTTGGTACCCTGCTGCTGCATTTCCCTTTCTACCCTCTTGAAGTCAATAGAAAGATAAACTGCCACAGAGAACAGAGTCGTCTGGCAGGGGGTGATCTTCACTTTAAAGGCTTGAATACTCCTAAGTTAGCAATAAAGGTAAAGGAAAGGAGGGACATGAAAGGAGTGGGATAAAAGAAACAAATCCAGAAGCCAGCAGATTTTGCACCGGAGAGTTATTTTGGACTTGTCAATAGGGACCCCAGCAGACCATGAAAGCCAGACACTTCTGTATGCAAAGCAAAATGATAGAAGCATTGTTCTCCCTAGCACTGTGGGCTGCCAACCTCCAGATGGAACCTGGAGTTCTCCCAGAGCTAGAACTGATCTCCAGAGATCTGTTTCCCTGGAAAAAATGGCTGTGTAACACTCTGCTAAGGTTCTGCCCGTCCCCAAATCCTTCCTTCCCTAGGCTCCACCTCCAAGGCTTCAGGAATTTCCCAACCTGGAGCTGGCATCCTGAGGCAGACACATCTTGTGGCATTTGGAAATAGGAATGGTGTCGACGGTGATGGGTGGAATGGATGAGAGGACAGGTAGAGGGCCAAAGGAGAAAGGCAGGTAAGATTCTGCGGCAGCATGTCGAAAAAGAGCAGCCTGTCAAAGTTTAGCTGCTTGGCGAGAGCACTGCTGTTCTGTAGTGAGGCTGGCCCTGCTAAAAAGATTTAACTTCACTATACTGCAAAACTAGGGCTGCCAACCTCCGGGTGGTGGCTGGCGATCTCTTGGGATTACAACTGATCTCCAGATGACAAAGATGAGTTCACCTGGTGAAAATGGCTACTTTGGAAGGTGGACTGTAGCATTATATCCCATTGAAGTCCCTCTCCTCCCCAAACCCCACTTTCCTCTGGCTCCACCCTCCAAATCTCCAGGTATTTTTCAACCTGGAGCTGGCAACCCTCTGTGAAGACCCCTTTTTGTAGCCAGATGAACTGACTACTGCCATTGCCCAAAGTCTTTCCTTTTGAGCTTTCCTATCACAATATGAATGTTTTCTCATTGGATTGGGATAACTTTGCTGTGCATGGTTCAGGGCAATGGCTGTATTTTTGCAGGGAAAATTTGCAGTGGCTACAGCAGTAGAGACCAAACATGCTCTGTTTCCCCCAGCTCTGGCACTTTTTTGCAGTGCTGCAGACTTTTCATAAGAAACAATATTTTACTTGCCCCATCTGTAAGTCATTTGCCTTGTTTGGGTGTAAATGTGCCTGTTATACTGACTCTCAGCCTCCTAATTTAGATTTCATATATTTTAATTTAATTTAGATAATTTATTTCAGTCACTGCTTCTATAGAGTGCTATTTGTGGGCAACAAAAAGGGCAGATGGCTTCAGTCGCTGCTTCTGAGCATGCTGCATTGGAAGTGAGCATGGCTAATAGCCAGGGGTCATTTTGTAGAAAAAGAGGTGCAGGAGCTTATTAGCATAACTCTTTAGCATAACTTATTTGCATATGCTAAACCACCTGACATCACCGGAAGTATGTCAGAAGGCAAGAGAGAGAGAGAGAGAGAAATAAATAAAGAAAGAAAGAAAGCTAGCTGGCAGAGAGGGGATAGTTACTAATCCAAGCCTTAGAAATACCACTGTTCTGAGAGGATAGCTTCAGTGGTGGCTGAAGCCTTCAGAAGGCTGGTCAGAGGAACAAGGACCTTTCCAGGGGACGGGGTCATTTTGCTGCAGCCATGACACAAGCAGGCATTCCCCTGCAGGGGGGAGGGGCTGGCACCAACTCTCAGAGCTCAGCTCCCCCGAGCTCCTGCTCGAAATGACCCCTGCTAATAGCAATTACCTGCAAAGTTCGACAGGTTGCTCTTTCGGAGGTTCCACCCATTAGAAAGGAGCGGATGATATTGCATTTAGGCCTCTGTCTCAAAGGACTGACCTCCAATCCTTTATTCTCATTGTCTGCTGAAAGGTTGCCAACTGCCATTACTTCAGCAAAGCGACAGATCTGTCTCAGAGTTCAAGCATCCTGCCTAATGGGGCAGAGAATGGGGTGGTAGTACAGGTGGCTCTGACCCACCAGCCAGCAGCTGGGCCATGCTGCTCTCCATTATAACTTTTAACATTTATAGCTTACAATATCTGCATGGGGTCCCCCCACAACAAATGGCTTATTGTAGTCACACTTCTAATTTGCATTAAGAATGGCTTCTTGAACAGTTATAATTGGAAACCTATGGTACAACAGCACTAGCTGTATATTAATGGGCATACGTTGACTGCAAATGGTTTAATGAGTGTATTTAAGCCATTTACAAGGAAATATTCAAGCGCTAGAATTAAGCACATGCCATTTTCTGGAGCATTGAATGCGCATATAATTGTTCAGTGCTCTGTACACTTTGTCAGGAATTTATTCCAATTCCGTACACCATTTATATAAATTGCCTCTCTGGTAATTTCATTAGGCAGGGAGAACAAAATAAGGGCATGATTCAGCCAAAGTTACGGACATGTATGGCTGAAATTTTGGGTATGCTTGCAGACCCACTTTGGTCTAGAATAGGAAACCAGATAATATATTCTGCAGGAATCCCTATAACACTGTCGAGTCTGTGGGCACTTGGGGGATTTTAAGAAAAAGTAGCGAATGCCACCATAAAATGGCTGCTGTGGGAGATGTGACCAGACACAAAATGGCTCCCATAGGGAGCAATTACAAAATGTTAGAAAGTTCCAAACCAAGCATCTTCTTGAAATGGGGATGGGTGAATGGGTGCTCCCTGAGTAGACCCAAAGGTGATGCCTTCTTGGGTCTTCTGAGGCACCTGTTGCTCCAGTGAGGTAGAGGAAAGCCAAGACTGGTACTTTGCTTTGGGCAAGAAGTAGACCTGCCAGGTCTTCTGCTATAATGGAAAATCTCCTGGCCAGCTATTGCTTCAACAGTATGATGTCAGTTCCTGCATGAATCCAGAAGTGATGTTATCACGTCAGGGCAATGTTCTAGGATTCCATTGAAACTCTATGGTAAAACCTAGAGCATTGCCCTAGTACAATGATGTCATTTCTGGGTTTGCACCAAAGGTAACAATGTTTTAAATGTCCCTGCCCCCCCTCCAGCATCCCAGTGGTTGCTGGCTCTCTGCAACACTAGGTAGAAGCAAATGGGCACTAGGAAACCCACTAGTGGGCACCATGGCACTCTTGAGCAGCATGTTCTGGATCAGTGATATAATCCAAAAGAATGCTTAGTCTGAGTATCATCTGAAGTCCCAAATCTGTATGCTGTAATAACAAATATAATTTTGGGGAGGGGAGGAAGCTATATGGGCAGTGAATATGGGCCAGTTGATGAATTATTTGTCATTTGGAAGTCTGTTTGAATTGTTCCATGTGCTGGCTCTTACTCCACGGTGGGTTGTTCATGGGCCATTTTCACCACATTCCCACCAATGCCCAAATGAAGTTTTGTGTTGACCACACACCCTGTTGACATGGCCATCCACTGCAGGCCTTTCTCTATACTTTCCATATTCAAGGTATACGGCAGCCTCCCCTGGTCCCAAAGAGACTTTTGTCTTGCATGCTGGATCTCACTTGTGATTATTGTCGCAAGGTCTATCAGAAGTGCGACATAACCCTTTCCACATTTATTTGAGTGAAAAATCCCTTTGCATGCAGATGCGGAATAAGGAGAGCCGACACCTTTGGACAAGTAATTAAAAAGGGCCAACTTTATTTGTGCACATTGAGCAAAGGGGATCCGTGGCACCCATGGGCCAAATCCCTTTCCAAACCTAGCCACAGTGTAGGCCATTGGTAGCATGTGAAATAGAGTCATGCTGGTCAAAAGAGAAGGGGGTGGGGCAGTCACAGATGGCCTTCCTCTTCCCACCCCCCCTGGTTCCGCCATAAAGAAGGCAGCATCAGGCAACCTGGCCCTCCCCTTGACACGCTGTGACAAACCGTGGCCCCTGTCCTCCACAACCCTATGAAACGAGAGTCCAGAACCAGCCTTCTTTTCAAATGTTTCATATATGATCCCACCAACCTGCATTGCTCTGTTCTTCTCAGCATTCTCTTCTGAAAATGTGTTGGTGGAGAATGAAGAGTTCAAAAAACCCTTTAATGTGAACAGGATTGGGGGGTGGGAAGAAGAGGTGGGCACAACAGTCTCCACTTCTGTGTTTCAAATCACTTATGATTATTCCTTTAGTGCACTTCAGTGGCTATTCTAAGGTATCAACAGTAGCTAAAGATCCTATAATACAGCTTCTTCCTCCTAGAATAATAGAATCATAGAATCACAGAACTGGAAGGGGCCACACAGGCCATCTAGTCCAACCCCCTGATCAATGCAGGATCAGCCTAGAGCATCCCTGACAAGTGTTTGTCCAGACGCTGCTTAAAGACTTCCAGTGACGGGCAGCTCACCACCTCCCTAGGCAACCAGTTCCACCATTGCACAATCTTACTTTTAAATTTTTTCTCTCATATCCAGCCTTACTTAAAAAAATTTTTTTCTCATATCCAGCCGGTACCTTCCCACCCTTAATTTAAACCCACTATTGCGAGTCCTCTCCTCTGCTGCGAACAGGAGCAGCTCCCTGCCCTCCTCTAAGTGACAGCCCTTCCGATACTTAAAGAAAGAAATCATGTCTCCCCTCAAACTCCTCTTCTCCAGAGGGGGGACATCATGATTCCTCTCTTCTTCTTTTGCAATTTAATCCTGAATATACTGAGGAGGAAGTCTTCAAGCCTTGCCGTAGAATTCCGTTCATCACTACTCAAATCTTATTTATTTATATATTTATACTCCACTTTTCTACCCAATGGGGACTTGAAGCAGCTTACAGCATCTTTTCCCCTCCTTTGTTAATCCTACAACAGCCCTGTGAAGAGGAGGCTGAAGTTGGTTCCTTATTCGCATTTCCTTATTCAATCCTTATTTGTGACTTACCGTATTTTTCACACCATAAGACACACTTTTTCTCCCCCAAAAAGTGGGGGGGAAAGTGCCTGCATCTTATGGTGTGAATCCCCCTTCCCTCCCCCCGGCACAAACTCCTGGGGCCGCGGCAAGTGCCGCTGGCCCCGGGAGCAAGCTTCCTTCCTCCCTCCCACCCAATCAGGATCCCGGGGCCGCGGCAAGCGCCGCGGCCCCGAGAGCAAGCCCCCCCTCCCTCCCCATGAAGATCCCGGGGCCGTGGCAAGCGCTGCAGCCCCGCGAGCAAGCCCCCGCCCCCCTCCCATTGAAGATCCCGGGCCGCAGCGAGCCCTGCGGCCCCGCAAGCAAGCCCCCTCCCCCTCCCAGTGAAGATCCCAGGCCGTGGCGAGCGCCACAGCCCCGCGAGCAAGCCCCCCGCCCCCTCCCATTGAAGATCCCGGGCCGAGTTCCGGTTCCGCCCACCAGCCCAGCAGACGCAAGGAGCTTGAGCTCCGGAGTTTGCTGAGCTTTATCTCCTGATTTTCAAGGCAAAACTTCTGCCTTTCTCGATGCTTGTGGGGCAGAGAGAAGCAAAGAGCTTGGGGACTGCCTAGGGGGACTGGCTGTCCTCCCCGGGCAGTTTTTCTTTCTTTTTTCCCAGCTTTTAGCGGAGTCCATGGAGGTGTGCCCTCACTGCCGGCTTGCGGCTCTGGGCTGAAGAGGAGGGAAGGGAACCAAAAACGGAGCCAAAACAAGAGGACCGGATAGCCCGGACAGACCAGGAAAGTTAAGTCGGGTTCTAATTTAATTAAATTGAATAAAGAAAAACGTAATAGCCCTATGAGTATCTGCTGGGCATTGTTGGCGTGAACCCCGGGTTAAAGCGGCCAGCTGACGCAAATTAAACACAGCCTCAGACCGGGGGAAGGGAGATATGTCAAGAGAGGTGCTGCACTAACCTTGTTTGTTTTCTTTTTGTTTCATGACTTGCTGCGGAGAGTTCACATATGAAAGCCGGTAATTTGGAGATGTGAAGGAATTTAAAAAGAGCTTCTCCAAGAGACTCCTTAAGAGAAAGTCCAAACCGGGAAGCAAGGAGTTCTGCGCACGCGTGAAAGCCAAGGGCGGGCCAAAGAGCACGGAGATACGGAGATACGACGTTTGCGAAGCTCTACGTCTAAAGAGCAACGGATTAAAGGCACAGAGAACAGCGGAACAGCGGAACGGGGAGGAAAAGAGCACAGCAGGAGACGCGACCAGTGAGAGTTGGAATTGACGCGACGGGACGAAGGGACTTTAAAAACAGGCTATTAAGGGATTAAGTTGAAATAACAGGAGAGGCTATTAAGGAACGGAGGGTTATACAGGGGAGTAATTGTGTAGTAAATTGTGACCGGTTATAATACATTATCTTAGCTTCCTACTGGGTTAATGGGGTATATATAAGAGGGCATAAGTTATATTTAAAGTTATACTGATATATACTGATTTATATTGATTATATTGATTTATATTGACCTTAATTAATTGGTATTGGTACTAGAGATAATTGGTATTAAAGATAATAGTGGTCTTAGGGTCAGGAAACGACCATAGCACATAATTATTAGTTTGGTGTTAATAATCTCTTCAGAATAATTGGGGGTAGAACTTCTCAGAAAATAAATTCATAGATACAGACATTAAATATACACTAAAATACAAATTAATTTAAATACAAGATCTTATTGAATTACAATACATTTGGTACAATAACTTAGTGATCTCATACGAAAGGAAGAGGTCAGAGGATAATTAAAGATTTGGGTTAATTAATTTCTATTTATAGGATTTGTTATAGAGGTTATACAACAGACTACTAATAAATAGTGATCTGATAAATACAGAAACAATTTCATAAATTGATAGTATAAAAAGGTTGAACATAAGACTAGAAAAAATTTAAATTATAAAATCAGTTAAATATATTGTTTATAGATTGTATAAGGCCTATGGCGTCTGGCAACCCAGGAAATACAAGAAAAAGCTCCATTTCATCTCCATCCAACTTGAGCCTCTTGAGCCAAATGAAGCCTGCTGCAAGCAACCCCACGTACACAAGCAAAGACATCAAGAACATGATTGATGACTCTGTCACGGCGGCAGTTAAAGCAGTCCTAGAGAATACCATCCCAGCGGTATTGGATAAAGTGGAAGAAAGATTACCATCTATTATTTGAAAAGAGCTCCATAAAGAATTTGAGCCAATTCATAAGAAAATCGATGACCTAGCAACACAAGTCAAAACTGAAATAGATGAAGTTAAAACCCAGGTCGCAGCTAACAAGGCAGATATTCAAAAATTAGCAAGTGGAGGAAGACAAACCTACTCGAGAGTAAGAGAGCTGGATCTTGATATGCAAGAAATGAAAGCTAAGAATGAAAGTCTTGAGGAAGCTCTAATCGGTCTGGAAATGGACAAAGCAGCTCTGTTGATTAGATGCCAAAATGTTCCTGAAAACTTAAATATGGACTGGAAAGAAGAAATAATTACAGCAATTGCGGATCAACTCAAGGTGGGAACTGAGCAAGAAATAACATCGGAAATAGACAATATGTTCAGAAGAAACACGGCGTATGCGAAAAAATTTAAAGTTCCAAGAGAAATCCAGATTAGATTCAATAAAAGGAACATCCATGATAAAATCTTGAAGGCAGCCTATGAAACAAAAATATGCTTACATGGGTCGGAAATCAAATTTTTAAGAGATATCCCACGGAGAGTCCGAGAGAAAAGGAAGGCATACCAACAGCTGGCAAATCTACTTCGGGAAAAGAATATTATCTACAGATGGAACATCCCAGAAGGCCTGATCTTTGAATATAAAGGGAGAAGACACAAATTAGATTCGATCTTCAAATTAGATAATTTTTTGGATAACTATGGAGCAGATTTCGGATTAACAGAGGAAGATAAGGAGACGAGCTCAGAAAGTGAGGAGGAAAAAGAAGAGAAGAAAGAAGAAAAAGAAAGGGAGAGGAAGGAGGAAAAAAAGAAAGGAAAGAAAAAGACTGATACTGTCTTACCACTACAAATCCAAACAAGGAAACAGACAAAGACCAAGGAGCAAGAACAAACCGTGAAAGATGGAGCAGAAGACTAAAGATTTCAGGTTAGTATCGATAAATGTCAATGGCCTTAATGCACCACAGAAAAGATCTAGGATATTTCACCAATTAAGTAAATTAAGAGCTGATGTGGTATGTCTACAAGAGACGCACATTAAAAAAGATCATGTTAAGCATATAAATTATAAGAGATTGGGTTTAGCATTTGTAGCAGCAGACTTAACTGAAAAAAAGAGGGGCGTGGTGACTTATATAAAAGAACATCTACACCCAGAACTAGTCTATGCATCCAAAGACGGGAGAATTGTTGCGGTCTCAATAATAAGACAAGGAAAAGTCTACTTAATTGTTAACATCTATGCACCCAACGCAAACCAACAACCATTCTTCAAAGAGTTAGCAGAAATACTGAGGGAGAAAAAGTATAATAATATTTGCCTCTTAGGAGACTTTAATGCAGTGGTTGATAGGAGGAGAGATAGAAAAAATACGAACAAAACCAGGAAAAAAGGTCAAACTTTACCAAGTAACTTTTACCAATTAACGGAGGAACATGACATACTAGACGCATGGAGAACCAAATATATGGATAAAAACTCATATACATATTACTCAGCAAGATTTAAATCTTGGTCACGGATAGACATGGCGTGGATTTCTAGGTCTTTGATCCTAGAAATGAACGATGTTGAGATCCTACCGTTGACCTTTGCTGATCACAACCCTATACTGTTGTCTCTTAGGGAGACGAAAAAAACCACTAGATGGACAATGAATAAATATTTACTGAAGGATAATAGTTTTGTTGATAAAATGAAGGAAGACATTAAAGAATTCTTTAAAATTAATATAACACCTCAGATCTCAATGAATATAGTCTGGGATACGTTTAAAGCTTATGTTAGAGGCAAACTAATTAGTTACACTGCATGGAAGAAAAAACAAGATAATATAGAATATAATAAATTGGTTAAACAGATTAAAATAGAGGAGGAAAACAGACATAAAACGCAAGGGGACAGGAATAAACAAAACTTGCTTGTTAAGCAGCATAAATTAAATCTACTACTAAGCAAAGAGATAGGGAAAAAAGTCCAGCTTAATAAATTATTCTTTTTCGAAAACGCGAATAAGCCTACAAGATGGTTAGCGTATAGACTAAAAAAAGACGAGGCTAAAAGAGCAATAATTTCATTAAAGAATAGCAAAGGGGAGAATAAATTTTTACAAACAGATTTGAAAAATATAGTTGAAGAATATTTTAGTGCAATATATAAACAAAATGATGAGGATGACGAACAGTTGGAAGCGTATATAAAAAATAAACTAAAATTGAAGAACTTTACGGAGGAGCAAAAGAAAAGGTTAAGTGAGCCTATTGCTATTTTTGAAGTAGTAGAAGCTATTAAAAAACAGAAAATAAATAAAACTCCTGGACCAGATGGTTTGCCGGGCGAATTTTATCAGAAGTTTGAAGGGCAGATTTCATTAATATATAAAGAACTTGTAAAATCTATAAGTCAGACAGGCACAATCCCAGAATCATGGAATTCCGCACTTATAACATTAATTCCGAAAAATAAGGATAAATTAGACCTAATTGACAATTATAGACCGATTTCGCTTTTGAACGCGGATTATAAAATTTTTGCAAGTATACTGGCAGATAGATTTAAAAAGGTTCTGATCCAAGTAATTAAGACCGATCAAGTAGGCTTTCTTCCTAAAAGACAACTTAAAGAAAATATCAGGACACTAATTAATACACTAGAATATTATGAAGAGCACCCAGAAAAAGAGATGGCCATAATGTTTATGGACGCGGAGAAAGCTTTCGATAATGTATCCTGGAAATTTATGTTAAAAACGCTGGAAAAATGCAACCCAGGAAATTATTTCAGAGTAATGATAGAGGCAGTATATAAAAAACAACTTGCAAGGGTAAGGATTAATGGGGATATTTCTAAGGAATTTCATATCGAAAAAGGGAGAAGACAAGGTTGTCCTCTATCTCCGCTGCTTTTTATTTTCGCGTTAGAATTCTTATGCAACCAGGTTAGAGAATGTAAAAAAATTCGGGGCTTGAAGTGTAAAGAACAGGAGTATAAGCTCTGCGCGTACGCAGATGATCTGATGTTTATTATGGAAGAACCCACAGAGTCGGTGGAGAAAATATTGGAAGTAATTACGGAATATGGAAGGGTAGCCGGTTTAAAAATTAATATTCAAAAAACAAAAATAATAGTAAAAAACTGTTCAGAACAGACGAAAATTAAAATAAATCGTATATCGGGGATGGAGATAGTAAAAAAGATTAAATATTTAGGGATTGTATGCTCTAATAAAACAAGCTCTTTAATTGAAGATAACTATAGTCTACTTCTGAAGAAGATAAAAGAAGATCTAAATAGATGGAAAGACCTAAATTTATCTTGGCTTGGAAGGGTAGCGGCCATTAAAATGAATATTTTGCCAAGATTTTTATCTTGGCATTTTTGTTCTTTCCTTGAAAATGAATTTTAAGCAGGTATTTGACTTCAAACGGAAAATTCTGTTTTAGCTTATTAGATTGTGATCGATCGATTTTCAAGTCACATTTTGTATTATGATGTGCTTTACAAAGAATTCCCAACACTGCCTAGGGAATGCTGGGAAATTTTGGGAGTGGTGCCTGGAGAGGGTGGAGTTTGAGGAAAATATAATTTCATGTCTGAGTCATGCCATAGGAATTTCTCTTAATCTCTACAGTAAAATCATAGAGGTCTTCACTATAGAGATATGGGGAAATGCCTAGGGCATCACCATGGAGGCCATAGTGATTTTGTTTCTCCCTCTTCAGTTTGTCAAAGACAGGGTTTTTTTTTTTGCTGGGCTAGAGCAACTGGGAAGCCTGGTTTTACTCATTTCCTGGTCCTCATGAGAATGGCTATGGAGGACAAACTGGCATTTGTCCTTGAAATGCAGAATGTTAAATGTACAAATAGACTTTGATTCTGATACCTCAGTGTTCAAAGGAGATGTTTGGATTGCATTTTATCTTGTTTGGTGTAGTGGTTAGGTGTTCAGACTCTAATCTGGGAGAACTGGGTTTGATTCCCCACTCCTCCACATGCAGCTGCTGGTGTGACCTTGGGTTAGAGTTGTTCTCTCTCGAGCAGTTCTTGAAAGATCTCTCTCAGCCCCACCTACCTCACAGGGTGTCTGTTGTGCGGAGGGGAAGGGAAAGGGATTGTAAGCCACTCTGAGACTCCTTTGGATAGTGAAGGGCGAGGTATAAATCCAATATCCTCCTCCCCCCTCCCCTCCTCTTCCTCCATCTTCTCCCTATTCAAACCAGATGTAAGGCTGAATGAAATACTGAATTGTGCCTTAAACTTCCACTAAGCAACTGGCCACTAAGCAATACAATTTCTAAAAGAGTGGTGGTTTTGTCATGGTTGAACAAAAATAATACCTAAGACATGATCTCTGTAGGTCTCAGTGGATATGCCTGTTATAATTTGACCAGGAACTGCTGTAGGTTCCCACAATTATGAAAATATATTTAGTGGTGACCCATACAAGGGTCTTCTCAGTGCTGCCTCCTGTCAGTCAGCCCATGTTTAAAAATGAGCAGTCCAGAGGGCAGGTCTATTTTGGGTTGGCTTAAACTCCCTATCTTCAGGATCTCACCATCTTGTCCTTGCTCGCTTCTTCCACCACAACTCATTTGGCTATTCCTCCAGACAGGTCCCCTCACTCTTGGGAATGATCTTTCTGGGGGTTGGAAGGGGCAGCAGAAACAGAGAGGAATTCAAGAGAACTCTGTTTTCTGTTCATGGGATGGCAAGATACAAGCTAGGAGGGCCAGATCTCCCACTAGAAGTCCCTCCCACTGCTTGACTGGCCAGCTGGGAAAAAACTGGGGGGGGGGGCTCTTTGGCATTACACCACTGTGCAACATCACTTCTGGAGCAAAAGTGGAAGTGACATCATTGTGCCAGTGCAATGCTGTAGGATTCACCCAAAATTCTACGGCTTAACCATAGAGTTTTAAGTAGACTCAATATGATGATGTCACTTTCAGTTTTATGCTGGAAGCGATATCGTGCATTGGTGCAACACTAAGGTCAAATCTACATCTGACTTTCCCGCTGGAATCATTCTAGTTTCAAAAAACCCCGTCTATACCTGTTTCTAGTTTCAAACCATACTTGTTCTAGTTTAAAAATTACTGTTCACATTCATTAATTTCCCTCCTGTGGTCAAGCTAGCATTTTACTGCTTTAAACAGATCCTGTTGCTTAGTACTCTTCAGACCCAGGGAGTGAAATCTGAAACCAGCATGAAATGAGCGTAGGAAAAGACAGCAGTCAAACTACTTCAGAGGGGAGGTGTAAATTGGGCCTAAGAGATTGTCCTTGCCTCTCAAGTTCTCCTGCCTGCTTGCCAGCTACAGTGGGTAATCCTGATACAGGTTTTTTGCTTGGATCTTTTAGATAGTATTTTGTCAATAAGTTCTTTATAGTTTAAGTGTGAGCGTGTTCGTTGTATGGATTTGTAAAATATAATTATACCAAGCTGAGATTTGTGAAACAACATAATGCTGTCCATTATTCATAGTGGAGGGGATGTGGCTCAGTAGTGGAGCATCTGCTCTGCATGCAGAAGATCCAGGTTCCAATACCCAGCATCTCCAGGTGGGGAGCAGTGTGAAAGACCTTTGACTGCGACCCTGGAGAGCTGCTGCCAGTCAGAGTAGACAACACTGACCTTGAGAGACCGATGGCCTGACTCAGTAGATGGCCACTTCATTCATGTTCACATGCAAGCAAAGCTGTTACAGTACCCAGGCGATGACCTACCCACCGCTATGTCACGGGTGAAGTAGTGAACAGAGGGTTTGACTTTGACCTAAGTTAAACTCTTGATAGTCTTCCAGGCTAGTCAGTTCCTGGTCAAGTACTGATTCACATGTATGTCATTCGATCACTTGTAGTTAGACTTCCTTCATGAAAAAGTGTTGTGTTTGAAGTGATATCAAATAGGACGGAAGCTGGCCTGAATCCTGTCACTTTGCTCAGCAAAGCCTGAAGCCTTCCACCAGCCTGAGGAGTCTTCACCCAACTTAAGTGAGGAGCCGTTTTGGAGGAAGGTTCCTCCAGCCAGAGGAAGTCTTCAAACTTTGCTGAGCAGAGCAGTCGGAATCAGGCCACTGTGCCTGTGAGGTTTGATCTCTGGTTCCAAACAAGCAAGTCATCTCTTGACACGGCACTCACCAAGTAATGAATATGCATGGATGAGCTCATCGCCCAAAGTATGTAAACACATTCCAATCCAATAGTTATTTGGAGCCTTTTTTAAAAAGAGAAAACAATCTAATTTAACATGCCAATTTCAATGACCCGGGATTCTCTTTTTTTGCAACCTCTGCTGGTTTCCTGTATCAGCAAGCATTCTAATAATTAAAGTGACAGCTTCTCAACTAGTGTGTCAAAACAGTGCAGTTGAGACAGCAAAACGCTGGGACAATCATCTTTAATCAGTTGCAAATGACTCATATTTAACTTGGTTGATTTAACATCTCTAAAATGTAACAGCTAAGGCAGACGTCGTGCTTCCTCACTGATTGAGTAACCTGACTTATACCACATTTGCTTGGGTCAGAACTTTCTCGGCACATCCCCTAAATTCCAAAAAGTCCAAGGACCATGGTGGGAGATTAATAAATCCTGGAGTAACGAGTCTCAGTGTTAGGAGCGTCGTCGTGCACATACTCACTAATCAAAGTTTCTTTTATTTGTTAAGTATGTAAATCTTTATCAAAGACAAATGACTTTGTACAACTCTCAAGAGTCTATGTTAAACGTTATATATAAGCATACTTTTTTAAAAAACTAGCCTTTTACTTTATAGTAACACAGAAGAAATGCTATTTACGTGATTTACAACAGTGTACAAATAGCATGAGAGATCTCATGAGCAACGGAATGACATTAGAAGTATCAGACATTGTGTGTCAAGTGATGCAGAAAACAGAATTACAAAGATAGAAAACAGTGCAGTAAGAGCAGGATAATAATACGACAAATATATGGTATGTAGCATACACGGTGGCATAGACTGCAGTCCTGTTCTCTTTATAAAAGCACCTTCCTGAAGTATTCTGTTACACTATTGCCCTGTTCCCTTTGTAGAAATGCCCTCCTGAACCACTCTGTTTTGCATAGTTCAAGGAATGACAGAAGTACAGGAGCTTCCCTGACTTTCTCAGGCAGGCCAATCTACAGGTTGTGGTCCACTACAAAGGAGACGTATGTGTGGGCAGCTACCAGCCTTATCAATTTGCACAGTGGAACCTTCAGAAGGCTTTGCTCAAAATCTGGTAATCTGATCTTTCTCAATATTGCACTGTATCCATAAAAGCGAATCAAGCTATGTTGAGGACCTCTTTGGAGCTCTCGTTGTGTAACAGTATCAGGGCAAGGCCTTGGCACCATAATTTTAAATCTATTCCTAAATTCCAGAGCCTCTGTGGCAGGAAAGTGCCTGATAGGCCAACTGGGGAGAAAGTGGACAGCAGAAAAAGCACTGCAATCCCAGAGAGAAAAGCACTGATGGGAAGGGAACCTGTGTTAGTAAAAGAACCTAAAGCAGTAACCCAGGCCCTGGAGCAAGCAGCCAGACAATCAGGCAGACCAAGGCTGGCAGGAGTCTTCGGTGTGATGGGAAAAGGAGCCCTGCCCTCTGGGAGGATCAGGCAAAGCTATCACAGGAGAGGGCAATCTCAACCCCTGAGTGGAGGTGGCAGTTAAAATGGCAAGAGGCAGGAAGGGGAGGTGAAAGAGAGGAAGCCAAGCAGGTTGTTCAGTTTTGGCTGAAAGATAGTCTCTATAACATGACTGTGAATTAGAGACTGCTGCTGTTGTGCCTGGTAGCCTGAGAATATGGGCAGCCATCTACCCCACAGCCTCCTACAGCCCTCGCTGCTCATAGCCTCATTTAAAGCCATAGGGCCACCCTTACTCGGAATGCTCGGTGTGGTCATTGTTTGCCTTTTTTGCTTACTGGCTGATGAGATCATCGTAGGGATGCCATCCTCCACATGGGACATAGGGATCCCCTGGAAATTGCACCTCATCTCCAGACTACGGAGATAAGTTCCCCTGGTGTGGACTCTATGGCATTGCACTCCACTGAGTTCCTTGTCCTCCCCTGGCTCCCTCATCTCCCTCATTTAGAGACCCTCATCTCTAAAAGTTTCCCAACCTGGATATTCCAACCCTACACTCCATCTCCCTTCATACAGTGGAACATTTTGTTTGTGAGAATCCTCTGACTCACCAAGAGATAGGTCCCCATGGGTCACCCCTGTAAACATCAGATGCTCATAAACGGATGTTGAAGTGGGTGGTGATAATCTTGTCATAACCATCCTATTCCACAATGGCTGCCACATCCATGCAAAAGCATAAAAGTGTGAGTGTACACGAAAGCTCATACCTTGAATAAAACTTTATTGGTCTTACAGGTGCTACTGGACTCCAATTTTGTTCAACAACGAATAAGTACAAGATAGACTCATCAATGATTTCATTTCTGAATTTTCCTCAAGTCTTATAAATGCATCTGATGAAGTGAGCTCTGACTCACAAAGGCTTATTCTGGAACAATTTTTTTTTTTTATCCATAAGATGCCACTGGACTTTTGCTTTATTTTGTTGCAATAAACTAACATGGTTATGCCTTTGGTATTATGAACATAAACAGTTTCCTCCAGGGGAACTAGTCAAGGTATAAATAAGAAATACATATTCAGTGTTCTTGAGCTTTCTCTGGAATAAATGGGAGTTATTCAACATATATGGAGTTGTAGGTTTTGTTAGAACATTTCATTTTGTAAATTTCATAAGAACAGAGGAAGATTAGATACTGGGCAGTAATTGGCTAGGTCCCGCTCATCTAACAATTACTTTTTCAGGAGAGGGTGTCACCACTGCTTCCTTGAGGGAGCTAGGGAAAGAGCCCTGGGAAAGTGAGGGAGTTGTAGACCGATTTCCCACAAGCTACTGCTCTGGGGTGGCTCTTCTCCTTCCCTTGATTGCATTAGTTAATTTCCCACTACTTGCTGTGTGGCTGCGTTTTGACCCACAGCATCCCCTAATTCCCCCCATGTCTTCACAATCTCAAAAAACAAGGATCGTAAAGACGTGGGGGAAATTGGGGGGTGTTGCAGGTCAAAACACCGCTGCATGGCAAGTAGGGGGAAATTGACTAATGCAATTGGGGGAAGAAGAAGAGCCAGCCCAGAGCAGCTGCTTGTGGGAAATCGGTCGTAATGTCTCTGAAGGCACCTCCTTCCACTTCCCAGAGGCTTGCACCAACCAGGAAGGACAGGGATCCAAGGAGCAGGCAGAAGGCCGCGCAGCTGATAGGACCCCGTCAACATCTTCCAGGCAGAGTGGGTTGAAGGAGTCCAAAAATGGACCCAATTGCACACACAGGGCCCCGAGATTCCTACTGACTCCAAATCCGGCAGCCAAGTCTTAGTGAAGGAGCAAGACTTTATCTGAAAAGAACATCACAAATGTGTCACAGCAAATAGTCAATTTTTCATCTACTTTTGGAGACAACAAAGGGGTGGTCAGTTGCCTAATAACTCTAAACAATTGAGCTGGATGCGACGCAGCAGATACAATGGAGGCCGAAAAGTAAGAGCGTTTCGCTGCCTCCACTGCCACTTCATAAGCCTTCAGGTGGGTTCTATAAAATGCTCTTGTTGCTTTGTCACGAGTTCGTCGCCAGCACCGCTCTAGCCATCTAGGCCTGCTTTCTCCATGGGGATCTCTGATATAACCTTCTTGGAGGCTTCCTAGGGAGATATGGAGGGCCATGTCTAGAGACGCTGGACTGGCTGGCCCGTCGAGCTCCTTCAGCAGTCGTGTAGTTGCAAAGTCCGTTGTATCGATACAAGGCAGCATTTCATTGCACTGAATGGATGGTTTGTCTTAGATGATTTCTCTTTCCTGCATCCCCATAGCAACTGGTTTCAGGTGAGAAGCTGCATTGGTCTGCGGTACAAGAGCAAGATTCAAGTCCAGTAGTGTCTCATAGACCAGCAAGATTTCCAGTAGTGTCTCATAGACCAGCAAGCTTAAACCCTGGAAGTCTTAGATTCGATTCCAGAAGCACCTTAGAGACCAACAAGATTTTCAGGGGACAAGCCTTCGTCTGATACCTGTGATGAAGGGAACTTTGACTCTCAAAAGCTTAGACCCTGGAAAGTGTGTCAGTCTCTGAGGTGCTCCTGGACTTGAATTCAGCTGTCCTACTGCAGACCAACATGGCTTCCCTCCCAAAACCAGGGGTCATTTCAAGCAGGAGCTCAGGGGAGCTCAGCTCCGGGAGTTGGTGCCAGCCCCCCCCTCCCTGGAGTGCCTACTTGTGTCATGGCTGCAGCAAAATGACCCTGTCCCCTGGAAAGGTCCTTGTTCCTCTGACCAGCCTTCTGAAGGCTTCAGTCACCACTGAAGCTATCCTCCCAGAATAGTGGTATTTCTGAGGCTTGGATTTCTTTCTTTCTTTCTTTCTTTCTTTCTTTCTTTCTTTCTTTCTTTCTTTCTTTCTTTCTTTCTTTCTTTCTTTCTCGCCTTCTGACACACTTCAGGTGATGTCAGGTGGTTTAGCATATGCAAATAAGTTATGCTAATGATTTATGCTAATGAGCTCCGGCACCTCTTTTTCTACGAAATGACCCCTGCCCCAAACTATCTTCCTGGAAAATCCTATATTTAGGGCTGGGCTACAGTGGCATTATGATTTTTAAATCCTCTCTCTGTGTCACTGTGTTTGGTGGGGTCGGCTTCTCCTTAGTGCTCTTCAGGCCAGAAAGCCTCTTTTGCCTGGTGGTCTGCACGTCAGTGAATTAAGTTTATTCTCTACAGCGCTTCTGTGGTTGGTTTTACCAGTCCAGAGGTTGCCACATATCATTCTGTCAGGCGCATTTAACCTTTTGTTCCAGGTGCTTTTCTTGGCAGGAATGTTATTTGCCGAATCCACAGTTATGTTGGAAGAATTAGCGATGGGTTAGAGAACTCCATCAAGTTGTTTTATGGTGTGTAAAGCTAACTTGAGGGGGGGGGGGGTTTGCTTCTCTGCAAAACAGAGAAACATAACTCAGAGAGACAAGACTGATCTCATGTACGTTTCAAGAGGTCAGCTCTGATGCAATTGGGAGCATTCTGTTGGCAAGAATTTCGTACTGGATGATGAGAGATGCTAAATGACCTGATGCATTTCCCCTGTGTAACTATTTATTTTAATTGGATATCAATATGTAAAAACGGTGTATGAATGTAAGAGCTGCCATGCAAAATCAGACCAACAGTCCTCTCATTAACTCACCTGAGGCAAGGAATTACCAGCCCTTAGACCCAATTTCCCACCCCAAGGAACTGAGGAGCTGCAGAATAAGTGGAGAATAATGACACTCTAGGAATTTACTCAGTCTTTACGGTAAGGACCAGAGAGACTAGGAAAGGCAGCAAGCCGTCTAGAGCCGGCTCATGCTGGCTAGGCAGGATATAAATCCCAATAAACAAACAAACAAACAAACAAATAAATAAAGTCACATACACCCCCAACCTCCACCACCCCCAGGCACCACCCCTCCCAATCTCTCAGCATTTGCTAAGGCTGCATTGGGAAATCTAAAGACCAGTGGCCCATCATCCTGTTTCACACAGTGGCCAATCAGATGACCCCCAGAAAGCCTACAGGTAACCTCCACTAATCAGTAGTGTTGCCAGCTTCAGGATGGGAATTTCCTGGAGATTTGGGGATGGTACCTGGGGAGGGAGCTCAGCAGGGATGTGGTACCACAGAGTCTATCCTCTGATGCTGCCATTTTCTCCAGGGGATCTGATCTTTGTAGTTTGAAGATCAGCTGTAATTTTGGTAGAACTCCAGCTCTCATCTGGAGGTTGGTAACCCTACAAGAATACCAAAGGTTTAAATTAATCTTGGGTTGTTTATTTATTTATTTATTTCAATTTACTGGGCCGCCCGTTCCTGAAGCGGGGCTCAGGGTGGCTTACATCAAAAGCGAATACAATATATAAGAAAAATTAAAACAACATTAAAATATATTTTAAAAATTCATTAGAAAATATGACACTGAGTGCTTCTAAAACGTGTAGGTTTGGATTCAAAGAACCATTTGCACACAACCAAGTGTTTCTCTTGGTGTGAAGGCTTGGGTCAGCCTAATTTCCTGTTCCGAAGTAGTTTGTTATACTGAGGAGGGAAGACTTCATGTTTCTTGGAGCAACTTTATCTCTTCCCAACAGCCTTGGGAGCTACCACCCACAAAATGGCAGCTTGGTGGGTGGAGCCAATCACAAAATGGTACCTTCTACAATAATGACACTATTTTGGAGCTGGTCTGCAGTGCTTGGCTGGGGAAACCTTTCCTTTGGTGTTTTTCCCAAGCAAACCAACAAAACAAACTGTAACTTGCCTTCCAGGGGGGAAAAGATACCATTATCATAATGTTCTCTCTGGAAAAGGCAAATAGCAAGTGTGTGTGTGTGTGCGTGTGTATGTTTGCGTGAAGGAGGAGGATGGGACATGGTGCTGATTTTGTCCTTTTCCCATTCACAGCAAGAGGACATCCTGTTTCTCTTTCTACTTTGCATGAAAAAGAGGAGAGAGACTGCTGCAGTAGTTTTAAGGGGAAGGATAATGTTATGTCCCTACGGGGAACTCACGGTCAAGATGAACACATGGCCGGGCAAAGCACCCGAGCTTCAAGCAACAGGACAATAGCAACAGCAGATCCAGATAAGGGCCAATAGGAGGGATTGGATCCTGAAGAGGACCTATGGAAAGGGTTCCCATTGTAAATAGCCAATCACGGGAGTGGGGTGTGTTACGGGTGTGGTTGGGAATGCAAATATAAGCGGACCCCCGGGTCCCGCTCTGTACCCTTGTTCCGAACTCAAATAAAATATGAGCTATTTTCACTCGACGTGTCTCCGACCTCAGTACTTTTCAGATAAGAAAGTGATTACAGCAGTACTAGAGGAGAGGTGGAGAGCTACTTTTAATTGTCTGGAGAGGGACTGGTCACTCCTGAGTGCTCACCCATATAAGATATCAGAGCCTGGTCCAGAGGGCCTCGACTTTTGGAATGGCTTTTTGGGAAGCTACAGGAGGGGAGCATCAAAAGTTTTGTAGGGCAAGTACATGCTTCATGCCTGGAGCTTCAGATGCTGGGCTCATGATTGGATATTTCAGAGTGAGGGAGGAGGAATCCCCCCCCCCCGAGAGCCTGAATGCATTTTGATGAATGAACAATTGCCACATGTGCTATGTATAGTCATCTCAGGGGTTTTATTGCTGTTTCAAAAACTTGTATAAACTGTTTGGCAACAGTGGGACGGAAGAAAGATGCATGCAATGAAACAAGCGGAGGCGCTCTCATTCACTTTTAATGTCCTTACAAACTACTGTTATCTCTAGCGTCAGTCTAAACAAAAACTTTCAGAGGGCACGAAATGGAAAATTCCAAGTATCCAACCGTGCATCCCACAGAATGTAGTTAGAGCTTCTTTTGGGCTCCTTCCATACTTACCGTCTTGGCTGGCACCCTCTTCGGCTCTCTGTATTTGCCCTGCCCCTCTTCCCCTTAACCCACGAAGTGGTCGGCAGTCTGTGATGGGAAAGAATTGGAACTCGCCATCTGAGTCTTTTAGGGTCTTTTAGATTTGTGGTATTAATGGTATTGAGATGTTTTATCCTATGTTTATCATTACTGCACATCACACAGAGCTCTGCAGTAGCAGGGATTGGGTGATCTATAAGTTGTCGTCGTCATCATCATCATTGCCAGTCTGGTGTAGTGGTTAATTGTGTGGACTCTAATCTGGGAGAACCGGGTTTGATTCCCCACGCCTCCAATTGCAGCTGCTGGATGACCTTGGGCAAGCCATAGTTCTGTCAGAGCTGTTCTCTCAAGGACAGCTTGGGAAAGAGCTCTTCAGCCCCACCTACCTCACAGGGTGTCTGTTGTGGGGAGGGGAAGGGAAAAGAGTTTGTAAGCCGCTCTGAGACTCCTTTGGGTAGTGAAGGGTGGGGTATAAATCCAGTCTCCTCCTCCTCCTTCTCTTCTTCGTCTAACAGCAGCAGCAGCAGCAAGAACAACAACACCTCTTTAGACATTAGTCTGCTCAAAAGATGCAAGAACTTATGTGGCCCAGTGGTTAGACAGCTTGATCCGCATTCAGTTCCTACTACCTTGTCACGTGTATCTTCCGATGCTAGCCATCCTCACTGACTTTTCTCATCTATCAAATGGGACTCTTTTGCAGGGATATGTCTTATAAATGTGATAAAGACTGCAGGGCACTTTGCAGATTAAAGCACTGCACCACGGTGGCTGTTCCACCAGCTCTGGGCAATCATTCCAATTAGCTGTCCAGGGGTAGAACCCCCTGCTCTGAGATTGACATATACAGGATGTCGTGTCTGAGCGGATTTTGCTTCCAGTGCTATCTTTAGCATTGATGGGGAGGGGTTATATTGGCAGAGGCAGTTAGCCAAGGGACGACCAAAGGAGACTGTCATGCACAGAGTTAATAAGAGCGTATATCACAGGAAAACCCAACAGCAGTGGTTATAGGAAAAGGAATGCAGGACGGCTGTAAATGAAAGAGCCAGTACTACAGGATATGTTTTAATTGCTTTTCATTTGCAGTCTATCATCTTAAAAGCACGCAGTAAAATCTTTACCTATCCAGGCGCCAATAAAATAAGACAATTTTTAAATATATATATTTTAATGTAACTTCCAATGCTTTAAGAAATTAAAGGCAACAAACGGTTTTGAATTACGAGCTGTGTTTTTTTGGCCAGTAGTATTTTGTATTTAAAACCTGTGCAATGGAATGTAAGTTATTTAAAATGACACAAAAAAGTCTTAGCCACATGGAAGCATTCTGCTGTGTGGTACACATCAATATCAACAAAGGTCTCCTGGACCACACATCATTTCGACACGGATGGCCCAGGCTAGACCAATGTTGTGAGATCACAGAAGCTAAGCCGGGTTGGCCCTGGTTAGTCCTTGAGTGGGAGACCACCAAGCAAGTCCAGGGTTGCTGTGCAGAGGCAGGCAATGGCCAACCACCTCTGTTCCTCTCTTGCCTTGAAAACCCTATGGGGTCACCAGAGGTTGGCTGTGCATTTTCCACCACTAACTACACTTACTGAGATACACTGCAATAAGCCTAACTAGGGTGACAACTTTTGGCTGAGGCTGAAATCCTAAACATGCCTAAAACAAACCAGCTGGAGGTATGGGATCAGATCTCTGTAGGATGCTGCAATCACTCAGGAATACGCTGAGGTTTGTCTTGGGCAAACCAAGGAAAGTAGGCGAGGCCTGCTAGAGTCCTTCACAGCAGCTTGCCTAGCCAGTTTACTCCAAGTCATAAGGAACATCTGGGATGGAGCTACTCCAGACTCTGGTACGCTGGAACTCATATAAAACTTGAAATGGATTTCCGAATATTATACTCTTCCACAGTTTCCCAACCACCACTAGCATCCATGGAGGGTGATGTGTATTTGGGAAATGAGCCAGTTTGGTGTAGTGGTTAAGAGCATGGACTCTGTTGAGGGAGAACTGGGTTTGATTCCCCACTCCTTCACATACAGCTGCTGGTGTGACCTTGGGTCAGATACAAGTTCTTTCAGAGCTGTTTTCTCAAGGGCAGTTCTTGAAATAGCTCTCTCAGCCCCACCTACCTCACAGGGTGTCTGTTGTGGGGAAGGGAAAGATCGTAAGCCACTCTGAGACTCTGAGTGCAGGGTGGGGTACAAAGCCAATCTCTTCTTCTTCTATACTGTCCTCCCAATTTAAATTGTCTTTGGCATAGAAACTGCCTCGATTGCTCTGATGGATGACATGGGATAGGGACACAAGGAGGGTACTAGCCTGTGGATTCTCCTGGACCTGTCAGTGGTGTTTGATACCTTCTGGGCCATCTTTTGTGTCTTGGAATAGGAAGCACCATGCTTGGATTTGTCCAATCCTTTCTAGAAGCTAGATTCCAAAAGATGGTGCGTTGGGGGAAGGTTGTCTTAGCTTACTAGCAGTGAGGCTCTGTTTCTGCCCCTCTGCTTCTGCCCCATGCTTTTAAACATATATGAAAAAAAATTAGCTGAGATTACCCAGGGATTTGGAGTGAGGTGCCAGAAGTACAGGGCTGCGATGGCTCAGAGGTTAAGATGCTGAGCTGCAGACATCTGGTTCTCTTTGCCATCTGAGTCAGGTAGGGCAGTGGATATGCTGGCCATGGGACAGTAATGAGCTGAATGAGAGCAAAGAGACTAAAGCACAGTCCAGACAAGATGGAGGAGCTTTTGCAGTAGGGTCTCCAGACCAGGATGATAATATTTGCAGGGCTTTTTTTCTGGGGGAATGCTCTGGAATGGAATTCCAGAACCTCTTCAACAAAACCCTTTTAAAAAACATTTAAAAGTTCATCAGTTTTCTGTATACAGATTGAAAACTTCATTTCTCTCTTGAGAGCTCCAGCACCCCTTTTTCATGTTGCCTGTTCTAGCTGAGGTAATGCTGCCTTTGTGGGTCTACAGCTTGAAGGCGATTTGAGCTTCCAAGTGGCTTTCATTGCTAAATGCACCTTTGCAAAACTTTGGTTGCTGCGCCTACTTGTGCCCTTTCTTGGAAAGAAATGACAGTCATCTATTTATGTCAAGTAAGATACGTACTTGAGGTTGCTGCTGAAGCCCTCTTGGATCAGTCCAGAATGCTTTGGCATTGGTATTAACAGGGATGTGCCAGAGGATCATATTATCATTGTGTTGAAAGAGATACATTGGTTACAAGTTGGTTTCTGGGAAAAGGCCTCTATGATCTGGCTCAAGAGTAGCTGAAAGATCATCTCCTCCCTTGTGAACTTTCCAGTTCCCTAATATTATTCAGAGAGGTACTTTTTCAGACACCCCTACCCTCTGAGGTAAGGAGGGGCTCTGTTCACGTGGAACTTTCTCCCCTGACACTTTTTATGTGCGTGAATTTAAGCTCCAGATGAAGTCTTTGAGCTAGGGCGTCCTCTGGTAGCATTCCAGATGTGAAACTCTATCTTGAGGTTCACCTGGCACCTTTTTGGTGTGTGTTTAGGCTCCAGGTGAAGCCATCATTATTTTGTGCTGCTCTTGTTTTGATTTATTGTTCTTTTGAACTTTTATTATTCCATTTTTTGAGTGTGACCTTGCTTCCTCTGGGTAGTACAAATTTCCTCAGGCTGCCTGAAGCCATCTGCTGCTATTTTTCCTCTAATTTTGTAAAAATGATTTTCCTTTTTTAGATCTTATGTATTGCTATATTTTTAACTGATATTGATTTGATTCATTTGGCAGTGTGTTAATTTTTATCTACTTTGTGATATAGATAGATAGATAGATAGATAGATAGATAGATAGATAGATAGATAGATAGTAAGCCACTTCAGATTTCAGAAATAGGTGGGAAGCATTATTTTATATAAATAAAGGTATTTCTAAAAAAAGTTAATGGTGAAAGATTGGTGGAGGTAATAACCCAACAATTCAAAGTTCTTCTCTGAGGTGTGTCCATATTATATAGTTCTGTCTTCCAATCATTTTCACACATGAACGTGCCATGAATCTTTTTTGGGTTTTTTTTTTGTATTTTTAAAAATGTGTGTGTGTGTAAGTGTGTCTGCACCTGGAAGTCTTGGCAACCTCTGGTGACTGACTATGTATGCACCTGGAATTCATTGTGATCTCTGGTGACTGACCCCTACTGGGAGCCTGGAAGATATTAAGAGAGGTGGCTGAATAAGGCCTGCCCTCACCTCCCAACTGCTGGTATTCCAAGAAGGTCTCCCATCCAAGTACTTGCCAGAGTCCACCCTGGTTAGCTTCCAAGATCTAATGAAATCAGGCTTGCTTGGGCTATCCAAGTCAGGGTGGATGTCCCATGAATCTAGATGTAACCTCTCTCATCTGACATTTTATACATTTGAAAGAAATATGTGCCAGGTATTTCCCACCTTTCTTAATCATGTGTTTAAAAACAATCAAGCATTTAAGAACTAAATAAGGCAAGGTCACAACCAAAGGCTGCAAATCCTAAGAATGCGTTTCCTGGGAGTACGGCCTACTGAACAAAATGCTAAACCTAGTGCTTAGGATTGCTCCCAGGGTGAGCTTTGGCAGATTCCAATAATGCTTTCGTGTCATCCAGTTGGAGACAGCGTCTCCCTGACCTCCATCTTGCATGGTAATCCCCAGCATGGAAGTCATGGGTGTTGTCATGGTGCCTGCTGATGTGTTTCCTAATGCCCATTTCCTTCTTCCCCTAAACAAACAGCCCACCTTGGTTTTCTTCTACTAATTCAGCCAGAAAGTGCTTCAGAAGAGCCCAGGAGGCATCACCTTTGGATATTTATTTATTTACTTTATTTATATCCTGCCTTTCATGCCAATGGGAACCCAAAGCAGCTCACATCATTCTCCTCTCCTCTATTTCATCCTCACAACAACCATATGATGGTATCCATTACCCTTTCTCAACGTCCCAAAAGAACTTGATATTGGGGACCTCTGATTAACAACAATGCAAATTTTCATGTTCCACTGTATTTATGTCTTTAAGAAGTGAGTAGAAGAATGATATTTCAGAGAACCAGCCTTCAGGCAATGGAGACTTGAAATCCTAACTGAAAAGGGTATGCTCTTTTACATTGTTCACACATAAAGCATTTATACGGTCTATGGGATATGAAATGATTTAGAAATCTCTGGACTGGAAGCACATTTCTCTTCTTTCTTCCCCTGGGAGAAAACCATGTCTCTATCATTGTTAATAATACTGACCAAGAATCTCCAAATGAGCTAAATCCTCTCAAAATTAAAAGGAATATGTGTATGTATGCACGAGCACAGGCAAAATAAAATACCTGGTTCCTCAGTAAACAGCTGGCTCTGCTGACAAACTGGGATCATAAAAGACAGACGATGTGAACACCTTAATGGCAGGTGAGATGTTCTGAAATGCTAGAGTTCTAACTAATTCTGTTTGGCTTGTTGTTGCTCTCCTGATTGGTTTTGCTAATTGACTAAGAGATGTGTCATATAATAGAAGACAGATGGTGGAAGGAAGGAACTGTAGGAGGAGAACCTAATTAGAGGACAGCAGCCATGCTGGCTTCTGGTAGAAAGATGTATATTGCACCCTGGGTTATCTCCAGGAAATGAGAAGGCTCAACCTTAGCACTTGGGGTGGGCAGTAAGAACGTTCTACCCTCTGTTGAGCAGGGTGGCATCATTAGCTCCAAGAGCTTCAGGGAGAGCAGCTTTTACCGGGGGGGGGGGGCGGAATATGAGTTAACTATTTCCGCAAAGCAGAATCTTTCCTGATGTAACGCTGATTACTCCATGCCTCCCCTCTTCGAGTTGTTTATTCTCAAGCGAGTGAGTCAGCAGTGCGATGTTATCTTGTCCTGCAGGACAAATCAGTGGATGAGCTGGTCCCTGCTGTGTCCCCCTCATTCATGCATGATTCCTCCTGGCTGGTTTCAAACACTCAGCAGGAAAAGGGAAGATGAGTTGTGCAACAACAAACACTAAAGTGTGCTGTTTCCGGAGACAGTTCCCTGGATTAAAAAAAGAGAGGGAAATTAAGAAATTCTTCCTCTTCCATCAGTTTGCTTGCACAGTTTCTTTGTAGCTGTAAACTGTTCTGGGGATGTTTCCTTAAAATGTGTATAGTGTGCACTGAAATCGCCACTCTACTTTTCTAGATGTTAATGCTATGAAGGGCCAAGGGACTGACACACCTGTAGTCTAATGTCAAATGATGGTATACTTCTTCACTTCTACCTACCCTCCCCAAGTCTATATAGTAAGTATTGTCTAAGGCCAAACTGGTCGAGACGCTGTCCTTGGGTTCATCCCAGGGATGTGCCTCCATTTTATATAATTGGGGAACACCTTCTAAGAGTGCCACAGAAGCTCAATTCTGGTCAGGACCACTGCAACATGGGGGCAGGAGGGATTCCCGCTTTCTGCCCCAGGCTGCTTTTCAGACCACAAATGACACCTGGGGTGTGTTTCAACTAACAACACCCTGTCACTGTTTTGGGCTAGAAAAACATAGTCCGTACATAGTTTGGCCTTGAGAATTGCAACTATTTTATAAAAAGTACACCAGGATTAAGTGTTCTTTTCAGCATTCTTAATACCCCCTTCCCACAACGGATTTTGGGCAGTTCACTAATATAGGTTTTGTTCGAAGCCAGTGCAGGTTAGGGTATTCTGGAGTTAAAGAATACAGCAGGCAGACATGAACATTCAGAAATGTGTAATTGGGAGGTGGGGAAGTTCAGGCATTTGGGAACTATATGTATAGGCACAGAATCTGACAGACTGCTGTTTCGAAACTGGCAAAGTTGCTTGTTGATTGAGAATTTCTCGCTCCCTCTTTGTCTTTCAATAAGATGTTCCAGTTTTCTTCTCCTACAAGAACAGTTGGACATTTTCCTCATTCTGCAAACACTAGTTAAGAGTGTCTACTGTCAGGGTTTGTATACCCCAGTCCAAAGGGAGAAAAGAACGTATTTACTTGAGGAAATAGCGATCTTTGCTTAATTTGCTTGCTGAAGTAAAGAATTACCTTCCTGCCTAATCAATTTAAAACTGTCTTTGTATATCTAATTCTCATCTCACCTTTCCTCCCAAAAGCTTTTTTCTATTTCCACTTTATCTTCACAAGAACCCTCTGAGATTAAATTTATACCCTGCCCTTCACTACCCAAAGGAGTCAGAGTGGTTTACAATCTCCTTTCTCTTCCCTTCCCTACAACAGACACCCTGTGAGGTGGGTGGGGCTGAGAGACAATTCTCCCGAGAACTGTCCTTGAGAGAACAGCTCTGACAGAACTATGGCTTGCCCAAGGTCATCCAGCAGCTGCATGTGGAGGAGTGGGGAATCAAACCCGGTTCTCCTGGATTAGAGTCTATGCTGTTAACCACTACACCAAACTGGCTCTCAGTCTGAGAGTAAGAATAAGGTGATGTTTACGGGTTTGTACTGCCTAGAAACCAGTCTCCCCCAGCCCAGCACAAATGGCTGTGATCTTTATACACAGAATTTGAATCCGTGTTACATTTTTAAATTCACAACCTTAACTAGTATCATTGCAAAGCCACGCATAACAAACACAGTCATAGCAGATGATGGCTAGCTAATGCTGGGAGGTACCATAAAAAGGGATCCTTGTACTCTTTTGGCACCTCCCCTACAGACATCAGCTAAAGCTGCCACAACAGAATAGTTTTCATTACCATATGTGCTGATCTTTCTCTCTGCTTCTGTAATAACTCACAATTAGGAGTGGTGGCATGGAGCCACCTGGTTTTGGGAGGCTTCATTCACTGATTTGTTGACTGTCAAGCTTATGTGTTTCCCTCTGGCTTTGTATCTTCCATTTTAAAGACCCATTCAATCATTGTGTTATGTATACTGGCATGCTTGGCTGTTTGTGTTGTTGAGCTATGTAGGCCAGGAATGAAGGGAACGGTCATTTTGTTCATGCGCCTCTATCCTCAGATGTTTGTACGCGGAAAAAGATAATACACGGTGCAGAGGGAGGAAAAGATGTACAGAGTGTGTTGAGAACTGAGCAATTCCAGACTATGTTCTTGGGTTTCTATCCTGGACTATGTTCTTGGGTATCTTTTAATGTTCCGTGTAATGTTTGCACTCAGGCTAGTTTCAGATGAGATGCCAAGAAGGGTCTTTGGCCTTTGATACAGTCCCTTTTGAGTTTCAGAATGGCAAGGGCTATCTCTGTGTAGACTGGAAATCCAGTTCGGGATAGGAGGGCTGATTGCTACTGCACCAGCCATATTGCAAGAGTAGGTTTGCCAGGTTGGTGTTGGGAAATACCTGGAGATTTTTGGGGTGGAGCCTGAGAAGTGTGAGGTTTGGGATTTGGGGAGCAGAGGGATTTCAATGGGGTATAATGCCATAGAGTTCCCCTTCCAAAGTGGCCATTTTCTCCAGGTGGGTGTAATAGTGGGAGATCTCCAGCTACCATCTGGAGGTTGGCAATCCTGTGCTGGTGTCACTTCTCTGTGGCTTCTTCTTGCACTGCTGTAATGACATTTTGGATCCAGGAAGTACATCAGTCTAGTCTCTGTCACTCTCTTTGTCCTTTTTGGCAGGCGGATAAAGCAGCTGCGTTAGAGTTGCCAGGTCTCCCCTGACATAGTCCACCCTCCAAAGCATCAATTTTCTCCTGGGGAACTGATCTCTGGAGATGTGCTGGAGATGTGCTGTAGTTTCAGGGTATCCCTAGGCCCCACCTGGAGATTGGCATCCCTAAGCTGGGTAGTAGAAAATTGCACCATTGATTCCTCTTCTCTGTTTGGTCCTTGTGTTCAGACATTGCTGAAATGCTTCTTTGTGGCTTCTTCCTAGCCCTCTGCTGATGAACAAATACCTTAGTCTCTTCTGTTTTGTCACTGGCCTCAAAACAAAATTTCAGTTCTGTAGCTTGTTTTTACATCTCGAACTATTTATGCACTTCTGAGCATCAAGACTCTAAGAATATCAAGTGGGGGTAATTATTTCAGCACTACTTACTTCATATTAAAGATCTGTCTTAATTATGAGTTATGTGTCATTCCAATCTCTCCCTCTCCCTTTCTCAATATATTAAACAAATGATCATGTACAATCAAGGAGTAAGTTAGCCACTTCAAATCCATTTAGATTATATCATAAAAGAAAAGCAGTGCAATTCTAAACAGTTACACCCTTCTAGGCCCAAGTCAAATAAAAGACTGCAGCAACTATCGGATCATCACATTAACTTCACACAGATCCAGGTGGCTAGGCGTGTTGGTCTGAAGGAGCAGAACAAAGTTTGAGTCCAGTGGTATTAACTTTGCACGTGAATAAAGTGATGCTCAAAATCTTACAGCAAAGAGTGTTACCATATATGGAATGAGAAATGCCAAAATGTTCAAGCTGGATTCAGAAAAGGAAGAGGTACTAGAGATCATATTGTAAATTTACATTGGTTACTGGAACATAAAAGAATTTCAGAAGAAAATCAGATTGTGTTTCATAGATTACAGCAAAGCTTTTCACTGTGTGGGACATAAAAAGTTACGGTGGGTTTTAAAAGAAATGGATATGCCACAACATCTGATTGTTTTGGTGTGCAACCTGTACTCTGGACAAGAGGCTACTGTTAGGATAGAATATGGAGAGACAAAATGGTTTCCAATTGGCAAAGGTGTCATACAAGGAAGTATTTTATCTCCCTATCTGTTCAGTCTGTATGCAGAACACATCCTAAAGAAAGCTGGATGAAGGTGGAGTGAAGTATGGTGGAAGGAACATTAACAATCCAAGATATTGTGAGGATACCACATTACTGGCAGAAAATAGTGAAGACTTGAAATGACTCTCGATGAACATTAGAGCAGAAAGCGCCCAAACTGGGGATTTATACAACTTTTAAGTTTGATGATTAGCTGGCTCCGTTATCAACCAAAAAGGAGATTGCAACCAAGAAATCAGAAAGAAATTGAAACTGGAGAGGGCACCATGAAGGAATTAGAAAAGATTCTTAAGTGCAGGGGTCCTTTTGAGCAGGAGCTCGGGGGAACGCAGCTCCGGGAGTTGGTGCCAGCTCCCCCCCCCCCCCCGCGGGGGAATGCCTGCTTGTGTCATGGCTGCAGCAAAATCACCCCGTCCCCTGGAAAGGTCCTTGTTCCTCCGACCAGCCTTCTGAAGGCTTCAGCCACCACTGAAGCTATCCTCCCAGAATAGTGGTATTTCTGAGGCTTGGATTAGTAGCTATCCCCTCTCTGCCAGTTCTTTCTTTCTTTCTTTCTTTCTTTCTTTCTTTCTTTCTTTCTTTCTTTCTTTCTTTCTTTCTTTCTTTCTTTCTTTCTCTCTTTCTTTCTCTCTTTCTTTCTCTCTCTCTCTCTCTCTCTCTCTCTCTCTCCTTTCTTTCTTGCCTTCTGACATACTTCTGGTGATGTCAGGTGGTGTAGCATATTCAAGTAAGTAATGCTAGAGTTATGCTAATGAGCTCCTGCACCTCTTTTTCTATGAAAGGACCCCTGCTTAAGTGTAAGGATGTGTCACTGGTGACCAAGATCAAACAGATGCTAGACGAAAATGTTCCCCACTTCATCTGATATTACATATTCCACCAGTTGGACCTGCCTCTTTACTTAAGTATGTTGACCATTCCAAAACTGAGGCGGTCATACATGATTGCACGCTACAGTGTGTTTCCAACAGCCCAGATGAAGGGCCGTTTTCTCAACATCCCTTGGGACCAGTGCTACTGTGACTGCCCTTTGATAGAACATGACTCTCATGGCATGTTTTCTTCTGCTGTCTGAAACATGCAGCAGCAAGAGAAAGATTTCTAAGAAAATCGCTGTTGAAACATCCATCTTTTCCTGATGCAGCAAGATTAAGACTACTTTGAGCAGCCTCTGCCAAAATTGCATTGTGGATGTGGCAAATTTCTATTTTACAGTTCTTTTACATTCTTAAAATTTCTTTTATGGTGTATGGCCTATGGGCTATTAAACTAAAACATACCATAATAATATCCGTTATTATGTATGGGTGTGAAAGTTGGGCAGTGAAGAAACTTGACAGGAAGAAAGCTGATTCATTAGAGATGTGAAGTTGGAGATTTACAGATATACCATGGACCACCAAAAAGACAACTAAGTGGGTTCTAGATCAAATCAAGCCTGAACTATCCCTAGAAGCTAAGTGAAATTGACTAAACTGAGGCTATCATACTTTGGTCACATTATGAGAAGACAAGAGTCACTGGACACTAGGAAAAGTTGAAGGCAATAGGAAAAGAGGAAGACTCAACATGAGATGGATTGACCCAATCAAGGAAGCCATGACTCTCAGTTTGCAAGACCTGAACAAGGCTGTTTATGATAGGATGTTTTGGAGGTCATTAATTCATAGGGTCATCATAGGTCAGGAGCAACTTGACAGCACTTCACACACACAACTCTGTGTAGGAATGTACTAACAGTTGGGCAAAATTGTGGGACGAGAAAGGGTATGAATCTATGTAGCCTCTAGGGTAGACCACTTACCTTACCTGGACAGAAGATGCTGGTATCATTTCGCTTCAATGTCCCTTAAAGGTATTGCTTCTCTGAACTTTGTTGCGTCAAAATATGGTCAAAATATAAGGTCAAAATATATTTATTCCCCCGCTGGGTTGCTCTGGTGATTGGCCCTACAAAGTCCACTCCAATTTTAGACAAAATATATTATTTAACATAGTGGGGAAAGGTCAGGTGAAAATTTCTGAGGTAAACCAACTACATGCACATATTTTAATTCTTATATTCTAGGCTAATGAGATTTTCTTAAGCTTTTCACAGTGACCTAAATCTTGATGTTGAGAGGCTTTTGTTCCAGTGTTCTCCCCAAACACTTCAATACACTTTCTTTGAGTCTTCTTTGATTCTTTTGGTTTCCAGAAGGCTGGTACACTCTTTCCAGCACCCAAACCCATTCTCTTGAAACACCAGTAATCTTGAGTTTTTAACTGACTTTTAAGGGCTCTAAAGGCAGTTTCTAACCATGGCAGATCAAGGATCTCTGCACTCTTCAGAACTAACTCCCTGTTTGTTTGGGTAGGGAATCTTCTTCTCTGTCTAGAAGATCTATCCCTTTCCTTGGTCTGAATGGGAGTCTTTGACTACTTCCCAAATTTCCTTGCCAACTTTCCCCCAGTTCCCATATGTGTTAAACTGCTCTCAGTTTAGTAAGGCTCAGCTCTCAGTAAGGCTAAAATCAGACTTAATTCTCCTCAGCATTCAGTTCAGAAGTCTTTCTCTGCTCAGCTGATGCTAACCAATCAGATTTCTTGGAGCAGCCTGTCACTCAAGGCTCTTTGTTTCTGTGAATAATTAACCCTTCACAGTCCTTCAGCTGTTTGTACAGCACTTCTAGGCTTTTAAAAAGTGCAGACCATCACAACTGGTATCTCTAACAATGATGCATCTGAGAGGAAATCTATGCTTTGTGTCTTTACAGATGATGGCTGACAAATCAGAACAGATAGATATAGTGACCTTCTAGGCTTTTCCACTAGCATTGTTGATGTTCATACCATTAGGGCAGTGGAATATAGATCTACAGAGGATGCTTCTGCTGTACATGATAAACATCCTGCCATTCATTTTGTAGTTGAGAGATTTATTGGCTTGCGGCCATCATCTGTTTTCTCTTGTTGCAAAGGAGAGGAGATAATTTCCTCCGATTCCCCTTTCTCATAGCTAGATCATCACATTGTGCAAAACAGCGTTCTTGGGAGGGAGTCATCTGAACCCCAGGGCTGTGTTGTTGAGAATGAGGGACTACAATAAAAGGGGAAGGCAGGAAAGCCCTGTTCTGCCCATGGTTCTCATTGAATGCAAGCAACAGAGTCTCATGATTTAAAGTCACCATCCCCTGAGCCTTCTATGACAGAGGAGAGGAGGGAAGGCAGCATGGTATAGCCCAGGGGAGGCCAAACTTGCTTAATGTAAGAGCCACATAGAATAAACATCAGATATTTGAGAGCCACAAAACATAAACAAATATTACACACACATTTTTATTGAAAAATATGCAAATTTGGCTTTTTGTTAACATTAAATTAGACTGCCAAAAATAAAAATCCTTATATGGCCTGGGACCAACACACCTAAGGGACCGTCTCTTCTCATATATGCCTCGAAGAGCATTACACTCTGATAGTCAACATCTCCTGATGATCCCTGGCCCAAAGGATGTCCGCTTAGCCTCGACCAGGGGCAGGGCTTTTTCTGCCCTGGCCCTCACCAGGTGAAACATGCTCCCTATTGAGATCAGGGGGCTGTGGGATCTTATTCAGTTCCACAGGGTCTGCAAGATGGAACTGTTTCATCAGGCCTTTGGCTGAGGCAGCGGGCATCCACACATGCCCCCCCCCCCGGTTGCTATATCACATCCACTGATAACCGGCCATACATACATCAATGGGCCAGATTCTCCCTATGGCAAGCTGTGATTATTGATTTTATATGTTTATAATGTGTTTTAAATCTTATCGCATTTTATTGAAATATTGTAACCCGCCCTGAGCCCGTTTACAGGATGGGCGGGATATAAATATAAAAAATAAATAAACAAAATAAATAAAACAAAAGGGGTAAAAAGAGATACTGATAATGATGTTTATTTGCCCAATGGTATTTATTTGTTTGCTAAGAGAGAGAGAGAGAGAAAAACAAAAAAAGCAAATAGATGGAGGAGGGAGGGGGAAGGAAGGGAGTGAAAGAAAGGGAGGGAGGGAGGAAGAGAGAGAGAGAAAGAAAGAAAGGTGGAGAGAAAGCAAATAGATGGAGGAGGGAGGGAGGAAGGGGGAAAGAGAGAAAGAGAGAAAAACAAAGCAAGTAAATAGATGGGGAGGGAGGACTGAAGGAAGTAAGAGAGAAAGAGAAAGGTGGAAAGAATGAAAAGTGGAAAGAAAGGAGAGACAGAGAAAGAGAGAGAGAGAAAAAGAAACAAGAAAGCAAATAGATGAGGGAGGAGGATAAAGGAAGGGAGAGAGAAAGAGAGTAAGAAAGGGAGGGAGAAAGAGAGAGAAAGGTGAAGAAAGAAAGAGGTGGAAAGAAAGCAAATAGATGGGGAGGGAGGGGAAATAGAGAGAGAGGTGGAAAGAAAGCAAATATATGGGGAAGGAGGGTGGGAGAGGTGGAAAGAAAGCAACTTTAACTTTAAATGTGTCCTCCATGCCCTTGCCCCCCACCAGCTGGCTTGGCGAAGGAATTTAAAGAAATAAATGCCTTCTCCAAGCGGACCAGTGTGAGGAGGGGGGCTTTGAGAATGCATTTAAAGTTTAAGTTCTTTCTATCTCTGCTCCCCCCCACCTCAAGCCTACTTAGGGAGGGGAACACTGGCTGGGGAAGGGAAGATCGATCAGGGAGGCATGCCTCCACTTCCCTTCCCCAGCTGCCCTGCTGGGAGCCACACAATATGTGTGAAAGAGTTGCTCATGGCTCCTGAGCCACAGTTTGGCCACCCCTGGATACTATAGCCAATCTTGTCAGATCTTGGAAGCTAAGTGGAGTTGGTATTGGGCCTACATGGGATACCACCAAGGAAGACTCTGCAGAGGAGACAATGACAAACCACTTCTGCTTCCCACTTGATTTGAAAGCCCCTTGCAGGGGTCACTGTAAGTCTTTTGTGACTTGATGGTAATGTGGGTGTTAGACCCGAGGTTAAGTTTTACCTGAGGATTGAAAATATGCCTCTCTGGGTGTGAACTAGCTTCTTTGAGCACAGAACGCAGGGGCCCAGAGAGAATGCTGAACAGTACTGTCTTGGAAATATATGGTTCCAGAGATCCTCTTGTAGAATTTATTTAATTATTTTACAGCCCCACCTTTCTCCCAAGTTGGAGTCCCAAAGTGGCTTATGTCTCCTCTCCTTTTATCCACACAACCCTGTGAGGAAGGTTAGGCTGAGAAAGAGTGACTGGCTCAAGGTCACCCAGCAAGATTCCATGGCAGGGTGGGGATTCAAACCTGGGTCTCTTAGACCCTAGTCCAACACTCTAAGCACTGTGCCATGCTGGCTCTCAAAATGAGAATAGAGTGGAATATCCCCTGTCTCACTGTAGCCTTTCTGAAATGCCTCCGCCGCCTCCCCTCCCCCCGGAACAGGAGCAACACTTGGAGATGGTGTGAGAAGGAAGAATCAGGAAAGAACACCCACCTTCTCCTGCAGAAATGCCTTGGTTGGCACCAGCAGAAACAGCCTCTAGGATCCAGCCCTTTAAGAATGTTGATGAATGTTGCAAAACATTTTGTAGATTCACACTGGGGTTACCTGTTTTGTGATTTAACACCAGAAGCTACATGATTAGGTAAACAACATTTTCGAATCCCTTTCCCATTCTGATACCATTTCTTGAGAAGTTCCAGAAGGAAAGGGCATCGAAACAATTCAGGCTTGAAATTAAAAAAAGGGTGAGCAAAGTAGAACAGATTAATCATAAAAAAAAATTGAGCTGGATGAAATCATGAAACTTGTAGAAGGATACGATTCTTCATTTGAACCTTTTAATATTTGCCTGGTAAGGAAGATAAGGATTTGTCTATTTCTGTGTCTCTGTGATGTAGGGGAAAAGGAGAAGAGATTTGGGGGCAGGGAGCATGAAAGCTCCTAGAACACATCTAATGCCGGTGGGCTTTATTAATAAGCTTGATCCATCAGAAAAGTTGGTACCAGTCCCCTGAGCTGTTATTGATACAGTTGGACATTAACCAACCAAGAAACAAGATGAATGAGCACCTTTCTTTAATGATGTCACACGGCCAGATGATAGGTGGGGAGTCCGGGTGCTTAAGACACCCGAGTGGTCCATACCCTTCCCACTCCCCCGAGCCCTAATTTGGACCAGCCATCAGCCCAACACGGAAGGAGAGGGCCAGAATTTCTTGCCACTCACCCCTCTTCTTGCTAGGCTGCTGACCCTCTCCCCCCAGCAGAGTGCCACAAATGGGCCCCCGTGATAAGTCACGACGACCCCACTTATAATTAAGGCAAACTGTCTTGTTGGTAACAGGTGGAAACATTCATATCATTTGGACCCCTACCTTAAAGTTCAAGGAGATCAGAGGGAGGTGGGAGAATCAAGAGAGAAGATTTAGTTACACACAGATTGTGCCATGTAAGCGGACTGTTGAATCCAAAATATTTACTTTAATTTCTGGGGTGTTTTAGGATTCTATATAAGCACAGTGGCTCTTACTTTGTTTTGTTTCTGGGGCTTCACCTGCTAGGCAGTAGCTCCTGGTCCTGGAGGAGTATTTCAGATTCTGCTGCCATTGTTCAACATAATTAACTAATTAAAATATACATTATTATAATTAATAATCTTCACTTGTTCCCCAGTTTTGTCTGCAAGGGAGACTCATAGCTGCGCACACTGACATGTTTTTTTTTTTGCTTCTAGAGTGACAGCAGGGCAGTTTGCATGCTCTGCTTAATTTTGATATCTTTTATGTACCAATCAGCCAAGGCTGCATTCAGACGGCTCTTTTGAGCCGCGCCAGGCATGAGTGCCTGGTGGATTTAAAGTGCACGTCCAGACCTCAACATCTGGGAATCGTGCCGCTTCAGTGAGTAGCCCGCCGATTCCCGCTGGGGATCTGTACTTAAAAGATAATGCTTAAAGTCCAGTCTAAAGCTGGCCAACGGGCCAGTGCCGGACTTTCCACTGTCAAGTCATTCCACCAGCATGCAATCAGCCCATAGGGATGGTCTCCAGACCATCCAGAACGGCCACCATTTAAAAAAAACTCTTAGCAATGCGCGCATAACCGCTTAAACATGCGACGTCTGCAGACATAAGCACATATGCAGATATGCAGTTACGCACATATGCAGATAAGCACATATGCACATGGACAAACAGGATTTTTTTTTTTTTAAAGCCAACTGTGGCTCCTTACGGTGGATGCCGTCTAGACAATCCACCGCGGAGTCACGCATGGCAAAGTGAGTCACGGGGGAGCTGTCTGGTTGTGCAATGCTGTAATGCTGAATTCTGGATTAAGTAGCCAGATTTCCATAAATTGCTTCTAAAACTTCACTGGGCACTGACAAAATGCTTTCAAGCATATTCTCACACCTTTAAGGGCTAGAGACTTGCTTTATGAAAATGGAGATTCTCAAGAAGTGGAATTTTTTCTCCTTGTACTTTGCAAAAAGTCAGTCTGTAGCCCTTCACATTAAAGAGATATGCCTTTCCCTTTATAATGGTGCAACAAAAAGGGGCCACACTCCCTTAAAAAAATGAAAACTGGGAACACAGAGAAGCTGACACACAGTTTGTTACAATGATATAACCAGGGCTCATTTCAAGCCGGAGAGGGCTGGAGCAGTGCTCTGGCAGTGATAGAAGGTGGCCCCTGCCCCCCCCCCCCCGGCCCTGCCTCTTCCTGAGCAGCCCCTCAACTTGCCGCGGGACCAGCTCCTGCAGCTCTCGGCGTCTTCCCTGTCTGCTCTCCAGCCGGTCCCGCCTCCTCACTTCCCGCCACCCACACCCAGCTGGGCCCCCATGGCCTGTGCTGTGGCCAGGCTTGGGTATGCCCCCGGAAGCTACCCTCCCGTTGTGTGGCTGGGGCACTCTGTCTGCGCTACTCAGGTTGGGCCATCACTCCCTTCCTGGCGCTGCTTCCCCTGGCCATCCAACTGCTTTCCCTCCATCAACCGCAGGGCTCCTCCCTGCGCGCCCCCAACTCCCAGTAACTGACGGACAGAGAGGGTCTGGTGGAGGGGGGTTGAAGTTGTGTGCTGGGCCTTGGCACTGGATCACCCTTGCCACTGCCTCCTCCTCCTCTTGTGGCGAGTTTTGCTGCACCTCCAGCATGAGCTTCCCGCATCCCCTGTGCCATCCGTCAGCCTGAGCCCAGCCTGGACCCGCCGCCTGGTGTGTCATATGCTAATGAGCTCCTGCACCTCTTTTTCTATGAAATGACCCCTGGATATAACAATATTCAATAGCCAATTAAACCCCCACCCACAATAACTGGAAAAGTCCCAGTGCCCAGGCAGAGGGAATCACTGCTGGCAGAGGACTGGGGCAGAGAAAAATGCAGCGAAACCTGTTCATGGAAACCCCACTGCAGTTACCACAGCGACAGTGAGGAAAATCACACCAGCCTGTCCCCTTGTGAAAAACTCCTAAGTGGGAAGGGGTGACTGTGTTTGTGGGGTCAAAATAGCTAGCATTTTGGCAGGACATTCATGACTTTATGCCCTCGTCCTATATTTATTTTATTTCTTTATTGTTTTTAAAGACTTGAATCGTTCAGAACAAAGAAGCACCTTTTAATGACTTTTTAACATAGTTACCAACCCAAGCCATATTACTATGTAGTAATTAAATCTAAATTGAAATTGGGGGTGTGGGGTGTGTGCTTCAGTAGCAGAGCACCCATCCTACAGGCAGAAGGTCCCAGGTTAGCGTTGCCAACCTCCAGGTGGCACTTGGAAATCTCCCGCTATTACAATTGATCTCCAGATGACTAGACAAATTCCCCTGGAGAAAATGGCTGCTTTGGAGGGATTCTGTAGCATTATATCCTACTGAGGCCCCTCCCCTCCTCATGCCCCAGGCTCCCCCCCCCCCAAATCTCCAGGTATTTCCCAATCCGGAGCTGGCAACCCTATCCCAAGTTGAATACCCAGGGAATCTCCAGTGAAAGGATCTCTGCATGGTTGTGTATGGGGTGCTTAAATTGCTGATAGCCCATGCTAACCCAATCTCAGAAGCTAGGCAAGATGGTAGGTCCTGGCTAGGATTTGGATGGAAGACCTCCAAGGAATGCCAGGATCATGACATAGAGGCAGGCAATGGCAAACCACCTCTGAATGTCTCTTGCCTTGAGAAGAAGAAGAGGAGATTGGACTTATACCCCGCCTTTCACTACCAAAGGGAGTCTCAGAGCGGCTTACAAATTCCTTTTCCTCCCCTCCCCTCTCCACAACAGACACCCTGTGAGGTAGGTGGGGTTGAGAGCGCTCTGACAGAAACCACTCTTTTTCAGGAACAGCTGTGCCAGAACTATGGCTTGCCCAAGGCCATCCAGCAGATGCAACTGGAGCAGTGGGGAATCAAACCCGGTTCTCCCAGATTAGAGTCCACGCACTTAATCACTACACCAAACTGGCTCCCTATGGGGTTGCCATAATTCAGTTGTGACTTTACGGCACATGCACACACACTGTACCAGCTACCCTTCTGCTGTTCAGAACATTTATGGGATGTTTACAGCACAATCCTAAGAACACTTTCCTGGGAGTAAGCCTCAGTGAATAGACTGCAGTAGGATGCTGAATCTGTCTGCTTAGTATTGCTCTCTCAGGCCTGGAAGTGAAGGTCGTACAGGCCTAGAGCTGGCTACCATCAAAGGCTTTGAGGTTCTGGGCAGGGTTTGGATTTAGAATGTGGGAAGCAGCACAGAGATAATATTTATTTATATTTATTTATAAGTTCGGCTTATAAACTGCCCTCCCCTGTGAGATGAGGCTCGGGGCAGTGTAAAACAATTGTACAAGTACATTCATATCAATGGAAAACAGTTAAAATGGTAACAATGATCAAGCAGACAATATAACAATATCAGATGGCCCTGAAAGGAGTCAATTTTTCTCTACCCCATGGGGAGGGAGGTGAGAAAAGGGGGGGCAAGCAGGGTGGAAAACCGTTGCTGTCCTCAACCATAGGCCTGGTGGAACATCTCTGTGTTAACAGGCTCTGCGGAACTTCATTAGGTCCCGCCAGGCAGGGGTTTCATAAGGCAGAGAGTTCCACCCGGTCGGGGCTGTAATACTACAGCAACACAACAGCCCACCTTCCAAAGCAGTCAATTTCTCCATAGGAACTGATCTTTGTAACCTGGAGACCAGTTGTAATTCTGGGAGCGCTCCAACTACCACCTGGAGCCTAGCATAAGGAGGAGTACAGTGTAATGAAGATCCTACAACAGCAAAAAAGCCACTGTAATAAGACGCTAAATAAATCTAACGATTAAATGAACTTGTCTGTGATAACTTTTATATATATACTTGTTGTGTGGAAATATATATACGATTCAGGACAAAAACATATAATTCCACTAAGGTCTATGTGCTCAGTTACAAACAGGAAAGTAAAATTTTGTAAATGTTATAGAACCATCAACATCAAAGGATGATCACTTAGAGAAGACTCATCAACATCAAAGGATGAATCACTGAACATGAGGATCCTGGGCATAGATTCCCTCGTTTCGGTGAACTTCAGTGAGACTGAAAAAAATGTGCAAATTACTATATAGCCATACAATTACAACAATAAGATCTTAAAAGGACATAAAACTGCATAAAAATATTGGCATGTTATGGATGTTGATGACTCTTCTCTCAGTGATCATCCTTTGATGTTGATGGTTCTATAACATTTACAAAAGTGTACTTATACCTGTTTGTAATTGAGCACACAGACCTTAGTGGAATTATATATCTTTGTCAACTGTGTGTGTGTGTGTGTATATATTCACACATTAAGTACATATAAAATTATCGTGCACAAGTTCATTTAATCATTCGATTTATTTAGCATCTTATGACAGCGGATTTTTGTTGTTGTTGCTGGACCACCTGGAGACGGGCAACCCTCTCTCTGCCTCATCTGCATGTTGGGTGGGGGCAGCCCTGCTCCTTGCAAGACAAAAAAAAAAAGGTAGCACAATACAGTGGGCAGGGCCACCACTGGAAACTTAGCAATACAAGCGAACTGCTGTGCTATAGTGATGCTACGCCTGGGGATCACTGGAAGCAGATTTTGCTCTGCATGAGAATTTATGTGGGGGTCTGCCGATCATAACTGGCAACAAGGTGCTAGATAGACTGGTGATCTGAAATGGTACAAAACAGCTTCATATGTGCAAGAATGTGAAATAATAATTATTACTGTGTGCCGTCAACTTGCAACTGGGTTATGGTGAACCTTCATGCTGAACCTTCATAGCTAGTTTGGTGTAGTGGTTAAGTGCGCGGACTCTAATCTGGGAGAACCGGGTTTGATTCCCCACTCCTCCACTTGCAGCTGCTGGATGACCTTAGGCAAACCACAGTTCTGTCAGAGCTGTTCTCTCAAGGACAGCTCTGGAAAGAGCTCTCTCGGCCCCACCTACCTCACAGTGTGTCTGCTGCGGGGAGGGGAAGGAAGAGGAGTTTGTAAGCCGCTCTGAGACTCCGAGTGAAGGGCGGGATATAAATCCAATCTCTTCTTCTACTTCATGGAGTTTTCAAGGCATGAGATGAGCAGAGATGGTTTGCCATTGCCTTCCTCTGAATGGAAACCCTAGCCTTCCTTGGTGGTCTCCCATCCAAGTATTAACTGTAACTGACCCTGCTTAGCTCCCAAGCCGTATCAAGCTTGGGCTAGTCTGGACTATTCAAGAACGTGCGCTAAACAGAAAATACATCTCAAGCTTAGTTTTAACCATACTTTTTTTTATTTATTTCCGCAATCTGGAGGAAGGGTCCATTGCTTTAAAATCTGTAGACATTTGGACATATTTTACAAGACAGTACAATTTTTGAAGGTCACACATTGATCACAGTTTCATACCACTACATGCATATAAAGACACCTTTTTTTAAAAGTTGGGTTTTTTTTTGTTTTGTTTTTACAGAAACAGTGGGAGAGGTCAATAAAACTTCAACAAGTAAGGATCAAATTAAAAGTTACCAAAAATTAAAAAAGTAAGACTCTCAGTGCACTAGTATATGGCTAATGGAATCCTATTTCCTCCCAAGCATAAGGGGATTGTTAATGCTCCCACAGTTAAACACCTTTTGAATCACTGAGATTATGGGCTACTTATGTGAAGAATCCATCTGCAAGTTACCAGACCATTAGGTGCTGTATATCAAAAACAGCTCCTGGATTGATTCAGTTTCTTTCTTTTTCTGCAGTTTTCCGGGGTGTACAGTCTACAACACAAAGATCCAAATCTGTGTGTTCTTATTATTTCCCTTTTTACACTCTTGTAAAATCTGCAATCACATTCATGATGCATTTTCCATTTCTTTCCTTAAGAGAGGAAAAAACCCTTGTTTCTTTAAACAAGCCATTATCTTTGCAGCATTTCTCACAACCATGGCTGTCTCCTAATAAAACAGATCAAGAGGGGTAGCCGTGTTAGTCTGTCTGTAGCAGCAGGAAAAAAGCAAGAGTCCAATAGCACCTTAAAGACTAACAGAATCTGTGGCAGGGTATGAGCCTTTGTGAGTCACTGTTCACTTCTTCAGAAGCCCATACCTTGCCAAAAAGTTGTCAGGCTTTAAGGTGCTACTGGATTCTTGTTCTTTTTTGCTAATAAAATAGAGTAAGACTTGCACAGAAACACAAGCCATTTGACTGCTAGAACTGCTATTCAGGCCTGCTGTTGATCCAATGTGGCAGGAAAACCAACAAGAGATATTGTATTTCTCAAAGCAAGAATGGTGTGTCATGGCCTCTTCGGACTCTGTGTAGATGTGCCAGTGTTTCTCAGCTGGCTGCCCTTCAGATCTCCTGTTGCATAACTGTGCAGCAGCGTAGACTTAATGCTTAAGTAATGCCACACTGAAGTGAAGGTGTTGCAAGTTATCTCAGCATGGTCACATCACCAGTCTGTAGACTGAAAGACAATGGCTGCTGTTCAGGGACAATGACGTTCCCGAGTGGCTCTGCCAGTACCAGGCCTTCCTCACTGTGCCTTTGCGGCAGCTGTGTCTGTGCTTGCAGGTGGAACACCTTTGTTCCTAGGGCAGGAGGCAGCTCCTGCAAGCTAGATAACCTGCCTTTGGGGATTGCATCCAAAGCCTCAACAAGATCTGTTTCATCCACCTCAAATAGCAGAGACCCAAACTTTCCAAGGCTTGACATTTTCTGCCCATTGAGGAATGTATTTAAATGGATAAAATTACAGGACTGTCGTATTCATAATGAATGAAACTGGGGTGCTGTGGCTGTAAATTTTTTACAATAATTTGTTTGATGTTCCTGATTTAGCGATACAACCGTGTGGCCATGGCTACTCTCAACCTCCGCCATAGTTTATAAGGTTGCTAACTCTGGGTTGGGAAATACCTGGAGATTTTGGGGGTGAAGCCTGGGGAGGGTGGAGTTTGGGGAGAGGAGGCACCTCAGCAGGGTATAATGTCATAATCTCCACCTTCCAAAGCAGCCATTTTTTCCAGGGAAACTGATCTTGGGTCATCTGGAGTTCAATTGTAATAGTGGGAGATGTCCAGGTGCCACCTGGAGGTTGGCAACCCCAACAGTTTAAAAATTCCAGCGTGACTAGGAAAAGGTTTCAGAAGACAAACCAGAAGAGTATTTTATGAAGTAAGAATCTTTGTATGTTCAAAGGGGGGGGGCTCTATATTATGCACCCTGGTTTAATAAATTAATATTTAAAAATAATTCCTCAGTGGCTAAGGACACCACATTACAAAAATGTATTTCTAAACCAGGAGGGATAAACACAAGAAAGCAAGGGCACCTGGTAGAAGGAGAAAGGATTCAAGATGGCTAATCCCAATTGAAATGCAGCTCAGCTGAGCCTGAAGTACTGGCCATGTAAAATAATTGAGAAATTGTGGAAATGATTGCAAAGGCCTATTCACATTAACCTGATTACACACCACTTGACTTGGACTTGAATGTGCTTGAGGAGATGTGAAGCAATATGAAAGTTTTATCCCATAGTGTTTTTTTAAAAATGGTTCATTTACAACCTTGGACACTGCAGTCTGTATTAACTTGACGAATATACCTGTGTGAACTATTAAAATATCTCTTAGTAATCTCTTCTGAAAAACCAGTTTTTGTCTGAGTTCTTGCATATGGTTGAAAAAAATATTTATTTCTAATCACAGAGGGTGACTTAACAAAATAGGTTGTCCACAGGTTTGCTGCATTTTTACTTCATTTTAAAAAAGGGCCACAGGGAAAATCTGAGAATCCCACAGCCAGTGAAACAGCTGGTTCTGTTAAACCAAATAGTCATTAATTAAATACCAGTCATTTGTTTCAATAAAACTTGGGGACAGTTTATATTCCAAAAATAACAGCTACTGAGTAGTTGGTTCAATAAAGTCCCCCCCCCCCCCCGAAAAAGCTATTTTTTCCACCCACTTCTTGGCCATTATAATAATGGACTTTTCATTCTAACTGTAAATGACACATGAAAAAGGTTCCTGAGAAGGATGGTCAGAAAACCACTTGAAACATATCCTTTCAAGATATCAGAGGTTTCATGTACCTTCTTGGAACTCTAGGCAGTCTAAGGTTGAACATCTTGCTGATTTTAAATATATAAAATTCCTACTGCTAGATACTGACACTAACCTATGATTATTTAGAGATTTCCATATAATGAATGTTCATATTGGATCACGTCTCATCTTTAATTTTAAGAGCTGGAGGGCCTATATGGAAAATCTCCATACTGCCCAAGTTGGTTAATAAGCAATTAAAAAGAATGGAGCTGGTACTTTTTTTTTTTATCAAAGAAGAGGGGAAAAATTGGTAATGTGTTTTCTGCATCTTTGTGAACAATGGTAACTGCTATTTGGGATGAATTATGAAAGGTGCATCTGGTTGCATCTGGCTGCATTAGATACAAACAAGAAAATATATTGTTTGAGACAAGACTGGTAGGAGACATTCATAAACCTGCAAAACTGATCCTGCAGGGTGGGGGGGGGTGATTTGAAGACCCCTGCCCCCCTTCAATTTCCTCTGTCCCATGAGAGTTTTGGACACACATCATTTGATAGGTGTATTTTGCACCAAGTGGACCTGCCTTTCCTATACCACTCCTCTTTGAGGATATTCACCCCTTTCTGGCATGGTTCATGTGCAACTGTGATTTCGCAAGTAAAAGTTTCCCCCTCTCTTTCACAGATATGAACTGATGGAGAAAGCATCACCTGTTAACTTTCTGTGTGTCAGGTGGTCTATTCTCAAGTTATCTTTGCATGAGGATAAGGCCTGGAAGAGAACACCCCGATCGTACAGTTCTGTGAATCTCAAATAGACAAATGATGCCTGGCTGAGATGGAGATCTTTTACATTTTTCATGTCTTTGTTGGGGCTTGTTAATAAATGATGCTTCCAGGCTGGCTGGGGAATGCAGTGCTTCTGAGTATGCACAGAGAGCGGTTTCCCTAGCCATAACAGCACCAGATCCAGCCCTTATTCTCATGCTCCTAGCTTTCTTGCCCCATGATTGCTCTTTTTACACATTGGGGTACATAATATCTTTTCAACACACCTGTTATCTTATTCAAGAGTGCCTTCCATCATCCAAACATTCAGACTGGTTATTATCTTATTACAACTGATACATATCAGACCTCACAGAGGTCAAAGGCCAAGATTAAGGGATTAGGAGTCTGTGTTTCACTTAGGTTGGAGTCTGAACCAGTGTGACCTTTCTTCCTCGCCCTGGGAGGAGAAAAGCCCCGCATTAATTTCCATTTGCAATTTTACAAACATATGACAGAACAAGGAGAATACAAAAACAAGATGACTCTGGACTCTGTGATCTCTTGCAGACACCATTCATTGAGGGATATTGCAACGTTCCTTTAGAACAGACACACCCAAAAAAAAAATCCAAAAATATTTGAAGTCAGGAATTCAGCTATGTAAATGGTTGACAGTAAAGCTTCTAATATATTATTTTGTTAATACAAAAGAAGAATTTTGACTTGATTGCCCTATTATAAATTTGCTAAAAATACAGCTATATATTTATATATAATTTCCCCCCCTTTATCAGAACAGAAAAATAGACTACTCTGGAATGCATGAAAGTCACATGACTTTCCCCTACATCAGTTACTTACAGAGCCATCACAATGGCGAACCGGAGGTACAGACAACATCTGTACTTTCAACCAGAAATTTATTAAAGCCATATTCTCCCTGACAGGTTGTTTATAAAGCAACCTTTTATGACTATCTTTGTTACCCTCTAGAAGCATAATGATTGATAATGCAGGAACCTTTTACTAACTTCCCTTATTAAGAGTGGATTGCTACAGCCATATTTTTGACGGGATGATTGCAAAGTATCACATAATGTCCATCCTGTACATGGTGCGAAATCCTGAACATATTACACAGCCTGTTCTTTCATGTCCTCTGAGAATAATTATGATATGGGATTGGAGAAGCAAACTCCTTCATGAGACGGGCTTGGAATAGTTAACCAGCCCTTCTTCTGGCAGAAGCACCTGTGCTGTAACCAGTTGTGAAATAGGAATTCCACAAATGCAGCTTTCCTTATTTTCATGAGGGGGGGGGGAATGCTCCTGTTAGATTTCCCCCTCAAATGCAAATGGTGGAATTTCACCCAGTAAGGTACCCACTTAGCCAGTCAGACTGCACAAAGGTTGGTGCCCAAAGATGGCAGTGTTGAGAAGGTGGTTTGCCTCAGCATGGAAGAGGTGGGTGTACAATCAGCTAATTATGTGATAACGGCTGTGTGAACCGGCTGCAAGAATTCACCCCGAGCCTCATACAACGTAGTAGCCACGTCCCACAGCACCTCCCTTTACTCAGCGATTCTATTAATGGTATAATGTGGGCGTCTTCGATACATTGTTCTAATCTACCAAATGTCATCTGGAATGTAGCAGTAGAGAGAATGTGGCTTTAGCGAGTGCCTCATGAACTTGAAATACCCCTGTTAATATTAATCATAAGTTAGTACCAGTCATTGTTCTGTCAAGACATAAATATACAATAGGTACAAATATTATCAATACATTACAATTGTTTTGTACAGGAAAGAATACTGTTTTGCTTAGAAATATTGTACCTTATTAGCTGCAAAGGGAAGAAAAGGCTACACTTTATGACAGCCATAGTTGCTAAGGAAACACATCACACTGGGTTGGCTGCAACGTTCCGGGCACAGGGAACAAAAAAATTTCTCAGGCCTCTTTGCCACACAGTCTGTTCAGAAAAGGAATATGTTTTCTGTGGGTCTTCTTTTTCTTCCTCTGCAAGTATTAATTCTTGAGCCTTTCATAAAATGTAAGGTTTGCAAGACAGGCTAAAGCTCTCCCCCCCCCCCCCCCCCGGCTCCCTGGAGTGTGCTTAGGTGAAGTTTCTAAGAAAAAGGCACTGAGAAATCTACCACAATCAAATACGGTTACTTTTTCCTTGGTTTGAAAATTAAAAAAGCAAAAAAGCCAGGAGCTGAGAAAATCTTCACCTCCCAAGTTAAGAGCTGTGTCTGCACTCATTCTTTCGGCCCGTTTGTTTACATAGCTGTGTGGGTTGTGGTAAAAGGCAAGCAAAAACCCAGACAGATGTGACAGATACATGGCAGACACTGAGGCAAAAACTGAAATCGGTCTGCTTGCTTGCTTGCTTGCTGCATGATGTGTGACCCAAAACTCAAGGTAATGATGGTCAAAGAACAAGAAAATATTACATTTCCCATCCTTCTGCCCTGAAACCTTTATGGAGCCCAGAAAATATATAACCTGGGTTAGCTTTAAGCATATCTGGCACCCACGGTGAAGTATTAAGATGTGGTTCCATGCCATGCATGGGGGAGGGCCCATCATGAACTCCCTTGCTATTCAAGTTAATGAACCATGTCAAAAAGGGCTTTTGTGGCTCCACCTTCTCTCAGTTCTTAAGCTTATTAACGCTAGCTGCAATCCCTCTCCTCTCTCACTTTCCTCTCTCAGATGGAACTAAAACAGACAAATGGATGCTCTACCTGATATGTGTGTTGCTGAGTGATACCATTTTATACTGCAGGTTTGGATTCTGAACGTTTGAATGCTGTGGTGTGTGAAATAGTCTTCACACATAACAAACCTCCATGTCAGGAGAAAGCGAGGCTAGGAGAAGCTGGGCTATGTCCTAGTTTTTCATGCAAAGGGAGATGTTATTTTGTTTTTTTTTTAAATACAGTGGATTGTTCAGTCCTCTGCCTACTGCTTGAAATGGTACTGCTCAGCATGAAATCACATAGACCTTCTACTTGCCTGCTCCAGTTCATGACCATATGATGATAATTTCACCAACAGGTTCACCAGGTCCTTCCTCCTGAAAAGTGCTGCCCGAGAGAATTCTGGCAGTAGAGCTAACAAGCAAGCAAATGACCTAGAGATACTCTTTAATACAGACAATGGGCGAATGCTAAGGTTGTTCAAAGCACTATATTTTCTTTTGTGATGAGTACAGACATTCTTTGCATCATCACAAATACTTTTCAGTTCAGAGTAGATTTCCCAGTGCTCATACATTGATGTGTAGTTGATACACACTTAATCATCAGGCATAATTTAATTCGTAATTAATTACAGGGCACAATCCATCGGAAACTTCTTGGGGACACCATGTGTTGAAAGGAATGAGGACTGCGCAGAAGGATGACTGGTTTCTGTCCCGAGCCCTGTTCATTTCACCGGGGCATGCCCTGGTGTGCTGACACATTTGTTTGCAGTTGGGCACAAAAATATGAGCTAGAACTACACTATCACAAATAGAAGAAATGGTTTTTTTGAGCATATTATATGCTTAGCTTTAATTACTCTCTTTCTATAAGAAATTTGTAGGACTTTGGCGATTCACACTCATAAGGTAGATACTTTATGACACTTTTGAACTGAGCTGTCAAAAGCGACCCCATAAAATGCTACTTGAAAGGTTTCAACTAGGTGTACAAGAGCTTTGTCCTTCATGGTTGACAACACAAGGCAATGGGGGGAGGGGCTTTGGTTACAAGGAGAGTTGCACCAATTGTGATTTTCTAGGTTTTGTTTTTTAAAATGATAAAATTCATGCAAGTGCCACCTATAAACCAAATGTATCACTTTGGATAGAGAAGTGCTAAATTTCTCTATATGGCTGTATTTAAATGCATTTGCCTTCCTGATTTTGAAAAATACGACTCCTTTGAAAACTTTTTTTTTACATGAAAGAATTGACTTAATATGCAGCATGGAAGTTACTATTAATTACTTTATCAAAAATCATTTTCCCTGAATTCTTTTTTTTGTTTCTTTTTTTTAAAAAAACAGTTGTGCTGATGATGGACATGACAGACTTGTAACACAAACAGTTGAGGGGTTTGCCCTGCAAATGACCCAAGCACTCTGGTTTTGCTTCGGAATTCCACTTAAGGATCAGGCCACAACACTTGGCTTCTTATCAAACCCTCTGTTGAGACAGATTGCCCACCTTAAAACTCATGGGAGTGTCGCCAGTACAGGCATGGTTTCTCCAATTTTAAGCATGTTCACACATGTCTAAGAGTTCAGTGGGACTCACTTCATAATTGGGGAGGGACTCAGTGGTAGAGCACATGCTTTACACGCAGAAGGTCCCAGGTTCAATCCGTTTTCTCCAGTTGAAGAGACCAGGTAGCAGGTGATGTGAAAGACCTCTGCCTGAGACTCGGGAAAGCTGCTGCCAGTCTGAGTGGACAATACTGACCTTGACTGACCACTGGTCTGATTCAGTACAAGGCAGATTCATATGTTCATAATAAAGTGTGCTTCAAACCTCCTTTGCTGCATTATTACTGTCTGGGAGTTACTTGATCATTACAAGTAATTCAACTCTCCTGAGTACACTTATTTAGTATGGGACTTCTCTTTATTGGATCGTGGAAAGAGCAAAAGTCTGATAAATGATTTTCAGGAATTGGTACTTTATGAATATGCTCTTCTGGTGATACGTTTTATGTAGAGGTAATTGGGAGGGGGTTACTTTGTGTGACTCTTTGCATGGGACATAATTGAACCCCTTTAACTGGCCTAAAACTTCTTTAATCTGATGTTATTGGCTTCTTGGTGTGCAAAACCTCTTTCTGTTCCAATGTGAGTCAATTTGACAGGGGTGTAAGGGCCTCTCTGCAAACATCCTAACAGAAGAGAAAGTATTTGGATAATTGAGTAGAAGTGCAAAATATCCAAACCTACATACAATATTGTGCAACGGACTGACTGACAAAGCAAGGACAACAACCCCAGAACAATTTCTAAGATGTATATGTGCTTATTGCTTTTGTCCGTGCATGCTGCATGCATTAGAGACGGAAGTACAGTACAGCTTGTACGGACAACAGTTACATTCAGGACCAACCAACGGCTATTTGACACTGGAAAGGCAGCTATATTACAAAATGGATTATATCCAGATGGTGGGTGGCCTTTTTTAGGGATGCAATGTGTTACTTACAGAGCTTCTTTTCAGAATTAAGTACCAAGGCTTGTTGCATGCAAGTAGCTACACACTTATAGCGTCCATGGCAAAAAAAAACAAAAAGTTTAATCAGTTGTGCTGAAGCCAACCTCACTGTTAACATTTTTTTTTAAAAAAAGAAAAATCTTCCTTTGAAATAGTAAGTGAAAATCTTGTGTACAAGCTAATTTTTCAGGCGCTGCCCTTTTCAGAGAGCTGCTCCTGACTTTTTAACTAGGAACTCACACAGGTAACCACTAGAAAACCATCTTTCTAGGTCTCTTCCTGGAGGAATGGAAGAGAGCCCCATTTTGTTAGGGGGGGAACGAAAGAAACACAAAATATCTTTTTTGTTTCCCCTACACTGATTTTAACAGAATGCATCAATTTCGGTGAGCTTTTCATGAGCCTGTGTCTTTCAGGTATGTTTCTGGCTGCTCATTTTTGTATGGCAACAATCTAAGGTTTCTGCTCAGACCGTCTGCCTGTATAAGACAGTATACCAGAGTCCACACCAATGTGTCTGGTATAAGAGTGCACTGTACTCTGAAAGGAGAAGTCAAACTTTCAATGACACATAGATTACAGTAACAATGGACACAACATTAAGTGTTATCATCACAGTTAATCGTAGTTCGTTACCAGGTGGGTAACAAATCACAGATGTGACGAGGCACAAATCAAGATAGTGCTTTTTTTTAAAGTGCTATATTTTTTTAAAAAATACATTCTCTCTGCTTCTCTACTCCACTTATTCCCCCCCCGAAAAAGCAATAATAAAATCAACATAAAGTGCTTTTTAATACCAACAAAATTAAATGGAACTACATTTAATACAACAGTATAAGTTATAAATCCAAGCTGGTGCTGCTGATTATCGTTTTGATTGAAACGGTCAGTTTAAAAACAAAACAGCTGAAACTATTTAAGATGTTAGCTTCAGTCCTCTTCCCGTTTATGCCTGTTTTATATCTACAAAACTCCACTGGAGCTAGTCTTGATTTATCCCAATCCAAATGAAAGGAGAATCAGGCTCATTGCTTAGGGACAACTCTCTCTCTCTCTCTTTTGCATATTTACGTATGTATTTATTTAACACTTGCATATCTTTTCATTCTACACTATTTAAGTGCAAAATGTTGCAGAAGGATTCTTCTAGCCTGGTGAACAGCTTGGGTACAAGCACTGAAAAGATGTGCATATAATTCAGGGAGGAGCCATCAAATGCCTTTTCCTGCTATTTATTTTAGCTGCCTTTGTGCAGGAGCTGTTCTCCAGCCCAGTATGGACTCCCATCTCAATGCTGCCATTCTTTTTTTACCCCAGTAAGAATCTTCAATGGCTGTGCTTTCCTTTTGTTCACCAATTTGTTGATGTTTGGTAATACCATACTAAGGATACCCCCTCCACACAAACAGAAAAGGGTGAGAACCAAATTACTTGTTTACTTCCAAGAAGGCCAGCAGAACTCTGTGTCATTCATAAGAACATAACAATGTCTTCAGGAGATTCCCTAGTTTTGGACAGCTCCTTCATGCACCCCACTGTCTTTCCCACTGAAGATTGCCTTCCCAGTCCCAGTTTTTTTAAAAAACTCCTAATCTCAGTTCTGGTATTACTTTTAGAAGTATTAAGTGCAAATTTCACCTAATTTTGATGGGATGGAAGTGTGTTTTGGGTTCAGAATACAAGTGGTGCAACTCACCCTGCTGATAATTTAAAAAAATAAAACTGCCAGTCTCAGTATATATTAAGCACACACAGAGAATTTGAACAGTTTATTTCTCTAGAACACTCAGTTCACTAAAACTGCAACCTAACCATAAACCTATCCAAGCCCACCCTGTTACCTTTAGACCTTGTATATCCATCAGAGAAAAAGGCATAGATGGGGATGTTTGGAACAGTTGCCCCTAAGCAAAAAGTGATAAGAGTTTCATATCTACCAATTTTGTTCCAGTATTTGACTCGGCTGCCTTGGCCTCCTTTAAGGGGTAATGCAAATTAGATTACTGGCATTGCCACAAAAAGAGGTTAATCAAAAAGGAGCAAATGGAATATTTGGTCACATTGACTTCAATGAAGGAAGTAAAAGGAGATCAAAGAATGACCAAGGTGCACCATCTTCAGTTTGACTGATGACTGTAGCTGGACTGGGGGGCAAAACATTGCAGTGGTTCCAGAAGAGGTCTTAACTCTAGCCCACTTTAAGGGCATTCTCTTGGCTTTTAGAAAACAGGTGGCTTGTTTCAGTCAAAGTTCATGCCATGCAGAAGCTCTTCGTGTGTAAAGGCATTCCCTTTTTGTTTAAGCTTTCAACAAAAGTTCTGGAGCACATGTCAGATATTTTGATCACGTATATTCCCATGTCCACCTCCTCCTCCTCCACTCGGCAATATGTGAACCTCGGGTGAAATGTGATTCTCTAATTTGATATTTTCCTGGTTACCACGGGTTCTTCCAGTGATACCCTCCATTGAATAAAGGCAATTCTGCCCTAGGAGTCTGGGTGAGGAGGGTAAAGCAGCAGTCTCTAAGTGGTTCTTCTCTGTTCTAAAAATGTGATCCCTTTGCCTTAAATAGCCACTGTTTGAAATGCTGTATTTGGGACTTGTATTTCCAGGTGGGGCTTTTGGAGGGCTTGAGTCATACAGCAGTTGACCTTCATCATCAGTGTCAGCGTCAATATATTTATGTATTCCAGCATCATGGAAGTTGAAAACTATTGCTGTCTGCTTCTCTGGTGATTTTGTGGGTGTTCTTGTACTTGCTGTGGTATAGAGAGAGGTTTCTGGACTCATCAAGGATCGATCAGAATGTATGGAACTATCTGTAGTTGCACCTGGAACTCCCCTGTTCTTAAGGGATTCTGGATATATTCTGAGGACATTTGATGCTGCTGACCCTATCGAGCTGACATCCTCTTCCATAAAGTTAACCTTCAGAGATCTTAGCTTCAAAGGATTAGTAACCTTTATGGAACTTTTGGGGCTTTCTATGAAAAAGGTAGAGCAATGGCCACTTTCTAGATTTGGTTTTATCTCCATGAATTTAGGCCCACTTCCTTCTAGCCGATATGGATCGTGAACTGGATTTAGTCCACTTTTGCTAGGCAGTGTAGTTAGGGGGCTGTGGGAATATCTCCCAGAGTCAGGAAAATCTGTTGCGCAGCTTATGTAACTGTCAATGCTTGACATGCTCCTCATGTCAATGATTCCATCTGCACGTGTGGTCAGCAAAGGAACCATTGGGCCAGGGATCGCCTCCATTTCGAGTTCTTCTTTTTGCTTGTTGGATTGACCTAATTCTTTAGTGTTAAGATTTGGCTGAGACTGAGCTTTGGCCATTTTGTTGTACATGTCTTCCAGCTGTTGGACATTCAGATGCTGAGGACTGGAAGAGGAACGCGCTTTTTCAGGGGACCCTTGTTGCTCCTTTGTCTCTAACGATTTGTTAGAGCTGGTTTCAGACACTGATCTCTTGGCCCACTTCCACTTGTTTGGGGATAAATGATTGTCCTGAACTTTATCTTTTTTCCCTGCATTGTCTGCCTTCTTTTCCACCACTATGTCCATCAGTTCTATACTACGGGCAAAAGCATCCTTCATATTCATGGACACAATGCTGCCATTTCTTTTGGCCCTTTCAAGGGCTTCTCTGCGCTTGATGGCTTTCTCCTGCCTCTTCTGTTCTTTGTAGAACTCAGAAAAGTTATTTACAATGATGGGGATAGGAAGGGCAATCACCAAGACACCAGCAATACAGCACAACCCACCAACAATCTTACCTAAGAGTGTTTTAGGGTAGATATCTCCATAGCCAACCGTTGTCATGGTTATTGTTGCCCACCAGAAAGATGCCGGGATGCTCTTGAATTTTGTATCATCCTCATCTTTTTCTGCGAAAAAAACTAAGCTAGAAAAGATCATAATGCCCATGGCCAGAAATAAAATCAGCAGCCCCAGTTCATTGTAGCTTCTCCTCAGCGTAAATCCCAAGGACTGCAAACCTGTAGAGTGTCGGGCAAGCTTTAAAATTCGGAGTATCCTCATGATACGAAATATCTGAACCACCCTCCGCACGTTCTGGAACTGAAGTACACTTTTGTTTGATTCTGTGAGGAAGATGGTGACATAGTAGGGTAAGATGGCTAACAAATCAATGGCATTCAGTGGACCTTTGAAAAACTTCCACTTCTTCGGTGAGGATAGGAATCGTAGGAGGTATTCCATTGTAAACCATGCGATGCAAACTGCCTCCACGTGGGCCAGCTGGGGGTTATCTGTGGGGTTACCATATTCGTCCATGCCTTGGAGCTCAGGGAGGGTGTTGAGTGACAAGGCAATCGTAGAGAGGACAATGAACATGATGGAAATAATTGCCAAAATCTGTAAAGAATAAGAGAAATGGGTTAATACTGCTGGAAAAGATTAAAATATTTAACACCAAGATTTGGTTATAGCTTCCTTTGGCTTTTTGCCCTCATTTTCACAAGTGGCTATAAACATTTAGGAATCCAAATTCAGGACTATAGATATATAAGGCAAACAATAAACAAAAGCTTGGTGTTCTAGTGTGTTCTTGTTACAACACTGGAATTGTAGAGGGGTGGTATTGGAAGTATTTGTTAGTTAGTAACCTCTGTTTTTCCAGCCCATAGTAAAGGACTCACGTCCAATCAGAAAAATGGTTTCTCTTGGCAATGAATTAATTTTTGTATGCTAAAGGCTTGATACAAAATACTGGTTTTTAAGGCTGACCAGTTTATAAAGTGATCCCTTTAAAACATGCTATATGGATGTAATGATCTGTGTGTAACTATCAGAACTTGCAGCTGTAGCAACTCTCAAAGCTAAGTCTTTTGGGTAGAAGTCATGGTTTGAAGTTCTAAAGTAAGTGTAGAAAGTATGCTGCATTCATATTTGGCACCCCGCTTTTAGAGGCTTTTTCTACATTCCCTTTATTTTTAATTATACTTTGTGAATTTTGTTTACCCTCACGCCATATGTATGCAGTCTGTGGGTTCCATCACCCTTTCCCAAAACAATTCATGTATCTGAGGATGTAGGCTGTTGTCTAGGAAAGTTCAGGCTGTGATACACTGGCTAGTTTCCAAGCAACCTTGAATACTCATCACCTTTCCTGCAATGGAGATTCCATGACAGCCACTATCCATTAGATTCTGTATATATTTTCCTACTAGATCTAAAATGGAACAAACTGAAAAAGAGGGATGCCAAATCATAACAGAACCTGCCATTCTAAAGACCAGGATAATAATGATAACATTGTTCAGTGATGGTGCTAACATCTCAAAAATGACCAAAATGTCCAATAACAATAATTACAAAATTGTGTCAATGTTTGAAATAATTTTAGAATAGTTGAAGTCTTCATTTATTTTTACAAAAACTCATTACTTGGCCCAAAATATCCGTGCTTGGATACCAAAAACACATTCCTGGGATACTGTAAGGGAAAATGCACCAAGGGAGCAATTCTAAGCTGATCTATTCAGAATACTACTCAATGGGGCCTATTACCAGAGTTGCACTGTAAATTATTGTTCAGTGGCAGCCATCTTGGATTTCTCACAGAGACCATTTCCTTCAATTTTTTTGGAAGGTCACCCCAGTCCAATATATTAATCCCTCTCAGGTATCAAATCTTATTTTTAAAACTTGGTCATGATGTTCTGTTTCTAGCCAGTGGGAAGTAGTGGTCAGAGTACTGGAATAGGATCTGGGAGACTCTGGTTCCAATTTCTACTTCCAAGGAAACTTGCTGGGTGATGTTTGGCCAGTCACAAACACTCTATCTAACCTACCTCATAGGGTTGTAAGGAGGAAATGAAGGAGAGGAGAATGATGTAAACTGTTTTGTCTCCACTGGGAAACGTGAGGCCCCTTTACACTCAAGCAGCATGCTTACCCGCCTTTACAGTCTCTCTCTCTCAGGTTCAAGGTATATGTAGGTCATGACTTACCACTTTTCTCGTCTCTTTCAAAATACATAGAGAGCCTTGACTATTTCTCCTCTCAGGTCCTCTCTCTCACTCACAGACACATCAGCACACAGGGTAGGCCAGCCTCCTTTAACAACAGGCCCTCACTCACACAAAGTTATTGGGGCTGAGGCTCAAACACAGTTCCATCTTCCATTCACACACTGCCACCATTTATTCATATCCTATTTGTTTTATATACTGAGATATTAAATTGTCTCTGTGTTTCTTTCCTTTAGATACTCAGCCCATAGGGTTAAAGAAAACAAGAAGTAAACTTTTATTTATAGTATTATTAACACTAAAGAAAGCAATGCAGAAGTTACAACATTTCACTTGCACTGAACTTTTGAACTGGGATCCTTTGGTTACAAATTTACTATTTTCAGCCCCCTATAAGCAACTCTTCTCCATAGTTTCACTCAGTCAGATATCCTCCTTTCCCCTCTCAACTGCCCAGCTGCCAACTCCCAACTGCTGTTCTCAACTGCTGTTTCTCAACATTCCGTCAACTGCCATTGATCCCTCTGAGGGAGAGGTAGAACCTTGCCTATCTGTCACAGGGAGAAAGGCAGGGTATTAATAAAGTAAAGAAATAATAAAATAAAGTAGCGTAGAGATGGATTTTGTGTCCAAATGCCACCTTCTTGATTTTTCCTGTATTTATGCAGAATAGCTGCATACACACTGCCCAATATATGCTTGCTAAAATCTGAGAACCTAAATTTAGGATGTAAAATATAGAAACTACTATAAATGTAATTAAGAAGAATTCTCAGCCTGTTTTCTTCCCCTCTGGCCAGGTATGACACTTGCTGCACATATACAATTGCATTGCTATAGATGTCTTGTTAGGGGTACTCAGTAAGTAAGACTCTGCTCCTGTTTGGCTTTGTTTAAGCCGTGGGCTGTTATGATTCAGTTAGCCAAATGCAGCATAGATTTTGTAGTTCAATATTGGATACTTCCTTGGGCAGCTGCCAAAAGGTACTGTCCCTTAATGATATTGCTGTCTTGGAACATAAGCCTCATGATACCCAGGCAGGATTCCAGGAACAGAAGGAGAGGGACAGAGAGCTGCTTCAAGAAGAGCTTTCCCCACACTGAACTGTTCCCACAGAAGCAGAGGAAGACCTTCCCGATTGAATTTCTGTGACTCCAAGGAATTTATTAGTGCTAAGCAACTCGGGTATAATCAGTGTAAATTAAAGGGAACAATCACATCAAATGAATGCTTCCAACTGTGGCTACTGAACAAAGGAAAGGAATCTTAGAAAATAATGGTGTGTATAGTTTTATGGCGCTTGGGTATGAAGCTGCCAAAAGTATGTTTACGGATTAATTGAGCTTATAGTAAGGAAGCTGATAGAAGAACTCTGGAAAATGATTAAATGGGTGGCTATTATTTTGATTAAAATCATCAGTTATTTTGCATATTACTGAGTTGGATCCTATAACTCCCAATAAGTGATAAATTTACCTCTGATGGAAGCGGTCTTCCCCCAAGGCCACTCTTTTCAGGGGAAGATCCCTCACCTAGCAGAAGGGAATCCTTGGATCCAGCCCATTATTTTTTCACTGGGAGAAGGTGCCCTGTCCAGGATAGACTGATCTCGTCAGATCTCTGGGGGTCAGCCCTGGTTAGTATTTAGATGAGAGACCACCAAGGAAGTCCAAGGTCATAACACAGAAGCAGGCAATAGCAAACTACCTCTGAATGTCTCTTGCCTTGAAAACCCTATGGGGTTGCCATAAGTTGGCTGCAACTTGATGGCTCTGTCCACCAACATGGGGAATAGATGCTGTGAGGGTGGTTTCAGAATCCCACTCTCTCTTCTCCAAGCATGGAAACCTCTTGTCCTGGTCCAACATGACTGGCAGTTCAGCTCAAGAGGAGAGAGGGCTAGTGGACACCCTTTTGCTGGCACCCCTCCTTTCCAAGCCCCTTCCCCAGTCATTTTGAAGACAGCACCCTCCTGCCTCCCCAGCCTCTCACAAGGCCACCTCCTCTGGCATCTATCAAGCAGGCTGGCCAAGACTGCAATACTAGGGAAACCACCATGCACCTTTTTCTTTCTCCTTCACCTCAAGGGGACTGAAACACCTCTTCTTTGTAAGACATTAACAACAACATGTATTTGGTAGATGAGGGATGGGGTGAGAGAATGAAACTGTGCATGCACAAATCATAATTTGAGACAGTCTGGAACAATTTTCAACCATCTTGAGTGTCTGCAGAAAGCAAACAATTTTTTTTAAGTGTTTGAGGCTGCTGCTCCTGATTTGCAATCAAACTGTGACCTGAAAAGAGGGGAGATTGTTCATCACTGAAGCCCTTTTTCAACACCAAAATCTTGGCAATCAGTTGTTTGGAAAATGGATTGGAGGTCACTGTTTAGTTTTGGGTTGCCAGCCTCCAGGAAGTGGTTGGAGTTCTTCTGGGATTACAACTGATCTCCAGGCAATAGAAATCAGTTCCTCTGGAGAAAATGGCCACTTTGGAAGGTGGACTCATGGCATTATACCACACTGAAGTCCCTCCCCTCCCCAAACCTCGCCCTCCTCGCCAGCTCAACCCCCCCCCCCCCAGGAATTTCCCAACCTGGAGTTGGCAACACTATGTCCTTCCCACCCAACAGCCAACCTACCTTTATCTGTTTTCAGCTTTCCATCTCCACCCCCCTCCCCTGCAGCCTCTACCTAGGACAATTACAGTCTTTCTCCATAGTGGGGACTAAAGCAGCTGACATTATTATTTCCTCTTTGTTATCTGCACAACAACCCTGTGAGGTTGGTTAGGTTGAAAGTATGTGACTGGTCCAAAATCTCCCAGTCAGCTTTCACTGCAAGAAGGGGATCTGAACCTGGGTCTCGCAGATCCCAATCTGAACCTCTGTTACATCACACTGGCTTTCATAGGGTGGCTGCTGATGAACAGTAGCAAAGCAGCTGGGCCTACCTGAGTCATGCAAATCAGGTGGTATCAAGTCACCCAGAGGGTGCTGCCCAGGGATGCCAGCCTCCAGGTGGGACCTGGTGATCCCCTGGAGTTACTGCTCATCTTCAGTCTACAGAGATAACTTTCCATGGAGAAAATGGATGCTTTGGAGTTCATGGAATTGTACTTCACTGAGGTCCCTGTCCTTCCCAGGCTCCACCCCCAAATCTCCAGGAGTTTCCCAGCCTGGCTCTGGATCCGCTGCTGGTGGCCAGGGGGGGTACTTGGCAACCCTAGACTGCTGCTAGTAAAAACCCTGCCTTTTACAGACAGAGTTAGAGCCCCCCCCCCGGAACTAGGGCTGCCAAGTCCAACTTGGGAAATATCTGGGGACTTTGGGGGTGGAGCCAGGAGACTTTGGGGGTGGAGCCAGGAGAAAGGAAGTGACATCATTTTGTGATGTCACATCCTGTGATGTTGCTTCCACATGCTGACGCATGAACTCATGAAGTTTCCTAATCCTGAATCAGGCCATTGGTCCATCAAGGTCAGTATTGACTACTCAGACTGGTAGTGGCTCTCCAGGGTCTCAGGCTGAGATCTTTAATGTCACCTATTACCTGATCCTTTTTTAGCTGAAGAGGCTGATACCTCCTGCATGTCAAGCAGATGCTCTATCACTGAGCAACGGCCCTACTGAATCCTTCCTCATCTCGGCAGAATATGAAGCCCTAAGTGCTACACAAGTGCTAAATATGATTTTCATATCATAAGAACAGGAGAGAAGCCACAGTGGATCAGCCCATCCAGTACAGCCCATCCAGTACAACACTCTGTGTCACAACAGTGGCCAAAAATACCAGGTGCCCTCAGGAGGTCCAGCAGCAGGGCCAGAACTCCAGAAGCCCTCCCATTGTTGCCCCCAAGCACCAAGAATGCAGAGCATCACTGCCCCAGACAAAGGGTTCCATTTAGACCTTGTGGCTATAATAGCCACTGATAGACCTCTGCTGGATGGGGACAGAGAGAGAGACAGACAGACAGACAGACAGACAGACAGTCAGCTTTTTCACTTACTCTTGCCCAATTCCCAGGCTTTATTTCTGGCCCTTGTTTCACCCAGCTGTTGTCCATGTAAGTCCCATAACTTCTCTCCCCCCCCCCCCCCAGCATAGGCGTTTTGGTGGCTAAAGAGGACCTTTGTCCTCCCCTTTTCGCCAGCAGAAAAGCTAGTTGGATCCATCCCTAACTTAAAATACCGGTTACTTGATGTACAAATGCTTTTAAAAATGCAGATTTTTACTGCTGGAGGGGGGGGGGGGACATGGTTGAAAGAAACAGCAAATTGGCATAAAAATGAGGAATCCCAACTTTTATTTGCAGAAGGGAAATGAGGATTGGGGGGACCCAAACAGTCACGACAAGACATTTTAAACAATCCCACTCCCAGACCTTCTACAGGCAACCTCTCCTTGTGATGTTTACCTCTTTGGAAGTGACAGTTTATTCCTTTGACAAAACCACAGTGGACAGACAGACAGAAAAAAGAAAGAGGGGGAGGGGGAGAGACAGAGAAGGAAAAGAGCTCGCAGACACCAACTTACCCCAGCAGTTTACTCAGTAGCAACCTTGCACGGAAGCCCTTCAGTAGAAAGAGCTTAGTCCCTCCTTAATCTCTGGGCGGGGCTGTCTTGCTCGATCAGCTCTTAAAGGGGAAATTTCCCTTTTAAGAAGTTCAAGAGGCCAGCAGGGCAGGCTCCGAGGTTCCCCTGCTGGCAGCCATTTTGTCCCCCCGGTGGCCAATTTTGGAAAAGCGGGGGAAAGCTTTAAAAATTGGTGTTTCCCCCGCTCTACCGGGGGACTTGGCAGTCCTACCCGGAACATTCTAATCTCCTTACAGTTGATGCCTGGAGCTGATGCCATTTCAAAAGGTATTTGGGGGAATTCAAAGGTCCCTGAAGGGTTTTTTAAAAAAACTTTTCGGATTTTTCTGCAAACCGAGGAAGGGGCCTGACTATGTAGGAAAAGCTGTTGGGGCAGAGTGTGCTCTCTTTTGGCAGATATAAGCATCCACACAGAAAAAAAAACTCTCAGAATTAGATATATAGATATAAGTTTATGTGGCAGGTAAGCTACTTAACACCTCAGAAATATAAATTAAAGTATGTCAGGCAAACTGGCTGAGACAATGGCGCCGTAAAATTATACTACCTTTGTAGTTTCTACAAAAATGCCTGACATTCTCAGTTTAATACTTAAAGCAGGGGTTTAGACAATAATCTTAAATATAATTTGTTATATTCTACAAGGATCACATTAGAAATGTATACACTATATTTTAAATTTTGTAAAAGTACATTAAGTTTAATTGTCATGTATTATTTTCACCTCCCCCAAGAAAGAATGCCAACATTTAAAATATGCTGGGAATGCTGAGAGACTTTTTTAAAAAAACCAGTTTGAGAGACTCTGGAGGGAACAGTCCTCTGTAGCTCTGTGTGAGCAGCCTAAAATACCAGTTGAAGTAGATTACTGGGGGCTGGACAGTCTGGTTCAGGGGACAGTGAACAGACTAGTGAAAGTAGAGCACGTAAGCGGTCACAAACACAAAATACATCACTCCTGAAGAACCTGGAATAGGTGGTTAAGTGAAGGCCGAGGAAAGGTCTGGCAGAGTCTGGACAGCTGGTTGATGGCCAGTTGGGACTCAAGGAAAAAAAGGGGCCCAGGAAGCCAAAGCCAAAAGGCTAACCAAAAAGCAGGACAGGAGAGTGCACATATGAAGGTCTTGAGTGAACTTATGGACATCTAAAGAAATTGGAAACAATATAGCCTACTGCCTAAGTGTAATCCAAGCCAAACGTGCCACTATAAAGAAATAAAGTGTCAACTGTATATACACCCCCCATCCCCATTATGTTTGAAAATAAAGTAGTTTTGTTTTGAAGCGAAAATGCATTCATGCCTGACTCTTAAAAGCCAACAACAAATATATCTAGCAGTGGTTACGCTGTTCCCAACAGCCTGAGCTGGTTCTGAGGACAACTAAGTATTTAACACACTGTCTTCACTCATTTGGAATCAACTTTATTCAACTTTTTATGCATCCAAAGGGCAGTTTACTCACATTCCCTTTCCTGATAGGAGCCTTAAAGTCCTTTGAGTGATACCTACTGTAAAAAGAGCTGAATCTCTCCCGTCTACTTAGCTAAGATTACAAAACTGAGGGAGACAGTTTTCCCTGGGCAAATGTATCAAAGCAAGGGGAGGCTGTATAAACCAATCAGGAAGGCTACCCTTAACCAGCTGACCTTAAGGCTACTAAACTACATTACCCACAATTCTTATACACTTAAATTCACTATACTTTGCTATTCTGATCTCTGCCGAGGGCAGCACAGTAGTCCTCAACATACCTATAAAGAAATTTAAAACAAACCCCGAAGAGACTATTAGAAGATAGAGGGAGCTGGTCAGTACAGTAAAGGCAAGCCTGATCAGTCACGTCCCAGAACGTCACCATACAGCAGATTATAAGGTCGTGCGTCATACTGTTATTTACCATTTTATTTCAGTTACAGCTGTAACCAAGGCCAGCATCCCCCAACCTTTTTGAGCCTGTGGGCACCTTTGGAATTCTGACACAAGGTGACAGATGCAGTCACAAAATGGCTGCCACAGGAGGGGAAGCCAACCACAAAATGGCTGTCACAAGGGCAGAGCCCCCCCCCCCCCCACACACAGAGGAAGCTCAAGTGCAAAGTAGAAGAAGGGTAATAAAAAAAATACATTAGGAAAAAAGAGTGAGGGAAAATAAAACCAGCACTGTAGTGGCAGCTGCTGTTATTTTAATCTGCACAGCCAGTCAGACCTCCAGTGGCCAATTAGAAGTCTCTCTGGGCAAGACCCCCACTAGGAATGCCACTAGGCAGGACCTGGGGATCCTCTGGAATGACAGCTCATCTCCAGACTACAGAGTTCAGTTCCCCTGGAAAAAACGGACGCTTTGGAGGGTGGACTCAATGGAAGAAGAGGAGACTGGATTTATAATCTGCCCTTCGCACGGAGTCTTAGAGTATTTTACAATCTCCTTCCCTTCCTCACCCAAAACAGACACCCTTTGAGGTAGGTGGGGCTGAGAGAGCTTTTTCAAGGATGCTCTTGAGAGAACAGCTCTGAGAGAACTTGTGACTGACCCAGGTCATACCAGCAGCTGAATGTGGAGGAGTGGAGACTTAAACCCGGTTCTCCCAGATTAGAGCCCATGCTCTTAACCTCTACACCAAACTGGCACTGTACCATTGGGCACTGTACCCCACTGAGGTCCCTGTCCTCTCCAGGCTCCACCTCCAAATCTCCAGGAGTTTCCCAATCTGGAACTGGCAACCCTACCCCCCATCCCCCACTAGTGGCCAGGAGGGGCTTACAACACTAGGCCCACCTGATTTATCCACTTTCTAAAAACACTAGGTGAGTGCCAATAAAGGTATCAGCAGGTGCCATAGGTCCCACATTGGGGACCCCTGATCAAGACAATAGTCCAAAGGGCAGTTTCCCTGACTGTTTGTCCTGCTCCTCATAGCCTGTCCAAGAGGTAAACAATATGGAGCCCCAAAATGTGCTGTCTCAGCTCAGCCTCCTTTAAGCAGGCCTGCTTGCAAATTCCTTAATGGCATTAAGGACATACTTAGCTGTCCAAGGGCTGCCGCGTTCCATTAAGTGAGAAATCTTATCACCTTTTAAGCAGCTCTTCGAGCTCTGGCTGCAATTTGTTTTGCTGGGGCACATTTAGAACCACCCCCCCCCCCCCCGACAGAAACAAATGTTAAGTAGGAAAATGCTAGGGGAAAAACACACTGAAACAAATGTCACCTAGACCTGAAGCACACGCCTGTGCATGTCATCTGAATTACAAGCTCCCTTCCGTCTAGTTTTGTGGCTGGCATTTTTTAATGTGGTAAAAATAGAAACAGTAATAAATGAATAAAGCTGTCTCCCAGGGTGTTTTCCAGGTATCCGTGAGCCATTCAGAGTACAGGAGAAGGACAGCTCATTTTGGAATGGCTGGGGGGAAAACAGAAATTACCAAAGGATGTGACCTGTTCAAGCCTCAGTGACCAGTGTTCCACATCCAGGCACATGTCTAATGGATGCACTTGTTTTGAAAAGCCTACCTGAAACTGGAAGGCAATGCCTGTCAAGATCCCTCCTGCCTCCCTTTCGAAAAAGCCCCCCGAAGGAGGGAGACTAAGCACAAAGATATTCTCATAGTAAATAAACAAGTGGTTTATATTTTAAAAAAATGCAAGCAGCTATTAACATGGAGGTGGCAAAGCTGTTTCGAGGACTGGACCACAACAGCTGCTAGGGCGTTGCTTTGCACGTGATGCTTCATTCAGAGGCAACTAGGGGGGAAATAGGCAATGAACACTTTTCATGTATAAAATGACCATTCATCCTTTGGATATCTCAAGGCTAGCTTCAGACTGTGGCCTTGATTATATTTTAGAAGGGCTGAGTTGTATTACGAGTCCCTAGGGCCTCAAAAATAAGCCTCTGAAGTGCTTTTATGTACTTTCGGTTAGAGATTGGGTGTTTTGTGCACTGGGGACAGGCTTCCAAGGTTTCCCCACTGCTGCTGAGGCTGCTGATATGGCACAGGGGCACTGGGGCTTCCAGATGGTAATTTGTCCTGCCCTAGTCCTTTGGCAGGGTTCCCCCCCACTGCTGTGTCTCTGGTTTTTTTCAGTTTTTTCCTAAACTGGCAATTTAATGTTATGATGTCATTACAATGTTGTAACAATCCATATATCTGGTTGTCTGAATCCCCAGCTTTCATTTTTCTTCTAAAAGCAACCCTCTAGTTCCTTTCGTTGCAGAGATATAGGGGGAAAGGCATCTCTCTGCAAAGAAAGGGGCTAGAACTACTTAAAAAAAAAGAAAGCTGGAAATTCCGAGAACCAGATATACAGATTTTTACAACATTAATAATATAACCAGTTTTTTTAATGCTTAAAAATCCCAAGTTAAATAAACACCAAAAAAGCTGTCCCCCCATGCTAGTGTGGTGGAAAATGGCCGCCCCAGGGGTGGAGGAAGGGAAAATGATTGTTGTTTGCCAGACGTACTGGGCAAATCCTGGCAGTCATTCAGAATTTGCAGTGATCCTTCCCAAAACATCACAGCAAAGCAAGTTTGGGACAGTGTGGAGAAAGGCTAGGGAAAACCCAGGGGGTGCACAAATGCCCCACAGTTCAGTGGGAAGTGTGTGTTTGTGTGTGGGGGGGCTTGCTTCTCAGCAACACTGAACCTCAGTTAATTAACCCAGGGGGAAAGGTCTTGGATGAAAAAAATACATGGAATTTCAAAAGGGCTGTCAAAAGCAAAGGTGCTTTTTTTCTTTTTTACATCAAAAGAAACAAGGGAACCAAGGTTATTTTGGCTCAGCCTGTTCTGTGTGTGCAGTGGTTCCATGTCTCTAGAGGGCAGAAGCAACATATTAAAGGCTTTGCTCCATCCGGTAGCTGTGAAGAGAAGCCTTGTCAAGGTCCTCTGTGCTTTTATCATCTTAACACAAAAAGATGACACGTCTAAAGGCTTGCCAGACCCAGCTGCTTTGCTGTACCTCAACCAAGATCCCCCCCCTTCATTCGCTGGGAACAAAATGTTATGGTTGGTGGCTTTTTGGTGGCTTAGTTCAGGCAGCAGTATGCCAAGATAGCATGAAACCTCCTAAGTGTAATTAGGCAAATAAGCTTGATTGCTGAAGAAGCCTTCCTTTCCTGAATATGCATGGAAATAATTGATATTTTTTTAAGACAGAGAGAACGGGTGTGTAAGTGTGTGTGTGAGCGGTAGAGAGAGACAGACAGAACCCTAACATTATCACCACATATGACACTGTGCATTTCGCCTCCTTTAACGGAAGGGGGGAAACGGTATCATTACACCCTTCAGCTATAAGTTATAATTATTTTCTATACAGTTGCCGATGTGATATTGGACTGTCAAACTGCTAGAAAATAGGGACAGCATGCTGATTATATTCACAATGCAACACCCCCCCCGGGGGTCAGATCAAAATAAACAACAAAAATGCCAGTGATCTGCTCTTAAAACTTTGGTCAAAGCATCAAATATGGCTATAATTTTGCAATACAGGTGAGATCTGTTTACAAACTGGGGATTGTCGCTCAATGGTAGGGCATGCTTTTTGCCTGAGAAGAACTCCAGTTCAATCCACAGCATCTCCAGTTACAAGATTCTTGTTATCAGTGCTGTGAAAGTGAAATAGCTGTGTCCAAGACTTTGCAGAGGGCTAGCTGGAACAGCGGCCCTCAACTGGATATCCCAGGCTAGCCCAAAGCTAAGCAGGGTCTGCCCTGGTCAATATTTCGATGGGAGACCACAGAGGAATATCAGGATTGCAACAAGGAGCCAGGCAATGGCAAACCATCTCTGAAAGTTTCTTGCCTTGAAAACCCTATGGGGTTGCCATAAGCCAGCTGCAACTTTATGGGGGGGGGGGGGGGAGGAGCTGGAACAGAAAATATTGGGCTACATGCCTTCCTATGGTCAACAAAGCTGTTCCAACTAATTGATTGAAGGTTTGTGCAATGCAAAGTTTACAGTCATGAGTTCTCTTATAAAACTGAAAATGACCCCAGAGAAATCTTGGACAACAGCTAGCATATTTTGATGAGTTCAGCTGAAGGACCCCTTCTTCTGTGACTATATGGAAGGTCTTAAGCCAGCCTTATATCTTATAGCAGCAATGTTGCTATGGTTTCTGGTAGCTATTTCCCCCTTCCCTGAAATGTGTAAGGCAGAATGTTTGATATCATCATGTTACAAGTATCTGTGCCCAGGCAATGAGTGGAGCAAATGAACGTTTGCAGCAAGATGATCATGAGGAACTTGGCCTTACGAAGACAGCAGACCTACTCAGAATCTGACTCAGGTCTATGCAAATAGGGCTTACTCCCAGGGAAGTGTTTTTTTAGGACTGCCCTGTAAGTGTTTTAGGGGAAGAGAAGGAGGAGACAGAGGAGCACTTTTTTTGGTGGTGGTGGCCACACGTTGGCCGCCATGTGTAGTTCTCATCTCAGATTTTGTACCATACTCAGGGTATGTTTGCCATAACCCAACAGATATGCCCTGATCTGGATGGCCCAGGCTTGCCCAAACACATCAAACTACAGAAGCTAAGCAGGGACGGCTCTGGTTCCTACTTGGATGGGAGACCACCAAGGAAGACTAGGGTCACTATGCATAGACAAACACTGGCAAACCAAATCTGTTCATCTCTTGCCTTAAGACGGTTGCCATAAGTTGGCTGTGACTTGATAGAACGTTCTACCCACCACCTTTCCACAGAGAGACATGGCTGTAAAACAGTGCTCACTACTGGGAACTGTACTGGGTGGGCAGAAAAAGGGAGGGAAAGATTTATCAGTGGGATCGAATTACCCCCCCCCCCCCCCATATTTAACCAGTACAAAAAGTCTCTTGCTGTCTAGTGTCATGGTGAGAATTTATAAGGCAGTTGAAGGCAGAGCTTGACGTGCAGGGCTGGTGCCAGGCTTTTTTGCACCCTAGGCAAGGCCAACTACTTGCGCGCCCCCCCCCCCCCCTGCTAGCCAATTATCAAAAACAGATGAATTCTAGGGAAAATTAAAAGCACAATACTTGACCCTGCTAATTTTTTAAAAAATTGTGTGGGCTTGGGCAGGCAGGGTGTGAGGCAAAGCTGAAGGGAGCTGCTGCTGCTGCTGCTGCTGCTGCTGCAGTAGTTGCCATGACTTTTTGGAGGAGGAAAAGCATGGGAGAGCCGGGGCTGGTAAGTGAGTGAGTGTGAGAGCCTGTGGCCAGTTGGAGGGGTGCTGATTGTCCGTTTCTGCACTCCTCTGAGGTCTGCGCCCTAGGTGGTCACCTAACTTGGCCTAATGGTAGCACCAGCCCTGTTGGCGGGCCAAAAGGTTTGTTTGCTATGGAATATTCATGAACGGTTGAACAAACAGATCTGCAAAATGTGTGGATAAAACAAACAGAACTGTCAGAGAATGGGGAATGGGGTGGATCCTGAAATGACTGCAGTAGTGGATAGTGTGGCACATTTCCTTACTCTTTACCATTTCTTTTTCAAGGTACAAAGTGAACAATTGTTATTACCTACTTAGTTTATATTTGCAAAATGCTCTACTTTTATTTTAAAGTATTTCCTCACAATGCTCCTGTAATACAGGCTGATGCTTTCCCATATGACAAATGGATGTTTGGGCAGCAAAACTGTGAGATGGCCATGACCAACCTAAACCCGTAGAAAAGTGGGACTTGAATGTTGATCATGTTCTATCATTACTTTTCTCATATACCAAGGAGCCTTTAGTCAAGCTTGTGCTAGAATATGATCTCATCCACAGTTCACAGTACAGTGACTCCCAATGTGTGGCCTATGGGTACCAGGGTACCCACCAATTGTTTTTCTGGTGCCCACGTGCTTCTTTCCCATAGTAAAGAGCCAGTCTTGGCTTTCATCTTCCTCACTGGGGCTATCCCTATCTCAGGAGGATCCTTGGCTTGGGCACCTCCAGCATTTTGTAATTACCCACCAGGGCAGCCATTTTGTGACCATTCCTGCCTCCCATGGCAGCCATTATGTGGTGGCATCCCTATCTTTTCTCAAAATTCCAGAAGTGCCACAGGCTCAAAATTGTTAGGGACCCCTGCCTTAGTAACTAGCAAGAAAGGCCATACAGTCCCTACTGGGATATAACTGGGTGTACAACAAATGATATACAAAACTGGCCATTATGTGATGAATCCCCATGAGTTAAATCACGTATTCCATTGAAATCAACCGACCACACACTCCCTTATGGCTCCAAGTGAACAGCATCATCCAAGCTAAGAGACTTGGCAGCTGAAGGCTAAAGCCAAGACATGGGCTTCTGCCTCCTACAGCAAGGAATGATCTGAATTTCTTTATCTATCAGTTAAGACAGCTCTGCAGTGCTTTATAGGAAAGGGCAGAACCAAGAGAACACATTCACTCTCTTATCTCATAAATGCTCCAAGTCAGCATCTTATTTGAATAAGAAGAAGCTGCTGTTGCCCAAGCATGCCCACGCTGTTCGGTCCTGTACCATTTATTCTTCCATTCATTCTTCGCAATGTATTCAAAGGGGTGGGGGAGACCCAGCCCTTGTACAGTGTTCCAGCAGACGCGATGACAGGCAGTTGCTGAACACTGCATTGAATTCACATCAGATAAGCAGAGCTCTATGAATTCTGCTCTGTGGTCCCAATTCAGCGATCTTCTTGTACAGACTTCCGGCTCTGACAACATCAAAGAAATGCAGGAAGGGAAGAGTAGGAGGAAAAGGAGGCTGGCACTCAGTTTCCTCATAGTTGATCTGTTCTTTAGTGTGTTGCTCACTCACTCCCCCCCGGTTGGTGCCTATAGATTCTTTTAAAAACAATACCTTTCTGCATGTATCTATGCATAGCACTTTAGAAGCACTGCATGATTTTATTCTGTTTTTAAATTTTTATGTAAGCCGCCCTGAACCTGCCTCGGTGGGAAGGGTGGGGTATACATCTAACAAATCAGTCAATCAATAAATAGGAAATTGGGTAGAGGGGGGAAGGGTTGTTAGGGAGAAGAGCAAGGGAAGGAAGGCACTGTGGGACAACGGAAATAAACAATTTATTAATCCATTCCCAGGTAGCACTCATGTTTTTCTGAACAGAGTTTTGTTACCCTTGGATATATTGGTCAAGTTTTGGGGGCTTTTTTTTTTGTCATTACAGACCTATTGCATCTCTGTAAAATACTTACTTGTTTGTAACAACAACAGATAGCTTTGGACAGAAATTAGATTTGCCAGCCTCCATGTGGGGCCTAGAGTTCTCCTGAAATTACAGCTGATCTCCAGACTACACAGATCAGTTCCCTGGGAGGAAATGGCTGCTTTGGAGGGTGGACTCTATGGCATCACATTCACATCCCTCCTCCAAATTCTGCCCTTCCCAGGCAATGCTTCCAAATCTCCAGGAGTTTTCCAAGCCAGACTTGGCAACCCCAACAGAAACCTATTTGTAGCAGATACCTCTCTTTGAATTGTTGACAGCAATGGTATTAAGATGTTAGGTTTAGCTATGCAAGTTTGGGCCTGTCTACTACCTGAAATGGGTGGAGGTATAGAGAAAAACTTAAGTATGATTCTTTGTACATTTCCTTGGATGAAATGTACAAAAGCAAGACCAGAATGCAGATTTTGTGCTGTGAATGCACTCCTTTAGTTCTCCGATTCTGTAATCCTTCTGTTGTTCAACTTGTTTCTCCAGTGTACTGAAACACTCTGATAATGTTATCGACCATGTTTTTTTACATCCCCCCAAATCTATGAGCCAAATCTTCCCCTCTATCTATGGAATGTACTGAAGTCACTGGTATCATAGCATAAAAATGTCTTTTAACTTTAGGAATAGATAATCCTTCTGTCTTTATAAATTCTTTCTCTATCTTTCCCTCCCTTTGTCTGTATGTGCATACATATATATAAAACAAACATATAAAATTATTGAAAAGACATGTTCATCTAAATCCCTGACAACTAAGAGAATTATTCTCTAGCAATTTATTACTTATATTATGTACTGTGTGTCATTCAAATCCTTCAAAAGATACTAGCCATGTGGGATGGGGGGACATAGGAAGGAGGGGAGACTAAATAAAAAAGTTGGCTGGATCCAACCCATGGATTTTTGTCTATTTTAAGACAGGCTCTCAAACTTTCTGGCTGTGAGGCAGCAGTTTCTCTAAGACCTGGTAGTTTTTGCTTGTAATTATCCGGCAAAAGACTGCCTGGATAGCAGATATGTCCATGCAACTTTTTGCACAGAAAGGTGCCTATGTGAAGAGAGTAAATCCAGCATTCTGTTGAGAAAAACGTGCAAGCCCACACATATGGAAATTCATTCAGTTCAGCCTTTGCTGATGCATAACATTTGTATTTTGCATGCACATTAGCTTCTTATTTGTTTGCCTACTTCAGGCAAGACACATCTGTATGTCTGTCTGTCTATCTGTCTATCTATTTATTTTGGGATTTTTATTCTGCCCTTGCCAAACGGGCTGAGGGTGGATCACAACCAACCAAGTCAAAGGCTCATTACAATGATATCACATTTAAAACCATAAAAACAACAAACAATAAAACTGGTAGCAGCAATATCAATCTGTTGGGGCCACAAGGTGGAATCAGATGGGCTCTTTCAACAGGCAGGCAGAAGAGGAGGGAGGAGTGATACCACTCAATTCCCCTCCCTACTGTATAGCCCCACTTCCTGGGCGGTCAATGCACCAAAAACTGCTATTCCTGAGTATCTCTGGTACAAGGTGTCTGCTGTTATATGGTGGCAATGCATTAGCAGAGCCAATCTAAAGCAGCCATAACGACCCTTTCACAGGGGTTGCCGGCTGGTGTCCAAGCCTGCCCCTCCCCACCGGCAGGAAAGGGCCCTCCGCTCAATCGAGCGCGAGGATAACTGGAGGATACATCTCCAAACTCAAAAGCTGAGAACTGTATTTTATATTGCTGTGTACTCTGATTTCCCAAATGAGTGATGATACGAAAAGTGATAAAGCCCCCCTCCCCTGGGAAATGTAGAGAGTAAAAAACCTTCTTTGCTTTGTAAAGCATGGTTTTCTCATTTCAGCAGCCCAACTAGCAGTGCAGCTCGCTAAGTTATTTGGAATCATATTTAATCCTAAAAACACAAAAGACCTCAAGAATTAATATCTCACACTAAGTGTTAATGAGCCCACAACAGAGAAGTGGTAGAAGGACCAGCCAGCAGCTAATTGATAGTAGCTAATGCCACAGTCCTGGCCATGATTCCAAAATGCATTAATCCTGCAAAGTTCTGGCACAGAGATGTCAAGTGGTAACAAGCTGGGGGGGATATGACTGCGTGCCTCAACAAGCAGTTGCTGGTGTGACCTTGGGTCAGTCACCATTGTCTCAGAAAGCCCCTTGCTGGAGTCACCATAAGTCGGCTGCAACTTGATGGCACATTGTTGTTATTCAGTCGCACAGTCAAGTCCAGCTCTTGGCGACCCCATGGAGCACATCACACCAGGCCCACCTGTCCTCTGCCGTCCTCTGGAGCCTGCTCAAATTCATGCTCATTGCATTGGTAACACTGTCTAACCATCTCATCCTTTGCCGTCCCCTCCTTCAACCTTCAGTCTTTCGCAGCATCAGGGTCTTCTCCAGTGAGTGTTTCCTTCTCATTTGGTGGCCAAAGTATTTGAGCTTCAGCTTCAGTATCTGGCCATCCAGGGCAGATATGTATGATGGCACATACGTACCTATAATCAATCACAGTGGCACCCATGAAACTGCTGCATATATTCAGACCAACAGAATATGCCTGGATTTGGGACTCGGCTCCTCACTGGTAGTGTTCCTGTAAACACAGAAATCAGCTCTTCCTCTTACCCCTTGGATTTGTTCTTCTTTGAATAGCCAGTCTTGGAAGAGGGAGCCAAAGCTTTCCTGCCACTTCAGCAGCTACTTGGTCATACAAAAGCCACTCATGCAAGTTCATCAGCCACGGGCAGTGCAATCCTGAGCAGAGCTGGAAGGGCGCAAGTTTAGAACAGTGGAGCTCTGTTTAGGATTGCACTCTGAATTATGCTCTGTGTTCATTCCCACAGAATTATCTCTAATTAACACTGTCAGATGCTTCAGCACTGCTCTTCGATGCACATAAATTCACCATTGGGTGGATAGCTCTTGGTTTCTTTCCAAGCGAAGTCTATAACTGGTTTATATCTTCTTTAGAGAGATCTGTTCACTAGCCTAGATGTGCTGAGCCACCTTTTAAATGGTGTATATGAGAAGTATATCCAAATCCTACAGGAAATAGAAATGCCTTGCTTATTTGCACGAGGAGGAACATTTACACATTTACGTATGTATATCCCTTCAAGTCGCAACCGACTTACAGTGACCCAGCAAGGAGCTTTCAAGGCAAGTGAGAAGCGGAGGGGGTTTGCCGTTGTCTTCCTCTGCAGAGCCTTTCTTGGTGGTCTCCCATCCAAGTACTGGCCCTGCGTAGCTTCTGAGATGTGGCAAGATTGGGCTATACCATGCCAATTTCCCTCCCCATTTTCATATTTACAGCTGTGTTTACAAAAGTGAATAGAAGATTATCCATTGATCAGAGTCCCTTTTTTGTGTAGAGGAAAGCAAAAATTACACAAAGACTACCCTCCACTTTACATGGTGTTTGGGTTGCTAGGTCTGGCGACTCCTACAAGAAAAATGAGACTGTTCTTGCCTTGACAACAGGGAGCCTTGCAGTATATGCAGTGGGAAAAGGAGAGGAGCAGTGATAATTATTGAGGTTGTCCACAGATCAGAGGACCACCCCAGATCTAAAACGCTCTTCTTTTCATTAACTTAGATTTGTGGGACTCATGATGTCCTGAGAAACTGCAGGGAGGGAGGGAGGAAGATGTTGCAACTCTGTGGTACATCTGATATTTTCTTGTTGGATCTTATAAAAACATCTAGTTATGCAAACATGCCCACCTCGTTTTGTCCCTTTGCCCACTTGTGGTTCAAAAACTCTGCCTGTTTCTTTCTGTCTGAAATACCAGTCCATTGATTTTTGACCCCTACCTTCAGCCAGCGGGGTTTTTTTTGGGGGGGGGGGGGAGCCTCTCAAGTTTATAGCTGCCATTTGCACATTTGAAAGCTGTTATCTTGTCCCTCAGTTCATTGGGCACAGGCTGTTTTATCACAGGTATTTACTGTGCTCAAAAATCTTTACTGCATTTTCCAAATAGCAGTGCCCATCTCTAAGCCCCATTACTCAAAGGAAAGTGTGCTTGTAGTTGAACATACTGCGTTCTGGGTCTTAGACAAATTATGTCCATCCTGCCATTACAAATTCTGGGATGGGAGAAAGTGTCACTGTCTAGAGCAGGGGTGGCCAACCTGTGGCTCGGGAGCCACATGCGGCTCTTTCACACATATTGTGCGGCTCCTGGCAGGGCGGCTGGGGAAGCAAAGGGGAGGCATGCTTTTTCTCTCTTTCTCCCTTCCTTCCTTCCCTCCTCCCTCCCATCTATTTGCTTTCCTAGTTTCTCTATCTCTCTTTCTTTCCACTTCTTTAATTCTTTCTTTCCATCTCTCTCTTTTTCTCTCTCTCTCTCAATATCATTAGCAAACAAGTAATATCATTATCAATAACCGGTTTTCCTCTTTTGTTTTTATTTTTGGCAGTCCCATTTAACGTTAATAAAAAGCAAATTTGCATATTTTAAAAAATAAAAACGTGTGTGTGATATTTGTTCCTGTCTTGCGGCTCTCAGACATCTGGTGTTTATTCTATGTGGCTCTTACGTTAAGCAAGGTTGGCCACCCCTGGTCTAGAGCACAGTCTAGAGCACTGTTCAGAGCACAATCTAGCTGAATCTAGCCTTTTCACGCTCCATTATTTCAGTGGGAAAATTAAGCATCTGTTCAAAATCCCCCTGTTGAAGTAGTATGTGGGACTTAAAACCTCCATAATTTTAACTAGATATTCCTTCACATTTTGTAACATGTAAAAAGCCAAGAGAACGGTGGGATAGTGGGAACTGCCAGCTCTGGGGTGGGAAATACAGGGAGATTTGGGGGGGGGGGTGGAACCTGGGGAGGGTGGGGTTTGGGGAGAGGGGAGACATCAGCTCTTTCCCCCCCCAAGCCCTAGTTCCCAGCCAAAAAGGGCTCCCTCTAATCTTTAAAATGACATTCCCTGCAGCTGCTGTGTAGCTGTTAGAGGAGAGGGAGTTGGGGGGAACACAGTTGGAATACAAATCCAACCTGCCAAAAAAAAATGTAATGTCAAGTTTGGCCCTTAGGCAGGAGTAGGATGGTCTCCTAGCCTGGCTATGGCAGAGAAACAACCTTGCTTCTCCTGCCTTGTGCCATCGCTTACTCTGTGGCTCAGTAGACCAGAAGCGACCGTCTCCGGAAGCACAGAGGTGGACCAAGATATGTACCGCAATGTGGACTAGACTGACAGTCTCCCATTCTTTTATTCTCTTGGTTTTGGAATTCTGTGCTGTTGTCCATATTATATTATTATACTGTGTTGTTTTTAGTTGTGATGTGCTTCGAATGGACTATGAATGAAGTCAGGAAGGAATTTAGAATTTAGAATTCATTGGTGGCTGCTTCTACTGTCATTATACCATGGATTGACTGTTCTAAGTCAGGTTGTCCATCTGAGGGTCTCAGATCCATCAAACAAACTCTAGTTTGTTTGTGTGTTTGTGTTTGATGTATTGCTGCCTTGCTACGATACCTTTCCTTGCTGTTATTAAATTTATTTTTTTATTTTTTTATTTACCTCATTTATATCCTGCCTTTTTTTCCCAATGGGGACCTGAAGTAGCTTACTCCATTTTATGCTCGCAGCAGCCCTGTGAGGTAGGTTAGGCTGAGAAAGGATGGCTAACCCAGTGTCACTCACTGAATTTCCATGGGAAAGTGGGGATTCAAACCTGGTTCTCCCAGATTCCCTCCTCACCCACTAACCAGTACAGCACTCTGCCTCTTTCTGTGAAATGTCCTTTCAGTGTTAACCAGCCACCCCCCTTTTATTATTACAGCTCCTAATTCCAATTCTTTTGTTTTGTGCATATTGCATCAACACAGGTGATTAGCAAACCAAAAATGTCCTTGTTTCACCAAACATAGCATCCGAGTTAAAAGGAGATTCCTGAAAAAGGGCACATTATAAGGATTAATAACAGAGTCTGCAATCTCCCCTTTGTAAAGTCCAGCACAGGATGGCAGTAAGTAAAAATCAATGCTATCTGGGATCAATTGAAAATGTCAAGTAGACAGCCCCTGTAATCAAACTGGCTTCCTGTTATCACATCCATTTCCTTGCAAATACAGAAGCAGAGTACGACGTGCGTCAATTAATCTTTTTTTTTAAAGTTGTCCGCTTTGATTTTCTGTTTGAAAATCCACACTAGTTATTAGCGATTAGTCTTGTTTCCTCTAGGTGCTTGCTAATACAGTGTTTTTAAGATTTACTGTAATAATTTCTCTTGTGCCTTCCAATTGCTTTTAGAAGGCATAGGCTAGGATCCAAGTGGTGTACGTGGCCTTATGTACATGAGTAAATAAGATCCCCCCCCATAACCACTGTGTCCCCCCCCCCCCAAAAAAAATCCCCAGTGATAATGAAACTGGACTTTATCAATTGTTGTGGCCACAGGAAGAGCCACAGAATATCTGTAGTTGTCCCCTGTTTGTGCCACCCAGGATTATTGGTTCTTTCTCTGAATAAGTCAATGCAGTAGGTGGTACTCCAATGACTTGTTTAGAGAAAGCATTTTTCATTAGTCCAAACTTTTTTCATCCTGTTTGCTGCCCCCCCCCTCCCCGCCTCATCATGTTAAAGGCTTCTACCTAAAGAAGGTGAGAGCACAGGGCAAATGAGAGAGCTGGTCGACAAGGGGATCAGAAGGAACAGAGACACACAGCAGGAAGTAACAATGTAGGGTTGCCATTCCTGACGTCTGGGAGGGGAATCTCCCGGTTTTGGGGCCTTCTGCCCGCTGCTGGCCAGCTGGAGAAATCCTGCCCCAAACAGCAACATCGTTGGGCGATGTCCCCGACACAATGATGTCAAGTGGATGTGATGTCATCACATCGGGGATGTCGTGTGTTGACGCTCTGGTTTGAGGGCAAAACTCTTTCGTTTGAGGGCAATACAGTTTTGCCTTCAAACAACAGTGTTGGTGCGCAACATCCCTGACGTGGTGATGTCACTTCTGCACAATGTCATCGCATCATGGAGCCCTGCCCCACTCCCAGAAGGCTTCCCCCCACCCCCCACCAGTGCATCAGCGAGACCTGGCATCCCTATACCAATGAAAGCCTTCTAAACTTGTCATGATTTGCAGGAAATTCTATTTGGGAATTTACTTCATTTTTTACTTCATTTATACCCTGCCTAAGGTTAGGACTGTTTTATTACTAATATTGTTATTAATGTATTTTATTGTAATTTTATGCCACTTTTGCAAGCCACCCTGAGCCGACTCAGGCCGGGAGGGGAGGGCAGAAATTTAATAAGTAAGTCGGTATAAAGTAGTACGCTGCCTGGTGTCTACTTTCCCCTTGGCTAAAGCTGTTGAAGGAGACAGGTGGCTGACAATTTGGCAGTCCTGTTCTGGAGACTTCTGATGTCTTTTGTAAAAACACTGTTTATTTAAAATGCAGACATAAAAAAAAACTGGTGGGGACAGCAGCAGCTTGCCCAGGCTCCAGAAGATTCCCCAAATAAACCAAAGGCTGATTGACTCATGTTGAGAAAGCTCAGGACAAATCTGACTGCTCATTTCGGGCCGTGTTTGTGCTGATGGTGAGCCACAAGCGCAGGGGGTCCTGGGAGGAGAGGATCGCAGTGTGCACTAGTCACAGATAGGGCCAGGGATAGAGAGGAACAGTTACCGGTCTCGGCCACAGAGACCACGGGGGATGTTTCTGCATGCCCGAAACAGAGCTGGCTTAGTCTCTCAACTAAACATGCCAAATAAGGAGTCTAAAAAGAACCGGATCAGAATAGCCTTGGAGAAGGGCAAGAAACGAAGGGGTAACACAGTGATATGGCCTTTTTGTGGATTAGAAACCATCTAACCCATATCTTTAGATATTATCTGTTGAGGCACAGATGTAGAAGCAACTGAGAACAGCAAGAATGTCCGGTTTCGCAGAAGTGAAGATACAGCTGAAAGAGAGGGTGTATTGGCTGAGGGCCAGCAGATAGTCATATCTATGAGAAATGTGTAATCACTGTTTTTAAATATACTTTGTTATACTAAAAGTAGCAAAAGGGAACTAACAGTTTCTATTTATTCCAATGAGATAGTTCAAGTATGTTTTTTGATGTTACAAGATACTTTGATACCCAAGAATGTGCACCTTTATCAAGCAGGACTCCTAGCTTGTTTTAAGAGGTTATTTTTAAAAACCTATAAATATGGGAGGCTGAATTGATTGGGATGTTCTTCTTAGAAGAGGCTCCTTGCTTGCGACCTGCTTATCTTTGGGAAAGGTATTTTTATGGACTCATGTAATTGCTCTCCTAGGTAGAAGAAGAAGAGTAGGTTTTTATACCGTGCTTTTCCTCTACCTTGAGGAATCTCAAAAAGGCTTACAGGCACAGTCCCTTTCTCTTCTCACAACCGGCACCTTCTGAGGTGGGTGGGACTGAGAGAGTTATGAGAGAGTTGTGACTGACCCAAGGTCATCCAGTAAGCTTCATGTGGAGGAGTGGGGAATCGAACCTGGCTGTAAAGATTACAGTCTGCTGCTCTTAACCACTACACCATGCTGGCTAGTAGAAATGTAGTGGTAATGGTGGTGGTGGAAAGTGCTGTCAAGTCACAGCTGACTTATGATGGACTTATGATGACTCCATAGGGTTTGGAAAGCAAGAGAGTAGCAGAATTGGTTTGGCATTGCCTGCCTCTGCATAGTAATCCTGGACTTCCTTGGTGGATTCCCATCCAAGTACTAACCCAGGCTGACCCCACCTAGAAGAAGAAGAAGAGAAGAGAAGAAGAGATTGGATTTATACCCCGCCCTCCACTCCCCAAGGGAGTCTCAGAGTGGTTTACAAACTCCTTTCCCTTCCCCTCCCCACAACAGACACCCTGTGAGATAGGTGGGGCTGAGAGAGCTCTTTCCCAAGCTGTCCTTGAGGGAACAGCTGGTACAGAGCTATGGCTTGCCCAAGGTCATCCAGCCAGGTGCAAGTGGAGGAGTGGGGAATCAAACCCGGTTCTCCCAGATTAGAGTCCGCGCACTTAACCACTACACCAAACTGGCTCTCTGAGATCTGAGAAGACTGGGCCATCCTGGGCCATCCATGTCAGGGCATGTAGTACTAATGGATGGTATAATTTCTGGCTGAGTTGGTCAATGGCCCAATCTGCATCTGCTGTGTAAAGCTGCTTCTTTCAGCTGTGGTGCTGGCTTCCGTTACCTTCCATTTGCTGTCTGCATCATGTTTAGGGAGAACGTGCAAGAGAGGGGGGAGGAGTGGCCTCTTGGGGGCACTGGCACTGCACTGCACTGCGGGGAGGAAACAGCCCCCACAATACCCCAGCTGAAAGTAAAGGGGGGGTGACCTGGGGAAGGGGAAGGTGGGGGGGGCAGGAAAGACTGAATGAGCGGGGCAAAAAGCACAAAACATCTGGCGGTTGCCAGGTAGGGCGTTCTGAGGACTGCCCCAGGAAATAACAAATGGTTCAGGGGTGGGCATGCTTCCAAACCCCCCCCCCCCCCAATATGATTGCAGAAAAATGTTCCCTGGCTGCTTTTAAATGCAGATGACTGGATTTTCAGCTAACTTGTTTCCTTTGTGACAATTTAGAAGAAGAAGAAGAAGAAGAAGAAGAAGAAGAAGAAGAAGAAGAGATTGGATTTATATCCCGCCCTCCACTCCCCAAGGGAGTCTCAGAGCGGCTTACAAACTCCTTTTCCCTTCCCCTCCCCACAACAGACACCCTGTGAGGTAGGTGGGGCTGAGAGAGCTCTTTCCCAAGCTGTCCTTGAGGGAACAGCTGGTACAGAGCTATGGCTTGCCCAAGGTCATCCAGCCAGGTGCAAGTGGAGGAGTGGGGAATCAAACCCGGTTCTCCCAGATTAGAGTCTGCGCACTTAACCACTACACCAAACTGGCTCTCATTTATCCAGGTATATCCTGGAGATTTATCCATCTCCTTAGAAAAGCGTGGGGGCGGGGGGGGGGGGGGGAGAATTCAGCACCAGTTGTCTGCTTATCACTCACAGTGGGAAGGAGGGCGGGGAGGAGCAATTAAACCACCTTAAAACCAAAACCACACAATGCGGTGAGACACTGTAGTGACCTCGGAGTCACCACTAAATGGCAATAAAATGATGCAGACAGCTGATGCTGAGACAAAGCAATACAAGAGCAGATGCGGAATGAGATGCAGACAAAAATTTGTTAGACGATGTGGGGTCGGTGGCACAATGGCAGGAAAGGCCAATGCAGATTGGATCAATGTTAAGGATGCAAAATAGTTACAAGATAAAATGAAAACATAGATTCTCTAATGGTTTTATTTGTGTACTGCACTCATAAAGAACCAAAAACCTTCTTAAGTAGTATCTCTATCCAGGAAAGCTAACTGGATGCCCAGGGTTTCTTATACTTATACCTAAATCAGCTACAGCAACCCAAGCTGCAGTGTTGGGAGAGTCAAGTAACGAAAAATACGCACTGCAAGAAACTTTTGCAAATGAACATATTCTATTTGTATCTTATTCTATAAAGCGCACTATGTGCTGTTCATAACATCCTTGTCAGGTACATATATTCAGTACATTCAGTATAACAATAACATTCAGTTCATTCAATTTAACAACTACCAGTCAATTTTGCATCAGTATTTTAAAAGTCAAGCCCCAATGGGAGTTTCCGGAATTACAATCCCGCTTCTACTTGCACGAACATAAGAACATAAGAGAAGCCAATGTTGGATCAGGCCAGTGACCCATCCAGTCCAACACTCAGTCACACAGTGGCCAAAAACACCAGGTGCCCTCAGAAGGTCCAGCAATGGGGGCAGGACACTAGAAACCCCCCCACACTGTTGCCCCCCCCCCCAAGCACCAAGAAAACAGAGCATCATTTGCCCCAGACTGAGAATTCCTATCTATACTTTGTGGTTGACGGGACCATCTGGACAGCCCTGCTCTCACAATGATTGCGAGAGAGGGCTGTCCAGATAGCTTAAATGCGGGTTCCTTGCGCGACTCCCGGGAAAACTGTTGATTTTCCCGGGGTCGGAAAATGTGGGAGGAACCCGCATTTGAGCCCGCTTCAGCACGGGACTAGCCCCGGCCTTTGTAGACGGTCCCTTTAAATGCGGGAGGAAACAGCCCTTCCTCCCGCATTAAAGGGCCGTGTGACTGCGGCCCAACCCTCTGTCACACAGTAGCCAAAAATACCAGTTGCCATCAGGAGGTCCAGCAGTGGGGCCAGCACACTAGAAGCCCTCCCACTATTGCCCCCCCCCCATCAAGCACCAAGAATACAGAGCATCACTTGCCCCAAACTGAGAATTCCTATCTATACTTTGTGGTTAATAGCCACTGATGGACCTCTGCTCCATATGTTTATCTAATTCCCTCTTGAAGCCATCCATGCTTGTAGCTGCCACCACCTCCTGTGGCAGTGAATTCCATGTGTTAATCAATTTCATGGCGTGCCCACGAGTTCTTGTATTGTGAGAAAGGGAGAAAAGTACTCTATCCCATGCAGAGAGATTTTTCTACACACTTGGGGGACCCCAGGTGTGCAGAAAAATCTAAAAAGTTTAAAGAACTATATGGAGATATTTAAATCACCCCCAAAGTAAAAGCATTCCCTGCGCTGGGAACGCTCTGGCCATTGGGGGGGAGGCTTGGCAGGTCTGGTGGGTCTGAGCTGCTCAGGCCTCGTCATTGCTGGTGCGGGGGGGGGGGGGATGGGAGAGAGCTTGGTGGGCCAGCGGCTGTAAGCCCCTCAGGCCTTGCCGGTTCCAGGGGGGGGGGAGGGAGAAGCCTTGGCGGGGCTCGCCACCACTGCTGGCGAGGGGTGGGTGGGAGAAGGATTGGGATACTCCCCGCCTGCAACTATCGTGGGTCCCCCTTCTTATACAGCTCTAATTCTAAATTTGTAGTTTTAGATGTGGCATTGGAAGACATGTTGGAACGTGTAAATAACGCCACTAAGCTGAGAAATGCAATTGTGGCGAGTCCCGTTGTCATGACATCCTCTCAAATGCACGCAACCCGAGTCAAGTTTCATGGGGGTTGCCTCACAGGGTCATTCCCCAAATCGTTAGTTAGCAACGTTCTGCCCCAGCAGAAGTGTTTGTCTCTAAAACGGTGTGATTTCTCATGGAAGAAGAAACAACAACATATTTCATAATGAACCTGATGCAAAAAGAGTCAGCCAAGTTCTGTAGAGAGCCACATAGAAACAAAACGAAATGTATTGCAAAGGGGCTTCAAGCTGGAGTTTTATCCCAAAGCGATCTCCTGCCGTCCCGTTAGATTGTGCTCTGTTTCCTATTGATGCTGAGAGTAGCAATTATCAACAGAAGATGCCTGATAATGAATAAGCAAGATAACCCTAAATGGTAAACAAACACACTGGCTACCACTTGCACTTCAGACCACAACAGGGGAAAATTGCAATGTCATTAGGTTCACTTTATCTTTGCGTTTCTCTCCCCCCACCACCCAAATTGCTGAAGATTTCAACCAGACTATTCACGCTCACAGCAATATGCCAGTAGGGGTCTCTTTGTGACTGAGAGGTATCAAATCCCATGCATTACTGCAGTGCAGTCGGTACCATTAGAGCTGCCACTCAGTCGCAGGACGGGTGGATGGAATACACAGCCCCTCTGTTTCTCTTTGTCTCTGTCGGTCCCTTTCTCTTTCCTGCACAGTGACTGGGAAACAGCAGGCCATTTCAGGTAATCACAGGATTACAAGAGCTGAGAAAATAACTACACATCAGGTACAAACATGTAAAATAGCTCCAGTGTCAGATTGTTGGGGTGGTGGTGGTTTTCTTTGAAGAAAAGCAGCTTTTGCGAATTTGAAGACATAATGGAGGTGGGAATGCTCAACCTCTTATTTTCAAAAACACCTGCATTCCAAACCAGTGGGTTCCATGGTGCCCCTGGGCCTAGTGTTGGGGAACCCCTTATCTATTAATACTAAGTATCGCAGAAATTTATTTATTTATCCCTTGTTTTCAATCAGACTTGAGGTTCACATCTTCTAAGCATTTAGTAAAGTAATCATACTCCTCAGAAGTCTGCATGGAATCTATGGGCATACAGTTCCATTAGATCAACATCCCGCCTTTTTTTTAGGGCATGAGAAGAGAACCCTATATACATACTGAGGTCACAATCAGAGAGGGCAGTTCAATCTGCTGTTGCCCCACCTCTAATAGAGCCAGATTATTTTGTTGCAAAGAATCCTGACCAGACTCACCCCTTTTAGCACTTTTCAAAGTGATTTTACTGGCCGTGGAGTGATCAGACAGCACCAAGCACGGAGTCTGCCCATCGGCCATTTTTTAAATAGAAGTTTGTCCTAGGAACATGCCCAGAAGCAGGGATGTACCTGCTGGGATATGTAGTTCATGGGGGTGTCAGCCATTACTTTAAAAAGTTTCCCTCTGAGCATGTATACAAGCGCTTGCTGAGAATGCTGGGATATGGAGTTCACTGCTGTCCTCCCTGTAATCTTTTCAATTTACCCCTTCCCCAAAGGACAGAAAAAAGCTGAGGAACAGAGGTGCCTTTCTTTGAGAGTTTTTAAAAAGAAAGTTTTGAGCAGCCCCGGGGGGGGGGGGGGGAGAAGTGCAAATGTGATAATTGCTAACTAGTTTTTTTTAAATGGCAGCCGGAAAACAAGAGACCAGTTAGACCTGCCTGATGGCTTGGATGCACAAGAGTGTGAACAGACAGCAAGAAATCTGTTTTGGAACCAGCTCAGACCAACAGGACTGGACTTTCTCAGGTATCAAAGAAACTCACAGCAAGGGGGGGAAGGGGACATAGACGACTGAGGCACGACAGACAGATGTTGCATAAGGGAACAGCAAGGGCAACAGATCAAATTACCCATGTGAACGCGACCACAGTCTTGTGGATGAGGAGTTACCAGCGTGACCTAGCAAACTGCAGGTTTTTCAAGGCATGGAATTATTACGGTATCAAGATAGGGGCTGAGAAGAGAACCTTCTAGAACAGAAGGATTTACTTAGCAGCACCATGGGCCACCACAGAAATGGAAAATAATTGTGGACTCTGTGTTTGGCTGCTAAGATGAATTCACAAGCATATGAGAAGACTACAGACGAGCAGAATGACTGAGCAGAGAAAGTGCGCCAAAACTTCTCTAATTTTCTTCATGGGAAAATAGCTGTTTTTGTAAAAAAGTGGCACTGATTCAAAGAGCAGTTTTCACAAATTGCCAGAAAGGAACAGTAAATGCTTCTGCTTTGGGGGAAAAAAATCCTAAAAATCCTAGAACTCTACTTGAGAAGCAAATGACAAAATGCATTGTTGCTGTTGTGCGTGTCTGTTGAAACCAAATTCCTGATGCCACTCACAAGCTTGCAACGCAACTCAGAAAGTGAGACACACACAGAAAAATAGGCTGGACTGAAATCTGGATTGGGCTGGACTGGGATCAGTGTGTGTGCATAGATCATTTAGTATATTTATCATAGCAAATGCAATAATCAAAACAGATGAACTAAATGATGAAAAAGAGATAAACAGATGACAGCCAGTGGGGTGTAGTGGCTTAGAGTGCTGGAGGGGGATCTGGGAAAGCCAGGTCCAAGTCCCCACTGTGCTTACCTGGGCCAGTCAGGCTCAGCCTCACCTACCTCACAGGACTGTTGTGAGGATAAAATGGCAGGGGGGGAAACATGTATATCACCCTGAGCTCCTTGGAGGAAGGGCAGGATAAAAATAATGTACTAAGTAAACAAACATAGAATGATCCTTTAAAAAAGGACAGCCAATTATTTAATCCAATAGTAGCTGGAGGATGTGTGTGTTATGTGCTTTTGAGTTCCTACTGACTGTATGGGGACCTATGGATTCATGACCTCCAAAACATCCTATCACTGCTCAGGTCTTGCAAACTCAGGGCTTCCTTATGCTGGGCCTTTCTTTTTCCCTACTGACTTCAACTTTCCCTAGCAGTAGCATAGGCCAAATTTAAAAAAAATATATATAAGGAAGAACAAGAAGAGGAGGAGGAGGAGGAGGAGATTGGATTTATACCCAGCCCTTCACTCGGAGTCTCAGAGCAGCTTACAAACATCTTTCCCTTCCCCTCCCCACAACAGCCACCCTGTGAGGTAGGTGGGGCTGAGAGAGCTCTTTCCAGAGCTGTCCTTGAGGGAACAGCTCTGACAGAACTACGGCTTGCCCAAGGTCATCCGGCAGCTGCAAGTGGACGTGTGGGGAATCAAACCCAGTTCTTCCAGATTAGAGTCCATGCACTTAACCACTACACCAAACAAGAAACCCAAGTACTGTCCTAAAGAGAGCAGGTCTTATCTGATGATGAAATCTCACCAGGGAAAGCACAAGGTATCATTTTCTGGGAAGGAAGTTCCATAATATTGGTGCCTCTGTTGAACAGGCCGTATCCCAATGGATTCCTGCTAGAAGTATTCTGGTCCTAGATGGCTGAGGGCTTTAAAAACCAACACCATGAATTGGGCTTGGATACAAACCGGCATGAATTGCTTCCCCTGGCTCCACGTAATAACAATGGCAGCACCATGTAAAGAGCATTACAGCACTCCAGTCTTGTCTAAGTAACAGTGCCATGCTCCACACAGCTACAGTAGACTAAGTCCATTGATGGTTTTAGAAGGCTGCGTAACAGCAGCTCAGAATGGCCCTGTCACTAATGATATGAAGATACAAATAGCATTTCTTGTGTGTAGCCAACAGCCATTATAATAAAAAACAAAGAACACAGTGGATGAAGTTGCCTAAGCCTGTGCAACATGCTCTTGACTGTGGCTACCACCTTCTCCAGGTGAAGCCTGGAAATCTCCTGGAATTAGAAGTCATCTCCAGGCAACAGAGACCAGTTCCCCTGGAGAAAAGGGCTGTTTTGACTCAATGGAATTATGCCCCAATGAGGTCCCTCCCCTCCCCAAACCCCTCCCTCCCCAGGATCCACCTCCAAATCTCCAGGTGTTTCCCAAGCCAGAATTGGCAACCCTATCTTGAACATCTAGTAGTGATGTAGGGTTGCCAAATGCACACTTATGGTGGGAGACCTCCAGGCCATTAAAGCCCTTGCTTGCAGGGCCCAATCATCGTGGGAAGAAAAAAAAAATTAAAAACTCTGTGGGCTATAGAGTTTTTGGTGATTGCTAGAGCTACCCTTGTCACTTCTGGGCAGCTCTAGCAATCACCAGGAAGTCTATGGTCCCAGTTTTTCTCCTGGGATGCTGCCCCACCCCCACAACCCTCCTGCTGGTTGCCAGGCACCAGATTCAAGAGGACACCCGACAGAGTCCCAACATCACCTCCTCTACCCCACCTCCTTCCCCCACCTCAATGATCCTTGCTTTGACATGACTTTTCTTTGAGTTCTGTTCATAATCATGCAGGTTCACTATCACTTCTGAGTTTCTGGCTGGCTCCAGATACAAATGACCTTTTAGCTTTCTCCAGGCATGACAAACTACACCTGCCAAAATAAACCATCACCTGTATGGGAGCCCCATTAGATTTTGCCCTTGGCCACCCTTTGAGGAGCAGCTGCTGTGGTCTGAGTAAAAGGGGCTGGGAGGTACAATTAGGGGATTTTGTGTTACAGCAACATTTAAATCATATTACAGCAAAGATTATGCTCCATGCTGCTGTTTCTCGGTGTTTTCATTCAGTCACGTATAAAGCCTTCCCCCCCCCCCCCCCCCCAAAAAAAAAAAACCCCAAGTACCTGTGGTTCCAAAGCTTGTCACTGTTTGGAAGAAACAAGCACGCCTTCATGATTGACTATGTTCTTCCAAAATAAAAGGGAGCCTTGCAGTGCAGAAAACAGGCTGCAGGGGGAGTCAATAACAGGCTTTCTTAGCCACTCGGCTCCAAATAGAATAGTGTGGAAAACAATTATTGGCTCACGGGCAGGGTTGCCAGGTGCCAGGAGAACCAAAAGAAAAAAGGCCTGTCCTTCTAATAAAGGCTTCATGAGACATTATTTACCAGGTGATATTATTTAGCTGCTCCATGCCACAAAAAGCTCTGCTGTCCATTTCCACACATTAAGTCTCTATTAAAGTCTCTGTAGTCTCTGATAATAAAACCAAGGTACGTGTTAACTGCTTAATTATCGCATAGCTTCTGGTCTTCTAAACCTGCAACACACCAGGTCCTTCTACATACAATCTATGGCCCAATCTGCATCTAACATTTTGCTCTGTTGTCTTACCAAACCCACACTGGAACAGAAAAAGATGCAGCTCAAAAACCACATAAATAAATAAATGTCTGTCAGTGGTGGCTGAGCTGCGATGTTGTTGTTCAGTCGCACAGTCGAGTCCAACTCTTCGTGACCCCATCGACCACATCACGTCAAGCCCTCCCATCCTCCACCGCCCTCCGGAGCCTGCTCAACCCCCTGCCCGTCGTATCAATAACACTGTCCAACCATCTCATCCTCTGCCGCCCCCTTCTTCTTTCCCAGCATCAGGATCTTCTCCAGTGAGTGCTCCCTTCTCATCTGGTGGCCAAAGTATTTGAGCTTCAGCTTCAGTATCTGGCCTTCCAGGGAACAGTCAGGGTTGATTTCCTTTAGGATTGCTGCAATGGCTCATTACAAATGCATTCCTATTGTAGTTCATTCATCATTCTATGGAGGCCCAGGTCACTGCCACTGCCAGGTCTGCCTTTTCTCATCAGCGGCAGATCAGTTAGTTGGCTGCGTATATCACCCCCACCCCACCGAGATCTAGCTACAGTGACTCATGCAATGATCTGGACTGTTGTAACTCTCTCTGTGTGGGGCTGCCCTTGACATTGCTCCAGAAGTTGCAGCTAGCGCAGAATGCGGCAGCACAGGCAGCATGGGTGATGCCTGTGTGGGTTTGCATCCACCAAGTGCTGCGTGAACTATACTGGCTGCCAATCGAATTCTGGATCCATTTCAAGGTGCTGGTGTTTACCTTTAAAGCCAGTTTGGTGTAGGGGTTAAGTGCGCGGACTCTAATCTGGGAGAACCGGGTTTGATTCCCCACTCCTCCACATGCAGCCAGCTGGATGATCTTGGGCAAGCCATAGTTCTGGCACAGCTGTTCTTGAAAAAGAACAGTTTCTGTCTGAGCTCTCTCAGCCCCACCTACCTCACAGGGTGTCTGTTGTGGGGAGGGAAAGGGAAAGGAGATTGTAAGCTGCTCTGAGACTCCTTCGGGTAGTGAAGGGTGGGGTATAAATACAATCTCTTCTTCTCTTCTTCTTCTTCTATATGGCCAGGGGCCAGCATACCTTCAAGACCGCCTCTCCCCATATGAGCCCCAGAGGACACTAAAGTCTGCAAATCAACATTTTCTAGCAGTCTCCAGTCCCAGAGATGTCCAACTACCCTCGACCAGGGCCAGGGCCTTTTCAGCCCTGGCCCTCACTGGTAGAACAAGCTTCCATATGAGACTAGGGCCCTGCGGGATCTATTACAGTTCTGCAGGGCCTGCAAGACGGAGCTCTTCCACTGGGCCTTTGGTTGAGATGGCGGACGTCCCTCTTCCCGCCTGGCTATCTCCCCTCCAGTGGCCTGAATCCCGATACCGGGGTACTGCTGAATTTTAAATAATCTGATTGAGATCAGATACTGTTTGCACGGTATTTTAGGATTTTATTGTTTTAAATTGTCTTTTAATGGTTGTTTTAATGGTATTATATTAAGTTTGTTGTAAACTGCCCTGAGCCCATCTTGGGGGAAGGGCAGTATATAAATCAATCAATCAAACAAACAAATAAAATTATGGGATGAACACAGGAGTCAACTGGTCCTACGCCAATTGGGTAACCCACCAATTCGTTTCAAGAGGGGAATTAAATAAACATATGGAGCAGAGGTCCATCAGTGGCTATTAGCCACAAAGTATAGATAGGAACTCTCAGTTTGGGGCAAGTGATGCTCTGTATTCTTGGTGCTTGAGGAAGGGGGAAACAGTGGGAGGGCTTCTAGTGTCTTGGCCCCACTGCTGGACCTCCTGATGGCACCTGGTATTTTTGGCTACTGTGTGACAGAGTGTTGGACTGGATGGGCCACTGGCCTGATCCAACACTGGCTTTCTCTTATGTTCTTATGTACCCATTATTGTACATCTGGGTACACCCTGATTACATATTTTGGACATTTTATAAGGCCCCTTTGGATGGCTGTATTTGATAATCTGACATTGCAGTTATTGGGCTACTCTCCCTCCTCCCTCCACCAACAGTTTGAAAATATCTAAAAATATTTTTAAGAAACCCAGGTGGGGAGAATGTACTGCCAGAGTAGGTTAAATTGTACAGTCCAGAAAATCATAGTGTGTAAAAAAAAGGGAATGCTGAAAACTGACAGGTCCCTAATTATGACATCCCCAGTGGGCGATACAGTAACAGTGCTGTAGGGTATTAGAAAGCCTCTGCTTTAAGGTCAGCATTAGATCATGCACATTTTTAACATGTCCTTTAGAAACGTGCCTCTGTTAGTTTAGATCTGCATGGTTACTTCTGGCATTTAGAAGTGTACAGGACGTAATTCTGACCCTCGCCTCCTTTCTTTCAGATCTCTGTAACTGTACAATAACTTTTCACTGTTCTTTTTATTATGAACACTGCATAGATTTAACATGGAAGTCATAGCCTGTTTGCACAACCAGCTCTGGTGTGGGAACTGCTATACATGTCAAGTGTTTGCCAGTGAACCATGAACAGGGGCAACAACAGACCTTGCAGAAAGAACTTTGTGCACATTTGAGTTTTAGTGGATAGGGTGTAGAATGTACAGAATGCACTCTGCTTCTGAAGACTGTTAATGCCAGTGGAATGGACTAGGGGGATCCAATCCACACGCCAGAACATTGTAGGAAAAATTACAGTGCATATTTATATTGCAAACTTATATTGTTTTCTACCACTGACTGTCTCCTGTGTTAATATTTTGGTGAGGATGCTGTGATTTCTATTAGAAACACACAGCTCCACTGAATTGTAATGTATCTTATTTACTGGAATTGTTTTAGCGGATTTTACCTGTTTTACTGCATTTATGTATTTATTGGCCTAGGTGCCCGTGTTAGCTGCCCTGAGCCCGTTTGCGGGGAGGGCGAGATATAAATTTGAAGAATAAATAAATAAATAAATTGTGACCACATGAAGCTGTCTTATGAGCCCTGTTCATACATTACAATAAATGTATGTACACTCTGTACAGATGATTTTAAAAACATATGTGCACTGAGTAGTGCTTATGTTACATTCAACATATGTACAACTGAATGTGAGATTTAAATGCCACAGCTCTCTGCACACAACGCTTTTGCACAATGACTGAACAGGCATGAGTGGGCGCAAGTTCCCTACCCATTTTTGCATGACTGCCGGGCGATCAGCATGGTGCAAATACGCAGAGGAAAGTCTGTGTGTACACCACCTCCCCATGCCTGGCAAGGTTCAGAAAGTGGCATTACTGACCACAAGGAGGGAGCATAGGTGTAGACACTTCCTCTGTGCATTTGCAACATGCAGATGACCCAGCACTCACATGGAAGTGTTGCCAGCACGCTCATGCTTCTCCCTCCCAGTGTGTTTAGTCAATACATGGAGGGGTCATGTGTAGAGGCCTACCGTTTACCCAGGCACTGGTCCCTATCTGTAAAGGGAATGAGAGATGGTTGTTTCTTACTGATGAAGATATGTACATTTGTTCATTGTAACATGTGAACAGAGCTATTGAGGCAGACCATTGGTCGCTCTAGCTCCCTAATGTCAAAAGCAGGGGTCCCCAAGGAGCCTGTGGACACCTTTGGAATTGTAACACAGGGTGGTGGGCACAACCACAGACTGGCCACCATGGGAGGCAGAGTCTGTCTGTCTGTCTGTCTCTCTCACACATACATGTGTAGAGGAAGTCCAAGTGCAGGGGACAAGGTAAAGGTAAAGATTTCTCTTGCTTGAAAGCCAGTTGAATCTGACTCTAGGGGGCAGTGATCATCTCCGTTTCCAAGCCGAAGAGCCAGAGCTGTTCAAAGACTTCTCCGTGGTCATGTGGCCGGCATGACTAAACGCCGAGGTGCACGGAACGCTGTTATCTTCCCACCAAAGCGGTACCTATTTATCTACTTGCAGTTTCTTGCTTTCAAACTGCTAGGTTGGCAGGAGCTGGGACGAGAGATGGGAGCTCACTCCATCACGCGGCACTTGGGTCTCGAACTGTTGAATTACCGATCTTCCGGTCTGCAGTTCAGCGTCTTACCCATTGAGGAATAACTAAAAAAAGTCACTGGGAAAGAGGTGTGTGTGAGAGAACACAACCAACACTGTGGTGTCAGTTGCTGCTGAAATAACGTTATTTTAATTTTCACAGCCAGTCAGATCTCCAGTGGCCAATCAGAAGCCCTCTGGGAAAGAGCCCCATCTACATTCTTAAAACCCTTGTATTCCAGGACAAGCCTGGGGCAAAACTGGGGTGACGTCAGTGTAATGTGGAAACAAAAAAATACCCCGAGATAATTACAGGGATGAACTTGAGTGTAGTGTAGAATGTAAAAATACCCCAAGATAATTACAGGGGTGAACTCGCGTGTAGTATAGACTGTAAGTTTTGGGACAGGGTTGAACCAGGATTTAAGGTCTAGTGCAGAAAGGACCCCACTGTTGTTGAATTTCCAAGAAAGGATGTGGAGGATTCTATCTTTATACCTGGTAGTGCTGTTAGAACATGCAGTCTGAAGCCTCCTGTACTGGAATCTGTATTTACCACAAAGGAGGATGACTTTGAATGAAGGAGAATTCCCCCTGCCCCCCCAAAAAACAGAGCTATAAACAAAGTTTGTTTTTATTACAGCAGAAGTCTGTACATGAACTTAAAGACAACCCCCTTATGTTCTTGTTGGCACACCTGGGGAAAAAAGGCTTCCCTTCAGGTAAAGACAGCATTATTATGAATGGCAGGAGGATTTGTACTTAGCGTCAGACATTAAGGTTGTTCCTTCCCTAGAGTTCTGTCGTGTATATAAAAAGCACCCATGGAAAAGATCTTCCTATGGTGTAAAGGCCCATTAGAAGGACTTCCTGGCTTACACAACTTTATATAGCCACGGTAATCCCATTAGGCTTATCCTAAAACGCCCTTTGCCAAGAAGCGACATGAACTTTGCAAAGGACGCCAGAAGCTTAATTAAGCTTAATTTGAGCCTGCTGTAAGCACTTACATTTTTGCAGCAATATCATGAAAACATAAACCACAAACTCGTGTTCTACACCTTCATATATATGTTGATTAATCGATGACCATTCCGGGCAGCGGAGGCAAGACACCCATTCTTCCTTCTTCCCCAGCTAGCCATAGCACTGTGTTTCGATTTATAAAATGTCAATGTACTTGGAATTAAGCCGATTGAGTCTCAGTGACATGGGAATAACTTTACTAATCAATCCCATTGAGGGTTCTAGGGAAAAACGTTAATCGTATTTGTGGATAGACACAGTGAAATCTATATATGATATCCAGTTCCCTGTGCTTTATCTTTGCCACACTGAGAACCAGTTTGGAGGGATATTCAGATAAAACAGGGTGGCTCCAACCAGTTTCCCCACTCAGTTTTGTCCAGCTCCCCCCATTACCGCAGCTCGTCTCACATGGCATTTGTCTGTGCTCCTCCTGTGGTCCCCCTAACCCCCCCCCCACAGAAATTAATTCTAAATTTATATTACTACATTAACATCACAAAATACATTACTTAGCATATAAAATTGTACTGTTTAACATGTTTATGAAATGTATACATAAATGCCTTAGCTTTTTATAAGCAAAGTTATGAATATACCCAATACGAGAGAGACAAAAAAGCCTTTCTCTTTCCAGTGTTTTCCTGGACCTTCACAACTCTGGTGAGAACATAGAAAGTGGTAACTCCATGGAGGATCTTGACTGATGGGTAAGTCCTTAGGTGGTAAGACCTAAAGTCAGGGACATGGGAGAATCAGGAAGGTTAGAAATGATGGGCCACTCCTAGGTTTGCCAACTTCCAAGCAGGGGCTGCAGAGTTCCTGGAATTATATCTGATCTCCAGATGACAGAGATCAGTTCCCCTGAAGAAAATGGATGCTTTGGAGGGTGGACTCTATGGTATGATGCCTTGCTGAAGCCCCTCCCACAACCATCCCTATGCTCCACCCTCAAATCTCCAGGGATTTCCCAACCCAGAGCTGGCAGCCCTAGCCATTCCCACCCCTTATATGTTCCGACCTGGGCATGTGTATTTACAGTCCCAGGACAACAAATTTAGCAGTAAACTTTCATTGAGCATCTCCACTGATTCACTTGCAGTCTCTTGAATAGATTACTGATTAATTATCCTTCTGCTTTGCTGAAGGCTACAGCCAGATCCATATGTCCAGGATTTTTAATTTTAAGTGTGTCTTATTTCGAAAAGCACAATCACATTTCTCCTGACGTTTTAACAACAAAGAACATATGCCATTTAAATTCCCAGGAGATAGTCTGGAAATGAACTATGTATATTGCTATGCACTATTTAAATTTCCTGAGGATGAAACACGGCAATTGCCAGACATTCCAATCAGAGTTCTATTGACCATCTGAACAGTTCTCTCTTAGTAACAGGGCATCTATTATTACCCGGGCAACAGTTCACAGGGGGCGGTATTGTTGTGGCGGCAAAAGACAGAAAAGAGTGTTTCAGTGTGTATTTTTATGCCTGCTCAGAAACAGCAATGGAAAAAAGTGTCGGACTAGGATCTGGGAGACCCTGGTTCGAATCCTTACTCTGCCACAGAAATGTTATGGGTGATCTTGGGCCAGTCACACACTTTCAGCCATACCTGCCTTGTTGGGGAGATCAAATGGAAGAGAGGAGAACAATGTAAACCAGTTTGGGTCTCTGTTGGGGAGAAAGGTGGGGTATAAATGAGATAAGTGAATAAATGGACATAAGAAACAAAAGGATGAGGAAGGACAAGGAAATACCAGTTAGTAAGCCAAAGACTTCCACTTCTGTGAAAAGGATGGCTCAGGTGAAGATGAAGGCATAGACTTGGGACAGAATTTGGATATTTAAATGCAGCCGAATGAGGATGGAATGAACTGTCATAATGGATTGTGCTACTTCAGAGTTCATGTCAGAATGCTTCTTGTATAGGGTTTGTCAGCCTACCACGGCAACCAGTGAGAAGTTAAGGGTGGGTGGGGACATGCAATAGGCATCATTCCAGTACCATGACCTCATTTCCGGTGTGATTCCTGGAAATGACATCATCACATTGCAGAGATAATGTAGTACTCCCCCAAACTCAATGGTTTTACCTATCATGTCACCCTAACTTGATGATATCATTTCTGGGATGGCACCGGATATGACATGGCAGTATCAGAACAATACCTATTCTGACAAGTGGACTAGAAAATTGAACAATCGTGACTCAGAGACATTCTTAGACGAATGGAAAGATTTGAAAGACTATTTAGAACAATATTGGGACATGAAAAATAACATTTTTACACTGTCTACCTTCTGAAGGGGAATATAGGGAATGTTTGCAAGCAGTTTGGAAACAATGATATTTGTATGTGATGTAAGGTTATTAATATGAATATATTTCACTTTATAAGCAGAAATGTTACCTGTAAGAGATAATACTTATAAATTTTGTTAATTACAATGGAATAATGGTGCAGGGGGGGTGGGAAACCACAAGTTTGCTATGTAATCAAGATACACAGTTATACGTGAATTATTGTTGAGATAATATTGATAACAATGTGTAAGATTTTGAAAGAGAGTAAAAATAAAAAATTTGTTTTACAAAAAAGAACAATACCTATTCCCTCCCCCATTTCTGCTCAGTCAGTGGGCAAATAGGGCTGCCAGTGGAGGGGTCTCCTGCCATAATGGGTGACCTGGCATATGCAAAAAATGCCCTACAGGCAGAAAATTGTACAACTGAGAACAGATTCTAATCTACACAATCCCTTTATGTGTGTGCGGGATATATATATATTTTGGCAAGAGCTTTTAAAAAAATCAAATACTTCTTTTTATTCTCAATAAAATAGTTCATAAAACAGAACAGCTTGTTAGACTTTCCCAACCTGTTCCTTCACTACAAAGAATGAGGAAACCATAATACATACACAAACACACATCAAAAACTTCAGGAGATTCATACAATAAAAGATGAATACAGTTATATTTTAAAAAACCCAGCATATTAAAATATCATATATATCTTTTCTAACAATTAAAATCACACTCCACAAAATCCAGTCTGTCAAGGTGAATTCTAGATTTGGTCATGAAGTTTTAAGTGCCCATGAAATACATTTTACGACTCTTTTCAGTAGTCCTGTCAGTCCCCGAAAGAAGAGTTTAAAGCTGGTAATCAGCAGAGGAAACAGGGAAAGTAGCCATTAGGGTGAACTAACATGTTGGTTATTTGCTCAATATAAAGCTTACAAGAAAAAGGAAAACATACTATGGACTGTAAAACCCAAGGTCCACAGGGACCATAACTTCTTTCCTCAGGGAACCCTCCTAAAGGGAGCCCGTTACAACTTTTTCCGTGAAGCTATTAATGCCAATGAAGCCTCACGACTTTGTGAGGTAGGTGGGGCTGAGAGAGCTCTGACAGAAAGTGTTTGACAGAACTATGGCTTGCCCAAGGTCATTCAGCAGCTGCAAGTGGAGGAGTGGAGAATCAAACCTGGTTCTCCCAGATTAGAATCCGCACACTTAACCACTACACCAAACTGGGCCAACAATAAAAGTTGCCACCTGCACCTTGGGAAATTCATGCAGATTTGGTGGCAGTTTCTGGGTAGGGAGTTTAGTGAGGAAGTGTTGCCATAGGATTTGCCCTCTGGAGCAGCCATTTTTTTCCAGAGGGGCTGAGCTCTGTTGTTTGGAGATCAGCTGTAATTCCTGAAGAACTCCAGGCCTATCTGGAGGCTGGCAAACCTACTGACAAACCAACTATTGAGTTCAGGACTATCCCAAATTTACAGCTTAGGAAATAACCATGAGAAGAATTTATATAGTACTTCAGAACATTCCAAGGCACTCTGCCTTCATTATCCTAGGGCTCCTGGCCATGGCCCTGTAAAGCAGATTCCCGCATTGCAAAAGGGAGGATCTGAACCAGAACTCTGCAATGAACAGTCAGCACCAGTTTGCCCCCCTCCACCCACTCTCAGCACATATGGAGGAATTACACATTCACATTTTTGGTCTAGAGTACCATCATGAGAGCACGAGCCTTGCTTTGCTGGATCAGGCCCAAAGCCCATCCAGGCCTGCATTCTGTCTCCAACAGATGTTTCTGTCAGCTCAGATGCAAAGCATGGAAGAGACAACCATCCCAAAAGGCCAACCTGGTCGACTGCTTTTGGTTCACAGTTCTGACACTCTCTTTGCAGCGTTGCTTATGCTTGACTGCCTTGCTAGCCCTGTGCATCTCTACGGGCCAAATGTCAGCTCGGCACACGGCGGTAGCCGTGTTTTTTCAGTTCAGCATTACATAGAAGTCTTTGTGCTTCGTCATGCTGTGCGGCATGCCCGGCACTTTGTCCCTTCTTATTTATACGTTAATCTTCTTAGAAATGGTTCTAAACATGCCTGCTGCCTGCTCAGCATGAATGGAGATTATGCACACACAGATAGGGAAAAGTGCCATCGAGCGGGTCTGCTTGTCTAATTTTTACCTTTGGACCAGCCCTGTTGGTGAAAGAGCATTTGTGCAACGCGTACTTGACAAGCCTCCCCTTGGAATCCACTATGAGATAGCATGAAACTGAAGTTTCCATATCATGATCAGGAATAACTGCTTGCATTGTTATAAGCCTAGTGTTTGCAGGGCAGAATTGCAAGTGAGAGTTTGATCCCCCCCCCTCCAGCAAATGAGACTCTTGCATTGGTGGAAGGGTCCTTGTGATGGAGGAAACACCACTGTTTAATGGAATGCATTGGTAGGATCCAATCTTAAATCGCCCTTGCAGAGAAACCGTGTGTGTGTGTGTGTGTGTGTGTGTGTGTGTGTGTATTAAGTGCTGTCAAGTCACTTCTGATTTATGGCAACCCTATAGATTAATGACCTCCTAAGTGTCCTATTGTTAACAGCCTTGCTCAGGTCTTGCAAGCTGAGGGCCCTTGTGGCTTCCTTGGTTGTGTCTATCCATCTCGTATTGGGTCATCCTCTTCTCCTGCTGCCTTCAACTTTTCCTAGCACTACTGTCTTTTTCAGTGACTCTTGTTTTCTCATAAGAGAAGCTTTGGGTCAGTAAAAAGGGTTTAGTGCCCTGTGCTTCTAGTTAAAGAAACAGAGGTGTAAGTATTTATTAATTAAAACATTTATATTCCTTGTTTCCTCATGGTTGAAGGTGGCTTATAATTATTAGTGAAAACGTTTCCAGTCAAAAGCCAAAGATAAAATAGCAAGCACCAAAATCCCTTCCCCCTTAAAAGACGCCTGTTCTTCAACCCCCCTCAAAAGCCCTGGCAAACAGGTAGGCCTAGCAGTGCCTCCTGAAGATCTCCAAGGAGAGGTCCTTCTCACCTCTTCAGGAAGCCCATTCCACAGCTGGGATGGACTTCTCCCCCAAAGTCTGGTCTGATGCCATGTTCCAAGTGGAGTTAGTGCAAGACTAAAATGAACGCTGGCTCGGTTCTGTAGAAAGCAGCTCCTTTTATGTTCCCTTACCTCAGGGCTAGCTAGCCCCATGAACTTTAGAATCTGGTATGCGAGAAGGGGGAAAGATCAGTTTACACTGTGCAAAATTTTGTCTACTAACTTTTGGTGGACCCACTATCTGCATTAAAAACATCCTCACAAGTACATAACTCTTTCATCCACAGGTTCTTGCATAAGAGAAACCATGTAACCAGGGGTCATTTTGTAGAAAAAGAGGTGCATTAGCATAACTCATCAGCATAACTTATTTGCATATGCCACACCCTCTGACATCACCAGAAGTATGTCATAAGGCAGGAAAGAAGAGAGAGAGAAAGAAAAAGAGAGAGAGGATAGCTTCAGTGGTGGCTGAAGCCTTCAGAAGGCTGGTTGGAGGAACAAGGACCTTTCCAGGGGACAGGGTCATTTTGCTGCAGCCATGACACAAGCAGGTATCCCCCCGCCCGGGGGGGGGGCTGGCACCAACTCCTGGAGCTGAGCTCCCCTGAGCTCCTGCTCGAAATGACCCCTGCATGTCACACAGTGGCCAAAACCCAAGTGCCATCAGGAAGTCCACCAGCAGGGCCAGAACTCCAGAAGTCCTCCCACTGTTGCCCCCCCCCCCCCAAGAACCAAGAATACAGAACATAACTGCCCCAGACATAGTACTCCATCTATACCTTGTGGCTAACAGCCACTGATGGACCTTTGCTCCATCTGTTTATCCAATCCTCTCTTGAAGCTATCTATGCTTGTAGTCACTCACCACCACGTCTTGTGGCAGTGAATTCCACGTGTTAATTACTTTTTGGGTGAAGAAGTACTTCCTTTTATCTGTTCTAAATCTACTGCTCATTAATTTCATGGAGTGCCCCCGAGTTCTTGTATTGTGAGAAAGGGAGAAAAGTACTTCTTTCTCTACCTTCTCTATCCCATGCACAATTCTGTAAACCTCTATTATGTCATTCCTCAGTCATCATTTCTCCAAGCTAAAGAGCCCCAAGTGCTTTACCTTTTCTTCCTAGGGAAACTGTTCCTTTCCCTTAATCATTTTTGTTGCCCTTTTCTGCACTTTTTCCAATGCTATATCTTTTTTGTGGTGTGATGACCAGAACTGTACACAGTATTCCAAATGAGGCCATACCATCGATTTATACAGGGACATTATGATACTGGCTGATTGTTTTCAATTCCCTTCCTAATAATCCCCAGCACAGCGTTGGCCTTTTTTTATTGCCACTGCACACAGGGTCGACAACTCCAAGATCTCTTTCCCAGTCAGTCTCCGCCACTTCAGACCCCATCTAGTGTATTTATAGTTAGGATTTCTGGCTACAATGTGTATTACTTTGCGCTTGCCCACACTGAAGCTCATTTGCCACACTGATGCCCACTCGCCAGTCATGACAGATCCCTCTGGAGCACCTCACAATCAATGCTCCCTCTAAGCTCTGGAGTTTGTGAGCAAAAATTCTACTTTGTGAGCTACTGGCATTAAAGTTGTGAGCAAGCAATTTGGCTGTTGCATCAATTAGTTTGCTCTGGAGCCATCCTTCCTGAGCTAAGACAAAAATGTGTGACCTGGAGGCTAAAAAAATTGTGAGCTAGCTCACACTAACTTAGCTTAGAGAAAACCAGGCCCGTAGCCACAGTGAGGCATTTAGGGGCAGTGCCCCCTCACTCATGGCCCACGCCCCACAACTCCCACTGTGAGAGTTGTGCCAGCAAGTAAGGAAAGACCCTTCTCTTCTTCACCTGCCTGCCAACAGGATCTCTCCCCCCGCCCCTGATTTCCCAATGCCCCACCACCTAAAATTTTCTGGCTATGCCCTTGGAGGGAACACTGCTCAGAATCCTCCCTGGTTCTCATCACCCTGAACAGCTTACTGTCATCCTCCAACTTAGTCACTTCACTGCTTGCTCCCAACTCCGAATCATTAATGAACAAGTTAAAAAGTACTGGGCCCTGTGGTACCCCTCTGTTCTTGAAGTGGGCTTTAGCTATGGCTACATGGCAGAGTCACAGAACACACACACTGCCCCAAAACTGACTTGTTTCATACTCCTTTAATGTGGGAAACTGTAGATCTGTGGGAGACTCTTACACTTGGTTGAGTCCAGATTTGGTTGTCAACAGGGTCAGGGCTTGAATAGAACTAGGGATGCTGGATTCCCCCCCCCCCCCGCCCATAACTTTTGTCTTAATTATAACCAATGCGGTTGGAACCATCAGAATGTTTCTGCAGATGGATGGATTTCTGCTTTCAGAGCATGGCTTTCTCACTTTCTGCATCCTCCTGCAGCCTAAAATGCCCTGTATGCTACTTCTGCTCCCTATTCCTGTCCCATTTAATATCAACAGAAATGTCATTACTTGCGTTTCGTAAACTTAGACCCTCAGTCAAACATAAAGCATAATCTAAAATGAGTAAGGAAGGATCAGAACTGTCCATACGTATTTTAGAACAGGGGTCCCCAGTGTGGTGCCCACAAGGGCTGTGGTGCCCACAGACACCTTTCCTCATGCCCACCAAATGGTGTTAGAATAGTAGGTGCAGCCAAGTGGGACTTTCACCCAGGAAGTCTTCTGATTGGCCCCTGGAGATTTTACTGGCTATGTAGATATTTTTAAATCAGTGCTTTGGCGGCAGCTTCCATTATCACAAAGAACTGCTCTCTGTGACTGAAGGTAAGCTGTGGCAGCCATTTTGTGACCGGCTCTGCCTCCTGCAATAGCTCTTTTGTGGTAGCCATTTTGTGGCTGCTCCCACCACACTGTCAGAATTCCGAGAGTGCCTGAAGGCTCAAAAAGGTTGGGGATCCCTCCTCTAGAAGGACAGATGCTTGTTTCAGTCTGTTTCCAAAACAGTGTCTTGTTGAAGACTTAACGCATCTATTGTGCCAATTTGAACACAGTTACACTCTTACAAACCTATTGAATTCAATGGGCTTAAGGGGATGCAACTTTGCTTTCGGTTGCACTGTAGTCATGACACAAGTCTGTGTAGAAATGACCCTGCGTATTGCAGTCAATTCAGTGTTCTCCAGGGTATCATGGACTCTTTGCCATGTGTAGAGTGCTCTTTCAGTGCCTCCCAGGTACTCTGCAGCCTTGGAAGTGCCCTCAGTTGTGTTCCTACTCTGGGGCAGTTGGGCTTGCACACAGAGCACTGGATGGAGAAAGCCGAGGCAGGCCTGTGAAAAGCACCAGCAGCTCCAAGTGCAATATTCCTCTGACACTCCCAGTACTGTTGCCACGAAGGGAATGATCAGCTCGATGACATTATCCATCCATCAACAGTCAGAACAACTCTGCAGTGTGATATTGTTTGGCAACCAGAGAGCTGTTGCTGAACACTGAAAACCGCTATGTATCTGACCATGGGTTGGATCCAGCCAGCTTTGTAGCTGATGAAAAGGGAAGGAGGGGACCTTTGAAAGGACCTTTGCCCTCCATGCTATGCTGGGCATCATGGGACCCGCATGAAGAAAAGCTTGATGCAGTGGGGGCTGGAGTAAGGAGACCAAGGTCCTTTCAGCACTAGACCTTAAATCTTGGTTCAACCCTGTCCCCGAACGTACGTTCTACATTAAACATGAGTTCACCCCTGTAAATATCTTGGGGTATTTTTACATTCTCCACTACACTTGAGTTCACCCCTGTAATTATCTTGGGGTATTTTTTGTTTCCACATTACACTGAGGTCACCCTGGTTTCACCCCACACTTGTCCCGGGATAAATGGATGCTGTTATAACCAGGGATAAATGCAAGGTATTGTGTCGTGAGTTGAACTTTGAGAAAACCAAGGATAAGATCCAAGTGCGGAAAGGACCAAAATGACTGAGGGGAACCTGTGAATCCAGAGGCTCGAATCCTCTGAATCCCAGAGCCAGGAGGCAACAATGAGGGGAAGGCCTCGGCCTCTATGCTCTGTTGTTGGCCGTCCAGAAATGCTGGTTGCGTGAGACAGGCTGCTGGACTAGATGGACCACTGGTCTGATCCAGCAGGGCTCATCTTATGTTCCCCAGGACCTGCGCGTCTGGAGGCATTTTGAGCTGTATTGGGGGGGGGGGAGGTGAGAAGATCATGCATCGTAGGTGGAAAGCCTTCCCTCCATGGAAACGTTCTTGTGGATCCAAGTCCTTCTCTGATTTCATGTGAGTCAAATGTGATTCTTTCTCATACATGGAACAAGGGGAAAAGGCTTGGTGGCTGTACTGAAAAAAAAATCTACGTGTGGCTATGGTTTAATCGACAATAGCCTTCACTTGGCTTCTAGCTACTGAAATTACATCCTAGAAGAACCCTGTGAAGCCAACATCCTCTTGCTAATAGAAGGTATCACCTTACTTGTGTTCCTTGTACTCTGGGACACAAAAGACAGGCAAAGTATCGCCAAACATCTGTTGTACGTGACCGGTAGGCACTTGATATCTTGGTGTTTCTTCTGATGTCAGGCAATAGGTTATACAAATCTTCCCATGAGCCACTTGGCTCCCCCCTCCCCTTTAGCAACCAGCATAATTAGAAAGTTGCAGGCTGGTGTAGTGGAGAGAGGCCCACAAAATATCCTGTGTCCCTGCCTTGGTCTGCTCATAACCCAGATTAGCATTAGCAGAACACAACTGGGTCGTCTGCTTTCACGCTAGCATCTGGGCTATTTGCTTTGCTTCCATCACCGAAGCTGTCAAAAGCAGTGGGTGGATGAAAATGACTGCTCTGATTAATGTTGACACTAGCAGCGTCATAAAAGTCCTAGCTAGAGCAATTTTGCTCATTGCCACAAAACACGCCCCATCCCTGGCAAAGAAGCTTCCAAAGGAATAACCGAAAGCTCAGTCTGTTTATCAGAGAAGTAGTAAAAAAATATTCAGTTCCTAGTTTGTCCATGGTAAATAAGCTACCTCCAACAGCCAATTCACACCACCCATTTAGTGTGTAGTGAATGTGAGGGCATGGCAGCTCTTCATAAATTCCCATCTACTGTCTGATCCACTTTCAGCTGGTTTGCATGGCCACTGAGCTAGGAGAAGGATGGCTTCAACAAGGGACGAATGCTGCATCTGCTCCATTCGAGCTGTGCACAAAGCTGGTTGTGCAAACCGGCCCATAGTTTGTGCGGGGGAACTGAATGCAAGTAAGGTGACTGGAACTGACAAGGCAAATGATGTTCAGCTTGTCTTCTGAGGGTACAGTTGTCACTGTTCGTGTTCACTCTTCACTTATGGGTCACAGCCTTGGGATTACCCCAGATATGTCACTGTGTCTGGAACAACTGATTGCTACAGCTTCCCTTTTGCAGCAAGAGGGTTGTGAGTCTTGCTCTTGAATGCAGACCGACTGACCCTGTCAGTCATAACGCTGTAACCTGGAGACCAGAGTCCTTTAACATGCTTTACATAGAAAGCAGCCTTAGGTGATGGTAGGGCTGCCAACCTCCAGGTGGTGGCTGGAGATCTCCTGGGATAACTACTGGTCTCCAGGCAACAAAGATCAGTTCACCTGGAGAAAATGGCTGCTTTGGAAGGTGGACTCGATGGCACTGTACTCCATTGAAGTCCCTCCCCTCCCCAAACCCTGCCCTCCTCAGGGTCCACCCCCAAAAATCTCCAGGTATTTCCCAACCCACACCTGGCAAATCTAGGCGATGGCTCAGATGCTGCAGCTCGTACTGAATATGGCACCTTATCTCTGGACAGGAGTTAACTACATTTTACCTCTGCTCCAGTACAAGAGTTGTCCCCCCTCCCATAACTTCTCAGGCTCAATTTAAAAGGCTGGATGTTACCCTATATAGCAACAAAGCCCTACAAGGGCTTAAGGAACAGTACACAACTAAGCAACGTCCTTTTTCCTTTTACAAAAGCTTCAGCCTCTGGTAGTACCAATGGAGATGTCAGTTTTCACGTCCTCCACGTGCCAAATCCGTACGTAAGGGACACACAGAGAACTGTTTCCACTGCCTTGTTTGATATTTGTGGAGCCTCATTTCCTAGGAAACCTTTCAAACACTAGCAATGCCTGGAAGTAATACAAGAAGTCTTAGGGCTCACGCTGTAGTCACAGCCGCACACAGGCTGCTTGCTTGCTTATTTATTAATTGATGTAGCCCCATCAATGTGAATAGGAGGTGTGGAGTGGTATAGTATAGCCCGATCTCATCAGATCTTGGAAGCGAAGCAAGGTCGGTACTTGGAAGGGAGACCACCAAGGAAGACTCTGCAGAGGAAGGCAATGGCAGACCACCTCTGCTTAATCACTTGCCTTGAAAGCCCCTTGCTGGAGCCGCCATAAATCAGCTGTGACTTGAGAGCTCTTTACAAACACATATCAATGCAAACTGGCACTTCACAGGTTATACAAAGACAGGTTCCATGCCCTGAGGATTTCAGGATTTGACATAAGAGAGACAACAAAAGAGAAGTGAGGGAGGCAGAGGCAGGACATGGGCTGATTCCAATTATCCAAGTTTAGGCTTCGTTTCAGTATGACGGTGTCTAAGCGGGGTCACAAAAGCTTTGTGGGAAAAGCTGGATTTGAGGATGTATATGAAGGAAGAGGGAGAGGTGGAGTTACATGAAAGTCCTTTTTGCTCCTTCCCGTATGCCACATAAAATGTCAACTGCCCTGCACTGGGTTTCAGTTAGAAGTGTCCACAGGTCTGACCTCTGGATGCTGACAATATTTTGAAACTGAAGTTGGACGTTTAAAAAAATACCACAGTGGCCTGATCCTGCAGTGTGGTGGGACCAAGGTATCCACTCCTTTCAAGTGCCAAAACAGCCATGGAAGAGCTGTTCCGGCACTTGAAAAAGCACGGGGGAAGCTGAGGGCCAGGTTCTTGTGGCATTTTTAAATGGCCGACTTCAGCTTTAAAATGGCATGAGTATCCCATGGATACTCTCTCCCCTTTGGCCTTTAACTTCAGGAGACTGGGAGAAGGTGCCAGGTTCTGAGCACAAGTTTACTACACTCTTTGAAGTACCATAAGATGACTGTAAGAGGAGCCCTGCTAGATCAAACCAGTGGTCCATCTAGTCTAGCATCCTGTTTTACACACTGGCCAACAAACGAGCACAGAATGTAACTCGCCCAGGCTGTCCCTTAGTGCTGGTATTTCAAGGTTAACTGCGTCTTGATATGGAGGTTCACTTTTTTCACTGCTGCTAGTAGCCAATGGTGGCCCTGTCTTCCCCAAACCTATCTAATCCCCTTTTAATAAGAGCATAGGAAGAGCTGGGGTGATGGAGCTGTAGTAATTCTCTCCCAACACGAACCAGCCAGTTATAAGAGAATAAAGTTTTTTGACAGAAGAATCATATGTAGCTGTGCTCAGTGCTACTAATTGTGCTGTTACTATGAGACGATTGGGGTTTTACAAACAGAAACGGCACCATCAACAAACAAAGCCAAAGGCTGGGTTTGATTATAGCCTAGGAAGTTGAATATAGACTTCTTGTACAGGCTGGTGGAGGGCATCTCCATGTTAAATACTACATTTCTAGGATCTTTGCAATGCCAGCTCCAGATGTGCATGAAGAGGAGTAGCAATTGTATACAGTTATTCAGATTGCAGAATCAGTCATATAAATACAAAGGTATAGCATCCATAGTGCATGGTAACACACAACGTACTACTATGTTTACAGAAGGAGAGGATGGGTGTCCATGCCCACTGACTTGGCTAGAAGCCCCTATGAGGTCCAGGCTAGAGTTTGGAAGGAGACTATAGGAATGAGAATAGAGACAGAGATATCAGAGATATCAGAAGCCACCACCACCCTGTTCCAGTTTGATTTAGGAAATCCATGTACACATGCCTGCTTTGCTTACTGTTCAGGGCTTGTCCTGTTCTAGAAGAAAAAGGAACAAAAGAGTCAAAGATGGTGAATGGGTGTCATTTGCCAGTAGCCACATCTTTCTGTGCCAGATCATTTAGGTAGGTCAATATCTCAGGAAGCTTTCACACATCCTACAAACTGAACCGATCCACAACAATCTAGCAGGGTTATTTACCGCATTTGTTAACCACTTTTCTACCAACGGTACCTAAATCAGCATGGAACAAAGCAGTCAAGTACAAGAGAAGAATCATGTGGCATTGGAAATCTGTACAAAGATGTTATATGTATGATTTCAAGCAAGCATGTCATTTGTCCATTGTCCCTTACTGGCCTTACAACAGATCCCTGAGCCCATGCTTCTTTTGGACAACAGTGGCAACTCGGCCACATTATTCTTCTCACTCATATGGAGATGAAAAATCATCCTAAGGGTCCATCAAGGGAATTAAAAAACCCGGGTGTCTCAGTAAACAGGGAGTATAACATCAACTGCAGCCACCAGAGGCAAAATTGTGATGTCCTGTACATATCAGAATTTCATCCTTGGATTTTAATCCTCAACCCAGTCTTCTCGGTTGTGGCACTGAAACTCAGGAACTTTATTCCTATTACCTCGGTGATCCCTCCCCAAGCCCAACCTTCACCAGGTTCCACCCCCCAAATCGCCCAGAATTTCCCAACCTAGAGCTGTCAACCCTACTCACTATTCTAACCGCTACTCTGTCACTCTGTGAAGTGGATTAGCTGGTGAGGGGAAATTGTAATTTCGGGATTGCAAGATGAGATAAATGGCAAAGTGCACTCAGCTGTAACCACAATGGAGTCAGAGGGGCCCCGATGATTCGTATTTATTTTTCTAGACTGAAGCAAGGTTTTTCAGATGGTGTGCTTGGATTAAACACCATATTTTCAGCAGAGTCTACCAACTGTAAACCATTAGAAATTATGAGTCAGTTATGAGTGGAAGATGTTTTCTGAATAAAACACCATGTCAAGAATACCGTCTTTAGGTGAAATGCACAGGGAAAGGTCTTTCTCTTCACGGAACTGGTGGAAAACAGATGCTTTGGGGGTCGGAAATGGAAAGAAAAGTGATGGCAAGAACAGCATGGAGCCGCTGGACAGGAGTCCAGCACTGAATCAGTCTGCACTAAAGCCCTAGGAACAAAATGTTTCTGAGAACTATGGCAGCCTTACTCTTGATTCACTGTGTGGTCACTCTTGGAAAGGTCACATTTGTAATATGACAATTAATTAATGAGCCGTCTGTTTGAAGGAACAAGTGCCAAAACAAGACTAATTCAGCAGGTGCCCTGTAAGATGCCGCAGTCATCCAGGAGAAGGGAATGAAGGAACACAAGGCCTACCAGAGCCCTTTATAGCAGTTCCTCTAGCCAGCTTATCAAGGAGGAAGAGGAAAAGGCCATCAAGCCACAGATGGCTTGAGGCGACCCTGTAGGATTTTCAAGGTGGGAGACAGTCAGAGGTGGTTTGCCATTGCCTGCCTCTGTGTAGCTGTGGCCTTCTTTGACAGTCTCCCATCCACATACTAACCAGGGCCGACCCTGCTTAGCTTCCAAGATCTGAAGAGACGGGGCTAGCCTGGGCCATCCAAGTCAAGAGTCTAGAGGCATGAGTAAAACCTGGACTAGAGCTACGCCAGATTCTAGTATCCTGGAACTAATGCAAAACATGAAATGGATTCCTAGAACATAACACTACTGCTTGAAAGTTAAGTGGAGCTCTTAAGCAAGTCCGAATCTTGACTGGGGTGGTGCTTTGTCCTTCTATAACAAGAACTTTTTAAAGCGTTTATTACATTTTGGTAACTCCCATTTCTCCATTCAGTAGCCATCCTTTCCTAGTTGTTTTATATAAAGGTATCACACAGTATAGCACTTCTCTTAGTAGAAAACTGAATGAGATCGATATTGTGACAGACTTCGAGCTCTTGATGTTAGGTGCACTGGCCCAAAGCCTTGGGGATAAACTGTACACGTTGTTCTCCTCTGTTAAGTCTTTGCCTTGAGTCATTTCTTTTTGCTAAAGAACACCTCCTTACAAGGAAAACAGAAACTTTGGAAAGAGGGTTCCCCCCCCCCCCAAAATGAGAAAAACAGCATGGGAGAGGAAAGAAAACTAGGAACTCTCCCCTTCTGTGGGTTCATGGCTGCATTCTGTGATATAAAAGGGTCCAGAACAAACTATATACAGATAAGCACCTCACAAGTGTTAAACAAGACTAAGATGGTTTGGCTTATTTTAATTGGTGAATTGCAGTTGTGGGGTCTCATCTGATTTGCACAGAGGCAAAGTTCGGTAGTTAACCCTTCCTAGGGTTGCCAGATTCCCACTGGGGGTGAGGGAACCCCTGCTTGGCTGACAGGGGAAAATCCCACCCACAACTGGCCCAAAACTGATGTCATCACATTGGTGATGTTCCACAGCAATGCTCTAGTTTTTGGGCAAAACTATGGTAAAATCAGCTACAAACCACAGAGTTTTACTCAGAAACTAGAGCGTCATCCCCCAACATCAGTGACATGATGTCGTCACTTGCAGGTGATGTAACTGCAACGCATGCACAAAGCCTGCACAGCAGAAGATCCCCCAAAGCACCAAAGCCCCCCCCCCCAGCTGCCAGGTAGGACCCCGGCAACCCTAACCCATCCCCCTGAACGGACCTCAAGTACCCCTCCCCTCAGATGCTATTTTATTTGCTGTGCAGAACACTGAGACTGGCCTGCAGGTTCACAATATTTGTCATCCAGCAGGCAATTAGCAACTCTGAGGGGACACTTCAAAGGGCTGTGGCAAAGGTTTGCCTTCCTTGCCCAGGCGATGGCCTGAGTTCCACTCCTCAGCCCTGTGACTGCTACTAAGCGACATAAGTCCACTGAAGATCTGCTCATGCCTCTTCCAGCATCTTATTTAGTTTGGCCAAGTGGGAGCAGAGTGGCGGAGCATCTGTTCTGCATGCAGAAGGTCCCAAGTTGAAGGCAGCTAAAAGGGTCAAGTAGTAGCTGATGTGATGGACCTCTGCCAGAGGCCCTGGAGAGCTGCTGCCAGTCTGATAGTATCAACCTTGATAGACCAAGGGTCTCACTTGGTATAAAGCAGCTTTACCAAATGAGAAAAAAAAACCCCAGGCAGTTGTATTTATTTTAGAGACACTATACTCTGCTTATGCAGTAGGGTTGCCAGCTCTGGGATGGGAAATATCTGGAGATTTAGGGGGTGAATCCTGGGGAGAATGGGGTTTGGGGAGGGGAGGGACCTAAGTGGGGTACAATGGCCATAGAGTCCACCCTCCAAAGCAGTCCACCCTCCCCTGGAGATCAACTGTAAAGCAGGGGTTCTCCAGTTGCCACCTGGAGGCTGGCCACCTTACTCTTGCATCTATTAAAGCAGCTTACAGTCCAGGCAATAAAATATTATAGATAGTAAAGTAGGGTTTCCAGTCTCCAGGTGGTGGTTGGAATAATAATAATCACGGCTCTTTTTCTAGCAGGAACTCCTTTGCATATTAGGCCACACACCCCTAATGTAGCCAATCCTCCAAGAGCTTACAGAGCTCTTATTACAGGAGCTAATGTAAGCTCTTGGAGGACTGGCTACATTAGGGGTATGTTGCCTAATATGCAAAGGAATTCCTGCTAGAAAAAGAGCCTTGATAATAATTATTATTATCGTATGGCATTGCATGCAGAATAGCCAGAAGATCCTAAGATTGTTTGGCAGCCAGAAATTCTAGCTCTTTTAGCATAATGCACCACTAGGTGGCAAGCTAGACTTTGTTTTTAAGGCCAGAGACCTTTCAGGGGTGGTTTGCCATTGCCTGCCTCTGCGTCGTAGCCCCAGTATTCCTTGGAGGTCGCCCTTCCAAATAGTAGCCAAAGCCAACTCGGGTTAGCTTCCGTGATCTGACGGGACTGGGCTTGCCTGGGCTACCCAGGCCAGGTGGTTGGAGATCCCCCAGAATCACAATGGGTTTCCAAGTTACAGAGATCAGTTCCCTTGGAGAAAATGGCTGCTTTGGTTGGTGGACTCTATGGCATTATACCCCACTGAGGTCCCTTTCCTTCCTAACTCCCCTCCCCAGGCTTCACCCCCACAAATCTCCAGGAATTTCCCAACCCAGACCTGGTAACCCTAGTAGTAAAGTGACAATAAAATAGAGTTAAATATAATCCTAAGCCCCAGGAAAACAACCACATTTATATGCTATCAGAAGGCTTTCCGAATGAGTGAGTCTTCAAGCCTAAAGAGAAAACGGAGAGGGGAAGTTCTATAATCTTATCTGTCACAAGCAGGGCTCTGGAAAGGTGGCAGACACATTATCCAAATAAATAATAGCACACCATGAGCTCCTTGGCTCAGCACTGTGACTCTCAGGGGCTGAACAGCAATGTCTGCTGCACTGAATAATTTCCACTAGTTTTAAAAATGTTATTAAAATTTGCTCTTTTTTTGACCTCAATCAAGAGTCTTTCATCAAAGCTAAACATTTTGGCCTGCTTTTAGAGCCTAGTTCCCCAAAAGCAAAAAGATGCCAAAAGACACCTGGCAACATTCCCAAATAAAACAGGACCCCACCCCTATCCAGGCCCCCTGCGCACCACCTTGCCTCATCGAAGGAAGCAGAGCTGCTTCGGAAACAAACGCCTGAAATTCTTGCCTTGAGACATTTAGGCAGTCCGTGTATTGTGAAATATTTATGACTGCCATCTTGTGGATCTGTTTTTCTTTTTCATGCATTATCAACGTTGGGCTCTTTTAAAAAAATTAGCCTTTATTGTTCTGTGGGCAGTGAAGACGTGAACAACCGTAAATCATGCTGGGCTCAATTCTCCTCCTGTCGTGCTTGTAAAGTAATCAGGAACATGTGCTGTGGTGCTTTTTTAAAAATCCAAATTTTATGCCAGCAAAAGCTGTGGCGTTATAAATTATGGAAATCGAGGGCTTTGGGGGGGCATTGTAGCTTATTTTCCAGAATTTTCCTGCATCAGTTAGATACAAGAACTTAAGAAGAGCCCTGTTGGATCAGTTCAGTAGTCCAGCTAGTCCAGCGTCCTGTCTCACACAGTGGCCAACCAGTTGCCCCGGAAGGACAACGAACAGGGCATAGAGGCCAACACCTTCACCTCTGCCTCTGGGATTCACAGGTCTACTGACAAGGAGGAAGAGCTACACAGAACACCGAAGTCCCACTCTTAACACCTGGTGATCTTATCCTGCCACCCCTCTAATTTCCCACACTCTATCAGGCATTTTCTGATGCTGAAACACTTTCTAATCTATCTATCTATCTATCTATCTATCTATCTATCTATCTATCTATCTATCTATCTATCTATCTATCTATCTATTTTATTTTTCAGATTTATATCCCACCCTCCCCGTCAATGGGCTCAGGGCGGCTTACACGGGCACAAGGCCAATTCAGTACATTAAAACAGATAAAATCACCTAAAAACAGTACCAATAAATAACATAACTTACCATAAAATGCTTCCAAATATCTTATATTCAGATGGCTACCCAATGGTAGGTCCAAGCCCCCCTGCCACCAGGACTGGGTTACACTAGAGCCAGCTACATCACAGGTATCATTCGTGATGGGTGGTATTACTGGTGGCGGCTCCTATTCGAAGGCCTGGCAGAAGAGCTCCGTCTTGCAGGCCCTGTGGAACTGCATTAAGTCCCGCAGGGCCCTGATCTCCTCCGGGAGCTCATTCCACCAGACAGGAGCCACCACCGAAAAGGCCCTCGCCCTAGTTCTGGCAAGTCTGACGTCCCTCGGACCCGGGACACAGAGTTGATGGCATGACCCGGTCCGAAGTGCCCTCTGGGGTATAAATCTATCACTTCTGCCATCATATGGGCCTTAAATTTTTTTTAAAGGAAAGTAATATTCACAAGATGCTGGATACTATGCCCAAAGCACATATTCTGTGGAACTGCTGGTCCAGTGGCAGGCTTGGAGGAGGGGACATGGGGGGGTGGGGACTGCGATGGCCTGGGCACCATGACATTACTTCCAGGGAAAACCATAGTTTTTATCATATGCCTCTTTCACACGGGCTGAACAATGCACTTCCAATCCACTTTGCAACTAGATTTTACTAAGGCTGCGGTCACAGACACTGAACAATCCACTTTCAATGCACTTTCCAAGAGGATTTTGCTGGTTCACACAGTAAAATTCAGTTGGAAAGTGTACTGACAGTGGATTTAAAGTGGATTATTTAGTGTGAGTGATCACAGCCTATGTGAAACAGCAAAATCCACTTGCAAGTGATCACTAAAGGGAGCGTGAAAACCCCTATAGAGTTTCTGGTAATTCCTGTAGCCATCCTATGTCACTTCAGGTTAACACAGGATCTCATTTTGTAAGATACTGGTTTGGTGTGAATGTATGTTACTTCTCAGTCTGCACTGTCAAAACCCTGTTTAATATTCAGAGCTTTTATGGACGGTACAATAACACGTGGGTCACAGTGACCTTGAGATTATAAGCAACTGTGAAATGCTTGTTTTTAAAAAAGGCACAACACTTTTTTTAAACATACAAGTTATCACTTATTTTAAGAGATAAGTCAAGGCTTGGATAACAACTGCTAAGCAGATGGGAGACAATTTCTTGTGCAGCTCCCCCCTACACCACTGACTGCATAAGGCGAGAGGGGCTGTGTTATTAGCCATCTTTTTTGTGACTGTACAAGTCTTCTCCTAACATAGCCTCTTTGACTGTCAGTCAGCATATAGTCAATGTGAGAGCTACCACAGCTTTGCCTGCTTTCTGCTTTTCTCATGACTTTCTCAACCCCTAAAGGACACTGGGAAGAAGTCATGCCATACTGGTTTCCAGTTCAGTCAGTCTACAGTGAAGCACTTCTGAGAATCCATATGAATTCACAGGATCTAGCTTTTAGACACGCAACTGCAGATGTTCATAAAAAAGATATTTTCAGTGACATGCCAAAAAGCCAGTTGAGCATGATTTCTGCACATGAATAAAGAAGAAGAGGAAGAGATCGGATTTATACCCTGGCCTTCACTACCCAAAGGAGTCTCAGAGCAACTTACAAACTCCTCCTCCTCCCCCTCCCCACAACAGACACCCTGTGAGGTAGGCGGGGCTGAGAGAGCTCTCTCTCGAGAACTGCTCTTTCAAGAACAGCTCTGATGGAACTATGGCTTGCCCAAGGTCATCCAGCAGCTGCAAGTGAAGGGGTGGGGAATCAAACTCAGTTCTCCCAGATTAGAGTCCACATACTTAACCACGACACCAAACTACATGGATGCAAAAGTTCTTGTCAAGAGGGAGAAAAGGCCAGGTGGAGGCTTCATCTATACAGGCTGACATTTTGCCAGTCAGATATTTGGGCAGCACAGTAGGGGAGGGGTTTATAATCCACTCTCCTGTTACTATATTCCTGTCAAGTTATTGATTGGCAGTGTTTCAGCTTTTCAAAAAAGGCTTCACTGCACTGGAGCTACAGGATCACATGACAGTCACCCCCTCCCAATTATCTCAGACTTGGTTCACAGCCATGCTTTTATGTGCATCCTATCAATTCCCATAGGCCTTGTACAAAACAGGGTTATGGGGGATTGTGTCTGCGATCCTATTACCAAAGCCATTCTACAGTCTTTGACGGCAGCATGTCAGGAGCTATTAGCTGTGCGGGGGAAGAAAATAAAATGTTATTCCTACTGAAGTTAGTTATTTTGGGCAGAGGGCTGAGGACTCACGCTGGTTTCTACTTTTTCTACGGACTGTATTTTTAAATCTTTGGCAAGAACATTTGACATCCACAAGGAGCTCTTTTCTGTGTGTGTAATTAAATAAACATTAGTATGATGAATGCAACGTGGAAAACGGAGCTATTACGTACACAAGCTGTACATGACATCATCTTCAAAAGGGCAGCCTGTGGATCGCCATGGGTACTATTCACCTTGGAAGAAAATGCTGCATTGTATGCTCCGATAAACAGGAGCATTCTCAATGGAGGACTATAGTATGATGACATCAGCCAATGATGGGCAACCCAGTCGTCTGGCAGTCCTTGTGTTGCACAGTAAGGTGTGTGGGAGAAACACTGTGACAGACTCTCTCGATGCTTCAAGCCATGACAGTGAGCAGCGTGGCAGAGATAGCAACACTCATGTCCTGTCATTCCTCCAGCTCTGGCAGCATTGAAATGGCTTTGCAGCAATCAATGTAATGGCTTCACATGACCAGAGAATCCATGTAGAATTGTTGCTCAGTGTTTGCTTCCTCCAATCCCTGCTTTCTCAGGGGCACTGCTTGGTGAGAGGGGAGGGAAGGCAATCATGTCCAACCCATGTGATTATTCCTTCAGAACACGTATGGTCTGGATCCAGGCTAACTTTTCTGCTCGAACAAGTGGAACAGAAAGTTCTTTCCTCCCTCCCCTCCAATAGCCAACCAATGAACTCCCCAAAATGCTACTCCTAGAGGACAGGGGACCCTCAGGAACTATACAAAAAGGGTCTACAGGAGGAAAAGAGAATGGGTGGAAATTACCCCATCTTTCTATTCGTGGAAAATTGAGTCTGGAATCAATACTATAAGTCTGGTCCACAATGGTTTTGGATGCTGAGTGACTATGGTTGATTGGGCCCGGTTTGGCCCACCTCGGCAACATTGCCATATGTTATTGTGAGATGGAACATGCACAACAAACACCCTTGAAATACACTATTCCATTTGGGCAGTTTACTCTGGAGAACAATCAAGATCATGGTTTTGAATTTGCAATGAACCCTTCCCCTGCTGCTGAAATCTCTATACATTGCTCACTGAATGAACTGTGAAGTCCATTGAATGTCCACAGAATCATTAAATGTTACTCCTAGCTGTCATATACAGAGGAACCCCATTCATACTATCATACATATTTAACATAATAATAATTAATGTTGTTTCAAACTTACTGAAAGCATGCACACACTCTCTCTCTCAACTTGCACAGTGCTTTTGATAGGGCTGGCACTGATTCCTAAATAGTTTTGCTCAGGTACGCTGAACAGAAGGAGGCCAAGAGACTGACTCTTGATTGCTTTGCCTGCCAAGCTCACTGTAGAGACCTCTGTACCCCCCCCCCCCCCAGTCCTCTGGGCCAATGTCTCATTTCCCCAATAGCCCCCTCCCCAGTCCTCTGGGACAATGTCCCATTTCCCTCTGCCTCCATCACCTCACAGACAGCTTAACTGTAGTCATCCAAACTGAAGAGCTAGCCTGAGCTTATTAGAACTCAGAATATAAGCAAGGTAAGCCCTGGTTAGTACTTGGATGGGAGACTACCAAGGAAGTCCAGGGTTGTTACACAGAGGCAGGCAGTGACAAATCATCTCTGTATCTTTCCTTGGAAATCCTGCAGGGTTACCATAAGTCAAATGCGATGTGATGGCAGTTTCCACCATCACCAAGCAGAAGCGGTTCATTTACAGATCCAAAGAGCCCAATATTTCCCCCCTTCAGAGAACTATTTCAAATCTGTGAGAAGAGGAGTTGGGATTCTCTAAAGTGGCATATAATCACAATAGGAGTGCGATACTAGATTATAATATTGGCTAGAAGGCATGGCGTTTCATGAAAATTATCAGATAATTGCTGGGGCCCCCATTCCATCCCATCAAAATCTTACAGTAAGAAATGTCCCTGAATAATTGTTACTTTTCATGGAACTCCTTATTTGACGTTGGTCATTATTATTTAAGTAGAACAACAACAAAAAAATCAGAAGCCGGAAGCAAAAGAAATTACATGAAATCCATGTTGATCGTTTGAAACGTTTTTAATGAAGGAGGTGGATTGCATTATGAATTTATATTATTCATAGCATGGAATTATTGTTATTATTTATAAAGCCCCCAAGATTGCTTTGTGGTATCTAAAATTTTAAACAAAATACAGTCCCGCAGATGAGCATATAATAAACATTAAAGAGGAAAGGAATAAGGATCAAAAAGAAGGAAAGTCAGTCAGAGAAAGCCAGGTTAGGTGGGTGTGTGCTCACATGAAAAAAAAAAGATGCAGAAATTGAGATGTCAAGTGAAAAGGAATTTGACTAGTAGGGAGCTGCAAGGCAAAAGGGATGCCGCTGGGAAATGGGGAAGGAAGGCAATCTTTGGTTTAAATAACATAAGAACATAAGAGAAGCCAATGTTGGATCAGGCCAATGGCCCATCCAGGCCAACACTGGGGGGAATTTCACACAGGCATTATGTTCTGTTTCAGGAACTCTTCAGTAACGGTTTCTGTCAGGCATTTCACACAGAACCGTATTGGTACCGGTTCCCTAATGGAACATATTGGCCCTTTCACACAGAAATGTGCCTCTCCCGTTGAGGAAGCATTCCTGAGCTAGTTTACCTGGAAACCTCCTCCCAAGCATTCTTCAGTTCTTGTATCGGTCCTGAAGCGTTACGGGGTACTTTTGTGAAATGCCCCTGTGTCACACAGTGGCCAAAAATATCAGGTGCCATCAGGAGGTCTACCAGTGGGGCAAGTACAGATTAATATTTGTAGAATGAAGAACCAAGGAGAAGCATATAGAGAAAGAAAACACAGAGAGGAGCAATGTCCTGGAGACACCTGGAAGTTAGGTACAAGGAAATAGAATAAATTGATAAAAAAGAATGGTACAAAGGGGTTACTGAAATGAGAAGCAGTAAATATAGAATGAGCAGACATATACAAGGCTGAACAGTAAGCACAGGAAGGCCAAGGAGAAAAATATTACAGTAATCAACATGGAAATAATAAGAGAATGAACTAAAAATGTGTGGATGTGTGTAGAAAAGAAAGAATGAATTCTAGCGATATCGATCAATGGAAATCCACAAGACTCGGCAAGAGCTCAATGTTGTATGAAAGAGAAAGAGAATAAAAAAGTGCTCCAGGATTCTAAATCTGAGAAGAAAAAAATTTTTAAATCCAAAAATAAAAGCGATACTGAAAAATGCTGAGAAGCAGGTAGAAGGATAGGAAGATGGCATGACGGATAAGTTCAAATATCAGAAGGCTGAGTTTGTTTGTTTTTTAAAAAGCGCAGTAGCCAAGACAGATTTAAAGGAAGAAGGAAAAGAAACAGAAAATAATTGTAAATCCAGAGTAAAAGAGGGAGAATTGATGGGGCAATACATTTCAAAAAGAAGGGAGAATTGTACCAAAGGAGTTATAGCAACAAGGGAAGACAGAAAAAGTGGAGAGACCTGGCAAACAAAGAAAAAGAATCTGTTGGTATGGTAACAAATAACCTGAGAAGAAAACAAAGGAGGAGGAGAAGGATGAGAGAGAGAAGAGAAGAAAAAAGGAATTTTTATCCACAAGTGTGTGGAGAAAGGAAAGGGCGGCGGCGGCGGAGGAGTGGGCTGAATCAGTGAAATTGAAATAGCAAAGGGATACTTAGGAGTTGAAGGAATGATTACAAATGAGAGAAGAAAAATAAAATTACTTCGCTTCAGACAGAGCAAGCAAAAAAGAGCATAAACCTGTAATAATAAGAAAATGCCTCGTTGGTCAGGTGAAATGTTTTGCTATACCATTTTCATTTTAAAAGGCCTATCAGAAATTGAATTCTGTAGCAGCTCAATTTTAAATGTTCATCTCTTTGCAAATTGGTAAGGAAAACGGTCCCTAATCATGTCACCCTAAGCAGAGTGTTACCTTTTTAAGCCCATTGATGTCAAGGGTCTTAGAGGCACTATAAAGCGATAGCAAGTAATTCTAGTAATTGTAGCAGAGTGTGACATTCACCACAGGAATCTGGCTTTCTGACCCAGGAGAATTTGTTGAATGAATATTTTTTTATTTGTTGCACCAAGTTTTTCTGCAACTGCCCAGGACAGAAAAACTCACAGCTCCAGTTCCTGCTGAGTTAGCAACCCTTCATGAGGAGTGCACCATTTCAGACTACAGATGGAAGCTCATACGGCTAGATAACTCCATGCAAAAAAAAAAAAAAATCATGCCAGGGAGAAAACTAGGCTAGAACTTGTTCCCTGACTCCTAGGTTTCTGGATGTCAGCCATTTTAGCCACACTAGTTACAGTGAGCCATGGTTCTGTAACCTCTGAGATGGACTAGTGTAATGTGTAGAACAGTCCTTGAAGACAACACGGAAGCATCAATTGTTGCAAAACACAGCCTCCTAGTAGATATTGAGGATGTGTGCATATAAAGCTGATGTTGAAAAAGCCTGCCAGTTTGCATAAGGTACTGGTTGTGTCACTATCCTTAATGAAGTGGGACCCACATACCTGAAAATCTGCTTCTCCCTGTGCATTAGCGTAGATCTTCATAACAGACTTTCTTAGTGGTGCCAACCATCTGTCATGTTTGCACCTTTTTGGTGAGCTAGTCCCATGGCACTGGTATTATGGAACAGACTGCCAGAGGAAGAGTGGACAGCAGTGTTGGTAGCAGCTATCTCTATGGTCTGCAGGACAGTCCGTGTCATACCTTTTATTAGGACCAACCAAACCGACACAAAATGTTGCCTTTTGAGCTCACCAGCTGGTGCAGATGGGCCAAGACCAGAGTGATATAGTCTCTATGACTCATGCCAGTCAACATCCTGGCTGCTGCATTCTGCACCAATTGAAGTTTCCAAACACTTCTCAAGGGCCGTCCCACTGAGAACACACTGCAGTAATCTAATCGAGATGTAACCAGGGCATACACCACAGCGGCCAGAAAAGGCTACAGCTTGCTAACCAGTAGAAGCTGGCCAAAGACACGCTTGGCCACAGCTGCCACCTTCTTAGCCATTCCTTCAAGGGGAGTACAGCCCTATTAAATACTGGGCTTGAGGCAGCTCTTATCAAACAGTGATTTTTTTTATTATTCAGCTCAGAACACCACAGACAAAACAACCCATCAACAATCCCCACTTATGTACAGTCAAGAGGAGTCAAAACCACACCTCCTACCAATATTGGTGAACACACAGCATACCTTATTTGCATTTCCTGTTTCATTCTAGACTTCCTTGATTGGTCTGTTATTTGGGCAGCCAATCAGAGCAAGTGTTCAATCATACTGGCAAGCAATGCTCTCTAACCCAAGGCTCAGGCATTAGCTGCTTCAGAATAACTACCTCTAAATGGTAAGAGCCAATAGCAATGATTCCCTCCAAAATATGCCCTATCTGATTGGCTCACAAGGAGACTCTCCAGAATGGGTGACATCTTAAATCCCAGGTCAGACATTCCACTCAGCAGTAGCACTTCTGCATGTTCAAGTGTTTTTTTTTAATCTTAGATATAATTTTATTGAGATGGGGGGGAGGAACCTGAAAGGCATTCAAAACAAAGTATATTCCTATTCAAAGGGAAATTAGAGGAAAAAAAGACAAAACAATCATTATAAAATGGGGAAAAAATCAACAAAGGGGACAGAGAGAATAAAACAAGCTACATCAAACCAAATTTGGACACTGGACAACTATTAAAAACGGTTTGGAGGTGGCTTTCCTTCCGGCAGTCTATTTATGGCAGAAGGGATCTTGCCCATAACACAAAATGAACCCTGAAATGTGAGTTTCAGGGGGGAGCCATGTGGGTCTACATGCATGTTCAGTTTTTTAACTGTGGATACTGGAAATATTTGTAGAGAAACTCAGTGGGGTGCTTCTATTATGCTGTTTTTTTGTTTTATGCTTTTTAGATTCTTATGCAACCCACTCTGAACACAGAGACCGATTTCCCACAAGTGCTGCCCCGGCTTCGTTCCTCTGTTTGCCCCGATTGCCTGCTTGAATTTCCCACTATTTGCTGTGGGGCGCATTTTGACCCAGGGCTACGCGCGATTTCCCCCATGGCTTCAGTGATCCTGTTTTTTGAGCCGCGGAGGAAATCAGAGGAAATCGCGCGAAGCCCCGAGTCAAAATGCGCCCCGCGGCAAATAGTGGGAAATTCAAGCAGGCGATCGGGGCAAACGGAGGAACGACACTGGGACATCGCTTATGGGAAATTGGTCAAAATCATTTTGGCACAGATTTTTAAATAAATAAATGAAAACAATAAATGGGGACAAGGATTTTGTTCTTTTGCTACAGAGAAAATTTCAACCAAATGAACCACTACCTTCAATCTGAAATGAAAGTGATAGTTTTTATGGCTCCTTAAAGACCAATAAATCTATTGTGACATAAACTGGCTTGAGCCGGATGCATGCAGGAAGGGTTGCACTGGGTCAGCAGAAGATATATGCAAAAGTACAGACACAAGGAAGGCAGGGAGTGAAAGGAATTATGATCAAATGATGCAAGTGCCCAGCATTCCAAGACAGTGGCACATTGTGTTGCTTGGCTTTGCAGAACAGAGGGGGAAAACAAGATCCAAATGTAGGTTTACCTCACCTCATTATCCTACAGAGGAGTGTTTTTTGGACAGCTGTGATCGCTTGCATTATAATGTACACAGTTCTTCCCCCCCCCATCTAACTAGTGACTATTTTATGCATTTGTTGGATTGTCGTTTTGTTACAATAGGATGTTGATTTGTAGCAATGTTTGAGATCAATTTATTTTACAATGCCCCAAGAATCCTTCGATCTTCTTCCTTTGATCATTGTATTGAGGAAATCAGCCCACATAATAATTCTGGTGATCTTGGAAAGATCCCATGCATTCTTCATTGTGTTTGAAGTGGATAGACCTCAATAACATAAGAACATAAACATAAGAACATAAGAGAAGCCAATGTGGGATCAGGCCAGTGGCCCATCCAGTCCAACACTCTGTCACACAGTGGCCAAAAACACCAGGTGCCCTCAGAAGGTCCAGCAGTGGGGCCAGGAAGCCCTCCCACTCTCTCCCTCCTCCCAAGCACCAAGAATACAGAGCATCACTTGCCCCAGACTGAGGGTTCCTATCGATACTTTGTGGCTAATAGCCACTGATGGACCTCTGCTCCATATGTTTATCTAATTCCCTCTTGAAGCCGTCCATGCTTGTAGCCGCCACTACCTCCTGTGGCAGTGAATTCTAAGTGTTAATCACTCTTTGGGTGAAGAAGTGCTTCCTTTTATCTGTTCTAATCCGACTACACAGCAATTTAATGGAGTGCCCACGAGTTCTTGTATTGTAACGTATTAAGTATCACCACCCCTAAGATCAGATTTAATTATAAGCCTCCCATTATAATTTTAACAGAAAAAGGCTAAACACACAATACAATCATTTGACAGACCCATGTTTAAACACACATACTCTACAGCAAGGGTCCCCACCCTTTCCCAGTCTACAAGCACCATTTGGAATTCTGATACAGTGTGGTGGATGCCAGTGTTCCCTCTAAGCTGAGTTAGTGTGAGCTAGCTCCCAGCTTTTTAGCCTCTGGCTCACACAATTTTGTCTTAGTTCAGGAAAGATGGCTCCAGAGCAAACTAATTTATGCAGTAGCCAAATTGCTTGCTCACAACTTTAATGCCAGTAGCTCACAAAGTAGAATTTTTGCTCACAAGACTCCACAGCTGAGCGCAGTCACAACATGGCTCCCACAAAATATCTGCCACAGGAGGCCAAGCCAGCCACAAAATTGCTGCCACAGCTTACCTTCATTCACACAGTAAAGATCCGTGTACTGTGGTGACTACTGTTGCCAAAACAACATTTTTAAAAATCTGCACAGCTAATCAAATCTCCAAGGGCCAGTCAGAAGTCCTGCTGGGTAAATGCCCCACCTGGCCCCACCTACTTTCTAAAAACACCTGGTGGGTGCCATGGTGCCCACAGGCACCACTCTGGTGACCCCTACAGGAGTGGTTTTCAGCCTATGGATTGCAGACTGTTTCTTGCTTGGTCATGAGCCCCTAAATGGTGGCCATTTTTCTGTATTTTGGAATGTGGGCAAGATCGAAGACCACCAACACCTTCCACTGACAGATCCCTGGAACCAGTTCAATAGTCCATGACGGTCACGCAAAGTCTCCTCCTGGGCTGCATGGCCTCTGTTGCACTGGGAAGTTGTAGGCATGGTATTCTGTAGAGTACAAAAGGTTAATGTCTGAACATGCATAGACAGCACTGATGGAGACAAAAAAAATCTAAAATTCTATTTTGAAGGCAGAGCAGATAAAAGAGTACATGTTGTGATGTAGTGATACATCCTTCCTGTCAGGGAACTGCATCAGGCGGCAGTGGAAGAAAAGGCTACGTAGCTACTGGCTTCTGGTGGCACTCCAAGAAAAGAAGCCAAGGAACCCTGAAACAGAACACAAGAAGGAAGAGGAAAAACTGGGAGAAAGAATTAGAGCAAAGAAGAGAAGCAGACAGTACAAAGACCTACATGGGCATCGATGCTTGGTCACTTTATGTATCTCTTTGTTGTGTCCTGTCTGACATACGACCTGACCTATGCTGCCTTTGCTTTGGGGACTTGGCAGTTTATTCCTTTTGGGGGGATTCACAGATTCATTTCCCCTCCTGGAAGTAGGCCATTCTTTTTTTCTTTGTTCTTGTGACACTTCTTTCTCCTAATGAAACTCACAAGGCGGAGGGGAGTTTTGGGTAGGTAAGGATTTGGAACACCTGTTGACTTTTATGTGGCAGTCAGTGATCCACAAGTTATTGCCACAGACTTGATGAACCATATAAATGACAGACCAAGTAGTGAATCTGAGAATAAATGAAGAGCTTTTTATACCTGTTATAGATAGAGCTGTAAGAGCGATGCAGTACTACGTTTTGGTTATTCAGTTAATCAATGGTTACCAATTCCTCATAGTCATACAATTTTTATCAGTTATTTGGTTTTTTTTTTTATTTGTTACTTCCTTGTTATAAAACATTTTAAATGTTTTTTCGGCAATTTTAAATTGATATAAAATGTTTGTTTACACAATTTTTTCAATAGTTTTTTTTCAGATTGAGCATAGCAGATAATGTATTTTAAGGAAACAGCATTATGGGTAATGTTATAATGTTATAATGATTTACCTAGATGTATTAGTTCATTTACATTTATATTATCTTGAATATTTGTAAAAAAGTGCCTTACATTTATTTTCGTTTCCCCCCGTACTCTATATATAATTTAAAATAAAAAATATCTTTTAAAAAAAGTTTCTGCCACAGATATGGATGTGTTGTATGACTCATTGGTGCTTTTTCAGCCAGTCTTAGTTAGGGGACATACTGCTTCACAGAGTTCCCTTCCAAATGAGGCAAAATGGTAGGGGTTCACCCCATGACATTGCTTGATTTCCAGGCAGAATTCATTGTGGAATACATGGTTATATTTGACTGATGGCTCCCATTTTGGTGATATCTGAGCCTCTGTATTTATTGATGTCTGTAGGTAATGTCAGACCATGTAATATTTCAGTGTGAAGGAAATGACAATACAGTAAATTGCTCTGCTCTGGATTTAATAAACAGAAAACAACACCCCATCTTTGTAGTTCAGAACATTATGGTCGTATTAGTAATCTACAAGCACCTCTTGAACCCATGAACCTGTCATACTGAGTAAGATGACTGGTCTATCAAGGCAGGAGCATAGAGTTTTAAAATCCCCGGGGGGGGGGGCTCTTGCGTGCGCGTGTGCGAAGCGCACACGCACGCCGGGACCATGTCCCCATTGCCGCCCCCTCTCCCCCCTGGCCTGGCCACTCCTGCCTCCGTCCGTCCCTCCGTTTGTCCAGGGGCCACCTGGGCACATTGCCGGGCGATTGTCGCCCCAGCAACGTGCCCAGCGTGATGGCGTCACTTCCGGGTGACGCCAGCACGCTGGGCATTTGCCCAGCTGGACCCTGGATGGACGGAGGGACGGACGGAGGCAGGAGTGGCCAGGCCGGGGTGGGGAGAGGCGCCAGCCGGCCGGCGGGCGAGCCTAGGAAGGGACCTGGGAGGTGTGGCAGGGAGGTGCAGCGGCGGGCACTCTGTTTTGCCAGAGGGGCTCAGTCCCCCCGGGAAATTTCGGGGGTGGCTCGAGCCCTTGAGCCCCCTTGTAGTTGACGCCTATATATCAAGGTCAGCACTGTCTACTCTGACTAGCAGCACCTCTATAGGGCTTCAGGTTCTTCTATAAGAAGAGCCCTGCTGGATCAGACCAATGGTCCATCTAGTCCAGCATCCTGTCTCACACAGTGGCCAACCAGTTCCTCTGGATGGCCAACAACAGGCCGAGGCCTTCCCCTGATGTTGCCCCCTGGCTCTGGGATTCAGATGCTCAGTGCCTCTGAATGTGAAGGTTCCACTCAGTCAATCTATCTAATCCCCTGTGACCCTCACTACATACTCTGGCAGAGAATTCCACATTTTAATAACTCTCACATTTAATCACTCTCTTTTACGTTGCCTGATCCTTTCAATTGAAGATGCTATGTCTTGAACCTGGGACCATCTGCATGCCAAACAAATGCTCTAACACACTTCTGCTGAGCCCCTGTCCCACCCCATATAATACCATGTGTCAGTATGCATGTTAGTTGTAAGTTCAGATATAATACATATTTCCTTTTGTATTGTTAAGTAATAGAGATAGATCAGTATTGTTACTATTTTACATACAGGAAACTGACACTAAGCAACAAGTTCATGAATGAGCTGGGACTTGATGCTAGGTGCAACTAACAAGACAGTAAGGAGAACACACTCATTTTATTAACAAATGTATAGATACGCCTTTTGAAGACTGGCTTCACGGCCTACTGCTTGGGTGAACAACCAGCATAGATCAGTCTTGACTGCTATACCCCAAGGAGAAGGATATTTTTTTATTTTTAGGTCACTTGCTTAGGCTTCTATTTGTTTTCCTTTGGAAAGGAAAACCTATATGTGCTTTTAAGGAGAACAATGCTGGCAGAGCTTCTTATGGAACAGCTTATCCTGGTACAACATGAATAGTTCATCAATGTTTAAAGTGAGATTTACTAGAAGGGACAAAGTTATACAGTTGTAAATAGTCCAAAGACCAAACAGTCAATTTATGCTTACACCCGGTGAGGAACATGGGAGTGTTCTTATAATGGAAAACACTATGGCATTGATCGACACACTGGAAAAACAAGGTACTTCCCTCTAATTTTCTAGGTAGGCTCTTTACAGAAGCTGGAGGTATGGGCTAAATGCTGGTATGGCTCCTCCACTTCTAAGGCACTAGTTTACTTATTTATTTATTACTTCAACTTTTACCCCGCCCTCTCCGCCGAGGCAGGCTCAGGGTGGCTTACATAAAACCAGTTCCTTGAAATTCAGTTCCTCGAATGAATACCTGTACACTGCATTGGTCAGGCAGCACCTGGACTGTTGTGTGCAGTTCTGGAGGCCTAGCTTCAAAAAGGATGAGGACAGAATGGGGCGGGTACAGAGGACAGTGACAAGGATGATCGGGGGCCTGGAGACCAAGCCCTGTGAGGAAAGGCTGAGGGACTTGGGAATGTTCAGTCTGGAGAAGAGGAGATTGAGGGGAGACACGATCGCTCTCTTAAAGTATTTGAAGGGCTGTTACTTAGAGGAGGGCAGGGAGCTGTTCCAGTTGGTAGCAGAGGAGAGGACTCGCAATCATGGTTAAATTAAGGGCAGGAAGGTACAGGGTGGATCTTGGGGAAAACTTTTTGACAGTAAGAGTTGTGCAATGGTGGAATCAGCTGCCTAGGTGGTGAGCTTGCCCTCACTGGCAGTCTTTAAGCAGCATCTGGACAAACACTAGTCCAAGTAGATGACCTATAGATAGGAACTCTCAGTCTGGGGCAAGTGGTGCTCTGTATTCTTGGTATTTGGGGGGTGGGCAACAGTGGGAGGGCTTCCAGCCCCCACTGCTGGACCTTTTGAGGGCACCTGGTGTTTTTGGCCTCTGTGTGATAAAGTGTTGGACTGGATGGGCCACTGGCCTGATCCAACATCGGCTTCTCTTATGTTCTCATGTTCTTAGTCAGGGATGCTCTAGGCTGATCCTGCATTGAGCAGGGGGTTGGACTAGATGGCTTGTATGGCCCCTTACAACTCTGTGATTTTATGATCCTATGACCACTCCATACAGTACATGGACACATGAAGCTGCCTTATACTGAATCAGACTATAAATCCATCAAAGTCAATATTATCTACTCAGACTGGCAGTGGCTCTCCAGGGTCTTAGGTAGAGTTCTTTCACATCATTTGCACCTCATGTTTTAAACTAGAGATGCCAGGGATTGAACCTGGGACCATCTGCAACCCAAGTAGATGACCTACCACTGAGCCACACCCCATCCCTCTTGTGGAGAAGTTACCTCCTCAAAAAACCTGACAACACACGGTGCCAAGAACGCTCAAGTGATTCAGACAATGAGATGGACAACTTAAATCAGTGTTTATTCTAAACCTCTACAATTTAGAAAATGTCAGTAGAATAAGACATGAATGCTGGGTTGCATCCTACCATTGTCCTCTGGTAACCACATAAACTTTCTCCAGCAGAAGGAACCTCCCTTTGGAAGGAACACCTTTTCCTTTGGTGGAGAGCAGCACACTTAGCTAAGCAGAGCGATAGGATACAATCCATTATCTCCACCACCTCTTTTGATGGATCTGTGACATTAGTTTCCAAAGTAATGTGGGAGGAAACTGAATTATTAATACTTCACAGTCTCTTGCCTCTGAAGGACTGACTACCCATAACCACAGAGGAAACCAGAGGCCATAAATGGCAGTACCTCATGACTGACCTGAATACGTTATCCTGCCCCTTAAGAAGTCGCTATCCAAAATACATCAGACTACAATAGGGCTGTGGAGCACAAAAATAATTGGGCTGTAAAGGTATAGAGAGGAGGAGGACTGCGCTTGTTTGCCCAACTCTTGAAATCCCCAAGTTTTGCTAAGTGTCAACAGACAGCCTGATGATCACACAAGTCTATATACATTGGCTTTGCACTCAAGACCTTCCCCCCATCTCTTCTCTCCTTTGTTCATGGACACTTGCCTTTATTTTTTTTTCTGTCCATAACTAGAGTCATCGGTTAGCCAAGCCAAAACCTGATGAAACAAAAATGCTTGGATTTTTCTCTCTCTCGGGGACAACTGGTATTTGCTTTCTTTGATATTCATGGATCAGGCAGAAATAGATACAGAGCTTTAATTGGGCTAAAATGTTTCAGTTCCGTCTATTGTGGATGAACTGGATTCTACCGCATGTCCTGTGCGAGAGGCAGCGGAGCTTTTTGTTCTCATTAAATCTGACCCATAATTTTATTATTTTCTTTTGCAGTGCAAGTTGTTTCAGTTTAGTTGGCTTCAATTATTATTCATATGAAATAGAAATTCTCCCTTTTAAAACCCAACTCATAGCGATGACAAACAAGGGGAAAGGGTACATAATATAATCATTTGTAGGCACTTCTACTCTTGGGGCATTCCAGCTCTGCAATGGTATTTTTTTTTAAATAGAATAGAATGGTTTTTATTCATGGCAAGAGCCAGCACATTAAAACAGATAAAACCAAAGTAGGTTAAACGGAAAAACAAATAAAACAATTATAATGTTTTTTTTGTTTTTTAAAAAAATAATTAAATATCAAGGTAGCATCTTTTTGTCTGCTATTTATTTGTTTGTTTAGGGTCTCTGGTGTGTGACCTCGAGATAGATAACAGACCTAATTAAAACATATTAACAATTAATATACAAGATAAACAAATAAGCTACCATAACACCATCAAATACAACCTAATAGGCAAAGGAGTCTGAAAGATCCTGCTAGCTTGCTTTGCAGCAGCCGTGTGGACTTAATCTATCGTCTCCTCTGCTTCCAGGTACTTAAGCCTGGGTGTGGCCAGAGGCACAAACCTTTAGGCACAAGCCTGGGGTTCTGTGTTAGCGAGTAATTTGCTTGGGTGTGGCCAGAGGGCATTTCTGGCAGGGGAACAGGTAGGGAAGAGCCTGTAAGCTTGCTCACAGCACCTGAATACTATCTGGACTGAGCTGATTTTCCCCTTTGGTTCCAAGTACTTAAGCCTGGGCCTGGGCAGAGGCATGAGCCAAAGGGTCCTTGGCTTGCAACGTGGGGACTATGAAAGCCATCCAGTCAATGCGGACCCACCCTCAATGCATTTGTTTTCTTTCTTTCTTTAAATCATATTTTTAAAATTGTTTCTTGAAATTTCTATAAGCTGCCTTGGGTTCTGTAGGGGGCGGGATGGGAATGAAAGTAGTATAGAAATGCCACAATCAATCAGTCAACCAACCAATCAATCACCTCAAGGATCATAAAACATTAAGTGCTGTCCAATTCACTTAATCTAAATTCAGAGGCCTTCTGGAACAAGAAAGTCTTCAATTTATAACAGAAGGAAAGCACTATACTCATGCCCTGGGGGAGGGAATTTGGAGGCAGCGCCTGAAAAAGCCTTTTGCATGGGTCCCAGTCTAACTTAATCTGGGCTGGTACCTGTAGTGAAGCACCATCCATGGACCTCAGAACTTGGAAAGACTAATGTCAGTGGAGACAGTCCTTCAGATATTCCAGCCCTGTTAAAACCAGTGCTTTCATCTCAGCCTGGAAATAAAGGGGAACTCAAGTAGCCCTGGTTTAGTGCTTTCTTTATGGTATGAGCTACACTTTAATACCAGCTGTAGTTTCTGATTGTCTTCAAGGGGGGTCCCATGCAGAGCACACTGCAAGCATTAAAAAAAAAGACTATTGGGCAGATTGAGATGATTTCTTTTAAGGTCAGCAGAAACAGAAAAAAAAACCCCCTGCAGCCATCTAACTTCGGCCAACTATTCTTCATGGTAAGATGGAACAGTCAATGCATACTCAGAATATCCAGAAAAATGTGGTTGTATGGGGGTGGACAATCCAGGTTGTTCTAGATGCCATCTAGTAGATGATGAGTACTTGGAAGAGCTAGAAGTCCCAAGCCCACAAAGGGCATGGTTTTAATTTTTAGTTTTAGGTGGTGTACATTTGGGAGTGTTAGTGGTAAGAATATGCTCTGTTATTTTATACAACTGTTCTTGCCCAGTTTTAGTTTCGTGCTGTTATAGAGGCTTTCTGTAGAACAAGTGGACAGCAGCAACAGAAGAGACTAAAATAAAATTTGGAAACTAAGCTTTCTACTCTATACATGATCAAATCCTTCTGGTAATATTTGTCTTAATAAGTTGTGTTACCCACTTCCAGCAAGAAGATTCCTGTTGATCCTTCCTATTCCCCACTGCTCCTCCAGTGAGTGGCATTGCAAATTACCACAACGTCATTGCTGGCCTAAAAAACTGGAAGTGACATCACTGTGAATTCCCTGGATACCTAGACATGCCAGTTTTCATAGGTCGGGGCCTGTGCTGTCAAGTGCAGATGCCTCTGACTGGGGTGGGGGCGGGGGGCGGGAATAAGGAAGAGCCTTGCTAGCTGGGTGGCAGCAGCTGAACAACATCTAGCCAACTTTGCTCTCCTCCTTCTGCCCAGGAATTGAAGGCCTGGGCTGGCCCAGAGGTGTGGGGAGGGGTTCTTGTCCTTCAGGGAGTGTTCATGTGTTCATGCAGACTTGAGCAGGCAGGCAGATCAGCCAGGAGAGGGAGAAAGATCTGCTTTCCTCGCTGTCTCTTGTTCATTTCTCTTGTATTTTCTCTTTTATACTGGAAATTGTTTTTTCCCATTGGGGAGAAACGTGCGATACAGACAATTAAATATATACTTATCAAATAAAATGAAGTAGGCGATGGCCTATGAAGGGGTATGTCAAATGTAATTCTTTCAAGTGGGCAGAGCTTTTTAAGAGTTTCGATGAGAACGTTGTCCCAGTTCTATCTTACATTCCTGGTGACTTTACAGTGTGGCTAACTGGATAAATTGTACTTGACAGGCGGCGTAGCTGTAAACGGCATACATTTGCCTTGCTGCTGTAGCTGTGTTAGGGCAAGCCAGTCATCACACGGCCACATGTCTGATAAGACTGGGGTACAGTTTATTTTCTAAGACACATTATTGCCTGCCGAATTTTCTATGAGGAACAGCTGTTCAATGACAGAGAAAGCCTGCATTACAATACAAATTAGGCAGAAATGCACAGAATGCAGAATCCTATCAAAGTTAGGCCCTTTGAAGTCCCATTGATTTTAGTGCAATTCTAAGCAAAGTGCATTAAAGTCAGTGGGCTTAGGAGAGTGTAGTTCGACTGCACTGATAGGCATACAGTGCAATCCTGTGCAGAATTACTCCAGTCTAAGCCCACTGATTTTATTTGGCTTAGACAGGAGTAACTCTGCACAGGATTGCACTGTCAGTCAGATGACATGACACACCCCAAGTGACGGGCATTCTTTCCTGTGCCCCCATCATGGCCATTTCCCTTTATTAGTGATAATTATAGTTCGCTACGATATTGTACAACTCTGTTCAGCTCAGTGCAGGGCCATTCTCTGGAGGGAGAGCTGGAAGCTTGCCTTTTCTCTTCCATGTAGATTCAGAAAAGCCTTCTGTTTGGAGGGAGAGCGTTTAACCACAGCTTTCTGATTTGAACATCACAGCAAGCCATGGTTGGTGCTAAAGGGGATGGCGCATGGGATGGGAGCGGAGCCTACGTCTTGTTCCCAGTCTTCACTTAGCGCCTCATCTGCTCTGAATTTCAACATATGCTTATATGCTTTCACTAAAGTGAATGGGATTTAACAGTGGTTAACGTTGGCCATATCATGCCTCAGTGTTATTACCTTACCGTAATGCCCTGACTAATTTGGCAGCATATAACCTTACTAGACTGACTCTGCATACCTCTAAATGCAGATTATATTCCAAAGAGTTTTCAAGATGCAGTCTTGTTCCATGACCTATATAGAGAAGCACATGGAATACATTAATGGTCTTCCTTTGCCCCTGGCCCAACTGAGGCAGGAATAGGACATGCTGCGATATATTATTTATGGATGATAGCAACTTAATGTAATTAGGAAGGCTGGGCAATGCCAAGCCATTCGTCTAGGAACAATTACTGCTACTTATTTTTTTAAAAGGCATTACAATTTTTTCTCTCTCAGCTGAGGATGTTTAATTCATTATTAAATCCAACTAATTATTATTTCAGGGAAAGGCCATTTAACAGCCATCAGCTTTACTAATGTTTCTGTACTTTTTTTGGCTAATGACTAGTGAGCGGTGAAGGAAGGAAAGGAAGGAAGAAAAATGAAATGCTGGGGACTCTCCTTGCCCTTGAACAATAGTCAGGAGTTTCATTCTTCTCAGCTATAACACAGCGTAGAGGTTAAATCGTCAGACTAGGACCTGGGTTTGAATTCCTACTCTGCCATGAAGTTCACTGGGAGCAAGGGCGTAGACTTTCCAGTTTCCGGGGGGGGGGGGGGAGGGGCTGGGGCTGGGCCAGAGACATTACAGGCCATTGTCTCCAGGGGAGGCTCAGCACGTCCTGGAAAAGTTCGGGGGGGGGGGGGGCTCCAGCTCCCCAGCCCCCCTGAAGTTGACACCTATGACTGGGTGAATGACCTTGGGCCACTCACACACCCTCAGGCTACCTCACAGGATTTGCGGTGAGAAGATAAAATGGAGTAGGTGAGGACAAAATTGTAAGCTGTTTTGGGACCCCGGTGAGGACAAACACAGGGAAGGAATATCAAAATATATCAAACGTAACAGTGATAGAAAAAGAAGTGTGGACTACACATTGTAAATGATCATATATCTATAAGATGATCTACCACACTGGGTTTGACAAACTGACTGAGGATTCTATAAGCTCCTTTCCCCCTCACGGGTCAGACACACTGGTTTTTGGTTTCTAATACAGAAGGCTGGATCCAGACTAGGTTTTTCAATGGCAGAATTGAACATTCCTGTCTCCCCCTCTCACTTCGGACCACTGATCTCCATGAAATGTAGATCCTGGGGTGTAGGGGACCCCAAGGAGTGTCATGAGGGGTCTTCTGCAGCAGGAAGGGGGAATCAGTATGGAACTGGTCAATTTTGACTAGTTCTAATCCTAAAGTTTCAGATCACAGGAACTACCGCTGTGTCTCCTTACTCTAAGAACCCAGCACCATTCCTTAGAAGCAGCTTATCACTTGATAATTACCACCTCAACTGAAGGCACAAGTTGGGCCCGAGCATGAAACTTTCTAATTCCTCTGAACGTTACATATTACAAAGTACATACTATGCACCTACTGTGGGATGATTAGCATCTCTAAAGCACTGAAAGTGGTGCCATGCGGTGCTCCACTTCAAAAGCTCATTAGATGAAAAGTATTTGGTGACTCAGTGTGTAATTCCATGTTAACATTCCTCTGAATGCTGAGGTGTATAGACATCTCTCCCCCCCCCCCCCCCCCGATTAGTTCATGGCATGGAAACTTTGTCTCCATTTGTGTGTTCTGTTTTGTTTTTAATGGGCACCGTTAAGGTAATGAAAACAAAATGGTGCTGATATTTTAAGACTGGGTGTACAAGCATGGACGGCGTCAAGAAGGAACTGGATAAACATATGGAGCAGAGGTCCATCAGTGGCTATTAGCCACAAGGTATAGATAGGAATTCTCAGTCTGGGGCAAGTGATGCACTGTATTCTTGGTGCTTGGGGGGAGGGAGACAGTGGGAGGGCTTCTAGTGTCCTGCCCCCACTGCTGGACCTTCTGAGGGCACCTGGTATTTTTGGCCACTGTGTGACAGAGTGTTGGACTGGATGGGTCACTGGCCTGATCCAACATTGGCTTATCTTATGTTCTTATGTATAAGAAGGAAATGAGGGATTTCTAGTGGCAGCTGATTAGTCCTGTATGGACGTCCAAGGACAGCTCTTCCCGGCCAGTCCTACAAAATGCTTCTAAGGAAGTAGCAACAGGGAAGAGCAGCTGCTGATCCAGAGACTTCAGGAATAAAGTCTGAAGCTGAGATAGATAGGCAGATAACAGGTGAATTTCAGAAAGAAAATCCTGGCAGCTCTCCAAAAATCAAAACATAAATTAAAATTCCTCTTTCTTCACTAGTCTATCAACTTATCAAGCCTGACCTATGTCAAGCCTAATCTCTCCCCAGAACCTAAAATGAGTAAACTGAGGCTATCATACTTTGGACACATTATGAGAAGACGAGAGTCACTGGAAAAGACAATAACGCTAGGAAAAGTTGAAAGCAACAGGAAAAGAAGTCCAGGCAGGAGATGGATTGATGCAACAAAGGAAGCCATGGCCCCAGTTTGCAAGACCTGAACAAGGCTGTTAACAGTAGCATGTTTTGGAGGAAATTAATTCATAGGGAAGTCAGAAGTGATTTTACAGCACTTGTACTTCACACACACTCATTCACTCACACTCACACTCAATCTAGCTGTCACTACTGTGCTTCCAAAACTTCAATTTCTTACTGCAAGGAAAGAGCAACTAAATTGTAGTGTAAGTGAGAGAGATTGCATAGATCTTGGGGAGATGGGGACAGGGGTGCTGCTGTTGGCTGACAGTGTGACATCACTTTTGGGGGAACCCATGAGTGACATCACGCCTCTCTAGGAATTACCAGAAACTCTATAGTTTTGTCATAGAGTTTTTAGTGATTCCTACAGAGGCGCAATGTCACTTCTGGGTTGTCCATGGAACTGACGTCATGCCATCACTGGCTGTACATTTTCTCCTGCCGGCTACAGGAACAGTGGTGGTGAACAAGAGCCAGCAGGGACTTGGGATCCCTAACTGTAATTATATTCTCCCCAGCACTCATCTCTGTGCTAAAGTAATTTATTCTTAACTGCAATGGCATATAAATCCTACTACAGTTCCTCCAACAGAATAGCATTAGCGTTTGTAGAAGAGGGGGCAACAATTTCCAGCAATCCCTTGCTTTCACTGCAGATCTCTACTTCACTCCTGATGCTGTCCCTGAGAGCCTGCTGACCCGAGGAAGGGGAAGTAAGTGGGCTGGAGGGGGACATGGGAAAGTCCTGCTCCAGAAACACGATGGATGGATAGATACACCCATCAGAGTACTCATGTACAAGAGAAGCTGAAGTCATGCATTCAGACACAATCCGGTGGTCCCAGTGTCTGAAGTGTGAAGATAAGTGCCATCAGCTCCTTTTAAGGCCCAATCTACACCTCCCCTCTGAAGTAGTTTGACTGCTGTTGTTTTCCTACACTCATTTCACACTGGTGTCAAATTTCACTTTTGTTTTTCCCCCCTGGGTCTGAAGAGCAGTAAGCAACAGGATCTGTTTAAAGCAGTGTAATGCTAGCTTGTCCACAAAAGGGCAATTAACGAATGTAGACGGTAATTTTTAAACTAGAACAAGTATGGTTTGAAACTAGAAACAGGTATTGACGGGTTTTTTTGAAACTGGAATGATTCCAGTGGGAAAGTCAGATGTAGATTTGACCTAAGTTCAAGAGTTCTGACAGTGCTAGGGTTGCCTTTCACTTGGTGGGGGTTCCCCCATCAAGGGGATGGCAACTGGCTGGCAGGGAGAGCCCCATTCCCAAAGAACCCTGCCACGCCTGACACGATGATGCCACCCAGAGGTGACATCATTGCACCAGGCATGGGGACACTCTAGCATTTGGCTATAAACTCCAGAACACCAGAAGATCCTGGGGAGCAGCATGGAGTGCCCCGCCAGCAGATGGTAAGCACCCGGCAACCCTAGACAGTGCTTAAAAGAGCATGAAAGTGTCATGTTTGCATGTGTATAAGGGGGGGGGCATGGGAGCGTGGTATACTTGGGGAACACTGAAAGACATCTTTTCCTCCAACACTGGAGCTCATTTTTGCTTTGCATCCAGCCTGTACAACTTCTCTGAGCATCTACTCTCCTTGGACATGATAATTCTGCATCACCAGTCAAAAGCAGAAATTGTCTGCATGTACAGCTTACTCTGGCGCTCCATCATGGCCAAAGCAGCTCTGGGATAGGTGCACCTGAGGTCCATAAAAACGTCATACGTGTATGTTCTGAGATTTCAAGGCCTAACACTGTGTGGATCGGGGGCTATGCTTAGGTACGATAAGCTGGCATTCTAAGGTCAAATTACATTTTGTATCTCAAACATGTTGTCGATGCTTAACATTAGCAGCAACATAATGGACACAGGGTTGGTATGTGAGCCTTTACCAAGCTTCAGCAACTCCCGTCAGCTTTCCATCTTATCTTCTTTTCAATACTTTGCTTTGGACAAATAGACTTATAAATCATACTCTTCCCATGCCTTGCAAAATTGGTTCAGTGAAAAGTGCTGGAGGAAAGAGAAAAATGCATCAAGAAAACTCTGACTGTTGTGCTGGAATATAAATGAAGGTAAATTCCAAGCAGTCCTTTACACACACACGTTACATAATTCAGCGACTGCTATAATTAATTCAGACCACTTAGTTCTACAAGAAGGCCTTTAGCCATGTAATTAAGGGCACCGTCAATCGAAGCAGGTCAGACTTCGGCACTGGAACTTAAGTGGTATACAGCCTCAGTACAACAACAGGTATAAAATGCAGAGAAGCCTATACTGAAAGGCCCTGTAGTAATGCAAAGGAAAATGTGTCACATCTGAATGGATTTATTTGGTGTTCAATGCAGATTTATTTATTTATTTATAGCCCAAAATGAAATGACTTGACGGCACTTAACACATTCATGACTACCTCACTGAGACACAAGATGAATTTTTATTTTTATTTTTGCTGTCAAGATGAATTATGGCAGCCCTCTGGGGTTCTGAAGGCAAGAGATGAAAAGGGGTGGATTGCCATTGCCTGGCTCTGTGTCACATCCTTGGACTTCCCTTGGTGGTCTCCCATTCAAATACTAACCAGGGCTGACCCTGAGACCCTGGGTTATCCAGGTCGGGCCAAGGTGGATTACGTGGTGTAAAACAATCAGAGCAAAAAGAATGAGACTCCTAATAAACAATGCAACAGGACTAGGATTGCAGCACTGGCTGAAATACTGCAACCTATACAGGATGGTTTCCTAATAAGTATAGAAACAATAGAGCTTGCCTTAGGATTCTAGCATAGGGTTTCCAGCTCTGCACCAGCAACTGCCAGCAGATTTTGAGGGTGGTGCCCTGAGAGGTTGAAGTTTGGGGAAAACATGGTATCAGTTCCAGGGGACACTCCAGGAATTTCCCTTAATCTCTATGGTAAATACCATAGAGACATGGGGAAGCTCCTAGAGTGTCACTATGGAAGCTGTTTCCTGGCCATTTTTTCTCCCCTGCCTCAGTCTCTTGAGGACTTGGGGTTTGGGGCCAAAGGGAAAAGTCAGGCAGGTAAAATGAGAAGCCTAAGTGATGGGCAAACAGAAACTGACTTAGTTTTGCTTGCACAAGATCTTATTTATTTATTTATTTATTTATTTAATTTGATTTGATTTCTAGGCCGCTCTCCCCACACAGCAGGCTCATCTTGTGCAACACCTTACACTTTTCTTCTATATATTATAGTGACTCAACAACATTCGTTGTTCCAGATCTTGTGCAGGAGGGAACACAAAGGGTGATACAAGGTTGACTTAGCGAAGGAGCTACTACAGTCTTTTTTCTTGCATTTCTGCTTGTGTAAGTGCTTTAGCACAAGCAGGATTTTGTGCCGGACCCAGCCCAGTGTTATCTCCTAAATATATTGGGTTGTATCCTAACATTCACTTATCTCAGGGTGATGCGTTCCACTGGTACAACATACCCTCTGCCTGTGCAACGGCCCTTCTGCTCATGCAGGAGGCTCTTCTGCTTTGTCAGCAGAATGTCTCATGTATGGACAAGAAGGCACTCCTCTTAGCTGGGCAGAGCAGTATGTTTCTACCCACTGCTTCTTCTTGAATATTTCATGGCAATTTCCTGCAGTTCATTAATTTGGAATAATTCAGACTGGCAAATTGGAAGGTTTTATTCATAAGGCTTTAGAGGCACAAGGACTTAGAATTGGCTTTTACAGATCAAATACAGCAGCAGTTGTGTTGCCAACTGGCCAGCTTCCCACCAGCAGGACCAGAACTTTCCCCTTCTGGCTAGCTGCCAAAACAGTGCACTAAGAGGGGCTGGTATTTTTCTTTTCTGTGCCTTTTATGGAAATGGAAGTTGGTGCATTCTGCCTTTAAGGGGCTTCCCATCTAGTTTTACTTTCATTTTCACCAGAGCAGCTTCTTCAGCTGTCTTTTCTGCTCCCCCCCCATACCTTTTCAGCCAGAATCATAGGGTTGCTGTTGGCCTGGTGGTGATGGAGGAATTCCTGCCTCCACCTCCCTTTGCTGACCCTTGTTCCAGCGAGCAGCCACGAGAAAAGGCAGGGACTGGAATACCATCATGCCATCATATCCACCCACCTAACAGGAACTGATGCCATCATGTCACCAAATACTCCAGCACTGACTTGAAACTTGATGGTATTACCACCATGCTTATTTTTTGTACTAGACAAAATGGTCAAAAAGGTATAGAATTAATAACAAATTTAAAAAAAGCAGCCCCAGAAGGGTAAATGGTCTTATATGTTGCAGTACAACATATAATTTAAAATAATCTCATACAATAATTAATTTAGATGACGTTGCAGATGGCCATATATTCGGCCAAATCTGTGGCAAAAGATCAAAGGTGATTCCAGTCTTTTGGGGGGGGGGGGGCTGGGCAGAGTGCCCAAGGCCCCTTTCCCCTGTCCACTGCCACACCACCTCGTCTTTCACCACCAGCTCACTAGTTTGCAAGCTCTCCCACTATCCACTCTCCTAGCTGCCTACACCACCCATACACCCTTCCCTAGCAATACTAGCCAGGAGCTCAGCTGTTGAAACAGCTCACAAGTGTGTGTGGGGAAAGGGATGTGGGCAGCCGGGGGCTGCGGTGGGGGTGGCAGAACTAAGTCCTGCTGGAAGTCTGGGCTGTGGCAGCTGCCCCACCTTCGCAGTTGCTGCTGTCAGCCCTGTAAAAGATATAAACCAAACCAAAAATAAATCATGAGCTACCATTGAGGTTTCAGAACTGTAGCTGACCAGGTGAGCACTCAAGATTTCTCATTTAATAGATTCGCTCGATGGAGAACAAAGTTTCAAGATGGTCATATCCTGAATGATGATGCAGCTCGTATTTTTCTACCAGTGGAGTGTAAATTCAAGAATGTATGGAATAATCATGACAGAAAAACTGTTGTGCTCCTTTTAAATAGACAAAACAAAGATTGACTGCTGCTAGATAAGACACATAAAGTAAGAATGAGCTCCCGGAAGACATCAAGGCCCTCCGGGACCTCTTACAGTTCTGCAGGGCCTGTAAAATGGAGCTCTTCCACCAGGCCTTCGATTAGGAGTCACCACTGATGAACAGGCCAGTTGAATTTCTTCTGGCCTGGGACCTATGGGTTGCGGCACCCATCATGGGGTGTAATTTGAATGCTGCCATCACCAGTCTGTTTTAGCTGTAATTTTATTTGTAAGTTATGCTGTTTTAACTGATGTTCTAATTATTTTATGATATTTTAACCATGTTAGCCGCCTTGAGCCAGCTTGTCCGGCAAGGCGGGATATAAATATAAATAAATAAATAGATAGATAAGAACCAAATGCTATTAGTTCTGCAGGAGACTAGGATCCATTAGACACAGCATTTCACAAACTCTGAATATGAAAAGTTTTGTTCCCCTTCTTTGTCTAGCTCCATAAGTAATTTTTGCCATGCCATTATCATTATAGGAAATATATTCATTAGGGTTGCCAGCTCCAGGTTGGGAAATACTTGGTGATTTGGGGGGTGGAGCTTGAAAAGGGCAAGATTTAGGGAGGGGAGGGACTTCAATGTGATATAATGCCATTGTATAGCCTTCATCTCCATTTTTGTTATAGACTGGTACTTGACCTTTTAGTTGCCTTGAGTTATGTTAGGGTAAGGCTGTCAGGCTGCTCTCATGCTCATTAGCAGCCCTTATCTTCAAAGCCTGAGTTGTTTCTTCTTACCACTGGTGTGAGGTGGCCTGGCTTATCTCAATGTTTGTGATAGCTTGATTAATCATTTCTTGACTGGTAGCCAGCACTTAGGATATAAGATACTTAGTTTTAGCTATATGTCTTGTCTCAAGGTCTGGCTAAGTTTTGCTGTGTGTGTGCGTTCAAGACCCAGCGAATGGGAGCTTAGCCTTCTGTTTCTGTAAGCTTGATTATTGCTTATTAAAATCTTATTGTAAGCAAATCTGGATCTTGCAAATTGTTTCCTTGGGATTTCTGTGAACCTGGAGCTCTTGGCCAGAGCCCCAAACCACAATAGAGTCCACCTTCCAGAGCAGCCATTTTCTCCAGGTGAACTGATCAGTTGTAATCCCAGGAGATCCCCAACCACTATCTAGAGGTTCTATAACAAAAGGAATCATGGTGAACAAGGAGTCCAAAAGTACAACAAACACTGTGTGAAACAATCCAGTAAATAATATAATAATAACAATAATAACAATCACACACACTAAATAATCCACTTTTAATCCTCTCTCAATGCACTTTCAAATTGGATTTTGCCAGTTCACACAGTAAAATCCAGTTAGACAATGCATTGAAAGTGGATTGAAAGTGGATTATTTAGTGTGTGTGATTGCAGCCTAACACTCTTTATATTCAATATATATAGAATAAATTCAGTCAGTCAATAAATAGCCAGGGTATGATGAGCATAGATATACACCAACTGGTGTTCATTCTCACAAGCAAAGTCTCTTTTGATTTTTCTCCTGTTGACAGAATGAAGCAGTCGATGTGCTGCTCTGGACTGTACATAAGTGATTTCAGTCAGACTTCCTCAGAACTGTAGATAGACTGGAACCAAAGCCTTCAAATATTATACAAGGCAGAACAGAAGCCTCTAATCAGGTTAAACAACTCCCTTGTTTCTTTTCAGCTTGGCAAAATGGTTCTCCAATCTGCAGTGCTGAGGAAGTTCGACTGAAACCAGTCCGGAGGAGTGTGTCGCTGCTTCATTCTGTCAACAGAAGAAAAATTAAAGAGACTTTGCTTGTGAGAATGAACATCAGTGTGTGTGTGTGTGTGTGTGTGTGTGTGTGTGTGTGTGTATATACTCATTGTGCCGGGACTATTGACTTACTGAATTTATTCTATATATATTGAATATAAAGTGTTTTTGTTATTATTATATTATTACTGGATTGTTTCACATGGTGTTTGTTGTACTGTCTAGAAGTTGGCAATCTTAATTGATATACCACATCAAGTAAGAGAATACATTAATCTTGCAAATGTATACAGTTGTACGGGAAGGTGTAGAAGAACTGACAGTCAGTTTTCATTTCAGGAATTGGTGGGAGTATATAAAAATGTATCATTTGTGATGAGTTTAATAAAGCAACAGGCTCATAACGAAAAAGAAAATTCTGATGTAAGAGCATAAAATATTGGACTACTTACAGAAGTGGGAAGGCAGTCCCCAATAGCATAATATCCCAGATGAATGAGGTAAGATATCTTTATTGCTAACAAATGCAGACACGTGGTCACTTTCCTTACCTACTTGGCCTCTTCAAATCTGTCACTATTTCTCTCTTTTTATCTTCCTCTGTCAAGTTGAAAGGGACTTTTGGAGTTAAAAAGGGCACCCTAGGCCAGGCCATCTGTTTTCTAAAGATGCCATCTCTTTTGGTGCTTACCCTACAACTAATAAATGGCTGAGAGAAAACAATCAGATTCGAAAAGCCTTATCTGTGATCCATAAAATCAAGCCAGCTTTCTTTAAAAATAATAATAATAATAACAACCACACAACAGATTGATCTTCTGAAGTATAAACAGTGCAGGTACTCGTTACTATGCTATCTGTTCTAGAGGTAGAAAGACATTCAAGAGGTAAGTAATTCATCACTCATCTAATTGTAAATTGGCTGGCCCCTTTGTGAGCAATGAAAGCCAAAAACAAGGGCTGCATCTGCACATTGTTTGATATTGCACTATCAATATCAAATCAGGCAATGGCAGGGATGGATCCGGTCCTCTGTACTTTGCAGAATGGGGGGGGGGGGGGAGTGAGGAGGGCCAGGAGCAGCATCTTGACATGATGTGAGCCGGGTGAGTGCAACTTTCCTACCTCCCTGTGCCCTGGCAGGGGGAAAGGAGGGTAGGCACTGTTTTCCTACTTCCCTGCAGTAAGGAAGATGGCTACCATTTTCCTGCCTGCCCATGGTGTGTGTAGGGGTGCAGCTTGTGCACCCAGTAGGCTTGCCAGGCACCCACCCTCCCTCCCAGCGTCAATCAGCTGGCTGGTGGGGGACTTACCAGGGCAAAAGGAGGCTTGGGCCTGCCTTACCGGCAACGCAGTGACGTGTGCACTGGTAGTGACGTCATCATGTCACTGGCAATCCAGGAACGCTCTGGTATTTGGGCAAAAGCTCTATGGTACAAATGACTTCTACCCAAATACCAGCGTGTCCCCATGTCATTGGCAATACAATGACGTAACTTCTGGTCCACACTGAAAGTGATGTCAACGGGATGCATGCGGTGCCAGCCTAGACCTCTTTTGGCTCCTGGAAAGTCCCCCCCCCCGCCAGACAGTTGCTGCCAGGGTACATGGTAACCCTAGCACCCAAGCCTACACCACACCAAATCCTTGAGCTGGCCCTGAACCTGGGACCTCAATGCTCAGCCACAAAATCCCTTTTCCCCTATTTCAAATCAGCTGTTGCAGAGATTATATCTGTGCACTTCTTGATCTTCGTATCTTTGTAGCACAAGACAATATGGCCCGGGAGGGAAGAACTGGCCACAACCAATGAGGAAAAGGGAGGGACGATCAGATCTTCAGCCTTTCAAGGCGGGTGGTGAAGGAAACTATCTTGAGTCAGCATCTGAAGACCTGTCTTTAAAGATTCCTGCAGCTATTGACTAAGCAGATGAAATATTACAGTCTATATAGGACTGGTGACACTAGGAATTTTCCCAATCTCTGTGGTAAAGACTACAGAGTTTAGGGGGAATTCCTGGCACATCACTATTGATGCCATTTTCCCCACATTCTTCCATTCCTCAAATTATCAAGGGTGAGGAGATTGAGAGTGTGGGTAGAGAACTGTCTGCTGCCAGCAGGCAAATGGTAAATGTTCTCCAGAAAGGCATCGGAATTGGAAGGCAGGAGTGTGAAGTGCTAGCAGTTTTCTTGTTCGTGATCTTTGTTCACATGACCACAATAGTGCCGACTGCCACCTTTGGTATCAGGAAGGGATTTACCCCCAGGGTAGACTGGCTAAGAATCCTGGTGGTTTTCCGTTTTCCTACATGCACTGGGGAAGGATTGCTTTCGCTAGGTAAGCTGAACGTGTCCATATAAAATACCTTTACAAATAAAAATTGCTAATATCACGGAAAAAACACACCGATGAAATCTAAAAGAAGGAGTAGGAGAAACTACTGTTGAGAGCAACTGTACCAATTTTTACTTAAAATATTTATATTCCTGCCCTTTCCATTTATGGATTTCCAAACTGGGGAAGAAATCACAGATAACAATAATAAAAAACTTAATTTGGCTCATAAGAAATATAAATCGTGAGCACTGTAGCTCCAGTAGATGAAAAAAATCAGCAGCCTTTATAAACCAGTTAAGCCGCATTCAAACAGTTAAAAACCCATTAGCAGCACACACCTGCAAAAACCATCTGAAGCCTTCTCAATGGTAGAAGGAATAATACAGAAGAAAATCAATAACATGTACGAAAAGACGAACATCCCTTTGCCTTCTTTGTCTTTTTCATTAACGTAATAAATGCAAACTCCAGAGGGTTTAGCTAGGCAACCAATATGAACAGGTTTGATAGTCATTTCTTCTTCCTCCTGGGAATGCATACCCTCTGACATTTCACAGATAAAAATTGGTATAGTAAGCAACGTGAGCTACTGGCATGAAAGTTGTGAGCGAGCAATTTGGCTACTGCATAAATTAGTTTGTTCTGGAGCCATCCATCCTGAGCTAAGACAAACGTGTGAGCTGGAGGCTAAAAAACTGTGAGCTAGCTCACACTATCTCAGCTTAGAGGGAACACTGACAGCAAGGAACAAGCAATGCCAGTATATCAGACCATAAGCCTCAAAAGCTCAATTGCTCAACTACCTAAAAAAATAATCTTGCGCCCAAATTTGTTTATATAAACATCTTTTTTACAAAGTAAGGTTAGGATGCTGAGCTGTAGACTGGAAGGTCAGTAACTGGGCAGTTCGAGACCTGAGTGCCGCGTGACGGAGTGAGCTCTTGTCTCTGGCCCCAGCTCCTGCCAACCTAGCAGTTCGAAAGCAAGAAACTGCAAGTAAATAAATAGGTATTGCTTTGGTGGGAAGGTAACAGCATTCCGTGCGCCTCGGCATTTAGTCCTGCCGGCCACATGACCACAGAAAAAGTCTTCAGGCAGCGCTGGCTCTTCATCTTGGAAACAGAGATGAGCACCACCCCCTAGAGTCGGATTTGACTGGCTTTTGAGCAAGGCAAACCTTTACCTTTACTTTTACTTTACAAAGTAAATAACTCTATAATTTTTAAATATATCTCAAAATATAAAACAATCCGCAAATTAGTACCAGTAACAGAAACATGCCGAGCAGGACTGGCGTAACTTCATGCGCAAACAGTCAAGTAATAATGACTGGCCACAATACGGAGTAAAAGGGTGACCAACCGCCTTCACCACTCCCACTGTCTAATATCCCCAAGTCATAATTTATAATTATAACACAGCAAAAATAAAGGATGGAAGTTATTCTACTGTTCCCAATGACCTCTGGCAGGTACATCACTAGCATCAAGGGTTTCACTTTGCTGGAACTTGCTGCTGCCATCCCACTCCACGCCCCACCTCCTCACCAAACAGACATAGACACACATGTTCACTGCATGTATTTAGGATGTCTAAAACAAGAAAGCTGCCAGGTTCAGCATAGTGTGTGATTTCATGCTATCACCAGAAATGTGGGCATCTAGAACTGGGCTATCAGATGGAAGTATTGTTTATGAGACCTGTCCAGAACTTTAAGAAACTCAACAAAGAGCCAGTTTGGTGTAGTGGTTAAGTGCGCGGACTCTAATCTGGGAGAACCGGGTTTGATTCCCCACTCCTCCACTTGCACCTGGCTGGATGACCTTGGGCAAGCCATAGCTCTGTACCAGCTGTTCCCTCAAGGACAGCTTGGGAAAGAGTTCTCTCAGCCCCACCTACCTCACAGGGTGTCTGTTGTGGGGAGGGGAAGGGAAAAGGAGTTTGTAAGCCGCTCTGAGACTCTTAAGTGAGTGAAGGGCGGGATATAAATCCAATCTCTTCTTCTTCTTCTCTTCAAAACACAGAGGTGCCATTTCTGGTCCTTCCAAAGGCAACTGCAGTATCAGGGTTTAAGCTGAGCCACAGAATGCATGCTGTGACTCTCAGCCTTGGGATGCTACTGTTTATCCTTTGAACATATGCATGAAGAATGCATACAAAACATATGTATAGAACAAAAGGGGCAGAATTCACAGAAACACAAACCAGGCCAATTTCCTGTCACCACTCCTGTGGTCAGCAAGAGAAAAACGACACAAAAAGATCATTTTTTGGTGGTGATATGATGTAGGGTTGCCAGCCTCCAGGTGGGGCCTGGGGATCTCCCACTTTTACAACTGCTCTCCAGCTGACAGAGATCAGCTCCCCTGGAGAAAATGGCTGCTTCGAAGGGTGGACTCTATGGCATTGTACCATGCTGAGGCCCCTCCCCTTCCCAAGCCCCGCCCTATCCTGGCTCCACCCCCAAAGTCTCCAGGTATTTTCCAACCCAGACTTGGCAACCCTAGTATGATGTCACTTCTGGGCAAAACCCAGAAGTGATGCCAGCCATTCCAAGAGTGGCATGACATCACATCCAGGTCTTCCTGAGAAGTGATGCCATGCTGTTGCCTGCCAGGGCCCCCCATCTCCCTGCTCAGGCAGTGTCTTTGGCAACCCTAACTTCAACTCAAATGTACTAAAGGGGGAAAAAGGAAACCAGGAGACAGGGTTTTAATTCCTGACAAAAAGTTCAAATGTGCTCTCTCTTCTTTGGCAGAGGAGTTCTAAGAGTTTGATTCATGACCAAGTCTGAGTAGGCCTGGGCAGAAATAACAAGCTACCCCTTTAATTGGCCTGAAACCAATCAGATAAGATACTCAGCAGTTGTCGAGACTGTAGGCACAGTCCACATGAGACTATCAGCAAGTGGCCAGAAGAGCTGCGTGTCCATTTTGGTCTCTGAAAATGGCATGGGGGTAAACAGGAGCCCCATATCCCCCTGGGCCACACCTCCTGGCAGGATCAGCTCCTCACAGCGATTTTAAAAGTTTTTATAAAGCCTTCAGGAAGGTGCTGCATCCTGATGGAGGACTCATTGTATTGTGTAGTTTGGCTCTCAGAAAGCTGCGCCATGAGACAAAGTGTAGGAGTTCAGTTCTTGCTAGAGATAATAAAGGCGAAGCCCAGTGCTGCAGCCACAAGCATCAGTGCCTGAGCAGTCCAAAGCAGTTGTACTTTGACTTTGTTGAAGCAGGAGTAGAAGAGGGAGCCGTCTGGCGAGAAGATCAGCGTGGCTTCAGTCAAGCAGAGACAGAATGCTATTGACATGAACACCAGGCACCAAAAAAACACCAGTGCCATGCCTGGAGAACAGCAACAGGAGAACTGTCCTGCTCAGCACTGCCATGGATACCAAGAACCCACAGCTCCACAGCAGCCAGCAAAGGACATGGAAGCTTGCAGAAGCATCCAGCATGGTGAAACCCTGAACATATGCAGAACTTTTCCTCTTTCCAATAGGCCAAACCGAGGGTTGCCAACCAAGTGCTGGCAACCAGTGGGAGGTTTAATAGGATGAGGACATGCTAATAGGCACGGTGCTGATGCTGCAATGTCACTTTCAGCTCTATGATTTTACCACTGAGTTTTGTGGTAGGGTTGCCAACCTCCAGGTGGGGCCTGGGGATCTCCTGCTTTTACAACTGATCTCCAGCTGATAGAGATCAGCTCCCCTGGAGAAAATGGCTGCTTTGAAGGGTGGACTCTATGGCACTGTACCCTGCTGAGGCCCCTCCCCTCCCCAAACCTCCCCTTCTCCTGGCTCCACCCCCAAAGTCCCCAGGTATTTTCCAACCCGGACCTGGCAACCCTATTTTGTGGGAAACCCAATGATGTCACTTCCTGGTTTGCACTGGATGTGATGTCGCAGTCTTGGTGCAATGCCTATTTTCCTTCCATTTCTCTTCCCCACCTCTTTACTGAGTGGTGGTGGGTAAGCGGGCCCGCCTGGCCGGCCTAGCCTTACTACATGATATATAGTCCTTGGGTTGGGCCTGTATCTGTCATGAGAACCGGGAACTCAGTTCCCAGGTGTGTGTAGCCTGGTTTGAGGAGAGGATGCTTATACCTTCCTCCCCATGCCATTTTCCAGTCTTAAACAGTCCCAGTTGAACATTGTTAGCCTATTGGGAAAATCTTGGTATACCCCATCACTACATGTGAAGCCAAATTGGGGCAAACAGCAGCTTTCTTGGGCTGTTTTAGGTTAAGAAAAAAGCACAAAAGAAGGATGAAGCCCCTTCTTGCTGTGTGTTGCAGTCCCAATACAAATTGGGCCCCGGATGCTTTCAAAATGAATTCCCAAGCAGGGAATCCACAAGCACATTTAGACTGCAGGGACCCAGGGAAGACCCAAAGAAAAACATAATGTGTAGTTCAGCCCCCAGTGCAGAGGCGAGTGGCTATAGCCACAGTATTTGGTTGGGACTATGTCCCTCTTCACAGCCCTCCTGGGTCAGTGGCTATGACTTCCGAAACAGGCTAAAGCTTCAGCATTTTCCAAAGGAAGATCATCAAACTTTCAAGGGGCTTTCCCTCTTTTGTTGGCCCTCAGTCAGCTGAAATAACTTCACCTCACTGCAATAGAATGTTTTCAGGGTAATGAACAGATGACATGCAGAGATGGTTTGAAACTTAACTAGATTGAAATGGTCAATGCAACTTCTACTTCACAGGCCTGGGCTTTGATGAGGAGGGGATATTAATCCTTCCTGACTCATACGACTCGTACATAATGGAACAGAGTTATTGATCAGCCATGCATTTACCCACCAATTTAAATAAAGAGTATGTGAATAGTGGGCGATCTTGGGGGATTTATTTCTGAAGAGTACCTTGTGGACTTGCTTTGCATTAATATCCCAGGGTTTCCAGTTCAACATAAAAGGGATGCTAAGGCCTTTTAATGACATTATCAGAGCCTTACGTTAGTGTTTGATCTGTCAAAGAAGGATCAACTGGAGGTCATGGGTGGGAAGAAAGGAGAGAAGAAACTGCTTTGCCTGCTATGGCTATGCTCATTTTTCTGTATTAAAAGTACAGTTGCTAGCTGTTGCCGGCAACCGGGTGGAAGCATGGGGGAGGCAGGGACAATTTCATCAGTGTCACGCTGATGTCACTTCCGATGCAAAACTGGAAATGATGTCAGAGTGTTAGGGGGATACCTGTAGGCACATGAACATAAAATGAATGACAAGTCCCATTTTAACCACACCTTTGTATTTATTTCCTCATTCTGGAAGAATTATTTATTTACTTAGACTTTTAGACTGCCCTTTCCTTGCGGGCAAGGCTCAGGGTGGGTTACAACAAGATAAAAACAATACATAATTTAGATTAAGTTAAAAACGCAATAAAATACCATACAATCAATATATAAAGACAGTCTGTTCCAAGATGGAAAAAAATTTGGAAAAAATTGTAGCTTCCTCGGAGCCTTCTAAGGGGGTAGGGTAGGGGAGGTGGGAGGTATGAGAGTGCCAGATTAGTTGCTGTCGCATCGCTGTCCTCAACCACAGGCTGCCCTCAACCGAAGGGTCCACCTCTTTAAAAATCTGCTTCAAATATTACTTGTGCTCTGCTCTTTTACATATAGATGGAGTTTAACATCATTTTGGGGGCTAAATTAAATCAAAGCAAATCATTTTTATACAACACTCTTGAAAAGCGTATAGTAGTGTTACAATTACTATTTTTGAAACTGCCTGCTTGACGCTACCAGGGACTAAAGTCACAGATCCCAAATCGGTTGGCAGCATATTGCGTACGTGGGGGCAGACTTCAAGGAAGTAATCCTGAGGCGAGGGAATGCAACCCCGGGCGGGGCGGGGGTATAGGAATTGTGTGTTTTGCCCAGAAGATCCTCTTGGCAGCCCTCCCTAACATCGTTCTGTAGTATTTTATTGTAAGCAATTTATTACCTCGACCACAAGCCCTATCAAAGCAAATGGCCTACAGACAAAAAAAAGGTTTAGACTAACAAATGACATGTATAATAAATTGTGTGCATATAATCAATAAAAATAATTAAAAGGACACAGCACCATAAATTTCTCAGCTACTCTTAAGGCCATCTGTGGCTTGTTCTGTGGTCAAAAGTTATATGGCAAAGTAAGTCAAGAAAGAGTTAATGTTTGGAGGCCCTCTGCCTCCTGGTGGTATATGGGAAAAAGAAGCTCAGCGTCATTGTTAAGATGGCTGCTAGAATTGTTGCAGCTGGGGTCTGAGGCCCAAGTTGTATTATGTGCAAATAAACCTACTGAGCTCCTTCCCAAGTGGCTGGGATCAATTCTTTGGGGAAACTGGAGGATCTTCCTAAATTCCCATTATAGCAGCTTCATACATATGATGATGTTTTGCTGATCATGTTATTATCATGTTGGTTGCTGATCAACAAAAACTCTGGTTTTGTTTTTTGTCTTTTTGTATATATTTTATTTTAGAAAACAAAGTTTTTGATTGGATCAGAGATTTTAAGAGTTGTAGTGGACAGCTTGATGAAAATATTGACTCAGTGTAAGGCAAATTCATGCTGGAGATTATTAGGAAAGGTGTTGAAAATAAAATAGCCAATGTTGTAATGTCCCTGTATATCTATGGTATGGTCTCAATTGCAATACTATGTACAGTTACAGTCAGTGTACCTGAAAAAGGATTACTGCAGAGATGGAAAAAGAACGGAAAGGAATAACCAAGCTAATTAAGAAGAAGAGGTGTTAGGTTTGCCACCTTCCAGGTGGGGGTTTGAAAATCACTTGGAATTACAGTTCATCTCCAGATTACAGAGATCAGTGCCCTGGAAGAAAGGACAGCTCTGGAGGGTAGAGTCCATGAAATTATACCTTGCAGAGGTCCCTGACCCAAATCCCACCCTCCCTAGGCTCTGCCCTGCAAATCTCCAGGAATTTCCCATCTTCAAGCTGGCAACCCAAAACTTGCTGTGCTTGCATATGCATAGGGTTGCCAGCTCTGGGTTGGGAAATACCTGGAGATTTTGGGGGTGGAGCCTGAGGAAGGCGGGGGTTAGGAAGGTGAGGGCTATAATGAGCTATGATGTTATTGAGTCAATGGTCTTTAATGTCATAGAGTCCACCTTCCAAAGCAGCCATTTTCTCCAGGTGAATTGATATCTACCACCTGGAGGTCAGTTGGAATAATGAGAGATTTGGAAGTTGGTGACTCTACGATGTGTTCCTTGCTCTTCCTACCTCTCTTCTTCACTAGTTTGCAGAGCTCCAAACACTAGAATAAAGAGGAATCGCAGGAGGTGTGCATACAAATACTGGAGCGACTGTGTCTGTTCTTGGTCAGAGGTTAATTGCAGCTTGTTGTAACATCTGAGTTCAGCCTGTATTTCTGAATACCACAGAAACATCAGGATAGGACCATGGCTTTCATGCGCCGCTTGGAGACTTCCCAGAGGCACTGCTAAAGGAAATCATGCTGGACTAGATGGATCTTTCACTTGATTCATCACGGCAATTTGAATGTCTCCATATTAGTATCAGAGTCACTCCGAGTGAGTATATTTTATACGTTATGACATACAGCTGCATATAGAACAGGTTCAAATAACCTTGTTTCTGCAATGACAGATGTTTGCGTTAACTCACAAGAAATGGGTGTGATAAAAGGCATAGTAGTAGTCCCAAGTATTCCTAAATAATACTATTGTGAATACTTAGTTTCAATGTTGCCTCCAATTAGGTTCGTGCAAATTCTGGTTAAAAAAAATCCTGCAAATCACAGCTCTTTCCCCTGATTTAGTTAGATTTGAAAGAGGACAGGGTTGGATCCAGGGGCTCTCTCCCATTTTCTCTCATCACTGCAGCCCCCGTTCCACATGGCTGTGGTCTCAGCTTGTCCCACCATAGCCTTCTTGATACTCTCTGTCTCTTCAGGTAGGATCCAGAATGTACTGTTTATCAGGGCTCATTTCGTAGCAGGAGCTCCTCTGCATATTAGGCCACACACCCCTGATGTAGCCAATCCTCCAAGAGCTTACAGTAGCCCCTGTAAGAAGAGCTCTGTAAGCTCTTGGAGGATTGGCTACATCTGGGGTGTGTGGCCTAATATGCAAAGGAGCTCCTGCTACGAAATGAGCCCTGCTGTTTATACTTCCAGCGTTTAAACTCGCTGTGAGGACTGCTGGATATCTGGTTGCAAATAAGTGCATTTTTAGTTTATGGGCAATGCCTCAGTGTAAGACACACATCCTCCTTCACTTAATTACTTTTTAATTTTGTTCCCATGTTTCAAATGCTTGCTTTCTTGGTTTCCAGTTAGCATTTATTTTGTCTTTGGAATATGATCACTACAGCATCGAATAGGGAAGCAAAACAGTGTAATTACTAATGTACATTACATAACTGAAAATAAATATGCAATCATTTGCTGCTAGGGGATACTGATTGAGATTAAAGAATCATAATCAAGTGTCTAAATTGTAATATAGTTTACAACTCAATAAAGTTATGAACCGGAAGGGGGAAAGATCCCCTAGACATTGGGAGATTTGGAGGTTGACAGTATAACTACAGTTGACAAGAACAAAGTTTGAGACCAGTGGCACCTTTAAGACCAACAAAGTTTTATTTGAGGTATTACAAGGACAACCTAGAAAACTGATAGACATGAAGAGGTTAGATCCACTTGATTTCTCCCATTTTATCTCAACACTGCAGCCTTCCTACTGAAAGATAATTCTTACCTGGATCTCTATCCCCACCTACATACACAATTTGATATTTTCCCCACCAACTGAGCTCAGAAAATTGGAATTATGCATAGCTGAAGGAATGGTTATGGTGTTGGACTAGGATCTGGGAGACCCAGATTCAAATCCACACTCTGCCATGGATGGTTGCTGAGTGACCTTGGGCCAGTCACACACTCTCAGCCTAACATACCTCACAGGATTGTTGCAAGAGCAAAATAAAATGAAGGAGAGGAGAACAACAAAAACTTTCTTGGGTCCAGTATGGGGAGGAAGGCAAGGTATAAATGCTAGAATACAGGGAAGGCTGGCTTTGTGGCCAGGGACCAGCATACCTGCGGGGCTGTCTCTCCCCATATATGCCCTGCAGAGCCTTGCATTCTGCCGACCAGCACCGCCTTGTAGTCCCCAGCCTGAAAGACATCCGTCTTGCCTCAACCATCCTGATGGAACGTGCTCCCAGTTGAGATCAGGCCCCTGCAGGGTTTGTTGCGATTCCGCAGGGCCTGCAAAACAGAGCTGTTCCACCAGACCTCTGGCAGAGGCAGCAGACGTCGAATATCATCGGCCTTCCTAGCTTTGACCACCCATGGTGCTTTCATATTATCGGTGCTCAACTTCATCCATCCTGATCTATCGCCCTTCTAGCATGCACTGCATGACACCAAGTGCCGAACTGTCGGTTAGGAATTCAGATTATTATTTAAATTTTAATCTTATTTGCATGGTGTTGATTACTGATGTTTTAAATTGTCTTTGATGATGTAATGTGAGCCGCCCTAAGCCCGCTTGTGGGGTAGGGTGGGATACATATCGCAAATAAATAAATAAGGACCCTCTGATCAGCTGTGAATCGGCTTCCGACCAATAGGTAGCTGCTAACTTGTCTGGCACATGTTTTTGTTGCTCGAAGTACACTGAGCACATCCTTGATCGGTTTGTGGTCTGATTGTGTGTCAGACAGGGTGTGTTTGACTTCTGAACAGGTTTGCTGCAAAATTCATGCCTTCCCTAGGCACAAGTAGGCTGGAATTTGCCCCACTGGGGAGATCTAGGGATCTCTGTGTGTGGGTTTCCTCACTTTGGCAAATGGTGGCTCTCTGGGAGCCATTTCAGGTTCAGCAAATGGTGCGGAGGAGGTATTTTAAGTCTCCCCTTCCTGAATACCATGGTCCCAATCCAAGTAGGGTCCACACACACCTGGGAAGCTGGGAACGCCATGACGACTTTATACCATATGAACTGGCTCTTTCTTTGGCAGCTATGGGCCAGGGGAACAAGCTTGCTGCAGACATACCTAGTTCTGTCCAGAAAGGTACTGTGGAGAAGAGACAAATTACAAAGAGCAATTCCTGTCCTTATGATAGGGCACTAACGGCAGCTAGCCAGAACAGACAGCCTAGTGGGGAACAAAACCTTCACCTTCTTGCTTTTTCAGTCTGATTCCGAGAGATTTTACAAGAGTTGTTAAAATCTCGGAAACCATTGAACGGTATACCAGAATATCACCACCACCTAACCTTTTATTGTATTTTTTTTGTGGTTGCTTCAGAGGAAATGGAGATGGGGAATTGGCAAAGGGCCTAAGGCCATCTTTCCCTCAAGTGTTTGTGTGGAAAACAGCCTGATAATGAATACTTCTTTACCTTATACTTACAGATAGGTGAGGCACTAAGTGAAGGAGCTTTTCAGTCCCTCACCGAAAGCTGTTGTAGAAAATGGTGATCTCCAAGCTTTGCTTAGCAACTGTGGACACTTTCTTTTAAAAAAGTACACATTAAGGAAAGAGGAAGTAGCCCTGTTGCTATGACAGCAGATGTATCTGAAAGCACTAAGAGCTGCTCAAGCTTTTAGGTAAACAATGAGTGATGGGCTGGCCTCATAAATGGTTCTCCTGAGGGAAACAGGTGAAGAAGAGCAAACCATTTGGCAAAGTGCAAAACAATTCATAGAATGTATTGTTTTCTTCTGAAGAATACAGATATTTCCATCAGTCTTGTATCTAGAGGAGACAGATTTCAGAGAGGATGCTTTGGACAGCACACAAGTGGGCCACATCCGGTTGGATCCAGTCAGCTTTTTTACTCAATTTTGCCCAGTTCTCCTGCTTATTAAAGCCCTGGTTCCACATGGCTTTTTGTCCACGCAGGTCTCATGATCCCCCAGCATAGCCTTTTGGGAGGTCATAATCTCCTCCCCTTGTTACCTGTGAAAAACCTGTTTGAATCCAACCCATCTTAAGCAGTTTGCATGCCCTTTTCTTTAATGTATGTAGCGCACTGCAGTATATAGAAAACAAGATGCTACCCCCACTTATACCAAAAATGAATAGCTGCTTTGGTTGTTCCAGAATTATCTACTCACTAGCAACCATGATCAAGATAATTCATGCCATGGTAATCCTCATTAGTATGTGAAAGTTGGTCAATGAAGAAAGCTGATGAGAAGAAAGTTGATTCATTTGAAATGCGGTGTTGGAGGAGAGTTTTATGGATATCGTGGACTGCCAAAAAGACAAATAAATGGGTTCTAGATCAAATCAAGCCTGAACTCTTCTAGAAGCTAAAATGAAGAAAAGGAGTTGGTTTCACTACCCAAAAGAGTCTTGGAGTGGCTTACAATCGCCTTCCCTTCCTCTCCCCAAAACAAACACACTGTGAGGTAGGTGGAGCTGAGAGAGTTCTGAGAGAACGGTGACTGACCCAAGGTCACCCAGCTAGCTTTATGTGGACAAGTGGGGAATCAAACCCGGTGCTCCAGATTAGAGTCTGCCACTCTTAACCAATACACCAAACTGACTAAACTGGGGCTATTGTACTTTGGTCACATTATGAGAAGACAAGAGTCACTGGAAAAAGACAATGATGCCAGGAAAAGTTGAAGGCAGCAGGAAAAGAGGAAGCACCAGCATGAGATGGATTGACTCTATAAAGGAAACCACGGCCCTCAGTTTGTAAGAACTGAGCAAGGCAATTAATGATAGGACTTTTTGGAGGTCATTAATTCGCAGGATTGCCATAAGTCATAAGTGACTTGACAGCATTTTACACTCCCCTACCCCACCCCTGACCCTGGCTCTCCAACATATTCCAATTTCTTAATTGACATACTTTGTTATAGGCCCTCCTTGTCATATATGAGTCTGCAGCTGAACTGATTTGAAATTCTTTGTAGAAAATATTCTGGTCTATAGTCTTGTTCTTGATGGATAACCCTACATGATATTATCGTCTATTTGTGCAATGCTCACCAGATCCTCAGGCAATTTCTGAGTGGGCTGGGCGGCCCACAAGAGACACTAGATCAACATAAAGACAAAATTCAGCCACAGGGGATACCTGAGATATGCTGGTCATGTGGACTAGGATTCATCCTCATTGTTCATCCCACATGATGCAGGTTGTACATGCGTGTACATCTGCATAATCTGGGAAGGACATAGTATGGCATAAACATTGGTGAGTTAGAGAGTCTTTTGTCAGACACATGACAATGGCATGTACACGTCAACAAGAATGGATAAGAACCACAGTATTTGAACTCCGGGACCGAAGGGCGAAGGAAATTCAAGAGAGACAGGTAGGTTTTTGCCAAGAGTGTGCTAAATGCAGATGTGGGCTCTCGTTCATGCACGGTTATGTAACAGTCAATGTGTGAGTCGTTAGAGTGCCAGACAGCTCTTTGTTGGTTTCATTACGAGAGACTATAAAGAAATTTCTCTCCTAGATGCTATTAGGAGAGCAGTTACAGGTCAGCAAGATTCTGTCAGGTTTGCTGGACAAAATGTGAAATGAATGGGGAAATGAAAGGACCCCCATGCACACAGACCCCCATGTTAACTTAACATGCCGGGAGGAGAGTGAGCATGCTGGCTGTGACCCTTGCCTCTGTGCAACCGTCTGGTCATCGGCAGGGGTGACCAAATGCTCTCTGTTGTATGGCCACTTCCTCCATGTGGTTCCCATTGCATACAACCAAGTGACTGGTGCTAAGGCAGGGGGCAGGGCCTCTGTGATTGCTCCCACTGTCCTGCCCTGCGCATTCACTGAATGCATAGGGCTGTTGCGTGCATGGGGCTAGGGTGTCATGGAACTGTACTGGGCAACAGTAAGAAGAAGGAATCTATGACAAGAAGAAGAAAAAGAAGAAGAGATTGGATTTATACCCCAGCCTTCACTACCCAAAGGAGTCTCAGAGCAGCTTACAAACTCCCTTCCCTTCCCCTCCCCACAACAGACACCCTGTGAGGTAGGTGGGGCTGAGAGAGCTCTCTCGAGAACTGATTGTGACAGAACAGCTCTGAAAGAACTCGTAACTAACCCAAGGTCACACCAGCAGCTGCATGTGAAGAATCAAACCTGGCTCTCCCAGATTAGAGTCCATGCTTTAAGACAGGAAGGCCTAGTGGCTCAGATTCTGCAGCTCACGTCCATTAATAGAAAGGGGGTTCGTGATCTGTAATAGAAAGGTTGATTTTTCCTGATTCTCCCCTCCTCTGACAGACCTCAGACTTCCTCCTCACGCTCTCTGAGGATCCTTGATCCCTCGGACATAGCATTTGGAGGAGCATTTCAGGCCACAGCTGGAGGAGGGAGGCGAAGAAGTCCCATTCTTCTGGTGGAAATGCTTTCTATTAGCATAGATTCACTGCAGGATACGAGCCAGTGAATGTAGTTTGAATCGAGCATCTACTGAAGCAAATGTGTGATTATCATTCTGAACACTTTGGTGTAACCTGGCAAGAGTGGAGTCACGGATCGAGAACTCGGTGCAGACCAGGAAGACATGAATTCCAGTCCCCGCTCAGCCGTGAAGCTCATAAGCAAGTTATTGCGTCTCAACCTCCCCGCCCTTAATTCTGTTTGCATCATTCTTTGAAGGAAGGGCTGGATGACTAAAGCAAGCCCATATTTTCAGCACACCCATTTGTGCCTGCAAGTGGGCCTGCAGAGGGAGTTGATCCCAGTGGGCAGTGAAAGAGAAACCCTCTCCAGTCCCTGGTGGTGTGCTTATTCTGTGCTCAACAATAGCTTGTGGGGATTAAAATGCAGTGGTGTAAGTCCAACGAGGGGTGGGAAGGCAGAATGTCTCGTCAGATCTCAGAAGCTAAGCAGGGCCAGTCCTGGTTGGTGTTTGGATGGGAGACTACCAAGGGAGACTTTGCAGAGGAAGCCAATGGCAAAACCACTTCTGCTTCTCACTTGCCTTGAAAGCCCCTTGCTGGGGTTGCCACAGACATCAGCCGCTTCTGAGCTTTGGTATTTGAATCGCTCTGAAGTTCAGTCGGCCTGCTGTATAATTACACCTATCAAGTATTATACCAAGATGTTCCTTATTGAATATCAAGATCTTCTGAGCGACCTACTTTTTTTTGTGTTATCAGCTTGTGGAAATTTCAGGAAATGCTTTGAAGAGGGATATGCTAAGTAGTCTTCAGAACAACAGAAGGAAGATGCCACCCTCCCCCTCTGGGCACATATCTGAATTGTCACATTCTCCTAAGGATGCTGCCAGTCAACGCCCCCCTTCTAGAAATCAATTATTAATAGGCAGGGCTGATTAAGCACAAAGCCTTTCCATCACTTTGTAATCTTGAGGAGCGGAGACAGGAATTAGATAAAATTAGCAGCATTAATAATATGGATCTATGTCAAAATGAAATCCAATCCTGTGCCTTAAACCAGCGATTCTGGGAAATGATCCAAAAGTCTCAAAAACGAATGACACAAAAGTACCACTTTGGTACATGTAAAGGAAAACACATGTTCATACTGTTGGTTTGTCCCATTTGTATCCCTCGTACTTTACCTGGGTTTCCTTCAACCCCACATCAAAAAGGGCTTGACAAATGGAAAGCTCATATGTCAGGAAGAAAACTAGGCTACAGCCACTTGCCCCAAAGGGTTTAGCTTTTCCCATGCAGACACCTTTTTACAAGAATGTGGAATTCCCCCCCCCCCCATTACATTCCGAAGCGGAGCAGTCTAAGAAGGACTATACCATGTAGTTTATTTGAACATCTAAATTAGCTCTGAAATCCCCCATGGTTCTAACAACTAGAATCGAGTCCAACAGCAGCTAGAGAGACCAATGAGATTTTCAGGTACGAGCTGCCCAGAAGTCAAAGCTCTCTTCGTCAGATGCAAGCAGAAAGGTGCTACTGGACTCATATCTATTTCTTCTACTGCAGACCAACATGGCTACCCTCCTGACACTATATCCAAGATTCCAGTTTTAGAAGAAGAAGAAGAAGAGATTGGATTTATACCCCACCCTTCACTTGTAGTCTCAGAGCGGCTTACAAGCTCCTTTCCCTTCCCCTCCCCACAACAGACACCCTGTGAGGTAGGTGGGGCTCAGAGAGCTCTTTCCCAAGCTGTCCTTGAGGGAACAGCTGGTACAGAGCTATGGCTTGCCCAAGGTCATCCAGCCAGGTGCAAGTGGAGGAGTGGGGAATCAAACCCGGTTCTCCCAGATTAGAGTCTGCGCAGTTAACCACTACACCAAACTGGCTCTCCCATTTTACCCATTTCTGATATGGAAGAGCATTCAAACATGCAAACCCCCCTCCCCCCCAATTCTGAAGCAGAACAGTCCCAAAAGGACTTAGCTGTGTGGGGTTTTTTTGTCTGAACATCTGGATTAGCATTGATTCAGTATACTCACAACTCACCTGTTGCTTGCACACCTGACAGGGGCAGAGAAGTCCTCTCCCCCAATAAACCCAGCCGTCAAATGTGAGAGCCGGAGCCCTCATCTTTAAACAGGCCCTGGCCTGACCCCTGCTCGTTCTCCCTCCCGCCTTCCATTAGCGGCTGTTCTTGCAGAAGAACAGAAATTAAAGTGAGAGGATTGGATACTCAGCAGGTATTGAAAAGCAATCACCCTGAATATTGCTTTGTAAGAAGCACCAGAAAAGAGTCTAAGTAATATAAAGACAGCGAAGACAAAAAAAATAAAATAAAATCCCTCTGCCTGTGGCACAGAAAGAAGCAAAAACGATTCTATACACGCCGCTGTGCTTGCATTCTAGTTGACGCCTGAGTGCTCTCAAAGAGAAAAAGGGAAGATAAAGCATTAGAGAGAGGCTTTCTCTCCCTCTGCGCGTGTGTGCAGTTAGTGCACATTTTTATTCCTTTATGGTCCCGGAGGTAGATATCTTTTCTCACAGTGTACTGCAGGAAAATCACAGGCTCATTCTCTTTCTTTCTCCCGGCTTCAACTAATCCCTTCTGCAAATGTGGATTCCATGTGGATTGTGGTTGCAATTGTGGGCGATTCTGCATCGGCTTTCCCCTCTGTTGTTTTACCAAACCCATCTTGGAACAGAAATCCCCCTCTGCTTTACATGCTGCTTTCACTTTCTTTGATCATCGGGTTTTATGATACCCGCTGCACTGCATCCCGCTTTCGCTTCCTTTGATCTTTGTGTTTTATGGTACCTTCTGCATAGATTTATGGCCGTTCAGGTGTGACTTCACAGTCAGTATGGCGTTGCTCAAGGGTATTTAAATGTGGTTTTGAGCTAGGGCTCCCAAGTCAGCCCAGGGGGCGGGGGATCCCCCGCTACAGGGGTTCCCGATCCGCCGGCCAGCATTCGGCCAGCGGGGGGAACTCCACCCCCAAAGTTGTCCAGCCAGGACGACTTCCCCAAAGTAATGATGTCACCCATTAGTGACGTCATCATGTTGGGGGTGTTGCCAGGGCGACGCTCTGGCAATCGCCCCAAAAGGGGGCAATTGCCAGAGCGTCGCCCTGGCAATGCCCCAACATGCTGACGCCACTTCTGGGTGACGTCGCTGGGCACGCGTGCTTTGAGCACGCACCGGGGAAGCTCCCGGACGACAGAGGACTCCCCCCCACCAGTGAGTAAGAAAGACTTGGCAACCCTATTTTGAGCTGCACCTTTTCCACAGTGTTGAGAAAATGTGGAGCGAATAACAGATGCAGAGTCGCCCTGTGTTACAGGCAACTATTGGACAGGTCATGTAACATTGGCTATCACGATATAAATGAATTAAAAACAATGTGGTATAGGAATGAAGAGAGTCAGAGTCGGATTTGGGAGAGCCAGGTTCGAATCCCTGTTCTGCCATGGAAGTTCGCTGGATGAGGGACCTTGGTCCAGTCACTGCCTCTCAGCCTAAGCTACCTCACAGGCCTGTTGTTGTGAGGATAAAAAGGAGGAGTAGAGAATGATGTTGTAAGGTGCTTTGTGTTTCTCATTAGGGAGAAAAGCAGGGTATAAATAAATATTCATTTTATTAGTACTCTGCCGTCCTTCCTGCCCTGTAGGCCTTAAGTTTGGGAGAACCCTTATAAACGTTATGTATCAGCAAGGCTACTCCAGTGTGGTGTAGAGGTTAAGACCAGTGTACTCCAATCTGGAGAACTGGGGCTGGTTCCCCACTCCTCCACATGAAGCCTGCTGGGTGACCTTGGGCCAGTCACAGTTCTCTCAGAACTCTCTCAGACCCACCTACCTCACAAGATACCTGTTGTGGGGAGAGGAAGGCAAGGTGATTGTAAGCCACTCTGAGACTCCTGAAGGTAGAGTCTCCCCTTTCCCCATCCAAGCAGCATTGCTTTGCCATTTTGTGAATTTCCTTCCAAGAATATTTTGTTTCATGGAAAGCTGGCCATTCCCTGCCACCAACATGAGAACTCAGATCTTCATAAAGTGCTCCATACATTCTCAGGCCTTTTGAATGAATTATTTATTTATCATGGTCAAAGAACAGCAGAAGTGAATAATTTTCAGGCCTTTCACTATCACTTGCTACCTTTTGTTACAACTTAGGGCCATTTTCAGCAACACACAGTCTGTCTTTTGTCACAACCCTCTCCCCTCCTTGACGTATGAACATCTTTCATTGAAGGTTTCTGTGCTTCTTTAAAAGAAGAAGAAAAGAGATTGGATTTATATCCCGCCCTTCACTCGGAGTCTCAGAGCAGCTTACAAACTCCTTTCCTTTCCCCTTCCCACAACAGACACTCTGTGAGGTAGGTGGGGCTGAGAGAGCTCTTTCCAGAACTGTCCTTGAGAGAACAGCTGGTACAGAACTATGGCTTGCCCAAGGTCATCCAGCCAGGTGCAAGTGGAGGAGTGAGGAATCAAACTGGGTTCTCCCGGATTAGAGTCTGTGCACTTAACCACTACACCAAACTGGCTTCAAGTAGTAGCACAGTTATCCGGCCACTTATGTGGGGATTTGATTTCCTGCTCCTCCACATGAAGCCACCTTGGGTTAGTCATGGTTCTCTCAGCCCCACCTACCTCACAGGGTGTCTGTTGTGGGAAGAGGAAGGGAAGGTGATTGTAAGCCACTCTGAGACTCCGAGTGAAGGGTGGGGTATAAATCCAACACTTCTTCTATCTCTTCTGTGAAAGCCCCAATCACCTCACCTTTCCCTGCTTCCTTCACTTCTTTCCACCTACCAGCCAACCTTCCTTTTATCTTCCCCCCATCTTCAGCTACATTGCTTATTTACTTTCTTCACTTACACCCTACCTTTCTACAGAATAGGGACCCAAAGCAGCCTAAAACATTCTCCTCCCCTCCACTATATCCTCACACAGAGGTAGGTTAGGTTCAGAGAGTGTGACTGGCCCAAAGTCAACCCAGTGAGCTTCCACAGTAGAGCAGGGATTCAAACCTGGGTCACCCAGATCTTAGTCTAAAACTCTAACTGCTATACCACACTGGATTTTGTGCGGTGGCTGTTGTTGACAGTAGCAAGCTGGTGAGTCATGCAAGTCAGGTAACAGTAGGTTGCCTGAAGGTGTGCCTAGGGCTGCCAAGTCCCCCGGGAGGCGGGGGAAACACCGATTTTTAATGCTTACCGCCGCTTTTTCAAAATTGGCCACTGGGAGAGGCAATGGCTGCCAGCAGGAACGCAGGGGAACGTCGGAGCCTGCCCTGCCCTCTCCCTGCCAGGCCTGAACTCTTAAAAGGGAAATGTCTGCAGAGAGCCTGCCCTGCAGTAAAAAGCCTCACTAGACATTTCCCCTTTAAGAGCAGAGGCAGCAAGAGAAAGTCCCACCCAGAGATTAAGGAGGGACTAGGCGCTTTGTACTGAAGGGCCTGCTTTTGCATGTGGCTTGCAAAGTTGCTGGGGTAAGTGCCTCTGCGAGCTCTTTTCCTTCTCTCTCTCTCCCCCCCCTCCCCCTTTCTTTCTTTTTTCTGTCTGTCTGTCTGTCTGTCTCTCTCTCTGTCCCCATCCAGCAGAGGTCTATCAGTGGCTATTATTAGCCACAAGGTCTAAATGGAACACTTTGTCTGGGGCAGTGATGCTCTGCATTCTTGGTGCTTGGGGGGCAACAGTGGGAGGGCTTCTGGAGTTCTGGCCCCGCTGCTGGACCTCCTGAGGGCACCTGGTATTTTTGGCCACTGTGTGACACAGAGTGTTGTACTGGATGGGCTGTTGGCCCGATCCACTGTGGCTTCTCTCCTGTTCTTATGATATGAAAATCATATTTAGCACTTGTGTAGCACTTAGTGCTTCATATTCTGCCGAGATGAGGAAGGATTCAGTAGGGCCGTTGCTCAGTGATAGAGCATCTGCTTGACATGCAGGAGGGATCAGCCTCTTCAGCTAAAAAAGGATCAGGTAATAGGTGACATTAAAGATCTCAGCCTGAGACCCTGGAGAGCCAGTACCAGTCTGAGTAGTCAATACTGACCTTGATGGACCAATGGCCTGATTCAGTATTAGGAAACTTCATGAGTTCATGTGTCAGCATGTGGAAGCAACATCACAGGATGTGACATCACAAAATGATGTCACTTCCTTTCTCCTGGCTCCACCCCCAAAGTCCTCAGATATTTCCCAAGTTGGACTTGGCAGCCCTAGGTGTGCCACTGGGCACCAACTCAGTCAGTCTTCCCTCAGGGGCCAAAACAGCCCTAGAAAGTCTCTCCTCCCTGCCTTTTACTGACAGAAACCAAGGCTTGAAGGCTTGCAATACTATTGTGGCCACTGACAGCATACAGTGTTTAGTTGCCACAAGGACAGAGGAGAGTTCTTATGGAGAAGCCTCAATTGCAGGCTCATCAGGGGCAGCCTCCGAAACAGATGGGGTAGAGTCATCTATCACGCAGAGGTCTCCCTGAGTTTCTTGTTCTCCTCTAGTCCATATTTCTGACTCCTCAGGTGCCTCATCTGATATTACTGCAGCAGAGTCCACAGCCAGCTCTGTGAGGGTCAAGATGGGGATGGGTGGGAGTTAACCCCATAGACAGATAGATTTCAGGTTTTTCTGCAGACTTGGGTTTTTTTTGAGGTTTGCAAAAAGATCTGTCTTGTCTGTCCATGGCCCCAATGTCTACAGATAGCATCTACAGATAGTGCCATGTTGAGAATTAGCTGTATCGACATTTTTCTACGGATTGTTTTATGCAACAAATGTAAACCTGGGTCCCTGAAGAATGGATCTGTGTGATACACATGTTTTCAAGCAGTCACATCCACACTTCACAGCCATAAGTGAACACCCAAAAAGAGCAATCTAAGACACTAGTTTCCAAAATGTACTATATGTATGTTACAAAAGACCCAGAAAATTGGTGTTACTCAATCGGAATGCATTAAGCAATCAAACTGCAGGGGCTAGAGTTTTCTTTGAAATGTCGTTCTTATAAACTTAGCCTTCTCTGTACAAGGAACACCTCCCTTGAATTATGGATGAAGTGAATGTTCTGGACTTCTACAGACACGCACACACAAAAGCAGGTGCGTCTAGGTATTCCCTTAGAAGTGCTTCGGCCTGGAGCAAGGACTGAAGAGGCTGTTGTTGTTCTTTTAAAAAAATTGCTTGGGTTTATATTTCTGACTCCAAGAAGTCTTATACTAAGGGTTCGTTTCATAAAGGAAAGCATATAGGTCTGACTTGCCCAGTGTTGCTATACTGCTATCTAAAAATAGTTTCTAAAAAACACCTACTTCCTTGTGAAATGAAAAGGAGTCAGTTGGGTAACAGCAGATGCTTTAAGGGTAAAGCTTGAGACAGAAAGTGTCCTGGCTCATGGTAAGTGGCTGGATCACAGACAGGCCCGCATGGTTAACACGCACTGATTCTGTGCGGGGCTGTAGCTCAGGCAGGGCTAGTGGGTATGCTGCTCCACCTGGAGCCCTAGTTTGCCCCACCTGTGGCGGTCAGGAAGCCTGGCTACTGCTCTGAGCTTCCTGCATGGCAGATGGCAACTGGGGACTCTTGGCTGGCTCCAGGCAGCATGATGGAGGGATACTTGGCTGAACCTCAAGACCACAGTCAGAAATTGACCAGCTGGTGTACTGTGCTGTCCCTATGGAAAATTGGTTTATCTAACTGGAAATGTGGCAGCTCCACCTGTTTTGGAAGGCTGGCCCTGATTTAGTGATACCGTGATACAGTAGGGTTGCCAAGTCCCCCCAGGGGGCGGGGAAAACCTCGCTCCAGCGGCCCACTGCCCACTGGCCAGGATCAGGCCGGCGGTGGAAACCCCACCCCCAAATTGCTGGGCTGAGGAGACGTGCCCGGTGCAATGACGTCACTCAGAGGTGACGTCATCGCGTTGGGCACGTTTTGGGGGGGGAGGCTCTGTAATTTGAGGGAAAACTCTATGGTTTCCCCTCAAATTACTGAAGTCCCGCCCCCAATGTGCCCGATGCGATGACATCACTTCCAGGTGACATCATCGCAGCATGCGCACTAGGACCCTCTCAGAGTGGTGAGGACTCCGCCCTGCTACAGGTAAGGTACCACTTGACAACCCTATGATACAGACTGAGGTGAAAGCTGCTTGCAAGTTGCCCAGAATGCACAACAGAATGCTTAACAGGTCCACTGTTATTTATTTCATTTATTCCTTCTGTTTCCTCCATAGAACTCAAGGGATGGGATTCCCTGGCAATCTCCCATTTCGCCACTGACCATTTCGCCAAGTTTGCTTTGCCTGGCCAAAGGGGTTGCAGCAGGTCCACTTTGAGTCCCAGCAAGATAAGCCAGAATATAAATGAAAATAAATGTGTCTCCAGAACACGTGGCAGATAGTTTCAGACTGCATTCGGCACATCTGGTTTAGGACTAAGCTATTCTCTTGGGAAGCTTCAATGCAGAGAGGTTTCCCAAAGGAGTGTGTGTGTGTTTGTGTGGGGGAGTAATAAAGAGAGACTTGGAAGTTAAATCCCTGAATCCCAATTGGCATATTGAAATGAGGTCCTGACAGGCCTTCCAGACTAGCCCCAATGTTGCAGATTAACTCACACCCAAATACACAAATCTGCCTTATACTAAATCGAACCCTCCGTCCCTTAAGGTCAGTATTGTCTACGCAGACTGGCAGCGGCTCTTCTGGGTCCCAGGCAGAGAAGTCTTTTGTATCACTTACCACCTGGTGTGGGTATCGATGCCTAGAAAAGGAAATATGGGAGGTGTTGGCTACGGTCTCCTGATGCTTTCACTGCTATTTTCCCCACTGATACCCTGTAGGATTGTACTGGATTAATATAGATAAAGCACCTAAGAAGAAGCCGAGCATTGCGTGAAATATGCAAAGCATTTGTTAGGTTTGTTAAGTTAGTTAACGTTAGCATGTTGGTATTTTATTATTTTGTCAAACAATGGCAGGGATATAAGAAAAGCTTAGTAAATAAAATAAAAGCAACAGGAAGCACATTGTGGAGCTGAAAGAAATAAAACAAGCCCTGCATTTTGTACAGTCACAGATGTGGTATGTAAAGTGTTTTCAGAATACTATGGTAATTTCAGACTAGTTGGAGTGGAGTGGAGGGTAGGTCTTGGGCATCTAGTATTTTGTCAGTATTGTTTCCAGACAATGCTTCTGGAGAGTGGCAAACCCCCTAGTGCTTTCAGGGCAAAATTAACGATGAGTCACTCTTTTAAACATGTGGAAGGCTATGGGAAGGATGTGCCTTGTGCAAAGTATAGTACATACAGATCCACAGTAACTATGCTTTATGGAAATAGTTGACAATTTTACCTTTTAAATGGCCTTAATGGCTTTGAGGCAATTTGGGTGTACAGGGTTGCCAAGCTCCAGGTGAGGCCTGGAGAAGTCCTGGAATTCCAAGTGGTTCCCAGACTACAGAGATCATTTCCCCTGGAGAAAATGGCAGCTTTGGATGATAGATTATATAGCATCCCATCCCTGCTGGGTGCCCTCCCCTCCCCAATCTCCACTGTCCCCAGGTTCTGCTCCCAAATCTCCAAGAACTGCTCAACCCAGCACTGGCAACCCTAATGACCAGAGGAAAGCAGGATGTGGCTTCTTTACCTCTAATCAGCCACACAGAGGAGAAAATCTGAGGATGTTTAGCTTTTCTTATACCAGCAAGATGAGCAGCAAAACTGAAACTTCTCGACATGTCTTAAAGGTACCAGAGATCTGCCCTCGGCAGCACTTGATGATCTTGTTGAGATGCCTGCAGTAAGAACTGTAGCAAATTATCATAGAAATTATAGGATTTAGCCCTGCACCTTTCCCCCAGTGGGAAGAAAGGAGGGCCTAATCACTAGTTCTTGCATAGTCTCTTTTTCAGGTTTGTCGACCAGCATGCCATGCCTTCCCTTTCAAAGCGGATGTTCCATCTGGTAGTGGTCTTGCACTGGAAATAACATGGAACAGCTGAGCCCATAATGGAAGTAGTCACCTGCCTATGTCATGGTTCCACGTTCTTGCCCAGGGGGTGCCACAAATAGGAATGCCAAACTCTAGATACACAGTGTGTATCTAGGAATGCCAAACAAAATATACACAGTGTGAAAAATGATTAAAATAACAAACCATATAAACAATTAATTTTATGTAATGCCATTAATATCTCAATTTCTATGTACCAATCGCCTGACTTATCTTCCATTCTGTGCTTCTGTGGAAGCACAGAACAGTAGATAAGTCGGCTGACAACCTCCGTCACTTCCAATTTTCAACAAGGTCAAATCATAACAAGGACATTTGATAGCTGGAATATATGGCGTTCACCTGAATGTGACTGCATCAGCAGTTTTTAAGGAACGCTAATATATTGTTGAATTTTTGTAACATAGAAATTTAAATATTAATAATTTGTAAATGTTGTCATTTTTCATGGTGTGTATATTTTGTTTGACAATTTCCAGTTAATGGCTGAAGACCTCCTGCTATTACAGCTGATCCCCATGCAACAGATGGACAACCTCCAGAAAATGGCTGCTTTGGACAGTAGACTTTATGGCATCATACCCCATTTAAGTCCCTCCCCTCCCCAAACCATGCCCTACTCAGGCTCCACCCTCAAAATCTTCAGGTATTTCCTAACCTGTAGCTGGCCACCTCAAGGCTGGTTTGATCCTGGGGAATCAATTCAGGTTAGGATTACCAGTTTTTGGAATAAACATTCTGGTACCTGGGCAGAGCCTGGAATGGACTGAGTGGAACTATGGGGGAAGAACCCAGTGGAAAAGATGTCTATTCATCAACAGCTCTAAAAAAAGGGAAGGGGAAAGGGTTGGGAAAGAAACGGGAGTGCTCGTGGCAGCTGAGAAATGAACACCAACGGGCTGACCAGGATGGCTTTTTTTCCCTGGTCGGTTGGCAATCTTAATTCCTCTATGATTAGTTAGAGTTGATCTTTGGCCTCTAGTACTTTGCCAGTATTTTTTCTTACTTGTTTATGATCTTGATGGGCTACAAAAGGCACCTGTTCCCCAGGAGCACCACAGGTAAAGCTCCTTATATCAAAGAAGTGGTTTTCCAAGAAATCTCTAGCCTGACAATTTTTATTGAAGCTGCTGCCTTGCCTTGTGCTTCTCATTGTTCACAGCCGATCATGTACCCAGCTAGCTCTCTGAATTATGTATGGATTAAAATCTGTACAGAGCTACCATATGGGACTTTTGTGCACTAAATTGCACCCCCTCTGTCTTAAAATGTGCACTTAAAGGGCTTTGAAGCTGACACATGAATTGCCTTAATTATGAAACTAATAAACCATCATTTTTTAACAAAAAAAATATTTGTTTTTGGACCTCACCTGCCTTGCATACCGCTGATTTGCTTTAATTGGATAGACTGGCTTCAGTTCAGAATGCTTGCACTGATATTTAGCCACGGTATTTTTCGAAGATATAAACAGATCCATGATTGTACCCACATTATTAGATCCATCTTCTTTAGTGAGGGGGTCTGTTTATTATATACTGTCTATTGCTGACTAAATTTTAAGCATTTTCTAACTATTATTACCTTTTTACAGATGACAAATGTTGAAAACATCTTAAGTAAACAAAAGGCACCATCTGAAATCCATCACTACTGTCTGACCAAACCTCGTATGTCAACAGAAATTATTTTAAAACATAACTCTCTCCAAGATTATTTAATAATTGCAGTGAGTCGATGAGTAACTGCTTCCTGCTTGTATCTTTCAACTATAATGCAAAACAGCAATGAAAATGCCATTCAAACCAGGTTATATCCAATTCTCCTGTCTTGGGAGAATGGAAGAGAGTTGAGGTGATATAGGGGTCTATGTGTGTCTGTGATATCCATGTATCCTGCTCCTTTCAGCTGCAGCCTCCCTCCCCACTCATGCATCTCATTTTATTTCTGAAGGTCCATAATTCTTAGGGTCAGGCATCCAGAGGTGTGTGGGGATACTGCAGGAGTGATGGGGAGGGGGGAAAGATCAGTTCCATGTAGGGTTGGGTAGCAGAGACATGGGGGTCCATGACATCGTCTGTGCTGTGACATCACTTTGACTGATTTCACACCAGGTGCTGCTTTGCTGTCGGTCTTCCCTTGGATATTATATCACTTCCCTTGGAAGTGATGCAGATGACATCATTGGGATTTTTCTCTTGGAGGCAACCAGGGCTGCGCGGGGGGGGGGGGGGGGTTTGCCTCCCACCACAGCAGGAGGCCTGGAAGCTCTAGTTGCACGAGTGGAGCTCCACTCCTGGTTCTTTGGATCCTTTCCACCCTTGTGGTTTCTGGAGCTGCAAATCATTCCCTCGATGGGGAAAAACCTGTGTTTCCTTTAAGCATTGGAGATAAAAAGTAAGGCCAAGGCCAATGGTGCAGAATCAGGTAAAAATACATTTTATGACTCAGTTAAAATTTCCAAAAAGTTCCCTACATGTTTCGCAAACAGGCTTCATCGTGGAATCTGTTCATCTTGCTGTAATTCCTCAAAGGGAGTACAAGATCAGTAGCTGTACTCCTTTTGAAGATTTACTGCAAGATGAACAGATTCTTCTGACTAAGCCTGTTGGCAAAATGCATACAAAATTTTTGGGGAATTTTAACTGAGACATAAAATATATCTTTTCTTGATTTTGCACCATTGGCTTTGGTGTTACTTTTTATCTCTTATGATTGGTGCGACCCTTTTATTTTCTACCTTTAAGCATTGCCCAAATCAACATCTTGGAAAAAAACCTGGGAAATAGTAACACCAGTAAAAGGTACAGGTATGTTGCCCTACATACCTGACTGGTAAATACATGATCCACCCAACCTTTAAAAATGCTTTCCTATGAAAAGCATCACACAGCAGCATGGAAGTGACTAGGGGAGCAAACCCAAGCAGGTCAAAGGATGTCTCATGTTATTCAGCGGGGCTTATTCCCAGGAAAGAGGCCTTAGACATGTGGTGATTTGTGAGCCAGCTCCTCCCCAAATAAAACAAAATAAAATTCCTCTTAAGAACATGAGAGAACCCAATGTTGGATCAGGCCAGTGGTCCATCCAGTCCAACACTCTGTCACACAGTGGCTGGATCAGCACCCACCCAATCAGCATGCTTAAAGATGTGCCTTAATGCCGTGCAATGAACTGAAAAACCTGAAACTGCACCATACTCCACGAAGCCTTCTGAAAGATCTTGAATATCTACAGAAAGCTGCGCCCACACACAGTGTGGCCCAGGCCAATAAGCAGCACTAATAAAAATTCTAGCTGCAGGAGAATTGCTATCAGTTGCAGGGCATTGCCATAAAAGAAACTGGAGCTGCACAATAATTTCTCATTTTTCCTCCTACACTACCTTGCTGCCTTGCAGTATATAAAAACGCATGCATTTATATGCCCATTTATTTATTCTGATTTAATCATAATAATGTAGTGTCTTCACTTAGGATAAGCTTCTTGCTGATGGCTAGAAATTCTAAGAAAAATAAATAGAGCTGTTAGTCGCCTAGAAGAGAAGGTTTCCATATATATATATATATATATGTGTGTGTGTATACAGAATGTGTCCAAATGGCATTTTTCTCATTTCACATTTACCATGCTATACTACCACTACTACTATTTATTTATATTATTTATTTATTTTGATTAATTCAAGCCTAGGGTTGCCCCCACCTTGCTCCCCAGTGGGACCCAAAGTGGCTTCAGTTGTTCTCTTCTCCTTTTTATCTTCACAACAACCCAGTGTGGTAGGTTGGGCTACATGACTGGTCCAAAGTCACCCAGAAGAGGTTCCATGGCAGAGTAGGAATTCAAACCCGGGTCTCCCAGATCCTAGTTCAACACTCTAATTTTTACACCACACCAAGCATCTTCATAATCTTTTATCATAGGTCATAATACAAATTATGCATATATGCAAGCCATGCTGATGACCCAGGTGTACAATCTGGAAACCATTTCTGGGGCTCACCGTTATAGTCAACTGTGACATATGTGTCCTATGGAAATAGCTTTGTCACCCCAAAATCTTTGTGGAGTTTTTAAACTCCTCTTTCCATTCCTAGTTTTCAAAGATTACATGGAAAAGTAGTTTGAAAACACCATTTACTTTTCTGTTTTCCTTCATGCACATATTGGACAACTTCCTTTTTTAAAGTCTTCCTCCAGCCTGAGTAGTTGTCCTCCAGTTGGTGATTTTTCTGCTGGTGGAAAAGCCACTTTCGATGGAGGAATGCTCCTTAGGCTGGAAGAAAGCTCCAAATTTTGTGAAGCGCTGTAACAGGACACGAGTGATTGATGATGGCTCATACCTTGGTATCTGAAGAAGTGAGCAGTGACTCATGAAAGCTCATCTCTTGCCACAAATTTTGTTAGTCTTTAAGGTGCTATTGGACTCGTGCTCTTGTCTACTGATAACTTTGTTAGTGTTTCCCTTTGTTGTGTTCTTTAATAAATTTTTGAAGTTAAAATGATTACAAAATTTAAGAACATTATAACATTAGATTAACAATTAACTACCACTAACAAAACGTACGGGTTACTGTTTCAAAGAAGTAACTTTATGAAGTATCATAAACAACTTACAAAGTGACACCCTTAAACAAAATAGCTATAATATATTCAACAGGGTTTTTAATAACAAGGACCTCTTAATGACATATGATGACACAAGATTAAAATAATAAGTTGAGAGACTTAATTTTGTCTGGAATTATATCATGAGATGACATAAAATCTATAACAGGAAACCATTTCTCAGTGAAATCAGATTATCTAGGAAAAAGCTCACATTGTAATGAATGATCAGTGATCTTATCCATCACATCCATCCTATCACATAAGTATTCCAAACTTTAAGCTGAATGACTTTTTCATTTTGAAGCAATGGTGGTGCTTACCTTTATTACTTATTCAGTGGATTTTTTAAAAAACCCTATTATTTCAATTTATAACAGAAAAACAAAACAAACTAGAAAATACAATATCATCTAAATAATACATAAAACATAGATACATATAGCCATCTACAATGATCAACTACCATCGTCTACTATATCCACATAGCTTAAACATAAACTACAATAATAAACATAAATTACACTTATATAAATCATACAATATATATATATATATATATATATATATACTTATTAGTGCTTTTTATATATATACCCTTGATAATAAAATGAAGAATAAATTGCCAGAAGGAGAAATCTGAAAGGCGGAAGCAATGCTGGAAAAAAAGAAGAGGGATGGAGAGAGCAAACTGCCAGGAGTCGCAGAGGCAAGAAATGCCAAAATTCGCATATTTACTTGAAATAACTAACCAAATCTCTGTCTACGGGCTCCAGTCTCCAAATGCTCTTCACCCACTAATTTCCCCCCAGAGACTAAAGGCTGACTTTTCTGGATTTTTCTTTTAGCAGACCAGGTTTGGAAATTACACAGCTAACTCAGAAAATTAAGTTTACCCGGGGGGGGGGGGGGGATATTGGACTGCAGATTTTAATAGTTGCTATGACAACTGGGATACTTTGTTTAGATAAGGCTAAATGGCCTCGAGGTGATAAGAAAAGAATTGGGTGCATGCATATATACACACATCACATTTACAAACCTAACAGGCTTTTCTGTTATTATTTTTTGTTGCTGAAAAACAGAAGAATTAAGTGACACAATTGCAGCTCACCAAAGGGCTCAGTACGGGCTTAACCGTAAGAACCCTTAATAGCAGATCACTTCAAAACCCAATCACAAACATCAATTATAGATTTGGACAGGGGTCTTTTCATAGAAAAAGAGGTGCAGGAGCTCATTAGCATAACTCATTAGCATAACTCATTAGCATATGCCATGTCCCCTGACATCCCTGGAAGTGTGTCAGAAAGGGAATGTCAGTTTCAGCTTCATTATACCCTATGGGCTATTGAAATCAATGGCAAAAACTCATAGCGTATATGAGGGGCTGGAGGAAAGGGGGTTTGAGGGAGAGGCTCCAAACTTGCAGGATAGCTGCTGGGGCCTCTCCTTGAAATACCCACCATGTTTCAAGAAGACTGGACCATGGGGTCCAATTCTATGGGTCTCCAAACAGGTTGCCCCATCCCCTTCATTGTTCTCTATGGTGGGAAAAAATGTCACTTTTTCCCACCATAGAGAACAATGGAGGGAATGGGGGCAACCTGTTTGGAGGCCCGTAGAATTAGAGCCCCTGGTCCAATCTTCTTGAAACTTGGTGGGCATTTGGGGGAGAGGTCCCAGAAGCTACCCTGCAAGTTTGGAGCCTCTGCCTCAAACCCCCTCCCCTACAGCCACTTTTAAAGTTGCCGCCGAATTTCGGCAGCAATTCGGCAGCGGGCCGAATCAGATTAGAGAATCTGATTCGGCCTGTGGCTGCCCTACTGCCCCTCCTGAGCTGACGGAGCTGTGCTCCGCTTCGCTCCAGCCCCAAAGGACCCTTGGATTTGGAGGAGACCTAAAAATGATACCCTAATCATCGTATTGACACAACCTATTGGCCGATACTGTGCAAACAGATTGCTGAGGCCTTTACAGTAGAGTCCTAAACAGAGTTATACCCTCCTCAATGCACTGACTTCAATGGACTTAGGTTGCGGTCACACGGCAATCTTATCACGATTTTTTCCCACTGTATATTTGATCAGGGATATTTTTTATGGGTTGGGATGATCACACATCCCTCCCTGAACCACTTGCATCATGTGACAGTGCTCTAGGCACTGTGCAGATAGCCACGCCGCCCAATTGGCAGCGTGGTGAGAGGTTTTTTAAAACAAATTCTTTGTGCATGCACATATGCACATGGCCAAATCACTGTTCCCACTTCGACGCACTGTACTCCCTTGTTTTTGCAGTATTTTCCCCCCAAACAGTGAACAACATGAACCACCGATGTACAACCGAGCACTGGAGTCTATATATGTGCGTTTGAACATTCATGCAGTGAATATATTCAGTGCAGGATTGCTCATGCATGCAACAGTGGAAGCTGGAAGGAAAAAATCAGCGCGATAAGGACATTCAGATGATCTAATCACATTCATAGTGAGAAATGGCTGTCCAGATTGGCAAAATTGCAGGTTCACAGTGTAAATATTTGGAAAGAACTTGATTTTCCCGGTGTTGATAAAATTGCTAGGAAACCAGGAGGATTGCGGGGGTGAGTCCACTTTGATATGGGAAACAGATGCAGCAATCTGATCAGCCCTTTTAAATGCGATAGGGAACAGTGGTGAAACCCAATCAAAATGACCGTGTGACCACAACCTTAGAAAGGCGTAATTCTGTTTAGGAACAACTGTTATTAATCTTGAATTTAAAGTCAATAATACCCTTCTTTCTCCACTTTTAAAAAAAACAATGCCTGTTCAGCTCATCCCAAATGCCTTTCCCTCCATTCTCAGTCTCCACATGTCTTTTATGTTCACTCAACCATTTTGATCACTGGGCAGCAACGGTATTTATTTATTACTAGGAATAAGGCCCGTTGTGGAAATAAATACAACGGGCTCTAGAAAGAGGCTCTGGGAGAGTGCCCCGGCCTTGGGCACTCAGTGTCAATTTGCTGTGGCGACCTCAGCAAGGTATAATGACACAGAGTCCACCATTTTCTCCAGGGGAAGATCTCTGCCATCTGAAGAGCAGTTGTAATTCATCGTGATCTCCATTCCTCCCCTGGAGATTGGCAGCAATGGTTCCCCATGAGGGAATGGGTGGTTTGAAGGGTGGAGTTGATGGCACTGAACCTGTCTGAGGTCTCACCCCTGCTGAAACCTCACCCTCTCCAGGGTCCACCCCTCAAATCTCCAGGAATGTCCCTATCTGGAGTTGGCAACCCTACCTCCCAGCCAACCGTCAATGTATTGTTATCTGCCCCCTGGCTTCAGCTTTCTATCTCCTCCCCCCTCCCCCTAGAGAGCAGTTGTAATTCTGAGTGATCTCCAGCCCCACCTGGAGAGTGGCAACAATGGTTCCCATGAGGGACTCGCTGGCTTGGAGGGTGGAGTCTATGGCATTGTACCTGTCTGAGGTCCCACTCCTCCTCAAACCTCACTGTCTCCAGGCTCCACCCCTCAAGTCTCCAGGAATTTCCACCTGGAGTTGGCAACCCTATCTCCTTCCCAGCCAATCATCAACTTCACTCTTCAAGTTTCCATTCCCTGCCCCCCTGCAGCCTCCACCGTGCTCTGAAGCCCTGACTGCTATGTCACATTGGCTGTCATGAAGGGTCCATCTCAGCAGGGTATGAGGACATAGAGTCCACCATTTTCTCCAGGGGAACTGATCTCTGCCATCTGGAGAGCACTTGTAATTCTGAGTGGTTTCCAGCCCTCACCTGGAGATTGGCAACCATACTTCCCCTGGTGGAAAAGTAGTCTTTCTCTGCAATGGGGACCGAAGCAGCTGACATCATTCTTCTCTCCCCCTTTTTGACTTGCACAACAACCCTGTGAGGTAGGTTAGGCTTAAAGTCTGTGACTGGCCCGAAATCACCCACTCAGCAAGAACCTGGGTCTAGCAGATCCTGCTCTGAAGCACTGACTGCTACGCCTAGGGTAGCCTACCTCCAGGTGGAGCCTGAAGATCGCCAGGTATTACAATTGAACTCCAGACAACAGATCTTCCCCCTTCCCTTGGAGAAAATGTCTGCTTTGAAGGGTGGCCTCTATGGCATTCTGTTCAGCTGGCCCCAATGTGTTTTCTCCCAAAGGCCATCATAGGTGTGGAAAGGGGCTTTCAGAGAAGCAAGCTTGGTTGCCTAGCAATGAGCACTGAGGAGAAAGTTGTCGGCTCTGATGATGGAATAGGGTTCCCAACCTCCAGGTGGGGCCTGGGGATCTCCCGCTTTTACAATAGATTTCCAGCTGACAGAGATCAACTCCCATGGAGAAAATGGCTGCTTTGGAGGGTGGATTCTATGGCATTGTACCATGCTGAGGCCCCTCCCCTCCCCAAACCCCACCCTCTCCTGGATCCATCCCCAAAGTCTCCAGGGATTTTCCAACCCAGACCTGGCAACCCTGTGATGGAAATACCTGAAGATTTGGGGGGTGGATCCTGTGAAGGGCAGCATTTTTTTGGGGGGGGATAGAAAGACTCAGCAAGCTGTAATACCATAAGTTCTACCCTCCAAAGCAGCCAGTTTCTCCTGGGGAACTGATCACTGTCATCTGGAGATCAATTGTAACAGCTAGAGATCTCCAGGTCCCACCTGGAGATTGGCAACCCTAGGGGGAAGTCAGTTGCACTGCAGGGGGTTGAAGGGAACGGTTTGATGGTTGCTGGCCCGCCTCATTAGCCAGCCAGCCGTGGTGGAGCTAAGCAGGAGAGAGGGCCTGAGGAATTTCACACAGCCAATATGTTCCGTTTCAGGAACTCTTCAGTAACGGTTTCTGTCAGGCCTTTTACACAGAACCTTATTAGTACTGGTTCCCTAACAGAACATATTGGCCCTTTCACACAGAAACGTGCCTCTCCCGTTGGGGAAGCGTTCCTGAGCCAGTTTACCTTGAAACCTCCTCCCAAGCGTTCTTCAGTGCTTGTACCGGTCCTAAAGCGCTACGGGGTGCTGTGTGAAATGGCCCCCTGTTTCTGACAGTTTATTCTGACAGTTTATTCTGGGCCCGCTGGCAGTGTGCGAGGGAGGGGGTTATGCTGTTAGTCCATTGTCTTTTCACTGACAGAAACAGGCCACTGAGGGACAGTTAGACCCACCTGGCAGTGGGCAGAGGAGAAGAGTGGACCCAGCACCCAGTTGGTCCTTTCCCTTCGCTGGCTCCCTCCAGACTGAGGCTGGGACATTTGCCGGTGGCTCTGTGGGCGGGACTGAGGCAAAGCAGGGAGAGAATACAGCCAATGGCCAGGGACCCCCTTTTGAGTGGCAGTCCGTCCAGCGAACTGATTTTGGCGCCCCATGGAATCTTACCCCTTGGAATCTTAAAACGGCTTTAAATAATAGGAAAGATTTTAATTCATTTATACCGCACCTTTCTCCCCAATGAGGACCTTACATTGCTCCACTCTCTTATCCTCACAACAACCCTGTAAAGTAGGCTAGGCTGAGAGGGTGTGACTGGCTCAAGATCACCCAGCAAGTGGGGATTCAAACCCAGGTCTCCTAGATACTAGTCTGACACTCTTATCCACTATACCACACTGGTTTAATTTGTGCCTGGTCATAGGATTGCTGACTCTGAGTTGGGAAATTCCTGGAGATTTGGGGGAGGGAGAGTGGGGTATGGGGAGCGGGGGAACACAGCAGGGATGGGATGCCATGGAGTCTATCCTCCAGGGATTTTCTCCAGGGAAGAAAATGCCTAAAAAGCAGTTGTAATTCTGGGTGATCTCCAGGCACCACCTGCAGGTTGGCAACCCTATGCCTGGATTAAAGAGTTGCCAGCTTCAGGTTGGGAAATCCCTGGAGATTTTGGGGGTGGAGCCTGAGATGGGCAGGGTTTGGAGAGGGGAGGGACTTCAATGGGGTATAATGCCATTGAGTCCACCTTACAAAGCAGCCATTTTCTCTAGGTGAACTGACCTCTGTCACCTGGGGCTCAGTTGTAATAGTGGGAGATTTCCAGCCACCACCTGGAGGGTGGCAACCTTACTGGATTATATTGTACATGCATTTCACTCTTCATGATATGGCCCTGTGACAACTCTGCCATAGGCTTAGACTGCACTTGGGGTACTGTCGCCCAGTCCAATTTTGGGAGTCTGTGCTGATTAGGGTGATGGTTGGACCCAACGGTCAGTGTTTAACGCGTCCCCCAGCATGCTGGCCCTTTTCCCTGTCAAACTACCTTAAAACAGGCTCTGATTGCCTCACGCCATGCCAAACTGTGAACAGGTCCACGCAACTCTGATTTCAACTGGTTTGTGTGAACTGGCCCAGCCTGGCAAACGCATTGCCACGATATAAAACTGAGATAACTTTTCAGCAGGGAACAGCAGGGAAAATGCACCATCCCGAAAAACAAATCAACTAACCGCTACCAATTTAATTCTGCATGGGGAAGAAAAACTCCATTCCTTAAATGAAACGCAGGCAGCGCAGTCTGTCCCTAGTGTACACTGTTACATGATGGAGGGTTCAACCCAGGAAGCTAATTTCTTGCTTTGCAGCTGCAAAACCTCCCACTGTTGGCTGGAGCCAAACAAACAGGAATCTAATATGCCCAATTTCTTGTCCCAGATTCCGGCACGAGCCTTGCTCCTACCGAACAGCCAGGCTCCCAAGTTTGCTCCAACTTTAGCAGTTCATGCTTCACTGAATTTTACACAAATTGCCTTGAAAACGCAGTGAGGGTATTCTTTCTTCTTCTTTTTTCAAGGAAAAGAGGGCAACAACAACAAAAATTGTTTGGATTAACAATCAGCATTGCTCTTTGCCAAGGAGAACATGCCCCAGGACTTCTCCAAGTAGCTAGCGGCCCAAATGGGTCAGTTTTAGTTCAAATGAAGCCAACTAGCATAGGTTTGACAGGGCTGGGTGAAGATGGGATTCAGCACTTGGCAGTTCCTATGGAAAGATGTAATCCCGTTTGCTATCTCCCTTGCCAGGTCAGGATGGACAGAGGCAGGGCAAGCCCATCAAAGGAGTTTAAACTATCCTTTTAATTCCTCGCATTTTCTTCGAGACCGAGGCACTTTTAGAGAAGTAGCAGAACTATTTCTTCCAACCAGCTCACTAAAAGACTGCTCTAATATTGTAATTTAGTTCTGTATGATGAGGAAAAAAATGTGGGGTTGAAAGAACGCCCCACTTCTGAGTTCATTTTGACACATGATGTACCATTCAGAAAAACATCCAAACATGGTTCATAAGGCAGCATACTGGATATTTAAATACATTTGGTGGTAGAAAGTGCCTTCAAGTCACACCCAACTCAAGGCAAGAGATGTTCAGAGTCGGTTTGCCATTGCCTGCCTCTGTGTCCCATCTTGGTGGTCTCCCATCCAAATCCTAACCAGGGTTGATCCTGCTTAGCTTCTGAGCTCTGATGAGATTGGGCTAGCCTGGGCCATCCAGGTCAGGGCTACTTAAATATATAGACATACTTTTTATAGCAGTAGAAATGAGCAAGAGTCCAGTTGTACCTTTAACAAAATTTGTGGCAGGGCATGAGCTTTCGTGAGTCACTGCTCACTTCTTCATGTGCAGCTAGAATGTGAGTCCATCTGCCCTTGTATCTTGGAGAGTGATTTCAGATGTCGAATGACAGTAGCAGGCAAATGACAATAGCAGGTGAATGACAATAGCAGGCATGATTCGATTAGGTGTGATATGCAGAGGGGTAGTAGGTGTGGAGAAATCAGCTTTGGTAATGAGACCGGAAAACTAAGTCTAGATTTAGTCCAGGAGGATGCATTGTCTTGAGCTTCGTTACCAGTTGCAATTCAGCAATCTGTCTTTCTAATCTCCCGGTGAAATGCATCCAGAACAGCTTTTGTAGTTTGATCTATTCATCCCATGAGCATCCTCTATAAAGAACATTTTGTTATTGTATAACGGTATCTTTTTAAGGGGAAATGACAGCTTAATTCCCAAACTGCAAATTTCAGCTTTGGCTACCTGTTTATAACAAACCATCACTTGAACTTTAAAACATGGATGGCATTTAGGATTCAACCTGGCCATTTTGACACCTTCAGTACTACTCTAGCTCAAGGCTACATCTAACCCAGACACTGGGGGGAAATCAACTCAGCCAAAATGATTTGCTACGTTCCCCTTTGGCTTATCCAACCAAGGAAAGACATTCAGGAAAGCCCCCTTAGCAACAACGACTCTATGCCAGTGCCAGTGTCAATTTATCTCTTTAGAAAAGTGCATATCAATCATCGACTCCTGTCTCCCCACAGCCGAGAGACCAACCATCTCCTGTGCTCAGAGAAACGATATATGCATTGATTAGGGTTGTTCCCGTATGTCACTAGAATTGAACTACAGGTTGAAAAATGAGATTTCAGTAGGAAGACTTCTTTATTTATTTTGCTGAGCTTTCCCCACATATTTCAAATAAAATTTTATAAAATAAGAGCTTTCAGGCCCTTTGTGTCTCTTCAAAGCCTTTCAGTGATAACACACAAGGCTTTGAAGTGCCACTGTACTGAAGCTTTTATCCTTTAAAATGTCAGCGCCCCTTATCAGGCTGGTAATAAAGCTGCAATCTGATGCATGGTTACCAGGGACTAAGCCCCAGTGAACATAACGTGGTTACTTTGGGGTAACATGTACATAGGATTGTGCTGTAACTTGCCTCCCATGCCAGTTAGACTATTAACTTTTTTTGGGGGGGGGGGTTAAATAAGGTGAACATTTCAAAACTGAGAGAAAAGCCAAATATCTATCTCTACTACTTTTTCTGGAGCCATTTGTCACTTTTGCATAATGCTGTCCGCTTGGTGCAGTAGGTGTGCCCAAGCAATGCAGGCCACGAGGATATTGTGTTGCTGCTGCATTTATGGCACCTCTATTGTAAACATTAATTTAAGAGTCTAAAAATGACACCAGCACCCAGCCAGTACTCCAGCATTGTGTGAGATGTAAAGTGAGGAGCTCTGAAAGTTCTGTTTGGGGTGATGGGCCAGTTTGCACATGCAACTCATCGCCTGTGGCTGCAACATGTAGTGACAACGTATGCACGTGTGAAATAACCCTTAGTCAAAGCAATTAGGCATATGAAGAATGGACTACAATATTTAATATCTGTGGAAAGGAAGGCAGTATGGTATAACCCAGTCTTGTCAGATCTTGGAAGCTACAGTGGGGCCTCTTGGGGTCCGGCCCCCCAACCTACTGCCAAGGCCCCACAGCTTCGGTGGGAGACTACCAAGGAAGGCTCTGAAGAGGAAGGCAATGGCAAACCACCTCTGCTTCTCCCTTGCCTTGAAAGCCACTTCGCTGGGGTTGTCATAAATCAGTTTATTTATTTATGAAAACCTGGGGGGGAGGACGGACGAAAAAGAACCCCTGGTTCTTTTTTTCCTGCCCCCCCGGTCATAAGTCAGTTGAGGTTTGCTGGCACTAATATACATACATAGTAATATATATCTGCCCTGACCTGGATGGCCTAGGCTGGCCCAATCAGATCTTGGAAGCTTAATCAGGGTTAGCCCTGGTTACTGCTTGCATGGAAGATCACCACGGATCTCCAGGGTTGCTACTCATAGGCAGGCAATGGCGAACCATGGCTGTTAGTCTCTTGCCTTGAAAACCCAATGGGGTTACCATAAGTTGGCTGTTACTTGAAGCAGGGGCGTAGAGTTTTGTAAATTTCGGGGGGGGGGGGGCTTTTTAGCGTGCGCGCAAAGCGCACTTGCTCACTGGGGCGATGTCCTCCCCCCTGGAAAACTGCCACACCTCCCTGGGCCCTTCCGAGGCCCGGCAGCCACTGCTGCCGGTGCCTCTCTCCCCCCCCGCCCTGGCCACTCCTTCCCTCTCCCTCCCTCTTTTCTGGGCGAAATGCCCAGCGTGGTGGCGTCACTTCTGGGTGACGCCACCATGCTGGGCATTTCGCCCAGAAAAGAGGGAGGGAGAGGGAGAGGGAAGGACAGAGGAGTGGCCAGGCCGGGGGGGGGAGAGAGAGGCGCACCGGCAGCAGTGGCTGCTGGGCCTTGGAAGGGCCCGGCGAGGCGCGGCGGCAGGCACTATGCTTTCCCGGGGGGGCTCAGTCCCCCCCTGGAAATTTTGGGGGTGACTTGAGCCCTTGAGCCCCGCCCCCCGTAGTCTACGGCTATGACTTGAAGGACAAAAAAGGAAAGAATGCATTCTCAAGGATCACTCAGCACAGGTTTGATGTATCTTCACAGGCAAGAAAAAGACTAGAGTAGTACCCAGCCTGGGACTTCAACTAATATACTGAAGAACTGCATTGGAGTCACAGACCATGATGTGGACAGGATGCAAGCACAGCCAGTCAGACTTAGGGACCTATGGGCCAGTAAGGAGCCTACTATCGATTAAAAGCACCAGATATCATTGCTGAGTGGCGCCTTCTTTGGAGGGCTTTTGTGTACCTGCTCAGACATGCACACAAAGCTATCTCTTCATCCCAGTTTTAACCCACCCGTCTATCAAGGAGATCAGGGTAGAAAACAGAGTTTTCCCCTTCTCCATTTGATTCTAACAACAACTAAATGAGGGAGGTTTGTCTGAGAGCAAGAGGGACTAGCCCCTGGTCACCCAGTGAGCTTCAAGGCAGAGCAGGGATTTGTAAAATTGACATCAGAAATGATGCTATGTTTACAGTGCTATGTCAAAACTGCTCTCTGCTGAAGTGTATGGCTTTGTTTAAGTTGCTGGAAACTTTCTATCCTTTACTGCATCTGCAGTATAGTACTGCAGAATATGGTGCTTCAGTTTGGCTCAACAGCCCCCATGTCCACAAACTTTTTTTTTAATAAGTTTATTTTCATTTTCACATATAACAATCATCAACTTAAAGGACATCCATACTTGTTTTTACATCAAGTTAAATTGATCACATTACTTATATTCTGTATCTTATTTTCATATATATTATACCTCGGTATCTAGAGCAGGGTCCTCACAAGCCTCTGCCTTCGACACCCCGATTACAGCTACATATTTATTATTTTCCATCTATTTTCTCTAATTCCACTCTACTATATCGAATTCCTTCTATTGTAAATTTTCGGTCATTTTATACTCTCATACTTGTCCATTATGTACATTTTGGAGTCTATATACATATTTTAACTTTCATCCATTTGTACACTTTATTCCATCTTTTCTGGAATGTCTCTTCCTTTCTGTTTTGCCATATCAAATTCAGTCTATCCACCTTAGCCAGATCTAACAGCTTAATCCTTAATTCCTCTCTTGTAGGTATTTTTTCAGACTTCCAGTTTTTTGCTAATAGGATTCTGGCCACTGTTAAAATATAAGTTATTACATATTTGTCTGTACTGTAGTTGTCTGGTAACATATTCAATAAAAATATTTCTGGTAATACAGGTATATTTACCTCAAAGATTTCCTTTATCAAATTACAAACTCTTTGCCAAAAATTTTGGGCTCTATCACAACTCCATCACATGTGATAATAAGTACCCACACTCGCTTTGCATCTCCAACAATTATTTGGTATACCAGGGATACATTTCACAATTTTATCTGGTGTAATATGCCATCTATAAAACATTTTATACACATTTTCTTTGTATGACGTAGATCTCAAATATTTTATAGATTTCCAAATTTTCAACCAATTCTCTACATTAATAATATGGCCTATATCTCTCATCCATAAAATCATAGGTGCCTTTATTTCTTCATCTTTCATATAGTCATCTAGTAACCATATATATATAGCTTCTTTATTAATTTAGTATCAAATGCTAATCATATCTTATCTAATTCATTGGGATTATTGTAAAAACCAATTTTCTTATCTTTGGCAAATCTAGATTTTAACTGAATTTTTTCTAGACAAGATAATACAATTTTTTGTTCTATCATTTCATTTTCTGATTTCAATTCATTATTTTTGTCCAATAATTTTTCATAGCACCCTTTATTTTTTTCCATTAGTAAAGTTGATCTAATAAAGGCCTCTAGTGGTGATAGCCATTTGGGTATTTTGTGGTAATATTTATCTTTTAGATCGATCCAAATTTTCATAAAAGCCTTCCTCAGTATATGAGTATGAAAATTACCATGTACTTGTTCTTTATTGTACCAGATATAAGCATGCCCCCTCAAGTTTCAAAATTCTCGTACTTTCCAAGAGTATCCATTCATGAATCCAACTTAACCCTGCGGCTATATAGTAAAGCTTCCAATTTGGGACCGAAATTCTTCCTTTCTCTTTTTTCTCTTGTAGTAGTTTCCATTTTATTCTTCCTTTTTTATACTGCCAAATAAATTGTCTTATTTCCTTATCCAATTCTGTCAGAAAATAAAAAATTTTAAGTATAGGAAGGTTTTGAGCTAAAAACAAAAATCTGGGCAGTATATTTTTATTACTGCTATCCTTCGCATTAGTGATAATTGAAAGTTTTTCCATTTTGCAAGATCTTCTTTGATTTTTTAAAATAATACTTTATAGTTATTTTCAAAGAGCTTAGATGTTTTACTGGTCAGTGTTATTCCTAAATACTTTATTTTCTTAACCACTTCCATTTTAGAGTTTTCTTGAATTTCTTGTGACCTTAATTTCAAACAGTTTTTACTTATTATTTTGGTCTTTTACATGTTAATTTTTAAACCAGCCTCTCTACCATAATTCTGGATTTCTGCTAGTAATTTTGGTAATGATTTGATCGGGTCTTCTGTTATGAACACAAAATCATCTGCAAAGGCTTGCAATTTAAATTCTTCACCTTTAAACTTCAATCCCACAATTGATTTATTCTCTCGTATTCTATCCCTCAATGATTCTAAAATGAATATAAATAATAGTGGGGACAATGGACATCCTTGGTCCCCCTCTGAATTTCAATGCTTTGGGTACTATCTCCACAAACTTGATGTCCAACTCAACACAACCATGAGAACCATCAGTGGATGTATTAAACCCACTCCAAACTATTGGCTACCCATATTGTGCCACATCGCTCCCTCGCATCTCTGAAGACAAAATGCCCTTCTTCGTGAATATAGAAAGATAATTGAAAACAGAGAATTGCCCATCCATAAAGACATAGCTGATGAGAGCCTATCCAGACTGACACCAAGCAATGAGATCTGCACAAATAATGCAATCACAAAATTTCGTTCCAGGGAATGAATGATTGTGAACATGGATGCAATCAGTTCCACCCAGTATCCATAACCTGATAAACACCAATGAGAGGACCACAGTATTTGACTTGTCACATAAAGTATGGAAGATGGCTAATCTCTCCAGTTTGGTGTAGTGGTTAAGTGCACCAATTTGGTGTAGTGGTTAAGTGCACGGACTCTAATCTGGGAGAACCGGGTTTGATTCCCCACTCCTCCACTTGCACCTGGCTGGATGACCTTGGGCAAGCCATAGCTCTGTACCAGCTGTTCTCTCAAGGACAGTTGTCTCAGAGCTCTCTCAGTCCCACCTACCTCACAGCGTGTCTGTTGTGGGGAGGGGAAGGGAAAGGAGTTTGTAAGCCACTCTGAGACTCTTAAGTGAGTGAAGAGCGGGATATAAATCCAATATCTTTTTCTTCTTCTTCTCTCTATATTATAAAACGTATTTGAGGTAGCCCACATAAAATGCGCTCCCTCAGCCATAGGCCATAGGCTGAGAGAGCCGCCACTCATGCCACCCATGCTGGCCACTGGCCACGGTCTAGGTGCCTGCCCACAGAGGCACCACCAGGGTGAACGTGCCCCGCTATTTGAGGAGTAAGGGCAGTGGACAGCCGGAAGTTGGCCTGACGGAGGGGGATGAGGAGGATGAGGAAGGGCACCGTGGCCATGCTCACTGTTGCCTCCTCTGCCCCCGCCACCTCTGCTCGCCATGAGGGAGCCAAGCTGAGGGCACCGCAGCCAAGCTCGCTCTTGCTTCCTCTCCGCCACCCCCGCTCGCCCCAGTCACAGCACCAGGAGGAGGAGCAATCGGAGGGGATGGAGAGAAAGAGGGCAGCCAGGCCAGGGGGAGGCAGGCAGCAGCGTTGCTGCGCCCACCCCTGGAACAGCACATGCCGGGGATGCCAGCAACGACAGGCCCTGGTAGGATGGACACGTGCCGTGCAAGAGCGCCGAGAAGGTTGGGGGCCTGGAGGAAGGAAATGGAGTTAAAAGGGTGAGGGGCAGAGGGCAGTGGAGCAGGTGCTGGGGATCAGGAGCCCGAGGGGGACAGCGACGACCCGCGCCTTACTGTGCTTGGCACTGGTGGATGGCAGCGCACCAGCAGGGTGGAGACTGGTGCAGGCGGGCTGGAGGCCGGTGGATGCGGCTGGCCACAGAACCCGCGTTGGCACATCCCAAATGGTCTGGCTGCTGAGTATAGAATGCCAGGGTAGCACGTCTCCCTTACTGCTAGCAACCCTTGTATTTTTGCCTACAACGGGTCTTGCCCCAGTAGAATATGAACAGGCTTTGGCAGCTGTGCAGACCCGTTGTTTAAATGGGGCAAAATACCAGGATCTGAATGTGATTGTGGCTCAGCCTGCCAAACTATTTTCCATCTGTCACAGAAATGTGAGCGTCATGCTTTCCAGGGCGATGGGATGGAGTTCTCTGAACTCTCCCCCAGCTGTGATTGAGTGGACTGAAAATCTAGACATTAGTATTTAGTGGGATTTCCCAATCAGTCTATATACCCATTGTATTAATTTGTTACATGTTTTACATTATTATATACTTCCTCTGCCATACGATAAATAAATAAATATTGCATCTAATCTTTGCTTGTTACACCCTGGTTGAGACTGTGTGGGTTGAGTCTGGAAGACGGATGCTCTTACATGGGGGCCTTCACACAAGGGGTCAGAAAGATTATATTTGCTTCCATCCAGGGATGGATACAATGCAGCCATCAAACAATGATGTTTTCAGACAGAAATTGCACTGGCATAAGGATAATCAGCGCCATGGAGGAGCAAACTGGCGTAAGGTCTCCCAGGTATCTTGATTAAGAAAAGTGATCACTGTGAACCTCAAAGTCTCCAATAGTGCTTCTTACTGGACCTTTCCCTTCCCAGTGGGAAAACTGAAATTCAGTAGATCCATCATCCTCTCAATAAAGATCATATTCTTGGAGAAACCATTTAATAAGTTGTTTAAAGTAATTTAGTGAGGATGTCAATAGCAGAATTAATCAAAGCTGGCGATTTGCATTATGCTCTGAGTTACAGTGAAAGGGTGGGATCCTCCGTAGGCTGAAAACTTAAATGAAGACACACTGCTCCTTCCTAAAAAAGCCATAGCTTGTACCTCAGTCACTTAAATTTTTTTGAATGGTTTACTAAATTCAAAACTGTTATAAAATTATAAGAATATTAGAATAACATTGAACAACTAATATCCATTTTTAAGTCAGGCGTATTACTGGTACTGAAAAGGTGTAACTTGCTTCACAGTCAATATATAGCAAGACGTTGTTATACAAAGTAATACAAAGAACAATAACCTCTCAGTGACTTATAACAAAGAAAGATTAAAATAATAAGTTAAGAGACTTGATTTTGTCTAGAACAGGAAACCATTTCTCGGTGAAATCAGACCGCCATGGAAGAGTTCTGAACTTTGTCTAACCTGAGAGATAGCATAGGTGCTGAGTTAGTTTTCCATTTTGAGGGAATGGCCGTTTTAGCCGCTACTAGTAGGCTCGAAATTAAGTCTCTTCTAATCTTTGGGATAATCAGGTCCTGCCTAAAATTTGTCTCACCAAACAATCACAGGAATCCCACAACACAGAGGTACCCAACATGGTGTCCGTAGCTCCTCTAGCACCCTCTGAAGCACCTCCTTCTGCCCACTTGCTTCCTCCCCAAAGCATCTTTTCCCTAAAGTTAAGAGCAAATTCTTTTATCCACCTCACTGGAGTAAGAGGTGCTTCAGAAGAGGCCTGTCTCTGCAGGGAGCACTAGTTCAGAAAAAGCTACCTCAATTGTGGAACCTTCTGTGACTGGACCCAGCAGTCCACGAATGGACCCAGCCCACCCCCCCCCAGCAGCCATTTTGTTGTGGCACCCAATATCTGTTCTATTTGCTGGCTTTGCTTTGCTGGCTAGGCGGGATATAAGTCAAAATAAATAAAATAAAATAAAAATAAATAAAAATTCCAAAAAATGCCCCTCATTCAGAAAAGTTGGAAATAGGGTTGCCAAGTCTGGGTGGGAAAATGCCTGGAGACTTTGGGGGGTGGAGCCAGGAGAGGGTGGGGTTTGGGGAGGGGAGGGGCCTCCACATGGTACAGTGCCATAGAGTCCACCCTCCAAAGCAGCCCTTTTCTCCAGGGGAGCTGATCTCTGTCAGCTGGAGATCAGTTGTATAAGTGGGAGATCCCCAGGCCCCACCTGGAGGCTGGCAACCCTAGTTGGAAACCCCTCACTTAACAGGTGTGTTGCATTCAGGTACCTGCTTCTTCCAACCGGGCTTAAGACAACCCAGGGGGCATTTTCAACTGGGGAAATGGTAAAGAGACAACTGGAAATGCCTCCCTCCCCAGTGCCATGGCCCAAATCCATATCTCACTTGAGGGGCTTTTCAGAGCTAAGTAACCCATCTGGTTGTGGATTTTGACCCTGTCTCAGATACTTTGTCCAATGTGAGAAGTTGGCACTGTGAGAGTGATGGGATCTTGGCTATTTTTTTAAATCAGGCTTTATTACCCTCTGGAGTCAGTCCTCAGTGGAGTTTCTGCTGTATGGGACATAGACTATGGCTTGCAGCATGCAGACTACACAGTATAAATGGAGTCACAGTAGAGGTAGGGAGCTTTGCAGCCCTCCTACCTTAAATTGGGCTCCTGCAGGTCTGTGGACCTGAAGGTACAGTGCAGAGGACAAATTGGGAGTCTGCAGCATGAGGGGGGAAGTGGGCAACAGTCATCTCCCCTGCACAAGTAGCAAGGCCACGCCATCAAAGGAGCTGCTGCTGGGCCAACAGAAAGGCCCTATAAGACCCAAGAATTATTATTTATTTCATAACATTTCTGGTCTGCCATGCTCCCCAACAGGACTCAAGGTGGATTACAAATTCATTGATACACACTAAGACAAGGAACACATGGAAACACAGATCCTTGCTACCGGCCTGCAAAATGGAATTCACACTCCTAAAATGCATGCTTAGTGTCCTAAAAGCCAACAGTGTGGGAAGAAGAAGAAGAAGAAGAAGAAGAAGAAGAGACTGGATTTATACCCCACCCTTCACATGGAGTATCATAGCGGCTTACAATCCCTTCCTCTCCCCATAACAGACACCCTTTGAGGTAGGTGGGGCTGAGAGAGCTCTCGTGAGAACTGCTCATGAGAGAACAGCTCTGGAAGAACTTGTAACTGACCCAAGGTCATACCAGCAGCTGCATGTGGCGGCGTGAGGAATCAAACCCAGTTCTCCCAGATTAGCGTCCACGCTCCTAGCCACGAACCCAAACTGGGAGCTGTCTTAACCTGGACCAGCAAACTATCCCACAAAGTGGGTGCCCAAGAATAAAAAAAGCTGTGGAATGAACAGTAGCCAATTTAAGTTGTGACACCAACACTCCTTCCCTTCTCCCCACCCACCTGCCTCCTGCCTGCCGACATGTCCTTCCCTTGACCACTTGTAAGCTCTCCTACTGCCCATGCTTACTGCTGCCTGGAGCCCTTTTCCCAGTGCCACTGGGCAGAGCGCGTAGCTGGGAGCATGGTAGAGTGCTAGCAAAAGTGGAGGGTCAACAGCCATGGGCCCTGCCAGAAGCTGAGGCTGCTACAACACCTGAATTTGAGTTCTTCCAACAAATTGAAGGGCATTTTAGGTCTGAACTGACAGGACTGTTTTCCTTTGGATTTTGTATGTTGTAGCTGTCACTGAAGATTGGTTTGAACCTTTTGTGCCGTCTCAGTGCCAAAGATACACAGATATCATTTTAATGCCAGTTTTACATGACTTACATGCTATACGCCATTTCTTTGCAGCAGATGGAAAAAAATCAGGGAAAGCATAAGAATGCATAAATGAAGGGAGGACAGTGATCAAAATCCCACTATGTGAGTTTTGTGTGTAGAGACAAGCTCCAAGTTGCCAGGTCCCTGCATTCAGGGCGAGAAGATGGGGTCTCAGTAGAAGAACCTCTGCTTGGCATGTAGAGGGTCCCAGCTACGCTCCCCATCAACTTGTTTAAAGGACCAGGCAGTGGGTGATGTGAAAGACCTCTGCCTGAGACCCTTGAGAGCTGCTGCCAGTCTGAGTAGACAAGACTGACCATGAGGGACCAACGAGTTGAAATTGTTAAAGGCAGCTTCATGTACATTCATGCAACATCACAGAAAACTGGAGTTTGGTTCAAGGCTTCTGAAACCAGGACACTTCCTATTGCCCTCCATGTGCCAGGGAAGGGAGTAGGCAAGTATGGCAACAAGCCAGGTTCACGCCCATCGTGGACAGATGTTGTGATGTCTGAATGGAGGCAGAGCCTCATCATGGTGTACTCATTTGGTATGTACTGGGTTTCCAACGCCCACCCCCTAGAGAAAGCTTTCAGCCAGGTGACCCCTCACCTGCAGTCTGACATGGTTCAGTGCAAGAACACTTTTAAGGCTTTATGCAGCTGGGGTGAACCTTGCCATAGCTTCTCCCACTGGATGGGCTCTCCCAAAGGCACAGACAAACAGCCAAGGGCCCAGCAGGCGGGGGACTGACGACATCTGCCTCAAGGCTTCGCCCGACACCAAGAGGTTCCCCCCCCCCAGCAATCCCGTGGTATGCAGTAGAAGTAAACTGGAGGGCTGCTTGAGGTAAGGAGGGATGACTCTTGTTCTGGGCACTGGATAAGGAAGGAGAGTGACTGGGGACCTCTCTGCCACCCAGCAAGGTCTGGGCTCAGCTTGGGCCTTCCTGCTTTCTGGTATCCAAGCCTGGGCATGGCCACAGTCACAAGTCTTCTGGTGTGGGCTGAAGGGCAAGGGCCAAAGGAGTCTTGGCCCATGGCTTTTAGGCACAGCTTGCAGTCTGTGGACCTGAATGAGGCAGGCCAGTGCAGCCAGGACCAGCCCAGAATTGTAAAGATAAAGGTACAGGTTTCCCTTGCTCGAAAGCCATTCGAATCCGACTCTAGGGGGCGGTGCTCATCTCCGTTTCCAAGCCAAAGAGCCAGTGCTGTCTGAAAACTTTTCCTGTGGCCGTGTAGCCGGCATGACTAAATGCCGAGGCGCATGGAACGCTGTTACCTTTCCACCGAAGCAGCACCCATTTCTCTACTGGCAATTTCTTGCTTTCAAACTGCTAGGTTGGCAGGAGCTGGGGCCAGAGATGGGAGCTCACTCCGTGGGCCACTGTAATTTATATCCTCGTTGTTTTCTTTAGTGCAGTTTTTGTACCCTTTCCCCCCGTTCCTTTATTTACATCATATTTTTTGTAAGCTCCTTAAGTCCCCACTAGGGAGAAAAGCAGGGCAAAAATGAACAAATAAAAAATAATAATAACTAATAATGAGAGCATTAGATAATCCCTTCTAGAACGCCTACAAAGCAAGACTAGACAAGGCAAGCAACAAAAAGACGATGTTTTATTTCGCTCAATCATATCCCATCTTTCTCTCCAATGAGGACCCAACGTAGCTGACATCATTCTCCTCTCCTCTGTTTTATCCTCACAACAACCCTGTGGGGTAAATTAGGTTCAGAGTATGTGACTAGCCCAAGGTCACCCAGTGAGCTTCCATGGCAGAGTGGAGATTCGATCCCGGGTCTTCCATATCACAGTCTGGCTCTGAGCATGGGATAACTGGCCCCATAGCCTGGCCAGTTGGAAAAAAGCTCTTAAACATGTTATGTGAAAAGTGTATAGCTACATGTTATCCTCTGTTCAAATGGATCACATGAAATCATCTGCAGTTACTGAGACCTTGCCATCAGAGGTACAAATGTTCTATACAAAGACATGAAATGCCTCGCCCTTATTCTCCCCTCCCCACCAAAATACAAGAAAGCTGAAGTGAGAGACTTCGGTCTGATAGCCTTTTATCCTGAGCGACCCAAAGTTAGAGTGCAATTTCAGGTATTCAGTAGAACACAAAGGCTTAGCAGAGCTTTAATGAGACTTCTCAGATTCCATTCATTCCCAATTCTATGTAAGACAGGATGGATCAGTATTTTGGATCTGCCAACAACTGGGCTAGGACTTCTGCTTTGCGATAAAGAAAAGAAAGAAAAGAACCTTAACCTTTTGAGTTCTGCCAAAATCTTCAGCCTGCTTTGCCCCCAAGTTGTTTACCCCCACACAAATAGATCCCACTGTACAGAACTCCAATTCTTGCTCATGCCAGAACTGTTACACAATGCGTGTTATGCATGCCAGTTTACAGCCGATCATGTCAATCCACACTGTAAAGCGACTGAAGAGTGAGATGAACATTGGTGTGCTAAATATGGGCTGAGCTGGAAGCTGCTGCATGATGAAGTAATCACTCTACCACTTTGCCATGCGCCGAACACTATTTGGACACACTCAGCCTACTCGTTTTATCACATTCACATCTGTTCACAAATGACAACTGGGCAGAGACCTCGCCATATTTGTTTTAGGCAGTGCCTTGCACGCTGTTAACTCGAAAGAAATATTGTCCCCTCTCTCCCAACCTGCAAAGATCAACAAAGGACATCTCAAGAAGAATGCTATGTATTCCATAATAACGCCATCTGGTTTTCAAGCAAAAGAAAGAAAGAAAGAAAGAAAAAAGATTGAAATACTGCCCAAGTTTTAACAAGTCCCTAACCTGCTGCCTTGAAATGTGTCACAGATGGAACACTTAAAAATGCTAAGCCTACCATCATCTCAGCAGATGTTAACGCCTGAGGGCTAGCGGTGGCATTTCTAGGACCTATCATTTGGGATGACAAAGAAATTGTGAGTGAGGCTGAGTCACTGGCCTGAAAACACCCCCGTACCTGCTGAGGAGGCTTGTTAACACAACACACTCCCCCCCCCCCCAGTAATGTGCTGGATTCTGCTTCCAAGCTATTTTAATATTCTCAAATTGGAGGGGCTCTATATAGCGTATTTGTTTGTGCGTTTGTGAGTGTGAAGCCAAAACAGAGCATATGTTGGCGTTTCTACAGCTTGTACACATATGCAAACAAACAGAGCAGGGCTGTTGCCTTCATACCCTGTGAGTTGCCACTGCTGGGGAAAAAACATGGAGGGAAGGACAAGTGGCTTTAAGGTGAAGCATCTGCTGGGCATGCAAAAGATCCCAGGTTCAATCCCTGGCATCTCTAGTTAAAAGGAGCAGGGAGTAAGTAATGTGAAGGACCTTGACCTGAGACCCTGGCAGTGTTCCCTCTAAGCTGAGTTAGTGTGAGCTAGCTCAGTTTTTTAGCCTCTGGTGCACACATTGTTGTCTTAGCTCAGGAAGGATGGCTCCAGAGCAAACTAACTTATGCAGCAGCTAAATCGCTTGCTCACAACTTTAATGCCACAAAGCTCACAAAGTAGAATTTTTGCTCATAAGACTCCACAGCTTAGAGGGAGCACTGGACCCTGGACAGTTGTTATCAGTCTGAGTAGACAATACTGACCTTGAAGGACCAATGGCCTGATTCTGTATAAGGCGGCTTCATGTGTTCATGTATGTGTTCATGTACCTTTGGTCCAACTGATCTTATGTTATTTAACTTGAAGCTTTCAGGGCTGGTGTCATACTACCAGGGCTTGAAAGCTGTGTTTGTTGATAAAAACTTATCTCCAAGACATTTTGCCGGTCTTTGCTGTCGGCATCATCAACATAACCCAAAGAGTGATTAACACATGGAATTCACCGCCACAGGTGGTGGTGGTGGCTACAAGCATGGACGGCTTCAAGAGGGAATTAGATAAACATATGGAGCAGAGGTCCATCAGTGGCTATTAGCCACAAGGTATAGATAGGAACTCTCAGTCTGGGGCAAGTGATGCTCTGTATTCTTGGTGCTTGAGGGGGGGCAACAGTGGGAGGGCTTCTAGTGTCCTGACCCCACTGCTGGGCCTCCTGAGGGCACCTGGTGTTTTTGGCCACTGTATGACAGAGTGTTGGACTGGATGGGCCACTGGCCTGATCCAACATTGGCTTCTCTTATGTTCTTATGACTGATTACTGATGTTGCCAACAGCAAAGAGGGCCTTCAAGCCCACAAAAACTTTAATTGAAAATTGGCATTATGTTCTTATCTATGTATGGATATATGCAAACTGTGATGCAGCTTTAGTAACATTACAGTTTTTCCTCACGCAGGAGGCTGGGGACACAATGGCCCATTGCCCTGTATCCTACCACTGCGCTCAGCAAATGTCTGAAACTGCCCTCCAGCCTGAGAAGTCTTCTTCTATTTTAAAAGCGACACTTCGGAGGAAGGGTCCCTAGACTGGAAGATGGCTTCAACCTCTGCTGAGTGCAATGGTAGGATTCAGGCCAGTGAGTTTTGGGGTAGCCGTGGAAGCTTGAGGCATTTTTTCCCATAATGCCTGCATTGTTAACAGGAACACCTAACCCCACTTTTGAGCATCATTAGCTCCCAATCTCAGTTGAAGGAGCCAGCAACTACCTTCAAAACCCTACATAGCCTGGGCCTAATGTATCAAAGGAGAGCATCTTCAGTAAAGGGCCCACTTTCAGATAAACCACTGGTCTGATCCAGCAGGGCTCTTCTTATGGTCCATACACTCAGGTCTATAAGAAACACTGGAGTTTTGTGATGAAGCTCCCGAGTTTTTATTTTCAGATAGCTGATACACAGGACCCTGGTTTGGATTTGAGGACCTGGGCACGGGGAGACTTCTTTTTAAAAGTCCTTCCCAACTTGAAATAACCCTGTGGGGCTGATCTTTGACCTCATGGGACAAACATACAAATTGAGTATCAAATAACATATTATGCTTACTCTGTATGTTGGTCTTAAGACCGTAATAATAACCTAAACTAAACTGAGTATCAAATACTCAAATGAGGCTATGTTCCAAGTTCCATCATTTGCAGGGATGAAACCTTTTCTGTGATGGGTTTGGAAAGCCTTCCCCATAAGAGAAGATTTTGGCTACATCAGTTTTAACTTTAACAAAGCAGACTAAGACCTCTTATTTTGCCAGGCATTCGAGGAATGAAGAACCTATGGCTTTCTTCCTGCTTTTATATAAAGATTTCTGAGAATTCTCAATGTAGGGTGTTGTTTTAATGTATTTTTAATTATTTTTATATTGCTTAGCACTTTGGGGGTCTGGAGCTGAAAGGCAGGTTGTAAACGAGGATATCTTCCTGTTCTCTGTGTTGGATCTGCAAAGCGACTTCATGCAGTGCTGTTAAGAGGCGTGCATTTGGATCTTCCAGAGCCAAAAATATACCTGAAAAAATACCTTATTCATAAAGTTCCATTTTCAAATCGGGCTCCTAAGAGCAACAGTTTGCATCTGGACATTTGTGGTGTCTCTGCCTCAAAGCGTCTGTGAGGTAATGTCTATGGATGTGTTCCATGTTTCTAAGCTAGGGAACTGTATGATCTTTCCATTCTGCTCTTCAAATAAAAAGAAGACAAATAGCCCTCACTTGCTCAGCCAGTGCTTGTTGGAACCAAGGCCCATCCCACAAGCTTTGAGATAAACGCCCTCCCCTGTTCCCCTCACCCTCGCGTTCCTAGTAAGTTTGTGAGGAAAGTTTGCATTTGTAACATACCATACAGTTATATATATAAACTGCCCCATAATTATCTCATGATTACAGTTCTATGACGTACATTGTTTGGGAGCCTTAAGGTTTTTAGAACTGCTTCTCACACAAGGACCCGGCACAAGGGGAACAAGAAGGAGACAGTTTCAGGTTATGTTAAGGTCGAGTTGTAAAACATTGGATTTTCCTCCCCCTTTTGCAGGATCATAGTTCAAACTGTTAGGTAGAAATAAAGCAGAAGTTGCATACCAGGATGTCAGGTTTATTTTCTCATAAGGAGCCAAAACAAGGGAAGCTGGAATTCTCTTCCTGCCACATTCTTTTCCAACCTCTGTCTGCGCTGAACTCCATGGGGAAGTTTTACTTTGCCATGCTGTCTGCTGAAACCGATTTACCCCCTTCAGTAGCAGCTTTTTGGTGCCTAAGCCAAGTTAATCTGTAAATGCACTTAATTCCATGCTTTAACAAGGTATCCCTAGCAGCATGGGCTGGTGTATTGTCCTCCTATGCACCACCGTGGCAGCTTCACTGATCTGACGAAACCTTCTGAAGGTGCCATGCTGCAAATGGGCATGATTGGCCTGTTCATGCACATTCTCTGTGATGGCTCCCACCTTGTGGAACAGCCTGCCAGAGGAGGTCTGGAAGTTCCCCACACTTGAATCCTTCTGCTGAAGGTACAAAGTAGACTTGTTCAGGAGGGCTTTTCTATAAAGGGATTAGAACTGCAGTACAATGGAACAGTTTAGGAGGTCACTTTGATAACGGATAGGATTGTAGTCTATTGCAATGTTTACTGCATGTATCACCTTCCTTTTATTGCATTGTCTTCCAACTTCGTAACCCATTTTCTGCACTATAGTACATCATGCCCTAGACAGTTCTGTTTTCCAGTTCTGTGTTCCTAGTCTAAGACCAGCAGATTCTAATTTGGAGAACCGGGTTCGATTCCCCACTTCTGCACATGAAGCCAGCTGGGTGACCTTGGGTCAGCCAGAGTTCTCTCAGCCCCCCCAAAACAAACCTAGCTCACCACCAAAAGAGCTGGAGTTTCAGGCTGCCAGACAATCTTTGGATCTCCTGGCTATACTACACCCACTGCCATATGATAATTGTTATTGTTATTACAGGAGACTCTTTGCTGTTTAATTGATTTTTATATTTTGTAATCCTCATTGAGTCTTAGCAGGAAAGGCGGTCTATGAATGAAGTAAATACAACAAATACTTGCAGAGATTGGGAGCCAAACACCACATGGTTTTCAGCAAGCCTGCTTCCTCACCTGCAGCAACCCCATCTGCCATATGGGAATTTGTTGTTGTTCAGTCACACAGTCGAGTCTGACTCTTCGCGACCCCATGGACCACATCACGCCAGGCCCTTCAGTCCTCCGCCGTCTTCTGGAGTTTGCCCAATTTCATGTCTGTTGCATTGATAACACTGCCTAACCATCTCATCCTTTGCTGCCCCCTTCTTCTTTGACCTTCTTTGACCTTTCCCAGCATCAGAGTCTACTCCAGTGAGTGCTCCTGTCTCATTTGGTGGCCAAAGTATTTGAGCTTCAGCTTCAGTATCCAGGGAACAGTCGGGGTTGACTTCTTTTAGGACTGACTGATTTGATCTCTTGCAGTCCAAGGGACTCTCAAGAGTCTTCTCCAGCACCATAATTTGAAAGCATCTATTCTTTGGTGCTCGGCCTTCCTTATAGTCCAACTCTCGCAGACATACGTTACTACTGGGAATACCATCGCTTTGACCATACAGACACAGGGATCTTGAAAAACTGAAATTTGTATTGTCAGTGTGAGAGCCAGAGTGGTATAGCAGTTAATGTTGGCCTAGAATCTGGGAGACCCGGGATCCAGTCCCCATTCTGCCATGGAAGCTTCACGAGTGACTTCAGGCCAGTCACAACCTCACAGCCTAACCGACCTCACAGGGTTTATTTATTTATTTTTATTTTTTAAAACCCCAAATGCTCACTGTGAATATATTAGATAGCCATGTCAGTAGGGAAGCTACTGGATCAGCCTTATAGGGTTCTCAAATTCAAGGTGGGGCCTCGGGAGCTCCCAGAATTATAACGGATCTCCAGACAACAGTTTCCCTGGAGAAAGTGAGAGTGGACTCTATGGCAGGGGTGGGCAAATTGCGGCCCGCGGGCCACATGTGGCCCGCCACAGAGTTTTTTGCGGCCCGCCAAGACAGTCGGCCACAGACATTAACTTGCAGGCTGTGATGAGAATCTCAACAAGCAATCTCACTCCTGATTTCAAAAAAAAAAGTAGAAAAGTGTGATAGGGTACATTTGTCTATTAAACTGATTCTAAAATTAAATGTGCTTGCAGCTATAAATGATTTGAAATTAGCACAATAAATAAACTGAATAAAACTACCACTATTTTCTTTAATTTATATTTATTGATTTTTATGATACAATTTATACCTTTTCTGAACTGCAAAATTAACTAATCAATACAATCATTTTAAAAGGTGCGGCCCTCCGCTAACCTCCACTCCCACAAAGTGGCCCCCGAGCCAAAACAATTGCCCACCCCTGCTCTATGGCATTATACCCCACTGAGGTCTCTCCACTTCCTTCCCCAAACTCTGCCCTCCCCAGGCTCCACCCCCTAATCTCCAGGAATTTCCCTACCTGGAACTTACAACCCTGTTTTATATTAGCTCAACTGCCTTGCCAGTACCTTCTGTGACACTACAAGAGATATTAAGAGTTCAACTCTCCACATGTAGCTAGAGACAAAGCTGTTTTTAGGCTCTGGGCTGCAATTCTAAGACTGCTTACTCACTGAATGCAGCATTCTAATGTTTCTGGGGCCACAGATAAAGACTGTCAGAATGAGAAATGACTTAGAACAACTTTAATATGAACGGCAACTAAAACATCTTGTACGGTAGTGTCTAAGCCATGTTTTAAAACTTACTGAAGTCATGCAATGTTAGGGCGAGTCCTCCAATTACCTGTTCCTTATTAACACTCAAATATAAGGGGAATGTTTCTAAATTATAAATTGTATCACTACCAGCATGGTTTATTAAGGAATCACATTTAGGTATAAAAATGCAGCAGAATAGCTATAGCTAATCTTCATTTCAAAGTCAATAAATATGATAACCAAATTTTTAAGGGAGGGAAACCCCAATTAACAAAAACAGCTGGTTTTTAAACCCCACTGGTATTGTATTTCTGTTTCAGGAATGTATGTTTAGGAACTTAATCCCCATTCTTAATTTGGGTCAAAATAAGTCACTCTGAAATATCTGTGTATATAAACTGCAAAATAATACCAGCAACTCTTAGATACAAGGTGGTTGCACAAATAAAGGAAATGAATTTAACCTCCTACCCCAGCTTTAAAAATGAAAACTTCCAGTCTCCTTTGAATCTAATAAAGGACTGGCATTAGAGCAAAAGCACTTGTTACTGAAAGAAGCAGTTGGAGCTTCCCACCTCCATATTTTTCTCAGGACTGTCAAAATCAAACCACATCCTGCATTCATCAGTACAGTTGCCAGCTCCAGCTTGGGAAACACCTGGAAATGTTGGGGGTGGAGCCTGATGAGAGCAGATTTGGGGAGGGGAGGGACTTCAATGGGGTTTATGCCACAGAGTCCACCTTCCAATGGGGCCATTTTCTTCAGATGAGTTTATCACTACTGCCTGGAGATTAGTGGTAATCCCAGAAGACCTTCACCCATCATCTGGAGACTGTCAACCCTATTAGTAGGGTTGCCAAGTCTGGCAAACTTACTGGCGGGGGGGAGTCCTTCCCTGGCCGGGAGCTTCCCCAACATGCGCGCTTTGCGCGTGCGCCGGACGACGTCACTGGAAGTGACATCAGCACGTTGGGGGCGTTGCCAGGGTGATGCTCTGGCAATCGCCCCAAAACTCTATGGTATCGTAGAGCCCTGGCAATGCTCCCAACGTGATGGCATCACTTCCGGGTGACATCATTACGTGGGGGAAAGTCGTCCAGGCTGGACGACTTCGGGGGTGGGGTTCCCCCCCCAGCCGAATGCTGGCCGGCAGATCGGGAACCCCTGTAGCGGGGGATCCCCCGCCCCCTGGGCTGACTTGGCAGCCCTACCTATTAGCCATGTTGAAAACATGTTGAAAACATGTAGCAAGTAACCGGGGGGGGGGGGGTGTTACGAAGGCAAAACTCTTTCAGATTTTTCCACTAGCCAGATTGTTATTAAAAAGAAGTAGCACAGAATTAACTGAGGCACAGACAGCAATTTCCCAGTAGTAACGTATGGCTGCGTGGGTTGGACTATAAGGAAGGCTGTGCGCCGAAGAATAGATTCTTTTGAATTATGGTGCTGGAAAAGAATTTTGGGAGTCCCTTGGACTGCAAGGAGATCAAATCAGTCAATCCTAAAGGAAATCAACCCTGACTGTTCTCTGGAAGGCCAGATAATGAAGCTGAAGCTCAAATACTTTGGCCACCAAATGAGAAGGGAGCACTCACTGGAGAAGACCCTGATGCTGGGAAAGACTGAAGGTCAAAGAAGAAGGGGATGGCAAAGGATGAGATGGTTAGAAAGTGTTAGCAATGCCACAAACATGAAATTAAGCGAACTCTGGAGCATGACAGAAAACAGGAGGGCCTGGCGTGATGTGGTCCACGGGGTCGTGAGGATTTGGACTTGACTGTGCGAATGAACAACAAAACAGCAATTTTAGGGCCATTTTTCCTTGGATATAAAATGCTCCTATATTGCCGTCATTTTAGTGACTGTGACAAGCTTACAGTGTCATTGTGTTGTCAAGCTCCACCTCTGTGTTTGAGATGCATGGTGGGGAGCAATCCTAAACAGGCCTACTCAGAAGTAAGTCCCTTTTATTCAATGGGGTTTACTCCCAGGAATGTGTACACAGGACTGTAGCCTTAGATGCTTCTTCTAATCTATTTCATTGTGCTTCACAGGGCCAATTCACATGACCACATCAGTAAGCTAAGAAAGTAGGCCGAACTGATCTTTGCAGAGTTGTCATGTTGTTCAGAAGCTGTGTGACTGGAACTCAACCCACATTGCCCGCCACAGTTAGTGAGGAACTACATGCAACAATGAACATGTGGTTGCTACGCCACACCCAAAGCCCACAGTCCTGTGTTGAGTAAAGCAACTAACTCTATGCCCTGAAGTCATTATATTGTGGCTTTCTGTATGCTACATCTTGATTGCCACTGGTAGCAGTAAGGAACTTATTTATTAACTGAAAATATTTATCCTTTGCTTCATCTTCCCAGACTCAAGGTGGCTTGAAATGCACAGCATGATGATGTTCTAGAGTGGGGAGGAAAAATACTTGACACAAAGCTACCATTTTGGGGGCAGCAGCCATACGGTTCTTGAAACATGCAAGTAGGAAGTTGCCAACCTCCAAATGAGGCCTGGAGATGTCCCAGAATTATACCTAATCTACAGACAATAGGGATCAGTTCCCCTGAAGAAAATAGATGCTTTGGAGGGTAGACCCTATGGCATTATACCCAGCTGAGCTCCTTCCCCTCCTCAAAGCCCACCCTCCCCAGCCTCCATCCCCCAAATCTCCAGGAAGCTGGTAACCATATGCAAGCCCACCTACCCCTTGCAGAGCTCTCAGTATGCTAAAAGTTGGCCAAGTTAAGAACTGAGCCTGTGTGAAAACAACTGCACAACCATCTCATCATGTGCCATACTCTTTACTTACCCACACAGTCCTTAATTATTGTGCAACAGACAGAGTTGTGTAGTGATCAGAGTGTCAGGCTCTGGGAGCCCCAGGTTCAAATCCTAAGCCAGCCACAGAAGCTTGCTGGATGACCTTGGGCCACTCATACACTCTCAGCCTAACTTAACTTTTACCTCAGCCCGAATGGAGAAGAGAAGACTGATGTAAGCCACTGGGGAGAAAACTAGGGTATAAATGAAGCAAATAAAACAAACAAAACCATCAGTTGCATTAATCTATCCTGAAAGACTAGCTTTTGAAGAGCCCTGACACAAAATGCCCACACTGGGCCTCCTTTCCTGAGTAGTCCCCCTTTACCATTGTCTCCCCATTTCCCTTCTCCCTCTGGGCCTAGGGTTTCCAAGTCCCCCTGGGGGGCGGGGAAACCCCTGCTCCAGCGGCCCGCTCCTCGCCAGCCCAGATTGGGCCACCAGGGGGAACCCCATCCCCAAATTGTCAGGCTGCGAAGATGTGCCCGGAGCGATGGTGATGTCAGCGCGTTGGGCACGTTTTTTGGGGGGGGGACGCTCTATAATTCGAGGAAAAACTCTATGGTTTTCCCTCGAATTAGAGACGTCCCGCCCCAACGTGCCCAACGCGATGACGGCACTTCCAGGTGACATCATCATGCCGGGCACGTCCTCGCACACGCGCCAGAAGGCTTCCCGATCAGCAAGGACTCCCTCCTGCCGAACATCAGGTAGGACTTGGCGACCCTATCTGGGCCTAATCCTCATTCCACCCAGGAGAGGCTGAGGCAAATGGCGATCCTCACTCCTGTCACTGGAACAGGGCAGGAAAGCAAGTGACAACTGCCATCAGAAGCAGTAAGGCCGGGGCCTCCAGGATATGCTGAGGACCTCCCTGCCAGGGCCTCATAATGGCAATCTCTGAAATAGGCCCTGTTGATTTCATTTGCTAGTAAGTGCTGATGGCTGCCGCCCAGAATTGTTCTGTCATGAATAAACATCGAGAGATTCTTGTGGAAACAACTGGCAAAAGAGGCATAAATGACAATCACAGCCTGAACTGCGACTGAAAAAGAGCTCCTCTATTTTTTTTAAAATAAAAATTATATAGCAGTGACTATCTCCACATGGAATTAATGGCCTAAGAATGTTTCTGTACTTTCTCACTGCGATGATGAATTTGCTGTGGCATGATCCAATAAACAGAGTGGATAAATGGTTAACATTTCCCTGCAGATATCCACAGCTTATTACTGTTATTACACTATTGTTATTATCATCATCATTCAAAGACTGGCAGAGGGGACCTGAGCAGCAGCCAATTTTTCCCCCTTGGATCCAAACCCAGCATTTCCACTCTAACAGGATCTTATCTCTTTTAGCGTCGTGCCATACTTAGGAGTGACACTTTATAAGTGCTCTGTGGAAACCTCTTAAGCCCCAAGTGGACTATTTCCAGACGTATCCCAGTTGTATATGTGGGAAAGAGGGCCATTGCCAGTACTAGCATGTTTAAACATGGGAATTTGTTTGCGCTTAGATAGCCCTTAGAGCCCACTTTATACAAGCTGGGGGGGAGGGGAAAATCGACAGGGAAAGCTTTCTCAGGTGCTGGCCTTCATAGGCGTCAACTTCAGGGGGTCTGGGGAGCTGGAGGGCCCCCCCCCGAACTTTTCCACGGGGTGCTGAGCCTCCACCGGAGACAATGGACTGTGAAGTCTCTGGCCCAGCCCCAGCCCCCCCCCCCCCCCCCCGGAAATTGGAAAGTCTACACCCTTGCTGGCCTTGGCATGTTTGAATATACCCATTTGCATTTTTTAAAAATGCTTCAGAGAGAGGATTGATAACAGGCTTGGAGGAAAATGTCCTGTCCCTTTAACAGAGATGGGCTGTTATTTACCTGGTGGTTTTATTTGTTGTACCGCCATACCGTGAAAAGCTTCAAAAAACAACAACCCCCCCCCCCCCCATTTCTACATATTAATTCTCCAATGAAAGGGACACGGTGTTTTTCTCCAGGCCTGCTGGCGACCCTAATTTAAGGAAAAGAGTTCAGCCTCTCTCTCTCTCTCTCTTTTGCAATCAAGTCATAGCTGACTTATGGCGACCCCATAGGGCAGGGGTGTCGAACTCATTTGTTTTGAGGGCCGGATCTGCCACTAATGAGACCTTGTTGAGCCGGGCCATGTGCGTCATAAAATGTAATGTCAGGTAGCAGAGATATAAACTTTATAAAGGACACAAACACAAAGTTTTTTTTTTACTTTAAAAATACTTAAAACAGCACTCTTGCAATATTTTGTTTATTTGACAGTGTCTGATAACTGACACCTCTTGCTCTGAATTACTGCATCAAAATGTGTGTGCTGTGGCAATCTTGAGTATGCTGTTCAAGTGTGTGTATGTAAGCTGCAAACCTACTTTTGATTTTCTGACATTCACTACAGAAATCTCTTGCTCAGAGCTTGCCTATCTATCTCTCCCGAGCATCTGAGAGAGCCCAGCAAAGCAAGCTATGATGCAGCAGCGGCAGCAGAACTGGAAGAAGAAGCAGGAGACAGCCAGTTCCACTGTGGGCCTGACAGCAATGGTCATTTTGTAGAAAAAGAGGTGCAGGAGCTCATTAGCATAACTCATTAGCATAACTTATTTGCATATGCCACACCCCCTAAGTGTGTCAGAAGGCAAGGCCCACCACTCAGGCTCCACCCCAAAAATCTCCAGGTATTTCCCAACTCAGAGCTGGTGAGCCTACCTGGAGAAAAACTGCTTCAAAAGAAAATAGGCATGAAGGGACAACGCAGATAACAGCAAGAAGAAGCAGTCTCCCATGTGTTGCCACAAGTGAGGGCTGCTGGGAGCGGGGTGCCCTATAGCAGGAAGGCTACAAATGAGGGGGCAGGGCTGCTGCCTGAGCCCAGCACTCACTCCTCAGACTCAGAGCTGGAGCTGCGCTGGCAGCAGAGGAAATTATTGCTGTGCGCCAGCACACACCATAGAGGGAACTGGGCTCTGAAGTGAGCCTGTGACGCTCTAGCCCTGGGCTTGTTACTTCTGGAATGCCATTCCTGTTTGTTCCCCCTCGGAATGACCCCTGATTCCAGGTAAGTCCTGAACAGAGTCTCATGCAGAGACACACTAAACAGCTGCTTATGAGCGTGTGTGACTGGCCCAAGGTCACCTAGCAAGCTGCCATGGCAGAGAAGGGGTTCAAACCTGGATGCTGGCTCTCCATTTTATGTATCAGGAGAGGAATGAGTAAACACTCCAATGTTACTTGAAGCAGAAGTAGGGCAGAACTGCATGCATTGATCAGAGACTGGTGGGAAGGAGTAAGGTCAGAGAAAAGTCTTACAGAGACACAGAGGATCACTTCCTCTGCATATGGCATCTCTGAGCTTGCAGAATGCATTTGTTTCTCATGGTTTGCTAACAACGCTCTTATAGCACAGACTTGGGGAATTACTGGTGCAGAAGGTACAGTATACGCCTGCTTTATGGAACACCATGAAACAATACTTTGCAGTCATGCACTGTCTTCGGGGCAAGGAGCAGGGGTCACTGGGGGCGTGGGGGGGAGGTAGTTGTGAATTTCCTGCACTGTGCAGGGGGTTGGACTAGATGACCCTGGAGATCCCTTCCAACTCTAGGATTCTGTGATTCTATTAAAATTGGTCCTTTAAGTCTAAGAGCTGAGACACGTGATATAAAAACAAAACAAAACCTGAAACTGTCTGTTTTAATGAAAACTGTTGGCTGATATTTGTCTTGTTACCTTGTGATGCTGAAAATAGCCTCTGTAAATATGTTCTTCGAATGTGGAGGTGGATTGAACCAAAGCAACATAAAAGAGAAGCTGGACACATTTTGGTTCCTGTGGGCTGATCTGAGTCACTGCAATCTGCATATGCTTATTAAGTAGACTGAGGAGGATGAACCGCTCTCATTCCCAGACAGTTTGATGTGTATACAAACCTGGAGAATGAACCTGAGAGCCACGGAGCTTTGACTTCTGACAACAAAGAACGGAAGCAAACCCCACCTGAAGTGGATGAGGATGCTGCCTAGGAAGAAAAGAGGAACGGGAGAGTTCAGCAATCATTCCTAACAAGGAGGTCAGCCTCTTACAGGCTTCATCCTTCCTGATTACGGGCTGATTCATGCAATCACTTCGGTGCACAGCAGCTGCCAATTTGCACACACAATCGCATGACATAATGCAGATCTTGGATTCCTGCCCGTGATATATTCTGGATAGATCGGTGGAATGCTGTGCGCAAGCCAACTTGTGTGCATGCCAGTTTGGCCATGCAAGGACTGATTTCCACATCCAAGAGAACCAGGTGGAAATGAGGTGGGAGGGGCTATTATGATGGACGGCGCCACATCAGAGTTTAAGTGGAGTACCACATTTTGGAATGCTCCCCGATGTTAAGAACTCACTGCAATAAAAGAAAAGGCTGTGCTAATGTTCTGTTTGCTTGGATTTTTTCCTGTCGTTCTGTCTATAAGAGCACCCCAAACTGAAACCCACCACTTGCAGGCTGCAACACGGAGGTCTATTCTACCCCCTCATTCTCCAGCGTGCTTAAACCTGTCCCGAGACATCAGAACTGACACAAACTGAGATACTGGCAGCAGGGATGAATCCACGGCTAGGGTGTCTTTCTTGGCTTCACCATTCCAGTGAACAGCTGGTCATTCTGTATGCCTCAGTGATAATAGTGTTCAGGCAGCCATTTACCTGTGGGCATAACAAACTGTTTCTGGGCTAGCTAAAAATGTGTTACAGGAGGGAAATAAATGATGTAAGCCACAGGCACGTGAACTGGCCCCTTGTGGTACTGAAATGAGGGCTGACCTGAGTGTGGATTGAATTTGTTCACAGGAAAGGGCAAAAACAGCAAAATGGATTATTATTATCTTCATTTATAACCCACATTTCTGAGACCAAAGACAGGTTACTAAATATAAAAAACAAGATCGATCAAATCACAAAGATCGCTAATAAACAAAACAATCCCATGGGGCTAGGATTACAGACTTGAAAATAATGCACGCAGAGAACTTTCTAAGGCAATAAAAATGTCTAGGGCTTGACATAACATAACGCAGAAAGAGTTACTAAAGCAGAAAACATTGCATGGCAGTAAAAAAAAAAAATGCTAGCCTGATCTTGTCAGATCTCAGAACTAAGTAGGGTTGGCCCTGGTTAGCATTTGAATGGGAGACCTCCAAGGAATTCCAGGGTCATGACCTGGAGGCAGGCAACGGCAGCCACCTCTGTTCGTTCTCTTGCCTTGAAACACCATAAATCAGCTGTGACTTGACAGCACTTTCCACCATCACCAACAAGAGGCTCTTTGGTGCTAGCTCAAGAATTCAATGTGAATCTAATATGCTACGCAAAAGTATATATTCAATGGCTCTGTGGTGGTAGAAAGTGCTGTCGAGTTGCAGCCGACATATGGTGTCCACATAGGGTTTTCAAGGCAAGAAACAAACATAGATGAGTTCCCTTTGCCTGTATAGCGAGCAACCCTGGACTTCCTTGGTGGATACTAGCCAGGGCTTCCAAGATCTGACAAGCCTGGGCTAGCCTGGGCCATTCACATCAGGGCTGGTGGCTCTGTAACTGGCCCCGAATAAACTCTCCTGATTAACCCAAGAAAAGTGATATGACATCAATCCCACCTATTTATTAATTAAAATATTTATTATATCCTGCCTTTCCTCATCGCTCAAAGCAGCTTACAAATCACAATTAAAATCCCTGCAGTTTAAAACCCCAGAGAAACCCCTACCCCCTAAGCCCCAAGTTATAACCCATTTAAATCCATGGCACATAACATGGACTTGCAGCGCATCGCAAAATTTTCTCAAGATGGCACTCTTCCTCACCTCCTCAGGGAGCTCAGACCACCAAGTGGGAGTTTCAGTGCAGAAGGTACAGTCTCCAGCTGAGGTACAGACTCTGGCAGGCTACCTTCAATGCGGCAACAACCAGTAGTTGGCAGTCTTAGGACTGTTGCTGGCACACAGGTTCATATGAGAAGAAACAGTCCTCTAGACACAAGGATCCTCTACAGGTGGGCAGTCCAAAACTCTCATTATAAAGAGAGGTAACATCATGAATAATTCCTTACAGAATGAGCACAGTACAGCAGAGTGTCAGACAAGAATCTGGGAGATCCAGGTTTGAATCTCTACTCTGCCATGGAAATCCCCGGGAGATGTTGAGCCTGTCATTCTTTTGGCCTAGCCTACCTTACAGGGTGGTTGCTGTATTGATAAAATGAAGGTAGGGATGCCAGCCTCCGGGTGGGACCTGTGGTTCTCTCAGAATTACAGCTCATCTCCAGACTACAGAGATCAGTTCCCCTGGAGAAAATGGCTGCTTTGGAGGCTGGTCTCTGTGGGCATTGTACCCCACTGAGGTCCCTGTCCTCCACAGGCAACATCCCTAAATCTCTAGGAGATTCCCAACCTGGATCTGGCAACCTTCCCCCCGCCCACATCTGTTAGTGGCCAGGGGGGAACCCGGCAACCCTCAATGGAGGAGAGAATGATGCTGGATAGAACAGGGGTACAAATATTTAACTAAATAAATAAACTAAAATGTCGATTGCTATAAAGGCAAAAAGAACTGGCTCGTATACAGGACTATTGGCATTGTATGTTCTGATTTGCACAAAGTATCCTGTGGTGAATAATTGTTAAAGCAAATAAAGATCTCCACCAGATCTAACAAAAGTATCTAAACTGCTTAAGTACAGGGGACAAAGGTCTCACTAAAACTTCTGCTTGCTTCCAAATATGATTTGGCACTTTGTGGCATTACTTCGAATAGGTAGCGCGGTGCTTCTAAACCATCGCAATATGAGTGACTCAGAAGTGTCCTATTTTTTAAAAAAATTCAGATCATGTCCAGAGAACAGAATGGCTGTCTGAGATACAGCATCAGCTGATGCTTATTTAAGTTAAAGGAAATGCTTTTAAAATAGAGGCCCGAAGAGGAAAGAATATTCTTATTGTTACTGTTGCAGCAGAGAATGGTAGTTCATGTTTCTATTGAAGTCCTGCCCTTCTAACACCAGACAATGCGTATGGGAAGTAGTCACCAATTACCTAGTACTGGGAAGGAACATCTTCACCTTGGAGGAGAGCTTTGATGGAGGTCAAACGGGAAAGGTGAACCGGCGCTCTGAGCAACAGTAGGACGATTCGAATGTTGAGCATCAACTGTAGCGTAATTCCACGATGGCTCATCGGAAGGGCCTGTAGAATGGAGCTGTTGCACCTGGCCTTTGGTTGTGGTGGTGGGTGTCCAGCGACAAAGTCGGCTTTTCCTGCTGAAGTCCACCATCTCTATGTGGCCCTGATTAAATAGACCTTAGAGACCCAGCGACACTAGCTCTGGAGATTGTGGGCACAAACAAATAGTGCAATCTGTTTCGTACTGTTTTAATCCAATTATTAGTGTATTTATATTGTGTTAATGTATTTAGATATTGTGATGCGGAATGGCCCTGTGATCTGCCCTGAGCCCACTTGTGGGGAGGGTGGAATATAAATCTGAAAAATAAATAAATAAATAAAAAACTATGGACTTGTGTTTGACTAGGATTTTTTCCCACCAAAAAACCAAAAGGAGGTCATCTTACATTCACGTACAAGTTACAGTAATGTCCAGTAATTAGTGTGTGTGTGTGTGTGTGTGTGTGTAAAACATTTTAATGAGGCTGTCTTATATTCAAGGTCATCTTCCTTTCCAGTAAATATGGTAATTAAGAGACAGCCCTCTGCCCAAGTGACAGTGCCCCTTCCTTCGAGACTTCATATTTCCTGGGGTTTATTTCTAGAATGCTACATTAGCTCTAGGCCTTGAGTCCTGTATCAAATTAATCTCCGTTTGGGTAGAGCTTTCAAGGTGTCAAATGTCCTGCCTTTTTTATGATATTCAGTTGTTCCCACAGCTGGGTCAATATTATTACTTTCCATTTTTCAAAAACGTGAAGCTGTGAGACAGTGAGTTGTTTAAGGCTTCCCAGTGGTGGTGGTGGTGGGGGGAGGCTAAAACAGAATTTGATCCAGGTCTTCCATGCCCCAGGCAACTTCCTGGACTACTGGACCAGAAAAAGACACAGTTAAAAAAGGCAATGTAATTTAGCCACACATAGGGTTGCCAAGTCTGGGTTGGAAAATACCTGGGGACTTTGGGGGTGGAGCCAGGAGAGGGTGGGGTTTGGGGAGGGGAGGGGCCTCAGCAGGGTACAATGCCATACAGTCCACCCTTCAAAGCAACCATTTTCTCTAGGGGAGCTGATCTCTGTCAGCTGGAGATCAGTTGTAAAAGTGGGAGTTCCTCAGGCCCCACCTGGAAGCTGGCAACCCTAGCCACACATATACACACCCCACATAGGGATGCCAGCCAGCCAGCCTGCAGGTGGGACCCGGGGACCCCTGGAACTGCAGCTCATCTCCAGACTGCAGAGATCGGTTCCCTAGAAAAAATGGATGCTTTGGAAGATGTTTTCTGTGGCACTGTACCCCATTGAGGTCCCTATCCTCCCCAGGCTCCATCCCTAAATCTCCAGGAGTTTCCCTAGATCTGGCACCCCTACCCCACCTCCCACCAGTGGCCAAGGGGGACCTGGCCAACCCTAACCCCACATGACAAAATAGGTTCTGAATCAATTTACTCACATACATTGAGTTCTATTCTATGCCAAAGCATAACTTTAGAGCTGGCTTGGTGGCTCAGTGGTTAAGACACTGAATTGCAGACCAGATGGTCGGTAGTTCGGCAGTTTGACACCCCAGAGCCGCATGACGGAGTGAGCTCCCATCTTTGACCCCAATTCCTAGCAGTTCCAAAGCAAGAAATTTCAAGTAGATAAATAGGTACCGCTTCGGTGGGAAGGTAAGAGTGTTCTGTGTGCCTTGGTGTTTAGTCATGCCAGCCACATGACCATGGAGACGTCTTTGGACATCTTTGACCTGAAAATGGAGATAAGCACTGCAACCCTAGAGTTGGATTCGACTGGCTTTCGAGCAAGGGAAACCTTTACCTTTACTGGCTTATGTTATATGGCTAGAATGTTCACACTGTATTTTAAAAAGCTAGGTTGCCAGATCCTACCTTGTCTCCAGCGGGGAGATTTGAGGGGCATTCCTGGAGGGGAGGGGATGTCATGCAATCTCCCATATGTGATGATGTCACCTGGAAGCGCTGTCATTGTGTCAGCAAAGCTGTGTGGCAATGCTCTAGTTTGAGGGCAAAACTCTATGGTTTGAGGGAAAATTATAGACAGCATAATAAAAAATAGAGACATCACCCTGCCAACAAAAGTCCGTATGGTCAAAGTGATGGTATTCCCAGTAGTAATGTATGGCTGTGAGAGTTGGACCATAAGGAAGGTCAAGTGCTGAAGAATAGATGCATTTGAATTATGGTGCTGGAGAAGACTCTTGGGAGTCCCATGGACTGCAAGGAGATCAAATCAGTCAATCCTAAAAGAAATCAACCCTGACTGTTCCCTGGAAGGCCAGATACTGAAGCTGAAGCTCAAATACTTCCAGGTGATGTCATCATGTCAGGGATGTCACCTGGGGATGTGACTGTTTGGGGGAGGGGTGGGAAGAAACCCCCCAAACCAGGGGAACCCCTGCTGGGACCTGGGGACTGGCAACCCTTAAAAAAGCCCATGTGAGCATGCCAAGAGCACAGGATTTGGATGGAAGAGGTCTGGGCTCAAATCCTCACTCAACCATGAAACTCAGGGGGGGGGACCTTGAACCTAGGGTTGCCAGCCTCCAGGTGTGGCCTGGAGAATGACAGAGTCTCTCAAATTACAGCTGATCTCCATGAAGACAGTTTCAGGAAAGTTGCCACGTTGGTCTGCAGTAGAAGAGCTAGTTTTCAGCCCAGCAGCACATTATAGACCAACAAGATTTCCTGGGTATAAGCTTTCCTGAGTCAATGCTCCATCAGATATCTGGTGACGGGAACTCTGACTCTTGAAAGTGTGTCCCTCCCCCCAAATCCTTTTGGTCTCTAAGGTGCTACTGGACTCGAATCTAACTGATCTCTAGTTGACAGAGATCAGTTCCCCTAGAGAAAATAGCTACTTTGGAGAGCGACCTCTGTGGCATTATACCGTGCGGAGGTCCCTCCCTTCCCTACACCCTGCCCTTTCTAGGCCCCACCCCCATATCTCCAGGAATTTCCCAGCCCATAGATGGCAACCCTACTTGGGCCATTTATTATCTCCAAAACATATACAGTTGTCGTCATAATAAAATGAGATAAGATAACTTTAAACTTTCTGGAGGAAGAGCAGGGTTGAAATGTGATAGCTAACTTTGCAGGTTCTACATTAATTCATAAATATATTTTTTTCTTAAAGAAATTGAACATATAACTTGTGAAAGTAACAGAGAGAGAGAGAGAGAGAGAGAAAGGGGAGTGGCTAGGGTTGCCAGGTCCCCCCTGGCCACTGGCAGGGGATGGGGTGGTTGTTGTTTTTTGTCAGATCCAGGTTGGGAAACTCCTGGCGATCTGGGGGTGGAGCCTGGGAAGGACAGGGACCTCAGTGGGGTACAGTGCCCACAGTATCCACTCCCCCAGCAGTCATTTTCTGCAGGGGAGCTGATCTCTGTAGTCTGGAGATAAGCTGTAATTCCAGGGGATCCCCAGGTCTCATCTGGAGGCTGGCATCCCTAGGAGTGACAGGTCTTTTATGGTGGTTCCTCATCATCTCTGGGGAATTACATCTGGCACAAACATAGGCATGGCTCAAGAGATTTGCCAACTTTGATTTGGGAATTCCCTGAAGATCTGGTAGCAGAGCCTGTGGAGGGCGGAATTGGGGGGGGGGGGCAGGGAGCTGTACAGTGATATGATGCGATGGGGTCCCTCCTCTGAAGTTGCCATTTTCTTCAGGGGAACTGAACTCTGCAGACTGGGGATCAGTTGTAACTCCACAAAAACTTCAGGTCCCACTTGGAAGCTGTCCACCTGAAAAGTTTCACTTGGGCAAGGATGTCTTCCCAGGGCAGTCTCTCCCCCCCCCCCCTTACAATTTGCAGCTGCAGCCTGGTGGGAAGGGAACTGGCAGAAAGAAGAGATCTCTCCTTGCATCAGCAGAGGAGCCTTTGTCCCATTCAGGTTTTTTTGTCTTTATTAAAGTATTTACACCCTGCCTGTCTCCCTCATAAGGGGCTTGAAACAGTGTACAAAAAACCATATAGGGACTAGCAAACCAAAGAAACCATGTAATTGCAAGTGTAAAACCAACTGAAAACACCCTGCATACCTAAGAACACAACATCACAGAAGCAAAGCAGCCTCATAATGCCAAAGTTCATACATATTATGAGGCCAAAGCCTTTCTAAATATTTATTATTTATTTAAAGCCTTTTAGTAGACCCAATCAGAGTCCACGAGGCAGTGAACCTATATATATTTTAAAAATGCAGCTAAAATGATAAAACAAGTCAATTAAAAATGCAGCTGCCCTGAGTCCTGCCTGGTGGGGAATGGAGCAGAATAAAAACTGAATTCACCACCACTGCACTAAAAGGAGGCCAGTAGGTACTGTACGTAGAGGCTGTACATCCACCCTGTAACTCTTAGCCTACCTTAGAAAGTTCTCTAAGCAGCATCCAGTAGAATCAAATACAGTACAACAGAGCATCACTAATAAAATAGCATACCGCCCACAATAAAAAAAACCTTTAAAAATCCAAGTATTGAAACCTAAAAGATAAAACCGGCATATAAAGCACTGGATCAGATAAAACAATAAAAAATTAAAAGCTTGAGTTAAAAGAAACACTTCTAATTTTGCACCAGGCGTATCCCTGGGGAAAAAGAGTTTCCAGAAGCAAGGGGCCACTGTAGAGAAGGCCCAATCTCTGGTTGTCCCCTGCCTCATTTCTGATGGCGGAAAGCACATAGGGAAGGGCTTTTCTAGAAAATCGATGATGGTCATACAGTCCGCAAAATATTCTGGTCCCATGTTTCCAAGGTCCTCCTAAGTGGTGCCTGTTAACAGTGAATCAGCAAAGCTGCTGAGATCCAAGTAATCATGAGTGAGTTTGCAAAAGCCAGGAAATGGACCCAGAAGACTGATTAAGAAAGGGTTGTGCTGTGAAATCTGAGCAGGTTTCAGCATAATTGGTGGTCTGGCATAATTGGTGGTCCGTGCAAGCTCTTAGAGCAGGGGTGGCCAACCTGTGGCTCGGGAGCCACATGCGGCTCTTTCACACATATTGTGCGGCTCCTGGCAGGGCGGCTGGGGAAGCAAAAGGGAGGCATGCTTTTTCTCTCTTTCTCCCTTCCTTCCTTCCTTCCTTCCCTCCTCCCTCCCATCTATTTGCTTTCCTAGTTTCTCTCTCTCTCTTTCTTTCCACTTCTTTAATTCTTTCTTTCCATCTCTCTCTTTTTCTCTCTCTCTCTCAATATCATTAGCAAACAAGTAATATCATTATCAATAACCGGTTTTCCTCATTTGTTTTTATTTTTGGCAGTCCCATTTAACGTTAATAAAAAGCAAATTTGCATATTTTTAAAAATAAAAACGTGTGATATTTGTTCCTGTCTTGCGGCTCTCAGACATCTCTATGTGGCTCTTACATTTATTCTACGTGGCTCTTACGTTAAGCAAGGTTGGCCACCCCTGTCTTAGAGCTTCTGGAAGGAAGAATGGGAGGTGAGTAATAAATAAGAAAAAGCAAACCAACTAGCATCAACTGCACACAATTATTTCTGTCATTAATTCGGGTTACTGTACTGTACCACACCAGGTTGCACTGTGATGGGGCGCACTAGCACTTGCAGATTCATTGTCAAGCGGCATGGCAGGACACAGCGTGTCAAGAGAACATGCAAACACCAGAAAGATGCTTGGGGAACTGAAGGCAAATATTCTGGTGTGGATTCACTGGAAGATCTGCTTGGGCCAAGATCCTTGCACAATCAGAAGTGCAGGGAAAATACCCCTCATGCAAGCCCCTTGTGCTAATTTCCTGCATCCTTAACTGTGCAAGCATGGTATAGTGCAGGGGTGGGCAAACTGTGGCTCGGGAGCCGCATGCGGCTCTTTCACGTATATTACGTGGCGCCCGGCAGGGTGGCTGGGGAAGCTAAATATCATTAGCAAACAAATATCATTGGACAAATTAATATCATTATCAATATCTGCTTTTACCCCCTTTTGTTATTATTTTTGGCAGTCTCATTTAATGTTAATAAAAAGCAAATTTGCTTATTTTCCAATAAAAGCAGGTAATATTTGTTCATGTCTTGTGGCTCTCAAACATCTGATGTTTATTCTATGCGGCTCTTACGTTAAGCAAGTTTGGCCACCCCTGTTCTAGGTGGCTCTTACGCTGAGCAAGTTTGCCCACCCCTGATATAGTGGTATTAAGTGGAATTAAGATATGGGAAATCCAGGTTTGAATCCCCACTCTGCCATGGGTGGGTGACCTTGGGCCTGTCATACGCTCTCAGCCTAACCTACCTCACAAGGATAAAATGGAAGAAGAGTGGAATGATACAAGTCACTTTGGGTTCCCACTGGGGAGAAAGGCAGTATATAAAGTAAATATATAAAATGAATTTCTGGGCATGGAAGATATTTATTTAAAACATTTTAAATCCCCTTTCCACCCAGCTTAGGGTCCCCAAGGTGGGATATAGGGAGGAAAACAGTCGGTCTTGCAGAAGTAGGGTTGCCAGGTCCCTACATGGCATCCAGTGGGGGTCCAAAGCTCCATTTCCGGGAGCATGTGCTGGAATTACGTCACCTAGGCACACTGTCATACTCTATTGTATGAATGCTAGAGCATCCCCTGACGATGTGCCCGATGCGATGACATCACCTCCGGGTGATATCATCATGCCAAGCACATCGACCTGATTCTGGCACTTTGGGGGCGGGGTTCCCCCTGGTGGCCAGATTCGGGCTGGCAGGTTGGAGGCTCTAGAGTGGGCAACCCCCTACCTCCCCCAGGGGACCTGGCAGTCCTATGCAGAAGACCTTGTGTAAGTGGGACTGTGATAAGTTCATTTATGTTTCTGCATCACTGTATCCAAGTCAATATGTTAAGCTGAATATGATATAAAACAAAAACAGCAAAGAGCATCAGACACCTGGCTAAAATTGGTTTTCCAGTTCTGAAAATTAAGACAACTTCTCTAGTGCCACTCAAGGAGGGATGGACTGTGATTCAACTAGCTCATAAGCAAAAGGTACCATCTTCGCTCCCTGGCTTGTGCAGCCAAAGGCCCTCAGGAAGGAGGGAAAAGGTCTTCCTCCATTTGTAGGCTTGCCAGTCTCCAGGTAGCCCCTGTAGATCTCCTGGAAACACAACTGCTCTCCACATGACAGGGATCAGTTCCCAGGAAAAAATGGATGCTTTGGTGGATGGACTCTATGGTATTATACCCTCGTGACCTCCCTCCCCTCCAAACCTCGCCCTCCCCAGGTTCCATCCCCCAAATCTCCAGGAATTTCCCAACCCAGAGCTGGCAACCCTATCTGTTTGAGACTCTTTGTAAAACTGCTGCCAGTCAGAGAAGAAAACATTGACCCAAATGGACCAACCACCCAGTTTAGTATAAGGCAACTTCATACATTTGTAGCTTTTGCTTAATTAACTAGTTACTATGTCTGCCCATGAGAGTGCTTCACAACCAGATAAGTCGCTTTCTTTTGACCTTGGGAAGGAGGTGCCCTGAAGGACCAAACAAGACTGACGGGTTTATCAGGTGAGAGCAGCTCCTGGTATTGTGAAGTGCTTCCTGCCTTGGCTGGGAGGGGGAAAAGAGGAGGCTTGGCTAATGGAGTGTCTTTGTCCAGTACCATTTGTTTACTCAGAAACCCACTGAATGGGAGGGGGGGGGACCAAAGTCATCCATTCAATGGAATTCAAAGGTAAATTCCAATTTGTCTCATTTAACATTCACATAAAAGAGTCACAGCTGGGGGCACAGAGATTCTTTTACAAACCAAATTGTGCTGGAACAGAAATACACAGAAAAGGGCCTGCAATTCAAAGCAACAAGGCAGGGAAAAGAGAGACCATGCTGCAATTCCACATTATTTCAGGGTGGGGAAACTCAGAATAGGCAGCAGAAGCAGACTCCCAAGAGTACGTTCCAATGGAATAATAGCCTGTTGCAGCAAACCAAAGAGGGGCATTTTGGCAGTTTACCAAAAGCCATATAATACCGTTTAATGCAAGGGTGGCCAAACTTGCTTAATGTTAAGAGCCACATAGAATAAACACCAGATGTTTGAGAGCCACAAGACATGAACAAATATTACACATTTTTATTGGGAAATATGCAAATTTGGTTTTTATTAATATTAAATGAGACTGCCAAAAATAACAGCAAAAGGGGTAAAGGCAAATATTGAAAATGATATTTATTTGTTTGCTAATTATATTTATTTGTTTGCTAATGATATTTAGCTTCCCCAGCCGCCCTGCCAGGAGCCGCACAATATGTGTGAAAGAGTCACATGCGGCTCCCGAACCATAGTTTGGCCACCCCTGGTTTAATGTGACCAAACAAAATGACATATGTTGTGCTAGCTTTCAAGCTCAAAACCTGAGTTGTCAGCCTCCATGTGGCAGCTGGAGATCTCCTGCTATGGCAATGGATCCCTAGGTGACAGAGATCAGTTCCCCTGGAGAAAGTGGCTGCTTTAGAAGATGGGTTCTATGGCATAAATAACTCACTGAAGTCCCTCCCCTCCCCAAACCCTCCCCTCTTCAGGCTCCACCCCCAAAAAACTCCAGTTATTTATTTATTAAATTTATACCCCACCCTACCCCCCAAAATGGGCTCAGGGCAGCTCACAACATAAAATCAACATACTTTAAAAACAATAGGCAATAGTAGATAGCCAAGCCCCATTATGACACAATTACCCTAGAAAACTCCAGTATCCAGATGGTGTCCAGACACAGTAGGGCACTGGAAAAAGTCAAACAGTGCCACAGACAGGACAGGGAGGCCAGAATAGATTGAACGTCCACTGCCTCCACGGGAGGGCTGGCAGAACAGCTCCGTTTCACAGGCCCTTGTGGAACCGTGCTAAGTCCTGCAGGGCCTTGATCTCAAGTGGGAGCATGTCCCACCAGGCCAGAGTAAGGGCAGAAAAAGCCCTCCCCCTGCGGGACTTAGTTAGCCCTGCGGTTATGCGGACATCTGTCAGGCCAGGGGCAACCAGGAGATGCTGATCAGAAGAGCGCAAAGCTCTCTGGGGCTCATGAGGGAGAGGCGGTCCTGCAGGTATGATTGTCCCAGGTATTGGCAACCCTACTCAAAAGTCAAAAACTTGACCAATGCATTTTTGTTAGTCTGGTTGTTCTTAATAAAGACAGTTTTTGGTTTTCAGTCTTTCTATGGACTTCAGTATATTGGTACTATTGCTTGAAGGACAACTACCAGAGGCTTACGACCATAACTGGAGGAGGTAGAGTTACTGAGGGCTAGTTGTGGCCTCTATTGTATGTTGGTTGTTGTGTTCCAATAAAAACAGTCCTTGTGACCACAATTGCCTCCAGCACTGATTCTTTCCTTCCCTAAAGGCAACATGGACCAACACAGCTACCCAACATAGTATGGGGATGGGGCAAACAAAAGTGCATGCTAGTGTGGTATAGTGGTTAAGAGCCACAGACTCTAATCCAGAGAACTGGGTTTGATTCCACACTCCTCCAAATGAAGCCAGCTGGGTGACCTTGGGTCAGTCACAGTTTCCCCAGAGCTCTCTCAGCTCCACCTACCTCACAGGGTGTCTGTTGTGGGGAGAGGAAGGGAAGGCAATTGTAAGCTGCTCTGAGACTCCTTTGGGTAGTGAAGAGCGGGGTATAAAAGCCAACTCATCTTCTTTTATGGGCTAGAGGGTACATTATTGGATGAAGAAGTGGGCTTGCAAGAAATAAGATTTTTAAGGGACCACTTCTTTATGTTAACATTTTTCCAAAAAAAAAGAAAGAAAGTTTCAGGTCCTCATAACTGCAAATGCTTGATAAAGTGCAGTTATTCTACTTAACAGTCCCACTCAAATCTCAGAAACTAGAAGGGCTGCTGAGTTAACATTTGATGGTGGAGGAAGTAAGATATAAATCTGTTAATTAATAAATAAATAATTATGTACATAAGAATGTGAATACTCAACAAGAGGGGGGGTGTCCTGTGTAACTCCACCCTCTTTCCCATGATGGGGAATTGGCCTATGGGCCAAACAGGTTGGGCCAGAGGTCATCAAAAAACAACACAGAGTAAGTTCTTTGAACTAGTTTTATTGCAATCGATTGCAGGAGCGTCTGGTCCCTCCAAGGAGGTGTGGGAAGAGGCTCAGCAAAAAACCAAGAACACATGTATATAAAGGCAAGAATGATACATACTGGGAAAAATACAAAATTGATATTGCGCATGTCTAAGCTGCTCAAAAGAAATGTTACAGCTCTAGATGACGTCAGAGGTACACTGTTAGAAGGAAGGGTTCTGAGAACAACTCCATCAGGGGTCATTTCATAGAAAAAGAGGCGCAGGAGCTCATTAGTATAAGTTATTTGCATATGCAACACCCCATGTCATTTAAAGATGTCTCCCCCATCTTGCTTTGCGTTCCCAGCCAGCCCGCCTTAGGAGGGCTGGCTGGAGAAGCAAAGAAAGGTTGGGGAGGCATCTTTAAAAGCCTCCCCTCCCCTTCCCCAGGTGTCTTGCCAAGGCGGGCTGGTGGGGGAAGCAGAAACAAGTTTTAAAGTTTAAACCCCTTCTCTCTAAGGTTGTGCCGCTGCAGCAGCACTATCTCTCATTGTATCCAATGGCCCCATAGGATACAATGGAGTGATTACGCCGCCACTGCAGCACAATTCCAGAGAGAAGGGGTTTAAACTTTATAACCCTTCTCTCTTTGCAGCAGCACGATTTCCTATTGTATCCTATGCCTCCCCACTCCTTCAAGGGCCTTCCACGGCTCACCCAACTAGGTGGGTGGGCCAGGGAAGGCAGGTGGGGCTGCTGCGAGGGCCGCTGTGGGTGGGGCTTGCCGCTCCTGGGCTTATTACTGCCAGAACGGCGTTCCTGCTTGTTCCGGCTGGAAATGAGCCCTGACTCCTAAGAAGGAGACATCTGCCCCTTCCCTGATAATCCCTTGCTGAGTCTGGCAGTCAGGAAAATTCTGGCCTTGGGGTTTCAATCCATGACCTGTCCACTATACTTTAATGAAGACCAGACTCCATTATGTTTGCTTATCTTCCCACACCCACAAATAGTAGATTTTTTTTTAAAAAAAAATCACATGATTAATAAAATGTGAAAGAAAAAGCTATGCAAACGTGCTTGCTACAAAATACAGTCATGCCACAGGACTCAGTTTATCTCAGCACAGAATATTGGCGTTTTTTAGAAGTACACAGAGACCTGGATGTAGTCAGTAAAGGTGGAGGGAAGATCTATCACCTTAAAACACGGCCATAGTGAGGTATAAATACTAATTTAATCTATACTCAAGGCTAATGTATGAAAGTGTCTGCACATAAACTAGAAAAACTGCTGATCATTGACTTGAAATTATGCACTTCTGGAATGTTCTGGGAAACTTTCAGGAGATCCTCCAAATCACTTGCAAATAGGTTCGCCAACCTCCAGGTGGGGCCTGAGAATCTCCTGGAATTAGAGCTGATCTCCAGGTAGCAGAGATCTGTTTCCCCAGAGAAAATGGCAATATACCACACTGAGGCCCCACCCCTCCCCAAACCACTCCCTCACCAGACCCCCCCCCCCTCAAGTCTCCAAATATTTCCTAACCCAGAGCTAGGAACTCTACTTGTAAATAGGGTTGCCAGCTCTGGACTGGGAAATACCTGGAGATTTTCGGGGTTGAGCTTGAGGAGGGCGAGGTTTGGGGAGGGATTTCAATAGGGTATAATGCCATAGAGTCCACCATCAAAGCAGCCATTTTCTCCAGGTGAACCGATCTCTTTTGGCTGGAGATCAGTTGCAAACGCAGGAGATCTCCAGCCACCACCTGGAGGTTGGCACCCCTATTTGTAAACCAGTTTCTATTGTGCATTTTTGGTTTTTTGTGTATTTGCATGGACACTTCAGATACTGCTAAAAGCCTGGCTGTGACATACCACATGCACACAAAACGGAAAAATCAAGGCTGCCTAATATTTCCTTTTTCACCCATATGAGAATTTGAAATCTACAAAATACGCCCTCTCGTGATAGCACAAGACCAGTAAAACAACTCTGAAAATTAACCGATTCAAGTCCTATCAGCATTGCAGAAGAACCCCATAAAAACATATTGACGCTAATTTCTGCTGAGCAAGACCGGCTTCATTTGCTTAGAACACTGTGATAATTTCTGGAAGGAAAGCAGTAGTGATTTCACTCTGAAGTGATAATATGTCACATTTGGATACAGACTGGGCTGGAAAGCCAGATTTAAATTTATTTTATCAAATCTGGCAAGGAGAAGAGGCAGGCAGCCCATCTGAAATGCTTCAATGTTCGAGTTGGGTGGAAAGGCAGCACAGAAATGCTTTAAACAAACAAATGAGAATGGGTAGCAGGGTGCCTTTCCATTTTAGCTCCAAGAATCAGAGACAAATGTTAACCTTTGATTAAAGCTTTACTGATTGATTTTGTGATTGACTGGAGCAGCCTCAGGGTACAATTGCAAAGTACTCTAAATAAGGAAGAACAAAGTTACACAGATCCATCCTGTCTTTTGTTTATTCTGATAAAGAGACCATATTGTAATTAGAAGTCCAGATGCTATGAAAAAAAGAACACTTAATCGCCATTAATATCAAGGTCACTTTGCATAGTTCTAGAATAACGGGAGCTTCATATTTCTGTCACCTGTTCAGTCTAATGGGCTTTTGATTGTGACATTGCGGTACGAATTACAAAAGTAGGGGAAACAGTGATGCTATTATGGAAAGGAACAATGTTACTATGCTGGATCACATGATTCCTTTATACAATCACTATCCAGTAGGGTTGCAGTTAGGGAGCAAAGACTGGCATGCCGATGTCATGGCGGCGTACTGATGTCACTTTCAGCGCAAAATGGAAGTGACATCATGAGGTGCTCTAGGATTTGCAAAACCACAGAGCTCTTGCAAATCCTAGAGCGTCCTCTGATGTCACTTCCAGTTTTCACTGAAAGTAACATCAGCATGCCAACGCAATGCTGGTGTACAGCCCCATTTCCCTTCCTACTTCCTCTTGCCGGCTCTTCGGGTGCTGGTGTGGCATAGGATTGGCTTAAACCAGGACCCCTGGGACATAGCTTCCATGCCAGCTTATGAACCGGGCACCAAACCAGCTCAGGATGCTGGCCTTTATGCTTGTATGTGACTTCTCTAGCATCCTAAAGAAGACAGAAAACTTTGAGCCCAAGGCTGAAATCTACTGTAATTGGCCTCCTAAGTTATAAAGATATATATTGTTCATTGTTGGATGCCATTGTTAAAAAAAAGTTTTCTCCTAAAGCCTGTAAACAGATAGAGGGACTTAGCAATAATGTATTATAAGGCTAAAGCCCTTGACTTTCATGGAACAGGAGTGAAACAAATGAAGATTGATTTGCTTTGCTTTTGCTGAAAGGCCAGTTTCTTTTAGGACACCAAACCCACCCACAGTGATATCTCTGCTGTCTTTGAGAAGAAAATCGATTGGCTTCTCCAAGACACATACCCCCCCCCCCCCCCAAAATCACCTTTCAGATCGAAATCTCAGACAGGGAAAAGTTATATGCTATATAAGTAGTTGTTCTACTCTTATCTACCCCAATCTTGTTTCAGAGAGAAAAAATTGATTCATTTAGACTTGTTTCTTTCAGGAAGGCTTCAATGCACAGCCCTCTCTCCCCCTGTTCCAAATTGCATTGCATTTGTTCACAGGAGGAGGAAAAGAGTTTTGTCTGTCGAACACTCTCTCTCTTACATATTTATGCAACTTCTCAAATAAGGGAAGCAAGGAAATCTGGTTCCAGCTACATGGGTCTTTTGGCACAGAGGGCTCTGATTTATCTTCTTCATTGGCTCTTGAAGCCCTCATTTCTGGGAGCATCTGCCTGAACTTCCTTCTGCAGCTTTTGACTAATCTGACCAGTCTCCTTTTCCACTTTTCATCAGCTGTATAACCCATCTTTTCTGCCTTGGAGTCCTTAGTTTGCCTTCTCCCCTACTCCCCCCTAAACAAGTTCAGAAGCCCGGAATACTAAAAGGCCTGTGCCTGTTGGCATAAATAGATCAAGATGAGCTGATCATCAACACAGATTGTATCCCACTATGACTATTCCATCATGATTTGTTTCTGCCATTGCTATGCAACATTCCCATTGTCAGTACCATTGCCACTAGCATGTTATGACTGTTTCTGACTGCTTATGATTGTTTTATAATTGCTGTTTTATGTGTTTTAACTTTTATGTAAGCCGCCCTGAGCCTGCTTTGGCGGGGTATAAGTCAAATTAATTAACTAACTTTCTTTATTCATAGTTAACCTTTCTTGCCGAGACTCCAGTGTTTGAACATGAGAGCAGCAACTTACAGGCTAGGGTTGCCAGGTCCCTACTTGCTGCTGGTGGGGGGACGGAGCTTCCTTTCCAGGGTTCCGGAAGTGACATCATCATCAGGGGGATGCTCTAGCATTTGGCCAGAAACTCGATGGCACCAAAGAGTTTTTAGGCTGAGTGCTAGAGCGTCCCTCCAGCAACGAGCCTGGCACGATCCCAGCACTTTGGGGGCAGGGTTCCCCCCGCTGACTAGATCTGGGCTGGTGGATCGGGCACCTCTAAAGTGGGCAATTTCCTGCCCTGGGGAGGAATGGCAAGCCTATTACAGGCATGCATATCCCCCCCAGTGGAGCTTAACTTTAGCAAAAAGAATCCACATTTGCAAAAGAAGTCATGTGCTGAGTATTTTACCCTAATATCATCCAAATCTGAAAATGAATAAAAATGAAAATAAAATTGCCATATCCCTCCTCTTAAATTTGGAAGCATGCAGAAATTATGCAAATTATGAACCTTTGCATACATTTAATTATTTTGCATTATTTATTCAATTTATTCTGGCAGTCAGTGGAAGAGTAGACACATAAGATTGTAGTCACTCCCCCTGAATGAGTGGAAATCTGTCTAAACTAAAGTCAGTGGGCTTAGATGGGTTCCCACAATGATTGTTCTGTAGTTTCACTAAATTTAGGGGCCAGAAACTTGCTTTCTAAAGAAAATTATCACTTATCAAAAGCAAAATTAATTTCTGCACTTAGACAATGAACTCACACATAGTTCAAGCATTCACTTCAGTTCATGGAACAATGTTTTCTTGTGGCTTTTCAATGGTATAATGATTATTAGTGCACTCAGTTTCGGGTTGCCACTTACCAGCTTCTGGTGGGGAACCTCCCACCAACTCTTCCCATTCCCCACCTTCACTCAATGGATAGGTAGGGGGAAATGGTGGGGGAATGGCATCAATCAGTGCTGGGGTCTCACTACGAATTGTCAAATCTCTATGGTAAAAATAATGGAGATTTCAAAATTCCTAGAGTGCTGTGTCATCACTTCTTGTTTGTGATATCAGGATGTTTTAGGTTTTTCCAAAACCCATAGAGATCTGAACATTCCTTAGGGCTGCCAAGTCCAACTTGGGAAATATCTGGGGACTTTGGGGGTGGAGCCAGGAGACTTTGGGGGTGGAGCCAGGAGAAAGGAAGTGACATCATTTTGTGATGTCACATCCTGTGATGTTGCTTCCACATGCTTCCACATGAACTCATGAAGTTTCCTAATACTGAATCAGGCCATTGGTCCATCAAGGTCAGTATTGACTACTCAGACTGGTAGTGGCTCTCCAGGGTCTCAGGCTGAGATCTTTAATGTCACCTATTACCTGATCCTTTTTTAGCTGAAGAGGCTGATACCTCCTGCATGTCAAGCAGATGCTCTATCACTGAGCAATGGCCCTACTGAATCCTTCCTCATCTCGGCAGAATATGAAGCCCTAAGTGCTACACAAGTGCTAAATATGATTTTCATATCATAAGAACAGGAGAGAAGCCACAGTGGATCAGGCCAACAGCCCATCCAGTACAACACTCTGTGTCACACAGTGGCCAAAAATACCAGGTGCCCTCAGGAGGTCCAGCAGCGGGGCCAGAACTCCAGAAGCCCTCCCACTGTTGCTCCCCAAGCACCAAGAATTCAGAGCATCACTGCCCCAGACAAAGGGCTCCATTTAGACCTTGTGGCTAATAATAGCCACTGATAGACCTCTGCTGGATGGGGACAGAGAGAGAGAGAGAGAGAGACAGACAGACAGACAGCTTTTTCACTTACTCTTGCCCAATTCCCAGGCTTTATTTCTGGCCCTTGTTTCACCCAGCTGTTGTCCATGTAAGTCCCATAACTTCTCCCCCCCCCCCCCAGCATAGGCTTTTTGGTGGCTAAAGAGGACCTTTGTCCTCCCCTTTTAGCCAGCAGAAAAGCTAGTTGGATCCATCCCTAACTTAAAATACCGGTTACTTGATGTACAAATGCTTTTAAAAATGCAGATTTTTACTGGGGGGGGGGGGGGGGGGGGGACACGGTTGAAAGAAACAGAAAATTGGCATAAAAATGAGGAATCCCAACTTTTATTTGCAGAAGGGAAATGAGGATTGGGGGGACCTAAGCAGCCACGACAAGACATTTTAAACAATCCCACTCCCAGACCTTCTACAGGCAACCTCTCCTTGTGATGTTTACCTCTTTGGAAGTGACAGTTTATTCCTTTGACAAAACCACAGTGGACAGACAGACAGAAAAAAGAAAGAGGGGGAGGGGGAGAGACAGAGAAGGAAAAGAGCTCGCAGACGCCAGCAGCTTACCAGAGCAGTTTACTCCAGCAGCAACCTTGCACGCAGTAGAAAGAGCTTAGTCCCACCTTAATCTCTGGGCGGGGCTCTCTTGCTGGCTCAGCTCTTAAAGGGGAAATTTCCCTTTTAAGAAGTTCAAGAGGCCAGCAGGGCAGGCTCCGAGGTTCCCCTGCTGGCAGCCATTTTGTCCCCCCGGTGGCCAATCTTGGAAAAGCGGGGGAAAGCTTTAAAAATCGGTGTTTCCCCCGCTCTACCGGGGGACTTGGCAGCCCTATGAGCTTTGTGACATCACTTCAATGCCCCCCCCCCCAAATCACTTCAACACCCTGGCAATCCTAACTCTATTTTTCATGTTAACAAAAGCATTAACAAAGAGTTGAGAAGATGATAAAGCTAAAATGACTACTTGAGGAGGTATCATGGCAATATTAAAGTGAAAAAACTTCTCTGAGGTCAGGGCTGGTTCCACGTTTTTGTTGGCTCTGGCAAAAAACTATAATTGGGCCCCCTTTTCCCTTTGGTACAGTTCCTTTCTCAGCTACTGCTACTGCTTATCAGCCTTTCTTCATGTTCAGATATACAAAATCTTAGAGGGATGGTGTTTTCTCCCTCTGGTGTTCTAAAGTGCCATGTAGTAGAATTGGAGGGGGGCATCTTTACTACCTATTTTATCTGACAGTTCTATATTATTGGACAGACTTTAAAGATTACAAAATACCTTGAAAAGCAATTTAATCTCTGACAAGCAATGTAAAAGAAAAAAATATATTTCCAGCTTGCAGTCCTTCTCACAACACTTTTTCGAAACATCTACTTGATTCTAATGGTTTTTTACAACTAAAAGCATTTGAATTGCAGTTTACATAATTATTGACTCTAGAACAAAATGGGATAATTCTAAAAGGACCTTAAGTAATCCATTTTTTTGTTTAAATGCAGATATCCCCTTCCATTCTTTACCCATGATGAGCAGAGTCTTGTGAATGCATGAAGATTTTCCCACCACCACCATATTATTTGTCCTCACTTCCACTTTCCTGGGTTGCAGTTACCAGGTCCCCTCGTTGCTCTGGCAGGAGGATTTGGGGGGTGTTCTGGGATGTCTCCAACATGATGACATCACCCGGAAGTGATGGTATCATGCCAGAGACGTCACGTGGGGACGCTCTGGTTAAAGGGCAAAACTCTATGGTAAAACTGGCTTAAAACCTTAGAAATTTGCTCTTAAACCTGAGTGTCCTTGCACAATACCCCCAGCGTGATGACTTCACTTCCATGTGATGTCATCATGTCGGGGGAATCAACACAAGGACTTGGCTGTTTGGGGGTGGGGTTTCCCTCACTGGCTGGTGTCGGGAAGAAGCCCCGAAACTGGGGGATCCCCTACCCAAACCTGAGAACTGGCAAGCCTAGTTGCAATGTGCCAAATGGGAATCCCACCCCCCACCAATGTATCACTATAAATGTGTCTGTTTCTTCCACTGAGCATGAAATAGGCATTGTTTACAGAACAGTGTGTATTTCTTCGATGAATAGCCCCTTTGATTCACAATACTATCTTCCATCGAACTCACTCCCCACCCCAAAGTCCTGCTCTGGTTTGGCTCCATGTAACTTGCTATAGGAGACCTCAAGGATAGCTACAGGCACTCAGGCTGGAATGCAATAGGGCTGCCAGCCTCCAGGTGGGGGATGGAGATATCCCAGAATTACAAGCGATCCTGTGAATGGCAGAATGCAAAGGCTCCCACTGCTGCCTGCCCACACCCTCTTTCCAACCATCTTCAAACGCTCCCACCCCCATGGCGAAAATAAAGCAGCCCCCCCTCCAACTTCATGTGCTGCTGATGAGGGGGCTTGACAGGCAGCATGAGTGGGCAGGCAAAGGCATGAAAAGGGCTGGATGATGTGCTTCAGAGCCCACAAGAGCAACTGCTTTGTGCACCAAGCAAACTGCAAAGGGAAAGCTGGGGAGGGAGGCATGGGAAGGAGACTCCTTCCCTCAGTAGCAGAGGCCATTTCCAGCCACCTTTCCACCCCCTCTTTTTCCAACCACCTTTGAACACCCCAGCAAAAATAACACTCCCCAAAAGTTCTTACTTTATGTGCTGCTGACGAGGGAATCAATGGCTACCTGGCATGGGCTAGCAGGCTAAGGTGCGAAAAGGACTGGGCCATGTGCTTCAGAGCCAGCTGGGGCTTTATGCGCCAAGCAAACTGCAAAGGGAAAGATGGGGGGAAGGCAGGAAGACTCCCTCTCACATTGGCCGAAGCTGCAACTGGGAGCGAACCCCCTGGCAGCTCTCACTGGTCAATAACTGACCGAGTAAGCCCTGTTTCGATGCTAGGCCTGTGCTGAAAAGACAATAATTGATAATAAATATATTTCGCTGCCAAAAAATGTAGTGATGGCCATAGGAAGGAGGATAAGTCTGTAAGTGGCTACTAGCCATGGTGGCTGAAGGGGACTTCCACATTCAGAGGCACTAAACCTCTAAATCCCAGAGCCAAGAGGCAACATTGGGGAAGGCCTTGGCCTCTATGCCCTGTTGTTGGCCTTACAGAGGAACTGGTTGGCCACTGTGTGAGACAGGATGCTGGACTAGCTGGACCACTGGTCTGATCCAACAGGGCTCTTCTTATGTTCTTATATTGGTAATGGAATACACATAAATATAAAAATGGCCACTTTGGGTGAGGCCAATGATCTAGCACACTGAATAAACAGGGGAAAAGAAAATTTATCATGGCGGGCATGTGACTAAAAAACCCAGCTGACTCCATCTATGATTACTATTTTACAACATGTACTACCTGTCAAAGTTAGCTGATGTGTGCTCTTAGTTTCCTTTCTATATGGCAGAATTAATACCCTTGAACTACCACATGGTGAAAACAGCTCATCCCTGGATAGTTAGGAATCACTGTCAACTTATTCATGTAATCCTACCAAGTGATGAGGAGAATTCTGTCATTCTTTCACTTTCCCCAATTTTTGGCACGTAAGTGAAGAAAATTCCTCCTCAACATTTGACAAAATATTACAGAAATCTAGCTCATCAAAGGGTCGAATATATACCCTGTTTAGTTACTATGCAGAAAACAGTCATCTGTATTACTGTGTAAGTGCTCAACTAACCCCACTAGTGTCCCACCAAACACCACAAGAGTAGGGTTCCCAACACTGCTTAAGCAAATGCCAGATTGGGGGCGGGGGAGGCAGTGCCTGGGGAGAGTGTTTTGGGAAGATGTGATGTCACTTCCAGCTGACACTCTACCCATTTCCCCTAATATCCATGGTAAAGACCATAGTGCCTTGGGAGAATTCCTACAGCATCATTATGGAGACCAATTTTTTTCTTCTACTCCTCAATTTCTTGAAGGTGGTGGATTAGGGGTAGGGGTAGATAGTCCCCTGCTGAGCCCAGGCAATTGGGAGACCTAAATAGTACAGCTCAAAAGTAGGACGTATTGGATGCAACCATATTCCTGTTTCCCATTTTCTGTTCCCAAGTTGTCATACACTGAGCAAAGGATAAATCACCACATCACCATAATAAAAAAAAAGATTAAGTACACATTTGTGTGTTGTTAAGACAACAAATAGAAACAAACGTCACATGCCATTCAGGGTCAATTCCAATGGTCATTCACTGTCCCAAAGGGAGAAGAAGCAGCCAAGTTCCCCTCCACCAGACCTAGATCCAGATACAGTTCTGTCTGTTGCCATTCCTGAATCCAAAGGGAATAGAAGAGCCCAAAGGTTCTACCCAAGCGTCACCAAAAGAACTGCTTACCCAACCAACTTTTGTCTTTTTTTTTTAAATCATTTGGTGATAAGCCTCTTTGGGAGCTGATTTTTGGGTAACAGAGCAATAAATTAGAAAATAAATAAGCTCTGTGATGTTAGATTGATATCGTACATACTCAGATGCTATAACTGAAACATAATTATTGGGAAAACTTCATCTCCATTGCAACATAATATTTTTACACATTACAGAGATCTTCCGAAGGTTATACTGAAACAGTGACAGGGAAGATAAGCTTGAAGGTTTTGTGTTTTTTTTGGACAGGCTTCAGCTGGCTTCTGGCTTGTATTTTCCTTCCCTCAAAGAAAGGGAAGGGAAAAAAGGGAGGTGGGTGGGGTGGAGAACATAGCTATTTTGCGTTTTGTTTGTTTGCTTGTCAAAAGCCATGAATCTCTCTTTCCATCGCCGGTGCTATCAGCCGTGCCCCAGTGCTGCTTGCCATTTTTGGCAGTCAGCTCCAGAAATATGCATGAGACATAAATAATTCCTTTTTAGAAATTGGTCAAAAGGACACAGCTCCGACTCTTGCCAGAGGAACACAGTGTAACGCAATCCGAAAACCCGCCAAGCTCTGAGAAGGAGAAGAGTGAGATAGACTGATAAGTGGTAAACTCAAAGGAACACAATAAAGGCACCCCTTGTCAAGTACTGGAACTGTGTAGTGTTCCAGTGGATCCTTAATACGTGAGGTAAACACTTCCACATGAAAGACTAACTAGCATCTCAGGCACATGGATGCTCTTAATGCAAACCAAAAGCCCGTATGATTTAGTTCTAAAGATAGGACCAAAGTGGATTTCTGAGTCACAGATGAGTCTTCCCTTTTAGAGTGGAGGGATTTCCAGAGGCTAACACAGGGAAGCAGTCCAAGAGAAGGTTGCTTAGGATTCCCTGTTCCCTATCTCTCGGGATAAGAGGAAAGAGGGGCAAAATTTAGTCACGAGGCAGAGATTGAGAACTGAAGCTGTCTTGGTGTTCTCTCTGACTCTTCTTACAAAGCTATGCCATAAATTCCCACTCAGGGAGGTCTCCATATGTTCTGAGTTAGACAGAACTGATGTATCTGCTGATTTCCACAGTGGAGGAGGCCCCTAATTTTGGTGTGTTGTTGCAAATGATCAGGGACAAAATTCCATGGGCTTTGGTAACCCCAGGGCGCTGGCAAGACTTCTACTCCACATCAGGTATGGATGTGCAATTTATTAAATTAGTTTTCTGCAAGGACAAGTAAAGCCCGGGTTAGAATCACTCCAGATTCTTGTGCTCTGTAGTGGTTATAAAGCACGGGTCACCTTAAATTGGAAACTTCTAAACTTTGTTCATAGTCCGTCTTTCTCAGCGCGACTCAAGGCAGATTACCAATATGATAGAACTATTCAACCAGGCTCCTTAGAAGATTATTTTTCTCAGAGTGTACTTTTCTTGCACTCTCAGAGAAAAAATTCTTGCACAGTGCAATTTTAAAGAAAATAGGGCAACCAGGGCAGGGGTGGGAAAAAGAGAAATGCAAAAAAGAGGACCCTAATCCATATTTATAGCAATATAATTTCCCCTGTTTGCTTATGACCTGTTGGCCTACGAATATTAATAAAAGACTGAGACTTTTCCCAGAGGAACAACTGGCATCCTCCCATAATTGCACTATAGTTGGCAATGTGCAGGTTGAGTGCAGCGGAAGAGTAAACTTTTCTACTAACTGCATCGGTTTTTTGTCCCTCTCAATCAGCTGGTGAGGAACGCACACCAGGTATGCTGTTTCGCCTGCATCTCCATGGCCATGGGCGTCAACTACGGGGGGGCTCGAGGGCTCGAGCCTCCCCCGAAATTTCCCAGGAGGGGCTCAGCCACCCCCGGCAAAATGCTTGCCCAGCCGGCCGTCGCCGCCTCTCCTTCCCCCCCACCCCCGGCTTGCCCTCCTGCCTCCCTGGGGCGGGGGGGGGGGAGAGAGGCGGCAGTCAGCCGGCCAGCTGGCTGCCGCCGCCGCGGGTCTGCCTCCCTGGGCCGGGGGGGGACAAAGCGGCGAAGACATAGTCGCGCGCGCACGCTTCGCGCGGGCGGCAGTCAGCCGGCCAGCTGGCTGCCGCCGCCGTGGGTCTGCCTCCCTGGGCCGGGGGGGGGGGAGCGGCAGAGACATGGTTGCGCGCGCGCACGAGAGAGCCCCTGCCCCCCCCGGGGATTTAGAAAGTTGACGCCCCTGTCCACGGCTATGAGGAATGAAGTTGGAGGGTGGCAGAATAAATAGATATGACCTTTTTGTTGCACTCTGTATAAATTCTCCATCTTTTTGGTTGTGGCAGCCATGATAGTTCGTTTTTGTCAGAGGGCCTTGGAAATGGCGGCAATACCTTCCAGAATAGAGAATCTATCTAGCATCTAGCATTTGCTCTGCTGTCTTACCAAACCTACACTGGAACAGAAATTCCCATCTGCATCCCATGCCCCTTTCACTTTCACTGACTGTCACATTTTATGGCAGTGTCCAGACTGCAGACCGCTTTCACTTCGTTTGATCTCTGGTTTTATGGTGGCTGTCTGCATAGATTTATGGCCGTTTTATGGCCATTCAGGGGTGACTCTGCAGTCAGTACAGCTTTGGCCTGGGGTAGTTGAAAGTGGTTTTGAGCTGCATCTTTTTCTGTTCCGGTATGGGTTTGGTACAACAACGGAGAAATTGTTAGATGAGGATTGGGCCCTTGTGTCGAGGTCTTGGATTCCCAGAGGTCATCTCTATTTCCAATGATTTAGCCATTCGCATCATTTGCTCTGCGTAGAACTTCAGATCTTCATTAGTTGACACTGGATCCGGGTCCCCTGCAGTGTCATCAGGAGAAGGGTCTGATGGTCAGTCTGAGCCTGGACCAGAAGGGGAGTCAGCCCTCAAAACCTGCTCTTCCTCGGAACCTGAATGCCCCATAGGGGGGTGGGGAGAGATTGCAGGAGGATACCAAACTGGCAGACCCACAGCATCACTGTTCCGTGAAAGGGGGAGCCTCAGTTCTGGAGGTCCTTTCCATGCTTGCCAGTTGCCCCATTCTTGAGGTCTAGGAGAAGGAAAATAATAAAGGTAGCCTTGCCAAGGAGACGGAGGCACAGAACTCTGCCACGGTGCTGGGGAGAAAGGTTCTGATGGCTGACTAACTGCTGGAGCCACAAATGCGCGTTGGATCCACAAATGCGTTCTTTCCCCTTCTGAAAATGAATGAGCCAGGGAGGCATGTGGAGAAGGCGTTCGTGGTGGTGAGACCTCCCCTCCATTCCATCAGAACAGCAGCAGATTTGGCTGGAACTAATTGGTTCTGGGAGCATCTTGGAACTGGAACAATGTTTCTCCTTATGTTTGGATTTGGAATGGGCTTTCTTAGGTGGGGGTTCCGATGAGCAGCTTTCAGCCAATGCTTCAGTTCTGTCCCCAGAACCGATGGAACCGAGATGCTCAATGGCGGGCTCACAAGTTGGTCACTTCTAGCTGGTAATTTTGAAGGCAAGGATTGACTGTGTCCTGCAGGGGCAGATGTTTTTGCTGCTGGGCTATTAGAACAAGAGAGTGCTTTCTCCCTTAAGCTTGCCTTCAGGTGGGCTACTTGATCTGAGTGGGCTTTTGGGGTAAACTGGAGGCAGAGCTTGCACATGGCTGAATTATGGGGTTCCCCTTGGAGTGTTAAAAATACCAGAGTAGCTGTCAGAGAGCGTCCAGTGGCTGGCCTGTGCAAGCACAGTCCCAATGTGGGACTGAACAGAAGACAAAGATGAAATCATGCATGCACACAACCAGCCAGGGAGCTGGATGGCCCCTGACAACTGATTGATGGACAGAATTCAAAGGGATATTTATGGACCCAGATGATCCGTCACCTGTACCAACCATCACTGAAAGCTTTAAAATTATAGCTGCAGAGAAGGGTTCTGAAGGACACGCTGTTCCCCCAGCTTTTCCCTCCTGTTTTAGGCACAGAAGGAAATAACCATCGCTGTGCCAAAGCATTCATGTTGATATTCAGTATTCCCAAAATATTCTCTGATTAACAATTATTGAAACATGAATGATCGACTGAGTTTTGATTTCAGTGTTTGGAAGTTATTAGAAAGGGTGTGTTTTTTTTGTAATACAGTGATATTTACTATTAGAAAGTGTTAGCTGACATGCAAATGGTATTTGACATCTGCTTGGAATTCAGAGGGAGTTGAAAGGTAGCTTATGGTATTTGATGGTTTGCAAGCAGACCAAGAAAACAAACCATCAAGTGCCTGCCAATGATAAGTATTCAAATTTAAATACTTATGGTCAGCTTTCAAACATACATTCTGAATTCTTGTTTCAGCCTGATACCACTCTTCTATTGCAATCCTGAGTATAGCTACACCCAGCTAAGTCTATTGACTGTAACGGACTTAGAAGAGATACACAGTTTAAGACTACGACATAAATCATTCAACAGTTGGCGAAAAGGGGGAGCGTTTGCATTCTGAGAGATGCTTGAGAGATAGAAAAATAGTTGTAGACTGTGAAATTAGCAACGATGCTTGATTGCTAAAGAAATCTTTAAAAATCTCATCCTTTTATGTAGATGCGGACCTCACCTTGACATTGTCTGACTGGGAAAAGTGTAAAAAGCTTCTGTGAAAATCAATCTGCCAAGGAAGGAATGCAAGCCGAAAGCATTTGGACCTGCACCTTTTAGGAGGTAGCCGGCAGCTAAGAACACAAAAGGATGGGATCAAAACTATCCTGATATCTGAATAGTCAAGACCAGTCTGGGCCAAGCATAGAAGACGACAGTCGAACAGATGAGCCATTAGCAAGAGGTGAGGACAGCTTCCTTGACACTCACAAACATCCTCAGTGCTATGACCAGTTTGGAATGGATTGGTTTTTACTAAATGTAAAGCTATACTGATCTCCAAGGAGTTTGGCCATTCAACCTCGACAATACAGCTTTCAAAAGAGAGAAGGGCTGGGAAATCCTGATAAAGCAACGTTCAAAACATGATGAAAACACTGACCACTCCAATGGCTCAGAAACTCAACGTGCAAACAAAAGCCCAATATTTGAGGATTATTTTCAAGTCTTGCTGTTTTTAGGACATTATACAAAACCACAACGGGTTGTGGGGAACAGGGGCTGGAGCCAAACATCACTAGTGGAGTGAAGGTGGTGGAGTGGGACTCCCCTGCCTCCCGAGAGCCAGTTTGGTGTAGTGGTTAAGTGCGCGGACTCTAATCTGGGAGAACCGGGTTTGATTCCCCACTCCTCCACTCGCACCTGGCTGGATTACCTTGGGCAAGCCATAGCTCTGTACCAGCTGCTCCCTCAAGGACAGCTTGGGAAAGAGCTCTCTCAGCCCCACCCACCTCACAGGGTGTCTGTTGTGGGGAGGGGAAGGGAAAGGAGTTTGTAAGCCGCTCTGAGACTCCCTTGGGGAGTGGAGGGTGGGGTATAAATCCAATCTCCTCCTCCTCCTCCTCCTCCTCCTGCTGTCCCATGGCAGCTCATTGAGCACCATGAAATGCCTGTCCTGGGAGCCAAGGGAACCCCTCCGCAGTACCACAAGGAAGGCAACACCGGGACTGGGTTCTGCAATGGGAGAGAAGAACCAGGAAAATGCACCTTCCCCAATGGAAGTGCCATTACTTCGGCATAATGGCCCTTTTGGATCAACTCATAAGACATTTCCTCTCCCTCTCCTAGCTTTCTGGTGCTCACTTGACCTTTCATGGGGGGGGGGGGTGCTGCCAGGTTACAGCTGATTTATGCTGATTCCATAGGGTTTTCAAGATAAGAGGCATTAAGTGGTGGTTTGCCATTGCCTGCCTCTGCTTAGTGACCCTGGGCTTCCTTGATGGTCTCCCATCCAAATACTAACCAGAGGCAACCCTGCTTAGCTTTTGAAATCTGACAAGATCAAGCTAACCTGGGCCATGACTACCCATTATTAAATATAAGTAATCTCCGCCAGTTTGGTGTAGCGGTTAAGACCACAGACTCTAATCTGGGAGAACTAGGTTTTATTCCCCACTCCTCTACATGCAGCTGCTAGTGTGACCTTGGGTCAGTCACAAGTTCTCTCAGAGCTCTCAACAGCAGTTCTTGAGAGAGCTCTCTCAGCCCCACCTACCTCACAGGGTGTCTGTTGTGGGGAGGGGAAGGGAAAAGAGATTGTAAACCACTCTGAGACTCTGAGTGAAGAGGCGATATATAAATTTCTTCTTCTTTTCCTCCTCCTCCTCTTCCTCATCTGCTGTACAAATAAAAATTTAGTTCTAATCTAGCGCCCTTCAGTTGGCAGAATTATAAAAATGTGTATTGCAATTGGACTTCTGTTTAGTAGCTTTATTTCCAACAAATGCTTAGTCAAGGCGATAGCGGCAAAAGCAAGGAAGAGAAAGGCACAGAGACGTTAATGATTTGAACAGCCAAGGAAGCGTAGCTGTGGCAGGCTCACTGGCTTGGGAAATTCCTGGAGATTGGGAGGTGTTGCCTGAGGAGGGAACTCAGTGGGGATGTGGTGCCCTGCAATCCGTCCTCTGAAGCTGCCATTTCCTCCTGGGGAACTGATCTCTGGATTCTGCCTATCAGTTGTAATTCCAGGAGAACTCTGGGCCCCAGGAGCATGCAAGAAAGTGTGGCTTGGATCCAGCAGGGCGTTTCCCAGGGTGGAAGGATTTCTGTTAACGGAGCCTGATGTTCTCACTTCCCACTGTCCCCCAGTGATGCTCGTGGGGGGCAGGAGACCCCCCCCCCAGACAGCAACTCTGCAAAAAAGCGCACTGTCTGCTGGCTGCAGTTTGCACGAGATGCTGCATTCTCTGCTTGCACAGGGTATCTGTTATTCTGAAAACCACCTTTTCCTTTTCTGGATAAGGCCTTCAGATGTACGGCTTGTAAGTAAATAGATTAAGGTAAAGGTTTCCCTTGCTCGAAAGCCAGTTGAATCCAACTATAGGGGTGTGGGGCTCATCTCCGTTTCCAAGCCGAAGAGCCAGCACTGTCTAAAGACGTTTCCGTGGTCATGTAGCCGGGATGACTAGACGCCGAGGCGCACAGAACGCTGTTACCTTCCCACCGAAGCGGTACCTATTTATCTACTTGCAATTTCTTGCTTTCGAACTGCTATACAATGTGGTAAATTGCAGTTTTGCCTGGCTTGTTGTAGCCTGAATCTCATTATCTGCTCCAAGTAAACTAGCAATCAAAGTGTCTTTTTGTTTCGAAAAGGCAACGCAGGAGAGATCTCATGCAGACTCGCAGTAACAAAAGGTATTCTGTAGGGGCTCCTTTAACAAAACTAAGGGTGGCGACGAATGCTCCAGCAACCCATTGCTACTGCCTGGTGCAAGATGCTTTCCCCTCCTGCTCTAATCCATAGTGCTGACTGCTCGGTGTCGACTGCACTGACAAATTGCCTTCAACCGTCCAAGGCAAACGGCACATGGAATGCATGCTGCCTGTTTCATAAACAATCACTTAATAATTTAGCACCGTTCAGAACGGCAGAGGCTTCCCTCGGCAGGAAGTCTAGGAGGAAGAAGGCAGGAAGCCCGTTAACACTTCCATCTGCTACAAGTGCCTGGTTGCAGCGCTTTCTGTGAACGGATCTCTGCATTCTGCACGTTCCTAAAAGCACTAAGTGATATTTGTAATGCACTAAGCGATATTTGAGGTGGGGGCTATCGGTGGGGGTATGGAAGCCTCTGGCCTGTGACTGGTTATTACCACCGAGGGGCAGGACAGGTAGAAAGCCTGGCAGAACCTGGAGGTGTTTTGATACCGGAGAGTTTCAAAGCTTAGGAAGAAGGGTTTAGGCGAGAAGGATAGGTAGAGGCAGCAGAGCCTGAGAAGGGGTCCATTGGAAGAGAAGGCCAGATGAGTGAGTAGACCAGAGGAAAGAATGGAAAGAGGAGCTTGTAAAAGAAAGGAGAAAGAGAACATGGGAGGTGGGGGAATGTCTAAACTGAGCCTCCATGTTCAGAAGCAGGATATCTCTGCTGGAATCAGAATGTGAACCTAGGATCTTGGGTTTGACCCAGCAATGTTCTTAGCATGCATGCATATTCTACTGCTCCCCTACAAAAGCTTCTGAAGAAGAGGAGGAGGAGGAGGAGGAGGAGGAGATTGGATTTGTAGCCTGCCCTTCACCTGGAGTCTCAGAGCAGCTCATAATCTCCTTTCCCTTCCCCTTTCCACAACAGACACCCTGTGTGAGGTAGGTGGGGCTGAGAGGGCTCTTTTGAGGACTGCTCTTGAGAGAACAGCTCTGAGGTCACACCAGCTCTCCAAGGTCACACCAGCAGCTGCATGTGGAGGAGTGGGGAATCAAACCTGGATCTCCCAGATCAGAGTCCACGCTCTTAACCACAACACCAAACTGGCACGGTGAAAAAAATGAATTTGTGATTTTTTAAAAAGTGTATCATTGGGCATGGTAAGACAATCTTGTGATTGGGTCTGACTTTAGTGGGAGATAGCCAACCTGACTCAACAAAATGATCCCAGAATCATGTGAACCCAGACGTTCTCTGATCAGCCTGATGCCTTGCTTACAAAAGATTCCAGAGGCACTTAGCTGGCTTCTGGGACGCTGGGCTAGACAGGCCTTGATCCGATGCAGCTAAGCTGTTCTCATGTTCATGCTCAGCAGCCCCTATGTTGGTGGGAAGACGAGAACAAACAACGTTCCATTTCACAACGTAGCCATTTCTTGTTTTAGAATTGACAGGCACATACCCTTTTGATTAACTGAACAAAGTCTGAGTCCAGTGGCACCTTTAAGAACAACGGAGTTTTGTTCAAGGTATAAGCTCATACTTTGTTGGTCTTAAAAGATGCCACTGGACTCAGACTTTGTTCTCCTGCTTCAGACCAACACGGCTGCCCCACCTGAATCTATCTGAGATTAACTTGAGTAAGACCACCATTCCCGGGATCAGTACTGACAACTACTGATGGGGACTGCAACATGATACATGCATTGAAGAACAAGGTACGTATGCATTCATATACACAGGAGACTGTGGTGGAATACAGTATTATTATAGTCCCCCCCGCCCCCGAGTGCTTACAGTGTGTATGAAAGTATGGCAGATGGATGCTGGTGGGTAACTAATCCCTGTGAAGATTTACATTAACCCTGGGTGAAATTGACGGAGAGATTGGCTATGGTTTAGCATCTCAGAAGAATGGTACAAAATAAGAAAGAGGGTAAGAACTGAGGAGGTACAGGGCTGTCAGGGTCCCATCTTCTCCCCAGCGGGGGGATTTGGGGTGTGTGTGGCCCCTTTAAGTGGTTGGGGGGAAGCGGGTGCTGTACTCACCTGCCCTGCAAGCTGTGAATTCGTGGCATGTGGGGCAGACATGCACAGCACCTGGTTTTTTCAAGAGGGCTGCGGGTGACTATTGGGGGTGGGGCTGGCACCTGAGGGAGCCCTAAAAATTGGGGGATCACTCCTCCCCCCCCCGGGACTGGCATCTTAAGGAGGTACTTTCTGGGACATGAAATATATATGAGAAGTATTTTTGTGTTCTCAATTCCCCCCCCCCTTGCTTTATTTATCTCCAGTCACAGCTCTTTGCTTTGAGACCAGGAAACAGCTGCCATGGAAACCTTGCAAATGCCCTTTTCTTGCAGTTATTTCCTAAAACACTGTGGAAGAAGATCATCTCCTGGTAGTGTCGTAAGAAATATGACTTTGTCATTACCCCTCTCCTCAGTCAACATGGAATTCTTTTTGTGTATGTCTGAATCTAATGCGGCTGCAATATTAAGATAAAAGGCTTAGGAACATGGTCTGGAGAGGGCTTAGCCAAATATGGTCATGGACTTAAAAGACTTGCCTTGTCTAGGTCTCTAGACGATCTGCTGAAATCCTTTAACACAAATGTCCTTAAACATTGAGCTGCTGGAAGCTTGGTTCTTATAGCCTGCTTCTGGAAACCAGCCAACATTTTTGAAACATCTACATGTAGAGATTGGGAGTTGCCCCAAAAGACTTGAACCCGATACCCTGAAATCCAGTCCTTGCCCTCCGCTCCTTGACTCAAGAATGCCAGGATAAATCTCTGTGATTTCTATCTCCCCTGGTTTTCCACTGGTAGAAAAGGAAGGAGGGCCCCCCCCTCACCATCCAAAAGGCTTTTCTAGGAATCATGGGAAATCATATTTTGGCCAAGGGTTTGGAAGCCATAGTTGGCTGGTTGAAGCACAGCCGGCTAAAATTAAATCCATCAGAGATGGAGGTCCTGTGTCTGAGCTGGGGGGGATGATAAGCAAGGGATCCAACTCCCAGTTCTTGATAATGTGCTGTTGGCCTCAACACCAGTAGTGAAGAGCTTGGGCGTGATTCTGGATGTCCCCCTTTCAGTGGAGGTCCAGATCACAAATGTTGCTAGGCTTGCTTTTTTCCATCTGCGTCAGGTCAAGCAACTGGTTCCTTTCCTTGCACCCCCTGACTTAGCTACAGTGATCCACGCAACGATGACTGCCCGGCTAGACTACTGTAATTTGCTCTATGCAGGGCTAACCTTGAGGCTGACCTGGAAACTTCAGCTGGTCCAGAATGCAGTGGCGTGTGTTCTTATGGTAACACTTTTAAGAGCACATATTCAACCAGTGCTCCACCAGCTGCACTGGCTACAGATAGAACACCAGATCAAGTTCAAGGTGCTGGTTTTGACCTTTAAAGCCCTATGTAGTCTGGAACCGACATATCTTCAGGACCGTCTCTCCTGGTATGTCTCCCAAAGAGCATGACACTCAGTAGATCAAAATCTTTTGGGCCCTGCGGGACCTGATGCAGTTACAACAGGCCTGCAAAACTGAGCTGTTCCGCAAGGCCTATGGTTGAGGTGGCAGAAATTCCAGCAGAATTGGCCTCTCTTGCCTTATTTGGCTTTACTTATTTCATCCATCTGCCAGCTGTACCTTCATTCTAACATCCATGGATGTACTTGAAGCAGGATCTCTGTTGAGTTGGATTGTTGCCATCTGACCATTAATTTTTAATTGTACTATGGGTTTTAATGCTTAATTTATATTTTATTATTTTATATTTATTGTTTTAATATTGTTATGCTATTGATGTTACCCACCCTAAGCCCTGCTGTGCAGGGAAGGGTGGGCTATAAATCGAAAGGAAGGAAGGAGGGAGGGAGAAAGGCAGGCAGGCAGGCCAACAATAAAAGTGTCTTCAAATATATTAGAAGCAGAAAACCAGCCAGGGAGGCAGTGGTGCCACTGGATGACCAAGGGATGAAAGGATTACTGAAGGATGATAGGGAAATGGCAGAGAAGCTGAAGGCATTTTTTGCCTCTGTTTTCACTGCAGACGATGGCCACACTCCAGAACTGCCAATTTCAGGAGGGACATTGAAAGACCTGAACTGGATTGAGGTGACAGGAGAGGAGGTCCTACAACTGAAGGGCAAATTAAAAACTGACAGATCACCAAGCCCAGATGACATAATTTCAAGAGTTCTCAAAGAACTCAAACATGAATTTGTGGGTTTCCTGACAAAAATATGCAATCTATCACTAACATCTGCCTCCATTCCCGAGGACTGGAAGCTAGCTAATGTAACCCCTATGTTTTAAAAAGGTTCCAGAGGAGATCCAGAAAATTACAGGCCAGTCAGTCTAACGTCGATACCAGGTAAGTTGGTGGAATCTGTTATTAAAAATAGAATTAGTTAGCACATTGATGAACAAAAGCTATTAAGGAAGATTCTGTAAGAGACACTCATGTTTCACTAAACTTTTGGAGTTCTTTGAGGAAGTGAACAAACATGTGGCCAAGGGCAACCCAGTAAATGTTGTTTACCTAAACTTTCAGAATGCTTTTTTATAAATTTCCTCATGAAAGGCACCTAAGTAAACTCAGCAGTTATGGGATAAGAGGACACTTCCTCTTGTGGAACTGGAGTACCACAGGGCTCAGTACTCCGCCCAGTGTTTTTTAACTTGTTCACTAATGATTTGGAGTTGGGAGTACACATTGAAGTGGCTAAATCTGTGGATGACACTAAGTTGTTCAAGACAGTGAGAACCAGGGAGGACTGCAAGGCACTCCCCAGGGATCTGTTGAGGCTGGGTGAGTGGGTGTCAATGTGGCAAATGAGGTTCAATGTGGGCAAGTGCAAAGTAATGCACATTGGAGGTTAGGGCTTTTTAGCTTGCAGAGACAACAACTGAGGGATGACATGATAGAGGTTTACACAGTTATGCATGGGACAGAGAAGGTAGAGAAAGAAGTACTTTCTCAAAATACAAGAACTCATGGGCACTCAATGAAATTAATGAGCAGTAGGCTTAGAACAGATAAAAGGAAGTATGTCTTCACACAAAGTGTAATTAACACATGGAATTCACTGTGGCAGGAAATGTTGGTGGCCAGAAGCATAGACAGCTTCAAGAGGGGACAGGATAAACATCTGGAGCAGAGGTCCATCAGTGGCTGTTAGCCACAAGGTATGTATGGAACACTATGTCTGGCGAAGTGATGCTCTGTATTCTTGGTGTTTGGGAGTCAACATGTGGAGGGCTTCTGGAGTTCTGGCACTGCGGCTGGACCTCCTGATAGCACTTGGGTTTTGGCCACTGTGTGACACAGAGTGTTGGACTGGATGGGCCATTGGCCTGATCCAACATGGTTTCTCTTATGTTCTTATTTTATTTATTTATTTATTTTTCAAATTTATAGTCCGCCCTCCCAGTGAACAGGCTCAGGGCGGCTTCTTATGTTCTTATGATGTTTGTGATATTCTGAGGTCTTTCCAAAAAGATCCATGCTTGATGTGTTTTGTTTACTCTGCAGTGTTGTGCTCTGCATATGATGACCAAATATTGAACATTACCATTTTCTTCTAATTGTCATGACAATTTTTTTCCCTATGGCAAAGCAATTCATGCATTCTGGGTGCATTCTCCCCCTGCATCTTATTATTCTCTTGTTGTGCTTGCCTAATCTGCCTTTAATCATTTCAAATTATCCCCCATTCATCTGAGATGCTGTTTCTAAGTTCTAATTGCCCAACTCTTAACTATTTTTGGTCGTTTCTAAGTCCTTTGGCTGTCAATCACTGGCAGTCCCTTGTTGTAAGATAACTATGCTTAATTCATCGACAGTGGAGAAGAGACCTTTGCATGCTATTAGCATCTCATCACTGCAAAACAGAGATATATACAGGGGAAAGGGATACACAAACAGCCATCACAACAAATGTTTTCCCTTTTCTTGTACATCCCATGAAAGTCACATAAACATGACACATAATTCAAGCCATGTCGATGAGTGGGAAATCCGTGCATGACCTCACACACTAGAGAAAGACTAAGGGTGATGGGACAGCCAAAATAGGGTATGGTATGAACAAGTGTTTTTCAAGTTACTGAACCAACAAACCACAGGCAACTGTCAGTCTCCCCCACCCCCACCCCCCATTTCAGAACTTTTTATCTTTCCGCACTGTAAAACACAGCCGGGTTTGGCATATTTTGTTTTTACATGTTACCTCTGAATAACAGACAGCTTCCCATCCCATGCTTTATCAAACCACTGTAAAACCCACTTCCATTTCAAAGTTGCTTGCTGAGCAGCATGGTGGATGGGGGTGGGACTCAACAGTTTTGAGAAATATCTCTGTCTTTGGATCCTATGCATTTAAGTCAAATTTGATGCCTAGTTAAAATAAATGAGGGATGCTTAAATACCCACTGGTTAAAGAAGAAGAAGAGAAGAAGAGACTGGATTTATACCCCCCCTTTCACTACCCAAGGGAGTCTCAGAGTGGCTTACAAACTCCTTTCCCTTACCTCCCCACTACAGACACCCTGTGAGGTAGGTGGGGGTGAGAGAGCTCTCTTGAGAACTGCCCATGAGAGAACAGCTCTGACAGAACTACAGTTTGCAAAAGGTCATCCAGCAGGTGCAAGTGGAGGAGTGGGGAATCAAACACAGTTCTCCTAGATTAGAGTCTGCGCACTTAACCACTATACCAAACTGGCTCTACACTACACGTAACACCATCTTTATAGTCCACACAAAGATTGGGTCCCATCTAGATTTTCGCAGGTGCAAGGGAGGGACAATATTTGCTAATTTTGTGTTTGGCCTCAGTGTGAAATCTAGCTGGGATCCCACCCTTACTTTGACTGGGTATCTTAGTGCCATCATGGATGGAACAAAGTGAGGTTTTCTGGGGAGCAAGTTCAATAATCTTGGTGCCAGTGTTGAAAAAGGCCCTAACGCTGTGGTTTCTCAACCAGCCCCCAACAGAGATGAGCTACTGAGGAACATTTTAATGTGTGTGTCATTGATAAGACCGTAAGTAACACACACATGAAACACCCACATGAAGCTGCCTTGCACTGAATCAGACCCTCACTCCATCAAGGTCAGTAATGTCTACTCAGACTGGCAGCAGCACCCCAGAGTCTGCAGCAGAGGTCTTTCACATCACCTACTCCCTGGTCCTTTTAACTGGAGTTGTCAGGGATTGAACCTGGGAACCTTCTGCATGCCAAGCAGATGCTCTAGCACTGAGCCACGGCCCCTCCACCACAAAGTAGTTCTTTAACAGCTGTGTGGCACTTTGTTTTATTGAACAAGGCGGGCCCTTTTGTCTCCCCCCCACCCTTGAGCTAACCTGGTTCCAATTACTTGTCCAGAAAACATATTTAATATACATTTAACAACATATTTATTCCTATATGTTAATGTGGGGGGTTTTTTTAAAGGAAGATCCAGTGGATGAGAGCTAGACAAAATATCTACAATAAGTAGTTACAGAAAAAAAAACCCTGTAGTTATGGGCAGATTTTTCATCTCACAGGGAAGCCCCTTATTTTTTCCTCCTTCTAAAAACCCCTGCCGCTGAAGCCAGTCGAAAGAAACCTGACTGTCTGTCTTTTCAGTGCAAGAGGACTCGGGGAGCAAAACAGGAGACGCTGCAAGGATGAAGAAAAGCAGAATTCCTTGACTGAAAGAGTACAGAGTTGGGGAGGTCAGAAGGGTCAGACCTCCCTCCTGTTGGAGACTAAACCTTTGGAGACACTCAGAAGGTTCCAGAGGTAAAAAAGAGACAGAGAGAATAAAACAGAATAAACTCTAATGGATGACCTGCAGGCCGCTGCTCTTCTGTTCATGTTAAAGTACCATTTTAGGCATCAGTTCTAAACAGCCAAGGCTCAGGCTATCCCTTTTGTTTTCTTCCGTGATAATTTTGAAGAAGACAAAAGACTTTGCTTTCTATTTCCAAATGCAGCGACTGAGGCTGCAAAACGACTGTAGAAACTGACTGGGGGGGGGGGGAAACCCACTGGAAGGGCACTCTCGGAAAGTTCAGTGACAGAAGTATTGATGAAGGTGATCTAGTAGTCCATAAAAAATGAAAAAGATGTGATGATACTAACTGAATGCATTACAAATATGAATGCATTAGAAATATCCAGTAAACACTGGCACAGGTGTCATTTGCAAATATGACAATGTGTAACAACTAGGGTTGCCATCCTCCAGGTGGGATGTGGAGATCTCCTTGAATTACAACTGATCTCCAGATGACAGAGAACAGTCCCCTTGGAGAAAAGGGCCACTTTGGAGGGTGGACTGTGTGGCATCATACCCTACTGAGGTCCTGCCCTCCCAAGGGTCCACCTCCCAAATCTCCAGGAATTTCCCAGCCTGGAGCTGGCAATCCTAAACATATCATCTATTACTCAGGACACAAAGAGCGTGTTTGGAACCCAAAGAATAAAAATCTATCTTTGGAGATCCATATAGTCACATTTGCACTTAAGCTGCTGCAGGGATTATCCCTTCTCAGACACTATGATAATGCCTACTTCTGATATGCACAGTGGCCACATTGTCCAAAAGAGACAATGTGTAGATTTTCCATACACATATAACCTCTGTACACATTAATCCAAGCCCCTGATTTTCAAGAATTTTGGTTCTCGTGTTCTATAGCTGAAATCATGGGTCCTTTTGTAGAAAAAGAGGTGCAGGAGCTCATTAGCATAACTCATTAGCATATGCCATGGCCCCTGACATCACCAGAAGTGTGTCAGAAAGGGAATGTCAGTTTCAGCCCCATTATACCCTATGGGCCATTGAAATCAATGGCAAAAACTCATAGGGTATATGAGGGGCTGGAGGAAAGGGGGTTTGAGGGAGAGGCTCCAAACTTGCAGGGTAGCTGCTGGGGCCTCTCCTCGAAATACCCACTAAGTTTCAAGAAGATTGGACCACGGGGACCAATTCTATGGGCCCCCAAACAGATTGTCCCATCCCCTCCATTGTTCTCTATGGTGGGAAAAAATGTTAACTTTTTTCCTACCATAGAGAACAATAAAGGGAATGGGGGCAACCTGTTTGGGGGCCTGTAGAATTGGACTCCCTGGTCCAATCTTCTTGAAACTTGGTGGGTATTTCGAAGAGAGGCCCCAGCAGCTACCCTGCAAGTTTGGAGCCTCTCCCTCAAACCCCCTCCCCTCCAGTGGCTTTTAAAGTTGCTGCCGAATTTTGGTGGCAATTCGGTGGCGAGCTGAATCAGATTAGAGAATCTGATTCAGCCCGTGGCTGCCCTACTGGCCAGTCCTGAGCTGGCGGAGCTTCGCTCCGCCTCGCTCCGGCCCCAACGGACCCCTGGCTGAAATCCACTCGTTGCCCTTTCAGACGATACAATAAATGTGCATATTAGGATTATGTACCTGTGGTGGTGATCCAAGCCATCCATCAAACTCTGTATAGTATGTAGGAGGTAAGCTACTGCCTGTGTCAGCTCATATCACAACAAACCAAATTTGGATTAGGATTCAAGTACTGTCATTGGGTAAACCCATTTGTTACAGATTCCATGTGCTGGAAAGTCACTACCAGAACTCTTTGCTTTGGCTTTATTTCACTGACAGCAAACTCCATGTGGAGGAGTGGGGAATCAACCCCCTCTCTCCCAGATTAGAATCCGTGCTCTTAACCACTACACCAAACTGGCTATTAGAGACCAACAAAGGGGTGTGTGTGTGTTGAGATTCATATCTCCCTTCATCAGATATGAGTTTTAATTCTCAAAAATGTATCCCCCCCCCCTCTCTAAGGCATGACTGGACTCAAATCTAGCTGTCCCACTGCAGTCTAACAGGGTTACCCCCTGAAACTAGCCCCATTAAGCCTGCAATCTGAGGCACCATTCCTTTTCTGTGTCTTTATGAGAGCACTTCATGCGTTGTTTTAGAAACTCAATTGCCTTTCCCTTTAGTGCCTTGAAACTCTGACTGAGTGTTCCTGCTGACAGCCCTTAACTAGGTTTCACATATGGCTTGATACAGATGTCAGCAAGGTGCTTTTGAAGACCTCAAAGGTGTTATGTCTATAAAGATGGCACTTCTGTCAGCAAACCTGGGGATGAAAAGCATAAGCTCCTTCCTTTGGAGATCTTTTGCAGTAAATAGTGCGGGAAAGGCAGTTTTGTTAAGGGGGCTTTGAAATTCAAAGCTTTGTTCTACAGCACTACCGGAAGAGGACAAGAGCTCTTATTTTGAACGCTGGAAAAGATCTTCTCAGATATTGAGCTATTTGAAGCCAAAGCCAAATATTTTCCAAACTGCTGTTTAAAGAAGCCGGCCAAAAGCACTTTTAACTGATTTTTACTGGAGTGGGGAAGTGATATATCTTGAGTGTAATTTTCCCATTGTATTTTTATGAAGTGTGGGAGATACTGGTGGTAGGTACTGTGACTTGGAGCCAGGAAACTAAACCTGATTTTAATTCACATGCATACAGAGGGGTTTTCCTGAGTTTAGGGTCCCTAGCCTCCAGATGGGGCCTGGAATTAAAATTAATCTCCAGAATAGAGAGATCAGTTCCTCGGGAGGAAATGGCAGCTCTGGAGGATGGGATCTGAATGACTCCAGCAAATATGTACATTCTTCTGAGCACAGTTTCAAAGAGCGCTGGACTATCGTAATTCTCTTTCCCGAAGGAATCTAAGGAACTGTAACTTTGGGGAGGGAGCACTATTTTCTTACAGAAAATTCTCAGCAGTTCCAACAAATTCCCAGGCTTTTGCAGAAAAGCCAAATGTTGGTTAAATTGGTACACAAGCAATATAAGACTGTAGTGTAGATATGCCCCAAGCCTTCCTGCACATGGACTATCCTTATAAACTGTCCATATATGTATGTTGCTATGTACCATACAGGTGCCCAATATAAATAAACCCATAACAGCTGGCTATGAATTTATTCCCAGGATATCTTTAGTGTAAAAATCTTAAGAACCAAAACAAACACCACCAATTGGAAAGGACAGATGATCTCAAAGGGCTGGATCCAAATGCACTCTCACACGAATGGAGCACACTTCTGCTTGAACAAGGAAGGATCCGCATTTCTGCAGATTTCTCACTCAAGATGCAGCCTTCTGTCTGGCATTCCACTTTGTTCCCATGGTTCCCTCATCCCTCAGAAGTTTGAAGGACTACAGTAAACAAGGGGAGAAGGCAGGGCCGGAGTAAGGCCAATGCCCTAAAACACAGCCCAACAATGGTGCCCCCCTCAGCCCTTCCAAGACATTAAGACTCAGTAAGTGCTGATGGTGAAATAAGTAATTAAAAATTCAGTTGTCTTCCAGGCTATTCCCAAGGCCAGACCCCAGAACTATATTAAATATAAACTTTTTAGATTTAAAAAATTTATTTAACACTAAATAGCAGTAAGAAATGTAAGCAAACCAACCCCCCGTGATGCCTGCCTTCCCTTGGTGCCCTAAGCACGTGCTTATTTTGCTTAATGGTTAATCCAGGGCTGGGAGGTGGGAAGATCTATAGCTTGTATTCTCCATGGTGTTTGCTGTGCAGGAGGGTAGGATACAAGCAAATGCCTCTAGCCTTCATATTGCTTTATATACCTCTTGTACAGCTGGCAGCTGGATGAACCATTAACTGGGTGCAGCAGAAGATAAATCTGTTGACCTTCTTCTAGCAGTGGAACCCTTAAAAGAGCAGGAGCCCTTTTCAAGCAAGGTGGACAAACAGTCCGCCAAGATGTGGCAGAGCTGGACTTTTGAAAGCCTGAGTCATAAAGGAAGAATAAGGGTCAAGCTTTTTGATATGAAGAATGCATTGAGTTTTCCAAATATAAAAGAATAATAGTATTAGTGATACAGCATAATAAAATACCAAGTCCCTAAATATGTTTTTTTTTTTTTTACAAAACAGAGTGAGGGATTTCTTTATAAAGCTGGAGGGACTTTCAGGGTTGCAGAAAAATCTGAACTATAAAAAGACCCAACAACAACAAAAAGCATCAGGGGATTAAAACTCCTTAAAATAACAGAAACAATGCCTGTAGCTTTAAGAAAAAAATGCCCATGGAACTTCTGGTGGCTGCTGAGGGTTGCTAGGCAAACACAACAATACTATCAAGCCTTCCTAGCCTTGGTTTCCGTAAAGCAAAGCCATGGGCATGGGGAGAGCAGGAGTGGACTGGGAAGCCAAAACAGCCCTAGAGAAGGTCCCACCCTGCCTCCACAGTCATGTCTACTGATAGAGGCAGACATGCCAGTGACAGGCTCAGCAGTGGCTACTGTAAACTCACTACCCACATCTCTTGGTCTGGCCCAACATTAGAAACCAGCATGCAACTCAGCCCAGCCTGGCCTGCCCCCAAAATTCCCACCTCACAACTGAGCCTAGCTACTGTGCAGACTGTCTGCCCACCAAGGAGCCTGGCCAGACTGTTTCTAAGGGCAGGCTATCAAGGGTAGGGAAGGAGGGAAAGCTAAAGACATGGGGGCAGATAAAGGTATGTCGGCTGGTGGGTGGGAAGGAAAGAAGGAAGCAAGCCTGGCAGCAGCAGCCCCTGGGCCCCACCCAGCAGTGGCAGTGGCTGCTGTGCCTAGCTCTGAAGTGCCAGCCACTGTGCAACTTGGCCAGCCTGGGAGAGGCTGCCAGGGGTAGGGAAGGATGGAAAGCTGAAGTCAGAGTGTCAAATAAAGTTAGACTGGCTGGTAAGTAGTCAGGATAAAAGGAAACCGGAAAAGGGAAGAGGCTATGGGGCTGCCAGGGAAGGGAAAGAGGAAATACTGAGGGAGTAGGATACAGGGGGAAATGAGATCCCCCCCCCCCCGCACAAGTCCCTGTGGGTCCCCCATATTCTTTCCTAATACTGAAGACTGGTTTGTACCATCAGCTGAAGTGGACAGAGCTTCTCCTGCCCTGTATCACTTCGTGCTGCAGGTGAATGTCTGACCACAAGGAATTCTCCCTTCTTTCATAGAACAAGATTTTAAGGCGATCCCTTTTTCATATGCTCATTTCTTGTGGAGGAGCAGCCATATGGAGCCTGATGCGATACAGTCCAAGAAGAGCTGTACTGCTCCTCTCTGCTGACTGTATAAGCAGGCCTTGTCAACTCTTTAAAAGTCAACTCTTTAAAAAACAATGGCAACAGTGGGGGGTAAGGGATATAGAGCACAGATCAGGAAGAAAGCAAGATCACCATGTATACAAAGTGGAAGTGTAGAGCTAACAGCTCTATGGATTCCATCTTATGCTGGGTTGACCATGATGAATTTGGGAGCGCGAATATGGCTATGTGTTGCTGGTGCCTCTGTAATGTTTGCTAACAGATCTGTCGAACAGCTGTTGAGACGTTGCACGTGTGATGGCGCTGCTTTTTGGAGGAGGGAAGGGGGCATAAAAAATACTGCTGAATGGGGTTGATGCAGAGGGATCTGTAATGGGAAAGATCACCCTATTTCTTTTCCTGACAGTGGAAAGTCTCTTCTGCGTGGGGAATATCATTTGTCACTTGGGGGGAAATGATGAACGATTTCTTGGATGAACAAGTGCCTGAAGAGTCCAAGAACTGTCCTTTGTGCCCCGAAGAAAAACCTCCCCTGTAAGAACGCCTGTGGCCAGGCTCTGCCCATTAAAGGTAATGAGCCCAGCTCTTCTTTTTCCAAGGGTCGCAGTTGTGGATTTCTGATTCCTTTCTCCGTTTTTGCTAGACTGCGGCAGCTGCTGAGATCATATGCAAGGCAACCCTCTCTGCTCGATGAAATAGCTCAGAACCCGCCAGCATCTTCTGCGATTCCGTACTTATTTCCTGTTCTGCTTGCGTGTGGGTGGCTGCAAAATGGATGTCCTTTCTTCAGGATGACAGAACCCGGGTGAACTCCAGCTTCCTGGAGAGCACGTGAGAGGATGAAAGCTGTGAATGCCTTTTCCCAGAACAGTCAGATGCCCTCGCCAAAGGCAGAAGGAGACAGAAAGGGAAGGCACAAAGCCCCCAACTACAAATCAGCAGAAGGGAGGGTGTGCACAACTTGGCAATGTTGTTCCTGACACCAGCCTCCAGTGTCAGGTCAGGGGCCCTGGGAGTCGAGCCCAAGCTCTTTAACTGGGACAGCTGACAGGAACGGCAAGTCTTTTGAGCCAGCAGTCAGACTTCTCTAATCAATACTCTTCGAGGCAGGGAGTTAGGTCATCAGGAAGAAGGCACTACTGCTGATCAGTATGAGAAACTGGTCCTCTAAGAAAACTACTTGGCTGATCCTCTGTGCTAGGCTGGATAGGGCAAGTCTAGCTGTCTCTCACAGCTGCTTAATTTAATTTCTGTCTTACTCTGCCTGCCATGAAGTGTCCATTATACACCACGGCACCGAAGGCATTCATTTATTTGGCCACTTCCCCCTAGACCAGGGGTGGGCAAACTTGCTCAGCGTAAGAGCCGCATAGAATAAACATCAGATGTTTGAGAGCCACAAGACATGAACAAATATTACCTGCTTTTATTGGAAAATAAGCAAATTTGCTTTTTATTAACATTAAATGAGACTGCCAAAAATAATAACAAAAGGGGTAAAAGCAGATATTGATAATGATATTAATTTGTCCAATGATATTTGTTTGCTAATGATATTTAGCTTCCCCAGCTGCCCTGCCAGGAGCCACAAAATATATGTGAAAGAGCTGCATGCGGCTCCCGAGCCACAGTTTGCCCACCCCTGCCCTAGACAGACCCAAACGGTGGCTTACAGAAGTTTTCTAACCAATCCGCTTATGCAATGTGATTCAAACACAATGGACATATCCTGGGTGGGTCCTGATTCTCTAGGCTGGCTATCGTGGGCCCCAGGCTGACAGCCAGGGGCCACAAGTTCAACTTATTTCTCTGTTCTAAATGCAAGCTAAGGGTCAATTTTTGTGATCAAAAATTAGTGGCAATTCCACCAATTCCCAACACAAGCATTCTGAATGAAAGGGTAGAATTGAATTGCTTTACATTTTCATATGGCTACAACTTTGCAGTGCAGGGTGGATGTAAGCACTTCGCGGATTCCCTAACTGGAGGTAAAAGGGGTTGATCCTGGAGCTTCGGGCATAACAAGTGTATGATTTACTACTGCGTTATGACCTTATCCAAGAAGCTTAGGAAATCCATCCAGAGACAACTGGAATGCCATACCAAAACCAGGTAATGACTTAGGGTAGAGATTCCCACCACTTACTCTAGTGTAGTCAAATAGAATTATGCTGCAACAGCGAGTCTACATCCTGTCAGCCATAACAGACAAAAACATGGCTGGAACCATATGCAACAGCCTTTGTATGAATGCATGATGTAGTTGCATCAAGGTGTCTAACTGGTGCAGCAACTGAGGATGGTGCAACTTCACCAATTCACGTTCAGCTCCATTGCTCAGGTCATTGGTAGCCACAGAACATGGGCTAGATACAATGATTCCCTTCCACTGTTTGAGGGATCTTCTAGTGGAAGACCGTCTTTGCACTGGAGGAAGATTCCAATAGAGAGAGTGTTCCTCCAGTGAAAGATCCATCTTCAGAAGGGAAGGGGCCATGACCTCCCAGTGCGTATTTGTGTATGCATGTGGAGGGCAGAATGTACAGGCAACACCAAGCCTATCCTATCCTATCATGTTGATGTCATTCTATCCACATCAACACGATCACAGGCTTTCTTTGGACATGTGTAACACTGTGGCCACAAAATACTAATTTCCCTTTCTGAAAACTGGTTCAGACATTTCCAAAATGGACAGCCCAAATATACTGAAGGATGCCACTAAGGAACCAGGAACTACTCTCACAGTCCAATCCTAAACAGGTTTACTTGGAAGTAAGCTACACGGAATCCCGAAAGACTTACACAGGGAAAAGTACATTAGTGCTCCCGTAACACTTTGGAAGTTGCCCACAGGATTGGGAACTTAGTGATACGTCCTATATCTAACCCTGTCTCCTGAAGGGCAAGTTGTTTTTCAGTGCTCTTTTTTGTGTTCATCTCTACTACTTGCGGTGGTTATTTATAATCCCTTTTGGGTTGCTGTGTCATTTTATTTGCATCAAGTCAGCCTGCTCTCTTAGTTACACCAGGGATTCTCACTGAGCACTTGAATAAATAATGAATACCAGATACGTTGCATAGTAATTAATCTGAAGGCAAATGCCCTAGTTGTCCAGGGCTGGGTATCTTTTCTTTTATCCTTTGAAAGAACTTCCAGAGTGAAGTAGAAATTCAGATTTTCTTTTTGTATAACACATGTGAGGTTCTGATTGTCAAATGCTAGGCAGCAGTCAGCAGACTGAAGGGTGTTGTCTCTGGACCTCCTGGTGGCATCTGACTAGCTTGGAAACAGGATTTTTTTGATGAGATGGATCATTGTTCTGATCCAACATGGCTATTCTTAAGAATGCATGCAATGTTTCTTTGGAATGATTTTGAAGAATAAAGTGAAATGCTCGAGAAAATATATTTTAAAAAACTAGAGTTTTCCTCACATGTAAATTTGTCGCAAACAGTTATCATTTCAGTTCTATCGATGTACTGTACAGATGCACTCTTTGAATTTTCGCTCGGTTCAAGTATCTTGAGAGTCATGCAAACAGTGACAAAGAAGCAGCATTTGCTAGTGGTGACAAAGTTGGCTTTGGGCATGCACATTCAGGATGAGAATCCTGTTATGGCGAAGGAGAACCGTGAACATATGTAGATATACTCTACTGTTTACCCACAGCCCATGCTTTCCGAAGCAGTGTGCTAGAGAAATTTTTTTGCAGCTGTTGAAACTTTCATACAAATATAGGAGACCAGTCCTCCTTTACATCTGGCCATGTGACTCCCCTGTATGAAGCTCACCAGGTGGCCTGGAACTAGTTACTATTCTTCTGTCTGGGCCATCTTATACTGACCACTGCTTTATCGGTGTCAGTGTTGTTTACTCTTGCAAGCAGCCGCTTTCCAGAGTCTCTGGCAGTCTTCCACATCACCTGCTATCTGAGCAATTCCTGAAAATGCCTAGAGATTGAACCTGGGACCTCCTGCATGCAAAGCAGATGTTCTATCAATGAGCCACAGCCCATCCCCTAAAGCTGCTGAACACATGAAGCAGCCTTGTACTGAGTCAGGCCATTGGTCTCTCAAGATCAGTACTGTCTGCTCTGACCGGCGGCAGCTCTTCAGGGTCTTGGTGCCGAGATCTTTCACATCACTTCCGATCAGACTGTTTCGAACTGGAGATGCCAGCAACTGAACCCGCCTGTGTGAAGCAGCCCACTTGTGTCAGCATGAACAAACTCTAGCACCACTGTCTCTCGACATGGTCTCCATTATACAGAAAGCCAAACCACAGAGGGTTTTAAAAAAATATCCCAGGTAAGCTTAAATAGGCATAATGGAATAACAAAACTTTAATCAAAAACACAACTGAATGGAATAGCAATGCAAAAGGGAGCTTTGATGTCAGGATAACATATCCTGAAGTTCAGGATGGCATATATGCAAATGGGGGTGGGGTGGGTCTCAGCTATCTCCCCCCCCACCCCCGTTGGCAGCTCAGTAAGGAGGACGACGGTGAGTTCAGAGCTCATACAGTAGCCCGTTTGGCATTTCTGACTCCACAGCTGCAAGCTCATAATGAAGTGTTGCCTCTCTGCCTACAATCTTCCTGTCTGAGGTTGTCCCTTAAGCGACAGAAATATTAATTATAACAGTCTTCAGCCATGATTACAGGATTGTTAACGAGGCCTATTAATGGATTGTTGAGAACCACACAAGCCCAGAGAGGAAAAAGAATAGATCTATATGTGCTTGACTTATCCGGGACCGTGCAAGGGTGCATAAGTTTAAAATGTTAGCATGCACCTCTGCACGACCTTACCTTCTTCTACCATGACACATATACAGCCCGTCCAGACAGTAAGTGTTGTCGAATGTGTCTGAGATACAGCACTTTTGGAATAAATACAACCAGATTCACTATGAAATTAAACAGCCAAGTGAAGTGATTTAAGTTTTAAGAAAAGGGCACTGTTATGGTCACTTTACCAGTATGCACAGCTTCAGAAGCCAGCGCAGGGCAGCCTAATCATTTTCTATTTATTTACTGCATTTATAATCCACCTTTCTCCCCAGCAGGGACCCAATGTGGCTTCCGTCATTCTGCTTGCCTCTGGCTGTGGTCACACACACTAAATAACCCACTTTCAATCAATTTTTAATGCACTTTCCAACTGGATTTTGCCAGTTCACACACATAAAACAGTCGGAAAGTGCATTGAAAGTGGATTATTTAGTGTATGTGATTGCTGCTTCTGTTTCACAACAACACTGTAGGTTAGGCTGAGAGTGCGTGACGGGCCCAAGGTCACCCAGGAGCAATGCTCCCTCTAAGCTGTGGAGTCTTGTGAGCAAAAATTCTACTTTGTGAGCTACTGGCATTAAAGCTGTGAGTGAGTGATTTGGCTGCTGCATGAATTAGTCTGCTCTGGAGCCGTCCTTCCTGAGCTGAGACAAAAATGTGTGAGCCAGAGGCTAAGAAGCTGTGAGCTAGCTCACACTAACTCAGCTTAGAGGGAACACTGCCCAGGAGTACAGATGGGAACACGGGTCTTCCCCCCCTTCTCTTTAATTCTTCCAAAATTCCACCCTGCCCTTTGTTCCACTCCTCCAGAGTTCCAGATTAACCAGGAGAATTTCTAAATTTCATTCTGGAGTTGATGACTGTATAGTACAGTTGGTACAGTTTTCACTTCTTCCGGTTCATTGCATTTCTCCTTCCACATCACTAATTGGCATGACACAACACTGCAACAAAAGAAACCATGCTGGGATTCCATGTATGGTTACCACCCAGATTCTCTTTTGCAATCCATAAAGACAAATTCAGAGGGGGAGCTGTGTTAGTCTGCCACAGCCGGAACAGCAAGGAGTTTTTGTGGCATCTTAAAGACTAATATATGCCACAAAATAGTTGGTCTTCAAGGTGTCATGGGACTCTGTTATTTTCTTGTACTGTTCTCTTGATGCACACAGGCACGCCGCTCCGAGCTTGCTTGCGGGGAGAGCAGCCTATAAGTACAATCAATCAATCAATCAATCAATCAGAGCAAACTGCCACTCAAAAAAGACATACAATGCTTACAATCACAGCCAGGCAGTGTTTTGTCAATGTGCACACGATGAACTGAAAAAAAAGGTGAATGGTGTGGAAAACTGTACGTGTATAAAATTTGGAAATAAAACAATAGGAGAATGGAGGATCCACACTGCATCAGCTCCTCTTTGGAAACCACATGGAGAAATCTGGGGGAAATTCTCAGGGGGAAATGTGCAAATATTTAGACAAAAGTGATTTCAGAAGCATTCCAAAGCACACTGAAGAGCCTTTGGTGCAATTAGTGGCAAGTGAGGGAATAGATGCTGAGGCCACTAATTCTTGATGTGAGCACAAGGGCATTACAAGGTCATGTGTTCCTCTTTTCGTTTCCGACATGATGGAAGTCTGGATCTAGAATATTACAGGGAATGGAAGCAGGAAAAAAATATGCCTGCTTTTAGCCGGCCTAATGTTTCATGTTTCTTACACGGGACAGAGAAAATATATTTTGTAGGATGGTGGATATTTGGGATCGTCTGTGGCAGCACAGAGTGTGTTTCAATAAACCATAAACTTGTCTTCTTCTGCCTACCTCTCTTAGCTTATTTTCCTCTTCACCTTCTTTTAGGATTAAGAGATCAAAATGTCAGGGTATAAGCCATGACATGGAGCATGGTCAAGAGACTTTAATGCAGCTGGAAGACTTCCAAGAGACTGGGCCGTTTTCACAGCATAGTTATTCAGAATCCTGCCAGTACCTTTGATGGGAATCCTATCGAAACGAGCAGAAGTGGCATACCCTAGGACTTGATTCTTCTTAGGACATCCAGCACTACGAGCCTACTGAGCAGAGCTTAAGGTTGAGTCTTAAAACTGGCTCAACTAAAAGCGTACTTTCCAACATTTTGTGCTGGCAGACAGGGAGATGCTTGTGACATCCCTGTTCCCATAGCAAAGACCACTGTCCAAGGCCTGCCATCATTACCCATGGCTGAAATAATTTACTCTGTTCTGTAATAACAATCACACAAAGGATATCTCATCAGTTGCACTATGAGAAATGTCATACTGTGAACTGCATAGCATGTTAGTGTTCATGCACATGCATTTACATGTATGTGCACCAGAGTCAAGATGCAACCACCACACTGTACAGAGATTGAATACTAGTGGGATAGCTCTTAATGCCTGAAGAATGGCAATGATGGCAACTATCAGTAATAAGATTTCCATAAGGCATTCCACACAAGCCAGAATAGGGGGAGAGATTTACAGCAAAAAGAAACCAGACAACAGGGGCCATCCTGTAAACAGTGACCACTAGAGCATACTTAAAAGTTGCAGTTCGGAGAACTGCAGAACATAATTAAGTCTCACTGAAATCAATGGAACTTAAAACGTGTACCTCCAGACTATTTTTAAATCTAGTATCTGTGCTCAGTCAGGTGTGATTTTATCAGCATGCATGTGAATTAATTAGTGCACACAACTGAGCCATATTTAACTGGCTTCCTCTTATGCTTGCACAGGTTCTCACATTTCCCACTAATATCTCTATCACATTCCTGAGCCATAACCCAATTACTAATATCGCAGCCATCAAAATAAAACATGCAGGCAACATTATATTTAAAAAATTAGCTTCTATATATCCAATTCTAAACCTGGCACCAGAGTGTGGATCAAAAAATCCACACAATGGGTGTAGGTGCAAATGCATGAGATGTTTCTACAAATCTGGGGAAACTCCCAAGCCTTGCAGAGAAATCTTAATTAAAAAAAAAACTAAGCAAGGGATAAAATAAATGAGATCTTACAAGATCACCTTACAAGGTTTGGGGGATGTTGTAGGGATTAGTATGTAGGATTCCAGGACAGCAACCCATAACACAGGGTTTTGCTTCAAGGTATCCCTGCCTTTTAAATCTGTTAAGTCAGTTTCAAGGAGACATCTCTTAGTTTCCTGTTAATGGCCAAAACCCTTTGCTCCATCCCTTGAGATCGCATCTCCGTCAGCATTCACTTTATAACATCATCTGAACAGATTTCTGTCAATAGTACTGTTTCTTCCTCCACCTCGTAACCTCATCTATTAGACACCTGTGTCATTTCAGCACCACTGCAGTGGCCTTTCAGTACCAACATTAGGTTACATCTATTTAGTTTAGATATTCGTGGCTTGACAGGGAAGCCTCTGCAAGTGGGACACTGAAAAGCAAGGAGAAGCAAGATTTGCCATAGGAAGAAGAGATTGGATTTATATCCCGCCCTTCACTTGGAGTCTCAGAGCGGCTTACAAACTCCTTTCTCTTCCCTTCCCCACAACAGACACCCTGTGGGGCTGAGAGAGCTCTTTCCAGAGTTGTCCTTGAGAGGACAGCTGAGGTAGAACTATGGCTTGCCCAAGGTCATCCAGCAGCTGCAAGTAGAGGAGCAGGGAATCAAACCTGCACACTTAACCACTACACCAAACTAGACAATTGGGGGGGGGGGGAAATCTTCCTATCATTCAACAGAAAAATAGGCCAGGAGCAAAATCTTGTGACTATCCACAGAACTTCTAGTATCTTAATGTATAATTTTTTGGAGAAAGCTCTTTCCTCATCAAATAACTGCATTTTCACCTGAGATATGTGTTAAACCCTGTGGAGTTTCCTCCAGAGATCTATAACTCCTGCTTTTCATTATTACTTGAAGAAGATAACTTTTTGAAAAAGTGAACACATTTATTGACCACATTTGTAGCCAGCTTCTCCTTTAAGGCACTAAGTCATAAGGATAGCTTCCATGGGATTAATACATTTTTATCTTCATAAGCAGACTTGTGAGGTAGGCTAGGCTGAATGGTAGGCCCAAGGCCTCCTCAGTTAGCTATGTGGCTAAACAAAGATTGAGCCATAAGTGGCCTTGATCTATGCACAGTCCCATTTGTTTACACTGGCTCTGTCAGCAGCCTGTAAGATAGTTTTAGATTACAATAGGGTGGGTCCAGCCACACTGCTCAGCAAAATTCCTGAAGCTTAAGGAGCCTTCCTTCAACTTAAATGGAGGCACTTGGTCTCAAATGCAAACTATGCACCGCTCCTGCTTCTGGGTCTGAGACCACTTGAGCTCCTTGATCCCTAACCCTAGCTTCCCGGAAGTTCCTGTAAAAGGAAGTTGGATAAGACTGCTGACAGTCTGGTCTGCGGCTCCTGTTGATAGTTCCAGGCCCTCTCTTGGAGACTGTGCCTCGACCCCATTTCATTCTCCTGTTTCCAGACCTGACCTCCCTGGAACCACAATGTACCCTAAATCCTGCCTTTTCTTTCCGGCTTCTCTGTATTCTTCCTGACATCATATGAACCATCTTCCACACAATCCCCCAGAATCAGCTCTATCATCAATGTCGGGGCTTGCCCCCTGACAATTACTCAGCCTCAATTGTGACGAAACCTTTCCGTCGTCTCTGAAAGCTGTACAGATGTATGCAGATGAGCCCAGCTAGTTCTACTCAAGTCAAAGCACTGAGGTCAAAGAGGCTGCAATTTCTCCTGGAAACAAAAGCGCCAAAACCTTCTGCAGGAAAACAGCTTTCCTCTTGACTTAAGGACTTGTAAACGGTGGCAGAGGCCAGAAATTGTTCCTTTTATAAAAGCCTTACTGTTGCTATATAGTGAGTTCAATAACAACTAACAAATTCAGTGAGATGGAAAACTACACAAAGCACCAGGCTGGCATTGATTCCACTACGCTGTTGTCAGGCTTCAGTGGTACTTTAACAATCAACAGACTACTTGATTTTGGGCTTTAAACTTTACTTTTAGCATGGATTGTAGGGCTGGAGGTGGCCAAGGAACAGGGAAGTATAGACAGGGCTGCCAACCAGTGTTCCCTCCAAGATGAGTTAGTGTGAGCTAGCTCACAGTTTTTGAGCCTCTGGCTCACACATTTTTGCTTTGGCTCAGGAAGGAGGGCTCCAGAGACAACTAATTTATGCAGCAGCCAAATTGCTCGCTCAAAACTTGAATGCCAGTAGCTCACAAAGTAGAATTCTTGCTTACAAGACTCCACAGCTGAGAGGGAGCACTGTTGACAACCTACAGGTGGTGAACACAAAGAAATTAACTGTGCGTGGCATCAATACCAATTTTTAAAAATCAATAAATAATGATAATTAACAAATAATCCATTTATAGACATTGAGTGTTGTGAAGGCATAGCCCACTTTGAAAATGATTTTGTGAACTGAATATGCTGAGGCTGTTTTTCAGTTATATCCTTCAAGTTACCGGTTCCAATTTGATAAAGCCATTTTGGTGAAACATGGAGGAAGCTGGCAATCCCATAATTCTTCTTATGGAACTGTTTAAGTGTTCCTCTTTTGGAACTGTTGGAGTAGATATCTTCTGGAAGCTTGTTTTCCCCCTTTACGCTGTGAAGCATACTGAGGGACTGGGCACTTTGGAGTGTTTTGGACTGTGAAAGCCATATACAGGACTTATGTTAAATCATTAGGAATTGTGCATTGTATGAATAAATTTGCTTAGTATTTGAAAATTTTATAAATGGTTTATTTGTATGTCTATAAATGAATTATCTGTTAATTATTATTATTTATTGATTTCTGAAATTGGTATTGATGCCACACACAATTTATTTGTATGTTCACATATATATTGTGTCTTTCACTATTATAATGAACCTACAGGTGGTGGCTGGAGATATCCCGGGATTACAACTGATCTCTAGGTGACAGAGATCAGTTCACCCGGAGAAAATGGCCACTCTGGAAGGTGGACTGTATGGTGTCATATCCCATTGAAGTCCCTCCCCTCCCTAAGCCCCACCCTCCTTAGGCTCCACCCCCCCAATCTCCAGGTATTTCCCAACCCGGAACCAGCAACCCTAATTCTAGGTGATAGACTAATGCTTGCGTGTACACACAAGTGATATACAGAGAGAAACTCAGGCAGGTGAAAGGCCAGAGATGCAAGTGAAGGACCACCTCTTGTGGCCAGGATCGATGTGGCAGTTTCACTCAGTGCAGCAATGTCTTTGGGGTCACGTTGGTCTAGCAAGGGTATGCTCTGCTGCTGCCTGATTGTAGGCGTTGTCCGTGTCTCTTTCCACGGTTATGGAATAGGCTTCTAGAGGAAATCAGAAGATCTATGTCTCTCTTGAATTTTTCATTGAGAGCTTGCAAAACAGGACTCTTTAGGAGATTCTTTGGCTGCTCAAGAAGAGCTTGGTGGGTGCCTTGAATTTTAAAGCTTTTGTAGTTGTTTAATTTTTCTTGTTTTTAGAGTTATGATTTTTGCACTGCTTTTCTTGCACTCTCAGTGACCTGGGTGACACCTCCCCCCCACCTCCCAGCTTCCCAACTCTGAGGGGTCTTGGGGAGCCAGCACCCTTAGCATCCAGGGATGCAAACAGCAACACCTGTTGTGTCTTTAAGGCAAAGCCTGCTGCTCCACTGCTTGATTGGAAATGGTCCTTTAAGAGCCCACAGCCTGACGATCCGCTGGGAGGCAGCCTTGAGCCAGGGGTGGCGAACCAAGGAAATAAGTGACAGCTGGGATGCATCTTCCCGTAGGAATTGCTCAGACTCTTTGGGAGTTCCAGAGGGGTGGGGCCTCCAAAGGTGCCACCCTCAGGATGGGCTGGGACCTTCACAAGGCAAAGGGAAATCAGCCAAGCATGGATGGCTTCAAGAGGGAATTAGATAAACACAAGTAGAGGGACCTGCAATACTCATGCGGGGGAGGACCTTATGGCTGAGGAGGAAACAGCCATAGGTAAGCTTCCCCCCCCGGGCTCCGATGGTGAGGCCCAGCTGCCTCCCAGCTGCCAGGCCCACTGCTTCTTCCCCGCCCACCACGGGCACTGGCAAGGCCTGAGTGGCTCTCACCAGGTCCGCCAATTCCCCCTCCCACCCCCCAGCTCTGGCGGCAGCGAGGCTGAGCGGCTCACAGCCGCCAGCCCACCAAGCCTTTTCCCACCCACCCCCCTCAGCGGTGGCGAGGCCCAAGGCCCACCAAGCCTTCTCCCACCCCCTCCCCCCGGCACCAGCAAGGACTGAACGGCTTACAGCTGCCAGCCCACCGAGCCTGCCCAATGGCCAAAGCATTCTCTGTGCATGCCAGGAAACACTTTTACTTTTGGGGGGATTTAAATATCCCCCCAAAAGTTTTTTTTTTACTTTTAGGATTTTTGTGCACATCTGGGGAGTCCCCCAAGTGTGCAGAAAAATCTCCCTGCCCCCCAAGTGCCCCCTCTGTGCGGATTTAGATATCTGCACAGAGGGGGCGACTTAGCTATTAGTATATAGATATGGAGCAGAGGTCCATCAGTGACCATTAGCCACAAGGTTTAGATAGGAGCTCTTGGTCTGGGGCAAGTGATGCTCTGTATTCTTGGTGCTTGGGGGGGGGGGCGCAACAGTGGGAGGGCTTCTAGTGTCCTGGCCCCAGTGGTGGACCTCCTGAGGGCACCTGGTGTTTTTGGCCTCTGTGTGACACAGAGTGTTGGACTGGATGGGCCACTGGCCTGATCCAGCATTGGCTTATCTTATGTTCTTATATGCCAGCTGTTGCTGCTCAGGTTGAAAGAAGCAGGGTTGGGAAAAAAGCGGAAAACAGGGATGAAGGAAACCCCCTTCCCTTTCACTCTCAGGCTTGTGGGAGGGTGCACTGCCCCCCCTGCTGGCAAGGATCTGCCAGATTGGGCAGGTCTTTGACAGACACTTTGGGTCCTAGTTTATATGAAACAAATGTGGGTTTAAAACTAAGGGATCAAGAGAGCTGAAGAATCATGTTCCTTCCCCCCTCCCCAGCTTCTGCCTTCCCCAAAGCACACTCTCCCAATGGCTAGGGCTACTGTGAATGGAGATGTCAGCACCAATATTCCCAGCTTCATTATCAGAAACCAGCTTCAAATTCTTGCTAGGAATACAGGTCAGGCAGGGAAACCTGGATACATACTTAATTATTACTTAGCAATGGTTAGGGACCAGGGTGCAAATACTTCTGGGGGGGGGGAGTGTGTGATCAGTGATCCGCTCTTGTTGGCTCTGTTACACCCACATCAGCATCTAGAGAGCAGTAATAGACACCCATACCATTCCCTCGCCCAAATTAAGTTGCTTGTTGATGGAGCCATACCAGGGTTGAAATGCACACTCGCTCCCCCAAAGTTTTCCACGCAAATGGAAGGAATCTCCTTCCGAGGCACGCCTGTGGGTGAATAAAGCCTCCAAAGGCGCTCTCTCTCTCTCTCTCTCTCTCTCTCTCTTTCTTATGAGGGATTGTCTGAGGTTACGCCTCAGGACATCAACATGTTTGCAAAAAGGAATATAAGGAATCGAATTCTTTAAGGAATTCTTCAAGGAATTCAAGGAAAAAGTGATGCTTTTTATATATAAGCTGTATTACAGCCATGATGCCCCACTGCAAAGTTGACCTCAACTGTGTGCCTCACTTGAGCAATCCAGGGTCATTATAGTTCCTCGTCTTCCTGGTTTACCTGTCAGAAATGCAGGGAGCCACATCCATCTCCTTTTGGCTAGAGGGAAATGCCCCAGAACAGTATGTTTTCTACCATATGATTATAATAATAATAATTTGTTGCTGTTGTTATTACAAGTGGGGACCTGCGTGGACTCACAGGATGGCATCTCATTTTCCCCTCTGATTTCTCTTCCACTATTTCCTCTTCCTCTTCTCCTGGCAGCCCCCATATCCTCTCCCCTTTCCTACTTCCTGGTCTCCTTCCCACCCACCACCCAACCTACTTTTTAGCTGCCCTCTGTCTTCAGCTTTATTTATTTATTTATTTATATCATTTATACAACATTTTCCTTCCCTATGGGAACCCAAAGTGGCTTACATTGTTCTCTTCTCCTCCATTTTATCCTCTCTACAACCCTGTGAGGAAGGTTCGGCTGAGACCATCTCACAGTCACCCAGAAAGCTTCTATGGTAGAGTGGGGATCTGAGCCTAGGTTTTCCAGAACCTAGTCTGAAACTCTAACCACTGAACAACACTGGCTTTTGTACGGTGGCTGTGGTGGCTGTGGTTAAACAGTAGCAAGCAGCTGAACCTTCCAGTGGTTGGCCCCATGAGTCCTCCCTCAAATGCCAAAATATTCTGGCAGAGTTCAGCTCCTGCCCTTTCCTGAAAGAAACCAACACTTGAAGGCTGGCCAGGTTGTTGTGGTTCCCTAGCAACCTCCATAACAGCCTTCCATTCTTAAAGATACAGGTACTGTTTCTATTAAGGGAGTTTAATTTAAGGGGCCTTCTTAACTACATTTTAAATAGGCATCAAGAATAAAAGAACACAGAACATGCAAGGTGTCATCATGAGACAAATGTCAGCATGGTAGTAATACAATCAATACCAAGTGACCACTCTTATACAGAATGAAGAGGAGACCAGAACTGTCAAAGTCAGAGATTTCAAATTGTTTCCACAGCAACATTTTTTCCAGAAGCAATGCGTTTTGGAGTCATGTTTGATGAAGGAAATTCCTCTGCTATGCAGATCCCCATCCCAAATTTCCATCTGTTTGTAAAACATGTATGTGGGGGTGTTAAAGGGGCTTCTCTTTTTAAAAACAAAAATAGCAGTGTTATCGTACTACAACAACTGCTGTCCCAGTTTGCCTCAGTAGCTGGAATGTGCTTCTGGCTGTGCACTTGTGCGAACAAAATGAAGTCAGCACGATGATCCACTGTCTTTGATTCGTGGTGTGGCAAGAAACCAATATCGGGTTATAGGAAGATGTGGTGGACACATTTTAAAAAATATATACCAGCTTTAATACTTTGCACAGTCTTTGTAACAATACACAAAACAAAATGCAGTAATGCTAGTTGTCTTTCTACACGAGCAGGAGATGGGTGGCATCCAGTGAACTGTAGAATCATGCTCATAAAATAGAACTTTCCTACCTCCACCTCCCATGAGAGCCCGGTGTGATCCCCCCTAGGGGACCCCTCGAGAGTTTGGGACCACCCAGGAACAGTGCCCCGTTACAAAGGGGCGTGGGGTCTACTGTAGAAGAGGGAATATTTGCCTCCAGTAACAATTGCCTCCTCCCCCCTCAACAGAAGTATTCTGTCAGTAGAAACTAAGGGTTGGAGCCAGTGATTCCTTCTATTGGAGAAAGACCCCTCACTTAACAGAATCTAGATAACTGAATCTAAATCAACTACTGCATTCAGACAAAATGTTATCCCAACAAACCCTGTCTATCAAAAAATGATTTACTTAATTTTTTTTTAAAATGTTGTACTAATTATACTATGCTAATGTTAACATATATGTTGTAGCATGATGGTGAAATGTTCTTTAATGTTTGTGAAAACGGGAAAAAATGTTAATAAAAAAACCCAACTGCATTCAGGCAGTACAAACAGATTTTGATTAGTTGTTTATGAAAATGTGTGAAGCAGCAAACAATTCTAAGCAGGTCTCTGGGGAAGTAAGTCCCATATCATTCAGTGGGACTTACTCCTAGGAAAGTGTTCTCAGGATTGCAGGGACACTTTTGTGGTCCCCTCTCTCCCGCCTTCTCTTCCTTCACTTGCAGGCAGTGTTCCCTCTAAGCTGAGTTAGTGTGAGCTAGCTCACAATTTTTAAGCCTCCGGCTAACACATTTTTGTCTTAGCTCAGGAAGGATGGCTCCAGAGCAAACTAATTCATGCAGTAGCCAACTCACTCACTCACAACTTTAATGCCAGTACTCGGGTCATTTTGAGCAGGAGCTCGGGGGAGTGCAGCTCCGGGAATTGGTGCCAGCTCCACCCCCCTGGTGGGGGAATGCCTGCTTGTGTCATGGCTGCAGCAAAATGACCCCGTCCCCTGGAAAGGTCCTTGTTCCTCCGACCAGCCTCCTGAAGGCTTCAGCCACCACTGAAGCTATCCTCCCAGAATAGTGGTATTTCTGAGGCTTGGATTAGTAGCTGTCCCCTCTCTGCCAGCTCTCTCTCTCTCTCTCTCTTGCCTTCTGACATATCTCTGGTGATATCAGGTGGTTTAGCATTTGCAAATAAGTTATGCTACTGAGTTATGCTAATGAGCTCCTGAGCCTCTTTTGCGCTAATGAGTTATGCTAATGACCCCTGCCAGTACTTCACAAAGTAGAATTTTTGCTCACAAGACTCCACAGCTTAGAGGGAGCATTGATTGCAGGTGAGAAATTGAAAACTTATGGGCTTGGAACTAGTCATCGCTATATCTTATGGTTCCTGAAATGGGCAGCACAACATACTGATTTGTTCTCCTGCCTATAAACTAGATTTCATGGGACTCATCTCCTCTCATCTTGAGTTTTTAAAGCTACCCACAAAGTTCTGCCAGCTTTAAATGCATTGGTTCCAGAGCTAATAAGGATACACTTGGGGAGAAAAAGGTAGTTCTTTAGAGTCCCAAATTGGGAAAAAGCATTAACAGAACGAAGACAGGCAGGTCTCCCCCATCCTTCCAAGACAGAGAAAATGCAGGTGTTTTAAAATGAATTTACATCCATAGGAATCTAGCAGGAAGGTAACACTGAAACTCTCTGCCCTCCACAGGCATTGAACAGATACCTTTGCTTCAGGCTTGGCGAGCTGAGAGGCCTTTCGGCCCCTGGTTCATGTTCCATGAGAGAAACCAGAAATCCAGGATGTGGGATTCTGTTGTATTTTTCTAGCTGAAGCGCTCACGCTATTTTTGGGAGGGGGAATGGCAGAATTATTAGGCACACAGTTGTACCTTTTAAGAGGCAAGCCCTGGTCCCTGGGAATTCTCTGCCTCCCCTCCCCACCGAACGTTATGGCCACTTCAGGGGCGCTGTGCCATTTTGGATTAGCTAAGGATCTGCCCTGAGAAGACCAACAATCACACAGAGATGTAAAATGTCACCCCTTGACCTTACAAAAATGCTGACAAGAGTTAAAGTATCCAAATGCCGTATTTTATATAAATTGAGAGAGAGAGACAGAGAGAGAGAGAGAGAGAGACGTGCAAACATTCCCTCCGAGTGCTTTTCCAAGGGCTGCTTGGTGCTGTATTAGCCAAGTCTAAATGAAGAAACCATCTTATGACTCATACTTTCCAGGCTCTGTAATCCGTCAGCAGGTTTCAGGCTCTGCCGTTTTTTCCCTCCCTGACTTCATTTTTTGGCCATAATTTATGCACCTGCTTTTCAAAAGAAAAGAAAAGAAACTGGGGGGGGGGGGGGGAGTCTGACAGCTGAGAAGCAAAAAGAGCCATATTTGTATATTTTTGGGTGTAAGTAAATGAAGGCAAAGAGACTTCGGGATGGTGATCAAAGAAAGGGGGACCCCCCCTAGTATTGTGCATAGATAATCTCAAAACGGGAAATAAAATCAGTCAACCAAAATAACAGATACAACAGAAAAAGTCCTATTTTTTTTTTAAACAGCCATTACATTAAAAGCAAAGCCGGTGGACCTAATGAGGTAATGCCATGCTTCTCAGTCTTTTATCAAAGGGCCTGGTTAAACAAACCCTTCCTTGGCTTGAAGTTTTGTTTGGGGAGCATAATGTGTAAAAGTTCTTAATCTACTGTGTTTCCTGCCCCAGTAGTGTATGCCCTTGGTGGTAGCAGCACAGGAGTACAAAATGGTGATGAGTTTTTAAACATGATGCTCCATGCGCATAGCAGCTTCAATGTAAGAGACGGTCTGTAATCAGCACATGGCGTGTGCCACATCTAGGACACATGAAGCTGCCTTATACTGAGTCAGACATTTTGTGCTGAGTCATGCTTAAAAATCTAGGTTGTGATCCAAGCTGACCTGTGACTAAAACCCCTGAACTAATAAAGGGTCTTGGGCTTACACCTCCAGATCAAAACCAAGAGTCAACACCTGGGTATGTTAATCTTGGGATCATGATGTTGCAAGACCCACTAAAATGGGCAACGCTTTTCTCTCTGCTGGGGCTTAAAGCAACCTTAGGAGGCATTTCTGATAGAAGAAAAAGTGAGGGAGAGAATTAACATGCACCTTTAGATCTGACATAGGTGAGAATGTCTGACAAATCTAAAGGGAGCGATCAGACAGCAACATCTGGGAAGTGTATTGCAGTTGTCAGCAACTCATGCTGCTCCGCTATGGAAGTGGAGTTAAAAGATACCAGGGAAAGTCCGGCTCTAACTGGCTGTGTCAAGCCATGGACAGACATTCCCGTCTGATCTCTCAAGCATGCTCTCATGCTGTCGGGATGGACTGATCTTGCCATTGATCAGCCCAACTCTATGCCATTGTTCCCCCCCCCCCCCTTTGCAGTACGTGCATCATCACATACTCCATAGGGCACCCTCAGTGTGGAGGTGCGATTCCTCGTTTATGCACAAGGAAAACAATGAAAAAAACCTCGAATCACCCACAGTTGCATCTGATCACACAGTGACGGGCAGAGCCCGCAGCTTCAAAGGGCTGTGTGATCTCGCAACTGCGTGTCAAATTTCTCCAGAGGAAATAGCCTCCCCTCCACTTCAGTTGAGCATGTGTGACCGCAGCCTAACACCAGGACCTCAATCCACATCAGCTGCCTCCCCAAATGTTCCATACAGCTTAAATATCACAGATCCCCATCTCATGGCGTGGTGCTATTCACAAACAAATCATGTTGAGTTCAGTGTGATTACTCCAGTACAGTACAGTGCACAGCTGTTGGGTCTTGAAGGGTCTAGGATCAAATCCTAGCTCACGAGGCTACTGAAGGGATCAAATCATATACAAACATCATAAATTTAGGGCAGAGTCCACGAGCTGGAGGCCAAATACTCATGGGACAATCAGTAGATGGAGCGTCAACCATAAAAAGGCAGTGTCTCCTATCTCTGCTGAATATAAAAGACCTTCTTGCACCAGACTGGTAGACTTTTGGCACCCTTGGCAAACTCCAGTCTTCTTGTAGTCTAACAATAGCTCTGAATCATGCTGTACAATGTACTGAGCTGCAGTGCTTCTGCAATAATTCATATCATCAGCCTCTCAGTCTGAATGAAGTGGTGATTCTAGCAAAGTTACACTGGGTATTCTAAATGGACTGTCTCCTTCTATATGTCTTTGTGAGCCAACGTCAGTATTCAGGCAGCCATTTGTTGGCTATCCCACTACTTAGAGTGGTCCATCTGGTATGAACCAGAGGCCAGGACCTTTTCCATCATGGCTTCAGCTCTGTGGAATGGACTCCATGAAGAGGTGAGGAGGGAGATCTCCTTGGAGCTCTTCAGAAGGCACAGAAAGATCTATTCATTTGCCAGGGTTTTTGATGGGGCTTAAGGAGGCAAGGGAGGGACAGATTTGGGGTTTGTTATTGCATTTTGGTTTTAAACTATTGTTTAAAACCTGCCTTGCACCATGAGGAAAGGTAGGGTATAAACGGTTTAATTGTTAATTAGTCATGATGCATGATGCATGACCAATTAATTAATTGGGGGTGCATGCATCATGATTGCCTCTCAGCTAATTCCAAGGTGTGTTGAAGAGGTTTACCTCCAGATGTGATGCTTCTGCAGTGGAACAGATAAAAATCACAATGTTCTATGGCCTTGGGAGAAAGCAACAATCATTTTCAGTACTGATGCTGGAGAGGCCAGCCTTGGCCCTGACCTGGATAGCCCAGGCAAGCTTAGTCTAATCAGATCTCAGAACCTAAACAAGGCTGACCCTGGCAAGTACTTGGATGGGAGACCTCCAGAGAATACCAAGGCTGGAAGGCCAGAGGCAGGCTATCAAGCCACTTCTCTCAGTGTCTTCCATGCCCCAGTAGGAGTTGCCAGAGGTCGCCATGACTTCCAGGCATGGGCGCGCACACACAAAATGCAAAAATACCAAAAAAGAGAGATGCTAGCCTGCATGTTGGACTATGATCTCAGAAAGAGGTTTGGATTCTCATTCTGCTGTGGAGCATTCTGGATGACCGTAAGCCAGTCTGCTATCTCAGCCTAAGTCACCTCTCACAGGGTTGTCATAACGAAAAAATGGGAAGGGAGAGAACTATGGACCCCACCCTGAGCTCCTTGGTAGACGTTACAGGATGATAGCTTAGACAGGATTCCAGACCTTTCTTCGCTCTTCTGCCTTTTGTTATTCTACTGCTAGAAGAGAAGAAGAAGAAGAGATTGGATTTATACCCCGCCCTTCACTCACTTGGAGTCTCAGAGCGGCTTACAAACTCCTTTTCCCTTCCCCTCCCCACAACAGACACCCTGTGAGGTAGGTGGGGCTGTGAGAGCTTTTTCCCAAGCTGTCCTTGAGAGAACAGCTGGTCCAGAGCTATGGCTTGCCCAAGGTCATCCAGCCAGGTGCAAGTGGAGGAGTGGGGAATCAAACCCGGTTCTCCCAGATTAGAGTCTGCGCACTAAACCACTACATCAAACTGGCTCACTAGGAATGCACCTCTCCCCAAACAGAGTGGGAAGATGCCACCAGACGGATGCTGCAAGGCTGATCTTGAACTCTGGCTCCAGGAGAAGTATTCAAGTATTCAATCTGCCCTTCCTCCTGAGTGGCCTCGCCAGTAAAAGTGTAGCATCATGGTTTGCGTCACTGTGCTAGATCCGTGGTTAATATGGCCTACCTTAAATACCTACCTACTAGCACAGCAAGTCCTAAAATTGGCACGTTCAATTACTTGGGATTACGTTTGCAGAAGCACATATGGGCATCATAACATAATACAATAGGGGCACGGCTTAAAGCAAATCAGTTTATCCATTCTATATTCTAATAGCCTTATTACCAAGCTCACGGCACATAAATAAGCATTAGTCTGTCAGCATGCATAACTATTTCAGGAACGCTAAAGCCAAGTGAGGATGTCATGCAACTTCTATGACCAATCCTCACCCTGGGATGATTATTATTTCTACATAACCTGTTATTATTCCATCCTGTGACCAGCTCTCCTACAGAACGGCAGGCATTCTCATTACGAAAAAGAAAACTCTACATCAAGAAAAAACCTAGAATTTAGTGCCTAAAATAAACCAGTGTTTAGCACCAATGGACATGAGTCTGTTTTCCAAGAAAATTGTCCTATTTAACCAAAAGGAAGACTATGTCCCATCCCCCCACCATGTGCCAACAAGAAAAAGGGGGCCCCTTCTTAAATCTGCTTACAAGTTACAGTGATGTCTATTAACAAAAAAAAAAGGTTTATAATCTTTTCTGGGGAGATGGCCTTATATTTGGGGTCATCTGAATTCATTATACAAGTCCTTAAAGAATTTTGCATTCCCTCCTGTTCCAGTGGTAGGGAAATAGACCATGTGAGAAATATGCTCAGAAGAACACAAATGGTAGACATGGATGGGTTTTGCCAGGGGTTCAAATGCCAAATAAAACAGAACTCCAGTGGTGTCTTTAGATGAGCAACGTTAACGACATTTAGTCCAGCATACTGTTAGTCTTGAAGGAGTGACCAGACTTCCTTCTATCTTGGTACTGTATAGACGAACACCGTTACCCCTCTGAAATTCAAAAGCCAAGCAAGCTACATGGCAGAAAGATGCCATTAATTAGACTGCAGGTGGATTGCAGCTACAAACAGTTAATTCTTCCATCGTACGTATCCCTGGGGTCATCCTCAGTTGAAAACCCGCACATAGTACATCAACTACTTGGCTGATCCTCGAACTGTAGCTGTTTGCATGTACTTGCAAAATCCTGGGCATAAAGCACCAGGCAGATGGGTCAGAAAGAGAGGGATCCACATAGGAAGCACTACAGAGCCATCCTGCATTTTCTTTTTGGTATTTTTGCATTTTTTTTGTGTGTGTGTATGTGTGTGTGTGCGCCTGTGCCTGGAAGTCATGGCAACTTCTGGCGACTTCTACTGGGGCATGGAGGACATTCAGAGAAGTGGCTTGATAGCCTGCTTCTGCCTCCTAACCCTGGTATTCTTTGGCGGTCTCCCATCCAAATACTTGCCAGGGTCGGCCCTGCTTAGCTTCTGAGATCTGACAAGATCAGGCTTGCCTGGGCTATCCAGGTCAGGACCATTTCGCATTTTCTTAGGTCAAACCTGGGGAGGCTGCCAGAAGACAGTCCACAGGAAACAACAAATCGCATTGGCTGTATAGGAAAGACAGCCATGATGAACGTGACATCTTTTCTGCTGGCGAACCTTAAAGTTTAGGTGAACCCCTAAAGAGGCACTGTATGAAGGAGCCATACAAATATGGCTGATTCTGTTTTTATGCTGGATCACCAAAGGGAAAGGCAAATAACATCCTTCACAATACAAGAACTCGTGGGCACTCCATGAAATTGCTGAGCAGTCGGGTTAGAACAGATAAAAGGAAGTACTTCTTCATCCAAAGAGTGATTAACATGTGGAATTCACTGCCACAGGAGGTGGCGGCGGCTACATGTATGGACAGCTTCAAGAGGAAATTAGATAAACATATGGAGCAGAAGTCTATCAGTGGCTATTAGCCACAAAGTATAGATAGGAATTCTCAGTCTGGGGCAAGTGATGCTCTGTATTCTTGGTGCTTGGGGGGGGGGCAACAGTGGGAGGGCTTCCTGCCCCCATTGCTGGACCTTCTGAGGGCACCTGGTGTTTTTGGCCACTGTGTGACAGAGTGTTGGACTGGATGGGCCACTGGCCTGATCCAACATTGGTTTCTCTTATGTTCTTATGCAGGACTTCAATTCTTACTTCAAACAATGGACAACTCTACAGAGAAACAAATGTTTCTGCTTTATACGGAGACAGCCCACTTAGAATTGTTTATCTGGGATGTGCAGCAGCCACTCTTCAGCAACTCAGGTAGAGAAAGGGCTTTCTTGTTCTTTGTTTCCTGAATTCCTGAAACTGAAGATCTTAGATACAGATTGAACCTGAGGACCTTCAACGTATGAAGCATGGGCTCAACTCAGCGCCAGCCTCTTATCAGTGGGATGCTGCCAATACATTTGCAGTTGGCCCATGGACACGAGGACTAGTAACAGGGAAACATTCAGAATCCAAATTCTGTACCAGATTCCAATGTCTGTGCAGAATTTCAGAAGGCAAACATACATCTACTGAAACCCAGACAAGCAGTAGCTCTCTGGTGTTTCATGCAAGAGGTCTTTCCAAGGACTGACATTTGGTATTCTTTAACTTGGGGGATTTGAACCTGGGATTTTCTACCACTTCGCTTCTGCCAATGGAGTGCTCACCCCTCTAGACTAAGCCAGAAGTGGAGCAGATGGTTTTCTATAATAAGGAAGAAAGGGAGACAGCTGCTGTCACCTTCTTGCAAAGAAGATGGCCCAGGAACAAGAACTACGGCCATGGTTCTTGCACCTGGGCTCCCATATTCAGGAGGCAGAGGGTTTCAAGGTCGCTGCAGCTACTGCTTTAGTGAGATCATGTCCTGGCAGGGTGAAAGAACTGTATTGGAAGTGGTGTCATATGACATGGACAGGAAGTGATTATGACTGCCTCCCCTGAATTAGCCCAATTTCCCAGTCTGCTCTCTTTGGAAGATCCACAGATGGCAGTCTACCATGGCTGGGACTGGACAATAAATTTGCTGGGTGGAAAAACGGGAAGCTGCTTTGAAGACCTAAATCATTGAAAGGCAAGATGTAAATATCTGAAATAACCAAACTCTGAGTTCTCCAAGTAAATCTCGGTACATGACAGCACTTCCAATAAGGAAGACCCCTTGCTTCTTAAAAAGTGAAGGAACTTCTGAGCAGCCTTTTCCCCAGCAGTGGATTTTAATGCTCTTGAAAAAAAAATTCTGCAGAATGAAAAAGGAAGACAGCTTCAAGAAATAAATGAATAATGTACCAAGGCGTAAAGGTTGCCAAAAGGGATAGACTGACAAGAGGGCAGATGTTCGACATCCGAAGGGTATCTGGTAATCAGAACCTGCCTTGGAACATCCCCGTGTTATCAGTGACCTTGGCCCTTTCTGCTGCCTGCTAATGCAAGGCAGTGCTTCTTTTTCCATTGCCACAAAATATGTAAAAGTATTTCAGGATCCCACCCCCCTCCATTCTTACAGCTGGATGATTCTGCCTGAGCTTGAAAACATCAATTATAACACAGATGCCAGTTCTATAATTAGAACAAGTGGGTCATTTTTAATACAGTGTGCATTACTCTCTTCCCAATAACCTGCAGCTACACCTCTGTCATGGACGATTTTTCACAGCTACACAAATGCACACATCAACAGACACAAGGGCTCCTTTCTTGAATGTCTCATGATCTAAGGTAACCTTCAGCTCAAATGCCACCTCAGTGGCTGTGCAAGACATGCAGCAAATGCTTCCCCCCCATATTCTTATTTGCGGTTATCATAAGCTTAGGACCTCTTTACTTTTACCACACAGACCAGCAAGGAAGCCATTCTAGAATCCCTACACATTTTGCTAAACGCTTTGTCAGGGGATCTATCACAAAGTAAAATATACAGTCATAAATTCGATTAAAAAGTGCATACAGGATAATAATTTAAAATATTAAAAATCATGCACCAGTTTTGCTTGGCTCCTGGTTCTTCAATATGACACGATGGATAATGATATTTTGCCAACTGATCCGCTTTACAGGAAGTGGATATTGTTTTAACAAAGAGGCATGAGAAAATCATCGTGGTTCCTTGATGTTGATGAAATGAGTTGGAATTTTTGTTCTCCTTTATTTATTAAACTAAAAAAAATTACTCGTAAAAAGAATTAACTTAGCCACCCTAAGCCTGCCTTGGTGGGGAGGGCGGGGTAGACACTGAATGAATAAAATAAATAAATAAATAAATAAAAACAGGGTCTGGGCATGGTATAGGGTTAACTTACATATTCTCTAGTGTGATATAAAAATTACATGGTTTATAACCAAAAATCTCTGAATACTGAAAAAGATGAAGTCAAAAACATCAACGCAAGGTCTATATCAGAAAGGTAGAACAACAGACAATGTGGCGTACCTTTCATAGAAACTTCTCTGGCTCATTGCGTCATACCTGGCTATAAAAACCAATGAGTTGTACCCAACTCATCCAGTTGTTCAAGGTGGGAGCCAGAGAAGTGATCTTAGACCACTCTTAAAGTTGCTGTGAGGATAAAATGAAGAAAGGGAGAAGCATGGACTCTGTTGTGAGCTCTTTGATGGACAGGTGGGATAACAGGTGTATGCAAAGAAGGAGAGAAGAAAATTTGGTGGGGAAAATTCCTGCTAGGAGAGAGAAGAAAATTTGGTGGAGAAAACTCCTGCAATTGGGCTGCTTTCATGGAGTTGCTTAATTCAGTTATTCTCCTCAGCAGCAGTAGAATCTCACTATACACATGTGGCTCACATTCGACCAAGTGTGCATATGGAGCAAAACTATCGTACAAAAGAAGGGGAACAAATAGTTGTGTCACTGCTTTTTGCCCGGAGGAATCCCTTGTATTAAGCGTTTTCAACAAATCTTGTTGAAATTCCAACAGGTGATGAAATTCACCCTTCCTCCCGTTTGATACAGAGTAGGCAAGGTGAATAATTCTGAAGACTATCCCAACGTTTCTCAGTGTTGATGGACAATGTTGAAAGGATGAGGGACAAAATGCCACTTGACCCACTAGGGCGGTCAACTCCCAGGCAGGGCCTGCAGATCTCCCAGAATTTCAAGTGATCTCCAGATGACAGGTATCAGTTCCCCTGGAGAAAATGGCAGCTTTAGAGGGTGGACTCTGTGCCATTATACCTGCTGAGCTCCCTCCCCCCCTAAACCCCACCTTCCCCAGGCTCCACCCCCAACCCTCCCGGTTGGCAACCTTACCCTCCCCCCCAAAGCCTACAATTCTTTTTCCATGCCTTGGCCAGGGAATTCTCCCCCTGCTCTTACTCAGGTTCTATTTTCTCTTCTCCCTGACTGTACAGTCCTAGCCAAATAGGGTTCACCTCATGAATTAGATGATAATGTCACACTGGTATGTAGCTAATCAGAAGGGCTCCATTACAGCACAAGGAGAGGAAGCACAGACTGGGTTGGCTATGCAACCTGTGGATACAGTCCCTCTAGCATGGCACTGTGCTGTGAGGGGAGGCAATGGAGCCACTGCAACACAACGCTGAATCCCTGTTTGCATGGTCGTACCTGGGGACAGTCTTACTACATCACAGTGGTTTTCCTGCAGCACCAGAAGCCTTGCCTGACTCCCTGGGGAATGTGTTATGCGCCCCTTTCTCACTAATTAGTCAGTGCCTGGCAACTGCTGGGAAGGCTGTGGACAGGGATATGGGGGGAGGGACACTGGCTGTGGTGTCACATCACTTCCAATAGAATAAAGAAGTGACATAGGCAACTGTAGGATAAAAGCAGACCAAAGATCGGGCAGGGGACGGGGATACAAATTCTAACAGGAGACTATAGGACAAGAGCTCTGTAGACTGAATGGGAAGACAGAAGCCACAGTTGAAAGAAGAAGAGAAGAGAAGAGATTGGATTTATACCCCGCCCTTCACTCGAAATCTCAGAGCGGCTTACAAACCCCTTTCCCTTCCCCTCCCCACAACAGACACCCAGTGAGGTAGGTGGGGCTGAGAGAGAGCTCTGATAGAAACTGCTCTTTTCAAGAACAACTGTGCCAGAACTATGGCTTGCCCAAGGTCATCCAGCAGCTGCAAGTGGAGGAGTGGGGAATCAAACCCGGTTCTTGCAGATTCGAGTCCGTGCACTTAACCACTACACCAAACTGGCTCTCAATGGCCTGCCTTTCCACCCAGCCATGTGGAAGAGCCATTTCCATCAGAGGAGGACTCCTTAGGCTGGAGAAAGGCTTCAAATGATGTGGGGCAGAGTGGCAGGATACATGCCAATTAATGCCATATTGGTGAAGCGAGTATTTCTTGCTGATATCATTGTGGGCTTTACAACATAATAGGTCTGTCTGCACCGAGAACAAACTTTCCATCCTTACAGTATAAAAAATTGCAATGGATGAGGAAGTTACATTATCCAGAGGGAAAACAGCATGTTGCATATTAATCCCTTGTGGCACACAGCCCAGCCGTGTTCTTCTCCATAATCAAGTGATAAATCTGTCCAAATAGGATTCGGAGCCTGTCCCCCTTGTTTATATTTTGGGACTTTTATGACCATGTGATTCTTCATCTGCAGAAGAATTGTGTTGTGGCACAGCCAATTAATGACAGTGATTACCAGCCGAAACAAAATGGCCTCCAGCAACTGAATGAAAGCTTTCGTACCCACCTCCCAAATAAGGCCTTTGTGAGAAAGCCACAACAAAGGAGTGTCCCGTCTTCATTGTTTGGCATAAAGGGTAGCAGAATGCAGGGCTTAAACTAGGAAAATCTTGTTCAATCTCTTTCAAGGTCGTATATCCTAGACTATTCAAACATACGTAAGTGCATATTTAAACACACACATTTGCTTGTGTTTCGCTGAGAGGAATCAGGCTTCAATAGTCTCGTTCTTTCGACCATCGTTAGTAGTGTTTGGAATTCTGACATCTTCCAGGCCACCTTTCTGTTTCATTCTGTTCTAGCAAATAGCAGCTATACAGCCACAGTACCTAAAATGTCAGGCAACATTTTACCTAAGAAAAAAGATCTGTTCCAGTCCTTTTGCTCGAGGCTCTAGAGTCTCTCTCCAGTTTGTACAGGTAGATTTGAGTCCAGTAGCACCTCAGAGACCAACAAGATTTTTTTTGGGGGGGGGAAAGCTTTTGAGAGTCATACAGAGCTCATTTCGTAGCAGGAACTCCTCTGCATATTAGGCCACACACCCCTGATGTAGCCAATCCTCCAAGAGCTTACAGTTGCCCCTGTAAGAAGAGCTCTGCAAGCTCTTGGAGGATTGGCTACATTAGGGGTGTGTGGCCTAATATGCAAAGGAGCTCCTGCTATGAAATGAGCCCTGAAAGTCAACGTTCCCTTCATAAAACACCTGATGAAGGGAACTTTGACTCTCGAAAGCTTGTTGGTCTCTAAAGTGCTACTGGAGTAGAATCTAACTGTTGTACTGTAGACCAACATGGCTGCTCTCTGAAACTATTTTCAGTTTGTACTAACTATCTGGATGTATGGACTGATACTTATATAAAACATCCTCATCCTCATCATCATCACTACTACTACTATGACTACTACTATTACTTCTATGATGTTGATGATTACTACTACCACTACCATTACCACTACCACTACTACTACCTCACTGAGACTCAAGGTGGATTACCCAGTATACATCTACACAACCAACAGGATGGGACATCCAGTGAACAACAGGATTAGAATACCAAAAATCAGAAACCAAGCAGAAATCTCAAAAGGGGGCTTAAACAAAGCATAAACATTGACGTGACACGTCAAATGATGAAGAAAATACATAGCAAGGATCATACTTACAGTGACAGCATGCACTGCACATCAGCAGCACAGTCGACAATCCCTATCCCTTTACCAAAGCATCTTTCTGAACCATTTCGTTACAGTACAGCCCTAAAACTGTGTAAAAAAGCCCTCCCGAATCATTCCATTTTGCATAGCGGATGGAAAGACAGGAGAGTGGGAGCCTTCCTGACCACATTAGACAGTCCATTCCATAAGGCAGGGGACACAACAGAGAGTGTATGCGTTGGGGCAGTGGTTGATCATGTCCAGCTGTAGGCAGTGGCAGAAAGCCCCATACAGACCAGCGAAGCGGTTGTGTGCTGGAGCATAGGGGGAGAGGCAGCACTGCAGACATGAATTAAAATGGACACTTTTTAAAAAAAGCTTGCCTTTAAAAAAAAATCATTTAGATATTTATATCCCACTTTTGTTTCCATCATTCTGCCCCACTACATTTTAGCCTCACAACAATAACACTGGGGTAGATCCTACCCCTACCCTTGTTAGCCTGACTGCTTTATTATTTATCAATCTTATGGGGAAATATCAGCTCTTATCAATATGCAGTAAGCTTATGGGACCTTCACCAGTGTATACAGAGGCGGCACTAACCGATACTTCTGAGAAACTGACACAGACTCAGTTTTAAAAGTATAAGATAGTTTGTTTACTGAAATATAATAAAAGGTTGTACAAAACAATGTTGTTCTGTCATTCATACAAGCATACAGTACTAGGAAATTAGATAGAAGTTACAGAGACGTGTGCATGAATAGGCTATTGATGGTTTCCGTCGAGGGTGATATTTACCTCTATAGAAGTAGTGGAATCCGGCTGGAAAATGAGGATGAGAAGTCCTTGGGAAGAAGATAAGGGATCGTGGCTCTGAACCAGCAGAAGACCACGTGGCAGACCTTAGTAGTGCACCCAGGGGTCCGTGAGGGAGGATGGGAGACAAGGAAGGAACTAGAGCAGGAACGGGGACTCTACTGGAATCTTGGGGAGCAGCTTTTATTGGGAGGAGGTACCTGGGAGGATTGCCCGATATGATGCCATCCCTAGAAAACCTATAGAAGGTCCGTTTGCTATCTCTAGCCACTAAGGGGGTGTCAAAGGAGTGGTCAATATTCAAATCTATCTGATGGCCAGGGCAGGATGTCGCTGTCAGCAGGATCTGGTGCTGATCTTCTGGATCACAGGAATGCTGGCCATGGGAACCGATCTTCAGGAAGCATCCTGGTGTCTTCGCACCCAGGTGTGAAGTCCTTTGATGTAGCAAATGGAGATGAAGGCTGGCAGGAGGGGCACAAGCAGGCATACGTGCAAGGAGTGTATATCTGTATGGAGTTGCTGGTGTAAGTCTGTAACCTCCTGGCTTTGTGTGAGACAGTGTCTTTGTTCTCTGTATCAACCTCCCGCCTGGAGGTGGCAACCTCAGAAAATGGTACTCTGATCCTGTAGTGTAGGCATCTATTCCCATCTTCCCACTGGTCACCTAGTGTACTCTCATGTCCCACATAACTGATATCATAGTCCACACGCTGCCCCTATAAATCAGAAAAGTCCATAAGGATGCTGCCCAGCCTCACACCCTGTTGCTCCAATCAGCAAAGTTTGCCTTCCTCCAGCTTCAGGAAACTTCCTCCAGCTTTCTCCTACCATTGGGGAAAGCGCCACTTAAGCTGGAGGAAGGCTGCTTAGGCTAGAGGACCGCTCCTTGGAAGATGGCTGGATGCCCCCGTGTGAAGTAGGTTAGGGCTGAGAAAGAGGGACTGGCCCAATCCATCAGGTGTCCATGGCAGGGAGGGGACTGGAACCTGGGTTATCCCAGATCCTAGCCTGCCAGAAGAAGATCCTAGCCTGCCAGATTCTAGCCTGCCAGAAGAAGAAGAGGAGGAGGAGCAGGAGGAGGAAGAGGTGTTTTTATACCCTTCCTTTTACTACCCGAAGGAATCTCAAAGCGGCTTACAATCTCCTTCCCTTCCTCTCCCCACGACAGACACCCTGTGAGGTACATGGGGCTGAGAGAGCTCTGAGAGAACTGTGACTGACCCAAGGTCACCCAGCTGGCTGTATGTGGAGGACGGGGAATCAAACCCAGTTCTCCAGATTAGAGTCCACCGCTCTTAACCACTACACCATACTGGCACTATAGTATACCATACTGGCACTAAGAAATAAGAACATAAGAGAAGCCAGTGTTGGATCAGGCCAAGGGCCCATCCAGTCCAACACTCTGTCACACAGTGGCCAAAAATACCAGGTGCCCTTAGGAGGTTCAGCAGTGGGGCCAGGACACTAGAAGCCCTCCCACTGTTGCCCCCCTCCCAAACACCAAGAATACCGAGCATCACTTGTCCCAGACTGAGAGTTCCTATCTATACTTTGGGGCTAATAGCCACTGATGGACCTCTGCTCCATATGTTTATCCAATTCCCTCTTGAAGCTGCCCATGCTTGTAGCTGCCACCATCTCCTGTGGCAGTGAATTCCATGTATTAACCACTCTTTGGGTGAAGAAGATACCTCACTATAAGAATCACTATACCCCACTGGCTCCTTTGTGATCCTTTAGCATCACAATTCTAAACACAACCCTGCTAGCAAGAGGTCTAGCAAAATACCTGATGAAAAACTCAAACTTAGAGTATTAATGTTCTAAAAAGGGGTGTACACCTCTGTTTCAGTATATGCTGCCTGTAACAGACGATTTACCAACAAGGATACAGCTATCGAAGGTTTGAGGCATGTGCTTTGGGAAAAATAGGCTCCTGTTTCTTAACAACATGCCTCTGCACTGACTACCGGCAGAACTGAAATGAGAGGCTGGTATGGTCCAGCAGTTGCTGAGATGATCAGCCTGGCAGACCAATTGATAATACTGGGTCAGTTTCTTATTTCCTAATGGGAGACAGGCCTGTCGGCAGTGAATTGCCAGGCCTATGTCTACGACAGCCAGGAGCTGTTGGGGAACAGAGCCTGGAAGGAGAAAGTGATGCTGATGCTGTGATGTTTCTTCTGGGTGACCACTCGCCTGAGACAGGCTATGAATTTCCCCACAGTGAATGCCATAGTGGGTCAACTTCTAGAGCATCTCAGGGGGAGGCTGTGATCTTGTTCCCTCCCAGTTTTTCTTCCCTAGTCCCTCCCCCATTTTTTGCTCACTGGACCAAGTATGGGCAATAATGGGTGGTGGGGTAAGAACTCTGCCAATGCAGGAGGGCACCTGGGAACCCTAGGAAACACAGGGAAAGAAAGGGAGGCACTCCACCAGGCTGTGATCAGACAAGAGGCCTGTGAAACACTATGGTGACATTTTAGATCTGTTGGCAATGGTGTGGCCAAAAGGAGTCTGTGGTCACCCTTTACTTCCCAAATCGGGAAGCAGGAAGCCATGACTGGGGGAGGGTACAAGGGAAATTTTGATAGAGGGGCCCTTGCTTAAAGACCCATTGAAAACCTGCAGCAAATCCTGACTACCTTAACACAGGGAAATGGGAGACACTATTTGAAACTGTCGCATCATACACCTCAGGACACTTACAGTTTCAAGGTGTTTTCAGGCACATCTCGGTGTATAGATGATGCTCACAGATACAGTGGATTAGACAGAATCCTGGGAATGTGAAGCGGTTCTCAGTCTTTTACATGAAGTTTGACTTTATACATTTGGGAACGGCTCAGTGATAAGCTCAGCTCCCCAAAAAAGCAATTTTAGAGCCTTCAGAGTTTCCTGCAGTCTTGATTAGGTGAGTTCCTTCCTCTTGACAGAATTCAAAAGGCAGGGTTACGCAGGGTTTTTCTCTTCAGATTGAAACTCTCTCTCTCTTCCTCAGAAGAATTGCTTCCGCACTCTTTAACTGTAGGAGCCGAGTGATGTCTGTGTCAGTGAAGGGAGAGAAGACGCCTTTGTGACCAGGCCCAAGCCCACGAAGATTCGACGGGGACAGAGCCCATTGAAGAGAAACCCTACAGTGGACTTACTGTTATAACTATGGCAAAGTGTTATTAAAAACACACGCTTGCACAAAACCTCAAAATGGCAATCATGACTCAGTTCACACTCATAAAACCGTACCTAAATTAGCCAAGATAGAATACTTCATGCAGTACCCAGTAAGGCAAAAAATGATACTAATTATAGTAATAACGACTAAGAGAAATCGTGTGTATGAGACTGTTCCCTTCAGGATTCTATCATGTTTTAATTCCACCCTTCCTACAAAGATCTCAGGAACCCTCCCTAATCAGTAGGAAAACAGCGGGGTGCAATGGTTGGACTATTGTTCAAATACCTCTACTGTCATGCAGCTTGATGGATAATAGGGTCAGCAGCCCCCTCGTCCAGGTGGGAGTTCCCCCTTGCCACTGGCCAGCTGGCCAGCAGGGAAAACCCCACCTGAAAATGCCCAGAAACATGGCATGGCATGGCGCCACTCTAGTTTTTGGGCAAGACTCTATGATAAAAATGGGGCTCAAACCATAGAGTTTTGCCCCAAAACTAGAGCGTCACTGCATGCTACATGCACTTCATGCATGTGGCAGAAGCTTCTGGAAAGGCCCTTTGATTCCCCCACCCCCGCAGGCAGAAAGGTAGAACCTGGCAACCCTAATGCATAACTTTGGGCTAGTTACTCTTTCTCTTAGCCCAACCTACTTCAAAAGATTGTTGCTTGGCTAAAATGGGATCTAGTCACCAAATATATATTTTTTTATCTCAACCTTCCTCCAAAGAACCCAAGAAAGCATATATGGCTCTCCAATTTCTGTTTCTCTCCTCACAATTTTCTGAGGTAGATTAGGCTAGAGTTGTCAGCTCTGGGTTGGGAAACATCTGGAGATTTTGTGGGTGGAGCCTGGAGGGTTAGGACCTCACTGGGATATAATGCCATAGAGCCCACCTTCCAAAGCAACCATTTTCTCCAAGTACCATTGCCAGTCTCCATTGGTGGTCGGTGATCTCTTGGAACCCGTGGTCTCCAGGCGACAGAGATCAGTTCCCCTGGAGAAAATGGCTGCTTAGGAGCTGGACTCTATGACATTATACACCACAGAGGTCCCTCCCCGCCCCAAACCCCACCCTCCCCAGGCAATCCTATCTCCATGAGAACTGACCTCTGTTCTAATTCCAGGAAGAAGAGATTGGATTTCTGCCCCGCCCTTCACTAACCAAGGGAGTCTCAGAGTGGCTTACAAACTCCTTTCCCTTCCCCTCCCCACAACAGACACCCTGGTGAGCTTCATGGCAGAGTAGGAATTTGAACCTGGGTCTCCCCAGTCTTAGACTGTTCTTAGACATGTTCACCATCACAACACCTTTGCTCTCACAGCATATTAGAAAGAGGGACATTTGTGTATTTAAAATATTACTGAAGTACACGCAAGTGTTCCTATTAGACTCCTATTCTCATGTCACAGACCTTTCCCACTTCCAAGCTCCATGCCAGGGAAACCTCTTTCCTGGGAGATCTCTTTCCTACCTGCTATAACTGACTTTTCAACAGTCTACCCTACATGGCTTTCTGGAGCAAGGGGAGTTGATACGTGACCTGAGTTTTCATAAAATTAAACATTGGTTTAAAAATCCTTAATCCCACAAGGGAGCTGGTTGCACTTTTTAGGGAATAGTTCTAAAGCAAGCATATGCAGCAACACTACTATGGGAACAGGGAACGTGGTGTTTGTTTGTTTTTAATTTAAACTATTTATCAACTACCTTTCCATCCAAAGATGAGCAAGGTGGTAACCCTAAATCTCTCAGACCACCTCTTCTTGTCTATCTTCCAAAAAGCTTTACGTTCAGTGGATAAGAACTTACTGGTGATCCCTGGTCTGAAAAGTATCCAGCTGTCCTCAACCAGAAGCAGGGCTTCTTCAGCCCTGACTCTGACCTGGCGGAATACTTGGCCAAGTAAGATCCAGGCCCTGCAGGGTTTGATGCAGTTCTGCAGGGCCTGTAAGACAGAGATGTTCTGCCAGGCTTATGGTTGAGGACAGCGACGGTTTCCATTCTAGACTAGTCTTCCTCCTTTCCCTTCCCCCCGCCTCTTCCCCTTTTGCTTCTGTATCCCTTTATTTGCCTAATTGTAGGATACTTATTCACTCACTCTGGATAAGGGGCGCTAGGGTGTGCTCCCCTTTCAGGTGCCATCTTATTAGCTATCAGCTGTGTTCCCTCTAAGCTGAGTTATTGTGAGCTAGCTCACAGGTTTTTAGCCTCCGGCTCGCATGTTTTTGTCTTAGCTCAGGAAGGATGGTTCCAGAGCAAACTAGTCTATGCAGTAGCCCAATCACTCACTCACAACTTTAATGCCAGGAGCTCACAAAGTAGAATTTTTACTCCACACTTAGAGGGAGCATTGGCTATCAGTAGCATTGCAAGAACTGTTTTAACCGTCTCAATTTATAGATATTGTTTTATCAATATTGATGTTACCTGCTCTGGGCCCTGTTGTACAAGGGAGGGAGGGCTATAAATCCAATATATAAATAAATAAGTACAACCATCTCAACTTGGGACTCAAAAAACCCAGCAACCAAAGAAGCACCATCCCTTTCTGATCCAGTTCAGAGACTTCTGAAAGAGAAGGGTTTTGGTTCAGCCTCCCAGGTCGCCTGTGGAGAGGCTGCCAGGCTCGTCTCCTAGGGAGAAAGTTCTGCCGTCAGGGGGGAAGCAACAGAAAAAGCCCTCCCAGGGGCTCTAGCCAACCCAGCCACAACCAGCTTTAAGTCCAGTAGCACCTCCAGGACCAACAAGATTTTTTGAGGTATAAGGTTTTGCGAGTCAAAGCTCTTCCCATCAGATACTGGACCCGAATCTAGCTGTTCCACCGCAGGCCACTGTAGCTGTCTTCCTGAAACCAATCACATTCAATGACAATTCCCAGTAGAAAGCACCAATCATGGATCTTAGTACCCAGGCAGGTCGATACAGGTGGAAACACCAGCATTTATGTGCAGGTAGAATCAAGATGGACTTCCTGCTTCTCCCAGAGCTTCCAGAAACCTGGAGAAGGAAGTAAAAAACTGGAGACCTCTAAATGCAAACATGTTCAAACAATTAAAAAAAAAAGAGCACTCCAAAAATCTCCCCCAAAAGACAGCGATGGATCATGTTTTGTCAGGGATGCAGGAGGCGGCGAACAGCGAGTCCCTGTGATAGATGCAAAAGCACATACAAGAGTTTCTGTTACAGAAAGGAATTCAGTTTCACGTGAAAGTCCTCCACAGTTTCACCAGGGCCATATCCCACAAGTCAGAGCACGTGAATACCCAAAGCTGCCTTTCTCTGAACTAGACCATTGGTCCACCAAAGTCAGTATTGTCTACTCTGACTGGTAGCAGCTGTCCAGGATCTCAAGCGGAGGTCTTTCACCATCACCTCCTGCCTGATCTTTTTTTAAAAAACTAGAGATGCCAGGGATTGAACCTAGGACCTTCTGCATGCCAAGTAGATTCTCTGCCACTAAGCCACAGCCCCTCCTCACAAATATGTGATGTTGGCAGTTGAAAGTTCAACTGCTTGGAAGAAGATGTGTAGAATCAGCTGGAGACTCTCTGGATAGAGAGTTGGCAAAGAGCCAGGGCACAAAACCTGAGAGTTGTGAAATAACAATTTTAGTTAGCATTTATGTAGTATTTTTGAGCATTCAAGGCATTTCACATGCATTACCCCATGAATCTGACAACTCAGAATTTTTGACTACCTCCTACTTGCCAGCATATGACTATAATTAGTGGAGGCTTGTTCTGGGCGTCCACAATAACGAAGCAGCTTTAGATCATATAGAGAAACCTTCTCAGTGTTAGACTTCGGATCTGACAGCTGACTTCCATGTTGTAGGCTGCATACAAAATCAGTTTTATTTAGGCAACCACTAGAATTGTTAAGAAGAGGAAATCATGTCTCTTTTCTCTTGCTACTGTTCCTCATATACCTTAAACGCATTTTGTTGTGCATATTGTAGACAGATGCTCCTGTCCTAGGAAACTGGACCTTCTGGCTTTTCTTGGGAGGACCTGTGGTTCAGTGGGAAAGCATCTGCTTGGCACGCAGAAGGCAAGCTCAATCTCTGATATCTCCATCGAAAAGTATCAGGCGGTACGTGATGTGAAAGTCCTCTGTTTGAGACCCTGGAAAGTCTCTACCAGTCTGAGTAGACAATATTGACTTTGATGGACCAATAGTCCAGTTCAGTATAAGGCAGGCTTATGTGTTCTTTGAAATAGCTTCCCCCTTTCTCTCCTACCCTTCTGCTGTTTGCAACTTTGGGTATATATATATATGTCTGCCAACTGAATGTTAACACTTCACACCTCTGACAAAGTGGCTCTCACAAGAGCTTATGGCACACACAAAAAAGCCTTTTGTTAGACTCTGTTGTTTTGGCTGCCACAGACTAACACAGCTAGCCCTCTAGAACTGCAGACAGTTTCTTTGGGATTTTACATGCTACGTTTTCCAATGACTATTTTATCCATCTTGATTGTTTTGCTGGAAAAGCAGCATAAAATAAAACGGACGAGTGAGGCAGGCTGCCATTATTATCCCTTCACTGCAGATGCCAGGATCTGAAAGACATACCTAGGACACTCAGTGAGGACACGGCTGAGGTGAGTTTCAACCAAGGGCTTTGCAGCTCATATTCTTAGCCACAAATGTTTTCTCACTGTCAAATGACAATCGCTTGCCCTTAGACATCTAGGACAGGGTCAGAATGTGCCACTTATGTGATTTATTTTTATTTACTTCATTCCGACCCCATTTTCCTCCCCAATGGATTACAACATTCTCTCCTCCTCGGTTTTATCCTCGTAACAACCCCGTGTGGTAAGTTATGCTGAGTGTGTGTGTCTGGCCCCAGGTCACCCAGCAAGTTTCCGCAGCAGAGAGGGGATTCCAACCCGGAGCTCTCAGATCCAAGCCTGACACTCTAACACAGGAGTGTCAAACATAAGGCCCGGGGGCCAGAACCGGCCCATCCAGAGCTCTTATCCAGCTCACAAGTAACTGGTGTGAGGGAGGGAACAGGAGACTGGGAGGGAACAGGAGACTGTGATGGGTGTGGGGGTACAGCCACTCCAGTTGTGGCTTCAGCACAGTAGAACAGCCTTGTCTGCAGTAGTCAAGCAGACCCCCTTCACTTCAGTGGCAGCCTCACTGGTAAGATGGGAGCCACCACAGACACATTCATGCCAGCTGAGGGTTCCAAGGCGAGGGCACACACCTCTCCACTCAGCCTGCAGCTCTGGGGGGATGTTGTCCTGAATAACTGTGGGGGATCAACGTTTCCTTGTGGGGGGGGCAGACAATCCTCTGATTGAGCCTGCTAGCAGCCAGCATTGCTGCCGTATTCATATACCCCATGCAGCGACTGCCCTTTGACCCACAGAGGGCATTCTTCAGCAATTTCTTCTGCATATCAGGGACTGAGTCCTGCCACCGGGCATGCCACTCAGTGGCTGGGCCTCCATCCCTCATGGACCCCCCAGCAGCCTTCAACTGTAGGTGGCTGCCACTTTGGAGGGGCAGTGCCGGTGATCTCTGGCTATACTAGTTGCTGGGTGGCCTGGGGCCTCTACCACATGTGGCCTTGTAAGCATGGTGGCTGCCCCCCCCCCCCCCCCCGATGACCCAGCAGTCTTTAGCCTGGAGTAGCTGCTGCTTGCTGACGATCTCTGACTTGAACCCCCAGCATTCCCCGCCACAGATCGCCTGCTGTTGGCTGCTGCCACACAGACATCTCTGGCTTATCTGGCTTTGCTTGGCCTGGGTCCTGCTGTGCACATGGGCTTGGCCCTGGGCCACCACCTCCCCGCTTCCATAGGCAGGAAGGTCATTTCAACATGTCTTCCCAGTCCGCTTCCATGGTGGCTTGGAAGCAGGGGGAGCTCACAACACCCAGCCCCTGAGTGTTTTTGCCCTGGTGCCTGGGCTCACAGCACTGGCAGCAGGAGTGGGCTGGGGAAGGGGCTTGCCCTCTCTGGGCAGCCCAGGAGCATTTGCTCCATGTTGCACTGCTGGCTTTCCAATTCATCCATATGGGGTCGTCATCCCCCCCCCCACCCCCCACAAGCCCATGGGGCGCTGCAGTGACGACACGCCAACTCGGAGCTTACCAGCTGCTGTCCTTCAGAAAGTTTATTATTTATTTATTTGTTTGTTTGTTTGTTCCATTTATATCCCGCCTTGCCAGTTTTTCAACCGGCTCAAGGCGGCTCTGGTATTCGACACTACGTCTCATGGTACACCTGGCCTGGCCTGTCAAAGTCACATTTATGTCAGATTTAGCCCTCATAACAAATGAATCTCACACCTCTGTGCTCCACCATGCTTGAGTCCTGTCAGCCTAAAGGCATGGTGGCAGGAGTGGAAAGGAAGGTGGGCTGCCGCCAGTGGGTCAGAGCCGGGACCCAAAGAGAGGAGGCAATGGCAACAGCCCTCCTCCATTCTAACCTGCCCCCTCTCCTGCAGCTCCACCAGTCAAGGGATTAGGGCATTCCTGCATGGACCATGACCCCTTGCCAAGCTGGACACTGCTCCATTCACCTCCTGTGTTTGTTACATGATTGGGACCCACAAAAACAATAGCGGAAGGAAGCTGTCCAGCACCTGGCAGGGTGCTGCGCTTGAATGGGCATCTGGCTGGCCTGAATTAGGCAATGCTGTTTTAGTATTGCTATGCCTTCGGGTTTCAGCAAGGATGCTGCTCACATATTTAGGGTTGCCAATTCTGGGCTGGTAAATTCCTGGATATTTGGGGGGTGGAGCCTGGGGGGGGGCAGGTTTGGGGAAGGGAAGGACCTCAGCAGGGATGTGGTATCATAGAAACCATCCTCCAAAGCAGCCATTTTCTCCAGGGGAATGGGTCTCTATAGTCTGGAGATCAACAGTAACTCTGGGAGATCTCCACACTACACCTGAAGGATGGCAACCCTACAACATACTCGCCACAGAAATTGGAGTTCCACCCATGTATCGGCACATGGTATTCGTAACCCAAATTGCCCTGCAGGTGAAGCATGGGGGAAGGGATTGTTCAGGGCTGCTGGAACATCAGAGCGGCAGATGATGTGCATCTTCGAGGTTCTGAAGCGTGCTCTGCTCGAGGACAGTCTCTCTCACACAAAGTTCTTTTAATCAAGTCTGAGAACAGCCATTGCTCTGGGGAGGTAGATGGAATTTCAGCAACACGAACAGCTTGTGATACTAAGATACAATCAAATATACCTTATCTGTCCATTTTAGTATTAGCCCTTTGGGGAAGGTTTCTCCTTTTTAAAAGCAATCTGTTCTCAGCACCTGACAAATCCATAATCTCCTTTTTTTCCCCTTAGGGATTTAGTAAACGGAAAAAAAAATACCCAAGATAGAAAATAATCCGTATTCATTAGACCTCTTAATCCATCCCGTGCCACAATTTAGCAGGCGGCTAATGAAAGAAAATAACTTTGCAACGCCGACAGGTACAAGCCTTGGAGAGCGGCCATGCTGGTTCTCAGTGCCTTGGCACACTCTGCCTTTACTTTGGCAAACTTGCCTTTACTTTGTAGTGAAGCTATTAAATCATCAGAACAATTTCAGGAACCAGCCATTAAAGAAAGATGAAGAGGCAAGCCCAGTCATTAGTGACAGGGCCACAAACTTGGTTTTATACCTCTCTGAGTGTTATGGATTTTACTTCAAAAATCCAGCTGAATAAGGGTTTCTCTAGTAGTGAACCCTGGTTTCCTCATACAGCTACAGCTGCCAAGATTCCCCAAGAAGAAGGAATGTCTATTAAACAGTTTGTCTGTAGCCCTCCGTCACCAGCCTCAAGACCCTTGGAAGATCACAACCAAAGACTCATTACATGAAAATACAAACAGTGGAAGGCACGTGAGTTACCAAGTCTCCATGGCTTAGTCTGTGTGTGCGCGATGATGTGCTGCCAATGTTTTATATATAATCCAAAGGAAACTTATGCAAAACGTCTACAGCACCACTTTCAAAATAATATAAATGTATAACCACAAAGTTACAGTCCAATGGTTTTTGTAGTTGTTCCTATGTAAGTATTCATCAGCTGAGTAGATAGTTGGTGACAGCTGAGTAGATAGTTGGTGATAGTTGGTGAGATGAGATTCTCCGGAATAACTCCCGTTTCGAATCTATTGTTCTTCTTCCATGGAACTATCTACTCAGCTGATGAATACTTACATAGGAACAACTACAAAAACCACTGGACTGTAACTTTGTGGTTATACATTTATATTATTTTGAAAGTGGTGCTGTAGACGTTTTGCATAAGTTTCCTTTGGATTATATATAAAACATTGGCAGCACATCGTCGCGCAGCTTCATTTTTGTACCTGATTTACATCTCCAAAGCTGTGCTCCTCTTCATTGTAATTAGTCCGTGTGTGCAGAAAAATGAGGCTGTGGAATGCTGATAAACTGGATCACACCCCTTCAGACTGCAGCAGGGAGGGGAAATCACATCTTTTGATTGCTATGGTATATTAAAACCTCCCTGCAAGTAGAAAACTAGCCCAGCGGGCAAAAGGCTGGGTGAGATATTTCCCCTCCTGGTGTCGTCGTTTTCTACTCGCAAGTTTATTTCCCATAGGGAAGTATTCCAAGGTGGTCTTCCCCATCCGCAGTAGTACAGCTCATTCTGCAATCTCATCGTCCCACCACCTCATTCTGCTCTGAGCCTAAAGCAGCAGTGACAATCTGATGTAAACTGGCGTTTGCTGAAGAACATACAAAGCTGCCTTCTGCACAGTCAGACCAGGATCACATCCTCTGACCGGCAGTGGCTCTCTAAGCTCTCAGGTCAGACAAGGTCTTGCTCGACACTTGAGGCCTGAGGTCCTTTTAGCAGAGATGCCAGAGACTGAGCTTGGGACCTTTGGTGCGCAAAGCAAGTGCTTGGCTGTTTCAGCCATTCTTGGATAATATCTGCAAATGAATGTCACTAAATCACTTAGTTTTAATTAAGCATGTGTAATGGTACAAGAGATAAGCCAGCTATTTTTCTTATCTTATAAATGACATAGCAAGTGCTGACCAGTCGCGACCAACTTATGGTGACCTCTGTAAGGGGCTTTCAAGGCAAGTGAGAAGCAGAGGTGGTTTACCAGTGCCTTCCTCTGCAGAATTTTCCTTGGTGATCTCCCATCCAAGTACCAGCCCTGCTTAGCTTTCAAGGGTCTATTATGCATGGGTGTTTTGCCTCACTTTCACTCTGCATTGTATTTCCTCCCTTCACCACTCAGTTTACTTTCCAGTCACTGTTTCCCTGGGTTTTCTGAGAGTGCTTTTGTGCAGGTTTTCACTTGCTTTACTTCCAAGCAGAAGGTAATTCAAAAGGATACAGATTCCCTCGGATTTCTCCTTGACCTCTTTCCACCACCTTGAAGGCCACTCCACCACCCACACTGAGGTCAGTCCATCCACCCTGCACCTTCCGTCATCCTCCCCCTTTCATCGGTGTGCAAGCTTGGTTCACAAGCGGCATGAGTCTAGCGACATGAGACTAACTCTAGTCTCATGCCCCTTGTAAAAAAATATGCGATGGGGGTAGTTTAAAAGGGGGGGAATTCCAAACAAATACTTACAGGCTGAACTCCCAGGAATACTTACTTGTGAGTAAGCCCTACAGAACTCAATGGGGCTTACTTTTGAGTAGGCATGCCTAGGATCAGGTTCCTTTTCCTCATAAAATCATCACCTTTGTGCAGAGGCCTCATCACGAATGTTGCTTAAGAAATCAGCAGAATGTAGAGTTGCAAATGAATACTTGCAGGGTGAAATCCCAGGGGTATTCACTCAGGAATAAGCTCTACAGAAGTCAATGGGACTTACTTTCGAGTAGGCATGCCTAGGATTGGGTTCCACTGACTTCTGTCCTAAAGTGAAGCATTTCTTTAGGATTTGCTTGGGCAGTGCTAACTTGATTAAGACAACCTCCACGCCCTTGATTAAGACAACCTCTCTCCCACTGAAACTTTTAACTTAAAAAAAAAGTTTACCCACCAAGAAAACATTTTTCCCTTTAATGCTTTAGTGAACAAAGTTTGGGGGAGGGAACCATTTCGGCAGTCTCTGGAAGCCTAACATTAAAATGGTGGCTGAGCCACATGGACCTTCTGTCAACCACTGAATTTATCACACACACACACACACAAGTTACCAATGATCACAGATTGCAATGCCAGTGTCAGTGGGTTCCACCATGCATTCTGTACACTCATCGTGTTCCCCCATATTATAAGATCATGTGACTCTTTCCCATTTTTCATAGTGGCCAGTAACACAGCAGAGAATCCCCTTGTGCTTGGCAATATGCAGCTGCTTGTCAGTTGCAGGAAAACTTTGGTCAATTTCAACAGTGGGTTTTCCCCCTTTGCCTGCATTCCTTTCTGTTCCCTTTCACTGGACAAACCATGGCTAAAATGCATGCACAAAACTTGAATCATGAGATTTAAATGGAAGGTGCCTGCTGGACACTACTGAGCAGCTGCAATAGGGCGATTGCATGAAAACTTTGGATGCCACTCCCCACAAGTGATGTTCCACCCCACTTTAGAAAAAGTGCAGTTTTTAAATTGTAGCTGCAGAAAGAATACACCAGAGGGAGAAGGTGGTGTGTAAGGCAGGAACAGAATCCAAAGTCAAGCTTTAAGGCTTACTGCTCAGAAAATCTGTGTAAGCTATGCATGCATATTGGGCCAAGATCTCATGACACCTTCCTTCCCACCTTACAAATCAAGCCTATCTAAAGGTGACGGCAGCCATGAAATTAAAAGACGCCTGTTCCTTGGAAGGAAAGCGATGGCAAACCTAGACAACATAATAAAAAGTAGAGACATCACCCTGCCAACAAAAATCCGTATGGTCAAAGCCATGGTATTCCCAGTAATAACAAATGGCTGTGAGAGTTGGGCCATAAGGAAGGCTGAACACCGAAGAATAGATGCTTTTGAATTATGGTGCTGGAGAAGACTCTTGGGAGTCCCTTGGACTGCAAGGAGATCAAATCAGTCAATCCTAAAAGAAAGCAACCCTGACTGTTCCCTGGAAGGGCAGATCCTGAAGCTGAAGCTCAAATACTTTGGCCACCAAATGAGAAGGGAGCACTCACTGGAGAAGACCCTGATGCTGGGAAAGACTGAAGGTCAAAGAAGAAGGGGACGGCAAAGGATGAGATGGTTAGACAGTGTTATCGATGCAACAAATGTGAAATTAAACAAACTCCAGAAGACGGCAGAAGACAGGAGGGCCTGGCATGATGTGTTCCAGGGGTCGCGAAGAGTCGGACTTGACTGTGCGACTGAACAACAACAAAAAAGTTAAAGTAATTATTTGCAGCCTGTCAAGGGCTGCCACAGCCAAACAGATGCAATGTTCCACTGTCCCCAATCTCCCTTCCATTGTCATCTTTCTACATATAATATTCACAGTCTATAACGTTTCTATTTCTGCCTGCTTCTTTGGCATTATTGTGCTTGATAAGGCAGGAGAAGCAGAAAATGTACCAGTAGGAACACGAGGAAGAAGCATCTAGGGAAGGTCTTGGCATCTGTGCCCTGCTGGCCCTTGGCATCTATGCCCTGTTGCTGGCTCTCCAGAGGGACTCGTTGGCCACTGTGTGAGACAGGATACTGGACTAGATGGACCACTGGTCTGACCAGCCGGGCTCTTTTTATGTTCTTACATTCTTATTAGTCTAGGACTGCCCACTACCTGTGAGAAATTCCCTTCATGTCTCTCACCAATATGGATTCCACAGCAAAAAGCCAGAACAGTGCTGCGTGTGTAGGAGTCAATGCTTTTATTTCCTAAAATATTTATAGCTTGTTTGTCCCACTGCCCAAAGTGACATTAAAGGAGCCTTCAAAAAACAACACCAACTAAGCACTCTACAAAACTGATTAAAATACTAGCATAAAAATGTCTAATATGCCGTTCCTCACACCAACAGCTGAAAAACCATCATCCTCCATCAAATGCCCTTTTAATCAGAATGGCTTTACGATGCCTTACAAAACCCATCCAGTGTGGGAGCTTTCCTGGCCTTTCAGAAAGGATGTTGCTGATGGCATCAGAAAGCTGGGAAAAGTACAGAAGAGGGCAACCAAGATGATTAAAGGGCTAGGGCATCTTCCCTATGAGGAAAAGCTGAAGAGTCTGGGACTTTTTAGTTTAGAAAAGAGACGATTAAGGTGGGGGAGGGGGATGATTAAGGATTAAGATTATGCACTGGATGGAGAGAATTAACAAACAGATTTTTCCCTCCCAAAATAGGAAGGCCTATGCCTTGTTTTGGACCTCCAGAGGAACTGGTTGGCCACTACGTAAGACAGGATGCTGGACTAAATGGACCACTGGTCTAATCCAGCATGGCTCTTCTTATGTTCTTGTGCCTGTCACAAAAAGCTCCAAAGGAAGTTTAGAAAGCCAGTATATGGTCAAAAACCCCCATCAATAGGTGTAGACAAAAGTACATGTGTTTATTTCAAAAACATATAAAAACCTTGTAGGGGCCCAAACAAAGCCTCATAAAATGTTCACAGTGACAAATGCACAACAAAACAATATATGACCTGACACGTTTCAGCTCACAAGAGCCTTCTTCAGAGGTCAAATAGTACAGAATACAACATGCAACAAAGCCTCTGTTACACTTGTAAGGCAGTAAACAATTGATACAGGACCAAAAATGGAATGTGCCAATCTGGAACTGATTGACACAAAATATTTTGTTTGTTTGTGGGGCCCCAAATGTATCTGGCCTTGTGTCAGAAGCAATTGCATATATTGGAGATCGTAATAGTGCCAATATGTACCTTCTAGTTTAGGTCCTAAGAGTACAAGTAAATTTACCTTATCAGGGACAATGTGACATCAATATGTGCCTGTTACTACAGCTCTGAAGCTGTAGTAGATAATTTTAGAGAGGGTGTTTCCCCACAGTTTGTGTCCAGGTTCTGCACCCTCTCAGTCAGACACCAGCTGTGTGTTCCCCACTGGGAACTCAATCCCTAAGTGCACAGGGCCCAGATTCAGATTGGAACAGCAGAGCATGGGGAGAAGATGCTTTGGTCATCCCCAAAAAACCATTTACCTCAGTTTGATCTGGTCCAAGGGATGTACTGTGGCCCCAGCAGGAAAAACTTTCTGTGTACATGTGCAGCTACCGATTGGGCAGGAAACGAAATGAGGTTACAGCCACTTCTCCCCTTACATCACTGTCCCAATCTGGACCCCGCTTGCTTGGGAACTGAGTTCGCAGTAGGGAACTCGCAGCTGATGCCTGTCTGAAATTCCCCTCTGATGATCCAGGGAAGACAGATGGGAAATACAACACGTCATTTTGGCCTAAGGTGGCACATGGGCCCAAACCAGGAGAGCCAGTCCTTCTTTATGCTGGCATCCAACCACCAGCACTCACCATCAGGTGCCGCGGATTCCATGCTGCTCCAATTACTTAATTTCAGAGGTTCCCTAGCAACTGATTAGCCCTCACCTCAGACAGTGCTTTGAGCAATTTTGTAGTGCCCAGAGAAATGTGCACTGTGAGTGTCTGGTATTTTAATGGGCATAACAAAACAGCAGCTAGAAAAAACGTCTGTGGTGATGAGGAACCGCTGCTGATCAATACACTCACAGGTCAGGGAGCAGGAAGGAAGGAACCATCCATCCGTGCTTTTGGAGACCCTGTGCAAGGGGCAAATGCAACACAAACAGAATGCTTGAGAACAAATATGGCCACCCAGAGGCAAGCAATTAGCAGCACAGCTACAGCCTGGAAGCATAACTGAGGGTGAGATGCCTGTTCTCCGAGCCAAATTCTGGTGTTGCTCAACCAAGAGAGAAGCCCTCTTAATGGAATGCTCCTGCTAGGTTAAGTGTTCTTATTCTCTGCAGGAAGAAGAAGAAGAGGAGGAGGAGGAGGAGGAGGAGGAGATTGGATTTATACCCCGCCCTTCACTGGGAGTCTCAGAGCGGCTTACAAACTCCTTTCCCCTCCCCTCCCCACAACAGACACCCTGCGAGGTAGGTGTGGCCGAGAGAGCTCTTTCCAGAACTTTACTCGAGAGAAGAGCTCTGACAGAGCTATGGCTTGCCCAAGGTCATCCAGCAGCTGCAAGTGGAGGAGTGGGGAATCAAACCCAGTTCTCCCAGATTAAAGTTCATGTACTTAACCACTACACCCCCACCCCACCCCCAATTCTGGTTGTTACTTGTCAAGGCCACCTACTCAGGTATTGTTAATTTAGGGTTACCATGTTTTGAAAAGCAAAATAGAGGACATATTTCCCGACTGACTACTTCAAACAAGTGATTACTATGACAAACCCCATTTTAAATACCCCTACTATTTACGCTGTGATTACTGCTGCCAACCAGGAATATTCCCAGCCTTCCAACCCCTAAAGAGGCCATTTTCATCAGTTTTCTTAAAAAGAGCCCCAAAGAGGAGAGACACCCAAAAAAGAGGGCATGTCCTCTAAAAAGAGGACATCTGGTAACCCTAGTTAATTGGCTCACACTGTTCAGCGGTGAATCTGGTATGGGAGGAGGAACTCATGCTCACCCTCATGGGCGTCAACTACGGGGGGGGGCTCGAGCCTCCCCTGAAATTTCCTGGGGGGGGGGCTCAGCCACCCCCAGCAAAATGGAGAGCTCGCCGGTGGCCAGTCAGCCGGCCGGCTGGCCGTCGCCACCTCTCCTTCCCCCCCACCCCCGGCCTGCCCTCCTGCCTCCCTGGGGCGGGGGGGAGAGAGGCGGCGGGGACATGGTCCCGCGCTTCGTGCAGGCGGCAGTCAGCCGGCCAGCTGGCTGCCGCCACTGCCAAGACTGCGCGGGTCTGCCTCCCTGGGGCCGGGGGGGGAGGAGCGGCGGGGACATGGTCCCGCGCGTGCACACGAGAGAGCCCCTGCCCCCCCCCGGGGATTTAGAAAGTCTACGCCCCTGCTCACCCTAGAACGCTCCATGGATACTGCCCAGTGATTGGTTGAGGAGATCAGGAGGTTATGGCCAGCACTCTTCTATAAGTATAGTTAGAGAGAAGAAACCTTGCCCTTTGGCCAGTTTCTCCCTGCCCCTTCTTGCTGCCAAGAAGATATTTGTATTACGCTTCTGGAACTCTAAGTTTTAAGAACCAAGTGTGCTGTGTGAGGACCCAAGCAAGTAAAACCACCAGTGAGTTTTCTTATTTTTGTGCATCTACACTGCCACTGACCTATATGCCTTGTTTTTAATATCTTTTCTTGAATTTCTTCGAGAAAGCCTTCTTTTGCTTTATGCTATGTGTTACTTGGGGAGTTACTGGGACCAAACCCAGGTAAAGCTTGATTACATTACTGCCCCAAGGCAAGGTCAGCCTTGACACTCTCTTTTCTAGCAGAGTGGGCTAACCACAGGAAAGACTAGTGGGCGGGAGAAAGGGGCTCAGCTCTTCTCCTTCATCGGTGGCTTTTCCCCGCAACTCCAAACCGAAGCAACTTCCGTTGCCCAGCTCAGGCGCCAGACCTGTATATCCACTGTCTATGCGGATTTCAATACTGACATTGTAAGACAACAACTGGGAAAAGCATATGCTTTGGCTAACTAGCAGGGAACCCCCAAACCTTGCTCTCTGGGCAAGGATTCACCCACCCCTAGATCATAGTTCTATGCAAGTTCTCACTTTTTGGTGGAGATTAAGAAAAAGAAAAGCTTCCCCCCACCATTGCTCATGAATAATAATCCCCAAAATGGGCTTTGGCCATGCTTGGGATCTGATTTCACAAGAGCAACTCCTTAAAATAGAATCCCGCTCTCCAGCCACATAAACCGCCCTATCCTGACACGAACGAGGCCCATGATGAATGATGGCAAAATAACTTGGTCAGATATGAAATGACGCACCAAGAAGAATCCAAGCATGAAGGACTGCAGTGAGCCAGGAGACTGGCACAGTCAAACGCCTGCTGTCAAAGAAGCCAGATTTACTGGCGGGATTTATGCCACCGTCATTCCACAAGAAGGGCAATTCAGACGAGAAAATTTGGCCCTGGTGATGTAAGGAAGGCGGGGACTGGGCAGGAGAGTAACTGAGGGAGAAAGGAGACCAGAAACCTAATGAAGTGCACCTCCAACAGTATCTTCAGACTGATTCCCACCCCCCGTCTCAGCAGAAGAACCACCATCACAATCTGCCTGTGAGACTTCACAGTTCTGACGCTGGGAGACGAAGCGATTGGGTCTCTCTGAAGAGCTGTTGCTAAGGGATATTCTTGCAGCCCTTTCTTGGCTACACTGTGATTGGGTCAGGCCAGAGCAGCAAAGGGTTTAAGTGCTGTAGCTAGAAGCGACTGTCTCTCCAACTATGTTCTATGTATTTGAATAAAGTAATATTCTTTCCTATCCCAGCCCTTCCTCAGTGTGACGTACATAATGTGGTGCTTAGGCCAATTTTGTGCTCTAAGCACAATAGAATACCCTGGGAGAGAGTAACTGACCCAAGGTCATGACGGTAAGAAATTGTTGGTAGTCAATATGCTGCAAATGCTTAACAGGAATTGGACCCTGATTTCCACACTCGAACCGTTAACCCACACGAAAACACCGAGCTGATCATGGATCCTAACTCTATTAACCCCAGGCTGGGGGACCACAAAGAGGTGGTAACTGTGACCCTTCACAAATAGGGTTGCCAGTCTCCAGGTGGTGGCTGGAGGTCTCCTGGAGTTACAACTGGTCTCCATGTAAAAGAGATCAGTTCCCTGGAGAAAATGGCTGCTTTGGAAGGTGGACTCTATGGCATTATACGCTACTGGGGTCTCTCCTCTCCCCAAACCTTGCCCTCCCCAGGCTCCATCCCAAATATCTCCAGGAATTTCACAATCCAGACCTGGCAACCCTATAATCACAAGTTTTTCTTTTTTCCCCACAGATTCCCAGAGCAAATGGTGGCTAGCCTCGATTGTATACCTCTTGTATTACAGAGAAGAGATGAGTAAGAGTTCTTGGTTTACTGTCTGTCTAGTTTACTAGCATACATCTTAACTAAGCTGGCTAAGGGGTGAAGACTCGGTTTAGGGACACTTTGGCGTCCATGCTGAGGCCTTCTTCTCTGCCCAAGCTCATAAGCACATTTCATGGGACTGACTCAGTTATTAAGAGGCCACAGAGAGACAGGTCATGTGCCAGCTCCACTTTTTTTTGTGCTGAGCAGGTTCCTGGTGGTCTGGTGAGGAGGATAAAAGCAAAGGCCTTCGTGTCATCAGGTCATTACTCGGGCCAGGTCATCCTCATTTTTTGAGGGCAAGGGAGAAACCAGAATGGTCTGTCTCCAGAGAGTAACGGTTTCCAGAATGTTCTGGGGAATTTTTGAGAACCTCAGCAGTAACTCCACAGAGGCTCTAGTGGGCATCTGGAATAGCAGACGCTGCATAATTGACAAGAGTTTTATCCTGGCATCCTCTTCCTTCTCAAAATAGATCTCTGGCTCTTGGGTTTACTGAAGAGCTGTTGGGAGCTTAAGAGTGGATGGTAGACACTGTGGCTGCTGCTGGGGAATGATTTGTGCTGAATCAGGCCAAGTGTGCCACAGAGCTCCTTTGAAAGCTTATCAGGTGGTGCTGACAGCAGCAAAAGAGGCTCCCCCCCCCATCTACTGGATCATGCCTGGTCAAACTATTTAGGTAGAGCTGCCAAGAAAAATATGCCCCGCCCCCCAATGACACCAGCTGCAGCATCACATCACTTCTGGTGAGAAGCTTGAAGTGACATAGGGTAGCTCTAGGAACTGCCAGAAACTCTCCTACTGCTAGCTGTGTCACTCCCTTTTTTTTTTTTTACCAGAAGTGACATAACCCTGCAGCCAGCCTTGTGCCTCTCCATATCCCCACCCACAATTCTATTGTGGGCTGCCAGGCACTGCCTGGCAACATAAGGAAAATCGCAAGTCTTTTGATTCCTAGGACAATCTCCTGGGAAGAAAAATGATTTAGCCATTAGGCAGGATGCTTTTGCAGACAAAATTCTCTCCCTGATCCAATTTAAACTCCAAATTAGAATGCAGACCCAGTGTTAGACATGTCAGGAGCTCTGCCTGGTTATGGATAGGTTCTGAATGATCCTCCTAATGGATACTGACTAGGGTTGCCAGCCTCCAGGTGCGGCCTGGGGATCTCCTGCTTTTACAACTGATCTCCAGCTGACAGAGATCAGCTCCCCTGGAGAAAATGGCTGCTTTGAAGGGTGGACTCTATGGCATTGTACCAGGCTGAGGCCCCTCCCCTCCCCAAACCCCCCCTTCTCCTGGCTCCACCCCCAAAGTCCCCAGGTATTTTCCAACCCAGACTTGGCAACCCTAATACTGACAGGTTTCCAGGAGTTGTGCAGGCCACTATCAGACAGTCGGATCCTCACCACCCTCAGCTGGTGAAGTCAAAAGAAAATTAAGGCCCATTTTTGCCTGACTTGTGAAATTCTCCTTGGCAGAGTGGATTTTCCTGGCTTGCTGTGGAAGGAGGCAGTTATCAGACCTTTATTAAAGAGGCCTTCCTTATTGAAGAAAGGTCTAGCTAGTTAGAAGAGAGTTTCTAATTTGCCTTTTTGTGAAAAGCAATGGGATGGCACAGCAGTTTCAGGGATTCCTGGATGACAGATCTGTCTTTGACCCCCATTTCAAGATGGCTTCAGGCTCAGCCATGGCACCAAGATAGTACTGGTTTTTCTAGTGGATGGTCCTTAACAGCAGTGGGAGAGGGACAATGCTCTCTGGGTGACTCTGTTGAATCTCTCTCCTGCTTTTGATACTGTAGACCAGGAGAGTCGAACTCATGAGGGCCGGATATGATGTAAATGAGACTTTGTTGGGCATTGGGCAAAGCAAGCTCTGGCTCTTTCTCTCTCACCCCAGGTGATGAGGAGGGGGAGGAGTCTCAGCCAATGGAGGGGAGAGGCTTGGCTCCGTAGCTCTGCTGTGCAATTGAGAGAGCCTGGCAAAGTAAGCTCTCACTCTTTCACTCCCTCCTCTCCAAGGGAGGAGGAGGGGTGGAGGAGCCTCAGCCAATAGAGGAAAGAGAGGCTTTGCTCTGTAACTCCTGTGCTGTTTAGCGAGCCTGGCAAAGCAAGCTGTGACACAGAAGGAAGCAAGAGAATGGGAGAAGGAAGCAGATGAGAGCCAATTGCATGCAGGCCGGATACATGCTCTGTGGGGGCCAGATTTGGCCCGCAGGCCACATGTTTGACACCCTGAGGTAGTCCATGCTGTTTTGCCAACAGTGTTTGGAGAATGGAGTGGATATAAAGGGAATGGAAATCTGCTTACTTCAATGATTTTTTAAAATTAGAATGGACTCAAGAGTGTTGTTATTGGGAAGACTAGAACAGATTCCTGGGAAATGACCTGAGAGACATTTCAGGGTTCTGTTCTTTCCCGTATGACATCTAAGTTAGGCCACTTAATGAGATCATCTGTAGTTTTGATGTTGGGTGTCATCAATACATGGTTAATCCTCTTTGCTTTGCTTTGCTTTGCTGTTATTATCTATATATCTAATTCCCAAGTGGCCACCCCTGTGAGGATATCTAAATCTGTGCAGGAGGGCACTTGGGGGCAGGGAGATTTTCCTGCACACTTGGGGGCTCCCCCCGTGTGCAGAAAAATCTAAAGAGTAAAAAAAAACTTTTGGGGGATATTTAATCACTGGTGGGGGGGCGGGGGGAAGAGCTGACAGGGGGGAGAGAGATCGGCAGGCCCCGCACCTCTGAGGTACGTGGGCCTCACCAGGACAACCAGGGCAGGGGGGGGAGAGAAATTGGCAGGTAGACCTCAGGAGGCCAGGTCTACCCAGCCCTTGCCACTCTGTTGGTAGACCTGTCCTTTGGAGGCCAGGTCTACCAATAGAGTGGAAAGGGCTGGGTAGACCTGTTCTCCAGAGGCCAGGTCTACCTGCCCCTTTCCACTCTATTGGTAGACCTGGTAGACTATATTGGAGCGGGGGGGGGGGAATCGCCACGGGGGATGGGGGGGAAGAGGACTTACCTGGGCCTGCAGCCTTTAGGAATCCTTCTCTCCCCCCCCCCCCCGGTGAGTATCACGGGTCCCCGCCTCTTGTATATACTATCAAGCATGCTTTTGTAAACTGCCTTGGGCCTACCATGTTAAGAGAACTTGTTTCCCCTACATATTTAAATAAATAAATAAATGTTGGTTGACATAGGGAAGGGGACATGGCTTGGTTGTAAAGCATCTGCTTTACATGCAAAAGCTTGCAGGTTAAATCCCCAGCACTGCCAGTTAAAAGCATCAGGCAATAGGTGATGGAAAAGACCTGAGACCCTGGACCACCGCTGCCAGTGAGAGTAGACAATATTGACCTGGATAGACCAGTGGTCTAATTCGGTACAAGGCAGCTTCATGTATTTACACTGCTGGTGCTGCCCATATTACCTGTAACAGAACATTAGGATCAAGGATCTGTTGGGAAGAAGATGTTAATATAGTTGGAAATTCCAGAAACCCATGTCCCTGCCATGATTTTCAGAGACAAGTGAACATGGATTGTATATACTTCTATGTATTTTGACCGTGCAACTGAGGTAGTTTCTCAGGCAAGGGGGGGGGGGGGGAGATGGGTTTTCATGCTCCTCTTGTTTGACTGTGGTACAGTCAGAATAATTCCAAGGGCAAATCAAAGCTCTCATTCTACAAAAGCAAATGCAAATGCCCGACCGGTCTTCCTCTGCTTAATATTTGCAAAAAATAGCTGGAGATGAGCCAAAAACTGTTTAGCAAAACTAAAAGTAAAATAAGTTTCATATGAAATCATGATAACTCATAATGTCCCTCATAAACCGATTTAAGATTGTCCTGCACTGGTTAAACTGAATCAATCAGATTCAGTCTTCCTACACAGATCACTAAGCAAATGGAATAATGGATTGCACATTTTTCAAAAACAAGCGCAACTAGAAATAAATCTGGGCTTCTACAGCCTGCAGAAGAACAAAAGAAGTGTGTAAATGCATGTGCAGGTTTTTAAAACTGCTATTTAATGGTAAAAGCAAACTAATCCAAAACCACCCCCCAACTAATTTTGCAAAAAGCCTAAACTTGAGGCAAGATTCAATTTTCCATCAGGGCTTCAGAGCAAACCGCTACATTCTTAAAAGCCTGGCCCTACCCTTGGAAGCAGCCCACCGATATCAAATTTCAATTGTTTGAATAGCAGGCATGTCTGCTACAGAAACATCATACGTTTTTTTAGCTCCACCCATGAGCCAGTCACACAACATTCTGGGAAATTATCCCAAGGTGTACTGCTCTGAGAGAAAGAGGGAAGCTGAACGAAGAACCTATATACAGAGAGGACGTCTGCTGGATTATTTCATCATGCAAACTAAGTGGCATATCAGGGCAGACTGGACCCTCTCCGTTATTAACCACCACCTATCTACTATGTTGAAAAATTTTGCCCTTTCTCTGAAGTGCTCAGAGTTGTATACCTGGCTCTTCCTTCCTCCGTTTTAATTGTACAACAATCCTGTATGGCCAAGCAGGCACAAAACACAAGTCTCCCGAATTTTAGTCTCACATCAGTATATGTCACTGGCTCTCCATCTTGTGTTGCTTCCTTATTAGAAATTGGGGGTGGGTATCTAGAGGGCAATAGGAAGCTTGATATGCTCCCATTCATATGCAAGGCATTCTGGGAAACATTGCTTTACTGATCAGCAAAGGCCATTGCCTACTCCCATACAATCCTACCTGACTAGTAAGGTCATCTTCTGTGGCCCTGCTTCAGGTGCTCCCGTTTTCTGAGATTAGGTTAGGTGGCAAACTGGGCCTTTTTGGTCATGGCACCAAAACTCTGAAACTCACTCTCTCTTTCCTGTGACTTTCTTCTGCCCCCTTCTGTCACTGTCTTCCCTCAGCAGGTGAAGACTTTTGCATTTTGGCTGGAATTCCCTTAATGATCTCTCCTTCCTGCCCTGTTTTAATTACAGTTTTATATGTTTTTAATATGTATTTTAGATTTGAACTGTTTTTATGATACGTTTTTATAATGCTCAGTTTAACCATTAGCCCCCATGGTGGCCCTGACTGGGCAAAAAGGCACCACACAAAGTTTGCAAATAAAGAAGTAAAGAAGAGAGTCCCCACGGAAATCAAGTCATTCCAGAGGCCAGCCCTCGGTATCTCTCATCAAGCATTGAATTGCATTCGGCAAATTTAATACTCCAAGGTTGGTTTCTGGCTACTCATCCAGCCATCCGAGGCGATCACGTTTCATTTGCATTTGGTGGGATTGTTAGGAGGTTTAAATTACTCCTACAAAGTATCCTTGTGTGTGTAAACATAGACAGGCACACAGTGTGTACCTGCTGATCAGCAGAGTGAGCTCTGGAATTGAAACTTCCTTGTGAATGCTGTGGACCTACCCGAAACATTTCCCGAAGAGAGGGCAAGGTGACCTTGAACTGTACTTAAAGGCTTGAGTGTACGGAACATCTGAAACAAGAAGAATATGTGCCGGGACTGGCTCTTCAGAAGAGTTCTGCTGCTTCTGTGTTCTGTAACATCACCCTCACAGGGACTTGTCAGTGTCTTATAGTAGCGATCAAGCGCTCACGGTTTTCTTTGACATTTAGAACTCCCCACTCAAACTTGAAATGCAGTCCTACAAAACTAGTGGTTTGTGCCGGATGATCAAGAAACTGGTTGCCTCTTGGTACAGGTCTGTTATGTATGCAGATGGTTGCTTTAAAGAGGGGCATAATCCAAGGGGCACAGACACAAAGCTGCCTTCTGTTGAGTCATTCCCTTGGTCTATCAAGATCAGCACAGGGTACTCCGACTGGCTGCAGCTCTCCAAGAAGGGCTCAAGTTCTCCAGGCCAGTTTGGCCAGGGATGCTGGAGGTTTTCCCTTCCTCTTCTGGGCATACAGCAGGGGTCACTGGGGGTGGGTGGGAGGTATTTGTGAATCTCCTGCATTTTGCAGCGGGCTCGACTAGATGACCCTAGAGATCCCTTCCAACTCTATGATTCTTAGAAGACTTTCACATCACTTGCTATCTGAACCCTTTAACTGAAGATGCCAAAGACTGAACCTAGGAACTTCTGCATGCAAGACAGATGCTCTGGCATTGAGCCACGGCCTCTCCCTGGATAAAGTTCCTCGAGTTTATGACGGAAGTGTTAACATCAACAAGGGATGACTCCGAATGTCAGAATGTCATAGGTGACACTTTAATTTTAAAAATGTCAGATTTCAACTAGAATCTTGCACTTCTGGCCTGGTTAAGCAACAGCCTCTCCTGAAGCATTCACTCATAACTAATTTGCACATCATAAACCAAACATTATGATGGCCACAGGTCCAACTTGTGGACACCAATGCCATTTTAGAGGAAAATGTAGCCATCTAAAAAGTGCTGCATGGGACCAAACCTAACTGTGCCGACATTGCAGTGGAATCAGGTGATCCTGTCTCCCGGCCTTGTACCTTTTCAAACACCAAAACAGCTCCACTGCAAGACCCCTTTTGCAAATTCTATGGAAGTCTGCCTGACCTCACCAGGTGTGCTGTTCAACCATGAGCAAGCCACAGCAGAGAATACTTGAGTTACACAGCTGCTGATTTCATCATTTGCAGGATAGCACCTTCAAAGGGCCTACCTCACAGGGTGTCTGTTGTGGGGAGGGGAAGGGAAAGGAGATTGTAAACCGCTCTGAGATTCCTTTGGATAGTGAAGGGTGGGGTATAAATCCAATCTCTTCTCCAGTTTGGTGTAGTGGTTAAGTGCGCGGACTCTAATCTGGGAGAACCGGGTTTGATTCCCCCACTCCTCCACTTGCACCTGGCTGGATGATCTTGGGTAAGCCGTAGCTCTGCCCCAGCTGTTCTCTCAAGGACAGTTGTCTCAGAGCTCTCTCAGCCCCACCTACCTCTCAGGGTGTCTGTTGTGGGGAAGGGAAGGGAAAGGAGTTTGTAAGCCGCTCTGAGACTCCAAGTGAGTAAAGGGCGGGATATAAATCCAATTTCCTCTCCCCCTCCTCCTCTTCTCTCTTCTCTCTCTCTCTCTTGCTGAGAACAGCAGAGTGCCTTCCAAACACATCTACACGTGGCCAAATTCACTAGAGATTCATGTGTTTCTTGTGCAAGATGGCAGCTCCATGGTAAGCTCTTTTCCTAACTGGCAGTGTGTCACCCACATGGCAGCCCATGTTTTGCTCCAGAGCACCCCTGTATGGCTGAGAGGCACTATTACAAGCATTCTAAAAGTTAATTAGTCTACTTAGGTAGGCATTTAATGAGTTGGATGGAAATGCAGAAAAGTAAGCTGCCTGCTCAGTGCAGGGTCTTCAAGACTTACCCTTGCTTGTCTTTGCCTATGGCTCTTATGCAGCAGGAAGAACGCAATGGATTCTCCTTTTAACATATGACCGAACCATCTTTCCACTTCTCAGAAACCGACATATGATGGTCCTTGCAGTGGCTACTTCTTGTCCTTTTAGCTAGTATTGTCCAACCACACAAAACAGTTCGCTGATGTTTTATTAGGATTTCTTCTACACTTCATAAAATGGTGAATGGCTACGATTTAAATTTTGCCCTCTCCACCCAGGGAAAGCTGACAGTCAAGGGCTAAATCCAGCCAAAGCCAAGCACTTCTACATTCCATTCATTTCAGTAAGTGTGGGAGGGATCTGTTCTTCAGTATACAGGGGAAGTTTCAGGAAGCCACTCTGACCACCTTCCCCTTCTCCCAGCAGCTCTTGTGTCTTTTAAGAAAGGGGGCTGAGGCATGCCTAAAAGAGTACGCAGTGTGAGGCTACATTTAAAAGAGGCTGCAATTCATCATCCATACTGAAATCATCCCCTCACACCCTTGAAAAAGTAGAGCAAGTCCCACAGAGAAAAGGCTCACACAAAAGTGTATGTGTGGTTGGGGGGTGGGGAGTCATCCAAGTCCCCCTTTCTTCTTCACACGCCATATTCCTAATTTTTCTGGGGTTCTCCAACTGACAGCAGATGTTTTTAAGCACTGAAAGGGGCTGCTGGGGGATGGGAAGGAGGCAAAAATTGCTTCCACAGGCTCAGGAGTTCTGCGGACGCTCCAGACCTTTGCACTGGATTCTCTCCTGCTGGAATCAATAGGATTTGGCTGGACCCTGCCCAAGACTTAGGCTGTGGTCACATGGCAAGGTTTCTGCGATATGTTCTCACTATAGATCTGACCGGGAATATTTTTTTCTGGGTTAGGATGACCACACATCCCTCCCTGAACTGCAAGCATTCTGCAACAAGGCTCTGGGCACCATCTAGATAGCCGCGCCACTGCTTGGGCAGCATGGCACAATTTTTAAAAAATTTGCTTTGCACACGCGCACATGCACATGGCTGCATCACCACCCCCACATGGATTCCCTGGACTCCCTTGTTTTTACAGCTTCCCCCCACCCCCCCGAACAGCAATCAAAATGAACTGGCGATGTACTACCAAGTGCTGGAGTTTAAATGTGCGCTTGAACATTTAAAAGTTTAATTTATTCAGCGCAGGATTGCTTATGTGCACAAAGGTGGAAGCTGGGGGGGGAGAAACCTCATCGCACAAAGGTTGGTCAGACAACCTAATCACAATCATTGCGAGAGGTGGCTGTCCAGATTGGCGAAATCACAGATTTAAAGCGCAAATACGCGGAAAGTACTTGATTTTCCCAGTGTCAGAAAAGTTGCTAGGGAACTGGTAGGATTGCACAAGTGAGCCCACTTTGGTGCAGGAGGCAGATGTGGCTGTCTGATCAGCGGTTTTAAATGCGAGAGGGAACAGCAGCGACACCCAATCAAAATGACTGTGTAACCACAGCCCTACTGACTACAGCAGATGTTTTCAGTTAACTGAACAGCAAAGAACTGTCCTCGCATTTGCCATCCAGTGGTTTCTTTGGCCCCACTGGAGGTCTTCCTCCATACAAAACTGGGAAGTTACCATACCACCTTCACTGAATTATTGAGGTGGTTCACAACCCTCCAGCCTGAGGGGCTTATTTTAAGGTGGCTAAAAAACTGTAAAAAGTGAAAGGCTGGTATCAGGGTTACTGAGGGGAACCTCCACATGCAGAGACACTAATCCTCTGAATCCCAGAGCCAGGAGGCAACATCAGGAGAAGGCCTTGGCCTCTATGTTGTTGGCCCTCCAGAGGAACTGGTTGGCCACCGTGTGAGAAAGGATGCTGGACTAGATGGACCCCTGGTCCGATCCAGCAGGGCTCTTCTTCTGTTCTTATCTGTCTGTTTTCACCTCTCCCTTTCAGCAACATTATGCTGTATGCAGGGCTCCGTTGGGGCCGGGGCGCGCCGGAGCGCCGCTCCGGGAGAGATGAGGGCGGGGGGCGGGGACTCAACAAAGCCCCGCCCCCGCTCACTCCTCCCGGCCGCGGCAGGCCGCCGCCAGCCCAAGAAAAAGCCCCTCCCCTCCCCCCTTCACTCTTCCCGGGCAGGGTTGATTCACAGCCAGGGAGAAACGACTAGTATAGTTCTGACTAGGAAGGTGAAAGTCTTCTGTGAAGGGTACTCCAGGAAGAGTATGAGAGTTAAGGACAGAGAGTGAGAAGAGCTGCATGGTTTCAGCAGGGTTGCTGCGTTCAACCTTCTCAACTTAATTTGCCTAAATGAAAGCGGGGGGGGGCATAGAATTCTGCGTTTCTAGTTCTCTGCCAGGAGGAGGCACAAAGACTGGCTTAAGCAGATGGTGCTGTTGAGTTATCCCTTCCGCATGCAACACAGCTGCCCCATTCTGAGTTCAAAAAGGACTGTTACCTTCCTACTTAATGGCAGTGTGCTCATCCTGTAATACATAAAGTATGATACAGCTTTCCTCCTACTCTCGCAAACAAAAAAATTCTTTCTTGGAGCCTTTCTGTAATGAACCACATTCTCTTAAGATGACTTCATAAGGTGAGGGTCCTGGCTTTAACAGCTGCAGCTAAGCTTTAATTTGGGTTGAAATATGAATGAGCAATTTTAGAAGGTAGCTGTGATTGTCTGCAGTAGAAATGCTCGATTTGAGTCCAATAGCACTTCAGAGACCCAACAAAATTTTCAGGGTATGAGCTTTTGATGGTCAAAACTCCCTTTGTCAGATATAGATTGGTACTGAAATTGTTTGGATTTTGTCTTGGAATCAGAGAGAGGTGAATGTGCCTGCCATCTCTGTTTTTCAGCACTGGTGAGATCCCATTTTAAACTGGCTTTTACTGCTTAATTTGTTCCCTTGCCCTATTTACATTTATGTAAAAGCTATGCTACACTGTGTGCATTTAGAGAAGAAGGGGGAACCTTCCTGTTCCTTCCTTCCTTCTTTCCTTCTCTCTCTCTCTCTCCCCCACCTACCTACCTACCTTCCTGTCCCTTCCTTCCTCTCTCCCTTCCTTTCTTCTCTCTCTCTCCCCCACCTACCTACCTTCCTTCCTGTTCCTTTCCTTCCTTCCTTCCCCCTCCCTCCCTCCCTTCTTGCCTTCTGACACACTGCCAATGACGTCAGGGAGGTGTGGCCTTTTGACACTTCCGGTGACGTCAGGGGGTGTGGCATATGCAAATATGTTATGCTAATGAGCTCCTGCACCTCTTTTTTTACGAAAGGACCCCTGGCTGTATGTAATTCTGATGTGGTGGCTGTGAAATCCACTGGATTCCTAATTGGCCAGTTCAACCGCTCACAGCTGTTCATTCATTCATTAACCGAGAGCCATTCATTCTCATCCCCCCGTACCCTCTACTCTCTGCAACATAAAATAAGATGCTGGAACTTTCAGGACTGCATCAGACTCAGAAGTCTCAGGTGAAAGTGGCATAAGGGGCATAAGGCTCCCAAACTCAAGCCAACACTGCTACCCTACTGTATTTACACACACACACATCCTAAGGTACTGAAAATGTAGAGGAGAGTTAGAAAAAGGAGTTGCTCAGCATTTCCTCTCAGACAGCAACAGGTATCATATGAGGTTAAAAGCAGCAATAACTGGGGCATTTAATCAGATAGCACTAGTGAAAGAGATGGCAAGAATACAGGAATACTGAATGACCTCAGATTAATTCAGCTATCTGGTAATGTGTAGTTGTATATTGGACAGAAGAACTATGAAGGAGGAGCTACTTGGAGTTAGTAGCACTGAATGCCTGCATAATCCCCCACCCCTTTTCCAGTTGTCCATATTTCCTTGGAACAAATGATAGAATTTGCTTATTCCAGTCACTGACCACTTCCTTAGTTAAAGACAGGATGCTGTTGAACCATCCAATAGCGTTTCCTTACTCGGGTCTAAAGGCTTGCTCACAGTGATAACTAGATCAAAGCACAACTTGCATAAGTGGACTTGTCTCATGTCAAACACAATGCTTTTCAACAGGCTCAATTCACACAAGCACAGCAAAGCCAACAAAGGGACGGGTCAAAGGGAGTATGAGCTTGCCTCTTCTCATGGAACGGATCTTTCCCACCTCTCCCTGCATTCTGCAGCCACTGGGCACCACCATCTCTTCCTGATGCAGCTGGCGTAGAAAACCCATTGAAACCATGGGGCTCAATGTATGAGGCGAAGTCCTTTGAAACCAACCCAACATGAAATAATCACATCAAGAAATCAAGGAATTCTATGTGCTAGGGTGAACTGGGCCACACTAATCAGGGCTACAGAAAGAAATTTCCCTCAGGTCTGAGCACCTAGTAATACTGTTCTTCACAGTGTCGCTCGGCTCCCTTACTTGGGTCATCTGCAATGATCTGCTCTGCTGGCATCTTTCCAGATACAGAGGATCACGGAACAATGTGAATGGAGGCTCCCATCTGGCAGAAGAACTGAATGAAATGGCATTAGCTCTCCCACAGTTTCATACTAATTTTCATTTCATATTCTATCATATTGTCAAGGTGAAGAAGAAAAGCGTGGAAATAATTTACTTACGTAGCGCATTTTTGGCCCACTCTTCCAACAGGGAGTCCAGGGTGATATACAGGATCCTTCCCTCCTCCATTTTATCCTCACAACAATCCACTAGGCCAGACTGAGACAGTGTGATTGGAGAGGGAACCTTGATCTCACAGATCCTAGTCAGCCACTCAAACCATTATACCACACTGGCTTCCAGAGACTTCTGTGACTTGATCCCCCAGTTTCCCTCTGCTATTAAAAATGTCCATGATAGATTCTGAATGTCAAGGCTTCTGCAGTGTTATGGCCTAAAGCTAGAACCTAGCTTGATGAACTACTTTGGATGGTGTATGCTGATGGTGTATACTGATCCTAAACCCAAGGGGAGGGGGGACATGGGGACAGCCATTGGAGACTTTGCACCTCTCTTGGAATCTCTGGAAACTCTATGGCAAAACCCACAGAGTTTCCAGTGATTCCTAGAGAAGACTGACATAACTTCCAAGTTTTCCCTGAAAGTGATGTCATGCCACTGGCCCAATGGCCATTTTTTAAAAATTCCCGCAGCCACTCAGAGCAATGGAAAACAGGAACTGGGGCAAGGGATGTCCCACCCACCACTGGGGGGGGGGGACTGGCAAACCTGGCTCAGCCCTTTGAAGCCTGTGTTGGCACAGAAGGGAACAGGGGCATGGAACACTGACAAAGAGCTACTGTCTCCAACAGAAGGCTACAAGAATACTGAAGTCATCAGAAGAGACCCTGCTACTCATTTCTCTGCCCACGTAAGTTCAGTGTGTGAAAATAGTCCATATGGCCTTCTTGGTGGTGGCCCTCCTGAGACTGTGGAATGACCTTCTCCACAAGTCACCCCTGGTAACTTCTAGCATTTAGGGAGATGGTTAGAAACTCTCCTTTTCCAGCAGGCACTCAGGATAAGCTGAACATCCTTTTTACTAGTAATGGACTCCTGTTTTAAGGTTTATCATGTAACTGCATTGTATATTTTGTATTGGCCCACGTTGCTTGCAGAGGGCATGTTTTTCTTGAGCTCTGTGAGTTTTATAAACTGCTTTTGGGAGCTACACACACACACACACACACACACATCCAGGCCTAGTATGAATACTAGGAGCATGGTCTTTGACCCTTGTCTGTCATCAAGACTCCAGCAACTGATCTCCAGGCTGCTGGACCAGAAAACATTTATCTCAGGTCCATATTTTAGAATGGCCACCCACTCCTGCACCCAGAGGCTGATTCTGGTGATCTCATCTCTCTCAAAGTGAAACAGGGACAAGACAGATAAAGTCTGCTGTGTTCTCGAAAGGTTCCTTAAAGCCAGATAGTTTGAGCAAAAGGCGAGAGCACATTCCTGATCCACAGACCCCTCACAGGAAACCCTCTTGCTGCCAGAGTTAAAAAATAAGGAGGAAGCCTCTTGCCTATGTTCCAGAGTTAATTCCATTTACACACACACACACACACACACACACTCTCACACATGCACCCACCCGCCCTCCTCATACCAGCAATAATATATCCTGGATCATAATGAAAACCAGATTCCATCTTTCACCCAGGCCTCTAAGTTTAATTACATTGATACCAAGATTGTAAACCGATAAGCAGATTGCATGAAAAGGCTTTGCATGAAAGGCAGTGGCAAAGATACATAACAAAAAAATTTCCCAATCAACTTGAGCTGCTATTTTTAGGCAAAGGGTCTTGTTGCTAGATTCTATCACACAGCAGAGGGTTTTTTCCCCTCCCTTCGCAATTGCCCTTGAATCATCATTTTTTTAAAAAATAAATACATTCCAACACAGTAGAGCAGATTTAACCCAATGGAAAGCACACTGGACTGTTGTTGTTTTTTAATATAGTGTAATGGGTCTTGGGTGGGTGAGCTTCAGTTGGCTTGCTGTGGGCGAAGGGATGCTCTGCTGGTACTTCATCCATGGGATCTAATGTTTCCCAGAAAGCTACCTGCAAAATAGTGCCTGAAAACCACACAAGTTGGGGGGCTGCAGTAAAGAAAAGGAAGAATGGAAAACTATTCCTTTCTCCCCCAGCAGAGCTCCACTGAGGGAAGAGGCTGCGAGGGCAGTTTTGTCCCCTTCTCACTCTCCGCAGCCCACCAACTGAATACTCCATATGTACCCACGAACCAACTTTCCCAGGGTCAGAAAGAACTGCCGGGGTACAGGAAAGATCCCTGACTCTCAGCACCTGCTGCTGACAGATGACCGGATCCAACAGTTTTTGCAAGCCCCCAAAGTGTTATTTTCCCTCTTTTGCATACACAGACAGAGAGAATGCCAGTCTCAGACACAACTGTGCATGCAGACTCTGTTCAGGAAGCGTTAGATCCCACTGAAGAACTACCCAGCCCATAGTTTAGTGCCAAAGCACATGCTTTGCATGCACAAGGTCCCAGTGGTACCATTAGGTAATTAACTGCTCTCCCTTTTTGGTGATACCGTGTTTGGGCTGCCGGGCCTCTGCTTCCAGCCTCCAGGAGAATCTGGGGGGGGGGGGGGGGCGCGGCAATTTATGTTACCTAACCCAGAAGTGATGTCACTTTCAGATGATGCTTTAGGAATCCCCCATCTCTATGGTAAAAGCCATAGAGAGTGGGGGTAGTCATAGAGTGCAACTTGAAAGTTTAATCACTTCCATATCAGCCCCCGCTGCCCCCTTCCCCCCCCTCCTTGAACATCAGTGGTGGCGGGCAAGGCTTTTTTGGTAGAAAAAGCCCAGCAGGAACTCATTAGCATAATAGGCCACACCCAATGGCAGAAGCTCATTAGCATATTAGGCCACGCCTCTGACAGCACAGCTCATTAGCATATTGGGGGGACTGGGAAAGAAAGGCATTTTCAACATGCCTGGGTTCCCTGCCTGCCCTTTTCCAGCTGCGACATGTCAGCTAGAGAAGGGAAGGCAGAGAGAGGCTTTTCCTTGTCAATTTCACTCTCAGCTGACTGGCAGGGAGTGAAATTGACAAGGAAATCCAGGGGCTCCCCAGAGGGAAAGATGACATTTTAACATGCCGCCTTTCCCTCTTGTATGTAACGTGGAGAGGACAGTGTGCTCTGTAGCCAGGTTTTGGTTGTAGGCGTGGCCAACTCAGGAGCCAGCCGGAACTCCGTTCCTGTGTGTTCCTGCCCAAAAATAGCCCCGGTGGCGGGAATACAAGCATGGCAGAAGGCATTGCCCATTGGACGCAGGTACTCGGTAAGTCTATAATGTATAATAATGTACACTTCAAATGCAAAGCACTGAATGAACATTCAGCCAGCTTGTCTCATCTCATCCCGCTGTCTCCTCAGATAAATACACTTGGTAAAACCTGATTCTATGCATATTTCTTCCACTGTGCTTCAGGGGCTTGTTAGCTACAGCTGTATTTGGGGGGATCCTGATGAGCCTGTGAACTGGGGAGGGGGAGGGGGCTGGACTTTTGCCCCAAAGTCCAGCCCTGATGGTGCCACTGGGTTCAATTACCAGCATCTCCATTTCAATTCCAATAATAAGGTGCTGTTTTCAAAAGTGTGCATTACAGAATCTCTTATTTCTTCCATTTTTATCCTGCCATTTGTCCAAGGTAAGTCAGTCACCGTAAAGACAGTGTCGTGTAGTGGCTCAAGTATCAGACTAGGATTTGGGAGTCCTGGGTTCAAATCCCCACCCTGTCAAGGAAGCTTGCTGGGTGATCTTGGGCCAGTCATCCTCTCCCAGCCTAGTCTACCTCATAGGATTTTTGTGAGGATAAAAGGGAGGACAGGAGAACAATCGAAGCCACTTTGGGTCCCCATTGGCGAGAAAAGTGGGGTGTACATAAAGTTAATAAGTACATAAATACAATGGGAGCATCAGTGCAGAGCCTGAGGAGGGGGAAATTGCCTATTTCTTAAAACCGTTTCGAAACGGTTTGTTATAGCGAAGTCATTATGCGGTACATAAAGAAGCAAGCGACAAATGCTCTTAAAATACACTGCTTCTGATTTACAGTCTAGAAGCAGGTCTTTGTTCCTTGCGGCCCTCCGCTCTGGTCCTTTAGCCCCGCCACCCCCACCACTCCTCCAGTCTGAAATGGTACCTAATGCATAGCTTTAGAGAAGTCTATACTCCACCACGAGTCAGTACATCAGGGACATATTGCAACAGAAACTTTGATTTAAAAAAAAAAAACCCTGATGAGAAAAATCAATTCAGTTTTTCGACAGGGTGAGCAAGAGCTACATTTCTCTTGATGAGAACTGTTCCTCTCTCACTAGCAGAATACCCCCAGATGCTTGGGGAAAGCCCACTGGTCCCCTGAAGAAGCCCCTGGGTTGCAGCCAAGCTCAGGCACAAAGAGCTGCTGGGAACAGTCTTGTAGAATTGCCCTGTCACATTTTATCAAAGACCTGTGCCAGTCTTTGGAGATCTCTAGCTGTGTTGGTTTATCTGTGGGCAAGGACCCCCGTTTCCTTGCTGTACCGGACTCTGCGCTCTCAACAGTGCCTGTGTGTTTCCATACTTGGCCTGGCTTGCTGTTGAAAGGCGGGTCCAGCAAAATTCATGCTAGATTATTATTAATAATCATAAATACCCCCTTTTCAGCCAAGAGTGGCTCCAGAGCAGCGCACAAAGACTAAAAATCCAGCAAAGAGGCAGAACAAATGACGTTACGGCTGTGCTGGCATACTCCTGGCCATCTTTTCTGGCCCCAAGCTTTGCACACAGATTCCCCCTAGTTCAGTCCTTGGCACTGGCAGTTAAAAGAGCCCGGGCAGCAGGTGCTGAGAAAGGCCTGGGAAAACATTGCCCACCAGAGCATAAATCACTGAGCCAGATGTACCACTTGGGACAGGCAAAATGGAGAAGGAACAGCAGCCATTTCCCATTCATAGCATAGGTTTATGGTTGACTAGGAACATGACAGAAGCACTCCCCTTCAAAACTCCAGACAATGAAGCCTCACACTAGAATACATGCTTTGCTTGTTCACACACAGGGTTTGTGACTGTCTCTCTCCAGTTTGCTTACCAGGTTGTCCCACCCCCACTGACTCTCTCCCGTTCTTGCCCACTCTCCCACCATCACTTCCAGTTGCAATGTCCATGATGCACTAGGAATTTTCCCAGTCTCTATGGTCTTTATCATAGAGATTGGGGAAATTCCTAGAAGTTTTTTTGTGGTGCTTCCCCTGTCCATGCCCTGCCCCCTAAAACTTCTGGAATTGCCAGGCACGGTCCTGGCAAACTTTATCTCCAGAGGAAATCTAATGGTCAAATCATTTGAAATAATCACATGTCTTTTTCTGCCAAATTGGAACACTTTGTGGAGGAAGGGTGAGGATTTGGATGGGAAGGAACCATCCATGCAGCCTCACCCAACAGTTTGCAGTATTCACAAGCATGTGAATACCTGCATGCAGCGTGGTGGAGTATCACCACTGAGAAGGGATCCTGCATAAACAAATGCCTGGCAAGCAAAAAAAAACACAAAAAACTAGCATAAGAGGGAATGGGCATGACTAGAATCCTTCTCCCAGATTTTCTAGATTTTTCCCCTTACAAGATGGTTTGTACATAGAAAAAGAAGAGGAGTTGGTTTGCCAGTTTGGTATAGTGGTTAAGTGTGCGGACTCTAATCTGGGAGAACAAGGTTGGATTCCCACTCCTCCACTTGCAGCTGCTGGATGACCTTGGGCAAGCCATAGTTCTCTCAGAGCTGTTCTCTCAAGGACAGTTCTGGAAAGAGCTCTCTCAGCCCTACCTACCTCACAGGGTCTGTTGTGGGGAGGGGAAGGGAAAGGAGTTTGTAAACCACTCTGCGACTCCAAGTGATGGGAGGGGTATAAATCCAATCTTCTCCTCTTCCTCCCACTTTTCGCTACCCTAAAGTAGCTTACAATCTCCTTCCCTTACTCTCCCAACAACAGGCACCATGTGAGGTAAGTGTGGCTGAGAGAGTTCCAAGAGAACTGTGACTGGCCCAAGGTCACCCAGCGGGCTTCATCTGGAGGAATGGGAGATCAACCCCAGTTCTCCACATTAGAATCCATGGCTTTAAATCACTACACCATGCTGGCTGTTCAAAATGGCACTCCTCACATCCAGATTGAAATGATCAAGTACATTCTACCACTTTTGGATTCTACCACCTCACTCTTCTTGCATGTACCTCCTCATTCTGTACGTGTGAGGGAGGCCTAGCTTGGGCCTATGTTCTGTGTCATCATGTGAGGATTCTGTCTCTCTAAAACAGATTAAGAATACCTTAAGTGTTTAAGGATTCGTTTTTTTAAAAAAAATCCTCTTTTTTAACATAGAAGAAATACTGACACTTTTCCTCTCATGGCGGCCAACATAGTTCCCCTGTTTGTGAGGCCACCCCCCCCCCCCTTCTGTTATCATGGCTTCCAAGGTGGAACTCCTCAGGCCTCAGAACAGTGAAAGGTAGGACGCCAGATAAGCATTGCAAGTCCCTCCTTTCCTCCCTTGGAACAGCACTGCCTCCCACTCTGGCACTGAGCTGCTTCCTCCCTCCCCAGCCTATCTCTGAAGCCAGCCTTTTATTTCCATATCTGGACTTACTCCCACCTCTTCTGTCCTTGAGGAGGTAATCATCCCCCCACCCCCATTCACCCAATAGCTCTACACCTGGGTCTGTCCTGCTCTCACCTGTTTCCCTGTTTCCTTCCCTCCAATGGCTGCGGACCAGGTAAGTATCCCGGTGCTCTGGGGCCTGGGTGGTAGTGATGGTGGTTTGAGTCGGGGGGCGTGCGGCTCACATCCAGACAACAGACTGCATCGCCAACACAGCATCATCATGACAGGAAGTGTGACAATATTTCTAGGTGCCAATATGGCAGTCCTCCAAACGAAATCATCCTTTTAGACAATTAGACTGCTTCAGTCCTGTTGATTTCAGCATGCTTTATGGTGCCATCTTAAACATACTTTCCTGAGAGCAAACCCCATTGAACAGACCCAGACAGGAGGATTCTGAGTAGACCTGCTTCTAAAGCAGCCCACTGAGCGCAGGATTGCAGCCACACGGAGGGAAGGGACAATGTTGCCGGCTGATAAGTTCTCCCACAACAGCGGCATAGCTTGAGAAAGCGCATACCTCATGATATCCAGAATAAAAGCTGCTGAAACTAGTCCAGCATTTTTAGAAGACTCTGAAGACAGGCAAATCCATCTCTGATCAACTCCTTGACTGACAAAGTAATTAATACGTTAAGCGCCTCGGTACGGTGCATCAGTTACGCAAAACCGTTTTATTTTGGTGGTGTCGTTTTTAGCCGCTGAAACCAATTGCTGTGTCTATTTGGCATCTAACCTATTTATATAACAAGGGAAGGCTTTCCTAAATCCAATAGGATGGTAAATGAGGGGACAGGGGACAGAATGAGATTTTGAAAAAATCATCTTGATTACTGGCCATAAGTCAATATGAAATCCTACTCAAAGCCAAGATTTGAAGAAAATCCACTAACCAGAGCTGATATGATCCTGTAAACCATGACTGATACACTTTATTATGGATTCCAAACACCTCTGCTGATCAGAGTCATCTGCATAGTTATTTGGAATCATATCTTGGAATTAATTTTCTGTGCAGGGTTACCTCCCGAGAATAACATTTCATGGAGTGCGACACAAATGTGCTGTTCATTCTGCATTTTCTGATCATCGCTGTGACAGAGAAACAAAACCACGAGACTGTTTCCTCAACCCCCAATCTTGCTGAACCAGTTAAGGTCTGAACTGGAAAGCAGGGTTGCCAAACTCAAGGTGGGACCTGGAGACCTCCCAGAATTACACCTGTTCTCCAGGCAACAGAGATCAGATCCCCTGGAGAAAATGGCTGTGTTGGAGGGCGGATTCTATGACATTATACCCTGCTGAGGTCCCTTCCCTTCCCTTCCCAAACCCCAACCTCAAATAGTTGGCAGCCCTCATTTTAGTGGCTCAATCTGGCAAACACTTTTTGGCACTGTCCAGTTAATAACATGCAAAAATGCCTACTTTCAGCAGACATAGGTCACACAAAACATGATTTGCAGACACTTAAGACCACTTGGTGCATAGAATACACATGCTGAGGATTGATTGACATATAAGAATATAAAGAAGGGCTGTGCTGGATAAGACTGGTGGTCCATTTCGTCCAGTATCATGTTTTAGATAGTGGCTTACCAGTTGCCCTGGAGTGCCACAAGAGGAAGAGAAGAAGATAAGAGATTGGATTTATACCCTGCCGTTCACTACCCAAAGGGGTATCAGAGCTGATTACAATCTCCTTTCCCTTCCCCTTTCCTCAACAGACACCCTGTGAGGTAGGTGGGGCTAAGAGAGCTCTCTCGAGAACTGCCCTTAAAAGAACAGTTCTGAGAGAACTTGTAACTGACCCAAGGTCACATCAGCAGCTGCATGTGGAGGAGTGGGGAATCAAACCAGGTTCTCCCAGATCAGAGTCCACGCTCCTGTCCATGACACCAAACTGGCCAAGGTCTTCCCCTGATGCTGCATCCTAAATAACAGTGATAGGATGGATACAGGGAACTCCTGAATGTTTAGTGCCTCTAGGAGTTCCCTGTATTCCTCTTGGCTGGCAGCCATTGGTGGACACTGGTGGTAATCCTACATGAATTAATCTTGTCCCTTTTTAAAAGGCCATCACTAGGATTGCTAGCTCTGAGTTCAGAAATACCTGGATATTTAGGGGGTGGAGCCTGAAGGGAGGGGTTAGGGAGGGGAGGGACTTCAATGTGTTATAATGCCATAAAGTCTACCTTCCAAAGCAGCCCCCACCTGGAGGTTGGAACCCTAGCCGTCACGACACCCACTCCTTGTACGGTCAGGCCTTTTACCCATCCCATTCACAGGGCAAGAAATGTCTGTGGCCAGACCTGTCAGATGCAGCTTAAAGGACAGATATCATTGTTTCCGCTCACAACACACTATTCGGTAGAAAAGAGCAAGAGTCCAGTAGCAATTTAAAGACTAACAAAATTTGTGGCAGGGTATGAGCTTTCGTGAGTCACTGCTCATTTCTTCAGATATCTGAAAAAGTGAGCAGTGACTCACGAAAGCTCATCCCCTGCCACAAATTTTGGTCACCTATAAGGTGCTCTTGTCTACTGCTACAGACAGACTAACAGGGCTACCCATCTTGAACACACTATTCAAACCTACATTTCACCGTATGCATCATGGTGGGAGGGGGAGCAGTGAGAAGAGCAGTTGACTATAAGCAGAATGGTTGTGTGCAAACTGGTCTGTATAATCCATATAAAGAGGTTCCTACAGTGGCAGCAAATGTGATAGGTTAAACATGCCAAGATCTCTAGCTATCATGAGGTCAAGTCATCATGAATCTTTTCTTCTTATCAAGTCAGGCAGTGTTTCTTATTTCTTTCATTGATATCCCGCCTTTCTCAACCAGCGGGGACCCAAACAGGCCTACATAATTCTCCTCTCCTCCATTTTATACTCACAACAGCCCTATGAGGTAGGTCAGGCTGAGAGTGTGTGACTGGCCCAAGGTCACCCTGCGAGCTTTCATGGCAGGCAGATCTTAATCCAACACTCTGACTAATACACCACACTGTCTCTCTGGTTACTGCCCAATGATAAAAAGCCAAGCTGGGAGGCGGTACACCTGCCATATGCTGTCATCACAGACACCCATCTTATGACACTGGGAAATGGCCCTGGAATGTACACCGAGGCAGCTGATTGAAATAGTACCACAATGTACAAGGTCATGCATGCTGGAGCAGCAATCAGCAATGGAAGATTTATCGGGAGAATACTAGACTCTATATTCAAGGATATTTCTTAGAATAATTTCTTTATAGAGCCTGGAGTTCAGTGTTGCAGAGAGCATTTTGCCAGTCACATTCAAAACTGACGGCTTCTTAGCCGGATAGAAATAAAAGGGGACAGGTTTGCTACTACATAAAATTTAACAGTGTTTCATGGAGAGCATTTTAGCCAGCACAATATAGGAGGCTTCCAGCACCTGCAAGACAAGACTGGCTTGCTCCTTATACAAACACTTGCAATGGAACCAGAAGTAAGTTCTAACAAATCCTTGATAATTAAATAATTCACTTATCAAAATCTTTCTTAAAAACAAGACTATTCCATTCAGCTTCATGTTGCTTTTCATTTAAAATACCATGGATTTCTTCCAGGATAAAATGCAGAAAATAAAGAAGAAATTAAGCATTGGTTTGCTCTTAACAAACATTGAACTGTATCAAGAGGCTGATACCTTTCCATACAATAGGACTACTCCTGAGGAAGATGGGGATGAAATGAGCTTCTATCCGGGTGCTCATTGAGTATGATGGACTTTCCTTGTAATGTTGTAAACTTTTATTGAGAGTAATGAATTGTTCCTTGTAATCCTGTAAGTTTGATTTAAAAATATGAAATGTTCTAGTCATTCATGTCACAGTGTTTGTTTGTTGCATTTTCCATATGGATACCTATGACCCCTTCTTGGTTTTTTCTGGTTTTACAATAAAAGCCAACCCCTTAACTGAAAGCCTGGTCAGGCAGAAATGTTTTGGCCTGGCACCAAAAGGATGGCAGAGCAGATACCAGGAGAGCCTCGAGGGGAAGAGAATTCCACAGGTGAGGGGCCACCACTGGAAAAGCCCTGTTTCTGGCTGCCACTCATCTCCCCGGTTAGGGCAGGGGCACAGAGAACAGGCTTGGGAGGTAGATTTTAACGGAAAGGTTGGAAAATATGGGAGGAGGCAGTCCTTCAAATACCCTTCATATATCTTGGCCATTTGGGGCTTTAAAAGTAAGAACCAGCATTTTGAATGGTTGTGCTGAGAAATAAACGGGCAACCAGTACCCTTCCTGCTTTTGGCATGCAAATGAAGGCAAGAAAGAATGGGATATTTCTAGGGATGCCATCTTCCAGGTGGGACCTGGGGATCCCCTGGAGTTACAGCTGATCTCCAGACTACAGAGATCAGTTCCCCTGGAGAAAATGGATGCTCTGGAAGGTAGACTCTATGGCATTGTACCCCACTGAGGTCCCTGTCCTCCCCAGGTTCCATCACTAAATCTCCAAGAGTTTCCCAGCCTGGATCTGGCAACCCTAACCCCACCATCCGCTGGCGGTAGCCAGGGGGGTCCTGACAACCACAGATATTTCAGACCACCATAATTAAGGCTACAGAAGGAAATAATACAGAAGCTGAAAGGTCAGTTAACAGTGCAATCTTGTATAGAGTTATCCCATCGGAATCAGTGGGTTTAGAGTTGAATAACCCAACACAGGACTGATTTCAAAAGGCCTAGGCTGTAGTAACTCTGCATCCAATTGCACTGTTAGTCAAGCATTCCATTCTGAACAACCAATGAAATGCTTCCGGGAAATTTACAAGCAGGATAGGACAGCAAAAGTACATGGCATTCAGAGGCATACTGCCTCTGAACCTGGAGGCTCCATTCAGCTTTTATGGTCAACAGTCACTGATACATCACAGATTTCTGTTTGAAAGCCATCCACATCAGGGGTCACTGGCACATCCATAAGCTAATTACACAAGCAGAATATATGAACCAACACAGCAAACAACACAAACCATGAGGAAACACAGTAACAACCAGACCTTATCGTAACATTGGCAACGACTGAACATGATTCAGAAATGGATTGCACCTGACTAACTATAAAGAGAAATTTATGTGTGAGCTCAAGGCCTGTATGTAGCCCTGCCACAAAGCTTTTGGAAGCATATATGTTTCACACAGCTAGTGTCCCAGCGCATGGTGCGCTAGTTCATGTGCGAGTTCATGGAATAGCCTCAGGTCAGCGGGGCCGGCACACAAGCAAGATAAAAAACTGTATAATGTTATGAAGTACTTTTTAAAAAATGTCCATAAATGCAAAGGAAAAATTGTTTTTACGCATGTTTTTAAGAACAGGTATTATAAAAATCACAATGATAGTAGAAAGGTTCATGACTCTGTGTATGTGATTGAATTCCACTACTTGGGGGTCCAGATCAGGCGATCTGAAAAAAATCTTTCCTGCCTGAAAGAAGTCACATCTGAGACACAGCACCATACTGTTTCTTGGCACCTATTGAGGTGAGATTTTTAATGCCCGCTTTAGGATATAGTTGTTTCAAACATTCAAATGTTAAAAGAGGTATTGTTCTGAGCCTGAATGATGGATTTGAAATGCAAAACTTCCCCCTCAAGGTTCAAAACAGGTGCTTTAGATCCACAGCCATACCATGATTGCCTTGATTTTGACAGGCACTGAAGTATGAACCCTGACAAAAATAATCTGATGTAATCAGATGCAGCAGCATGTTAGGGATCACTCAAACATTCTAAAAAGAATAAGAAGTCAAATGCCAGCGACAAAGAGCTGGGAAATATTTGGTGAGCAGCTGAATACTTAGAGACTATCTAGGGAATGGGGTGTGTGGGAAGTGCTGTTAAGTCAAAGTCTCCAGATCGGAGACCCCCGCTCTTAGCCACTGCACCGGGCTGGCTCTCTTGGAGCACCTTGGAGCAAGATTTTCAGGGTATATACGCTTTCAAGAGTCAAAGCTCCCTTCGTCAGACACAGGTAGAGTAGAAATGGTGATCTGAGTCCTACTGGAGCACTCCTTGGTGGTGCTTGACTGGGGGGGGGGGAGGTATTTGTGAATTTCCTGCACTGTGCAGGGGGTTGGACTAGATGACCTTGGAGGTCCCTTCCAACTCTATGATTCTATGATTTCAAAGCCAACTGATGGTGACTTGATAGGGTTTTCACGGCAAGAGATGAACGGAGGTGGTTGGCCATTGCCTGCCTCTGTGTAGCAACCTTGAATTTCCTTGGTGGTCTCCCATCCAATACTAGCCAGGGCTGACCTTGCTTAGTTCCTGAGACCTGACAACGTCAGACTAGCCAGGGCCATCCAGGTCAGGCCCAATGGGGATGGGGATGGCAAGCTCCGATCAAGCTTCACAGGAGACCATTTTCAGGAGAAAAGTGGTTTCAATTCCAGAGCAGTATCCAACATCAAAAACCGAACGGAGGCAGGGAAGGAAGTCATGCCAGCCTTAATCGCTATGGCAAAGCACCTCGGAGGAAACCTGCACTGGAAAATCCATATCCCTCCAAAGATAAGAGAGAAGGTATTTAGGAGACAATCTGACAACCTGCAGCCAACTTTTATCCTGGCTAAATCCAATCCAATGGCAAGGGCAACAGAGGCAAGCGTGATTAAGTAAAGACAGGGCCAGGGAGGGAGCCTATATGCAGCAGGCTTATGCAACAATAAACAAAAGGGGGGTGGAGAGGAGGATTGGGAGCTCCAGAAAAGCCAGAAGTAGCCCAGAGCTGAGCAAACAGTCTCACAGGTAACGTAATAGGGGATCCTTTCAAAGTGCATCACATTTCTGAGAGCATCTCACCAGCAGAAAGAAAACAAGGATCTGCTAAAGAAGAGAAGAGGAAGAAGAGATTGGATTTGTACCCCACCCTTCACTTGGAGTCTCAGAGCAGTTTATAAACTCCTTTTCCCTTCCCCTCCCCACAACAGACACCCTGTGAAGTAGGAGGGGCTGAGAGAACTCTCTTGAGAACTGCCCTTGAGAAAACAGCTCTGAAAGAACTATAGTCAAGGTCACACCAGCGGGTGCAAGTGGAGGAGTGGGGAATCAAACCCAGTTCTCCCAGATTAGAGCCTGCTGCTCTTAACCACTACACCAAACTGGCCCTCCGTCAGCACCCTGCCCATGTGGACGAGAGACAGAGGGTGCAGACGTTTTGATCCCTATTTGTTTTAATACAAATGCCCAGCAATTTTAATATCACAGCAATTTTAATGTCACAAATATTCAGAAACATACTGCGATTATTACATTACAAATGGCCAGATGACACGTCTCTGCTTATTTTTCTAAGGAGGACCAATTAACAAATGCAAATAGAGTCTGAGCATTTCCAAAGGGCTTTCCATCCTGACAGATGACTTTTGATCCCTCAAGAAGGGACAGTGCATGCGGGGGGGGGGGGGGTGATTTTTCCTTGGTGCAATCTCATAAATGGGGGTGGGGGGAGGTTAGGCACTATTCCTCTTAGGTTTTTTCCCACCACCCCTGCGTTTTCCATGTTCATCGCTTCAAGCAGAAAGAAAACAGCTACCATGGTAAGGTGCAAGTATGAAGTCAAAGCTGCCCAGGTTTTAGAGTGGGAGAGGGTTTGCCTAATGCACTTGGGGGTGAGGGGGGACATGGGGCACTTTCACACATGCTAAATAATGCAGTTTCAGTCCACTTCAGCAACTGTTTGCAAGTGGATCTTGCCATTCTACACAGCAAAAATCCAGCTGCAAAGTGCACTGAAAGTGGGTTGAAAGTGCATTATCGGATGTGTGTGAAAGCGGATAGTTGGCAGCTTCCCTCAGCAAAGGTGACAATCAGGTTGGCTCCACTTAGATTTTGCAGTTCATAGTTCGGTCAGCAACTCTGCAGCTGGTTTTAGGTGGGCTGCAGAGCTAAGCCAATGGTTGTTTGGTTGTAAGGATCCATGTCTGTTTCTAGAAGAGGACTGAGGAATGTGTCATCAACGGGAGACTGTGCCAATCCGGGGCTCAAAGGTGTTCTTCAGGAGTGTGTTTTTCAAGCACCAGCTCTGCAACGGTGCAGCCATCCACTCAGCCACCCAATACAGCTGGTTAATAAAGCAGCAATACATCCACTCTCCCCTCCCCCCCTCTTTATCCCACTAGGAAACTAAACTGGAGCCTTGATTGCCAAACAGACCAAAGGGGAAGGTATCTGGTGCTGCACCACTGAATTTCAGTTCAGTTCAGGAATCAGCAGATGTATGTATTTATTTATACATACATACATACTTTGGTTAAGTGGTTTACATCCTCCTCCTTCCCTCCTCCGTTTGATCCCCACAACAACCCTGTGATACAGGCTAGACTGAGAGTGAGTGAGTGGCCAAACGGCACCCAGTGAGCTTCCAAGGCAGAATAGGAATTCGAACCTGGGCCTCCCAGATCCGAGTCCGATACTAACCTCTAAGAGGTCCTGTTAGGCTTGCTGCCTTTTCTTCTTGCCTTCTGAAAGACGGATGAGCTTATTGGGGGAACATTTATACTTTTACTACATGGGATACTTTTTCAAGCAGTGGAGAGCTTTTTAGGTGCAGCCCAAGTTTTTGTGTTTTTGTGTTCAAGGTGGAGTGATGGCAGCCTGGAGGTGCTCAGTTTCGTGCAGCGGTTAGGAGCACGGACTCTAATCTGGGAGAACTGGGTTTGAATCCCCATGCCTCCACATGCAGCAGCTGGCATGTCCTTGGGTCAGTCACAGTTCTCTCAGAGCTGTTCTGGAAAGAGCAGTTCTCTCAGAACTCTCTCAGCCCCACCTACCTCATAGGGTGTCTGTTGTGGGGAGAGGAAGGGAAGGAGACTGTAAGCCGCTCTGAGACTCCTTCGGGTAGTGAAGGGCGGGGTATAAATCCAATCTCCTCCTCCTCCACCACCTTACCTGAAAGATCACTGCTGTGGGCCTGATCCCTCTCTCTCTCTCACACACACACACAGAGGACATACAAACTGGCTTTCAGGTGAACCACCCAATACGTAGGCAAGAAACAGGTGATGCGGTGGTTCCATCTCCCAATTTCAGCAACAGATTTCACAATAAAACAGGAATCTCCGGTTATAACTGAAATGCTTTATGGACCAGTGCTCCTCTCTCTCTCGGAAACGAGATTTGGAACACAGTCTTTTGAGCGCAACCCACCCAAAGTCCCTTCACTCACATCGCTGGTTCCCATTGCTTAGTGTTCCAGGATGCAGGTGAAGTACCAACTGTGCCTCAAGGGCTGGAAACAAGGCCCTGGAGTGGCCGTTGAGTAAAACTCTGGGAAGACTCAGTGAAGCATCAACAGAGGGGCAGCGTGTGGTCTACTGGGGAGTAGGGGGGCTTGCGATACTTCTTCCCCCTCTGGCAGGTGCCACCTTGCAGCGAGTACATGAATTCTTGAGCACGTGCTATGGGTACATAGTGAAATTTAGAAGTTGCATGACAACATCCTCTTCTGTGATGGCTCGTAGCATTTAAAATGCATATTATGATAAAATTAGAATTATTCTCTTTTTTAAAAAGCGGGGGGCAATGGTCTTGCAAGAAGATGCTGGACTATGATTTATGAAGGGTTAAGGACAATAGTTCACAGACATACCGGGTTGTTTTTTTTTTAGGTCACCAAAGCAATTACCAGTCGATCTGACGGCTCCAGTATCACTGGCAGCAGAGCTATATCTCCAGCCACTCCTGCATTTGTTTCCCTGATCTGGTAAGACACTGGGTTTCCCAGGAGAGCGTGATGCATCGCTGACAGAGAAAAATGAAAAAAAGAGCCCTTTCTTAGAGGGAGACAAAAAAATATATAGAGTTGCTCTTTTGGCCATAAAGACCTCGCCACCTGCTCCATACAAAAGAATTGTATTTATGAAGCCGTGGCATACAATGGGCTGGCAAATGTGTGCGGGTCGTGCTCACCAAATGATTATAATCAGGCACAGCTGTTTCCCTCATAACAACCGAGCAAGGCCTCAAATCTATATTCAGCCCTCTGAAGAGCCAAACTCCTTGCAACAGCCTGGCCTGGTCACATGATCCGGTTCTTCAAGTCAGGGCGAGCCAATCTTGGGAATGAATGCCGTAGGCTTCTGTGCTGACAAGAAGAGCACTTGTGTAAATGAGCCAGCTGTTTAAGAGGCACACAGACAGTGACTTCACCGAAAACTCCAGGCTTTTGTCTCTTCCCCCCCCCCCCCCCCACCTAGCACATGGTGAGCCAGGATGGCTATTTTATTTATTTATTTATTTACACCCCGCCCTATAGTAATTAGAGTGCTGGTCTAGGACTTGGAAATCCTGTGTTCGAATCTCTGTTCTGGCATGAAGCTCACTGCATGACCTTGGCCCAGTTACTCTTTCGCACTCAGCCTAATGGACCTCAAATCGCTGTGGTCAGGCTATAATGGAGGAGGAGAGAACCTGCCCTGCCTGAGGAAATCAGGGAAACTCCCACACTTCTCTTATCATTCCGCCAAATGTGTAAAACAGAAGTGTTCAGGAGAGGCACTTATACGAAGGAAGCAGGGCTATAATAGGATGGAATGGTTTGGAGCCTTCATAAAGGGCGTTGCAGTGTAGATGACTTCGCTTTTCACCATTACCTTGGTTGTATCTGCCTCATCTTCTGCTTCTGCAACCCATTTTCTGTGGTGCGTCTGGTTTTAATGCGGTTTCTTGTCTGCTCTGCCTTCTAATTTTGTAATACCAGCACTACTGCACTGTGCACTGGGTGTCTTACACTGTCCGGCTACATTTCTTTTATACACTGTAACTCACCCTGAGTCTCAGCAAGAAAGGTGCTCTGTAAATGTATCGACTAAATTAAACAGCATGCTACTTCTGAGCACCTTGGACGAAAAGAGGAGATAAAAACGGCATAGAAAGACAGACAAATGAATTAGTAACAAACATCCTTTCCTTGTAAACTAGAGGTGTGCTCTTGGTCTCTCTCTCACCCTCCCTCTCTCTCTCTCTCTGCTCACCAACCTGCAGGTTGCTCCACTTACAATATGGCTGCCAGCTCCAGGTTGCGAAACACCTGGGGATTTTGGAGGTGGAGCCTGAGGAGGGGAGGGTTTGGGGAGGGGAGGGGAGGGCCTTCATGGGGTATGATGCCATAGAGTCCACCTCCCGAAGCAACCATTTTCTCTAAGTGGACTGATTTCTGTTGCCTGGAAATCAGTTGTAATCTCAGGAGATCTCCAGCCATCACCTGCAAGTAGGCAACCCTAGCTCACAAAACTTGGTTTGGATACAGAAAAGAGCTGCAGCAATGTGTTTGGATACGGTTTGGATATGGAAAAGAGCTGCAGCAACGAAGCAACGGCAAGAGCGATCGTCCCTTTTTTGAGAACTGTAGCCAAAATTAGATTATAATAAACGTTACACCCTGCAGTTTTCCCCAATGGGGACCCAAAACAGCTCACATTGTACTCCTCTCCTCCATGTTATCTTCACAACTGCCCTGTGTGGTAGGTTAGGCTGAGAATGTGTGACTGGCCCAAAGTTAACCAGCAAGCTAGGTCTGTGAGATTCAGAAAACCCAAGTCTCCTAGATCCTAGTCTGAGGTTGTGGTCACACACGCTAAATAATCCACTTTCAATCCACTTTCAGTGCACATTCCGACCGGATTTTTACTGTGTGAACTGGCAAAATCCAGTCGGAAAGTGCATTGAAAGTGGATTATTTAGTGTGTGTGATCGCAGGCAGACTCCAACCACTACATTGCACTGGTTGTGATAGCTCAGGCTGCAATCACACACACTAAATAATCCCCTTTCAACCCACTTTCAGTGCACTTTCAAACTGGATTTTGCCAGTTCACACAGTAAAATCCAGTTTGAAAGTGCCTAGAAAGTGGATTATTTAGTATGTGTGGCCCTTTCTGCACTCTCCTTTTAATACATCTTCACCGCAGTGTCCTCCAAGGAATTCTGCACTAAAATTGAATTCAACCTTCTTTTTAATCCAGGTTTTTTCCCCCAATCTGCAATAAAATCGAATTTAACCTTCTTTTTATTCTGGATCCCCCCCATTCTGCATTACATTCCCTCCCTTCAATGTTCAGCCCGGTTTCAGCCTGCTGTTGTCCCGGGTTATTTGAATGCTGTTTTGCCATGGACTCAAATTGCCTTGACTTAAACCCTGAGAATATCCAGAGTGGCAGGCAAATGTGGAAAGGACCTGTGATTGCAGCCTCAGAGAAGTTCTTAAACTCCCTTTGTTTTGTAAAGGAAGGAGTATGTTCTGTTGTCCCTGTCTGCACTGCCTGCCTCCACAATGGTGACCCAATGTGGCTAACACTGTTTCCTCATCATCCATTTTATCATCACAACAACCATGTAAGGTAAATCTAGCTGAGAGTGCCTGCCTGGACTGAGGTCAACCAGCGGAGTGGCAGAGTGAACGTTTGAACCTGGATCTCCTAGATCCTAGTCTGGCTTTCTAACCACAACACCACACTGGCTCTGATAGCTCAGGTAGGGCTGCCAAGTCAAACTTACATTTTGGTGGGGGGGGAGTCCTTCGCTGCCCGGGAGCCGCCTGGGAGCCTCCCTGGCGCGCGCAAAGTGTGCGCGCTCGGTGACGTCACCCGGAAGTGACGTCACCATGTTGGGTGACGTCACTACGCTGGGGAAGTCGTCCAGGATGGACGACTTCGGGGGTGGGGTTCCCCCCGCTGGCCGAATGCTGGCCGGTGGATTGGGAACCCCTATAGCGGGGGATCCCCCGCCCCCCAGGCTGACTTGGCAGCCCTAAGCTCAGGGGACTTCTTAAAGTTCTTTTGTAAAGGTGGAGATAGTTTCTACCCTGTCTGCACAGCTTTTTGCCCTGATATGGACCCAAAACAGCTGGTATCACAATCATTTTATCCTCACAAAAACCCTGTGAGGTATATTAGGCTAAGAGGGTGTTACTGGCCAAAGGTCACCTGGTAATAGGGTTGCCAGGTCCTTACCTTCTGCTGGCAGGGGGCTCCAGCCTGCTCCCCTGGATCTTCTGGTCACCATAGAGTTTTTAGCCAAGTGCTAGAGCATCCCCCATGTGACATGCCCTGCACAAAGATGTCACCTCAGAGTGACGTCATCATGCTGGGCATGTCAGGCATGGCGGGGCTCTTTGGGGGCGGGGCTCCTCCTGCTGGCCAGCTTCCATGCTGGTGATTTGAACCTTGATTCTAGTCAGACACTCTAACCACTACACCTTTCAAGCTTTGATAGGTCAGGAAACTTTGTAAACCTCCTTCGTTTTATAACAGAGGGGATATTTTTCACTCTACTTGTCCGTGCTTCCTGTCCATCCAAGCGTACTATGAGTAAACCTTTGCTTCCACTGCAACATTCGGGACCTAATCTGGGCCAGAATGTTCCAATTCCCCTCAATTTTCTCATCATTATCATCCTGAAATTAGCAAAACAAGAAGCCCTTCCTGTTGTTTCTGCCCCCTCACAGTGCTACCTCATGCGCCAAGTGTTTTGTTTTGCTCTTTCCAATTCCCTTCAATTTTCCAATCATCATCCTGAAATGGGTGACCAATTTTGAGACGCCTAGCTTCATTTTCTGATGTCTTATGCCTGTCACAAAGATCCTTAACCTCTATCACAGTGTGGGGACAAAAAAGTGTTTTAAAAAAAAAAGATAATGTTGGCCAATAGGTTCCTAAACCCTTTATGTTCCCACCATCGCCCTGAAGCCACTGGACAAATTTGAGGTTCATGGCCTTTTTTCCCTGATGAGATATGCCTGGCATGGACAAACAGACAAACAAACAAACAGGTCCTTTAATTATTATAGATTAAATCAATCTGGAGTGTTTCCACGAAGACCAAATGACATAAATATAATTATCTTTGGACACGGGCGGGTAAGTCTGCATGGCATGCAAGACATCAGTGGGCACTCCCGTTTCCACCAAAACCAATGGGACCCTGACAGAGGTAGTCCAGTCTAAAACCACCAATAGCAACGAGTTTCTATTACTGCTGCCCAGGCTATTGCACTCTGCAGTGCTTACATTTGGCTGGCTCATTCCTGCAATGTCCAGTTTATTCTTCATTTTGATAACAGGCTATTAAAATTGTACCAAGGGGTAAGTGGCCCATTTAAAGTTGTCTTATGAATAGCCTAGAATGTACTGCCCTCCTGCAACCATCTGAAAAAGTGATTTCTCAAGAATGGTTACAATACATAAAAATGGCCCATAAGCTCCACACTACTGACTTACACAGACTGACTTCTACACTGAATTACGAGCAGGTTCTTGGCCAGAGAAAGGCCTTTACCAACCTCGTCTACCTTAAGCATATGAAGCATGTGTTTGGTTCTAGTAACAGTCACAGAAGAAGAAGAAAAGTGAAAGACAAACATTGAATTTGGAGAAGATTAGTAAATTAACAATGCTGTTCTAAGCAGAGCTGCACCCCTCTAAAACCACTGGCCTCAGTGGCCTTTGAAGGGTATAACTTCATTTAGGATTTCCCTGAAAAAAGCACAATCTCACGCAGAGAGCTACTCCAGTTCGAGCCCGTTGATTTCAGTAAACTTAAATCTAGGAGTCATTCTGTACAGCAGGAGCCTCCAACCCTTTTGAACCTGCAGATATATTTGGAATGCTGACACAATGTGGTGGGCACAGCCACAAAAAGGCTGCCACGAAATGGCTGCTGCAGGAGGCAGAGCCAGCCACAAAACGATTGCCACAGCTTAACTTACATATTGTGAATCCTTGTGCTGTGGTGGCAGCTGCTGCCAAAGCAACATTTTTAAAAAATCTGCACAACCAATCAGAGGCCTTGCTGGGCAAAATCCCTACCTGGCCCCACCCATTTCCTAAAAACACTTGGCGGATGCCAGAAGAGGTGTCAGACTGGGTACTGTTTTGGGCCCCTGCTGTATAGGATCACACTGCCATTTAAACACAGCCGTTCTGCTTCAAAACAGCTAAAGAGCACACCACTCTGAGCATTTACTGAAATGGGAAAAAATCGACAAATCCAAGCCCTGTCTCTGTTTCTGTACTAACCCCCCCCCCCCAAACAATGGCAGCTGAACACAGGAAAGTCCGCATTTGCTAAATGCATTTACTGTGGCCGTTTTCCTCCGAAGACAAACCTCGAACGGATTTCACTGATAAATCAGAAAAGACACTTCTTTGGTAAGGAGGACCCATCCTCATATACCATAAATCATGGACATCAACAGCCTCTAATGGATTTTGAGTCTCTGCCACAGACTGCCAAAACCGGAGGCCGGCAACACTGGATCCCGCCTGCGCACCAAACTACCCTTATAAATTATTAACACGCAGTCCTGTTCTGACTGAAATAATAAAAAAGGCAGCTTGAATCTGTCTCTTGCAAGAAACCCCAAATTGCAATCTTGTTTGACTACTGCACGCCGTTCCTTTTTCCTGACACGTCGCATCAACCTGCCCCCTAATCTTTGAAACGACTTCCCAGAGCTCAAAAGAAACTTCATAGATATTCTTTTGAGGGGAAAAACCTGCCATGATCAAGCAGAATACTCAAGCGATAATCATAAGAAAAGCCCTGCTAGAGCACACCAAGGGTCCATTTAGTCTGACATTCCGTTTTCCAGGACAGACAAGCTGATGTCATCATCTGGGCATGGAGTGGAGTCACTGGGGCTGTGGGAGGGAGATATCTGTAAATTTCCTGCATTGCACAGGGGGATGGACTAGATGACCCTGGAGGTACCTTCCAACTCTATCATTCTATGTTCCAGGAAAGTACAAAAGTAAGGCAGTGATTTCCCTCCCCCAGAAACTGTTATGGCCTCAGACACAGGCTAACAGCCACTGACGGACCAATTCTCCATGCAACTGTCTAATCCCCCCCAAAGATATCTATACCAGCGGCCGTCATTACATCCAGTGTCAGAGAGTTCCACAAGTCAAGTGTCAAAAAACCTATCCCACGTTTTACAACATGAAATATAAAGACTGCCTGTTGTAATGACGAGTACTACATAACACAATGTCTCGAGATAGTGTCATTGTATACAAAACCCCAAACCTGTCAACTCTTATTTATTTTCTGGTAGTGGTCTTTAAACGTTCTCCCTACAGAAAATAATTTCATCATTGCCATACCTCCTGAGAAGTCTCAAGGTGTGTGCCGGGGGACCCCTGAAGGTTGCAGAAGATTCTAGGGCACATTCTACCAAGTTTCTCCAAGCCATGGGCAAAGCTTTTGGGACCTCACCATGACACACATGAACTGAGCATCTTACAATACAGATCACACAAGGGAAGGTTAATATACAGGTAAGCAAATTATCTTTCAAAGGAGTCTGTTTGCTGTTCCCAGACCTTTTCACTGAGAAAACCCTGACAAGCTTTCCAGGTGACTGACACCACTGGACAATCGCTGCCTTACTTCTGAGACCCTCTTACCTCAGTACTGCAGCATTTCTTAAAATGTAGGTTGCCAATGTATTCACCTGCATAACCTCTCTCGGATTTGAACAGACAGACTTTATGGATATATGTCATGCTTACTGGAGACTCGCAGCCTAGGAAAGCATAGGGCCATTGCTTCCATGTACACATGAAGCTGTCTTCCACTGAACTGGACCATCGGACCATCAAAGAAAGTAGTGTCTACTCAGACTGGCAGTGACTCTCCAGGGTCTCATATCACCTACTGCCTGATCCTCTTAGCTGGGGATGCTGGGGATGGAACGTGGGACCTTCTACAAGCCAAGCAGATGCTCCTCCTCAGAGCCACTGACCCCTCCCCAATATAATTCAAAGAGAGAAGTGATGGGGTATAAACCATGAAGAAAGGACATATTGTATGTTGTTTCCATTACTTAAGGGCAAAGGGCAAGGTAAGAAGCTTGACCTGGGGGTCAGAAATTCAAACCCTGCAGCCTTGTCTCTGAGGGCCAAACCAGATGTTACATTTTACACAAATTCACCATGGGGGCTCGCAGCCATACAGGAGCCACAAGTCTCAGTGGCAGCTCTTGTGTATAAAGGGCAGATGGGCCGGATTCTGTTCCACGCTATATTCAGCACCCAAAGTGATCCGGGGGCCATGGGGGGGCATTATTTGTGGGCATTTGCATCTCCCTGATACGGTGAATTAACACCCACTTCTGCAGCCCCTGGGTCATATCAGCTGCTGAAAATGACACGTGTAAGAAGGCAGGAGCCCCCCCCCCCATGTTGAAGTCACAATCAGAATGGGGCCCATCTGTGCTTTTCACACAGGAGTTGCCACCAAGACTTATACTGGCAATATGGCTACAAGTCCCTACAGAGAACCTGTGCAAAAAAAAGTAACTTCTGGTTTGGCTCTTAAGTTGTATACAAACACACCGATAAAGAGTCATCAGTGCTGATGCAGTTTTCAGTATGCTTCCAAGAGCAATTCAGAGTGGTGGGTTTGGGCTGGGGAGGGATTGGGGCTCAGCGGCAAATCACAGGCTTTGCATGCGTAAGGTCCTAGGCACAGCTCCTGGGCACCTCCAGTTAAGGGATCTCAAGCAGAAAGTCTTGAGAAAGGCCCTTCTTTGCCTGAAAGTACTGGGAAGCTGCTAGCCAGGACCGACGTCAGCCCCTGCCCTTCCCCTGCCATCTGCCTGAGTGCCCCTCCCTCACCCACTTGCTTTTAAGCGCACCAGCTCCTGTGCTCCCAGATACCCAGGCTGCCCACCACTGCCAGGGAAGAGTGTGATGATAGGGATGGTCAAAACAGTCACACTCCCAAACACATGACCTCCTAGTGCCACTGAGGAAAGGGCGTGCAGGTGGCTGTGGGAGTGGTCGTGAGCAGGCAGAGGAAGGATGGAGAGGCAGGTGGGGGGTATGTGGGTGGGGGAAGGGAGGGGTGAATGGAGGTCCTGGGGGTGGGCACAGAACCGGCCCTGCTGCTAGTCATCACAGTAGACAGTACTGAGTTAGCCAGACCAATGCTCTGACTCAGGGTAGGCAGCTTCATTTGGTCACGTGAGCTCTAACAATCTAAATGGTTTCAGACCTGGCTAACTGAAGGGCCACCCTCTCCCAGATGAGCCGGCCCATTCATTGAGACCATCTTCGGGAACCCTGCTCTGTGTGTTCTCACCTTCAGAGGTCAGGCAGGCAGCAACCAGAGAGGACGTTTATTTTTTCCTGTTCTGACACCTCATCTTGAGAATCACCTTCCCCAGGGATGTCTGCTTGAGATCTCCACTTTTAGGCTCCAAGAATAAACCACTCTATTTCTCTGGGCATGCACAGACAGCAGCATCATGGCCTCTACTTGTCCATAACCATTTCGATTTGTTTGTTCTTAAATTTATATTACTAATCAAGTGTCATGTTTACAATTGCTAGCCTTCCACAGTTCTGAAAGTGCAGAATACAAGCATTGTTGTTTCAGTATGCAGACACCGCCCCCCCCCCCAATCCAAGGAAGTAGGAACAAAATAAATTACTTGAAAATATCCCTCTTCCATTACTTTATAAATAAATTCTGCTTCCTTGAACCTCTTAGAAGGTCAGGTTGGAGCAGCGGGAAAACAGGGTCTTAAGTGGAAATCTGAATCTGTTCTAGGCCTTTGGGCCATGTTTCCTAGCGTGATCTATTCTAGCAATGATTCTCTGGGGTCTTTCCCAGTTGTGCTCTTCGACATCCCTTTTAACTGGAGTGGCCAGGGACTGAACCCGCAATATCTGAGCACCGCCACTGAGCCCTGGAGTCGCCACACTGACCTCCACCAGGAGTTCTTTCTTTCTCTTCTCTTCACCCAAATTATCAGCCAACTACACTCCATACAGAACTTCAGTTTTTCATTAATCGATCTGTTGGCTGAAGGACGAACCGAAGCTACATTTCATCAGTTCCATCAGACATAGATGTCAGCGCAAGACTGACTTCTCTATCCCATGCTGTATGGTTAGCTATCATACAAATATTCACCTTCTATGCTCCTATGAAGGATTTACAACATTACAGTCAGACCTAATGGATACACTGAGGATATTATAGTAGAAACTTTCAAGAATCTGTACTTCTTGGGCAGATATGGTTACAGAAGACTGCCTATATGGACTATAGCTAAAGCAAAAGGGTTTTTTTTTCCAGATAAGCCAAACAAACATTAAATGCTAGAAATAAGAAATGCTAAAAAAGTACCAACACAAATCAAAATAACCACAGAAGCTAGTACCAGCCTTTAGAAAACAGAACATCTGGCACACATGTTCAGGGGATCACCCCTGTCTGGAGAGGAGAGAAGAGGAACAGACAAGATCAATATGAATGAAGAAAGACTTTGGATAACTGAGATTTCCTTAATGGAGCAGTAATCTATAATTTATATTGTCTATTATTTACAGCCATTGTCAACTGAAAGCATGACAGTTTCGAATGATTAAAGGCCCTGAACTTAACTGCTACCGCAGCAACCGAAAGACAACAGCATCTCAGTATATATCTCTGAGAAGATAACGAATCCTGTGTATTTTCCCAGGAAAACTGAGAAAGGTACAGCCAAACAGTCCACGAAGTAAGATAACATTACAAGCTATGTGAACATCTCACATTTAAAAGCCAGATTTCTACTGTTCTGAAGATATCCAGCCCAATTACTTCTCTGTCCAGTCCCAATTCCATTGTTGTGTCATTAAAAATGGACGGCATGCAAAATACAGTAACATATGCCTCACTTACCTTTCCCTTAAAAATACACCTATTCATTACTATGCAGGTATCGAAAAGAGAGCAACTGGAGACTCCATAGCACTGAGCAGTAATTAGGTTCCTGTAATCCCTCCTGTTGCAGCTGAGACTCAAGACACTACGGTGATGGGCCACAGCCAGATCAATACAGTAAAAAAGCTTGGACAGCCATCTCCCCCCCATCTCCCAGCCATCATTCTGGTTCCTGTACACAAGTCCTAACTCATGACCGATAAAAGAACATATAGTGTCAACATTACCTTGGCCGCTACAGATGAATTGGGCTTCTCCAGAAGGTCCCAGAGTTTTTTCCTCTTCTCCGCGCAGCAGGTGTTATCAAACTCCTCGCCTTCCCTCTCTCGCATCGTTTCTGCCTCCCTCTTGAGCTCCTCGTTCATCTGTTCCTTTTTCTGATGGTACCTCGCCTGGCAGCAGGACTCCAGATAGATTTCATCAATCCCCCAGTAGTCCAGCTCTTGGCTGAAGGACAAGGCGCACATCTCCTCCATCATGTGCAGTTTGCCCGTGCGGTAGAAGTTCAAGATAGAAGTAAATGCCCCAGGGTGCCTATCAAAGAAATACTCGTTCTCTTCCAAGTTGTAGTCATCGCATATATCCATGAGGGATTCGTGGGTGTTGCAGTCTCTGAGCTTCCCCAGCCTTGTCCGCGGCAACCTGTCTAAGGTTCTCCACAAGACCTCATGGGCCAAGCCACCCACGTTAAGCTTGACCCTTCTGGAGCAGGCCTTGCTCCGGACAATCTCCATGGGATCTGGAGGCAAAGAGGTAGTAGATCGAGATCCATTCTTATTCATCCCCGCAGGCATTGCTTGTCTCTATAAGGCTGTAACGGGCTGATGAACACGTCCAGGGTAATCAGGCTTCCGAACAGGATCTCTTCACCTGTTCTCCTTCTCCTCCATGTCTGCAAGAGAGAGAGAATCCACGGAACCCATGGTTACCTCCACAAATCAAAACAAGGCCCTTCCTTCCTTCCCTCACGGGCTGCTGGCTTGGGAATTAATCAGACAGACAAATGGCTCGTTTCAGTCTGCTTGCCGAAGCAGCAGCGGCAGACGGGCTGCAAGAGCACAGGTCGCTGTTCAGTTTTTGTGGTGCTGAAACGGAACAGACAGCCTCAGACCAGTGGGTTGAAAGAAGTGGGAGGGAGAGGCGACAGCTCGCAGAACTTCTGTGTCAGGCTCAGAGGTGGGAAGAGCCCATTCTCACAGGAGGGAACCCTGAGAGCTGTCCATGCCTTGGGGTGCTGAAGTGGATCCCCAAAAGCATGTGGTTTCCAGCCCTTGGGCAAAGGGTTGAGTGTCATGGGTTTTCAGTAGCAGCTGGAAGAACTTAGCAAACCTACAGCTGGGGCAAATGGCAACTCATGGGGATAGCCCCCCCCCCCCCAACTGATCTGTCTGTCCACAAATCAATGCACATTTCAGATTCTCCCCACTTCTCCCCTCTCCTATGAAGTAAAACTTTTATTTGGATGATATCTGACAAAGGGAGTTTTGACTCTCAATAGCTTATACCTTGGAAATCTTGTTGGTCTTTAAGGTCCTACCAGACTTGAAACTTACTCTTATTTAGACAGGGGGGAATGTGTTCTATTTCCAAATGGATACTTAGCAACAACTCTACATAAGGTATATGGAACTATCATAAAATAGATAAATATTTCCCCCATTAAAAAGGGGTCTAAAAATGCTTTCAAGGTTTAAGGTGTTTTTTTTTTAATGGCACTGTATATAACTACAACCCCTACCCTTCCAGCCAGTTCTCATGCAAAAACACAGACAGATATTTTAGCGGGGGGGGGGGGGTGATAACTCACCCTGGTGATAACTGAGGTCGCTACACAAAACAAATGGAATGTTTTGCACTGCTCTTTGGATTTTGGAAAGGATTAGGTGGGCAGTTAATCTGAGCTACTTTGCATTACTTTTCTACAAACACTGGGCTCCTCAGAAACGTTAATGGAGAAATCAGGTACAGACCCACCAGAACGCATGCTTGGCGAATCCAGTCAGGGGCCTTGCATTCACACACTTTCCCTTATGGCATATTGCATTCAATATTGTGCATGGGGAAGGTGTGAGTGCCTAAAATGTAACACACTATAATTACAGAAACCACCACATGTCAAGATCATTACATACGTTTTTCAGTACATGGGCACACAAATGACACCTACGTTAAGGCTAGGAACCAACCTTGGAAGTAAATTCCATTGGAATCAGCTGGTCTTACTTCCCTGGAAAGTCATTTTAGGACCAGAGTATCTGTGTGGCATTTTTATACTTTGGACCTAAAAAAATTATCAATTTATCCATTGTTTCCTGGGCCATTTTCTCAGGCTTCCTGCCCCCCAACCCTTTCTGTCCTCCTAAAAAGATAGCTGTGAACTTTAAAAGAGCAAAACACATGGCCATCTTTATTGTCTCTTCAGAACATCCGCATGCTTCCGCTGGTGTCATCATCCATGCTCCTCATGTACTACCTGTTTATAAATTTAACTCAAAAGACGTCAGGGCACAAGCTGACATTAATCAGAACGCCTAATTACACATCCTGCTTTGGAGGGCAGAGCCTTCTCTTCCACACAGGTCTAAGATGGAGTGAAGCCAGACTGATATTCACCGGGGGGGGGGGGGGGGGAGGGATCCTGTGTGCCTGGACTGAGAGTTCTTTCCAAGGAATGCCCCTCAGGTGAAAGAAGTCGCCTTATTTAACACACCAGCCTCTACCCCCTTCTCTGCCCAAACTTGTTTAAACTAAGGGGCAGAGAATGTTCAAGGTGGTCTATGAATGAGTCAACAGGCCTACAAATGGCCCTGCAACAGAAGAAAATACACCAGTTCTATTTATTTATTTAATCAAATTATATCCCGCCCTCCCCACCTTTTGCTGTATGTGTATGTTTTATGGGAAACAGAATAATAGAACTGGAGAGTTTTAAAAATCGCTTTTGGCTTGGAAAGTGAACTGAAATAAACCAAGGGAGAAAGAGAGAGTTATTTTTATGCATTTAACGAAAGGTTGGGTTTGGGTTTTTTTGCCAAGCAGACAGTCTACAGTGACTCCATTTAAGCTAATAAGAGCCTGCATTGGTGATATGTTTGAAAGTGTGTGTCTTTAATAAGCTCCGAGATCAGAAATGTCTGTATTGAAACTGGATCTCAGGGAGGCCAAGCACAGAATTCTAATTGCAATGATTTCCGACAACGCTCCGGGTGGGGTGGGGGGAACGCTTCCATTTAACTCGATGAGAGAACTACACCAATCTGTCAATGGGGGGGGGGAGGGGTGACAGGTTATACACTCCAGGTTCGTCAGGCTCTCTAACTGAGCCACGACGCTCCACTCCATCGTTGCGAGGAGGGGAAGCTTTCTGAAGAACCGTCTTCTTCCCCACCCCCCGAACAGGAATCGTCCTTACAGCCACCCCCACACCAAACTGCAGCCCGGAGAAAGCGCTTCCTTTGCAGCCTTCCCGCACTGTTGCTTACCCAAGATGGCATGGAACCAACCCCCCGGGAAGGAAGGTGGTAGGAGGGACGGCGGCTCCTTCCGCCCTCCGCGAGGATCCCAGAAGGGAAAGGTCGCCCCAGACCCCGCGGGGGACCCAGGAATCGACGGGGGGGGAGCGATCCTCCCCCCCCCCCCCCGCCCAATACCAAGCCTGCGCATTCAAACCCAGAGCCCCGCCGCTCTCGCTTGGCTGGGAAGGCTCGGTGGCTCGGCCGCCCCCTCCCCTCCCCTCCCCTCCCCCCAGCCGGGCCACTTACTTCCTCCGCCGAGACCCCCGGGGACGCGCAAGCGGGCTGTCGGGGGAGAGCGCAGAGCTACATCCTGCTCCAGACGGCGAGGGGGAGCTCAGTCAGCAGCCGGGCGTCGCTCGCATCCTGCCGCGCGAAGCCGGGAGAGCCGCCGGAAACGAAATGCCCGCGGTGGCCAAGTCCTCCGCCGTGGGGAAGGTGAGTGCTGCCAGGGGCCGGGCCGGGCCGGGCCGGGCCTGGGGGGGGATCCAAGGAAAGCAGCGGCCGGGAACGTGCCGTGGATCTCTCGGGCTCCTGTTTCTCTCCGAGGGCCTCGTTTGAATCCCCCCCCCTTCTTCTTCTTCTTCTTTTTCTTCTTCTTCCTCCAAGCCCCACCTTGAAATCCGCCGAAACCGAAAATGGGATCCGGGTTGAGTTAAGATTTAAAAAAAAAAAAAAAACCCTCCGAAAGCAAACGCCTCTTTCTCTCTCTCTTGCTCACCCGCCTGCCTTCCCCTCTCGCCTTCGCGCGGCTTCTCGCTGGAGATCAACAAGTCCAGCCTGAGCCTTCGGCTTCCCCCTGCAATTCTGTCCCGGAGTTTGCTGAGAGCAGCCTGGGAAGTTGAGGCGGAGGGAGAGGAGAGGAAAGCGGCGCCACCTTCAGTCCAGATGCGGCACGACAAGCACCGTTAACGCTTTGCTTTCCCGGCTGCCGAGGAGCACGGCAGGGCTCCGTGGGATGCGCCCGCGGGGGAAGGGAAAGGGAATCTCAGCCGCCGCTGGCTTGGGAAAGGAGGGGCGATCATGTGCATTTAAACCTTTTGACTCGACCCCCCAGAAGCCGCACGAAACGGAGCCTTCTTTGGAAGTGAAAGAACGTGCCCAATAGAGTGCTCCTTCCTTGGATTTACCACTTTAAGGGCACAAGGCTTAGGGGAAAGGCAGGGAAGCTGAGTAGGCTTCATCGCCAGAACATCTGAATGCTGTTGAGCACCCGGAAACCCCCCCCCCCTCCGGGGAAAGCGAAACCCACATTTTACCGAGAGTTCTGTGTCAGCTAAGGTTGCCAGTGCCAACCTCCAGGCTTGGTGGGGGGGGGGGGGGGGGGAGTTCTCCCGGAATTACAACTGATCTCTAGACCACAGAGATCAGGTCCCCTGGAGGACAGAGAAATGGAAGGCCCTCCCCAGGTTGTTGTTGTTGTTCAGTTGCACAGTCCAGTCCAACTTTTTGCGTAAAGGAGCACGATCAGACGCCAACATCTGGGAAGCATCCCGCAACTGTTGGCAACCTGTTTTGCTCCACCGCACAAGCAGAGTAAAAAAACATCTCAGAAAGCCCTTTAGCAAATGGGTTGCTATGGGCCACAGACAGACTTTCCTGCGTCTGATCGCCCCAGCGTGCTCCCATGACGTCGGGATAGTCTGATAAGGCTATCCCAACTCCGTGGCATTCGTCCCCCCCCCCATCGCAGTATGCACATCAGCACCACCACCCCGCACATTCCATGGGGAGAGGTGCGGCTCATCGATTCCTTGTGTAAGCGCATTGGGAACAAATAGTAAACCTCCCCCCCCCCCAACTCACCAGCGGTTGCGTCTGATCACGCAGTGGCAGGCTGTGCCCACATCTACAAACATCCATGTGATTGCGCAACAGCGGGTCAACGTCTGCCGGAGGAAATAGCTTCGCTTCCTCCCCGCTTTATCTCAGGCGTGTGACCGCAACCTTTATGTAACAAAAACAGAACAGTGATCTTTTAAAGTCTAAACAACTAACTTTTCCCTCCTTCACAGCTTGCCACCCCCAAAGTCTATCTCTTTCCTCTTGTTGGTGGCCCAAGAAGTCTCCAGTTGAACACTCAGTGTACTGTCTTCCAAGGTGAAGGTCCCAAATGAACTCCCCATTAGATAATACAGCCCTGAAACAATAATTCTAAAGTTACAATTTAGAACAAAAGTCTCCCACCCTTAACATAGTGACCTTAAATAAGGTGTTACGAGCCTATGATTAAAGTTCAAGCTCCCCAGGAGGGCAGTCTTGCTTTCCTCCTCTGTTTTCTACACATCCTGCACCCTTCTGCAACTAGAGGCTCCACCCTTTCCTGGCTCATCCCACTCCTAGCTAGGGGTTACACAAGCCCCCAACATCATTTCTCTGATTCTGGTACACCATAGTCTTTTCTGATCCCGTTCCATATATACAGCCTTGTACATTTTATACAATTTCTATTTCATTTCTGAAAATGTCATAAAGAGATCATACCCTGGTAAATAGGCTGGCCCAGTCTGTTCTGAGCCTGGATAGACCAGTCACACTGCATAGGACTGTGTTGTCCTCGTGCAAAGTGACTCCTTTTGAAGATCATTGATTTCAATGGACTTAGAAGGGTTAACTCTATTTAGGACTGCATTGTAATACTGGTGGGGGAAAGCATCGTCAAGTTGCAGCTGACTTATGGCGACCCCTGTTGGGCTTCTCAAGGTAAGAGACCTTCCGATGTGGTTTGCCATTGCCTGCCTCTGGGCAATTCTGCATCTGGCATTTGCTCCACATTTTCTCAACTGGAAGGGAAAAGTGCAGCTCAAAGCCCCATTCAGATATCTCGGGGCAATGCCATATTGACTGCAAAGTTACTCCTGAATGGCCATAAAGCAGCCAGAAATCTATGCAGAAGGTATCGTAAAACCCAATGATCAAAGGAAGTGAAAGCGGCATGCAATGCAGAGGGGAATTTCTGCTCCAGTTAGGGTTGCCAGCCTCCAGGTGGGGCCCGGGGATCTCCCACTTTTACAACTGATCCCCAGCTGACAGAGATCAGCTCCCCTGGAGAAAATGGCTGCTTTGGAGGTGGACTCTATGGCATTGTACCATGCTGAGGCCCCTCCCCTCCCCAAACCCCACCTTCTCCTGGCTCCATCCCCAGAGTTTCCAGGTATTTTCCAACCTGGACTTGGCAACCCTAGCTCCAGTGTGGGTTTCATAAAACAGCAGAGGGAAAAACTCAGTGCAGAATCAGCCTCTGTGTTGTGACTTGCGAATTCCTTCGGTGATCTCCCGTCCCAGTACTGACCCTGCTTAGCTTCTGAGATCTGACAAGATCGGGCTAGCCCCAGGCTATCCAGGTCAGGGCAACTGTAATACTGCTCCCTGTAAAAGTAATTGTAATACAGCCTTGCTGCAAGTGTTAATGAGGCCTTATTTCCAAACAAGTGCGCTTAGGATTGCTGCTTTAGCAATACATCTGCAACAGAAGCCCTACAAACCAGGAAGAGAGAGAAAGCTCTCTTTTGTGTGCGAGTGGTACATATCCATCATTAGAGAGTGAAAGAATGCATCTATGGGATTCGTTTCAAAGTGCTTGTTCTCCGCCACGTTACCCCGGGCGAGGATCTCATTAGCTTGTCAAGAGAACCTGCAAAGAAATACCGATCTGAATGATATGCTTAAAAGAAGAAGAAATGCTAATTGAAGTTACAGGAAAATGTTCTTGACACCCAACCCCCCCAAGGCTTCAGTGGGTGTTTCTTCTTATTTAATATCATTTCAGCATCTTCATCATTGTGCAGCTGTTTATACAAAATCCGTGGTGGGTTTTTTTTTCTTCCTGGGAGAGCTTGAAAGAGGCCCAATGTATTTAGTGTCCTTAATGAAGATGAATCTGGCGCACTAATGGCTCTTAAGTGTTGCAAAGCTCCATCAGAGGCAGCTCTTTGTGCAAATCTGCATCCCTTTCCCAGCTGCCTTAAGTAGATTTTTGAATGGATTGGTGTTTAGGTGGCATATGAATTCTTGGAAGGATCCGGATGTTGCCATCTCTCACATTTCCACCCCAAAGCCATGGGGGGTAGGGTTGATGTATTTAAATGAAGAAATAAAACATTGGGGCAATATGCACCTAGCTTTTCCTCTTATTTATTTATTTATTTATTTGCATTACTTAATAGTTCACCCTTCTCAGTGGGACTCAGGCCAGATTACCCGGAGTGAGTCGATACAATCAACAAGAGGGGACTGTTGCCAACCTCCTCAGTCCTGAACCTGGGGCGGTATTTCCTGAGAGAGAGACACCCCAAAATACCTCTGAACCCCCACAAGCGGTGCCCTCATGAAGCCAAGCTTGGCTTAAACAGTGGCTTTTGCTGGGAGGCTAGGAGAACCACATCTTGGCTGAGAAAACTCAGGCCAAAGGGAAAATTCTCCAGGCTGGCTGCGCTGCCAAGCATCCTCCATGCAAACAACCCTCCCCCCCCCCTCTATCCTGTCAGCTCAGTCCAAAAAGGACTAGAATGGACAAGTCTCTGCCCTTGCCTCAGGCATCTTCTACTGACCAAATGGCTAGTCTTTTGTCTGTCAAATGTACAGGCAGGCAGGGACAAAGAACCTCTGGTCTGTGCTATTGTCATGAATGAAGTAGGTTGCATCAGTGGTCATTTGGGGCTGGAGTGAGGCGGAGCGGCACTCTGCCAGTCCAGGAGTGGGCACTAGGGCAGCCACGAACCAAACCAGATTCTCTGATCTGATTCGGCCCGCTGCCGAATTGCCACCAAAATTTGGTCGCAGCTTAAAAAGCGGCTGGAGGGGAGGAGGTTTGAGGGAGAGGCTCCAATCTTACCGGGTAGCTGCTGGAGCCTCTCTCCCAAATACCCACCAAGTTTCAAGAAGATTGGACGAGGGGGCCCAATTCTACAGGCCCCCAAACAGGTTGCCCCCATTCCCTCCATTGTTCTCTATGGTGGGAAAAAAGTAACGTTGTTTCCCACCATAGAGAACAATGGAGGGGATGGGGCAACCTGTTTGGGGGCCTGTAGAATTGGACCCCGTGGTCCAATCTTCTTAAAACTTGGTGGGTATTTCAGGGAGAGGCCCCAGCAGCTACCCTGTAAGGTTGGAGCCTCTCCCTCAAACCCCCTCCCCTCCAGCCCCTCATATACCCTATGAGTTTTTGCCATTGACTTCAATGGCCCCTAGGGTATAATGGGGCTGAAACTGTCATTCAGTGATGTCAGGGGGCATGGCATATGCTAATGAGTTATGCTGATATGTATGCTAATGACCTCCTGCACCTCCTTTTCTACAAAATGACCCCTGGGTTGCATGTTTCCACCCCCCTCTCCTGTTTATACCTTTGGAATAATCCTCTCATCCCTGTCTCCATATATTTGTCGTAGATATCTGCATTCTTACACCTGTGCCAGACTTTCCATGTCTAGTGGATGATGGACCATTCAGGTTCATCCTGTTGCATATTAAGAAACATCACTTCTTTTGCCTGGCACCAGGGAAACACCAGGCCACTCTTTTGTTCCACAATGGACACCCCCAGCCTAACCATCCAGCACCTGGCTTAATCTCAATATACCCAGACTCTGCCCCTCTGGAAGCTTATTGGTCACATCAGGCCATGCCCCTCCCGGCAGCCGTACCCCCTAGGACACCTGATTGGCCCAGGTAATCTATTGTCTTCACCTGAGACTGTGTGCCTCTGCCCTGATGCCAACTAGCAGTCCACCCCTAAATCTTTTGGGTTTAGGCCATAACCCCTTCTTCATGGGCCTCTGCTCATCTGGACAGGTAGCATTACCCCATAACTGACCTCTCTATTAGCTATCAATCACTTCTGCTTTCTTAGTTCTGTATTGTGTGTGTGAATACTTGATTTTGTGTTTGTATGTTTAAGAATCCTTCAGTAAAGAAATCACTGCTTTAGTAATCTAGCCTCTGTGTCTATTTCTGGGACTGGGAAACCAAACTCCCATATACACAGGTTCCGATCCTATATCCAAACTGGAGGGCCAGTTTGGTGTAGTGGTTAAGTGCGCGGACTCTAATCCGGGAGAACCGGGTTTGATTCCCCACTCCTCCACTTGCACCTGGCTGGATGACCTTGGGCAAGCCATAGCTCTGTACCAGCTGTTCCCTCAAGGACAGCTTGGGAAAGAGCTCTCTCAGCCCCACCTACCTCACAGGGTGTCTGCTGTGGGGAGGGGAAGGGAAAAGGAGTTTGTAAGCCGCTCTGAGACTCCCTTGGGGAGTGGAGGGTGGGGTATAAATCCAATCTCCTCTTCTTCTTCTGTATTTAATGCCTATTGCCATTTGATACTCATAATTCCCCACGTTAGTTAATAAATTAAGGCAATTGGGCTAACAGGACATTAAGCCAGCTGGGTGACCTTGGTTCAGTCACAGTTCTCTGAGAGCTCTCTCAGCCCCACCTACCTCACAGGCTGTCTGCTGTGGGGAGAGGAAGGGAAGGAGATTGTAAGCCACTCTGAGACTCTGAGTAAAGCACAGGATATAAATCTTCTTCTTCCTCCTTCTTCAGGATTGGGGTTGTAAAACCAACTGGAAGTCTAAAACACAGAACTGAAGCCAGGCATAAATGTCAACATGACACATTAAACGATGCAAAACGATGCCCTGGAATCCAACCCACAGCAAACTATACACAGTAGTACAGACCACAGTTCCCAATAATTTATCCAAGTGACCTCATGAAGCCTTTTGCACAGTGCTGCCCTATTGCCTGCATAAAAAAGCTTGCAAAGCATCTGGCCTATGTGTGAGTGGGCTGGTCTGTCCCCTCTGGTCGTTCATGCAGATGTCTCCCCCAGAAGAGTCAGGCAGTATTGTAGCTGGAGTTCTTTTGCCATCTAAATCTACCCCAAGTCTCAGCTCTAGAGAAAGTAGTGCAGTGGTAAAGATCTGTAATCAAACAGCAGCCTGCTCATATAACTTTTTGACATTCAGTTCAATAAGATATTGACCAACAGCAGCTGAAAGCTGGCAAAAGGACTCTGGAACTCCAGGTACTTTGAGGCCCACTGCCTTTCTATTAAACGGGAACTAGGGTAGCTAGCTATTAGCATTTAATGACTTCAGACTCTTGAGTGGGAGGGAGACCATTCCCAGACTAGCTTCATGCAAGTAGAGGACAGCAGAAGTTTTGCTCAGGGATTGTAACAGCATTTGCCTTCTTTCAGTGTTTCTCAGTAATGATATGGAATTATCGGTTTGGGGAAAGTAATGCCCTGCCCACTGAAGAAAAGAAATAAGTAGAGGGAAAAGACCTGTAATTCAGAGTAAATATTTAATGATGCTTGTATGAGCTGAAAGACAAAATAACAAAAATGATCCAGCGGCGTGACTGCACAGAAAGAAAAGCAGCTTCATAGAGGGGTTGGGGGAGGGGAGGTGGTAACTGGGTACCAGACCACAGAGTTTATGTGACTGTAACCAGTTCTTATACCGTCTTTTATGTTATATCGTGTGCTTCTAAGCAGACAACTTTCTTCTGTAATACTACAAAAAAAGACTGCTTTTGTGATTGTTCCCAGGGAAAAAATGGTACTTTAATACCTATTTTATTGGAGTGTCCTCTTTATATTCATCTTCAAAATAGGTTCTTAGCACAGTACCTAGAGAATTTTTCATCTTTGTCTCATCACAAGCCAGTTTTACTCCTTTTATCTGACAAATTCCCTAACCTTACCTTGCTGTTGCAATAGTTTTCCATTAGTTTAGTGTTGAGTCCAGAAGATGCACTGTATACTTGGTGTTTGGGGAGGGGACAACAGTGGGAGGGCTTCTAGTGTCCTGGCGCCACTGGTGGTCCTTCTGATGGCACCTGGTATTTTTGGTATCCAACACTGGCTTCTCTTATGTTCTTATGCTACTTAACAAAAGGGTTTTTGAGTGCTCAAGACTTTTAGTCAAGGAGTTTTAATCATATTAAAGGAAAGGAAGGAAAGGAATGGCATCGTCTCGACCAAAAGCGCACAACTTGAACAATAAAAAGCAGCTTCCTAAGCTATACATCTGCCATGTAACTTTGCAGTTTGTTTTAACAACACCCCGTGTGATGGTGTCTTATGCATTTGGGTTAGGGGTTGCCAACCTCCAGTTTGGGGCCTGGAGATCTCCCGTGGTTACAACTGACCTCCAGGCTATAGAGATCAGTTCCCTTGGAGAAAATAGCTGCTTTGGAGGGCATTGCATTCCTGCTGAGCACCCTGCCCTCCACCCCTGAATCTCCAGGAATTTTCCAACTCAGAGTTGGCAGCCCTTATCTGGGTATGCTTGCTTGTTCTTTTGAATGAGCAGCAAAATATGTTCTGTGGCAGAGCTGCACAAACAAGAATCCCTTTTTCATTTTTGACCCTTTTTTAAAAAAACAAACAAACCCTTGATTCATTTAAAATAACTTTGCTAATAAAACCATTAGTTTTAGTTACCGTATTCAGTTTGCTTTTCGTTTCCATCACTTTAAATGATAATGTTATTTCGGGCTGGGGGATTGAAACCCATGGGAAATGAAAGTCTCAGCTGGATGATCCTGCCTGGTAGATTTCAGGCAACTGGGGTGGGGAATCACCATACTATAGGTGATTTAAAAGGTTTTTTTCCCCCTTATGGAATAGGTAAGTACAATATTTGTCCCCATATATAGTAATTGTAGCACAAGAAAACAGAACCACTTGAGGCATGAAGGGGCTGCTGCTTATATAAAGTCAAAGCTTTTGCCAAGGCTGTGGACCAGCAATATGGGTATAAACAGGCTAGATCTCAAAAGCTAAGCAGAGTCAACCCTGGTTACTATTTGGATGGAAGACCACCAAGGAATTCCAGGGTTGTGTGATGCACACAAAACATACACTTTGGGGGGGGGGGGATGGTTAGCACAACTCTCTTTGCTATCAAGATCTGTGTGCAGCTTTCTCCTTCCTTCCTTCCTTCCTTCCTTCCTTCCTTCCTTCCTTCCTTCCTTCCTTCCTTCCTTCCTTCCTTCCTTCCTTATGACTTAGATAGGCCAAGCTAGGCTGATGTCGTCAAATCTTGGAAGCTAAGCAGGGTTAGCTTCAGCCCTAGTTAGTACTTGGTTGAGAGACCAACAAGGAAGTCCAGGGTCACTACACAGAGGCAGGCTCCTGGTGGATTGCCATAAGGCAGGTGTGACTCGATGGCCAAAAAATAACACACACCCCATTTCCCCCAGCATCCTGGTACATTCATGTACCTCCCAGAATTCATGCACCTCCCAGAGTTTTCTCAGCTTATTTCCAGTCTTTCTCAAACCTGCTTTGCTGTGGAATTCTGGAGAAGAGTCCAACAAAACTTGGATGGTGGCTGTGGGGATAGGAAAGTTTAGGTTTTCCCTGTCCTACCCACACGATAATCATTTTTCTTGCCTCTGTCTCTGTGATAGCCATTTTCCCCCTCACCTCTGGGGGGGGGGGAGGTCTTTCCATAAATCTACCATTGAATATCGTTATAACAATCTGTGTATCAGATTCTCTGAATCTCCAGGTTTCATTTTAAAAAGGTATCTGCCACCTTTCACTACAGAGATGTAAGGGGAAAAGCATAACTCCAGAATGAAAAGGGCTAGAGACTTACTTTTATAAAACAAACAATGAAAGCCAGGGATTCAGAGTACCCAACGCACATATTGTTATCACATAATAGCAAGATTCAATTGCCAGTTTAAAAAATAATGGGAAAGCCCCAGGGCAGGGAGGAGGGGGAATGGGCACTGCCAGGGGATTGAGGTAGGCTTGCCAACTCTGGGTGGGGGTATTCCTGGAGATTTGGGGGTGGATCCTGAAGCAGGTGAGGTTTGAGGACAGCGAAGAAGAAGAAGAGATTGGATTTATACCCCGCCCTTCACTACCCAAGGTTGTCTCAGAGTGGCTTACAAACTCCTTCCCCTTCCCCTCCCCACAACAGACACCCTGTGAGGTAGGTGGGGCTGAAAGAGCTCTGACAGAAACTGCTCTTTTTCAAGAACAGCTGTGCCAGAACTACGGCTTGCCCAAGGTCATCCAGCAGGTGCATGTGGAAGAGTGGGGAATCAAACCTGGTTCTCCCAGATTAGAGTCCACGCACTTAACCACTACACCAAAAAGGCAACAGTGGAGTAAAATTAGAGTTGCGAGCCACCTGATGGGACCTGGAGATCTGAAATGACAACTGATCTCCAGGCAATAAAGATCAGTTCCCCTGTAGAAAATGGCAGCATTGGGAGATGGATTCTATGGGATTGTAACCTGCTGAGGTCCCTTCCCCAAACCCCACCCTCCCCAGATTCCACCCCCTCAAAAAAATCTCCAGGTATTTCTCAACCCAAAGCTGGCAACCTAGGCACAATGCCATGGAATCCATTCTCCAAAGCAGCCACTGTCTCCAAGAAAGCTGGTCTCCATCATCTGGGAGAGCTCCAGGTGCTATCTAGAGGTTGGCAACCCTACAGTGGGGCAGGGACGTTCCAAGAGAAACCTCCACGTGGAAGCCGCACTGCTGCTGTTCTGTAGTGGCAGTCACAGCAGCCTGTTTCCTTGTGGAAAATATCCTTCAGTCTGAGGGTCCGCAGTTGCCCAGAAGGGCTTAGCCCCCCTCAACCTGGCTGTTAAGCTAGCTCGGTCTTCAACACCATCACATTGCCTGCTTTTCTCACCAGAGTTATTGCAGTCCATAAAAAGGCTCCCATGACTAAGCACATCTGTGTGTGATTGCATTCCATCTGCGCTGTGCCTTTGCATGGAGCGTGCATTCTCGTGCCTTGGCCGTCTGTGTGCAAAGGAAGGCCTCCAGCATGAGATAATTGGTTCATGGGATGATTTAGGTATTCTGAAGCCGAGCAGATGTAATCCTACCCGGAATGAAGATGGCAACAGAAGCGGCCTTCTAAGGCCAAGCTTTATAAGATTTGCCATCATTTATTTATGATCCCACTTGTTATTCGAAGCATCACATTTCTTCTCCTGCAGAGATGGTTATTGTAAAATACTAATTAATTTCAGGGGATAACATATGGCAACTCCCCCCCGCCATGGAGGGGGGGATATAATGCCTGTAATATGAGGAGAAGCCAGTGGCTGATTTTTCTTTCCTGTCTCCAATCTTACCACTGCAGAAGCTTTCTGGTCCTTCGCAGAAGCTGAAGTGTGGCTCCCTGTCTCCCTCTACTGACTGGTAAAGAAATATCAGGCTAATCACTAGTGGATCTTGGTGCTTTCACACTCTCAAGTATTCATACCCTGCTCCATTTAGGGCTGCCACCCTCCAGGTGGTGGCTTGATATCTCCTGTTATTACAGTTGTTCTTCAGACAACACACTGGAGAAAATGGCTCCTTTGGAGGGTGGACTCTATGGCGTTATACCCTGTCAATCTCCTTCCCTCCCCAAACTCTGCCCTCACTAGACTCCACCCCCAAAATCTCCAGGAATTTCTCAACGCAGAGCTGGCAACCCTAGCTCCACTCCTGAGGCAGCTTTCAACATTCATATTTTTAAAAAAGCATAAAAAGTACTAGAACATAAAAGCCTCAAAATAAAATCCAACAGCAGCACAGGACCAACACAAAAGGCAGTACATTAAAAGCAGCACAAAAATCTATTTGGCTAAAAGTCCAGTTAAATAATGAAAGCAGTACAATTTGTGGTGGAGTGGTTAAACTGTCGGACTGGGATCTGGGAAATCCAGGTTTGAATCCACAAACATGGCATGGAAACTTGCTCAGTGTCCATGGGCCGGTCACACATTCTCAGCCTAATGTACCTCAGAGGGTTGTTGTGAGGATAAAATAGAGGAGAGAACATAGGAACATAAGAGAAGCCAATGTTGGATTAGACCAGTTGCCCATCCAGTCCAACACTTTGTCATACAGTGGCCAAAAATAGCAGGTGCCCTCAGGAGGTCCCCCAGTGGGGCCCGGACACTAGAAGCCCTCCCACTGTTGCCCCCCACCCTCCAGCACCAAGTATACAGTGCATCACTTGCCCCAGACTGAGAGTTCCTATCTGTACCTTGTGGCTAATAGCCACTGATGGATCTCAGCTCCATATGTTTATTTAATTCCCTCTTGAAGCCGTCCATATATAGAGAGGAGAATGATATACGCTGCTTTGGGTCTTTATTGGGGTGAAAGGGGGGGGGGATACAAAGAAAGTATATAAAATACAGTAAATAAATAAAAAATACAATAAACTTAGCATCATTTCTTCAGAGCCAACCAAGACGGGGCAAAAGGAAGATGGGAAAGGCAAAAATCAACAAAACATCTGGAAAAATAAAAATGTTTTCACCTGGAGCCCAGAACTAACTAGGTTAAACACCTTGTGGATCTCTCGTAGGAGTTCTATAATTGAGGTGCCACAACTGAGAAGGCCGTGCCTTTCATGCTCACCTATTTTGTCTGCACTAGAGAGGACACCCAGAGCCCCAGGGCCTCAGAAGTAGATCTTGGCTGGTGGGGAGGTAGTTGTAGGAATAGGCAGTACCTTGAATATTCTGGTCCCTGAACTGAACTTGTTTTAGGGCTGCCAGCTCTGGGTTGGAAAATTCCTGGAGATTTGGGAGCAGTGCCTGGGGAGGGCAGAGTTTGAGGAGAGAAATGAACTCAGTGGGAATACATTGATACTCTGGGGACACTGGTTCCCAAAGTAGGACCACCCCCTGAGGGGTGCTGGAATGATCCAGGTGGGTGGTAGGAGCGTTGGGTGCAATTGGGGGGTGTTGAACAAAAATAAGGGGGTGGTAGAAGCATAAAGGAAGAAGAGTCCAGAACCTAACACAATCTTTTCCTGCCTTCACCTGGTCTTCCCTGGGATCAGGGAGGGAAGGGGAGGTGAAGAGGGTCCCCATAGCCAATCACAGCCATGCATTTTCAAATTGCAAATGCATGTGCACCCTTGTAAAGCTGGTGTTGCTGCTGGCCTCTGGCTTTAAGCCTTCAGCTGCTGCTCTGTGCCTGACTGGCTGTGTGTATTGTGGTGGATTCTACCTGCATCTTTTTGTCCACTTCTTGAAGGTAAGATTTCCAGGGGAGCGCTGAGTAATTTTTTTTCCTGAAAAGGGGGCAGTAGGCCAAATAAGTTTGGGAACCTTTGCTCTAGGACTTCCATTTTCTCTAGACTCCATGGTATACCGCAGACTCCACCCTCCAAAGCTGTTAAAGGGACAGGATGGCAACCCAAATCTCCATATACAGCAGCAGCAGCAGCATTCCTCAATCGCTGCATGGACAGTTAATTCACCTGAAATTCTGTTCCCGTGCTATGAGGTGCAAGTCGGGTCATCGTTGAAGTAGGTGGTGAGAGAGAGAGAGAGGCAGGCAAATGGACCATTTGATTTCTGGAAGCAAACGCTTCTTTTTGCGCTATGGACAGAATCTCTGGGCCACCCCTCAACCCTCCCCACCCCATTGTGTGCCAAGATCTGACTGCTCCAGAGTTGAGGCTCCCTTCTACCCTAATGATATGAACAAGCCATGTACTTAATGGAGAAATTTACAGATGTTAAATTGCCATTTGCAGTTGTAATTTGTAAAGGTTCACTGCTGGGGCCAGTTAGAAATCAGAAGCCTTGGGTTTTTTTTTTTAATGCAGATTAAAAAGACTTTGCTCTAAGGGTGCGAAGGGCATTTGTTAATGGCGTCTGTTCCCAGAATAGCTATAAAACATGTGAATTAAGTGGAGGGTAGAGAGGACAAATGCACGCTGAGCAGGGGAAAGCTGAGTTTTGATAGCAGGACATTCAGGGTAAAACAGGAAGGCCCTCTGTGCTAAATTGAATTTAGACAAATCTCTCCTTGTCACTCACAAATAGCCGTTATGACAGGTATGTCTGTGTTCTACCCTAAGACAAAAACTTTCTGTGGCTAGAAAATAAGATCTTGCAACAATCCTGCATGATGATTAAGGGACTGGAGCACCTAGGGTTGCCAAGTCCAGGTTGGAAAATACCTGGGGACTTTGGGGGTGGAGCCAGGAGAAGGTGGGGTTTGGGGAGGGGAGGGGCCTCAACATGGTACAATGCCATAGAGTCCACCCTTCAGAGCCACCATTTTCTCCAGGGGAGCTGATCTCTGTCAGCTGGGGATCAGTTGTAAAAGCAGGAGACCCCCAGGCCCCACCTGGAGGCTGGCAACCCTAGGAGCACCATCCCTACAAGGAAAGATTAATGAGGGCCGCAGTCTGAAGGACATTTTCCTGGGAGTAAGCACCACTGAAGAATGTTCAGTCCCCTCTCTGCCATGGAAGTTCGGTGGGTGACCTTGGGTCAGTCATACACTGTCAGCCTATCCTACCTCACAGGGTTGTCGTGCTGCTAAAATGGAGGATAGGGGAATGCTGTAAAGTGTCTTGGGTCCCCATCGGGGAGAAAAGTAGGGTTGCCAACCTCCAGGTGGGGCCTGGGGATCTCCTGCTTTTACAACTGATCCCCAGCTGACAGAGATCAGCTCCCCTGGAGAAAATGGCTGCTTTGAAGGGTAGACTCTATGGCATTGTACCATGCTGAGGCCCCTCCCCTCCCCAAACCCCACCTTCTCCACCCCAAAAGTCCCCAGGTATTTTCCAACACAGACCTGACAACCCTAGAGAAAAGTGGGGTATAAATCGGGTTGCCATTGCCAGCTCTGGACTGGGACATTCCTGTAGATGTTTTTTTTTTGGGGGGGGGGGATCCTGAGGAGAGTGGGGTTTGGGGAGGGGAGGGACTTCAGAAGGGTAGAAAGTCATAGAGACCACTTCCAAAACAGCCATTTTCTTCAGGGGAACAGATCTCTGTCAGCTGCAGATAGGATTGCCAGTTGCAGGTTGGGAAATACCTGGAGATTTGGGGGGGGGGGGGGGAGAGTCTGAGGAGGGCGGGTTGTGGGGAGGAAAAAAACTTCTGCAGGCTACAATGCTGTACAGTCCACCTTCCAAAGTGGCCATTTTGGAGTTGCCAGCATCCAGTTTGGGCCTGGGGATCCCCCACTTTTACAACTGATCTCCATCTGACAGAGATCAGCTGCCCTGGAGAAAATGGCTGCTTTGGAGGGTGGACTGTGTGGCATTGTACCCTGCTGAGGCCCCTCCCCTCCCCTCCCGTCCCCCCACCCTCTCCCAGATCTACCCCCAAAGTCTCCAGGTATTTCCCAACCTAGACCTGGCAGCCCTAGGCCTTTTTCTCCAGAGAAACTGATCTCTGTTGCCTGGACATCAGTTGTCATTCCGGGAAATCTCCAGCTACCACCTGGAGGTGGCCAAAAAGGTTGCCAGCCTCCAGGTGGGGCCTGGGGATCTCCTGCTTTTACAGCTGATCTCCAGCCGACAGAGATCAGCTCCTCTGGAGAAAATGGCTGCTTTGAAGGGTGGACTCTATGGCATGGTACCATGCTGAGGCCCCTCTCCTCCCCTCCCTGAACCCCACCTTCTCCTGGATCCACCCCCAAAATCTCCAGGTATTTTTCAATCCAGACCTGGCAACCCTAGTGGCCAACCCTAGGTATAAATAAAGTAAGTAAATAAATCTCAGGTGAGTGAGTTCCTTCAGAAAGCTATCTTCACCAGAGGGCACTGCCTGTTTTGTAATGAGATGCGATTTCAATAATGGAAGCGACAGAAGACATAACTGATTTACCCCATCCCTGGCAAACATTCTGCACGAGTCTGTTTAATTACACAGGTGCAGCTGGCCCGGCAGGCGAGACCCAATTTACTTGTTAGCAAGATCATCAGAGACAAGCCTTCTGTTCGCTTCCTGGAGTCTCCTGCGTGAGAGACTGTGACAAGCAATACAAACCTTGCCTCACCATTGGTCCTTTGGGCTCACTGGCCTGGACTGCAGGCTGAATGTTTGCAAGGCTGGTTTGGATATTTTTGCTAATCCACACTTAGCATAAGCCCAGGCTATGTGTGCTTCCAGTGCCAGGGACCGGCCCTGGAACATTATGAAGAAATAACGTTGCTCTGGAACTGCATGGTCTTTTAGAAGCAGCTGGCCAGGTGGGGAATGCGATCGGAGAAAAGTCAAGCCAGTGTAGGTGTATGTCATTTCCCTATGCCTGTAACCTCAGGCTAGTTGAAGCTAACCTGGGCTTTGTTTTGTCCGGACTCCCTCTTTGGGATCACAGAACTAGTTCTTTGGATCTGAGTCAAGAGATAATAGAATTCTTTTTCTTTTTGCTGTCAAGTTGCAGCCGACTTACGGGTTTTCAAGGCAAGGCACATTCAGAGGTGGTTTTGCCACTCTCTGCCTCTGCATCATGACCCTGGTATTCCTCGGTGGTCTCCCATCCAAATACCGACCAGGGTTGACCCTGCTTAGCTTCTGAGATCTGGCAAGATTGGGCTCTCCAGGTCAAGGACAGCGTTCATAACGACGTTTTATAGAAGCACCCTAAAAAAGAGAGGGATGCTATTTTTTTAAAATCAATTTACAGGTTTGGTGTGTATTTACTCAGTGCAGCTAAAACAATCTGGAAGCTGTCAACACCTCCACAACAAACAGAGTGCATAGAAGCAACTGTACTCAAATCAGTTCACATAAATTATTAATCCTCACAACCACCCTGTAAGGTAGGGAAGCTTTTAAGAACAAAGATTATAGATATGGACATACAGAGAATTCTTATGGCTGAAACATCAGGATAGTTAAAATATTTATTTGTTCAATAAAAATATTTTATCCCACTTTCTCAATCAACAGATCATACCATAGTTTACCAAGATACCAATAGCCCACACAATATTATTTCTTTTAAAAAATCCAAGCACTGTATAACAAAATGTATATAAAACCAGCAGCAATTAAAAACAAAACTAAACAGCAGGCTTATTAAGAATAACCTAGTTATTAACCTAGTTATTAGAATAACCTATTAAGAATAACCTAGGTAAAATAATTCACAAAGCAGTAAAAACAGCAATAAATACAGTTAAAAGCAGCAATAAATAAAAAGGCCAGTGAACATCATATTAAAATTAGATGGCGTTCATGTAAAAGGACCATGTTTTCAGTGGTGATTGGGAACAACATGTTTGAGCAAATAGGAATTCTTTTTCCTGGTGCCAAAACTCTAGCAGACTCTCAATCAGTCAAATATTTGCCGACAGGATATTTCGGTGTCAAGGAGCCACCACAAAAAGGGCCCTGTCCCTTGAGGTCAGTGAGAGGCCTACACAGCAGGGCTCTCAGATACAATTTCATTTGGCAGAAACATTGGTAACGAAGAAACGGTCCTTTAATCCCCCCTCGGGCCATTTAGAGCTCTCAAGAGAGATGCAGCTCTTCAGATGGAGCCCAGAGTTTGATAGACTGGCATTGAAGTAGTCTTAAAACTGGTGAGATGTAATGTATGTTGTTGCTGTAATCCATTCAGTCATGTCCGACTCTTGGCAATTCTATGGGCCAGCTCTTTCCACGTTTTCCAGTCACGTACTGTTTCTTTGAGTTTTTCCATGCTCAGGCTGGTGTCGACTTTTATGATGTCTGGCCAAATTCCACATTAATGTTTTTGTACCTGTTGTAGCTTCAGGATGGTCTCCAAAGGCAGACCTGTTTTGTACAGTAGTCTAACCTGGATGTGATCAAATTGCAGCCAGATCATACTTCTCAAGGAAGAGCCATAGGGCTGAACCAACCAAAGCCAGTTAAAGATGCTTTGAGCCAGAGAAGAACCCAGAGCTTTCATTGGTAGCATCCTTGAAATATGAACCTGCTCCATTATGAGGAGTGTAACCTCATCCAAAACAGCTATGTTCAAGTCCAGCAGCACCTTAGAGATCAACAAGGTTTTTTGGGTATAACCTTTCAAGAGTCAAAGCTCTCTTCAGCAGATTTGCCAAATGGAACTTCGACTCTCAAAAGCTTAGACCCCAAAAATCTTGTTGGTCTCTAAGGTGCTAATGGACTCAAATCTAGCTGTTCTTGCACAGACCAACTCAGCTACCCTCTGAAACTCATCCAGAACAGGTTGACTTCTCACACCCTAGTTGACACCATTATCAACTGAGAGCACTTCAGTCTCATCACTGTCTCTAGGAACTCGTTCATAATATCTAGTGTCTCACCAGATGTTGCTGAAAAAGAAAAAACGTTGGGTGTCATCAACATGATGGTAACATCTCACTTGAGGTTCCCAGGTGACCTCTCTGAGGTTTCACATAGACCAGAGGTGTTGAACTCATTGGTTATGAGGGCCGGATCTGACATAAATGTCACTTTGTTGGGCCAGGCCATGTGTGCCATAAAATGTAATGTCAGGCACTGGAGATATAAATTTTATAAAGAACACAGGCAAGCCCAATTAACAACATTTTTACTCAAAATATAAACAAAAGCAATTGATTCCTATCAGTGAAAGCAATTGATTTACTGAGGAACCCACAAAAGCCCCAATAAATGTGTTTAATCATATACAAGACTAGTTTTTCCACAAGGGAGACCATAAAAGGGGGAGGACCTTACATTTCCATACATGTCAGTTGCTTTTGGGCTGGGTAAGAGCCCTGGATGGGCCAGTTTCAGCCCCTGGGCCTTACGTTTGATACCCCTGATACATTCAAAAGCATGGCAGACAGACTAGAACCCTGTAGACCGATAGCACAAGTACCAGTATGCGTCTCTCAGCACCATCTCCAGATAGGATGTAACCAACTGAGCCCAGTGTCTCCAATACCTATCTTGGCTAACTAGTACAGAAGAATTAATAAGGTTACTTTCCCCCATCCACAGGGTAACTGAGGCCACATCTGTTCCAAAACTAGTCCTGAAGCAGGATTAAAATGGATCTGACCTGTCTCACAGAAGAAATACTGGAGCTGGTTGGCCACTACCTGCTGGAGAACCGTGCTCCCAAACAATGGCTTTTATCCTACCATTCCACCAAACAAAATCTGGAGCCTTCTTCCAGCCTAAGGACACTTCATCCAACTTAAGTGGCTCTTCAGCCAGTGGGAGTGCCACTTAAATCCGAGGAAGGTTTCAGACTTAGCTCAAGGCAGTGGTAGGATACAGGTCAATAATTGTTAAGTCACTTGGGTCCAGGGACAACTGTTCCAGGAGAGGTTTCATGACCAACTCCTTCTAAGTAGATGACATTTCCCTCTCATTCAGTGAAACATGTACTACTTCTGAATCCAGATGGCCAATTCTCTTTGGTTAAATGGCATGAAGGGCAAAAACTGAGTACAGATGGGATAGCTGAAACTGGTATTTGTTTTTAATGCTACACCTGTTTTATACTAATGTTTTATACGTGTTTGTACTAGTGTTGTGATTGTAGCAGAAATCCTAGTCTTCTGCTTATTTCTGCTTGGTGTTGTAAAGAGCTTTATACTGAGTAATAAGAATTGAAAAGTTTCTCATGGTATTGATCATAGTGTGTGTTTGGACCTAACATATACTTGCTGATTATTGGCTTTGTTAAAATAACAGGACTCTTAAGAACCCCCCCCCCCTGCATCTGTGGGATTGTTTTCAAGATAACTTAAGATCACTTAGAGTTTAATTACTAAATATGAAGGGCATAATGTTTTGAAGTTCTACAAGGCCTAAAGCAGGTGGTGGCCACCCATGTGCCTGATTTACAGAAGCAGGTCCCCGACTAATGGTGGTGGAAACTGCTGTCAAGTTGCAGCTGACTTATGGAAATTCTGTAGGGTTTTCAAAGCAAGACACGAATGGAAGTGTTGTTTTTTACATTGCCTACCTCTTCATAGTGACCCTAGAGTTCCTTGGTGGTTCCCATCCAAGTACTAGCCAGTTTGGTGTAGTGGTTAAGTGTGCGGACTCTAATCTGGGAGAACCGGGTTTGATTCCCCACTCCTCCACATGCAGCTGCTGGATGACCTTGGGCAAGCCATAGTTCTGTCAGAGCTGTTCTTGAAAAAGAGCAGTTTCTGTCAGAGCTCTCTCAGCCCCACCTACCTCACAGGGTGTCTGTTGTGGGGAGGGGAAGGGAAAGGAGTTTGTAAGCTGCTCTGAGACTCCTTCCGGTAGTGAAGGCCGGGGTATAAATCCAATCTCTTATTCTTCTATACTAATCAGGGCTAACCCTGCTTAGCTTCTGAGATCTGACAAGACTGGGCCACCCTGGGCCATCTAGGTCAGGGCTCCCAATGAATACTCCCAAATAAATGTGCATAGGGTTACAACGGTTGCAGTCGCATGCATGAGATAAAACGGAGGGTGGGGAGAGAGAGGCTGTTTCCTCCGGCGGAAGTTGACCCGCAGTTGTGTGATAACGCAGTCGTTTGAAGCTGCGGGCACAGCCCGCCACTGCGTGATCAGACGCAACTGTGGGTGAGTCAGTTTTTTGGGTTTTTTTGCTGTTTGTCTCCAGTGCACTTAAATGAGGGTTCAATGATTCGCACCTCACCCCTGAGGGCTCCCTATGGAGTGTGCAATGATGTGCATACTGAGAAGGGAAAAAACGACGGCATGGAGTCGGGATGGCCTGATCACACCATCCCAATGCCATGAGAGCGCACTGGAGTGATCAGACGCGAGAAAGTCCATCTGTGGCCCGTGGCAACCTGTTTGCTACCAGACTTTCCGAGGCATCTTTTAACTCTGTGTGCAGCAGAGCAAAACAGCTTGCTGCTGGCCGTGGGGCGCTTCCTAGATGTTGTTGTCTGATTGCGCTCCTTTAATCTGCCCGGCATTCACACCTATGTCAGGGCTAATTGTGTGTGTGATCGCAACCAACTTCTGATAAACTGAAGATAGGGGAAACAGGACCAGGGCAAAAAGGACCTGCAGAAGATTGGCAGAGCAACTCCTCCCCTGGGCTTTTTCAACGTTCTAACTTCACTAGATCGTCTGGTCTGCTGCCTGGGACAACCTGGGCCCATTGTGAAGAACCCCTGGCATAAACAGCAACTTAACAGATTCTGCTTAACAACATATGTGTGGGCTAGTTAACGATCCAAGCAGTAAGTTATTTATCAACACTTTAGGGGCTGTTTACCTGCCATGTCATTTGAAATGGTTTCATGGGGTGGATTCTACCACATGGAGAAATGTTTGTGTGCAGAGGCTAAACCAGGGCTTTTTTGTGTGTACTTATTGGAACCAAGTACCATCACCTTTTTTTGGGTGGGGGACAACTCTCCCAAGTTCTGATCCCCGTGCACCATCCTACATATCCAGAGAAAGAGAAGGTCAACCCTCAGGAATAGCCTACTGGGCATCTACAGAGGGAGGGGAGAACTGGTAGAAATCAGTGCAGCCATATATGTATATGAGTACTGGCCTCTTTTTAAATTAAAAGACGCTCTGGGCTAAACCAACTACCTCCCCAACCACTGCCAGTGTCCAAAAAGATTAGCTTGCAGTACAAGGATGAAAATCATCTGGTCAGCTTTTTGCACATGAGTGGTTTACAGCTGGCTCCCAAATAAACTTAAGACTTCTTCCCTATGGCTGAACCATTTAGACCTTCTCCTAGCTACCCATACATATATTTCAGCTGACACCAAGGAGCATCTGTTTTCTTGCAAAATATAAAGGAATGAGAAAAAAATAAAGAGTTTTGAGAGAAATCAGGGCAGTTGTTCACTGATCTTTCTGTCTGTATCGAACAATGACATCCTTTTCTGGCTGCAGCATTCCAAAACCATAGCGTTCCTTGTCAAAATCGGGGATCTTTGTGTCAGGATCTTTCAGCTCCAAATCAAAATGGCTTAAGAGAAGGAAGACGCACCTGAAATGATGAAATAATCCGGTCAGTGTCGGAGACATTAGCTCTGTATAATTTTTGCACCTTGACCTAAAGCAGGTAGCTTTTTACTATTAAATAGGTACGAAAGACACAAAGAACGGTGAATGAGACTGTAGGCCAAGAATGCTGATTGGTGCCAGGGTCCTGATCCTGTTATGTTTATTGTCATGTGCAGCTGAATCCAGTGCACGGTTATTCATGAGTATATATCTGTTTATGCTGTGGGATTTGCTGTCATGTAATTATGGATAGGACTGGAGGCTAAATCCTGTTGAAAACAACAACATTGATTGGAATTAGCATCTTTTTGATGTACATCTGACTGCAGCCTTGGTCTGCTGTTTACCTGTGTGTTGAAATTCTCAACACTGATAGGCAGAATGATACAGATGACCCTCCCAGCATGTGGCTGCCTACCAGATGAAATAGGTTCCTTACTACCTGGTAAATATTTGCCTAGTGCAAAGGAGCATTTACCAGGTAATATTTGTAATCCCATCTGGTATGCAAGCTCTTGGTAAGAGGGTTGCCTGTATTGTCCTGAGAAGAATGGTCATGAGAAGGATTTCAGCATACCTGTGAGCAGGATACCATGGATGCTGCATACAACTATGCATTGAAAATAAGGAGGTGGCAGAGACCCACGCTGGCCCAAAGCAAAAGCCAAGAACAAAAAGCCACATCACACCTTTAACTGGGACCAACCAGTATCCCAAACAACAGCATGCAAGCCTTTACGCTCTCTAGAACTTTTCATCAAGCTGAATGTTTTTTAAAAAAAGAATAATGAGAGGAGGAGAGAAAAAAGGTTTTTATCTCAAGATTTTAGGATTTCTGCATTTTCATTTTCCTCGCTTGTGAGTTCCTCTTGCTTTTTGGGGGGGGGGGGGGAATCTATCCTGCATGTGGTTTGCTCCCTCTAGTGGTCAATTCAATATTACATCAATTTATGCCCAGCATAAAAACTTGGAGTTTAAATCTGCTGGGTGAGATGCCAAACATAAACCAATGTAATATCGTATCGACCACTAGAGGGAGCAAAATACATGCAGAACGGGGGGGGGGGGGGAACCCACCAAAGCGACAGAAACTCACAAGTGAGGAGAATGAGAATGAGGAAAAGCCCCTTGGCTTGTCAGGATCCAGTGTTAACTGCTGAGCAGGTATGCAGATCTTACAAGGTGTTGGGGTCAGGTTGCCTTCTGGGAAGCAGCAGCAAAAAAAGAGGAAGCATCCCATTGAAAATATGAAATCCTGCAGTTGATCAAATGCCTCTCTAACATGAGATGGGATGCACAGATGCTTTAGAAGGCTGAGAGCAGAGGACAATCATGATAGTAAGTGTATTAACAATGCTTTAGGTGGAGCGAACATCCAGCCTGATGAACAGTTTTGAATAAAGTGTTACAGGGATGGGGGTTTCATACAGTGAATTTCCTTCCGTTAATGAGCCATCTATGAAGTGCTATGGTCATTTCAAACAGTGCTGCTTTTCTTTTCCTGCCCTTTTTCACCGTGCAATCTTCCTCTGACTTTTTAAAAAAGTTATAAGGTGAGCGCTATAAAGTTAGGCACCACTGAGATGGAGTCAAGACGTCTCAGTGATGCCATTATAGCACTGAAGTGCTATGTTGGTTTAGCACAATAGCACTGCATTTAGAATGCTAAAAAAAAGTCAGAGACAGATCGCGCCGTGAGAAAGGATGTGTGTGTGTGGGGGAAGCAGCACTGTAGAAAGTTCTATGGACTTTTTAAACAGCACACCCACAGTGATCCAGAAGCACAACAAAGGGGTTGGAAATGGGAAAAAAGCAGTTTCCCTCAAAAGCAGCTCAACCACACTTTGCTAACCCAACACAAGCGGGTTTGTATGAACATGTAAATAAATTCTGCTAGCAGCCAGTTACTAAAATGGGTCTGTCTAAAACGACAGAAAAAAATTCATTAGCAACCAGTTACTAAAATGGAATACAAAGGCAGTTTGAAAAGGGCCAATGTGTTATGTGGACGTTGCAAAGAGGCTCACAGCACTATGAACTTGCTTTGTAGCATTTGTAGAATGTGGTGTATCAACAAATCCAGTGCTGAGAAATACAACAGCCACCGGCTGTTGGCACTCTGTTACTCTTGGCTGCCACCTCCTAATCTTCTTATTCCCTCTGTTGGGAAACGAGGCATCCTGCAGCTAATTGCCATAGACAGGTGCTATCAGCTGTGAGATGCTTTCATTCCCTGCTTCTGCAGAAGGGGGCAGAGAAGGAACAGGCAAACAAGCAATGAAAGAAAAAAAGCCAGAGCTGCGGACTTTTCCTGTATGTCTGCACCCAGCCCAAATGTATATATTGTCACAGTGGTAGACACTATTTAGTAATGGTCATCTGAACAGGCATGATACCTAGTTCAAGCCTGTATCTTACTGCAGATATTCTATATGTTAATTGAATTGTACATAAATTAATTTATGTCAATAATGGCGACAATCTCCACACTGAGTCCATCTATCCAGGCTAAGAATTGTCTTCCTAGATCAGGCCAAGGTCTGCCTGACCCAGCATCCTGACTCCCACAATGGCCAGTTTTGGGCCACAATGGCCAGTTTAAGGAATGAGGAGGGAATAGTCCTTGCTGGTCCTCATCATGGAATACTAGGTTGACAGTCCGTTTAGTCATCACAGCTAACAGCTGCTGAAAGACCCAAACCCATGATTTTGTTGAGGGCACAAAAGGGGTAGAGGATCTCATGGCTCAGAGGCAGAAGGTCTTTGACCTAAGACCCTGGAGAATGTGAGCATGATGGGTTCAGCATGCTGAGGATACATTTCAGCAGCCAAAGCTGACCAGGTCTGCTCCCATACATTGCCTGGGAGTATAATGTGCATGCTCTGAGCTCATCAGAGGAAAAACCAGTAGAGTAAATGACGGATGTGTGATGGGAGAGAAGTCTGTAGGAAAGCAGCACTTTATTTCAAATTGCATCTTTGGGATTCAATACCGGGACAGGCCTGCAAAACTTGTCACCCACCAAGCTCACCATGGACTACCAAGATATAGTTGCCAACCTCAAGGTGGTACCTGGTGATCTCCCAGAATTAAAAATGATTTTCAGTCTACAGACATCAGTTCCCCTGGAGAATATGGCTGCGGGGGGGACGGGGGGGGGACAGTCTCTGGCATTATATCCTGCTGAGGTCTCTCCTTCCCCCAAATCTCCAGGAATTTCCCAATGTGGGGTTGCCAACCCTACACCAGCACACAAGAGCTGCATTCAGTTGTAATGAAGCTGAGACAAAGAACTGAGCTGATTTGTAGGGTTGCCAGGTCCCCCCTGGCCACTGGTGGGGGAAGGGGGGGAGGGTTGTCTGATCCCCTGGAGATTTGGGACTAGAGCCTGGGAAGGACAGGGACCTCAGTGGGGCATAATGCCAGAGTCCAACCTCCAAAACAGCCATGTTCTCCAGGGGAATTGATCACTGTAGTCTGCAAATGAGCTGTAATTCCAGGGGATCCCCAGGTTCCACCTAGAGGCTGGCATCCCTAGCTGGTTGCCATCCACACACACTCTCAAACTTAGAAATTTTGAATCCAGTTCCCATTTGTTCAAACTGACTGCCAACACCTTGGCAAATTGCAGTTTGTTTACACCCCCTAAACTGGTATCCTAAAATTAGGGTTGATCTCAGTTTAGAATCCTGGTTCGAGTGGAGCAGAGAAGCTTCCATTTGCTGAGGCACCTGCATTCAGATGTGATGGCGAGCTTGACTGGTGAGCTTGACTGGATGAGGAGATTTTGAATCACGCTCGGTGCACAAATGGAGAAGCGTGCCAGTATGCTTATGCTCCATCTCAGTTGGTCACAATGTCAGTCCCAGGTGTTTGATAAACCTCTAGGAATGGATCCTAAGACTCCCTCTTTCCAAAATGAAGCAGGAGTCCAAGTTAGGGTTGCCAGTCTCCAGGTGGTGGCTGGAGACCTCCCAGAATTACAACCGGTCTCCAGGTTACAGAGATCAGTTCTTGTGGAGCAAACAGTTGCTTTGGAAGGTGGACTCTATGGCATTATACTCTACTGTAGTCCCTCCCCTCCTCAAACCCCAGCCTCCCCCAGCTCCACCTCCAAAATCTCCAGGAATTTTCCAGCTGGCAACCCTAATCCAGGAGCACTCCATCAGATTCATGGGCTGTCAGCCCCATGCACTGGGTAAAGCAAGCTCCAACACAGGGAAGCTCACATTGGAATAAATTGTGTTTAGTCTTCATGGTGCCACTGAACTCCTGTTTAATTTTGCTAAAACATACTAACACAGCTACCCCTCTGGAATCCCTTTCACCAAGTCTTCCTCTAATGGAGAGAGTCTTTCTCTTAGGGAATAAATCTTTCTCCATTGGGAAAAGTCTGTGTTAAAGAAAGAAGAGAGAGAAGAGAGAAGAGAAGAGATTGGATTTATACCCTGCCCTTCACTACCCAAGGGAATCTCAGTGCGACTTACAAACTCCTTTCCCTTCCCCTCCCCACAACAGACACCCTGTGAGGTAGGTGGGGCTGAGAGAGCTCTGAGACAACTGTCCTTGAGAGAACAGCTGGGACAGAGCTATGGCTTGCCCAAGGTCATCCAGCCAGGTGCAAGTGGAGGAGTGGGGAATGGGGAATCAAACCCGGTTCTCCCAGATTAGAGTCCGTGCACTTAACCACTGCACCAAACTGGCTACACCACTGGCTCAAAAGAAGCAGTGGAAAGGAGTCATAGGATCCAACTCCTAGTGTTTGCTGTCACCCTGGGACTGAGAGAAGGAAGGGAGAATTGCTGAGCCTTTGACAGGCTATGGTGTTCAGCCGGTGTGCTTTGTGCAGCTTGGGGGGGGGCATATGTTGTACAGATCTGACCTATGGGACTAGACAGTTCATAAAACATATAAATATGGATTTTTTAAAAAAAGTAGATGGAGACTTCAGTCATTTCAACAAAGGATTAAATCCATATTCACACGGAGAAAATGGAACTGGAAAAACATTTATTTCTTTCCTTTTCTTTTGTTGTTTATGCAAGAGATCGTATTTCTAAAATAACCCCAGGCTGGATTCTCTGAGTCTATACTGAAGCAGAGAGACAGGCGCTTTTCCAATGGCCAATAGCCACTTACTGTTTGATGCTATTAACGGCATAGAACTTTCCGATACAGACATTTATTCCTGCTCCCCAGGGCATGTTGTAATGCTTGAGCTTTCCCCCTCTTTTATAGAAGTCTGTTTTTTCTGTACCGTCTGAATTGAGGAATCTGTCATGTTTGAATTTCTGAAAGAAAGAAAAAAGAAATACACAGTGAGACCCTGATTCCTACAATGTGACGTTTTAACCCGTGTGAGACATGGGTTAGATGTTGAGAGCCAATGTGGCGTAGAGGTTAGAGGGCTGAACTAAAATTTGGGATTTGAACCTGACATAAGACCTTGCTGGGTGACCCTGGGCCAGCCACATGCTCTCATCTTCACCGTCCGCACAGAGATACTGTAGTCAGGACACATGAACACATGAAGCTGCCTTGTACTGAATCAGACCATTGGTCCATCAAGGTCAGTATTGTCTACTCAGACTGGCAGTGGCTCTCCAGGATCTCAAGAAAAGGCCTTTCACATCATCCACTGTCTGGTCCTTTTTAAGTGGAGATGCTGGGGATTGGAGCTAAGACCATCTGCATGCCAAACAGAGGCTCTGCCACTGAGCCATGGTCCCTCCCCTACTCTGAAGAGCTAGATTTGAGTCCAGAAGCACCTAGAGTAGGGTTGCCAGCCTCCAGGTGGGGCCTGGGGATCCCCTGCTTTTACAACTGATCTCCAGCTGACAGAGATCAGCTCCCCTGGAGAAAATGGCTGTTTGAAGGGTGGACTCTATGGCACTGTACCATGCTGAGGCTTCTCTCCTCCCCAAACCCCGCCCTCTCCTGGATCCACCCCCCAAAGTCTCCAGGTATTTTCCAACCCAGACTTGGCAACCCTAACCTAGAGGCCAGCACAATTTTCAGGGTATAAGCTTTCAAGAGTCAAAGCGCCCTTCATTAGATGCTACCAGACTCAAATCCAGCTCTTCTACTACAGACCAACATGGCTATTCTCTGAATCTAGGTTACTTTTAGTTTCCTTTCTGCATTAGGGCTTTTGCTTTGTGTCCTGGAAGAAAGGGAAAACAGGAATTCACTTGTGTCCTGGGACACAAGCTGGCATCACGTAACCTTACAAACAATAATGTGAGAATTGCATGATGCCATGACGGGTCTTGGGAGGCTTTGCGTAAGAGGAAGCAAACCCATTTTGCTTCTCTGTTAACAAAGAGAAAACTGATAAGGGAGAAGAGCTGAAACTCAGAGGAGTGGAAGGCAGAGAGCTATATTTTTTACAAAACACATTGGGTTGTCACAGTAACAGGCAACGAGGAAGTCCATTCATCATAATAAATCAGTGCCAGTTCTCACTCACTATTGTTTACCCTATTCCATTTTTAGGTCTTAAATACATATCCAGAGAATTACTTCTTCTTTCGCTTCTGGAAGGGCTTGTAAGGGAGTTATGCTTGAGAGGAAATAATACTCCCCAGTGTGGTTTGCACATGACTGATTCGTCTTGTATGTGCAACCAAGCTATTTCAGATCTAACTTCACAAGCAGGTTTGTCAAGGCTTTTGTAAATTTAGTGGCCGGGGTACAGAGTAATGTTTACACATATGAAAAGCTGTCGTTCATCATTCAGATATAGAATGTCACGGGGTGTATGTGTATACACACCCTGACCTGGATAGTCCAGGCTAGCCTGATCTTGTTAGATCTTGGAAGCTAAGCAGGCTTGACTTTGGTTAGTATTTGGATGGGAGACCACCAAAGAAGCCCAGCGTTCCAGTGCAGAGGCAGGCAATGGCAAACCACCTCTGAATATCTCATGCTTTGAAAACCTGATGAGGTTGCCATAAGTCAGCTGTGACTTGATGGCCAAAAAAAGTGTATACGCCTACACACTCCCATCTGCAATATTTTAAATGTATATACAAAACTATTGTGCTTTGGCATTTCTGGAAGTACAAAGTATAATAGCAAAGATAATGGTAACTCCCTGGAGTGAAGAAAGTGGACAGAGATTATTTCTTGTCTCCCTCCAAAATACTAGATTCTTGGAGGGAATAGATTCGGGAAGGACAAAAGGAAGTACTTCTTCACTTAACTGATAATGAAACTGAGGGATTTGTTGCCAATGGACATAGTGATGGGCTGGCCCTTGAAAGGGGATTTGATGGATTCAGTGCCCATCAATGGCTGGCAGCCATGGTGAAAAAAGGGAACTTCCACACTGAGAAGCAGCAAATCTCTGAATGCCTGTGCAAGGAGACGACAGCCAGAAAAAACTATTTGTTTGTTGGCCCTCCAGGGCAGCTGGTCGGCTGCTGTGGGAAACAGGATGCTGGACTAGATTCACCTCTGCTCTGGTCCAGCAGAGCTATTCTTATCTTCCTAGTAAACTAAACTGGGGTTAACATAGTTTGGGCACTTTTTATAGGGTAGACCAGTCAAGTCGATTCAGCATATTCAACATCCACAAGCCTTATGAAATGACACTCACCCTTTTTGCTGATCCCCAACAGTCAAAATAGAAAACTGGGCAGTGTGTGTGTGTGTGTGTGTGTGAGAGAGAGAGAGAGAGAGATCAGATTGGATGATACTACTCAAAATCTGGACTGCAGAAAGAGTTCTCTCCAATTGTACTTTCTGTATCTGCCCCTATGCCAGTACCTGGATTGCTGTTAATCACCATCTTGCTACCAAATGCACTCAAATTTTGTAGAAGTGTGGCCAATGATATTGAACTACTTGATGCAGATGGGAGTGCCCCCCCCCCAATTGAAGTACTTAACTGAAATGCCATTTTAAGGAAGTTTAAGAACATATGAGAAGCCAATGTTGGATCCGGCCAATGGCCCATCCAGTCCAACACTCTGTGTCACACAGTGGCCAGAAATACCAGGTGCCATCAGGAGGTCCACCAGTGGGGCCAGGACACTAGAAGCCCTCCCACTGTTGCCCCCCCCCCCCAGAATATAGTGCATCACTTGCCCCAAACTGAGAGATCCTAGCTATACCTTGTGGTTAATAGCCACTGATGGACCTCTGCTCCATACGTTTATCCAATTTATAAATGTATAAGTTGTAAGATCTGATATAAGTTGCAAGATCTGATGTTTGGTATTGCTTTACTGTCTATTCCAATTGTCTTTGTTGTTATTTTTTTTGTAAAATGTTTCATGCTTGTATATTTGTTGGTTGTACTAAATACAAATTATCAAATAAAAAAAATCTGAAATAAAAAAAAGTCACTAGGTGTAAATCTTCATATCTTTCCATAATTCATTTTGGTTCTACTAGTCTTGGAATGGGCTAAACAAAGCACTCTTCGTGGTACCCAAGCATTCTCCAATTACCACTGGAAACTCTTCTCTTTCCCCATCTCCCTTCTTGGATTCTGAGATTTCGGTCACTTGCGAATCTATCTTCCCACCAATAGGAACTAGAAACTTTTAAAAAAGCAAACTGCAGTTCTTAGGAAGCTAGATTCCACAGCTGGTTACAAACCGTACTCAGGCAGCATGACGTACACAAAGAATCTTGGAATGGGCACAATCCTGCCCTGAATGGAAGTGCTCTTTTTAGGTGTAGTTCTGTGTTAATATTATTACGGTTCAATTTGCCAGAATGTGATTGTGTAGCAGCTTCAAGGTTGCTGCACATTGCATTGTGGCATTCTCCCCTCCGTGGGTATAAATAAACCCCACTGTGAAAAGACTCTGCAAAGGAGACTGTCACAAAGACCATGATGAAGAATGACACAAGTTACCTCTGGTTCCTCATAGATTTCAGAATCCATCTGCGGGCTTATGAAAGGAAAGAGGCAAAGTCTATCTCCCTTTCTCAGGCGGTACTCTCTGCCGCTTGCCAATCTCAGAGGCATGTCTTGAAGGACTTCCCGGCTGATAAAAGGAGCTGCTGTCAAACGCAGCGTTTCATTCAACGTGCTGTCTGTATAAACAAGAGAACCAAAGAGGAGAATGATTGCAGCCAATAAAGACGGAGAAAGAGGTGTGGGCGGCTGTCTTTTCATGGAGGATTGATCAGTTTCCAACACTACAAATTGCTTAACAAAACACCACCATGTCATGGCTAAGAAAATCCTTCAGAAAGCTCCGGGTCTTTAACTTTTCCTCAAAAACTAAGCAACTGGCAAAAGTAAAGCAATATGAAGCCTGGCGATCGCTTTTCTTTCATGGCCTGATTCTCATTTTTATTTATTTAAATCATTTTTAAGCTACCCTGTCAACCAACTTAAGGTTCCCAAGGTGGCAAACAATAAAAATATTAAAACAAGAACAAAAACACATATAAAGATATTAAAAATAATTAAAACAAAACACACAAGCACATGGATGGGTCAAAGGGTCACTGAGAATAGGGTTGCCAAGTCACTTACTTGGCGCAGTGGGGGAGAGTTGGTCCCAGCCTAGGACATTTGCACGCGGTGCAATGACATCACCAGGAAGTGACGTCATCGCGTTGGGCATGTTGCCAGCTGACACGCTAGCAATCAGCCTGGAAACTTTATGGTAACATAGAGTTTTCAGGCTGATTGCTAGTGTGTTGGCCGGTGATGTGACGTCACCTCTGGGTGACGTCATTGCGCCGGGCACGTTGGTCCGAACTGGGAACTTTGGGGGCATGGTTCCCCCTGCTGGCCTGATCTGGACTGGCGGATTGGGGGCTGTTTTGGTGGGAAAACGTCCCACCCCCGGGGGACCTGGCATCCCTAAATAAGAATCCGTGAGGGAATGCTAGACAGAAAAGTCTTTACCCACTGGGGGAGGACAGTGGTAGAAGGTGAGAAAGAGATGGCCCTGGAGAGAGAATCCCATAATTTTGCTGCAACTACAAAGAAGGCCTTTTCTTAGGTTGCCACAGGGCTGCCAGGCATGGCTTGGAAACCAGCAGGAGACTGGATGGCTGTTGGCAAAGGTGTCCTCTTTAGGAACTGTTGGAAACTCTATGATTTTACTAATGGCAATTTTCAAAGATTATTTTTCTTCCACACACCTCATGTGGGAACAGGAGCTGGGAATGGAGGATCCCCCCCCCACCTTGGGGGAGGGGGCTTGGCACCCCTAGTTGCCACCTATTTAGCCTCAGATGGCAAGGGAACCTGAAGCAGGGCCTCCAAAGAAGACTGCAGTAGTCGGGTAGGCTCGTATCATAGTAGGTGGCACTTAAGTGACAGATTTGCAGCAGGTACATTAATGTTACACCAGTGGGAGTTCTGCAACAAGCATGCAAAGGGTGACTGAGAATCACACACTCATGTGTGACTTTGCACACACCGGTGTTTAAGGATGCACATCTGTCGCTCGCAATGTAAGCGTTTGTGTATGTGTATGTAAATTGCTGTCAAGTTGCAACCAACTTATGGTGACCTGTAGGGTTTTCAAGGCAAGAGACGAACAGGTTTGCCATTGCCTTCCTCTGGCGCAGCAGCCCTGGACTTCTGTGGTGGTCTCCCATTCAGATCCTAACTAGGGCTGGCCCTGCTTAGCTTCCGAGATCTGCTGAGATCAGGCTAGATGGGCCATCAGGGTCAGGTCATTTATTGCAGGATGACCCAGATGCGATGCTGATGTAGGCCCAGCAGTAACACATTTAGTATGGAATGGTCATCACTTCATCCATTACAAGGCAGTAGAAATGGCAAGGGAGCTTTATACTAGCTATGTAGACAGCCACAGTTGTACAGGGGATGGATTGTGGGCTGCAGACCAAGGAGACATGAAGTCATATCTCCAAACTGACCGTCTTACAGTGATATCCTAAGCAGATCTCCATCCTTCTAATCCAGGTGGGTAGCTGTGTTGGTCTGAAGCAACAGAACAAAGTTTGAGTCCAGTGGCACCTTTAAGACCAACAAAGTTTAATTCAAGGTATAAGTTTTTGTGCGCAAGTACACTTCTTATAGCCAGTATTAAGCTTTGTTGGTCTTAAATTATTATTATTATTTATCGTATGGCAGAGTTACACACAAGAAGCAAATAATAATAATAGCATATAATAATAATAGTGGTCTTAAAGGTTCCACTGGACTCAAACTTTGTTCTGATCCTTCTAATTCCACTGACTTCCAACAAATTTAGAAGGGTGTTTAGGGTTGCGGTGCTAATTTCTTAAGTTCCACGCAGCTTTGCTTGTCGCTTGCGATCTAAGCCTTCATTAAAGGTTTTGATTTTAACAAGCTCTTGGCACAGGCTGATCTTTAGCAGAAACAAGTCTGAAAAAGTGCTGCTCCTGGGACAAATCAACCGAATTTTAATAGCAGCTTGGAGCAGATTTAATGAGTTTTTTTACAAAAAGGAAACTTGACTGGTTGCAATAACTCTGCTGTGCAGATAGATGCATAAGGTATCAACTGGGAAGAAGATGTAGCAACTTCATATAATTAGGTAGTCTAATGGAAAAATTGTTGTGATCCAGGCAGCCATGAGGTCCTTTGAAGTTCTGAGTTCAAAACCTGGTGTTGACAAGCGGTTATGTTTATTTAATTGTGGTTCTTTTTACAGTTTTATCGGGAGGGTAACATCTGATATGCTGTAAGTGACTTGGATGGGGGTACTCTATACCAAACATGTAAATGTTTTAAAACAAACAAGTTATGCCACTTTTTCTAGACATATAACACTGGACTAATAGTGGGAGACCCTGCCCTGGATGGCCCAGGCTAGCCTGATTTCACTAGAACTTGGAAGCTAAGCAGGGTCAGTCCTGGTCACTATTTGGATGAGTGACCATCAAGGAATACCAGGGTTGCTACGCAGAGGCAGACAATGGCAAACCACCTCTGTTCATCTCTTGCCTGGAAAGGGGTCAGCTGCAACTCGATTGCAAAAAGGAGGAGGAGGAGGAGGAGGAAGGGAATGAGAGAGATAATTAAAGTAAGGATTTTAAAGCTTTTTGTCCTTTTAAAGTACTGTATTCATTAACAATTCAGGCAAATATATTTCAGTGTGAATGGGTCACTCATGCGACTTGTTTTTAATGATTCTATAAGCTGTGGTTGGTTTCCTGCATTGGCCAGAATCTTCATTTCCAAATGCTCCTTTCTCTTACTCTGCTATATGTCAACAATCCATCACACATTTGCATAAACAGTGCAGGAGAGATTCAGCAACAATTTACATTGGCATGACACAGCAACATTAAGATGAAGCAAAGGAACTAAAGATGACACTGAACAACATATTGGGGGGGGGGGTGGATGATGAAAATGTGGCTCAGCATTCCCTAAGGCTGCCTGAAAACACTTCATAGGACATCCTATGTAGGAAGGCTTGATGCTGAACTCTACCCTCAGTTCTGCTCAGGGCCAAACCACCCTTTACCTATTGTAATGAGGAATCCAGAGACCTGACTAGGGGTCAGTTGGAGCAGGAGCGCACAGGAGCGCAGCTCCGGGAGTGAGGAGCCCAGGGGGCGGGCACATGACCAAGCCCCGCCCCCTCCTCGGCTTCCCCGAGCAGTGCAGAGGCACAGCGCCCCGGGGAAAGCCCTGCTAGGGTCTTTATCGTTTTTAATGTTTTGTTTTAATATTGATAATTTTATCATTGTTCCTTTTATGACTGTGTGCTGCTTTTCCAGAGACTTGCTCAAGGTGGCATATAAATTTTCTAAGTATACCATTTTTTATCTGGGCACATGGCACATAAGTACCAGAGAAATTTCACCAACCCTTCAGCAGCTTCCACCCCATCAGTTTGGTGTAGTGGTCAGGAGTTGAACTCTAATCTGGGAGAACTGGGTTTGATTCCCCACTCCTCCACATGCAGCTGCTGGTGTGACCTTGGGCCAGTCACAAGTTGTCTCAGAGCTGTTCTCTCCTGAGCAGTTCTCAAAAGACCTCTCTCAGCCCCACCTACCTCACAGGGTGTCTTGTTGTGGGGAGGGGAAGGGGAAGGGATGGGTGGTGCACATGTCCCGGGTATCTCAAGTCTACTTGAAACCTGGTGGTTTCAAGGGAGCAGGAAGAGAATGACGGTGTGTTCTTTACGCCTATTTTTATTGCCCAAAGTATTGGATGGGGAAGGGAATGGAGGAAGAGCAGGTCAGTTTCACTCACCTGTGGAGTGGAGCCTAAGGGGTGGGTGTTGCCTTCTGACACACTTCCGGTATGTTAGGGGGTGTGGCATATGCAAATGAGTTATGCAAATGAGTTATGCTAATGAGCTCCTGCACCTCTTTTTCTACGGAATGACCCCTGGACCTGACTAACTTTCCCTGAAGCTGCAATTAATGGTACTTTAAAAGTCTTTAGGGGCCCAATTTGACTCGGGATCGTGGCATCGGGGGAGGGCTGCCACCTCTGGGTTGGGAAATGCTTAGAGATTTGGGGGGTGGAGCCTGGGGAGGGCAGGGTTTGGGAAGGGGAGGGACCTCAGCAGGGTACAATGCTATAGAGTCCACCCTCCAAAGCAGCCATTTTCTTCACCGGTACTGATCTCTGTCATCTGGAGGTGAGTTGCAACAGCAGGAGATTGGCAACCACACCTGGGGAAGAGGTCCTTCTGCTTGCCCCCATGCTATTCCTGAGTCAGAATGGTCCCATGGGATCTGTCTGCCCCATTTGGGAGTTGCTGTGGCTGCAGGGAAAGTGTGTCTGGGGAATGAGATGCCAAGCTCCACCAGCTCCTCTCTCCTATCCTGGCTGAGAAAATAGTCCATACCTAGAGGTCACTCAGTGATGCTAGACTGCAGAACTTCAAGCCAGATATTGAACTGAGCACAAAGCTGGCCTTCATTATTACTTAGGAGCTAAACTGGAACTTCAGCATTACTGAAGCAATGCCAAGCATATGTGGGAGTAGACCTCCCAGAGTTGCCAGCTGTTATCCATAGCTATTCAATGTCAGCTTCCTCTGAGCCTCGTTCAGTTGCTTATTGGTTTAGGACCAGATTGACACAGGGCACATGAAGTAAAACATGTGAATGTGCAATCATCAAATGAGACTTACATACCCGGTTTTACATAAGAAGAGCCCTGCTGCATCAGACCAGTGGTCCATCTAGTCCAGTATCTTGTTTCATGCAGCCAACCAATTCCTCTGGAGGGTCAATAGACAGGGCACAAAGGCCTTCTACTGCTGATATTCAGAGGTCGACTGCCTCTCGATGGGGAAGACCCTTTTAATCATCATGGCTTTTTCAGTCGCAGGCATGGAGTTTCCCTTTAATGGTCTTGCCTAGTAGCAATTGATGGATCTCTCCTCCATGACTCTGTCTAGTCTAGTCCCCTTTTAAAGCTATTTATGCTCATAGCCATCACTATGTCTATGGGAAGTGAATTCGACAGTTTAATTGGTGCCGGAAAGCGCAGTCAAGCCGCAGCTGACTTATGGCGACCCTGTAGGGTTTTCAAGGCAAGAGACATCCAGAAGTGGTTTGCCATTGCCTGCCTCTGCATTGAGACCCTGGACTTCCTTGGTGGTCTCCCATCCAAATACTAACCAGGGCCAACCCTGCTTAGCTTTCAAGGTCTGATGAGATCAGGCTAGCTTGGGCCATCCAGGTCACAGCAATTTATTTACTCTTTGAATAAAGAGGTATTTCCTTTTGTCTGTCCTGAATTTATTACCCATGAACTTCATTGGGTGCCCCCAAGGAGAGAGGGAGAAAAGATTCTCTATATCCGATTTCTCCACCCCACCCACCACTATTTTGCCAGACACACCAAGCAACCCAAAGGTAGCTCTAAAGAATAGATTACTAACCAAAAATTGGTGTGTTGTCCAAAATCTCTTGGTTGGTGATCAGCATTTGTCCCATTGTTTGTCTTCTTGTTCTAAGTATTCTCTCCATTTCACCTTGAACTGCTGCCATGGCTGAGGGGTGTTTTAAAAGAAACAGGAGAAGCCAAAAGACAGCAGGTCCTGCATTGCTCTGAAAACAAGAATATCAGAACAGGAAATCATAAGAACATAAGAGAAGCCATGTTGGATCAGGCCAGTGGCCCATCCAGCCCAACAGTATGTGTCACACAGTGGTCAAAACCTAGGTGTCATCAGGAGGTCCACCAGTCTCCCTCCCTCCCTCCCTCCCTCCCTCCCTCCCTCCCTCTTGAAAGTAACGACACCCACTACATCACACAGAAGCAAAGCACATCAGTGTAAATATCATTTTCGTTAGAGGAGAACATCTATTTAATCTTTAATGTGAAAGGTCTGAGTTGGCAGTTCACTGAATTAACACAGAATGGATTCTACAAAGATGACTGTGAATAGCTGATAAACATCTTTCAGGCATTTGAGCATTATTAATGGCAGTATTTCCACAATGAAACTCTTGGCTCAGAAACCTGAAGGATCAAGTAGTTCTTTTGTCAGGAAGATGATAACAGAAGGAACTGGTCAAGTGCTATGAATTAAGACAGCCATCTGACCCCAAACTGAAACAGCAACAGAAAATTAAATGCTTTGAGTGGAAACAAGATGACAATTTTTGCAGAGAATGGAAAATGGCACGACAGAGGTACTACACAAAGAAACAAAAAGCAATTTTTCCTACTATCATTAACCAGTTTTTTTTTTTTTTTAAATCTATCTGTTAATATTAGTTGATATTTGAATCTTTGTTATTCTTACACCTGGCTGTCTGATTTAGAGTTCATGGAGATCAAAGAGAAAGGAGGGACTGTAACTAGATTGCCAGCTCCAGGTTGGGAAATTCCTGAAGATTTTGGGGGTGGAGCCTGAGAAGGGCGGGGTTTAGGGAGGGGACAGACTTCTATGGGGTATAATGCCATAGAGTCCCCTTTCCAAAGTGGCCATTTCCTCCAGATGTCGCCTGGAGATGAAGTGTAATCCCAGGAGATCTCCCACCACCAGCTGGAGGTTGGCAACCCTAACTGCCATGCAACTTTTCCTCTGTCTTCTACTGCATGGGCCAGGCTGGTGCTGATGCCGAATCTCCCAGCAACAGTATATTGCAACTGGGTTTGGGAGAAGGTGGCAGCACCCCTGAAACAGAAGCACTTCTTCAGTGAGTGGGGATATCTGGATCCTATGTCTCAACTGACAAAGCAGGTAAAGGCCTGTAGACATGATGCTATGTTTTAGGGCAACAAGGGACATACATTCAGATCTACTGATAGGTTTGTTTTCCCCCCAGGCATATTTGCTTTTAGACAAGGACCACTGAATCATTGAAGACTGTAGGCGGAGATTGGTAGATATTTAATTTCCAAGCAGTAAATTACTTTACAGAGCAGACATTGGCAGCAATAAAATATATAGGCTGGCCACCTTGAATCAATATGTGAAATGAATGCTTCCTCCTTCGTACCCACAGCACACAGTCCATCACTCGCTGTGCAACTCTCTCTTCTCTCCCCGCCTTTTATCAATCCCTCTGCCTTCTATCCCTCTGCCTTCTCTCTCTGCCGACTCCCATGCCCGCAGCCTGGCAATAAACAGTCCCTGTGAGAGAGGCTTCCCCCACAAAACTCTCATTTTACTCTCTTCCCTGCAGCTGCATTTTATGCCTTCCCTTCAGAAGCACCCATTAACATCACAGTTGTGGCATATGAGCTGACTTACAGGCATGGATTGAACCGTATGACATGGAGCAATCTGCTCCGGCATAGTTGGCTAGGGCCCTGACTGCATTCCCTCCCCCCCGTCCCTTTTTGAACCTGTTTCCGAATGGGTCAAGAGGGGCGGCTCCCAGGAATAAATTGCATGTTGAATTAAAAGGCAGCGAGGCTTGAATGATATGCATGTTATTCCAGCCTGTAAGCTATAGGGGCCAGTTCCTCTCCGTCTAACTTCCTGAGCTACCGACAGCAGTGTGATCTGTACTGTGTAATGTGTTCAGCAGAGTGCATGCTTATGATTCGCTCTGCAGGATGTTGCTGTAAATCATTTATCATACAGAAAGAATTACTGCTGGAAACCTTGTCTCTGGATCCAGCAAATAATGGGCTCCTCTGCTAAAGCCAACAGGGATTCGAGAACCAGATGTGCAGATTACCTAAATCAACCAAAGATTCATAGGATCATAGCTTCACAGAGCCGGAAGGGGCCATACAGGCCATCTAGTCCAACCCCCTGCTCAATGCAGGATCACCCTAGAGCATCCCTGACAAGGGTTTGGCCAGCCGCTGTTTAAAGACTCCCAGTGAGGGGGAGCTCACCATCTCGCTTAGGCAGCTGATTCCACGGTTGCACAACTCTGACTGTAAAAAAGTTTTTCCCAAGATCCAGCCGGTATCTTTCATGCCCTTAATTTAAACCCATTATTGAGAGTCCTCTCCTCTGCTGCCAACAGGAACAGCTCCCTGCCCTCCTTTAAAGGGCAGTCCTCCAGAGAATTGCCTCTCAATTGCCCAAGACCCCACCTTGCCTGAGATGCTCATTGCAGGACTAAGAGAATCTGGAATGCTGAAGGAGTGCCAGATTCCAGGGCACTCCAGCATGGTCCATTCCTCCACAAGTGGGCTTGCAGCAATTGTCCAGCTCTGCACCAATACTTAAGGTTAATTTTTGTTCCAGAGGTTGTTGGAACAAGCCCAGGAGATATCCATAGTCTTAAGCTTTACGAACTCCTTGTCTTGCCTCCATCAGCTCGGTGGCCATTGTGTACTGCCTCTTTAAGAGGTTGCTAATCCAGAAGGCCTTAGCAGAAGAAGAAGGGTAGGAGAGAAACTGCTTCACTTGCCTACCAGTAACTTGCAGGAGTGCTGGGCTTACACAAACTGTTCAGGATGGGGTTGCCAGGCATCTACTACCAATCCCTGGGGGCATTTCAGGGTTAAGGACTGGGAAGGGAGAGTGGCATGAACTTTGTGACAACTTCCAGCAGAGGGCCTGGAAGTGACACCATAGCACCCATGGCTCTCTAGGAATCTCCTCAGTCTCTAATTTACCATGGAGATTGGGGAAATTCCTAGAAGATTGTGGTCACTGTGACATCACTTATCCAGAAGTGATCTCATGACATTCATGCCAACATTGTCCCGTTTTTCATCCCACTGCTCCATCAAGCAAGAGCTGGAGCCTGGGGGAAGGCAACCAGGTAAACCTAATTCAGAACCAGGCCAGGTCAATCCTAGGCCTAGTGGACAGAAAACAAAAACAGGTCTTCTCACATTGGCACAGAGAGTACTCCATCTTTCTGTGTTATACCTCCATCAGTCACAGCTGCTGGCGAAACGTCGGGTACTACAATGCCATGACCACAGCCATACAGCCCGGAAAATCTACAACAACTAATGAACTCCAACTGTGAAAGCCTTCAACAACATAGAAAACTTTTAAAATACTGGTGCAAAATTGACTGGTAGTTGTTAAATTGAATGAACTGAATGTTATTATTATACTGAATGTACTGAATATATGTACCTGACAAGGATGTTATAAACAGCACATAATGCACTTTATAGAATGACTAGGAATAAGGCCTGTTGTGGAAATAAATCCAGCGGGCTGTAGAAAGAGGCTCTGGGAGAGTGCCAAGGCCTTGGGCACTCAGCATCAATTTGCTGTGGCAACCTCAGCAGAGTATAATGACACATACTCCACCATTTTCTCCAGGGGAACTGATCTCTGCTACTTGAAGAGCAGTTATAATTCTGAGTGATCTCCAGCCCACACCTGGAGATGGGCAATAGTGGTTCCCCAAGAGGGAATAGCTGGTTTGGAGGGCAGAGTCTATGACATTCTACCTGTCTGAGACCCCACCCTTCCTCAAACCTCACCCTCGCCAGGCTCCATCCCTCAAATCTCCAGAAATTCCCCATCTGGAGTTGACAACCCTATCTCCTTCCCAGTGAAGCATCAACCTACCTTTATTTCCCCCTCAGTCTTCAGCTTTCCATCTCCCACCCCCACCTGCAGCCTCTATTGTGCTCTGAAGCCCTGACTGCCACGTCACATTGGCTGTCATGGGGGGGGGCATCTCTGCAGGGTATAAGGACACAGAGGCCACCATTTTCTCCAGGAGAACTGATCAATGCCATCTGGAGAGCAGTTGTAATTCTGAGTGATCTCCAACCCTCACTTGGAGATTGGCAACAGTGGTTCCTCAAGAGGGAATAGCTGGTTTGGAGGGCAGAGTCTATGGCATTGTACCTGTCTGAGGCCCCACCCCTCCTCAAACCTCACCCTCTCCAGGCTCCATTCCTCAAATCTCCAGGAATTCCCCACCTGGAGTTGGCAACCCTATCTCCTTCCCAGCCAAACATCAACCTACCTTTATTTCCCCCTCACTTTTCAGTTTTCCATCTCCCCCACACACACCTGCAGCCTCTACCATGCTCTGAAACCCTGACTGCCACGTCACACTGCCACTGAGGGAATAGTTGGTCCCACACAGGAGGCAAGCAGGAGAAGCGTCTTCATCAAGAGAGAAAGCCATCTGCCAGAAATTCTGACAGGGCACAGAGGCTGAAGGAGTGGGCGGGAAAGAGGAGCAGACCTAGCACCCAGCCAATGGCATGCGAGTACTCACAGCCAGTGGATAGGGACAGCTTCTGAGTGACACATCAGGGAGCCAACTGATTTTGGAGCCTGTGGAATGTTCTGGAGAGTGCCACTGCCAAATCAGGATTATTATACAGAGAGATAAGTTACAAATAGAACATGTTAATTTATGAAAGCTTCTTGCAGTGTATTTTTTTTGTTACTTTACTCTCCCAACACTGCAGCTCGGGTTACTACCACCTGGAGACTGACAACCATGTTATCTGCCCTGAAGTTTCAGTGTTAACAAATGAATCATTGAGTTAGGGAATCTAGTTGTTCTTCTAGGGTTGCCAGGTCCGGCAGGGGGATAGGGGGAATGTTCCGGGAGCCAGAAGTGTTGCCCCCAGTGTCCTAATGTCACTGGAAGTGATGTCACATGCCATGCCTACATCACCTTGAAGTAGGCACACTGGGGGTGATGCTCTGGTTTTGGGGCAAAACATTACGGTAAAATCACCCTCAAACTATAAAACCAGAGCGTTGCCCAAAAACCAGAGCGTTGCCCCACGACGTCATTGACGTGCCTATGTTACTTCCAGGTGACATAGGCACTGTGCACAACTTTGCTTTTGGGGGCGATTTCCTCTTGCTGGCCAGCTAGCCAGCAGTAGGCAGGAGCCCGCAAAACTGGACAATTCCCCTTCCCAACTAGGGAATGGCAAATCTATATTGCTCCACTATGCTAGAGTGGCCTCCAGCTATGGACAGACTGGGAAGTTAAAGTGGCCCAAGAGCAGCTAGGCTGAGGGGGGCCCATGGCACTGTAAGCCAGTGCTATAGGGTCCACTCTGGATCAGACCTGGCCAGTGGTACCAACACTGAGTGTTGTGTTGAGCCACAAGTTGCCTCCTCCTGAGCTGCTGCCAACTGGAGGCAATGGGTGAGCTGGCTCTCATTGTAGGCAGGGTTAGGAAATTCCTGGAGATTTGGGGGTGGAGCCTAGGGAAGGTATGGTTTGGGGCGGGGAGGAAGCTCAGAAGGGATGTGGTGCCATACAGTCTACACTTCGCCAGGGAAACTGATCTATGGAGTCTGGAGATCAATTGTAATTCCAGCAGAACTCCAGGTCCCACCTTCGGACTGGCAGTCCTAATCACAGGCAACATTGGCCAGGTCGGAACTGACTGGACCACACAGGAGAAGCAGAGCTACTGGGACTTAGCTCCACTTGCTTCAGGTCACCAATGGCCCTCCATATAGGGTTGCCATCCTCCAGGTGAGGCCTGGAGATCTCCCAGAATTGTCTGGGGAGGAGAGTATAGGCATGAAAGAGCCAGTTAACTGGGTAGAAGTAGCAACCTTGAGAAAGCAAGTCTCCTTTATATAGGGTTGCCAACCTCCAGGTAGGGCTTGGTGATCTCCCAAAACTACAGCTGATGTCCAGCTGACAGAGATCAGTTCCCATGGAGAAAATGGCTCCTTGCAGGGGGGACTTTATGGCATTATACCCCAACTGAGGTCCCTTGTGCTGCCCCAGCCAGCTAATAGAAGTTAGATAAGACGCTGTAGCTTTAAATGCAGGTGCCTCTGGGTATTGTAGTCCTTACCAGAGGCATCCCTCTGATTGGCTAAATTATGAGAAGCGGGAGATTAGTTTAGCTTCCTTCCTGCTCCTTTGTTTTCTGTCTAATCCGCGAGAGGAGAGGGAAGACCATCTCTTTCTCACCATGGCTACTGAAGATTGGAATCACTACATGTAACTCTGCTACCCAGCCTTCACCTAAGGTCGTGAGTACATGATCTATGATGAATATGTTTTGGAGTTGAATAAAAGGATTTCAGTTTAAAGTGGCCGTGCGTTGCTCACTCTCCAGAAAGGTACTCAGCCCAGCGTCTCAACTAGGGTTGCCAAGTCCGGGTTAGAAAATACCTGGGGACTTTGGGGGTGGAGCCAGGAGAAGGCGGGGTTTGGAGAAGGCAGGGGCCTCAGCAGGGTACAATGCCATAGAGTCCACCCCTCAAAGCAGCCATTTTCTCCAGGGGAGTTGATCTCTGTCAGCTGGAAAACAGTTGTAAAAGCAGGAGATCCCCAGGCCCCACCTGGAGGCTGGCAACCCTAGTCTCAACAGCTGATGCCAGGACGGAACATCCCTCATGTCCCCAAACACCACCTCCAAAGTTTCCAGGAATTTCTCCATCTTAAGCTGGCACCCCTACTGCCAAGGTGGTGGCCCGCTGGGACTTTCCCCTGTAAGTTAGGTGGCCTGTCTGCCCCTGCTTCCAGCTTGCCTCTGCTCGGCCCCTCAAGGCCTCTGCAGGATTTAGTGGGAAAAGAGAGCCCTAAAAGGTTCTGTAAAAGACCAAAAGCGGTAGATCTCAAAGTAGGCTCGGAATGACTGACAGCCGCAACACATCTGAATTGTACTGCTACTCAACAACAATGCTGGTATTTATTACAGGCCTTACCATAGCTATTTTCTTCTCCTTCGCTATACTCCCCTGCATCTCCATTCTGTCAGCTGTAGAAACAAACTGAACAGATTGAAGAAACTGAAAAAGGCATGAGTCGGATGCACTCTAAAGGCCAAATGAAGCTAAAAGGAAAGCAAGAGAACCGCCTGCTTATTCCAAACCTTCATTTCTGTCCCCGTCTTGCAATTTATTGGGACGCAGGAAAATTTCAGTATGTGCAAGGAGCATTACATTAAGTCAACTGTAAAGGCGAGGCCTTTTCTGGCTTTTTCAGCCCATGCTCAGGGGCCAGTGGAAAAGATTGGGGCGAGAGGCCAGAAAAGGTTCACTGTGGCTGGAGAAAGAAAGCGGCTCCATCTGCAGTGAGAAACCGAACAGATGCACCTCGCTGCATGGAGCAGCTATCACAAGCAGGGTTGCCAACAGGCCTGGAGGAAAATGTTCTGCCCTTTTAATAAGTGCTTTACTGTGGAGAAATGGGCAGGTGAAACTTCTCATGGCATGGGGGCAAATAATGTTACCTAGTAAATTGTTAGTAAATAACATTCCCTTGAGCCTCTATTAAAGGGACAGGACATTCCCCCCCCCCCCAGGCATTTGAAAACCCTAATCCGGGGGTCCCCAGTGTGTAGGAGCCAGTTTGTTGTAGTGGTTAAGTGTGCGGACTCTAATCCGGGAGGACCGGGTTTGCCTCCCCCCTCCTCCACTTGCAGCTGCTGGATGACCTTGGGCATGAAAGAGCAGTTCTGGAAAGAGCTCTCTCAGCTCCACCTACCTCACAGGGTGTCTGCTACAAGGAGGGGAAGGGAAAGGAGTTTGTAAGCCACTCTGAGACTCCAAGTGAAGGGTGGGGTATAAATCCAATCTCTTCTTCTTCTTATGGTAGGGTTGCCAGAGCTGGAAAGTTGCTGACAGTCTGAGTAGATGATACTGACCTTGATGGACCAGGAGTCTGAGTTAGTATGAGGCAGTTTCATGTGTCTTCAGGTTACAACCAAGGCTGGCTTCAGTGGAAATCCCCAACCCAAGATGACAGAGCCCTTTTAGAGTCCAGCCAGTGCACTTCCATGCCAAATGAAGGGTAAAAAGAAACATTTGATGGATCAGCATTGTGCACTTCTCAAGGCTTTTCTTTTTAAAATTGTGATGATTAAGTGAAATGCCATACGGCCCGGCTGTTGCTAGCAAGTGCACTGATGGTACATTAAATCCAGCTGTGGAGTGCAGGGCTTGAATAATTCATGCCATTTGGGTGGGGGCCATGTGACTGTGTTCCTCTCAAGTTTTCAAGAAAGGGGGGGTTGCTTTTTTAAAATTAAGGACAGACATTTAAGAGGGGAATGTACTCAGGCGTTGGCTTTTAATTATTCACGCAGGGAGCAAATGAGTTGGGTTTTCTGAATAAAATAGAAGTCGCTTCTCCCTCCTCAGCATTCCAGAACACTTCCCGTGTGTTTCCCAGGGAAGCCAGGTCTGGGGCTGCTGGGAAATGGCTGAGTGTGCCATGGTTCAGGGCAGATTCAATTGAGGAAGTGCAAGATTTTCTCCGTTAGCAGCAATAAGCCAACACTGCAATAGTTGTGATGTAGTTTGTGATGTAGCACCACTGTAATAATTGTGATGTAGTTTGATCACCATCATTTAAGGGTTAAGGTTATAGTTATAATCTTTAATTTTATTGTTTTGTATTAATGTTGTAACCCACCTTGAGCTGGCTTGTGGGAAGGGGGGGATAGAAATTGAACCAAATCAGTCAGTCAGTTAATCAATCAATCTGTGGCTTTTAAGTTGCATTACAGGAAACTCAGGGGGGCCATGGCACATTTATCAGGGATCACTTCATTAAAAAAAATCAGTAATGGTGAACAAGCTTCCGGGGGTGGGGTGCGTGTGCTACATAATATTAATCTACCCTTGCAAGGTACAACACTAGAATATTGTTTGGTGAGTTCCAGGGCATGTTCTTGGTTCATCTTGTGACACCAACAAAAAATGAATCTACCTTCTGCTGAGTCAGACCATTGGTCTATGAAGGATAACTGCCCTGTCAGTTCCGACTGGCGGCAGCTCTCCAGAGTCTCAGGCTGAGGCATTCCACATCACCTACTACCTCAAGCTTTCATCTGGAGATGCTGGGGATTGAACCTGTGACCTTCTGTATGCAAAACAGAGGGTCTACCATATAGGATTTCCAGCTCTGGGTTGGGAAATACGTGGAGATTTGGGGGGTGGAGCCTGGGGAGAGCAGTCTTTGGGGACGGGAAGGACCTCAGCAGGATATAATGTTGGTTGTCTGGAGATCAATTATAATAGCAGATCTCCAGCTGCCTCCTGGAGGCTGGCAACCATACTTACTCTCTGTGGGGACAACTGGAGTATCAGGGGAGGCTAGCCAGTGTTGCATATGGTGTGTGTTGTGGTGTAGTGGTTAGTGTGTCAGACTAGGATCTGAGAGAGCCAGGTTCAAGTCCCCACTCTGCCATGGAAGTTTGCTGGGTGACCCTTGGACAGTCATACATTCTCAGCCTAACCCACCTAATGGGAGTGTTGTGAGGATAAAACGGAGGAGAGGAGAATGATGGGAACCCCTTTGGATCAGCACTGGAGAGAAAGGTGGGTTGTGAGTGAAACAAATAATTCTCTGCAATGGGCAGGGTCACAGCAAGGAACATAGCGCTACATAGAAAGCAATCCTTGAAGCAGAAGGTTTGAGAAGAAGAAGAGGAGGAGGAGGAGGAGGAGGAGGAGATTGGATTTATATCCCGCCCTTCACTTGGAGTTTCAGAGTGGCTTACAAACTCCTTTCCCTTCCCCTCCCCGCAACAGACACCCCATGAGGTAGGTGGGGCAGAGAGAGCTCTGACAGAAACTGCTCTTTTTCAAGAACAGCTATTCCAGAACTATGGCTTGCCCAAGGTCATCCAGCAGGTGCAAGTGGAGGAGTGGGGAATCAAACTTGGTTCTCCCAGATTAGAGTCCACGCTCTAACCACTACACCAAACTGGCTCTCATAAGTAAAGGAGGCAGAGGTGAGGAAGAGGAAGAAGAAGAATTGGATTTATACCCCACCCTTCACTCAGAGTGGCTTACAGTCTTCTTTCTAGCACAATTACAAAGCAACGGAGTAGAAGTGCACATGGCCTTGTGTAAACAATCGATGTAGGGATAAGCCGATGCACAGAGAGAGGGGGAGAGAGCAGGATCAAGCTGGACTCCCTCCCACTGATGACGGACTGCACTTCTCCTGGCCTTGCCCAGTGTATTTGCCCAGATATTGCTGCAACTCCATATGCATTTGGCTCCATTGCCACAGCTGGAACTGCTGCACCAGAAAGGTTCCCCAACATGGGGTTGGGAGGGATCCATGTGCAGGCAGACAGCCTGTGTGAACTACATTCAGGAAGACGTGAGTACAATGGAACGGGACTGAAGCACTTTGTCTCAAGTGTGGGGGGAGACAGTATGCTTGTTTTCCAGGCACAAAGTGTGGGCATGACCAGAGGTTCTATGAGCAGGGATAGCAAACAGAGAGACTGCTAGCTGTAATGCCTGAGCTGTCCTTTTTTTAGAGCCTTCTGCCAAAGGGCATGAGCCTGGGTTCTTGGCTTTTAGCCTTTGGCTCATTCTTTGGTTCGAGGCATAAGCAAAACTTACTAAATTAATCAGATGTTAACAAGTCACCTTGATGCACATAGAAGCAGGTAGTCCTGTTTTACACACAAGGTGATTAGACCTCACTTGGTACTGGATTGGGACTACATGATCATGTCTACTTTGATAAATCCAATCAATAGTCGCTCAGGGTGGGGTAGGCTGAATCCCACTTCTTTGCATGCCAACAGGTAGTGTATGGTAAATTAACTTTGCTGACCAGTTATTTAGCAGGTGGCTGTATGCAGGTCTTCATAAAAGAAAGGAATGTATACAGAGCGTGTAACTCTTGGGTTTCCTTGCCGCATTTGCAGTTCCACAGGGTGCTGGGACTGGAAGTGTGTTGTGGGTTTTTGCTGTTAAGTCACAGCTGATTTCTGGTGACCCCTGGTGAGGTTTTCAAGGCAAGAGACCCTCCAAGGTGGTTTGCCATTGCCAGCCGCTGCTTTATGACCCTGGTATTCCTTGGTGGTCTCCCATCCAAATATTGACCAGGGCTGACCCTGCTTAGCTTCTCAGATCTGATAAGATCAGGCTAGCCTGGGCTATCCGAGGCTGAATGTGTGTACGCAAGTTAGAACACGTCAGTGTATCTGCTGGGTTGCTGATGTTTGTATTAGCCATAGGAAGTCACATGTTTGTTTGTATCCAATCTGTATACACAACAGTTTGCCCAGGAAACTTTGTTAGGACCCTAACTCCTGATTGGAAACCATGTACTAGCTATTTGCATTTTATGGTTTCTTCTCTTTGCCCTTTGTTCTTGTTCAGAGAGGAGACGCCATGATTCGAGCTGCAGCTCTCTAGCTGTTTAGATCTCTGGCTGTAAAGATGTAGACTCTAGCTCTGTTGTTATTTTGTATCCTGTTTACCTTTGCCACCTTAGGTGTATAGTAAACTTTTTACCTTTTAAATACACACGGACTCAGACTCTCAATCTCTACTCAGCTGAGGCTTAACTGTTTTTCTCTGCTTGAATATATTCCTACCAGGAATAAACCAACAAAAAGGTTATGGGCACCAGACTCGTTCCTTTTGCGCATCAGTAATCGAAGAGCTGAGCATGTGTGAGTGCTAAGTTTACTCAGAAAGTTTTAAGAATAGCACAGGCAACTTTTTTTTTTTTGAAACTTGAAGCAACTTTTTGAAACTTACGCCCCTTATTTTGACCTTGTGTACCCCACCCTGCTGAAGAGCCGTTTGCTCACAGCTGCTGATCTCTGGGCAGGGAAGCACAGAGAGGAATGTACAGCTGTGATCCTGAAAAGAGGGACTGCACAGTACCTGAGTACTCCAGAGCTGCAACAGCATTGCTCTTGTCTGCACGTCTTCCTCCACCCCGAGGTCAACCAAGTGCTGCTGATAGTTCTCCAGCCAAACACTTCTGTTTGCTCTGCAACTCAGGCTTTTCACAGAGAGTAGCTTCCAGAGGTTCTTCTTGATGCTGTTGAATGCCTTCTTTTCTGCTGCAGAGAGAAACGGCAGAAAGAGAGACAGTGTATTACTATAACTGGGCTAGTACCTTATCCTTCCTACAAGGAGTCCAGAGCACAGACATGAGATTATTTTGTCTTATTCTCTACATACCCTGTGCGAAGAAACCAATGTTATTACAATAGGTTTGGAAGGCTGGGCCCCTAAATTGACCAGCTCCAGTTGGATCGACAAACCGAAACCTTCCTAGCAGCTCTCCTTTGTGTACGTAAGTTAGGGATGCCAGCTCTGGTTTGGGAAATGCTTGGAAATTTGGGGGTGGGTGGGACCTGGGGAGGGAGGGATAATAGCAAGATGTAATGCCATACAGTCCACGCTCCAAAGCAGCCATTTTTCTCAAAGGGAACAGGTCTCAGTCACCTGGAGATCAGTTGTAATTCTGGGAGATTTCCAGGCCCCACCTGGAGGTTGGCAACCCTAGCAGAAGTGCCATCAAGTCACCACCCCCTCATTGCAACCCCAGCAAGAGGCTTTCAAGGCAAGTAAGAATCAATAGTGATTTGCCATTGCCTTCCCTTGCAGTTCTTCTGCAATGGTCTCCCATCCAAGTATCAGCCCCGCTAAGCTTCTGAGAACTGATGAGATTGGGCTACATCACAGTGCCTTCCCTCCTGGGCTCTCTTTTACTGGTATGTAAAATGTGAACTCCCTTTTGTGTCTGTCATCTAACAGTAGGAGCTTCAAGTTATTTCCCAGCCCTGGAAAGTCTTTATAAGAATGCTTCTTCCAATCTGTAAGGGCCCCACTGGAGGGTTACGTTTGTACAGGTGGGGTATAGATTTACCTAGTAGGGAAATAGCACCTCCTGGGACTGTTTCACTTAGGGAAAATGACATGGGGTGGGAGGCAGAAGCCCTTTCTCCCCACATGCTGTGTTTCTGATCTAAATTGGGACCCCATATGCTTGGAAGCTGAGATCCCACTGGGGGAACTTGCAGTTGGTGTCTGACTGGAAGCTAGAGTGAGAAACCCAGATTCCACCTGTGGGGAAAACGTAACAGGTTGTTAGTCTCCCTGAGCAGAAATTTGAACCCAGGTCTGCAGCCAAACTCTTATCTATTATACCATGCAATCTCCTTTCCCGGGGTGTTACACAAAGCCTCCCTTCGGACTTCAGTCTGGTCCACGATTGATCTCTACTAATCCTTAATCTGGCTGCTCTTTATCTGAAGCACACATGCCGAACAGCCATTATGTCAGACCATCTTAGCTGGGACACGGAACCAGTTCCCTACCCACAGGACCAAGGCAACCCCCAGTGGTGCTGGGCAAGTCCAGCTGGGGCTCAGTTTACCCCAGTGGGTCCAGCCAGCGAAAATCCTCATCCCCTCCCCATTTATCAACACACCATCTTTCTGGGGAGGCTTTTTAAAAAAGCATTCAGGCCAAATTTGCCTCCCCCTTGTCAACCTTGGAAAACGCCTTCAATCATACCTCCCCTCTGCAGGCTTGAAACTGGTATGCCCAGACTGAGTATGTGTCAGGAGAGCTTTTTTTTTTTTAAAGCAACCCTTTGAAAAAATCTTTTAACGGGGAGCTCATTTAGGATTTCAGAATGTCAGGGTGATGCTACCCTCCCCTGTTTGCATGTTTTCTTCCAAATGTCACAATGCTTTCCTATACTTACATATATGTAAACATGGTGATTATGATGACAAATCCACCTCCAAGCTCATCATCGAATGGAAAGTTATGGGCATAAACTCATGACTATTCTGAAATTTCCATTATTTGGAGAATAGTGTATGGGAGGGTGTCATATAAAAACTACCCAAAAGCAGCAGCTGAATCTGATGATGTTGGACAAAGAACCTTTGCTGGGACCCATTTAACCCTGAAGAAGAGGAGGAGGAGGAGAAGCAGCAGCAGCAATTGGATTCATACACCCACCCTTCACTCAAGAGTCTCAGAGTGGCTTACAATCTCCTTCCCTTCCTCTCCCTACAACAGACACCCTGAGAGGTAGGTGGGGCTGAGAGAGCTCTGAGACAACTGCTCTTGAGAGAACATCTCTGAGAGAACTGTGACTTGCCCAAGGCCACCCAGCAGCTGCAAGGGGAGGAGTGGGGAATCAAACCCAGTTCTCCTAGGTTAGAGTCCGCACTCCTAACCACTACACCAAAAAGGGGATACATGCAAATCAAGCTCAGTGGAAAACAAAACTGGTGCTATTGATAGGGTAGTGGGTCCTTTGCCAGTTTGGAGGTTTTGGCAAATCTAGGGTTGCCACCTCTGGATTGGGAAATTCCTGGAGATTTTAGGGGGAGAGCCTTAGGAAGGTGGGGTTTCGGCAGGGAAGGGCCCCCGGTGGGTTATAGTGCCATAGAGTCCACTCCCCAAAACTGTCATTTTCTCCAGGGAAATTGCTTTTTGTAAGTCTGGAGATCCATTGTAATTCTGGGAGATCTCTAGGTCCCACCCGGAGGCTGGCAGCCGTAGGCAAATGTCTAGCCTCACTATTCTCTGGAGCCAGCCCTGACTGAAGCTAACAATCATTGGTTTAGAAAGCAAAGGTGACAAGTGCTGTTCTAGAATTAATCTCCATTTTTAATAACAGAAGAATACTACCATTTCTCTATGCTTCTCTGCCATACAAATACAGTAACTGACCAGGAAAGAGATACTGGGGTCAGTGGAAATATTGACCTGTGTGAGGCAGCAGTGAACAAGGCAAACTCTTTGTTAGGGGATTATCAGGAAAGAAACTGAACATCAAATGGCCTGTATTGTAATGCCCTTGTATACGTCTATGGGGAGACCCTGTTCGGAATACTGAGTACCCTTTTGGTTGACGTATCTTTCAGAGGGATATTAGCATGAGTGAAAGTTAAAATTATAGTGGGGTTTGAATGCCTTCCCTATAGAGAAAAGTTAAGGCGTCTGGGACTTTTCAGTTTAGGGGAAATTAGCAAAGGGAGCACAGCAGAGGCTTATACTACTTACACAAGAGAACTTTTCTTCTCCTCTCATAATATAAGAACTTGTAGGCACCTTATCCATCTAAAGAGCAGTAGATCTGGCACATACATATGGAAGTATTCCTTCACTCAAATGCTAAGTGATTTGGATTGTTATTTATAAACTGTGTAACTTGAAAACCTGCACTGTGAACTTTAGTTGGTCATAATAGAATTATTGAACTATCCTCGCACATTTCAATCTACACCGAAGAGTGGATAAAGGAACTTTTTCTCTCTCTCCTAAAAGGCAAGAGCTTGAGGACACCCACTGAAGTTGATGAGCAATAGCTTTGGGATGGACAAAAGGCAGTTCTGCTTCCCTCAACAGGTGATTAAACTATGGAATTCCCTGCCAGATGCTGTAGTGATGGCCACAAGCATAGAAAGCTTTAAAAGGGGACTAGATGATTCATGGTCTATGTAGGGTTGCCAGGTGCCTATCTCGTGCTGGTGGGGGGATTTGGGGGCTGTTCCGGGGGCGGGCGGTGACATCAGTGACATGATGACATCACTTCCAGAAGGGATATCACCACATTGGTGATGTCAAGGCAATACTCTACTTTTTGGGCAAAACTCTATGGTGAAAATGGCTACAAACCATAGAGTTTTGCCCCAAAAGTAGAACATCACCCCTGCTGTCACCAACGTGATGATGTCACTTCCAGAAGTGACGTCACCACATCCCTGGCATCACACAGAGATGTCTGTTTGGGGGCGGGGTTTCCCCTGCTGGCCAGCTGATTGGCGGTGGGCAGGAGTCTGCAAAAGTGGGAGATCCCCCATCCCCACTGGGGACTGGCAAGCTCCTAGCCATGGTGACTAACGGGAAACTCCACATTCAGAGGCAATAGACCTCTGAATACCAGCACCAGGAGGCAACATCAGGGGAAGGTCGTGGCCTCCATGCCCTGCTGTTGGACCTTCAGAGGTAGGCCACTTTGTGAGACGGGATGATGGGCCAGATGGACCATTGGTTTGGTCCAGGAGGGCCCCTTCTTATGTTCTTAAGACAGCTATTGCAACTGGTTCTTGAACTGTCAATAATGCAAATAGAACTGAAAGGCTGTGCAATGGTGCCATCTACTGCCTATAATTTCCCTTTTTCCTGCTAAGTTTCAGTTTACATGCTGGGGTGTCGTTACCCATTTGTTGCATATAGTCCAGTTCTCCTCAGAGATCACATATCCGTTAATGTGATATCATATTTTCCCAACATTAGCTGTGCTATCTTTGGTACCTGGGAAAACCAGGTGCAAGTAACTGAGAAGCAGAAGGAGCCATTAAATGCTGCAATCATGGGAATGAAATTCAAAGGACAGGGAATAGCTTGGGATATTATGGTGGGGCTGTGACAGCTGTAGAGCAGGGGTATGACAGAGGTAGCCCTGGCAAGCTACTGCATAGGGCTGCCAACCTTCAGGTGGGGCCTGGAGTTCTCCCGGAATTACAACTGATCTTCAGACGACAGAGATCAAATCCCTAGAGGAAACAGCAGCTTCAGAGGGCAAGCTCTATGATATACCACAGACTCCAGGTGAATTCTCTCCTCCACAGGCATCATGCCCAAATATTCAGAAGTTTCCCAGGCTGGAGATGACAATCAAAGAGGACAAAGTGACCACAAGATTTAGGGTATCTAGGATCAATAGATACGTGTTTGGGCTTTTTAGAGGAATGGCTAATTCTTTGCCTACAGTATTTACAGTGCAATCCTAAGCAGAGGTACACTCTTCTGAGTCCCTTGGGCTTAGAAAGGTATAACTCTGCTTAGGACAGTACTGATAGAGGCATGAAGATTTAGCTGGTACAAGGCAGCTCCAAAAAGGACTAGCTGCAGTCTTATTTCAGGCTACATCCCCGGATACACAGACCATCGTTGTGCTATAGCCATCGTTCATCTCCTGCACTGTCTTGCCAGCACAGGAAAATTTAGTTGTAAATTATTGCTATGGTGCAGTACCCAGTGACACAGCCCAAGTCCCCGTTCTGAAGTTGCACTGCCAGCAAAGAACAATTAGACTGGTGTCAATTTATCTATGCATTATCCCCATGACTCTCTTCCTTATAGGAAAAGAGACATTGGGACATAGGTGCCACAGGTGACTTGACTTGGGAGATGTGGATCTAAGCAGCCTAAGGACTCTTTTTCCTGCAAGAGGGATTCTCAACCAGATATTCCGGTGCAGAAAATCCTAGAGATGCCCTGCTAAATCAGACCAGTGGTCAATCTAGCCCAGCGCCCTGGCTCATACAGTGGCTAACCAGCTGCTCTGGAGAGCCTACAAAGAGAACACAGAGACCACAGCCTCCCCCTGATGTGGTCTCCTAGCACTGGTATTCAGAGGTGGACTCATTAGGCACCCCATCATCTCCAGTAAGCACATACATCTAAAGGTGTGCTCATGGTAGGAAGCAGCAGGTCCCCAGAGCCCATGTACAAAATAATGTAAAGTTATTTTGATAATTAAAATCTTATCAATGCTAGGCAGAAGAAGAAAGAAGAGAAGAGATTGGATTTATACCCCACTCTTCACTTGGAGTCTCAGAGCCGCTTACAATCTCCTTTCCCTTCCCCTCCCCACAACAGACACCCTGTGAGGTAAGTGGGGCTGAGAGAGAGCTCTTTTGAGGACTGCTCTTGAGAAAACAGCTCTGAGAGAACTTGTGACTGACCCAAGGTCATGCCAGCAGCTGCATGTGGAGGAGTGGGGCATCAAACCCGGTTCTCCCAGATTAGAGTCCGTGCTCTGAACGACTACACCAAACTGGCTCTGATAGATAGATAGCTGATAGTTTCACAGAGACTGGAACAGCATATGACAGGGTTACAACAGCCTTTGGATACAGACATTCATTGTTCCTGTTCTGCTTTGAACTCTGGTCAAACAGGTTTATTGATTTACGTTATTTATGGTCTGCCTTTCTCACTGGGACTCAAGGCAGATCACCCACAGTGAGTCAATGCAATCAAAAGGATGGGACAGTGAATAAACAAAGCAGTAGGAATTAGAGTGGTAGAACCTACTAAGCCTTACACAGCAGGGTAGGACACAGTTCCTAATAATTTATCCAAGTATCTTTCTGAAGCATTTTGTACTGTGCTACCCTATTGCCTGCTTGGAAAGCCCTCTTGAATAATTCAGTTTTCCATACAGGTTTACAGGATTTGCAGTGCTTCAAAACCTACCGAGACAGAAAAAGATAATGTATGTAGTCACAGGCAATCATACCACAGTCATAGTTCCAAGCGGGTAGCCGTGTTGGTCTGAAGCAGTAGAACAAATTTAGAGTTCAGTGGCACCTTGAAGACCAATAAAGGTTTATTCAAGGTATGAGCTTTCGTGTGCATGCACACAAAAAAGTGCACGTGCACATGAAAGCTCATACCTTGAATAAACCTTTGTTGGCCTTCCAAATTTGTTATACCAGAATTATGGCATTTTTAAATCTCTGGACATACTTGCACGATAGACAAAAAGCTTTAATAGTTATTCCCTCTCCCTAGGAACCCTAGAATCTGTCCTTCTGAGAGGAGCCAGGAATCATTAACAGCATTCTCACCAAATTATAATTTCCAGGGTTTGGGTGGGGGGGATAACAGATAAACTGCAGTGTAGATCTGAAAATCCACCACCTGAACCCAGGCTTTTCAGATGGAATTTGGAAACAGATCTTGCATCAATCAAGTCTCTACCAAGGATACACAGAGCAACTGGCCTCCAGTTACACCCACTTGGAAGCTCAGCTAGGAAAGAGCAGGGTTTGAATTTTATCAAACATTTCCAGTGTGCTGTTAAAGTACCAGCATAAAGGATGGGACCTGGCCAATTGCACCAACCTGCACTCAACGTGGAACGAGCGGCTTTCATCAAAAGACGGTCCAGTTTGTAAAACTCATGATAGACTTCCAGAGAATGTGCCAAGTCTTTAGCTCGACTGGAGGCATCATCATAATCCTTGCTTTCATTACCATACAGTGTCAGGTAACCAGCCCTGGGAAGTAGAAGGAAATATACAAATATTAAAAACTGGAGAGAGACATGCTCAGTCCTCTTGCTGACTCCATAACTTGCCGTGTGTGTGTCTAGTGGGAAAATGGCTTTGGGACTCTGCACTTACCTGAACATCGTACTGTAGGCAAGTTGAAACAGACCTTCTTCCTCCCATTGCCGATTGGCTTTGTCTGGGTCGGAAAGCAGAACGGTTTGTAAATTGAAGAGCATTGCCTTTGTTAGAGAGGGAAGGTTTCTGTTTTGCAGAGTCCTGTGGAAGCAGAAGTCACATTATAAAGCTAATAATGCCAGGTTTGGGCTGGAAAATACCAGGGGACTTTGGGGGGTGGATCTGAGAGAGGGCAGGGTTTGGGGAGGGGAGGGGAGGGGCCTCAGCATGGTACAATGCCATACAGTCCACCCTTCAAAGTAGCCATTTTCTCCAGGGGAGCTGATCTCTGTCAGCTGGAGATCAGCTGTAAAGGCAGGAGAACTCTAGGTCCTATCTGGATGCTGGCAACCCTATCTGGCCCCTCAGAATGCAGTTTAAAGGAGTCCCTGGGTGGAGACTCTAAAATGGCAGTTGGGAATCCCATGATGAAAATCTGATGTGGTAGAAATCCAGGGACTCCCATCTTGTCTGGGTTGGCTGTTATTAAGGCTCTGATCCCAGGTCCCTTCAGGTCCATGACTACGCTACATGGGCTTCATTAACCAAAACTGGATCGATGGCTTCTTTTGCTGTTACTCTGATGACACCCTAAGGGTAGGGCTGCATCATGACTTTCATGGGCTCCAGGCACTTTTGCCTTTGTGGCCCTTCCTACTGTAACAATAGCAATACTAAAATTTATTTTAATGTAACTTTAAATAAATTATTTTATTTTTCAAAAAAAATTTTTTTTCTGTTTTAGGCAAAAATTGATAAATTTCTGTGGGCCCTAAACATTTCTCTCTCTTTTTTCTGATGTGAGGGGGGGGGATCAAACATTTTCTAAAAGTTCTTTTCTTCTTCTGATTCTAAAAGAAAATAAAACATTCTCGTGGGCCCCTAAAAGTATCAAGTCCCCTAGGCACTGTGCCTAATGGAGAAGTCGGCCCTGCCTAAGAGACTAGCTGTGATCTGTTTTTCTTGGCATGCTCAGGCAGCCAGAGGCTTCTTCCTGAAGTAAAGCTCTCACAAGGAACTTTCCAGCTCCACAAGGGAACCACTCATCTGAGGAAAAAAGCTCTATTAATTTACCTCAGCTGACACTAAATCAATTTTGTTATTCATGTTCATTTACACAAGAAGGCTCTAAGCCATGAAAATGTGATCCTTCCCTTTGCTTGTGATAAGAACTATCCATTATCAACACACAAGCCCAGACACCTCAAACTCTTTGCCAGTATACAGCAACAGTTATTGTGGAGGAGGAGGAAGGGGAAAAGGAGGGGGAGAGGAGGAAGAAGAAGAAGAAACAGCAGCAGCAGTTATTAAGTCACAACCAACTTATGGTGACTCTCATGGGGTTTTTGAGGCAAGAGATGAGCAAAGGTGGTTTGCCATTGCTTTTTTGTGCTTAGCAGCCCTGGCCTTCCTTGGTGGTTTCTCATCACAGTACTAACCAGGGCTGACACTATTTAGCTCTCAGGATCTTGGGCTATTCAGGCTATTTATTTGAGTATAGAACAGGACTGTCAAAAACTTGAGTTCACGTCCATGCTATCTATCTGTCTATCATCTATCTGTCAGCTATCTATCTGTTAGAGTATCTAGCAGGACTGGAAAAGTTGAGTTCACTTGTCCATGACACTCTCCGGGCAATTTTTGGCCAGTTCTTCAGACCCAGTCTACCTTACAACATTGTTTGAAGATAAAGAGGAGGCAGGGAATGTCATTTAAACTGCTCTGAGCTTTGCGGAGGAAAAGTGGGATACAATAAGAACAAATCGAATGAAGCCTTGTTTGATTCACATCTTCCCTCCTTCAAACAGAATGAGCCATATCGCTTTCTAGGAATAGCCAACCCATGGGATTTGTAAAAAAACAGAGAGAAGGGGAGGATTCAACAAAAGAGCCACTTAAATCATGCTTCTGTTAACAAAAACATAGTCCCAGGGCCAGCCAAGACACTTCAATTACGCAAAGAGCCTAAACCACATGATCCAAGAGGTACACCCTGTTAAGAAATATTAAATCCAGCTGTAAAGCCATTAATATGCCAACGAAGGCAACCTGAGAAGATGGAAGCAACACAGATGAGGGCCTGAGTATACAGGCAAGGAAGGCCAAATGGTTTTAAGCTTTCCTTTCCCAAAAGCGTTTTTGTGAGGGAGTTGTGGGTAGAAGAAGAGCTTCTTTTAAAAGAGACGTGGCTGTTCTTTGAAGGTCAATCGCAGGAGGGAGGAACCATTTTTGAAGACACGAGAGACATGAGAGAGACTTTGTGTAGACTCTGAAGGTAACTCACATGGGGTTGGGAAAGATGGAAAAAGTAAATCAAAGAGGATCAGAATCTGAACAGCAAACCTGGAACCATTAAGTTATTTTGGCCTCCTTCTTTTACATTATGGACTTGTATGCCTCTCAGGTTCCAGCTGGTGGCAGAGGATCCCCACGCCAGTGGGTGCTTCCTGCTGCTGCTCGGTTTGGTGGCAGAAGAAAAATAAGTGGGAAAATGGAGGATGACAGGCAGCATCCTGAGACATATTGATGTAATTCCCTGTGTGCCCGGAAGTGACATCAGCATGTTGCCAGAGATGCTCTAGGATTTGGGCAAAACTCTATGGTTAAACCAGAGAGTTTGCTCAAATGCTAGAGTGTCCCTGGCAATGCACTTCTAAGTATGTGGGGAATTATGTCAGTGTGTTGCTGGTGATGTCATTATGTCACCAGCAAGGCCCTCTCTCCTGAAAAGTCTCCTGCCAGTTGGTAGCCTTGTGCTTGCAACGCTATCACAGGGATAAAACCTAAGCAAAGAGAGATGAGTTTAAACCTCTTGGATTTTCTCTATACTCAGCTGCTGTAGTCTTTTGCTGCTCAACTATATGCTTCCCCCCTTGTGTATCAATTGCATGCTATATTCTTTAAGATAAAAATATCTTTTTCTGAAATTGGAGTTATTTTGTGGTCTCTCCCATCACACAAAAAGCCCTATGCCTTGGCTCACAGTTCTAAATGTATAACCGAGAGGAAGGCGGTACCTGCCTATCTGAGAATGTCTCTGTGATTTCAAGATTTTCCCTCCTACCTCCATGCTGGCTGAACTGAGAAAGAGATTCTGAATCATAATGGGGAGTCTGACTGTAGGCTGTCAGACTGCAGGTCTATTAACAACCTGCTGGTGGCACCAGAGATCAAACTCTATTTGTGAAAGGGAAGGCACAGGGTAAAAGAGAGCTCATCTCCTCAGTGTTGCCTAGCATTTTAAGAGCCCAGCCAGAAGATTAAATCCCTCATTCCCCACGGTAAAAACAAGTTTCTGGTGGGTCATTTACCATACACACCCCGGATCATATGCAATGCGGTTATGGGAGAGGCTGTGACTCTGCTTTGCATGCAGAAGATCCCAGGTTCAGTCCCCAGCATCTCCAGTTAAAAGGACCAGGCAGGAAGTGAAAGACCTTTGCCTGAGACTCTGGAGAGCTGCTGCCAGTCTGAGTAGACAACACTGACTTTGATGGACCACGGGACTGATTCAGTATAAGGCAGCTTCATGTGTTCATATGCTGTTGGGGACTCCAGAGTTTACTAACTGCATTTTTTGTTGTTTTGCTGGCAATACTTAAAATACCTTTGCCCCCACATAGCTGCTCAGTTCAGCCAGACCGCTGCACTTTGAATGGGAATTACTTCTTTTCAGCAGCATGCGCTATTGTAGACTTGGATTTATGGTCATCATCTGTCAGTTCTGTCCTCTCCTGGATTAACAGTGAGGCTGGTTTGTGGTCTCCCCTCTCTGGATAACAACCCAATTTTAAAGTCTATTCTGAAATTATAGTTACCCTTGAGTTCATACAGCTGTTAAATTTTATAATCTTGCTATTTTAATCTATGGATTGTTTTGTCTATATATTTAAAAATTTTATTTTCCCTTACGTGTCTAAAAACCCGTGAGCTGAATTAAGAAAGAAAGAATGTTTTGTTAAATATCTTGAGATTAGCCAAGTTTCAAGTTGGTATAATTGCTGGCAACATAGGACTATTCCCAAACACACAGCCCCTTTCCTTCTCTCTCAGTACCGACTGAGCCATAAACATGATTATCCAGAAGTTCCACTTTTGTGGGTCCCGGCTTCATCATTTCTCTGTGGTTTCTGTGTTTTCCTTTCATCTGACAGTGTAAACTCTGAGGTTTCGCCTGTTTATATTCCAACATTGCTTCTCCCCACCCCCCACTTGATTGTAGAGGGATTGATGTGGTTTATAAAGAAATTAGTGTCTCCAAGAGATGTTAAATTACATCAGAATAAAACCAGATGCCCTTCAAACAGGAGATCTTACAGGAAGCCCCTTTCAAGAAGAGCTATCACTATAAATCTCTGCTGCCACAGACTTCCTTTATGACAAGCAGCTGTAAAGAAGGTGATAGAATCACAGAACCAAAATGTCCTTTAAGAAATATCAGGTGATATCTCAGATTTAGCTTCTATATTATTGGCTATGGCCAGACTGAATATAGTGGCCTCTTGGAAGTCCCCCAACCCTCCTACCATACAGAATTGGCGAAACAAATGCTGGGCTCATTTTATAATGGACAAGATTGCAGATAAATATGAAGGGCAAGCAAACAGTCACACAGGCTCTCTCTCCAAATTTGTGCGCAAGTGGTTCCCTCTGATTACATATTTTGTGAGAAATGAACTTCTACCCTCAAACCCTAACTATACAGAATGGATACATTTCTGATCCACGCCTCTTTGGTCTGAGCATTATGTAAAAGTGCAAAGTTAGTTTAAAGTTAGTTAAGTATAAAGTATAAAGTTAGTTAAGCGCAAATAAAGTTAGTTATAAAGTTAGTTAAGTGTATAAAGTATAAAGTTAGTTAAGTGCAATATATAGACACTAAGTTGAAACAGAATGAAATCTCAACGTATTGTATCTTTTATTACGTTTTTCTGTAACGTTACAATTTTCTTAAATAAAAATTTGAAAAGAAAAAGAAAGAAAGATCAGGTGGCTTAGATAACAACTAATATTTCCATTTCATGGGCAAAAAAGGGGGGCACCTTCCACTGTTTCCTCCCCCTTCCCGTGGCAGAACTCAGATTCCCCGCAAGGTATTGCAGGGTGTCCCCCACCCCCCCAGGAGCAGGGCTGTAAAGAAGCAAGGAAGTCGTGCTCTGAGGACAGCGATCCTTTCATCTGAGGAAATTGTAGCCTATGAAACAATGTGATATTTCAGAAATTGGTCCTCCAGGGCTTAAATATGGAGCTGGGCATAGGGGTGGGGGTGGGGACTGCATGATTGAATACCCTCTCATTTCAAAATTGCCCTTCCTGTGAAAAGCATGCATATTGGGAAGAAGGATTCTATTGTAGCTTATTTCCTGATGTGCTTTATACTCCCTGCAGGGAATTTAATCCAACAGATCCCAGAGTTTTTAATGCAGCTACTGGGGGTGGGGTGGAGAGTTCTTATGAAATCCCCAAGAGAGATGATTTGTAATCTTTTCATTGCAGCAAAAAATCTCGCTTGCTGAAAGACGGAAATATAATAAATCCAGTCCCTTCACTAAAAAATTGATTGCTGGATGGATATGTTGCATTGGGCTTGAGTTATTGCCTAAGATTGAGTAAAGGGGAGTTTTAGCTGTTTTGATTTGTGGGAGGAATGTGTGTTTCCCCCTCCCGTTATTGGAAAAAGCATCATCATTTAGATGGGCTGCCAAAAATCTGGAACACCCTTCTGGCAGGCCAAAGGATCGTTCAGAGGGAAGGAATCTGATCTATGGGGAAGAACCTGATGTATGCTGGGGCGGGCCACCTTGAGGGTCCCCCCCCAACTTTTCATTGGAATGCAGTACAGACTAGAGTTCCCAAGCCCCCAAGCCCCTCATGGCACTACAGCTTGTTACATAATTAATTTGGTAGTAGGGTTTAGGGTTGCCAACCTCCAAGTGGTGGCTGGAGGCCTCCTGGTATTACAGCTGATCTCCAGGTGCCAGAGATCAGTTCACCTGGATAAAAATGACAGCTTTGGAGGTGGACTCTATGGCATTATACCCCATTGAAGTCCCTCCCCACCCCAAACTCTGCCCTCCTCAGGCTCCACCTACCAAATCTCCAGATATTTCCCAACCTGGAGCTGGCAATCCTAGTAGGGTTACCAGGCCCAGGAGAATGGGGGTGGGGAGATGGAGGGGGAGCCATCAGCGATAATGCAACATCACATACAGGGAAACCTGGAAGTGATGCCATGCTTCTGTAGGGATCACCGAGGGCAGGGGTCCCTAACTCTTTTGAGCCAGTGGGCACCTTTGGAATTGCAACATGGTGTGGTGGGCACAGCCACAAAATGGCCACCACAGGAGGTAGAACCAGTTGCAAAATGGCTGCCACAGCTAACCTTCTATCCTTGGTCTATGGTGGCAGCTGCTGCCAAAACAACATTTTTTTAAAAAAATCTGCACTGCCGATCAAAAGCCTTGCTGTAAAAAAGCCCTGCCTGGCTCTGCCCACTCTCTAAAAAGACTTGGGCTGGCACCCAGAAAAGTGCTGATGGTGCTGTGGCACCCACAGATACCATGCTGTAACCAGTGACCTAGGGGACCAATGGCTGCCCAAATCCAGTCCCATAAATTAGAGGCCCTGTGCAATGCTCCCTCTAAAGTGTGGAGTCTTGTGAGCAAAAATTCTACTTTGTGAGCTACTGGCATTAGAGTTTTGAGTGAGTGATTTGGCTGCTGTATAAACTAGTTTGCTCTGGAGCCGTCCTTCCTGAGCTAAGACAAAAATGTGAGAGCCAGAGGCTAAGAAGATGTGAGCTAGCTCACACTAACTCATCTTAGAGGGAACACTGGTCCCATGCCCCTTTCGCTAGAAGCGTGAGCAGGCTCCTTTTTCATGTTAGCATATACCTGCAAGAAAGTCTCTCCTGTCCTTATGAAGGAGTTACAATCCCCACAGAATACCATCACAGATCCCAGTTGAAGGAACTCTGTTTTGGAGAAATGTGTGACTGCACTATCATCATCTACTGTCTTGCTCTTGCTTAAATCACTATGTAGGCACACATTGTGGGGCTCTGGCACACGGCACTGGGGATCTGTTACCCATGGCACAATGACCTGGTTTTCCCATTACAAGTACTTCCCTTCTTTAAATAAGGTTGCACTTACGCTCTCAGCATGACTTTCTCAGCATTAGGGTCATAATCTGGCAGCCGGACATCAAACATTCGGTCCATTAAAAGGCGTGCGTACTGACCAAAGTCTAGCTTGCAGCGGGATTCCCAAAGCACCGCATCATACGAATGGGGGTCCAATAAGACTGTGATGAATTTCCCTGCAGCTTTAATCTTCAAGAAAAACAACCAAGCCAGTCACAAAACATACAAATCTTGCCATGTTTGAATGAAAGGAAATTAGTGCATTTTTACAAATAATCAAAAAGTACAGGAAAACAAGATGGCTTCCTGATTCCATGTTCAGTTATTTTTATCCAGCACAAAACAAAATCAATTGTATTTACTGCCAAAATGAAAAAAAAATGCATTGCAAGCATAATTTTGTTCATTCCCGCAGTATGAATTCTGTTTTATAAACGGAAGACTGAGCTGAGAGACACTGAAAAAAGGGAAACCAGGAGGTGTGGATAAATCCTCAGTCCAACACTCCCCACCAAATAGCCATATCTGTAGATGACCACCTTGGATTAGGACCTGGGAAACCCAGGTTCAAACCCCCATTCTGCCACAGACTGTACAAATGTCCCTTTGTACCAAGCACACCGTTACTCCAGAAGGGGTAATAGAGCTAGTTAGGTGGATAGGTCATTTCCTCTGTATCCTCCCTTTTGTGAGTTCTGCTACTGCCTCTTTGTATATCCAGAAATGCTGTTCTCAGGGACATCCTTCCTTCTGGCCAGCTCCTTCTCTACCTGCTTCTTTGTTTAACCTTCTTTGTTTAACCTCTGTGAGGGCAAGATGTCCTCTCTACATCTCTCTCCATTCTAGCCAAGAGAGACAGTTAGAAGGCTTTCTCCTCCTTTCCCATCATAGAATGGAGTTCCTTAACAATAAATAGATTGCTAACCCGCTGCTATGGCAAGAGGCCTCCTGCTGGTGGCCCTTGCTGCCCACTACCCCTTGGAACAGAATTGGGAGAAAATGTTTTAAAAGTTGCTGTTGTGTGCACTGTGACATCACTTCTGAGGAAAACCAATCTGGAAGTGACCCTGGAAGGCTTCAGGAATTACTGTAAACTGTCTTTGGCAATTTCTAGAGTTACCCAGGAATTTCTAGAGTTACCCAGGAATCACTGTAAATTGTCTTTGGCAATTTCTAGAGTTACCCAGCATAACTTCTGGTTTTCCCTGAAGTGATGTAATGGTGCAGATGACAATGACCCCCTCCCCCCCAAAGTCCCCACCCTCAAAGCTCTGGTTACTAGGCATGGCTTGACATCCCTAACAATAAATGATATTCATTTCCTTTTTAAAGCAACAAGACTTACATGGACTTTATTCCTAAAGCAGCCTCTCCCTTGCTGAGCAAACCAGCTTTAAGTTAACACACTGAGCCATAAAGCTCTTTGGGTAACCCTCGGTCAGTCACTTTCTCAGCATAACCTACCTCACAGCATTGCTGTCAGCATAGTGCGGAGGAAGGGTAACCTGCCCTGAGCTCCTTCAACAAAGGGTGGGAGGGGAAAATGATACAGTCATATAAATGTGTGTGCCAATGTTAAGGCAAGCCTTGCAGGATGTGAGCCTCGTCAGCTGCAGAAAATGAACAGGATATACTCACTGTGAAAACATCACCATGCTTCTGCTTCATTGCAGAGAGGAACTTGGCAGCATCTTTTCCAAATTCCAGAGCATGCCCAAGCCATGGAATGAGGCCTTCATCAAGTGGTGGTTCCCCCAAGAGCCTGGAAAGGAGAGCAATATACACTTTTCCATAATCATCCCCTGTCACATATCTAAAATTTTATTCTGCATTCACAGCCCTAGAGCTAACCACACAAAACAACATTAAAACCACAATTCAAAAACGCTAGTAACAAAAGCAACAACTGCAGAGAACTGTACAAGAATAAATTTCAGACATGCCCAAGCAGCCCAGATGGCAATGGCTTGAGACACAGGAGATCTTGGAAATTTTTTGTCTTAAAGAGTACATGTGAGGGCCTCAAGACAACTGGGTATGGCACTGGAGGGGAGGTTAACCCTTTCTCCTCTACACCATTTCCCCTTTAACTGCTTGAAACCTTGGTAGAAAAGTTCATTTTTTCCTGCTAGACTTAAAATGGCTCAGGAGTGATGGTTCTCACAATGGAGGGAAGTAAGCAGTGGGATTAGATAGATTCACGGAGGGAAATCCATCAGTGGCTATTAGCCATGGTGACTGAGGGGAACCTCCACATTCAAAGGCACTAAGCCTTGCTCTGAATTCCAGAGGCAGGAGGCAACATTGAGGAAAGATCTCAGCCTCTATGTGCTGTTGTTGGCTGTCCAAAGGAACTGGTTGGGCACTGTGTGAGACAGGATGCTGGACTAGATAAACCATTGGTCTGATCCAGCAGGGCTCTTATTATGTTCTTATTTCTCCCAGGGCATTGGTGCCAGGGTGGGACGACTGACCAAATCACTTCCTCCTCTGTGGCTGCTTTTTGAGAAAACAGGAAATGTTGGGAGACTCTGCCAGGGAGTCCTTGAGGTGTTTTACAACAACACAATAAAATCCATAAAAACCCAATAAAATACAAGAAAACTTCAGTTAAAAAGATGATAAAAAGCAGGTATCTCATAAGGTAGCATATACATTTTCTTAATAAATAAAAAGCAATTCCCTTCCCCCCAAATCTCAAGAATTTTCCTGACTGGAGAAATCAATTCCCATGGATTGAAATGGCAGCTTCAGAGGATTGACTCACAACGCTCCTGTGAGGTAACTTAGGCTGAGGCCCAAACCAGATGTGATGGCATCCTTGTGGCTTCCTCAAGGATGATGCCACCATTTAAAAGTCATACAGAAATGCCCCAGACTGAGGTGCTTTTGTCCCCTCACTAACACCTTATCAACTGCCAATATGGCGGCTGATTTGGCACCTGAAAAAGTAAAAGGGAGAAGTACCACACTGAGGGTCTGATCTGAGGTGTTTTGAAATGGCTTTTAAATGGCAGCGGCATTCTTGTGCCGCTGTCCTTATCAAGTTTGGCCGTGAGAGAGAGAGAGAGAAAGAGAGAGAGACTGGCAAGGTTCACCAGCAAACGTCATGGCAAAACAACAAGAAGTACGCATTTATTCATCTAAATTGTACTCAGATTATTTTTAAAAATCATTATAAGTAATTATGTATGGTATGCCAGTTCTGTATATTTTCAGCAAAGTTTTCAGAGTAACACAACCCTAAATGAAGGAAAGTTGTTTATTTTATGTTTTACAAGGAAACCTTTCAGAGCTAACTGAGGTTACCACCACCATTCCCTTTCCCCCAGGCAGAATACTTGTGCATCTTGCCAAGGGGTGGGGTGGGAATCTCTGCAATTCAGATAGAAGCAAACTGACACAGACTTTTCTGGGCATGGAGTGGTAGAGTTGCCAACAGACTTGGAGAGATACATCCTGTTTGTTTAACAGGCTGGGGAAACAAGGTGGCAAGGTATCGCCTGAGCTTATTTAATAACAAGACAAATAATAGTCTTATTGTGTGGGCAGTTGAAGCTTTTCATGGCATGGAGGTAAATAATATCCCCTGGTGAACAACATCCTACTCAGCCAGGGCTGCCCGAAGTTCTTTGAGGTCCTAGGTCAACCTAGGCATCCCCCCATTCTATGGAGAGAAAAGTGAGCTTTTTGCTTGAATTTGTTTGACAGCAGCTACAGCCTATGGGGTAGGCTCTGTCTGCTCAAGGAAAGAAAGAGTGAATGGAGCTGCCCCAGGAGCTGCAACTGCTAAACATTCCTGCAAGACTCCCAAGGATGAGACAAAATTCCTGGTAATTGCTCACTAGTGTCAGCCTGGCACATGGTAACCTACTGGATTGCCAGCTCAGGATTAGGACATACTTGGAGATTTGGGGGGTTAGAGCCTGGGGAGGGCAGGATTTGGGGAGAGGAGGGATTTCAGCAGGGTACAGTGCCATAGAGTCGACCTCCCGAAGCAGCCATTTTCTCCAGGGGAACCGATCTTTGTTGCCTGGAGATCCATTGTAATACCAAGAGAACTCCAGGCTCCACCCTGTGGTAACCCTAAAGCCTCTAGATAAGGCTTTTCTGCCTCCTTGGGTGGCAGCTTAATCGTTTTTGTGTTTTAGCCATGAAACCATGTGTGCTGAAGCTTCCAGTTAAATTAGATCCCCAGTAAATTAATTAAAAAGCCTCATAAAAATCAGTATTTATTTCTCCAATTGACAATAAACGTCCTTGGCCATAATTTTATAGGGTGATATTAAGGATATGCCCACTGTCTGTAAAATGTGATGGTGAGCAATACACTTCTATGCAATTATTGCTGGAGAAAGGACTTATAGTTGTATATCTACATAAAATTGCATCTTGGTCACAAGTTCTTACAGATAATTAAAGTGAATGTGGGCATTTTTGGTCTCAGTTAGTCATTTATGAGTGCAGAATCCGCATTTTGGAGAGTGGTTGAGGATTTAAGCTCTGGAGCCCTACGCCTTCACTTAGGCTTGCCAAATGGTCAGGCTGGCCCTGCATTTTGCCTTGTTAAAGGTACAAGACATTTTCTCCAAGGCAGTCAGCAACCACGCATGCCAGTGAGAGGCCTCTTTGTCTGTTCTGTTTCTGCCCATCAGACAGTTGATAAAGGTATAAGAGACCTGCCAAAAAAAGCTGGCACTGAAAGGATGGACTTGTCAAAGCAATCTGCTTTTATTTTTATATGCAAAGATGAAAAGCAATCTGCTTTTATTTTTATATGCAAATGTGTTGCTTTTTCTTCTACTGCATGCTAATGCATGCATGGATATGTTCTTCGTGCCAGCTTTTGTTTTTAAAAAAGTAAAAATGTATTAGCTTAGCCATGGTCCATGGAAAGGAGGAAAGTTTCCTTCTCCCTCCCACCCTGCATCAGATTATCTCAGTTTTGCCCTCCTCCCTTTTCCTTCTTATCAGAAGCAGCACAACCAAAGACAGGAAATCAGACATGATGAGTTTATTCTGCAGTGACGAGAAACATTTTCTCCAAGTTTGCGCCTATGTACCAACTGTTTGCCATAATTTAGGGGTACCATGTTTTGAAAAGCAAAGAAGAGGACATATTTTCCAACTGACTACTTCAAACAAGCAATCACTATGACAAATCTCATTTTAAATACCCCTGCTATTTAAGCTGTGTTAATTGCTATGAAAAAGGAGAGTGCAAAAGTTGGTTTGAAACTCAACATCGAAAAACCTAAGATCGTGGCATCCGGCCCCATCACTCCTTGGCAAATAGAAGGGGAAGTCGTGGAAGCAGTGGCAGACTTCATGTTCCTGAGATCCAAGATCACTGCAGACGGTGTCTGCAGCCATGAAATTAAAAGATGCCGGCTCCTTGGGAGGAAAACTATGGCAAACCTAGACAGCATAAAAAAAGCAGAGACATCACCCTGCCAACAAAAGTCCATATGGTCAAAGTGATGGTATTCCCAGTAGTAATGTATGGCTGCGAGAGTTGGACCATAAGGAAGGCTGAGCGCCAAAGAATAGATGCTTTCAAATTATGGTGTTGGAGAAGACTCCCGAGAGTCCCTTGGACTGCAAGGAGATCAAATCAGTCAATCCTAAAAGAAATCAACCCCGACTGTTATTTGGAAGGCCAGATACTGAAGCTGAAGCTCGAATACTTTGGTCACCACCAAATGAGAAGGGAGCACTCACTGGAGAAGACCCTGATGCTGGGAAAGATTGAAGGTCAAAGAAGAAGGGGAGGGCAAAGGATGAGATGGTTAGACAGTGTTATCGATGCAACGAACATGAAATTGAGCAAGCTCCACTGAACAACAACAAACAGATGTATTCCTAACCTTCCAACCCCAAAAGAGGACATTTTCTTCAGTTTTTTAACAAGAGCCCCAACCCCATCCTCCTCAGGCTCCACCCCCACAATCTCCAAGTATTTCCCAACACAGAGTTGGCAACCCTATTTCAGGTATTCATAGCCTGCTAAAGATGCTTATCCATTTTCATGTATGAAGAATCAAAGTGAACCACAGAGGGGAGAAAAATACCTAACATCCCTGACTAAAACGTGGACTTAAGGGTGCAGTCACACACACTAAATAAACCACTCTCAATCCACTTTCAGTGTACTTTCCGACTGGATTTTGCCAGTTCACACATGTATTGAAAAAGGATTGAAAAGGGATTATTTAGTGTGTGTGACCGCAGCCATATACAGGCAGAGTGTGTAAAGTTCCCAAAGGCATAGAATTATAATTAAAAGGGCAAAAATGTGTTTATTATAAAAAGGGAATGAGAATTTGTAAAACTTTAACCATTTCTAACTTCTAAAAGGGAGGGAAGGCTGCGTGTCTGTGGACAGCAGCATCACAGGTAGCAACGCGGCAGACAGGAGTCTCCAGTCACATTCTGCGCAAGGTTTTTCAGTGGAGACAGAAGAACATTCAGAACCGGCTCTCAGTCCTCAAACAGACAGTAACTCACTATCAAGAGATCAAGTGGGGTACAACGGGCATGTGTGAGCCATCCAGGGCTATCGTTAGCATCTCCTGAGGAGGCAGCTGGCAAGACCCAGGGCTTTGGGGTGTGCTATCAAGCTGCTTCTGACCTATGGAGACCCTATGAATTAATGACCTCCAAAACATCCTACCTTTAACAGCCTTGCTCAGGTCTTGGAAACTTCCACACCCATGCACAATAATGGGGAACGTTATGGCATGAGCTAGTTGGATCTCGGTTGCCAGGGACACTTCCTTACACTTAAGAATTGTTTCTAGCTCCTTCATGGCTGCCCTTCCCAATCTCAGTCTCCTTCTGATTTCTTGGCTGCAGTCTCCTTTGGGTTGATGACAGAGCCCAGGAATAGAAAATCTAGGGCTTCTAGCAGGACCAAATATCAAGAACACCTCACCCAAGTGCCTCCCTTGCCTGCCACCATTCAACCACCCAGGCTCCAAGCCCCACGCACTGCCCACTGTCTTCAAGAGAGGACTGCAGCTGCATGGGCATCTATGGATGCAGTCAGTGGGAGGGCTTGCAAGTGGGTGGGAGGGGGCTAGTGGTGAACAAAGGAGAGTAGGGGGCCCATGGGCACTCTCTGCCCAGCCCCCTCACCTAGAACTGATCCTGAGACCATTTATTTATTTACTTACTTAATTTATAACCCACTTTTCTCCCCAATAGGAACCCAAAGAATGCTTACATCATGACTTTCTCCTCCAATTTGGGATAGTGGTTAAGAGCCAGTTTGATGCAGTGGTTAAAAGTGCAGACTCTAATCTGGAAGAACCAGGTTTGATTCCCCACTCCTCCACATGCCGCTGCTGGCATGGCCTTGGATCAGTCATGAGTTCTCTCAGAGCTGTTCTTGAAAGAGCAGTCCTCGAAAGAGCTCTCTCAGCCCTACCTACCTCACAGGGTGTCTGTTGTGAGGAGGGGAAGGAAAAGGATCTTATAAGCCGCTCTGAGATTCTGGCTGCAGTCACACACACTAAGTAATCCACTTTCAATGCACTTTCCAACTGCATTTTTACTGTGTGAACTGGCAAAATCCAGTTGGAAAGTGGACTGAAAGTGGATTATTTAGTGGGGTTTCTGGTTTTGGCGGCTTAATGGTGGGCACACTCCAGCGAAGCAACCTCAGGAAACAGGAGGGGTACCGGCCAGATTCCGGTTCCTCCTGCAGCCCTTGTTGGGGGCTCCCAGCCTGGGGTGTGAGAGGCACCTCTTTTGAGGCGACAGCCAAAGGATTGATGCACCTCTTTGTCCCGTAAGGTCCTGTTGCCACAGAGCCTCTGGCATCTAAAGCGGCACACCGGCTCAGCGAGCAAAGAATGCAGCGAAGAAATGAAAATACCCCTACCTGCGGTGCAGTCTTGAACGAAATGTGAGTCAGCGGGTCCACTCAATAGGACTAACAGGCAATGTCCTCTCTAAGCTGTGGAGTCTTGTGAGCAGAAATTCCACTTTGTGAGCTACTGGCCTTAAAGTTGGGAGCGAGCGATTTGGCTACTGCATAAATCAGTTTGCTCTGGAGCCATCCTTCCTGAGCTAAGACAAAAATGTGTGAGCCAGAGGCTAAAAAACTGTGAGCTAGCTCACACTAACTCAGCTTAGAGGGAACACTGCTAACAGGCATCCTGTAGCCCTGAAACAAAGTGGTGAAGGGGGAGGGAAAGTTTCCCCCCCCCCCATCCTTCCTTTTTAAAAAGAACAAAAAGCAGAGGGCTGGGACCACTGGTGCTGCATATGGGGTTCAAGTAGTGTGGAATTCTTTTTAAAACGGCGTCCGTAGAAAAACTTTCTGTGGACTTTAACTCCTCCGAGAAGTAAACAATGACTGGCAGAGGAGAAAAAATGGTGCCCAGAAGGAAACCCTCTCCAAAAGCTACAGCTCCTTCTCTTCCTGTTCCTAAGCAGGAAGCTGCCATAGACTTTCCAAACATGCTGACAGTAGCTTTGAGCCCTTTAATGGACCAGATGACTACAATGAACCAAAGTATTGATGCACTCCAGAAAGAGATTAAAGAATCTAATGCTAAAATAGAAGAGGTGGTTAAATCAGCAAAATCGACTGAAGCCAAAACAAAAATTTTGAATTAAAGATTACAAGTGGTGGAGAAAGAAAGAGCAACTGACAGAGACCAACTTTTGAGGCTGCAAATGGAAAAAGCATCTTATATTCTATAATTTCAAGGTGTCCCAGAACAAAAGCCGGAGAATTTGAAAGAAATCTTAAGTGAAGCTTTGGCTCCAAAAACAGGTTTACAAGTGGGTTATCTACAAAGCGAAATGGATGTTGTCCACAGGACATATCCTGATTTTGTGAAGAAGAAAAACCTGCCTGGAGAAATTGTGGTGAAATTCTCTAAGAGAACACAAGAGACATGGTGCTCAAGGCCACTAATGAGACAATCCTAAAAATCAAAGATGTGGTAATCAGAGTCTTAAAAGACATTCCATTTGAGATAAGAAAAAGAAGGAAGCAATATAAAAACTTGACAAAATTCTTGCAAAAGAACTCCACCCCTTATAAATGGATTTTTCTGGAGGGTTTGGCATTCAACTACAAGGAGAAAAAAGAAAAGATCACCTCTCCTAAAAGTGCAGAGACTTTTCTGGACCTGCAACAAAGACTAACAAAAGAAAAGAAGACAGCAGAGGAGGAAGAAGAGGAAGAAGGCATCATGCATGTTTTGGAAAGTTCTGAAAGCTCATTGCGTAGCTCTGCAGAGGACTCTGATTCAGCAAAGGGGGCAGCTGCCCCTAAACAACTCTCAGCCCAAAGGGAACCTGATAAACCAAAAAGAAGAGGGAGGAGAAAGAAATAGGTTTGTATACAACTTGAAAGTTTAAGAAATTTATTTTGCCAAATGCTTGAGTCTATATATGCATAGCCAGTTTCATTTGAAATTTATTACCACATTTCAGTAATCTGTATTTTGATATATGGGGAATTTCATTCATATATACTTTAAAAACAATTTATATTCTTTGCTTTAATTAGGGATAGTTTTGTAGTTGTAAGGATAGTTTTTTATAATTTGTAGAAAATTAATAAAAAAGTTATTAAAAAAAGAAAGTGGATTATTTAGTGGGTGTGACTGCAGCCTATGAATGAAGGGCGGAGTATAAATACAGTCTCTTCTTCTTCTTCCATTTCAACCTCACAACAACCCAGTGAAGCAGATAAGGCTGAGTGTGTGTGACTGGCCCAAAGTCTTCCAGATCCTAGTCCAGCACTTTAAACCCTGTACCACACTAGGTGTCTCCATCCCTCAATGTCTACACAAGCCTGGTCTCCTTTTTCTCCTGAAGAAAGGTCCATACTGCCCTGCAAACTGGACCCTAATCCTGTGTTTGACAGTGACTTCAGTCAAAGAGCTCTGTTGAGTCGATAAAGCCTAGCAGAAATAGAAACTTACTTTCGTGATAGCCAAATCCAGCAGGCCAGACGCTCTTCCATTGTTGACCAATAGCTTAGCTTACATAAACTGTGGTCAATTCTGTTCTAAAAATGGGCAGGCCCGGCGACATTTTGGCGGCCAGCCCTGCCTGATGATTCAAAACCAAGAAGTTAAAAAAACCACGTTACTAAAGGTGTTTATGATTGCCATGGGTTTAAAAAAGAACACAGTCTGAGCCTTTTCAGTAGATGCTGTGAAGTCCACAGGTACCCCTCTCCCTAATTCCTGTTTGCCAACATTTTCAAGGGCTGGTGGCTACTCCTCACATTATACGGAGGTAAAGTCGCTTCTACATGGGGACAATTCAAATCTCCACTGTGAATGTGGAGGCTAAGACTTACAGGAGATCAGGAGATCAAAGGTTTTGTCTCAGCTTACCTAAAGCTATCCGAACTATTGGTTGCCTATTCATTGCATAAATTAAATGAAGGTGTATTTCTGACCATCTCATTTTAATCCAGCCTTCCCATTCCCTCAGAAGACAAGACTCACTGGAAAAGACAATAACGCTAGGAAAAGCTGAAGGCAGCAGGAAACGAAGAAGACCCAACATGAGATGGATTGACTCAGTCAAGGAAGCCAGGCCCTCAGTCTGCAAGACCTGTGCAAGGCTGTCAATGACAGGATGTTTTGCAGGTCAAATTCGTAGGGTCACCATAGGTTAGAAGCGACTTGAAGGCACTTAATGCGCACATGCAGCCCTCCACCTGAAGAAGCTCAGAGTAGCTTATAGGGCTCTCCTCTATTTTATCCTCAGCTTTATGGCTGACGGGTGGGGGGGAGCGATTTGAATTCAGAAGTCCCCGATCCTTGTGCAGCATTCTAACCACTGCATCATACCAAATTCTTTTTGTCAGTACTGAACCCATTTCTCCAGGTTCCAATTACAAACAGGAGACAGAAATACAAATTGTTCCATCCAGTCATTCATAACTCTGCAACGTCCCCACCAAGCCGTTTTTCCCCCCACTTCAAAGCCTCTTTATCCCTTTCTTCACGTAAGGAAGACCGAGCCCTTGAACATCTCTGTTGCCTTTCTGTTCCCTGTTTTTGTTAGATGGCACAACCAGAACTGCAGCCAGTGTCTGTTATAGGAACAAGCCATACATTTATATAATGGCCTTTTGCAATCCAATCTTCATGACCCGGAGAGGCAAAAAGAGAGGGGGAAATTAAATAAACTAAAGTTATTCCCTTTCCATTTTTACTGTGCAAATCTACAACACAGTGGCTGGTAAGGCTGCCTCCGGCATGGTGGGCTGGCATAATGTTTAATCAGTGAAATGATAGGGTATCAAATTCCATCATATCCTAAAGGAATTCTTCTGCGTTATCTGAAAGATTTGGTAGAGAATTCGGATGCAAATTTGGTTGTAAGGTTGTTAACTGCAGCTACAATGTGTCTAGCAGCAGAAGACACGGAGAAACCTAATCCACCTTTAAGAACATAAGAAGAGCCCCACTAGAGCAGACCAATTGTCCATTTAGTCCCTGTCTTACATAGTGGCCAACCAGTTCCTCTGGATGGCCAATAACTGCGAATAGAGGCCAAGGCCTTCCCCTGATGTTGCCTGCCTTCTGCCTCTGGGATTCAGAAGATTAGTGCCTCTGAACTTGGAGGGTCGCCACGATCACCATGGCTAGTAGCCATTGATAGATTTATCCTTCATTAATCTATCTAATCCCTTTCTAAAGCTGTTTATTCCTGTGACCATCACTATATCCTCTGGCAGCAAATTCCACGTTTTAATCACTCTCTGTGTAGAGCAGTATTTACTTTTGTCTGTCCTGAACCTACTGCCCATCAGCTTCATTGGATGCCCTCAAGTTCTAGTATTCTGGGAGAGGGAGAAAAATTTCTCTTTGCCAGCTCTCTCCACCCCATGCATAACTTTATTAAACCTCTGTCATGTCCCCCCTTAGTTGTCTCTTTTCTAAACTGAAAAGTCCCAGACTCTTCAGTCTTTCCTCTTCGTACACAAAGAGCAATCCTTTTGATAAAACTGTTTCATTACAGCAGATGTCAAAAGAGTACTGGTTTGTACGTAGACAATCTGGTGCAAAAACTGACCATGTACTGGAAAAATAAATTCCAGGATGGTGAATGCCCAGTATGTATTTTTGAGTTACTCTAACATCAGTTTTTCAAATTATTCATGGTCTTTGTATGTATTTGTAAAGTTCGTGGTTTTATACTTTTGTGTGTTTATTATAATTATATATTTTATATGTATATGATTATGTTATTATAATTACAGTAAAATTTATTTTATTTTAAACATATGCGGTAGTGCAACGTATTTTTAGAATTGCAATGAATCGTATTTCCTAGACGTTTGTTCCAAGATCCCTTTTTTATTTATTTATTGTCTTTCTTGTTTTTGCAGTAACACAGAGGATGCTAGAATGCAGCTTATGGATCTTGTATATGTGCAGGTCAGAAAGCTGAGTTTGCCATTCTGTGTGACAATCTTATTTATTATTTTCATGTATAGTCTGCCTGTCTCACTGGAACCCAAGGCAGATTACAAGTATGATTTCTGAAAGCCTTTTCGGTCAATCAGAAGAAGAAGAGAAGAGATGGATTTATACCCCGCCCTTCACTGGGAGTCTCAGAGCGGCTTACAAACTCCTTTCCCTTCTCCTCCCCACAACAGACACCCTGTAAGGTAGGTGGGGCTGAGAGAGCTCTGAGGGAGATGCTCTTTCAAGAACAGTTCTAACAGAACTATGGCTTGCCCAAGGTCATCCAGCAGCTGCAAGTGGAGGAGTGGGGAATCAAACACGGCTCTCCCAGATTAGAGTCCGCGCACTTAACCACTACACCAAACTGGCTCTCACACCAAACTGGCTGCAAGTGGATTACAAGATACGATAACACTGGAATACAGTGGCAAAGTTTCCTCATATGCAACTGTTGGGGCAGTCTTTAGATTGTGCTACAAGGCTGTTTGCAACCTCCAACTGCTTACAGCAGACCCTGTTCAGGGCACCAAGCTGCTGGAAGTCAGACCCATTTGCGCCATTCTTTAAAACAAATCTGCACAATTACCTGCAAGTAGCAAGCAGTTTCCCCATTTGGCCTGTTTTCTGTATTTTTTCCTTGTAAGTGAGGCTTTGATGCAAGGCCAAAGTTCATTTTTCAAGAACCAGACTGATGAAAAATTACTATATATGTGGTATCATGTGGTAACACCACTGTTATGACATTAGAACAACATCGCTAGCACCTTAATATTTAATATTGTATTGTTTTAATGAATTGTTTTAATGTTTATGGTGATTTTGATTATTTTAACATGTATTTTATTCTGTGTAAGCCACCCTGAGCCTGCTTTGGCAGGGTAGGGCGGGATATAAATTAGAAAATAAATAAATAAAATAAATATATGCTGACAGTATTTTACCATTCATGCCAACACCATTTTAAAAGGAACCCTTTCTTCTTATTGACTCTTCTCAGCTTTACACACAATGAATTTATTCAGAGAGACCGTCAATCTTTTTGCCCCCTGCAGTAGAGTCAAGACCAGAATTTGGGGGTCCCCTCTTGCAAGGCACCTTTGTTTTAGATAATTTGCATTTCACGGCTCATCGTATATACTATACTGTTTCTATTCCACTGTTCTCTAATTCTGCGATGATGTTTCAGTGCACTATTTTGTGTATTCTACTGTTTTACTGTATGCATTTTAAACAGACTGCAACTGAAATAAACTGGATCTCATTAGCCTGCAAGTGTTGGTAGATGTAAAAAAACAGACAATCACTTTCTTGCTGCTTCCCAAATGCTTGGGTAGCCTGCACCAACTGAATATAGCAGTTCTGCTGGCACCCCGGAATTTTTAATGGTTTGTGGGCATTTGCAAATGCCTGCTGGACCCCTCCCCCCCAAAAAACCCTCCCTTACAGAAAACTCAGACACAAAGATAGAAACATCAATAATATCTTCAGAACAGGAACCCGACAACCACAGTACAGGTCAACCCTGAAGTGAAATTTACATCCCAAGTCATTACAGACTCAAGAATCTGACCCTCCTTGTATTTGTTCAATCCCCAACTGATTTTTAGTCTATGAATGTTAGTTAATTATTATTTATAACCTTTGCTAAACCAGTTACATGTTGTTAAAAAAAGAACAAAGTTGGAGTCCAGTGGCACCTTTAACACTAACAAAGTTTTGTTCTAGGTTTAAGCTTTCGTGTGCACGCACACCTCTTCTGGTAAAAAGTAACAGAAGCACAAAGTTCCCCACATGCTATTATCTCTCACTTTAAAAACGATTGTGTACTCTGGGCTGTTACCATTTATTTTCATGTATGATCTAACTAAAGGAGGCAGTAAATAGGTTTTATAAACAAGCAGAAAATTATTCCAGAGACGGAGCTGTTGATCTATCGGAACATAAACACCACAGAGTCTTGAAGTACCTGAACTGGTTTTTAGTGTTGTTTTAATAAAGGACCACGACGCATGATCTAAATGCCTGTGTGCATGTGGCACTGAGTCTTGGCATATTTGATATTATCAAGTAAATTTTTGCCCACAGTTCCGGAAGCTGGCTTCCTGCCTCATCAGATGTTTACTGTATTTTTAAATCTAAGATAATTTTAAAAAAAAAATTGTGACCAACGACTGTAAAGCAGATCAACTCTTACAGTGGAATCAGAGTTACTCTAGCTTGGGGTAATTTTGCAAAGGGATTGCCCTACCAGTCTGCTTCATTATAAGGCTGTCTCTTGAGTCCCATATTCTTCATAACCTAGATTCTTCTGAGTGGATTGCAGCTGAGCTGGGGCTGAGCTGTCAGAGACTGGAGGGTAGATGCTCTTGAAGAGTGGGGTGGACTAGATGGCTTCTGGGTGTTCCCACACTGCGAACAGGAAGATTCTGGCCGTGTTCACCCATGACATCCCCCGCAAACGCTTCCCAGCCCCCTTCGCTATCTTTGCATGTACGTCTGAGCGCGTCGAAACGCGGAGTGGAAAACAGGACTCGAACGCCCGCCACGCCGAGCTCCAAGCAGGCTGTTCAGATTTTGTCCATCGACTGCCGACACGAACTTCTGCTCCTCGAGAGCGGCGCAGGCACAGCCCGCCCCCGCGAGGTGAGCCTCCACCTGTGGCTGGCGGGGGAAGAGCCGAGATGGGATCCCCGCGGGGGCCACAGCCAGCCTCACACCGCGAGGGTCCCGCCTTAGTCTCCCCTGGGAAGCCACTTCCCTCCCCCCCGGGGAACAGGTAAAAGACCCCGAGTGGCTCACCGGCACCTGCGGGAACGAGAAATCCAAAGGAGCAGCAGCAGCAGGAGAAGGGCCAGCAAGGCGGTGGCGGCCAGCCCGTCCATGGCGTCGAGTCTCACGAGCGCAGACCCTGGTCCGGCACCCAGCTGGCGCCTTATGATCGGAGCCGCCCGCTCTCCGCCTCTCTTAGCCGCCGTTTCCAAGCCCTCGAGGGACGCGCCCCCCCACCGCCCGCCCCGCCACACCGCCCCCGGCTGCTGGGAGGGGCTCCCGCGGTGCGCTGTCCGGAGGTGGGGGGCGGTCAGGCGCAGCCCCGATCCAGGAACGCGAGGATTTCAATTCACCTCCGAAGTCTCCCCCCTCCCCCCAGTTTCCACTCCCAGAATCTCCAGGTATTTCCCAGCCTACAGCTGGCACCCCCATCTAGGTCACTCAGCAACCTTCCATGGCAGAGTGGGGATTTGAACCTGAATCTCACAGATCCTAGCCTAGCATTGTGACTTCTACACAAACTGGCTCTCTGCATTTCATGTGCCTCACAGGGGGGGAAATATGGCAACTTTCAATGATGACAGAAATTCATTAGGTACAAGGCGATCAACTATGCATTGGTTACAACCAATTCGTTGACATACAGCCTGGTCTTAGCCATATTTACTCCAAAGTAGTTTGCTCAGAAGTAAGTGTATACAAGTTTGCAGTTCCCTTTGTATTTCAATGGCCAGACTGCAAAGGAATTCCTTAGTCCAGCTGTTGTTTCCTTTTCAACAAAGAGTTTTAAGCAATCTGTAGACAGATTTTTTGTGTTGGTGTCTGCCAGTCCTTAATCCCTGCACTTGGTTTAAGTGCTTTCAGATACATTTTGAGGGTTTTATAGTTGTCAGGCTCTGGCTTAGGGTTGCCAGCTGCCCTGAAGAAAAATAACTTGTTAATTAACAGATGTCAGTATTGACTTGAATGCCAGGAAAAACTTCAGCTGCCCATTTCCACATGGCAAGCCTCTGTTGAAGGGACGGCCAGCTTGGAAGGCTACCTTGGCACCACGTCTTCACCACGTCTTTTCTCCTTGGCACCACGTCTTTTCTCCATAAACACTGTATTTTCATATTTTCATATGACAGCCCTGCCTATAGTCTAGAAACAAACACCGGATTCACAGTGCAAACCTGTGGAAAGTGACTCCCCTGAAATAACTGTTTAGGATCACAATCTAAAACTTCTCTGTTGAGCATGATGTCCCTCTGTTTTGCAGTAGAGAAGTCACATAAACAATTCCTTCTTCTGCAGTTGTTTGCCTGTGTACACCCAGGTTTTTTTGGACAACCCTCGGCTATTGAACACTTGATGCTTAAAAAAACAGTCATGAAGTACAAGCTGAAGTGAAAGGCCACTCCATGGCAGTTAGATTGCATTGAGTAAGCATGTTCAGATCAGCCACAATAAAAGGTTATTGGGGATGGTGGTGGAGATGTGAGCCTTGTATTCCACTGAATGCATCACCTTACATACCACTGGTCTAGCTGGCTTAGAGAGGCTGCTTTAAGGATGTGGTTGAGAGCAAGCATATTTTTGCATGCACAAGGTCTGAGCCCCATTACCTTTGATAGAAGACCCAACTACCAGCTGATGAGAAAGAATTCTGCTTACTCTCCTGGAGAGCTTCTGCCAGTCACAGCAGAAAAGAACGATATGCACAGGGCTATAGTTTCAGTCAGTTGAAGGTGGTGTCATATTTCATACCAAACCATCTGGGGAAGGGAGGGATTTACACTGTGAAAACAGCACAGAGGAGGAAAAGGTTCTCACCCTCCTGTGTGGCCATAGCCCCCATCCAATCCTGCGTCTGATTTTAAAAGTAATTTAAAGAGAGAGGAGCTTTTCAGCAGTTTCTCCAGCCTGGCCCTGAAAGTGCCCTGAAAGTGCAGCTGAGCATTTAGATGACAATCGATTCCGCTGGGAGCAATCGCTTTCAGTGAAGCTTGTCCACTATTTGTAATTGAGGAATTTCCAATAAGCTTTTGAGGTTTCCTCCTGAAAACCGCTTCCTTAATGTATGTCCTGCTTTTACAGCCTCGTTCGGCTCCTTCTCCCTTGTCACAAGTGTGGATAGACACTCTCAGGACCTCTGCAGCACATATAAAATCTTCATGCATTAAGTGTAATGCTTCCCATACCTTTATACTGACTGATGTAGAAAACTCACTGAAAATGAATGACCGCTTACATTGCGAGCTGTTCTCGTGTAGCGGTTAGAATATAGGACTGGGAAGACCTCAGTTTAAATCCAGTTGGCCATGAGGCCCTGCTGAGGAGGCTTCCTCTCCCCATCTTTTGCTAGGCCATGGCAGACCTACATTTTTGGGACCCTGAAGCTTGAACTGTTACGGGGTCCCCTTCTTAACCAGCAACAATAGGGCAACATCCAACAAGGTCCAAAGGGCCTTGCTGCCCTCGCAAGGACCTCAAGGCCCAAATGGCAGAGAACGGGGTGGTCGGGGGGAGCCCTTGAAAACGGGCCATACAGTGAGCCCCTTCCCACCAGCAGGGAGGTCTGGGTAACACTTCAAAAAACACATCAAAGAACTCCATCAATTTTGTTGAAAAATGCACTTTTTAAAAAAAAAGTTGCTTTAGGGCCCCTCCAGGATTGATAGGATCTCTCCAGGGTCTCAGGTGTGTGTGGTGGGGTGTCTTTCATATCATCTACTACTAGGATTGCCAACTCTGGGTTGGGAAATTCCTGGAGATTTGGGGGTGGAATCAAGAATCACAAGGGTAAGAAAGAAATCTAATATAGGGCCAATATTAAAAACCTAGTTAAAACTTATACAAAAACACTTGTATTTATTAGAAAGGTCGTTAAAAACAAATAAGGGCCCAATGAAAGCCTTGTAGAAAAGTTCAAGTGGCCTGAACACAAGGGCCAGTACAAATGACCTGACGTGTTTCAGCCCTTTTGGGGGCCTTCTTTTTTTTTTTTTGTAAGAAAGTTTTTATTTTTCAAAACATTAAAATTAATACATTTGTTTTATACAAATCCTTTTTTCCATATTATATAACATTTTGTTCTATTTGTATAGTCTTGCTTTTATCTTGTATTGGTGGTTTCCCACCACATCTGAAGCATAACACATTTTCCACTTTATCCAAAATAGTAATATTTATCTCTATGTTTACATTTCTGGTAACAGTTATATATCTTTAAAATACTTATATACTTATTCTTATTTTCTATATTCTTATATAATTCTAAAAAACAAGTTCATTATCTAATTATCCTTAGTACATTCATATACTCAATTTCTATTCCTTTATGCTATTATAACCATGTATAAATGTAGTTTTTCATGTCCCAATATTTTTCAACATATTCTTTCAAATCCTCCCAATCTTCTAAAAAAGTCTCTGAGTACAGATTATTCAACTTTCTAGTCCATTTATCCATTTCAGCCATAGATAACAATTTTTTCAACCATTCCCACACTTCTGGTATTTTTTCATTTTTCCAATTTTGTGCATACACCATTCTTGCTGTTGTAATCATATACCATATTATTGTCCTTTTCTTTACATTTATCTCTTCTAGTTTAAGTCCAAGCAGTAATATTTCAGGCAACTTCTTAAATGTACATTTCAAAAAATTTTCCATTTCTGCATGTATTATAGACCAATAGGTCTTCGCTTTATCACAAGTCCACCACATATGATAGAAAGAACCTTCTTTCTTTTTACATTTCCAACATTTGTTAGGCATATTTTGATTAATATTTGCAATTTTTTTGGTGTCATATACCATCTGTACATCATTTTAAAACAGTTCTCTTTTAGATTATAACATGTAGAAATACTCATTGCATTTTTCCATAAAAATTCCCAAGATTCCATTTCAATGTCTTTGTTTAGGTTTATCGCCCATTTTATCATTTGTTCCTTTACCATTTCATCAGCATTAAACCATTTTAACAATACTTTATACATTTTAGAAATCATTTTTTTCCCATCTTCCTCCCAAATTTGTTCTATTTCATTGCTTTTTTCTCTAAAACCAGATTTTTTATCACTTCTGTACATATCATATATTTGTCTGTACCTTAACCAGCCATAATCAAAGTCCATCTGCTGCTGCTCCTTCAATTTAAAGTCTTTACCATGTCTTGTTAACAGGTCTCTATATTTCAACCAGTCTTGTCCTTTGTAGTGAGATGATGGATTTAAAACTTCTGCAGGTACAATCCACATAGGTATTTCTTCTGGAAAAAAGTTTTTATATCTTGTCCACGTATCGATTAATGTTCTTCTCAAATAATGATGTTTAAACATATTGTCCATTTTTGTTTTACCATAATACAGATATGCGTGCCACCCAAACCTACAGTCATGACCTTCCAGGGACAATAACTTTCTGTCTTGTAACATAGTCCATGTCCCTATCCAAGTCAAACATACTGCATCATGATATAGCCTTAAGTTTGGTAACTGAAACCCACCTCTCTCTTTAGCATCACACATTATTTTCATCTTAATTCTTGGTTTTTCCCTCCCCACACAAACTTAGTCAATTCCTTCTGCCAGCATTTGAATGTTTTTACATCTTTCACAATTGGAATAGTTTGAAACAGAAACATTATTCTTGGTAACACATTCATTTTAACCACTGCAATTCTACCCAGCAGTGACAAATTTAATACATTCCACCTTTTAATATCTTGCATAACTTGCTGCCATAATTTCTCATAATTATTCTTATACAAATCAATGTTTTTCATTGTTAGGTTTACACCTAGATATTTTGTCTTTTTCACCACTTCACATTCTATAAGATTTTGTAATTCAATTTGCTTATTATTTGGCATATTTTTACACATCACTTTCGATTTGTTCTTATTTACATAAAACCCAGCCAAATCACCAAACTCTCTTACTTTCTGCAACAAATATGGTAGTGTAGTCATAGGGTCTTCAGCTATAAACATCACGTCGTCTGCAAAGGCTCTATATTTAAAAGAGAAACCTTTTATTGTTAAGCCTTTAATTTCTTTATCTTCTTTCAAATTTAGTAACAAGACTTCCAAAATCCAAATAAATAGCAATGGCGAGAGTGGGCATCCTTGTCGTGTTCCTTTTTCCACTTTAAAGTAATCCGTTTTTTCAGTATTAATTATTAAAGAGGATTTCTGTTCTCTATATATTGACTTAATAAGATTAAGCATATAGTCTCCAATTTCAAGATGTTCCAACACTTCAAACATAAAATCCCAATTTAAATTGTCAAATGCTTTTTCCGCGTCTAAAAAAAGAAAGCCCACTTCCTTCTCCAGATGTTTATCATAGTACTCTGTAGCATCCACTACTACTCTTATATTGTCTCTTATTTGGCGATTAGGTAAAAATCCTGCTTGTTCTGTCTGTATAGTCTCTTTAAGATGTTCCTTAAGCCTATCAGCTATAATCTTGGCAAAAATCTTATAGTCATTGTTTAACAAAGAAATTGGTCTATAATTTTTAACAATGGTTAAATCTTGACCTTCTTTCGGAATGAGTGAAATGGTTGCTTCTTTCAAGTCTCCGGGACCTCACCTGTCACTCCTATGTCATTCATTAATAGCAATAACACTGGTGAGATCGAATCCTGTAGTGATTTATAAAACTTAGCTGTAAATCCATCTGATCCAGGTGCTTTCCCTAATTTTGAATCATTTATTGCATTTTTAATCTCTTGTAGTGACATTGGGCAGTTAAGTAGTTCTTTGATTTTCTCCGTTGGTTTTGGTAATTTTAATGACTGTAGGTATTCTTTAATCCTTCTTCTGTCTTTATTTTCCTTCTTAAAAAGCTTTGCATAATATTTAAAAAATTCTCTTTTTATTCCCTTATTGTCTATTATCTCAATATTGTCCCGTATCACTTTAGTAATAAATTTATTTTCACGTTTTTTCTTTAATTGCCATGCTAAAGAGAATTTATTTGCACCTTCAAATGCTTTTTGTTGCAATTTTTTCAGGTTCCAGTAAGTCTCTTGATTCAAAATAGCTTTTGCTTGGTCTTGTAACATCCAAATTTCCTTTTGCAGTTTCTTTTTTCCTGGTCTGTTCTTCAATTCCTTTTCTTTTATTTTAATGGCTTGTACAATGTTTTCATATTGTTCTCTTTTCTTTTTATTGTCTTTAGCGTTCAATGATATCAATAATCCTCTCATAACTGCTTTGTACACATCCCACACAGTTTGAATTTTTACTTCTTTTTGTATGTTCGCTTGAAAATATAAATCTGTCTCTTCATGTAATTTTTTAACTATTTCTTGGTTGTCTAATAAGTCCTCATTTATTCTCCATCTCCCTTGCCTTTTTATTTGCCCAGAAGTCCATAGACAAGGATTGTGGTCTGAAATTATTCTAGGTAGAATTTCAACTTTTTTTGTCTTAAGTGTTAGATTAATAGACATCCAGATCATATCAATTCTTGAATGTGAATCATGTCTGTTAGAGTAAAAAGTATAGTCTTTCCCTTGTGGGTTAACCTTCCTCCAAATATCCTCCAGCTTTTCCTGTTTTATCAGTTCAAAAAATTTTTTTGGAAGTTTCCCTAGTGTGTCGTCTTTTCTCTTTGTGCGCCTATCTATTTTATTATTCACAGTCCCATTAAAGTCTCCCAACATTATGATTTGTTCATAGTTTACACTGTCCAGTTCCATTTGTAGTTCTTTAAAAAAGATTTCTTTAGCTCCGTTGGGGGCGTAAATATTTACAATCAAAGTCTTCTGTCCGTGTAACAGAATTTCAATAGCTAAGTATCTTCCTTCTTTATCTTTAAATATTAGTTTAGGTTCCAAGTCTTTTTTGGCATATGTTACCACTCCATTCTTTTTATTACTTGCCAATGAAAAAAATTCTTCTCCCAACTTTTTTCTTATTAAATATTTGTAGTCTTGTTTCTTAAGATGGGCCTCTTGTATACAAACTATACTACACTTTTGTTTCTCCAGCCAGTGTCCTACCATTCTACGTTTTGGGGGTGAATTAAGTCCATTTACATTCCATGAGAGTACTTTGTAATCCATCTTGTTGTAGTCTTAAATATCACCAAATTCTTCCTTGTTCTCACCAACAAAGGCGTACATTTCTGCTGAATTTTTAATCACCATTCTGTTGTTACCATAATAAAAACTCAGTCCTTGTGGTATTTCCCAACGAAATCTTATTTTTTTCTCTTTCAGTTTGTCTGTCAGACGCTTGAATTTTTTCCTGTCTTGCAAAATTGCTCTGGGCAATTCTTTCATTACGATAACATTTTTTCCACCTATTTCAAAAGAGTCTGTAAAACATTTCTTGTAGATTTGTTCTTTTGTTCTCTTCATTGTAAATTGAACTACCATGTCCCTTGGTATATTTTTGTCTCTCGCGTATGTAGAATTGACTCTGTAAACAAGATCCATATGTTCTTTAACAACTTCCTCTTCCGCTTGTAAAAAATCTGCTAATGCTTCTTGCATTCTTGTAAAAATGTCTTCACCTAATTTTTCCTCTATACCTCTAAATCTCAGATGGTTTTGCATGTCTCTATAGTGCATCATCTTTTCCATTCTGTCATTTTCGTTCATTGTTTTTTGAGTATTTTCTTCCAGTTCTTTTACTTTAATTTCTATGTCTTGTGTTCTAGTGGTTAACTTTTGTAATTCAGCTTTTAAATCTATAAAATTTTTGTCTGCTTGTGCAGCTATACCATTCATTTTAACATTTACCTCTCCTATAGCGTCTAACATTTTTTTTCCATTGCTTCCATAACAGCTAGTAATTCTTTCTCTTTTTTTGCTACCATTGTAGGAGAGGACCATGTAGCTGCTCTCGATCTTAGCCCGCGATCTGTCTTGTCTCTTTAAAAAAGATCGATTTTATTTTATTTTCCAAATCAAACACCGTTTAGTGTAATCACACAAGCTAGTCTTGCCAAGTCAAATTTCGTTGGTTTCAGCCTTCTAAGTTATATAGTTTATGAGATATTACTGTTTAAAAATTTTATAAATCCAAAATGGCGGGCGCAACTTCTCTATGGTTTGTGTCAAAGGTTATAGTCTTTTTACCTTGCTTCTGGCTTGCCGTAGTTTCCTTTTGTCCCTTCCTCTTGCTTACTTGTCTGCTCTCCGCACGTCACTTCCTGTTGTAGTCCTTTTGGTCCGGCAGTTTTTATAGTCCCCTTTGCTCTCTTCCTGTTCTTCTCCGCTTCCTTTCTTGTCTGCTCCTCAAGCCGTCACTTCCTGTCTCAATCCTCACAGCTTGGTCTCGCGATGCTTGGTTCCCTCCTCCCCTCTTTGTCTCGCGATGCTTGGCTCCCCCTCCCGACTCTTCTTAACCGCAGGAATGTTAAACAACTTGGTTTTTTTGGCTTTTTAAGTTCAAATTCAGCTTTTTAACGTTTCAAAACTGCACTCATCCAATCTGCAACAGTCTATTGCTTCACCAGATCTGCTTTTCGTCTTTCAAAACACGGTAATGGTAAGGCAAAAAGTTTTTTTCCGTTACCTTATGTTGTTACTTCTCTTCAGATGTGGTCCCAACATTTAAACTTTGTCTTCTTTGTTAAGGAATCAGGGGAATTGGAGATTTTATGCTGATTAATCAGCCCAGCTCGGCTCCTTAGAGATACTTGCAAAAATCTTCTTCGGCTGCAGTGCTCAAGGTGTTGTAAAAGTCTCCTCCAAGGCTTTTCCTTCACCGAGCTTGCTCAAACCTGGATTATATTGCTTGCTGGTCCTCACACTACCTGTGTGAGGTTGCGTCAGGTGGATTTATCCACCCAAGCTGTCAAGAAGAGCCGCTGTCCGCCCTGCGCATTTGCAAAGCGTGTCAGACCTCCATTCCTCCGACCGGAAACTCCCCCTTTTGGGGGCCTTCTTCAGAGGTCAAACAGTCTGAGGTACACATGTTCCAATATAACATATTACAGTAAGATAACCCATAAATTAATACAGGACCAAGAAAAGGAAAGTTAAGCAGCAAGAGCAACAGACACAAGACAAAGATGTGTGTGAGGCCTCTAAAGATGAAAGTCATGTGTCTGGTGCCAAATGCACAGCTGCTGAATTAGAACATCTTCCAATTTTGGTCCACAAAGCACCTGTGCGGCTATCTTAGTCAAAGCTAGAGTGTCCTCAAGCAAATAGCTTGAGGAGCCTGGGGAAAGTGGGATTTGGGGAGGGCAGGGAGCTCTGCAGGATACAATGCATAGAGACCACCCTTCAAAACAGCCATTTTCTCCATGAGAACAGATCTCTATTGTAATTCTGAGATTGCCAGGCCTGACCTGGAGGTTGGCAACCCTATCTACTACCTGATCCTTTCAACTGGAGTTGCCATGGAATTGAACTTGAGAGACCTTCTACATGCAAAGCAGATGCTCCACCACCGAGTCATGGCCTTTCCCCCTCCTTGTTCCATACTGGCAACTGGGGGTGATCTTCTGAAGTATAACTCTGGCAGTGCTGCCAACTGGCCTGAAGGAAAATGTCCTGTCCCTGTGTCAATGGGTAGTGGAAGCTTTGCATGGCATGGAGGTAAATAACATTACCTTGTCAATAACATCCACATTAAGCTTATGTTATAGAGGCAAGACTTTTCCCCCTCTGGACCCATAGGCAACCTTAAGTGCCATTCATCCTGGACGAGGAGATCTTAATCAACATGTTCCATGCAACTGCTTGTAACAGAACACAATGCTGCTGAAAAGCTACCTTGGTAGAGAGTTATTTAGATCCAAGGTAGTTGTCCATGTTGGGTAAACCCTGTTCCCACCTGCCACGTGTCTGGTCTGAATTGCCCTTAAGCAGGGCTATTTTGGGGCAGGAGCGCACAGGAACGGAGTTCTGGCTGGCTTCCGAGTTGGCCACGCCTACAGCCTCCCCACCCCCCGGGTTCCCCAGGTGCCCTGCAAGCCGCGGGGCACCTGGGGAAGCCGATCCTGGGAGGAAGCTGCCCTGTCAGGGGTGTGGCCTAATATGCTAATTAGTTTCTGCTGGGCTTTTCTACAACAAAAAAGCCCTGTCCTTAAGCAGCCCTGACTTGGATAGCTCAGGCAAGCCTGATCTTGTCAGATCTTGGAAGCTAAGCACTAGGGCTGACCCTGGCAAGTAATTGGATGGGAGACCTCCAAGGAATACCAGGGCTCAGGATGCAGAGGCAGGCCATCAAGCTACCTCTCTGAAAAACATCCAAGCCCTCAGTAGGGGTCAGCAGAAGTTGCCATGACTTCCAGGCGCGCAAGCGCACACACACACACCAAAAAAAAAATAATAAACTGCCCTTAAGCTGTGTTTCTACCATAGGGTTCCAAACAGGAATCTGCAAGAAAATTCTCACTTTGGTTCTGTTTTTTTTAAAGCTAGTACTGATGAACAGTTACATTTGCATGTCCCCTTGAGGAGACTTTTTGCTCCCTGTGTCAACAAATGTGGAATGGAGTCAGCATGTGGCGCTTACATCGTGGCCATTCAAACCTTCCTCTGTTGAAAATACTTTTAAACACGACTTGATGCCCCACTTCCTCTAGTATTAGGAATCCCTGCACCTTGAGAGCCAGAGAATCTCATTACCACAGCAGCCTGTGTGGGGAGATCATTTCTTCTTGGGTGGCCATGAGGGTTTGTACGCTGATCATCATATTATGGAATGCCGGGATGGGGGAGAGTCCAAAATGAAGAGCAAAATATCATCAAAAATAATGAAGATATGGGACAGCGAAGAAAGAAAATGGAACGGAAGAATTGATATAGGGCAGCATGAAAGTAATGAATTTCCTACTGATACTATCTCACTTGGAAGGTTGAAAGAAGAGGATGAGAGGTACCCTTTCGGCCATTTTCTTTCCTGCACTCCTTAGGAGCCCATAGCAAATTCCTTTCATCCTTGGCTGTTCCAAAGAACCACATACTGCCTACCTGGTGATTATACCAGTTCAGAATGCAGTGCCAGTACCCCCTAACTCCAGGCTGTGATGTTGACAAGCATGCGACACTTTCTGAGAAGATTTCGCATGGCTGAGATACCCTTTCTCATGCTGTGGTATTTTTAGACACAAATGTTGCCTTTGGAGAAAACGAAGGCAAACTCCAGTGCCTCGTATGTGTGTCATTTCCTTTTAAAGCTGGAGTCTGCGTGCACACACACACATTCACTTGTTTCTTGGCACATTTACAGATGGGGCTTGGGTGGGGAAATGTTTTGGGTCCTTTCAAGTGGAAAAAATGACGCTGGAAATCCAGTGCAGAGCTAACTTCTTCGCAGTTACTTTGGAGGTTTCTGTATACTGAAGACTAGGCTCTAGTTTCACTTTGTTTGTTTTTTTCTACTTACAGGACAACTGAGCATAACAAAGATTTTCCCCACCCCTTAACTGGTATTTCCCCCATTGCCTTCCCACCACTGGGGCAGAGACTGCAAATGTTTGGAGCACAGAATACTTAAAGCAGCTGTTTTACAGTAGGATAGTTATTCTGAAGGGACATGGAATAGTATAGTATATAGCCCGATCTTGTCAGGCTGCAGAAGCTAAGCAGGGTCGGTATTTGGATGGGAGACCACCAAGGAAGACTCTGCAGAGGAAGGCAGTGGTAAACCACGCCTGCTTGATCACTTGCCTTGAAAACCCCATGGGGTCTCCATAAGTCAGCTTTGATGATGGCATTTTTACACACACACTTATTCTGAAAACTTATTAATCATTAAAAAAAGAGAGAAAGGGCAACTGTTTTTGGCAGGTATTGTGAGGCTTCTGAGCTGACACTATCAGACCAGACCTTTGTTTGAAAGCAAAGTTTTTTTATTCCAATAATGGTTCAGGTTCTCAATGTTTGTTAGAGATACATGACAGTGAGCAACAGTGGTTAATATACCTTCAGTCATAATAGAATACAGGTAAAGGACCAATCAGATTCTTTGCATAGAAGCGGGGGGGAAAGGTGACGTTAGGTTCTCACAGAGAAGGTGAGAAAGTAATAAAAATTCTCTTCCTGCCCTGGGTGACCCACATGTGTGAATGATAGGTTAAACATTTGGCTAGAAACAATTAAACAATTCCCAAGGTTGTAACACTTGATAACATTCTCTAAGCCTCAAAGGCTAGGGGGGAAGTGGACGGAAGAGATAGCCCCAGTTGTTTATGTGACGTTCAGGAATGCGACACGCCATCCTCCCGGCCAGAGAAGGGCCACATTTAGCAGGACAGATAATATACATCAAGGCAAGCAGTAAATCACCCACGGTTACAAAGGAGTCACAGAAAAACAGAGATACTATCAAGAAGGATAGGCATGCTATTGTCAGAGTCTGACAGGTATACGCAACAAAAATTCTTTAAGGCCTAAAATCACAAGACTTCAAGGTGGGGCACCCCATTGTTTTGTTTTCCTTATACATATTCATTTAAAAAAATCTGTCAAGAAAGGGGCATTCATAAGAGTATCAGAAACCTTAATATAATGGTTTGAGAGGAGGTAGGAGATGCTTGCTTTATTTCTCTACTTGCTAGAATTATCTCTTGCTTTTCGACCATAAAGCCCTTAAGGCGGTTTAGAAGGTGTTAGACAAGATACCTTCTCAACCTGGAAGTACTGTGGATTTACTTGAAAGAAAAATGAGCCTGAATGGAAGATTATTCCCCCATAAAAATGTTATGCCAAAAAAGTTTTTGTTATGGGACACAGCTATAACTTGTATGAGAATTTAAGTTGACTCCCGACCAGCTGGAAAAAAACCTGGTCTTGCATTTGAGTAAACACAGTAATCAACAGCTCCACTTACCCACCCCATTTTCTATAGAGAGGCTTCCTTTTTTTTAAAGACAGAAGCAATTCAAATAAATACTTTTACAAGCATCAGGAGAAATTTCTTATACCCTGATTTCTTTTATGTCTATGTATTCAGAATAACTTTATACGCTCATCATAATGTTAACCTGTATTTACAATCCATAAACATTAGGTTACTAGCTGCTAATCTGCCACAATATCAAACTATAACAGATGCATGAAAGTCTTGGAGTGGGGCATTCAGAACTTTTGGGGACAAATGGAAGGAATTTATGACTCCTTACGCAGGTACTTTTTATTTGCAATAGCTTTTGATAGCCAGAAGATTAGAGATTAGATAGAAGAATACACACACACACAGTCACTGCTCATACAAATACACACACTCACACTGCCCATTTGGCTCTGATGGGGGGGGGGAAGCCCATATCTTAAATTTCTCTTCCAGGCCCTTGAAAAAATGGCAGAGAAAACAAGACACCAAACCTAACGTTAGGGGGTAGGCTAAAGGCTATCAGACATGAGGGTCGCAATGGAAGTGTGCTTGAAATCTGTGGAATTGTATGCATATATTATAGATATCCATATCCTTACATAAATCAAATTGTGTGGTCCAGAGTGCAGTTTTTACAATTTTCAACTTGTGGCTGGGGGGGGGGGGGGGTTAATGAAAATGTGGCATACTAGGTGGGTGGTAGTGGACTAGAAGTTAAGAATCACTTCCCTAAATCCACAGGGAACCCATGTTTGTATTGTTACTTGTAAAGTCCTAAATAAACAATTCAGAAAATATTACACAATTTAAAATATTTTGATGCAGATATTTCTAGTTATCTAATATCTATCCACACAGAGAGACACATATCATGGTGCAGAAGTTCTAAGGATCATGTACAGTTCCTGCAATTTTGAGTCCAGGAGTACTCTGTGGTATTATATCTCACAAAGGTCCCTGTCCTCCCCAGGCTCCATCCCCAAATCTCCAAAGCCCCTTGCTGGGATCTCTTTCTCAGTGGTAGCACCTCACTTTCAGAACACCCTCACCCCTGAGGCTTGCCCTGCCTCTATGGTTGCCAGGTCTACTGGCAGCAAATGGGGGGGAGGGTAGGATTGCCAGATCCAGGTTGGGAAACTCCTGGAGATTTGGAGGTGAAGCTTGGGAAGGACAGGAACCTCAGTGGGCTGCAATGCCATAGAGTCCACCCTCCAAAGCAGCCATTTTCTCCAAGGGAACTGATCTCTGTTGTCCGGAGCTGTAATTCCAGGGGGTCCCCAGGTTGCACCTGGAGGCTGGCATCCCTAATGGAAACAAATGAGGCAGGCTATGTTGGCTGACATTTCATGATCACATTAGAGCAGATACAGTGCTTTGGATTGTGTCTGTGTGCTCAGTACTTGACAAATACCATCCATTTTTATCTTTTGTTTCTAGAAGGCACTGATTCTGCTGAGGACATGAGGCCCAAACCACTGAGACCACTTCCTCCATAAGCACCGTTGAAACCAACTAGAGTTTTATTATACCAGTACTTCTTTGGTAGGTTGCATCTACCCTCATTTTGTTTCTTCCTCCCACTAGCATTTTGGCTTCGAGTCCATACTTTGGTTACAGCCACTCAGCTGCATCCCTCATAAAACAAACCACACAGCATGCCTTCATCCCACAGTTTAAGGTGTATTAAGATTCTGCTTCCAAGAATTGTAAATATTTTTTAACACGTTTGTTTTCTTGGACCCGTTTTAAAGTTCATCTAGATTAAAAAATAATGTCAGCGAAGAAACAGACATTAACAGATTCTTAAATATTGTTTTAAGCCTTAAGGAGCTTTTGGGGTTGCAGCCATTCTCAGGAGAAACAGAATTGAAAGTAAAATAAGTCGGGTATGCTCTTTTTCAATCAATTTAAATGGATTGGACTTCAAAAGGAAAGGACTGGCCATTAGAGTCACTGGGAAAACCCCCAATGGCTACTGATCTGAGGGAATGGGGCAAGGCACATGAAGATGAGTGGCCATCACAACAGCCACAGGTAGTGTGGCTAAAGACAAACTATGATTGCCATCTCTTGAAGTCACGAATGACCCTCACCTTGCCTCATCATGCTCTGGCTGACACTGCCACAGTCTTCCTCCCTCTGGCTGTGTTTCAGCAACAACCGCCACCCTTCTCCACCCTCTACTCCCAGCACCCAGGCAACTGCTGTGAGGAGATAATCTCCTCACACACATCAGCCAATAAAACTCACATCTGATCACCAGTCATTTCTGTCATGATTGGTCAATGCACTCATATCTTGGTTACATCTTGTGTTTTACATAGAAATGTCACAGCTTGCTCTTACACATCATGTCCGCTTACAAGCTTTCATCTTGCCTCACTCACACTAGCAGGTCTTACACAAACCATTGTCTCTCGGATATAAAATACCTGACAGACAGTGTGATATAGTGGTTAGAGTCTCCAACTACTTGCTAGGAGGACAAGAGGGCAAATCTCTGCTTTATCATGACATTAACTGGGTGACCAATTCCCTGTATAACTGGATAGGACTTATATTTCTTCCCTGAAAATATAATACCATGCCAACCACAGTCTTGTGTAGTGGTGAAGTGCGCTTGCTCTAATCTGAGAGAACCGGGTTTGATTCCTCGCTCCTCCACTTGCAGCTGCTGGATGATCTTGGGCAAGCCATAGTTCTGTCAGAGCTGTTCTTGAAAGAGCAGTTCTCAAAAGAGCTCTCTCAGCCCCACCTACCTTACACCTACCTCACAGGATGTCTGTTGTGGGGAGGGGAAGAGAAAGGAGTTTGTAAGCCACTCTGAGACTGCGATCACACGCTCCTTTAGATCCGACATAAAAGAAGAAGAAGAGATTGGATTTATATCCCACCCTTCACTCACTCAGAGTCTCAGAGCGGCTTACGAACTCCTTTCCCTTCCCCTCCCCACAACAGACACCCTGTGAGGTAGGTGGGGCTGAGAGAGCTCTGAGACAACTGTCCTTGAGAGAACAGCTGGTACAGAGCTATGGCTTGCCCAAAGTGTGAATGCCTGACAGACCTAAAGGGATTGATTAGACAGCAACATTTAGGAAGCGTCCTGCGGTTGTTGGCAACCTATGCTGCTCTGCCACAGAAGCAGAGTTAAAAGACACTGGGGAAAGTCCAGTGTTATCCAGATATAGCAAGCCACAGGTGGACTTTCCCCTGTCTGATCACTCAAGCATGCTCTCATGCTGTCAGGGTGGTCTGATCATGCCATCTTTGTGCCATGGTCCTCCCCTTGCAGTATGCACATCATCGCATACTCCGTAGGGGGCCCTCAGTGCAGAGGTGCGATTCCTCAATTGCTCATTTATATGCAAGGGAAACAAATGGCAAAAAAGGAGAGACTCATCCACAGTTGTGTCTGATCACAGTGACGGGCTGCACCCACAGGTTCAAAGGGCTGTGTGATCTCACAATTGCATGTCAAATTCTTCCGGAGGAAATAGCCTCTCTTCCCCTGCGCTTCAACTGGCATGTGTGACCACAGCCTGAGACTCCGAGTGAAGGGTGGGGTATAAATCCAATCTCCTCTTCCTCTCTTCTAACCACTATATCACACAAGCCAGTTTGGTGTAGTGGTTAGGAGCATGGACTCTAACCTGGGAGAACCGGGTTTGATTCCTCACTCCTTCACATGCAGCTGCTGGTGTGACCTTGGGTCGTCACAAGTTTTTTCAGAGCTCTTCTCCTCCTCCTCTGTCTCTCTGTCAGCCTATCATGTCTCACAAAGTTATTGTGAAAACAGGATGAGGGAAATGAGAACCATGTTTGCTGTCTTGAGCTATTTAGAGACAGAATGGGATAAAAATCCCATCTTGGATTCATTCCACACAGGAGATGCACCTAGGGATGCCAGCCTCCAGGTGGGACCTGGGGATCCCCCAGAATTACAATTCATCTCCAGACTACAAAGATCAATTCCTCTGGAGAAAATGGATGCTTTGAAGGGTGTGACAGACTACATTTAAAATGCTGTTTTCCTAATGCAGCAAAATCAGAGAAGGGAGGTGAATAGGTAACTCTGCTCTAAAATGTTGAGCTTGAGTGACAGGCTGCTCCTTTTCTCTGATTGGCCAGTGCCAGCTAAGGGACATATAAGATCAGCTGTGTATTGAGGGAGAGATATAGTTCATTTTGAGTGTCGTGGCAGTTACTGTTCAGTAAAGTAAATGTTCAGCTACAGGAGTGGATGTCTGAAGAGTCTGACTAAAAAGTCTGTCAGACACAGGGGTCATTTCATAAAAAAAGAGGTGCAGGAGCTCATTAGCATAACTTATTTGCATACGCCACACCCTCTGACATCTCTGGAAGTGTGTCAGACGGCAACACCCACCGCTCAGGCTCCACCCCAAAAATCTCCAGGTATTTTCCAACTCAGAGCTGGCAAGCCAGCTTTACACTTTGACTAAAGACACTTTAGGTTTCCTTTGCTCTTGCAGGGAAGCTATCCTACAACAAACATGAAAATACAGATCAAGTAGTATGCTTTTGCTTTTTCCCACAGCACATCACCATATGTGCCCACTCCTGGGCTTGTTACTCCCTTGACCCCTGGTCAGACAGGTTCATCTTTTGAATAAAGGGAGGGACTCCTGGTCCTAGCTGTGTTAAACATAACCTGAGAAAGAATTCCATCTAAGGATTCAGAGTCTAGTGTCAGTTTAACCTGAAGTACATTTTCACACAGATGCCAAGAACTGGGTTTTGAGATTTTGGCAAAGGGTGACTGGATAGCAGGCTGAAGCTCCCAATCAGGCCAAAAGGAAAAGGGCTATATTTTCAGGGAAGAAATATAAGTCCTCCTGTCCAGTTCTACAAGGAATTGGCATGGAGGCAATACCTGGTCTGTAGTGAAAGGGAATGGTTATAGACTACTCAGGGGAAAGAAGACACATTGTGATTTCAGAAAAAGGGAAAGAATTTGATACACTAAAAGAGTGACCTTTCCAGAATACCTGAACAGTTACCAGGAAACTATATGCAGAAATATTGTAACCGAAACCAAAGTACTTAGTCAACCATCTCTCACTGATAAGAACCAAGAATTTGTGAAAAATAAGCTGCTTCAACACGATCTTGTCCATCAACTAAAATATATACTGTTTTACCACTGTTTCCCTCAGCCTTTCCAATTCATGACTACCCCATACCACCCCGTGGTATTTAAGATTTATTAAATAAAATCTTTATTATTGTTCACTGTTACACAGTCTCCAGTGCCATTTCAAGGCATCTAAGAAGAGGGCTCCTGTTTTCTCCTGACAAATTCCTGGGTTGGGCAAAAGCCAAATCAGATTCTGTCAGAGAGTTGGACATTCAGATTTATAGAGCCACAAATATTATCATGCTACTGGGGGCCAGCTCAAGGCCTGAAGGGAACTAAGACTTTTGGCAGGAAAAACCTGCCTCACAGTGAAGAAGAAGAAGCAGGGGTCCATCATAAAGGGAGGAGTCTATGGTACGTACCCCACTAAGGTCCCTGTCCTCCCCAGGCTCCATCCCCAAATCTCCAAAGCCCCTTGCTGGGATCACCATAAGTTGGCTGCATCTTGATAGCAATTTACACACATACACAAGCATTAAGGTCACATTATGACACCATTATGGTTACATTGACTCTAACTTAGACAGCCCAGGCTAAGCAGGGTCAGCCCTAGCTAGTATTTGGATGAGAGACCTTCAAGAAAAACCAGAGTCATGATGCAAAGGCAGGCAATGGCAAACCACCTCTGAATGTCTCTCGCCTTGAAAACCTTACTGTAAGTTGCTGTAAGTCAGTTGTGACTTGATGTTAAAAAAATGGTCACATGATGAGAAAACTAGACTCACTAGAAAAGAAAATAAAGTTAGGAAAAGTAGAAGGCATCAGGAAAAGAGGAAGACCCAACATGAGATGGATGAACTTAATCAAGAAAGACATGGCCCTTTGTTTGCAAGACCTGAGCAAGGCTGTTAATGGAGGGCATTAATTCATTGGGTCACCATAAGTCAGAAGTGACTTGATAACACATAGCACACAAGCATTGAGGAATCAGGATGATGATGATGATGGTAGTGATGTGAGCACAATTTGCCTAGGTATCTGCAAGCTCTTTGATGAATGAGGATTTGAACTCAGGGACTGAATCAAATGCTTTAGTCCCTGAACCACGACTTCTGTCTTGATAGCCGCAGTAATTTGAGGGGCTGATGTATCACTGGGTGACTGGATGAGAAAGAATTGTAGAAGTAAATATTTGACTGCATGGACTTGTCTGTGTTTTGATTTTGTGGCTCGTTTGTTTCTCCAGAGCTTAAGAATGTTAAATGGCAAGCCTTCTGATATACAGACACAGATGAACCCCCTTTTTCTGACTTTTGGCATGTGTGTGTGTATAAAAGGACGATGTTAGCATCAGAACAGGCCTGTGGGCCAGGGACTTGCTTCTTTTTAGTTCTAAAATGTACTCCTGAAAAATAAACTCCCTCCCACAAACAGTGAATCACTGGCTAAAATTCGGAGAATCAAATCACTAAAGATAATTCATGCGCTATTGCAGGCCGTGAGTCTCAACCAGAGAATCTACACCAAAAATGACTGAATGAAGGTATTCGTGTTGACTGTGCGGGCTAAAGTTCATCAGATGCTGGAGGAAGTTTTGTGGATAATGGTGTACTAACATTTGAACAGAAATTCAGAATTTGAATTTCCAAGACGAAATCAAGTCCCTGTTTTGAATGCTGCAAGGCTACTGAAAGTGGCTTTAAAAAAAAAAAACTTGATGACATCATAACAGAAATTATAATGAGCTGACATGGAGAGAACTGGTATGAGCTGATCTTAGGAACAAGCGTCACCGACATATGTCCAGGCCAACTGTGCTGTCAAGATTCAACTTACTAAAGACTTTTTTCTCAGCTTATCAGTGTACACGAAAAGACACATAAAATGTTTGTAATTACTGTACATGCAAACAATTTGTATGCAAATGTAAGATGATTGTTTCTTTTTACTCTGTGCAATCCTCCTTCAGTCCAAGTGAGAAAGGCTGATATAAATAAATGAATAATTTTTTCTTAAAGGCACACTTCCCCTTTTCTTAAAGGGGAAGAAAGATCTTTGTCTTCCTTAGGGAAATAACGGTATTTGATACTTTCATTAACAATCCATGTTTGGGAGCAAACATCTGTGCTTTTGTTTTTAAATGTGACCCAAATTCCCAGGACTGAGCTAAAAGGGGAGGGGGAAGATTTGTGAATGTTTTAAATCAAAATTCACATGCACTCCTTTCAGCATCTTTTTTTAGGGACTGCTGTGAAAGAGAGTGAACACATTTGCAATGCAATCCTAGTCAGTTTTCAAGTGTTCTTAGTTTATCATCGTTTTACCCGTACTAGATGTTTCCTGATTAAGCAGCATCACTCCAGGGGGGGGGGGGAATGGAAGCAAAGCAACAGCATCTGGGGTGGGGGGACGGACACAGGAGCGGCTAAAACTGCTGCAGGCAGGGTTGCCAACAGGCCTGGAGAAATGTCTTGTCCATTTAATAAAAGCTTAGTGTGTGGAGATGGGCCGCTGACACTTTTCCTGGCATGGAGATAAATCACATCACCTGGCAAGTAATACCCCATTAAGACTTGATTAAAGGGACAAGACATCTTTTCCCAGGCAGTTGTCAAATTACCCTCCATAATTGAGTCCTGGAATACAATTTAAAAATATCCATCAGATAAAGGAAGCATAGATTGCTAGTTCTACTGGATAGTCCTAGAAGACAGTCAGATTCAGATACTAATAAACGTTGTTTAATTGCAAAGCAACTGTGCAAAACTATGGTTAGAGTCTAAGGACTTTGCCTTAAGTTTTCATTGATGTGCTACTGATCAGTAACTATGTTAAATAAATTCAGGTGGGCAGCCGTATTGGTCTGAAGCAATAGAACAAAGTTTGAGTCCAGTGGCACCTTTAAGACCAAGAAAGTTTAATTCTGGGTATAAGCTTTTGTGTGCATGCATCTGATGGTATCTGATGAAGTGTGCATGCACACAAAAGTTTATACTCAGAATTAAACTTTCTTGGTCTTAAAGGTGCCACTGGACTCAGACTTGGTTCTGTGTTAGATAATAAATTCATGTGGTAGAGGGTAAACCTGCCCTACTGAACTCTAATGAATTAAACCATGTTATAAGTAGGCTTGTAAGTAGCGCAGGCTGCATGCGGTTGCTTGCCTATCTCAATCCACATTTATGCAAAGCCTTCTTTTGATTGTTTCAGAAATCAAAAAAAGAGATGAAATTGTGTCCTTTGAAAAACTGAGGGTTTTTTTTAGCATCTCCCTGGAAATCACTTTGTTTAGCATCTGAGTTCCAACTGGTGCTCATTGCAGTGAAAGTGAATGTTTTTAAGTAAGTGAGAGCCAGAAAGAGAGACTTCCCTATTCCATTAGATGATGCAATGAAACGCTACACTTCTGAATGATAGGAGGAAAGTTATTTGAATTGCAGGATGAACTCTTGACATTTGTGCCAACTGTGCTTTTCCTAATGATCCATTAGGAAACATTTGGCCTACTAAATGAGCCGAAACTGGCCTTTTTAGCAATTGAGAAGATGAACAAAGCCCTTTCTTCCTTCAGGAAATTCCCAGTGCAATCCTAAATAAAGTTATACCCTTCTAGGCCCATTGAGTCCAATGGACTTAGAAGTGTTGACTCTGTTTAGCATAGCACTGTAACACACTCAGGAAATGAATAGATGGTTGCTGTACTGTTATACTGACTTTCTCAGGTGGCAAGAAAAGTAATGTTTTCTGGTTTGAAATAAGAGACTTGAGACTCTCAAGGCAGGCAGATGTCTGAATGGGCAGCTGATGTGCACACAGGTTAGTAAAGGTAAAGACAGCAGCCATTTTCAAACTTCCAAGTTTAGTATTCAAACTGTGGATAGTAGGAGTGTGTGTGTTACTGATCCTTCTCCCATATGCACAGTCACTATTTTGTGTGAATAAGGTGATAAATGTATATTCCAGCTTTGGTACATGTGATTGGAAAACCATAGAGTTTCTGGTGATTCCTAGAGTGGACTGACATGACTTCAGGGGTTTTCCTGGAAGTGACATCATGCCAATGCATGGCGGTTATTTGTTTTACATCATTTTTCTCCCACTGGCCACAGAACTGACAGTGGGGGGGGGGGGGGAAGAGCTGCTCCCAGGGACAAATGGCACTCCTAATTGGAGGGGGTGCAGAAATCAAGGGCCAAGCCAGTATTGTTTGTTGGTACATATTTTAGGTTCTATCTTTTCTAATATCCCCCACTCCTCCTGCGGAGTGGTGCACAGTCTGGAAATTGATATGTCAATCGGCATATGTTAACGCCATCTGAGAACTGGTTTAGTCTAAACTGAATTGTTATCATGTTTACTGTTTGATGTGTGGGGGGGGGGGTTGTTCAACGCCAAGAGCCCTGAGTAATCAGGGATTGGGCAATTCGTAATTCTAATTTATAAATAAATAAATGAATACAAACCTCCTCACCCCATGACTGGGGACACCTTTCCTATTTCTAATATGTCTGTCTTCATCCCCATCATGGAGTTCTCCAGAGACAGTTTCCTGAAGTCACTCTGTGGTTTACGGCAGGAACGGACAGCTCATGGGCCCACACAAGGGTCTGTGGCCTCTTGGTGAATTCCGAAGTTGCAGCTTTCTTAAAGTATTCCCTAGTTCTATTCCTCTGATGGACATTTTTAAAAACAGGATTCATTTGTATGGAAGAGATACAGGAAATGGAAGGAAGTTCTGCAATAGATTTCAATTGCCATCTTTATAAGATACAATGCATTTTCATTCAAAGTGTAACAAAATAAAACCTGTCCTCTGACACACCCCATCTATCCTTTGGAAGACTATCCACCCCCCACTCCCTGGGGTAAACTCTGGCAAAATTTTAATATTATTTGACAGTTTAGTCTGACATCAATGCCTTTAACTGTACAAGTATTCCAGTATGGTACGCTCCAGTTATAGCACTGTTTTAAACAATATAATAGCAATTGGGAATACCCCTAACATTATAATATTCTCATTTCACTCATTCACAGGTGAAAATTGTTTGAAGTTCAGTGCAGGGGCTCCCTGACCTAGTGACTTCTGCTCTCGATGATCCTTTGCAGTCCTAATAGCAGCATCAAGATAAACACACAGCAGTAGTAAACAACATCTAAATTGTACTCCCCAATGACAGATCTTTCCATATGTACCTGTTTGGTTTCATATGTTATTTTTAATATCCGTATCCAAACATATAACTGAAATGAAATAAAACTGTCATCTTTGTAAGAATAATTTGCAAATCAAAAACTCTCAGATTCATTGTCTTAGAAATAAATTGGTCCAATGGAAATCGCTAAATCAGCTCCTGTCTTCACTTTGTTATTTCCATGGTGTATGAAAGTTGATTAATATTTTAAGAACAAAAGAAAAGCCCTGCTGGATCAGACCCAACCAGTGGCCCATTGAGTCCAGCATCCTGTTGCACACCATGGCCAACCAATTAACCTAACCCTGGAGGGCCCACGCGTAGCCCACAGAGGCAAAGCCTTCTTTTAAAGTTGCTTCACAGCAGCACTAATATTTCAAAGGTGTACTGCCTCTGAACGTGGAGGATCGCCCTGACCTGGATAGCCCAGGCAACCCCGATCTTGTCAGATCTTGGAAGCTAAGCAGGACCATCCCTGGCAAGTACTTGGATGGGAGACCTCCAAGGAATACCAGGGCTGTGATGCAGAGGCAGGCAATTCTTTGAGCCTCCAAGCCCCACTAGGGGTTGCCAGAAGTCAGCCATGACTTCCAGGCATGTACCCCTCAAAAAAAATTGAACATGGAGGATCCATACAGTCACCATGGGGCAATCCTAAGCAGGTCTATTCAGAAGTAAGACTTATTTTGTTTAATAGCGCTTACTCCCAGGCAAGTACTTTTAGAATTGTAGCATAAATCTAGTGCAGGGTTGCCAGGTCCTTACTGGTTGCCGGGGGGGGGGGGCTCCAAGACCCGGTCCGGGATCTTCCTGCCCACAATGACATCACCTGGAAGTGACATCATCAAGTTGCCATTGTTGGGAGTGACTCTATAGGTTTTGGGCAAAGCTCTGTGGTTTGAGCCTGATTTTACCATAGAGTTTTGCTGAAAATCTAGAGCATTGCCCCCCTGATGTCAGCAACGTGCTGATGTCACTTACAGGTGATATCTTTCTGTCGCATTCAGGGGCATTTGTGGGTGGGGTTTTCTCTGCTGGCCAGTTGGCCAGCAATGGAAAGAGGCTCACAAAAGAGGGGGAACCCCCACCCAGACAAGGGACCTCACAACCCTAATTTAGCAGTTGTTAATGGCCCTCTCCTCCGGGAATCAGTGCAATCCTCTTTTTTAAAAAAATATATATTTTATTCAGTTTTATAACCTTACAGTTACAAATATTCCAATAATTCACAACTTTATCTGTACATCACATTTCAAAATTTTTCATGTTAGTATGATTTTATACTTTTGAGTCTAATAGCTCATTTTATCATTTATCCATTTCTGTGAGGCTTCTGTACTAGCAGCAAAAGATCAGACCTTTGAAGTTAATCAGAGTTCTTTATTTCTAATACTGGAACAGGTTCTCGAATGTTTGTTAGAGATACATAAAAGAAGATGACATGGGTTAATATACCTTCAGGCATAGGTGCTTGAACATAACCATCCAATCAGAATGCATACAAAAAAGCGGGAAGGAGCTGGCAACGGTTTGTTCCCACCAAAGGTGGGAAAGTTATAAAAATTCCCCTCTTGCCCTGAATGACCCAGAAGTGAGAACTCTAGGCAAAACATTTGGCCAGTGCCAGTAAATAGCCTCCAGGATTGAAACAACCTTGATAAAATACTTCAAGCCTGGCAGCGTGAAGGAGAGATAGACTCTTTGAAGTGGAGGTCCGGTTCCTTGATGGTGGATGCATATGAAGTAGATGTGAGAGCTCTTTGAAATGCATTCTTGCTCCTCATGCAAGTGTGAACTCCGTATGAAAACTCTCTCTGTGGGCTGGAGCCTCTCGCCGCAATAGAGAGCGCTTTTACCTTAGACAGAGGACCAACCCCAAAGGTCAAACTTAAGATATTAAAGTCCATAAGAGCATATAAAATGCCTTGCTTGCTTACAAAGGAAAAGAAACAGAAAGTAACCTCAGAATAAGCACCTTACTGTCAGATTCTGACACAGATTCTGACACCTATATACTCTATTCCATTTTTCCCAATAAACATTTTTATTTACATTTGAGCACGTCATATGCAGTCTGTCCATTTCTGCCAACTCTAAGAGTTTACCAATTATTTCTTCTCTATCCGGTAGTTTTTCCATTTTCCACAATTTAGCAATTAAAATTCTAGTTGCTGTTAACATATAAATAATTATCTGTCTCTCTTCTTTAATATTTTCTGGTAACATATTCAAAAGAAAGATCTCTGGAGTAATTGGTAAATTCACATTAAATATTTCTAAAACCCTTTTATGTACCTTATTCCAACAGTGCAATCCTCTTTTAAATGCTAATAGCGATCACTGTGTACACTGACAGTGAATTCCACCATTTGATTACTTGACTAGTGAAGAAGTACTTCCTTTTACCTATCCTGAATCTATCAGCATCAACTTCTCCACATTTTAATGTTATTGGAGAGGGAGAAAAAGTTCTTTGTAGCCATTTTCTCCATCTTATCTCCACCCAGTCATCTTTCCCCCCCTAAACTGAAAAGTCATGTACTCTTCAGCCTTTCCTGATAGGAATGGTGCTCCATAGAGAATAATTTTTAGATTGTTCTGCTCAAAAAAGCTTTTGAAATTCTGGAACGCGTAGTTTAAACTAAGAGAAGTTTTCTCAGCAAAGTGGAATCCAAGTCTAGACTTTCAGTGAAGAGAGCATCTTCTCAGTAAAGTTCTTAGTGCCAATGGCAGTTACTAAAAACAGAAGAAACACAATCATTCAGCCCTTCTTTAATTCGGAGTAAAGGATATTCTGACTCATCTGGGTCAACCAGTGTGGATTCTAGGCACGAACTCTGATACCTTTAAAAACATGATCCTCTAGATATAACACCATTTCTTTCTAATATATATATTTTTAAAAACTGTTACCCATAGGGTTGCCAACCTCCAGGTGGGGCCTCGGGATCTCCCACTTTTACAACTGATCTCCAGCTGGCAGAGATCAGCTCACCTGGAAAAAATGGCTGCTTTGAAGGGTGGGCTCTATGGCATTGTACCATGCTGAGGCCCCTCCCCTCCCCAAACCCTCCCCTCTCCTGGCTCCACCCCCAAAGTCCCCAGGTATTTTCCAACTGAGACCTGGCAACCCTAGTTACCCATAAAATACAATCTGAATACAGATTGTGTACTGCTGTATTGATGAAGGGTGTATATTAAAATAGTTCATTCTGCTTCAATTCAGTGTAGCTGGTAGGCTTTCTAGAAGCCACCTCCACTGGTCAAGCAACGGGTGGGGAATTCTGGGGGTACCCATGTCTTTAAAGATGGTGGGAGAATACAAAGTCCCAGTGGCCAATTTTATCTCAATATATTGGTGGTAGAGCATGTTGTCAAGTCACAGCTAACTTACAGTGACCCTAGAGTTTTCAAGGCTAGAGACATCCAGAGGTGGTTTGCCATGGGCTGCTTTTGCATAGTGACCTTGGATTTCCTTGGTGGTCTTCCATTCAAACACTAACCAGGGCCAACTGTGCTTAGCTTCCAAGAGCTGATGAGATCGGGCTAGCTCGGGCCATCCAGGTCAGGGCATCTTTAAATATCTGGGGAGCCAATGCTAGCAATAATAATTCACCAATCATATTTGGAGAAAGGGAGTCATTAATTTTTTTTGCCTTAGTTGGAAAGTTTGCAATTTCTAGAAATCTCTGGAACCAGTCTAGAGAGCCAGTTTGGTGTAGTGGTTAAGTGCGCGGACTCTAATCTGGGGGAGCTGGGTTTGATACCCCACTCCTCCACTTGCACCTGCTGGATGACCCTGGGCAAGCCATAGCTCTGGCATAGCTGTTCTTGAAAGAGCAGTTTCTGTCAGAGCTCTCTCAGCCCCACCTTACCTTACAGGGTGTCTATTGTGGGGAGGGGAAGGGAAAGGAGTTTTTAAGCTGCTCTGAGACTCCGAGTGAAGGGCGGGGTACAAATCCAGTCTCCTCTCTCCTCTCTTCTTCTTCTCTTCTGGAACCAGTCCCCTTTTCATCTTGACATTGGTTCTTATCAATCAATTGGAGCCAGTCTGCTATTCTAGTCAGTGTCTTGTTATTTCAGTCAATTAGTTACAGCACCCGGACAATGCTTTCCCTTCACAAGAAGAGAAAAGATTCCTTTCTGAGGTGGCTCCTTTTGCTTAATGGTTGATCTGAGCTCTTGAGAGCAGACCAATGACTGGGAAACAAATCAAATACCCTGTTGGTTTCCAGCTAGTATGGCTTTCTTGGGGACACATTGGGTTGTGATTTTCTGAACCCGCAGTTGGTTTTCTGTAGACATCTGTTTCCCTTAACCACATTTGGACTGAAAGCCTTGTTCTTCTGTTAAAATATATCGCAGATCTTATTTTGGTTGGTGTAAAAAACTTACCCTGCCCAGTAACTTAAGTCTTGAAAAGAGAAATCCACAAACCCAGGCAGAAATCAGTATCTACACATTCACCTTGAATCACCCGATAGGCACAACATCAAGGGATCATTTGTATGAGTGAAAAAATTCAAATCACAGATCAAACTCCTTCGAAAGAGCTTTCAAATTTCCCCAGCTGTCATACTTTGTAATGGGGCCATTTTTGTCCCAAGTCAAGGCTGAGTGACAATGGGTATTGTTATGCCAATATCCCTTTAAGTTGTCTAGGACCTTGAGCTGCCCCAGAAAATAGAAAAAGGGGTAGCTAAAAGGCCCATCCCCTTTGCTTTTATAACCTGAGAAAAGATGCCAAAAGTCCAAGGGAAGAAGGAGTTTGACCAGAATCGGAGGAAAATAATTGCCAAAATTTGTTAACAGCACAGGACAAATATTACAGAAGACTTAAAGGGAGTCTTGACAGTGTCTAACACCTCAGAGACAGTAAACTGGTCTCCTTCCTAAGTTAATTATAAGGACAAAAAACCCATCTCCCAAGCCCCAACACTTCTGTAATAAAAATATTGAATCATCATCATCATCCATCATCATCATCAATTTCCAGGTATTTCCCAACCCAGAGCTGGAGCCCTAGCAATCTGTTTATACAGGTTCAGGTCCAAAGAGGCCACACATATGTACTTCCCCCTGTCCTTAGGGTAACAGTATGACCTCATCATATAAATATGTTCCCTACAAATAGGAGCCACTGAAGCAGACTGAGAAGCAGAGATATGTTAGCATGATGACATTAGCCAATGATGTCATTTCCTGGTTGTTGTTGTTGTTTTTTAACAAAGGGGACATTTGCAGGAGATGCCTCATGCAGGAGTACATTGACATGTAGTTTGGGCCAGACGCTTCTGGATAAGAAAATGTACATCCAGGTAGCAATGAACCCTCTTTTGGAACATGCCCTACTGCACAGAACATCACCTAGTGCTAATGTTTGTTTTTTTAAACAAAATGCCATTAAATTCTAGCCATCACGCTTAACTTTCCTGAGGACACGTTTGTTCAGTGTGTCCTAAACCCACATTTGCTTTTCTGTAAATACATCTGTTTTCTCCCTACTCCCTTGGGGCGAAAAGCCTTTGCTTGCCTCTGCCGAAATATAATCCAGATGTTATTTTGGTTGGCCTAAACTCACAATGGAAAATTGTGCAGAATTTATTTTCCCTCTTGAGTCAGGGTGTGCCCTGCAGACTCAAAACAGTGCCTAGCTTCCTGAAAAACAAACTTGGGTGCAGTGACATTGTGTTGGGTGGCAGAAAGGGTTGAAATGTGTTGAATGCCTTATGTTACTGATGGCTTTCTCAGAAGCTTTAGGTTATTTCTGAGGTATCACAGCCATAACTGGACCAGCCAGATGTGACCTCACAAAGGATTTCCATATTATGGTAGAATTGCTGTTTACCTGCCTGAAAACTGCTGTTTTAACTGTGTTCATTTACAAATAAAATATCAATTTTACAAACTGTATGATGCCATTAAGTAGGGAGGGGTCATCGCTCAGTGGCAGAACATCTGCTTGGCATGCAGAAGGCCCCAGGTTCTATCCCTGGCATTTCCAGTTAAAGATTAGGTAGTAGGTAATGGGAAAGACCTCCACGTGAGACCCTGGAGAGCCGCTGTCAGTCTCAGTACCCAATACTGACCTGATGGACCAAGAGTCTGACTCACTATAGGTCAGTTTTGTGTTCATGTGTGGCCAGTACGTCACCAAAAAAACCCCTCATGTGATGGCTCATCTCATTTCTGAATGGTTTACAGACCAATGCCTGTAGAATTCTTGGCCGAAGACAGACTGGCAATCTGAAGCGGAGGCAAAGCGGAGGGAACTGGAGCGGGGGAAAAAACTCACGGAGCTGGCCGTTCACACTGGCCAGAGCAATGCGGATCAGCGGCGATACGGAGCATTCAGACTGCCACGGAGAGTTCAGACTGCCGCATAGCCAGCGCGCGTGCCGCTGCACTTTTTTTTGTTTTCCTTTGATGTTTTTCGCATATGCGCATATGCGCATATTTGCATATGCGCATGTGCGCAAAACTTTTTGCCGTGCGTTCACACTTCCTCCGGATGCCTCCCGCTTCTTCCAGTTCACACTGTTTGGAAGCGGGAGGCATGCGGAGGAAGGCCCCTGAACACCGGTTTTACCCGGTGTCCGGGTAAAGCGGAAGGAAAGCGGCTGGGAGACGGGTAAGTACGCAACGGAGCCCATGGGCAGATGCGCATGTCTGAACGGGCTCCTTTCCTCCGTTTGCGAAGCGTGCCTGCCCCGCTTCAGATTGCCAGTCTGTCCTCGGCCCTTGAAACAAAAAGTGGTAACAGTACCTTTCAGGAACTTGAGCTGTGTCAGTAAGTATGTTATGCTTCTATTGGTGGTGTAGATGGGTAATGGCCCCATTGCCCAAACCACAGGCTGTTGGCCGCATCATGCCAGGGACTGTGGTGTGCATGTGTGTTAGTCGGCTACATGTGGATTAAATTTGCAGGTCCATCAGAACAATAGGACTATATCCCTTCAGTGAAGTCAACAGGGCATAGGGCAAAGCAAAACTGCTAAAATTTCTCCTGGTCCAAGGATTGCCTTTTAATTGCCCAGTATTACTGCCTTGAAAGGGAAAGGATCTGATCAAATGATTAAATGCAGTACTGCATGTCAGCAGCCTCTTTGTCATGTGAAAGTCCCAGGGCAACTGCCACCATTTCTCTTCTTTTTGTTAACAAAAAGGGGGCAGATCACAGGCAAAATGGGACTGAAGCTCAGTGGCTGAGCACATGCTTTGCATGCAGCAAGTCAATCACCGGCATCTTGAGCAGCCAATCTGTGGGTGGTTCTGCATCTAGCATTCGCTCCACATTTTCTCAACTGGGAGGGAAAGTGCCGCTCAAAACCACATTCAAATACCTTGGGGGCAACACTGTACTGACTGCAAAGTCCCCCCTGAATGGCCGTAAATCAATGCAGAAGGTATCATAAAATCTGACGATCAAAGGGGGTGAAAGCAGCATGCAATGCAGAGGGGAATTTCTGTTCCAAGGTGGGTTTTGTAAAACAACGGAGGGAAAAGCCAGTGCAGAATCAGCTTCTGTCTTGGATACCAGAGAGCTGCTGTCAGAGTGGACTCTGCAGTCGATGGAAGAGTGGTCCAAGGCAGCTGTGTACATTATATGACTTATAGATTCCCCTGGACCAAGGCCTGGTCTGCAGGTGACTGCTTTCATTACAATGCAAAATCAATAGTCAGTTGGAGTTTTGTTATGATTTATAGCCTATCCTATTCATGGAAGTGTTTTTGTTTCTTGCTGAACATGGTTTTGCGGTATTAACTTTAGCTTCGGGGTAAATAACTTGTAACATACGGGGTGGTGAATACAAGGGCTTTATTATTTTTCTCCAGGTAAAGCAATCATAAATCAGGAACAAATGTACTGTAGGTCATTTTTTTTTATTGATCTGTTTACAATTTATATCCCATCAGCGTGGCTTTAAAGAAAGCTTTCTATGGAATTAATGAGGGTCACACTTCATCACCTCTGGAGTCAATGCTTACAAAACAGATGTCAAGGATTAAAGCCAAACATATGCAGTTCAACTAGATATTGGACACAATTTCCAGCTAGGGTTGCCAAGTCCAGGTTGGAAAATACCTGGGGACTTTGGGGGTGGAGCCGGGAGAGGGTGGGGTTTGGGGAGGGGAGGGGCCTCAGCATGGTACAGTGCCATAGAGTCCACCCTTCAAACAGCCATTTTCTCCAGGGGAGCTGATCTCTGTCAGCTGGAGGTCAGTTGTAAAAGCAGGGGATCCCCAGGCCCCACCTGGAGGCTGGCAACCCTATTTCCAGCTCACATGCTACAAAGCGATTCAGAGTTATACAGTATTACTAAGTTTGTGGCCTCGAGGCTCCTGTCTCCAAAGTTTTGCTTTTGAGCAACAACGTTTGATGGAAAAGTCTGCGCAACGGCCTAATTTTAATAATTCAAGGTAATGTCACAAAAAAATGCTAGCAGCTGACAAACCCCCCCCCCCATAGTTTCTACTGAACCTTTAAAAACCCATGGGGAAAGATCTTAAAACAGAGAGAGCCATACTTCAGCCTAAAACAACAGTGGTGTGATACTTTTTATTACAACCCACCAAAATTTCACCAAGCAATGAGTTTATTTCAGACTCTCCAGAACTATTCACTAGACTGGGTATTCAGTTAATGGGGGGGCAATGGGGGGGAGAGATGTTTCAGGGCATGACATAGAACCTCCTAGTCTGCAGACTGTAGTCTTACAGGGTATGTTGAAGATTTCATTAGAGTAGGTGGAGTCTGATGCAAAACAGTTTTCAAGAGAAGTTTCAAGCAGCTGCTTCGGTCCAAAGCAAAATCAGACAAAAACTATATAATAACTTTCATTAGGATCAACTAAAATGTACTAAAGGCACTGGAAAAGAAAAAAAATTAACAGTGTTTGATCAGATGCCATCCCAGCTCTGAATGGAACACAGTCAGCTAAATGTGACTGTGAAGCATTTCTCCAGAGCAGGAAACTCTTAACTTTCACCAGTAGGTGAGAAGAATGATAGCTTTGAACAAGTACTTTTCATTGTTAATCTAAGGCCCTTTCCGCAGTCTCCTTTTAGTCCATGTTTGTCCCAGTTTCGAACAGCCACGTCATTGCTCCATCTTTTTTCTCCATTTCTACATATATCATGTTAAACTGGATTGAAACCTGTTTGCGAATTCAATATTCTCGTTTCGAATGCAACTTAAAGCTCTTTAATTTGCCCTTAATGTCATTGCTATGCTTTTACGGTCGATGGCGTCAAATGATGTCCTGAAATGAAATGAAAATAGAACAGATATTTATCACCAACAATCATGGCTCCAACAAAAATTGGAGTGCGCCCTACTTCCCCTACAGGCTTGATGCATGTTGTCTGTGTGGGCAGGTAATATCGCCTATGAGGTGTATTTTCTATGTGTGGATGTCATGGCTGCACCGCCTGCTCAGTAAAAGCAAACAGCTATCTGGAGCAGGTATTTGAATGAGAACGTGGATTTGTCATCCATCATACCAATTCAGCACTGTAAAATTGACTACAATTCACTGAGGCACTGAATTACATATGTTAATTTCTCTTTGAGTGAAGAAGAATTCCATTTTCTCTTTCCTAAACCAACAGTGCCCGCGAGTTCTTGTACTGTGGCTTTGTTCTAGAAACAGTAGGTGGCTGAGCGGTGGTTTGGTGTAGTCATTAAAAGCAAGGAGTCCTACCTTGGATAACCATGTTTGATGCTAATCTTCTCTTCATGCAGCTAGAGGTGTGACATTGGGTCAGTCACAAGTACACTCAGGGCTGTTATCTCACAAGCAGTCCTCAAAAGTGCTCTTTCAGCCATACCTACCTCACATGGCGTTGTGTGTTGGGGGGGAAGGGTAAGTAGATTGTAGGTTGCTCTTAAACTCTGACTGAAGGGTGGGGTTATAAATCCAGTCTCTTGTTCTCCTCCTCCTTCTTCACCACCCGAGAGGGGGATGTACTAAAGTGAAGGACGGGGTTGCCCATTGGAAACAATGGGAGAGACTTGAAGGCCCACTGGAAATAATGGGAGCCAGGAATGCCAACTGACTTGCATGGTGGGCTCCTTTGAAATACATTACAACTCAAGAAGGATTGCAAAGAAAATGCAGAATGGATTTTCCATTAAGGTCTCTGGCCCCACATACACTACTCTGGGACTGATCTGGGACTGGAATGACAGGCCCCAGAGGGGAATGAAAGGCTCTGGCCATAGCAGGAATGCTCTGGGACTGGAATAGCAGATCCCAGAGTGAGATTACAGTCCCTGGTTGTAGCAGGAGTGTCCTGGGACTGGGATGACTGGCCCCAGAGAAAAATGACAGCCCCAGGGGGGGCCAGATGTGTTCTAGGACTTGAATAACAGGCACCAGAGTGGAATGATCTCCCTGGGGGGTAGGAGATGTATTTTGGGACTGGATTGACAGGCCCCACAGTGAAATGAAAGCCCCATGGGAATAGACGATGTGTTCTGGGACTGGAATGACAGGCCCCAGACTGGAATGAGAGACTGTGGGGGTAGCAGGAGTGTTCTGGGAGTGGAATGACAGCCCCCGGCCATAGCAGGAATGTTCTGGGACTGGAATAGCAGGTCCCAGAGTGAGGAATGGAGAAAGATTTTAATGAAAGATTACATATTTTTGTCAGGAGATCCACAAGTTCACATTTGAGTTCCTTCAGAACTCTCGGATGTATGCCATCCGGGCTCGGTGATTTATTTGTTTTTAAGTTGTCTATCAGTTGTAGGACCTCCTCTCTCGTCATCTCAGTCTGAATCAGGTATTTCAACACCCCTCCTGAAATCAGCAGTTCTGAAGTGGGCAAGCACTTCTCATCTTCCACAGTGAAGACAGAGGCAAAAAATGCATTCAACTTCTCAGCCCTTTCCCTATCATTCTTCAGTACACCTTTTACCATTTGATCATCCAATGGCCCCACTGCTTCCCTGGCTGGTTTCCTACTTCTAATGTATTTAAAGACAGTTTTATTGTTGGTCTTTATGTTTTTTGAGATATGCTTCTCATATTCCCTTTTTGCCTGCCTGATCACAGATTTGCATTTTATTTGCCACAGCCTGTGTTCCCTTTTATCAGCCGCACTGAGACTAGGACCGATTTCCCACAAGCGCTGCCCCGGCGTCGTTCCTCTGTTTGCCCTGATTGCCTGCTTGAATTTCCCACTATTTGTCGCAGGGTGCATTTTGACCCGAGGCTTCGCGCGATTTCCTCCGAGGCTTCCGTGATCCTCAAAAAACAGGATCACTGAAGCCGCGGGGGAAATCGCGCAAAGCCCTGAATCAAAATACGCCTTGCAGCAACTAGTGGGAAATTCAAGCAGGCATTCGGGGCAAACGGAGGAATGACGCCAGGGCAGCGCTTGTGGGAAATCGGTTTAGCTTTCCACTGCTTAAAGGAATCCTTCTTACCTTTTACAGCTCCATTACTTTGTTAACCATGCAGGCTTTTTTCTATACCTATTTGTGCCTTTCCTAACCCACGCTATATATTTTTTCTGCGCTTCTAGATTGTAATTTTAAATAGTCTTCAAGCTTCCCCAATGGTTTTGACCCTTTCTACTTTTCCTTTCAGTTTTCTCCTCACTTGTCCTCTCATATCAGAGATGTTACCCCTTTTAAAGTTAAAAGTGGTTGTGTCAGTCTTTTTGGGCAACTCCCTATTTATACAAATGTTGAACTCAATAACATTATGGTCACTGTTCCCAAGTGGTGCAATCACTTTAACATCTCTCACCAGGTCTTGGGCATTACTTAGGATCAAATCCAAGACTGCCTCTCTCGTGGCAGGTTCTGTGACCATCTGCTCCATAGCACAGTCATTGAGAGTGTCTAGAAACTCAATCTCTTTTTCCCGACTTGAACACATATTGACCCAATCAATGTGTGGGTAGTTAAAGTCACCTATTACAACACAGTTATTTCGTCTAGCCGCTATCTTTAATTCATTCATCATTTTATAATCCACCTCTATCTTTTGATCTGGTGGGCAATCACGAACTCCCAATGTTAAGCTTCCTTTTGGGCCCACTAATTCAACCCACAGCATTTCCAGAAGTGAATCCAATTCTCTTACTTTCTCAGTCTTACTGGACTGTATACCCTCTCTGACATACAGAGCCACCCTATCTCCAAATCCCCCCCACATCCTTCCGATATAATTTATAACCAGGAATCACTGTATCCCATTGATTTTTCTCATCCCACCAAGTTTCTGATATACCCACAATGTCTATGTTTTCCCCCAACACCAAGCATTCCAACCCCCCGATTTTACCACAGACACTACTAGCATTAATATATAAACATCTATAGTTTCCATACATGTTAAGCACCCATGTTAAGCATCCATACATGTTAAGCATTCCAACCCCCTGATTTTACCTCAGACACTACTAGCATTAATATATAAACATCTATAGTTTCCATGCATGTTAAGCACACAATCTTCCTCTTGCTGCCTTGAGACCTTGCCAGGCAGTCCCTGTCATCAGCCACAGTCTCAGTGGACAACTCTAATCCATTTTCTTGTAGGAAAGTAACAGCTACCCCTTCATCTCTTTGAGATGAACCATCCTGAACCAGAGATTTTTCATCTCCTGCTGGATTTCCCCTAATATTCAGTTTAAAAACTGCTCTGCCACCTTTTTGATTTTAAGCGCCAGCAGCCTGGTTCCTTCTTGGGACAAGTGGAGACCATCTCTCTTGTACAGCTCTCTCTTGTTCCAAAAAGCATCCCAGTGCCTTACAAACTTAAACCCTATATCATCTCATCCACACATTGAGACCCCTGATCTGTGCCTGCCCCTCTGGCCCTGTGCATGGAACAGGTAGCAATTCCAAGAAGGCTACCTTGGAGGCCCTGGCCTTGAGTCTCCTGCCTAGCAGCCTAAATTTTCCCCCCAGGACCTCACGACTGCATTTCCCCACATCATTGGTGCCAACATGTACCATGACCACTGGCTCCTCCCCAGCACTATCTACCAGCCTATCTAAAACACGTGTAATGTCTGCAACCTTCGCACCAGGCAGGCAAGTCACCATACGGTCAATACATGGTTTCGCCACCCAGCTGTCTACCTGCCTAAGGATCGAATCACCAACTACCAAGAGCCCCCCTCCCGCCTTAAGCATGGTTCCTTGGTACAAAAGGTTACCCGTTCACCAGCTGAAGAAGAGGTCCCTTCTGAGGGCACATTCCCCTTATCCACAGCACGGTGCCCTGTTCCCTCGACCTCATGCTCCCTGACATCGGCAGGGCTGCCAGATTCAGAATGGGACATATTTAACAAGTCCCCAAGAGTCTTCTCCATGCGCCTAACTGACTGTCTCTGCTTCTCCAGGTCAGCCACCTTTGCCTCAAGGGAGCAAACTCGTTCCCTGAGAACCAGGAGCTCATTACACCAAAAAAAACACACCCAAGATCTCTGCCCAGTGGGCAGATAATCATACATGTGACACACCGTGCAAAACACTGGATAGCCCCCAACCCCCTGCTGGCATTCTGACTTCATAACTGCTTTAAAACTAAATTTATATAATCCCCCTCTTAAACCCTTTGTATTCTCCTTGTAGAAGTCTACTTACCTTGCCGGGAACCCAAGGAGCCTAGGGCCCTGGTGTTCTGGCTCTTCCTTGGCTTCTCACAAGCCCCTAGTCTAAGAGTCCCTAGACCAAGAGCCACAGGCTTTGGTTCTTGCCCTTCAGCTCATGCCAAAGGCTCGTGCCTCTAGCCAGGTGCTGCCTTAAATAGAAGCCTCCCTGTAATGTAGTATGTTCTGTGTAACAACCGGCCTGTCATGTGCTCCCAGGTAATGGTGCCCACCGCATGGCCGGAGCACATGGTCAGGCAGAGAGGGGAGCTTGAATCTGGAGGAACAATAGACGTCCGGATTCAAAGCCTCCACCAGTGTGGGGCCTAGGTTCTCCCTGGGGAGCCAATGTGGCCAAAGGCTCCTCCAGGGAACCTGAGACAAACATGCGCATATGTTAAGCCCCTATCAGGTCTTTTGGGTGTGGCCGGAGGTGTGGCTCCGGCCAGCATATAATGAGTGCCCTGGAGCCCTGTATGCATGCTTGTTCTGACCATCTACTGGGTATGCTGAATCACTCAATAAAGGCTTCATGATTTCACTGTTCCTGGTCTCCCGAGACCATTACGCTTCACTCCCCCAGCAGAGGGTGTGGCTAGCAGCTATTCAAATGCACCCAGGCACTCAATTACAGTCAAACAATGGCCCTTTCTCACCCTATCTCAAGCAGCCAGCACTCTGCAACAACTCAAAACTCACTTCCAAACACAATCCCCACACACAGTACTCTCAGCTAAACTACCTCAGCTGAAAGCAAATAATAATAAAAAACCACTCATCCCTCTTGCAGATCTATCTCCTGCTGCCTTCCAGAGCTCAACTGCCCTGAGACCTGGAGGTATGTTGTAGACCTGGGCTGCTATTATGGTTTTCAATTTTCAGGTGGGGCCTGGAGATTTCCTGGAATTATAACTGATCTCCAGGGAATCAGTTCCCCTGAAGAAAATGGCTGCTCTGGAGGGTGGGCTATAGCGTTAAACCCTGCTGAGGTCCCTCTCCAGGCTCTGTTTCCAAATCTCTAGGAATTTCCTGACCCAGAGTTGACAGCCCTAGCAGTTGTGGCTTCGAGGTGAGTCACATCCTTTGCCACTTGGTCTCAGTCCTAAAAAATGAAGCTGAAATACCAGTCCAATCATGCGGTGAAGGTTAGCAGGGTGTTGGCAGAGTAATTAACACAGCAACGGTGCACAGCCTGATTAAAGTGGCTCACTTGGAAGAGCCTATGCTTTGCACGCAGAAGGTCCCAGGTTCCATCTGTGCATGTAGAAGGTCCCCAATTTCATCCCCAGCATCTCCAGTTGAAACAACCAGGTAGCAGGTGATGTGAAAGACCTCTGCCCGAGACCCTGGAGAGCTGCTGCCAGTCTGAGTAGACAATACTGACTTTGATGGACTGAGGGTCTGATTCAGTATAAGGCAGCTTCATATGTGTTCATGTGTACTGGCCGGGGGGGGGGGGAATCTCTCAGCACACGCATGTGTTCTCCACTGCAGTTTGGGGGATGGAAATCAGCAGGTGAAACTTTGTAGAATCGCCTACTAATTCCCACAGATGGCAATCCACTGTTAAAAGCTCAGCTCGTGGAGGAGTGCCAAAGCAGTGAATCTGTTAAGTCGCTGGAAGTTGGTCACAGGTCATAAATGTTTATGAAGTTGTAAGGGGAAACCAGGGGAAAGTTGTAAGTTTATGAAGTTGTAAGGGGAAACACTCCACTGCCTCAGAGGGATAACTGATTAATAACCTGTGGTTATTTGGTCAGTTAAAGCCAAATTAGATCTAGTTATTCAAGGCAAACTGTGTTTCTCAGCTTGCGATGTCCATGGTATAAGACTTGTTACACAGGGAGAGCTGCAAGGAATTGCAAAGGGAAAGAAAGTGAAACCACCTCCCACCTGGATTCTGTCCTAACAGTAGCCTCCTGTCCAGGGTATAGGTTGCACATCACAACAATCAGATTTTGTGGCACATCCATTTATTTTTAAACCAACCATAGCTTTTCATGCTCCACACAGTCAAAAGCTATGCTGTAATCTATGAAACACAACCTGATTTTCTACTATATATGGGAACATGTTCAACTTTAAGCATCACTTTATTTGCATGATAAATTAATGAGATGGTCTGATAGTTGCTGCAGTCTTTGACATCTCCATTTTTTCTGAACTGAAACGTAGATTGAGTGTTCCAGTAGGAAAGTGCAAGAGCCGAGTTGTACTTTAAAGACTAACAAAAATTTGTGGCAGGGTATAAGCTTTCATGAGTCACTACTAATTTCTTCAAATACAGTTTCCAGTCTGCGGGCCATTGTTTTGTTTTCCATATTTGTTGACATCCAGATTACAAACATGAGTACAAAGACAGGGGATAACTACTGGTATTTTGCCATGCTTCGTAATTTTCTATCATATCTGGTTGCCCGCTGTTGAAGCTATCCTTCATCATATCCTTCATCTGACCCAGTAAGGCAATTCTTAGGTTCTTAATATGACTTTTTTTCAGACCTCAGGAAGGTTTGTTCTGGCAAGATATGTAATTTTGTTAAAAGACAAAACTGAAGTGATGAATTCATTCGAGAGGAATTAGCAAGCAACCAAACAAAAATTTTGGAAATGAACGTTATCTGTGGAAGCCAACAGACCACCCGGAACAAAGCTTATTAAATATAATCAGCTCTGCCACAAAATGTCACACATTTGGTTAACATACAAAAGAACAGCTTGACCTTGGTCACGTCCATTTTTTATTCCTGCCCCTTTATTTGAAGCCCTCGTTTTCCTGGAGCCATAATCCATCCAGCTTTTATCATACAACCCTTGTATCCTGTTTTGGACATGAATCACTAATTGCTTTGCAGTAACTGGCCAGTTTGATGTAGTGGTTAAGTGTGCGGACTCTAATCTGGGAGAACCGGGTTTGATTCCCCACTCCTCCACTTGCACCTGGCTGGATGACCTTGGGCAAGCCATAGCTCTGTACCAGCTATGTACCAGCTATTCCCACAAGGACAGTTTGGGAAAAAGCTCTCTCAGCCCCACCTACCTCACAGGGTGTCTGTTGTGGGGAGGGGGAGGGAAAAAAGTTTGTAAGCCGCTCTGAGACTCCAAGTGAGTGAAGGGCGGGGTATAAATCCAATCTCTTCTTCTTCTTTTATTCATTCTAAGTTTTTTTATTTGGCGGAAGGGCTTCATTTTCAAAATTGATTTGCATATGAACACACTGGTTTTCTCCACTATAACAGCTGAAGCCAAGCATGGTAAAACTTTAGCCCAAGTTCCCTCTTAGAGCTGCCTCATTCATGCCTATTACTTGATTGCACAAGAGGCTACCTGGAGCAGGGTGCTGACTGAGGGCTGGATGCAAATATCGGCCCGTCATAGTCAAGTCATTAATGTCAAAGTGGCATCTTTGTCAAGCATATCGTCACTCAAACTTCAACATCTGGGTAGCTGGAAGCATCATTTAAGTCAGTGTTTCCCAACCTGTGGCTCAGAACCCCAAAGTGGGTGGTGAAGCCTCTGAAAGTGAGTTGCAAGCCAGCCCTCCTGAATGGGGGCTCTCTGGCCCACAGATGAACTCCCCCTTGCTTGGGGCTTACAGTGGGGCACCTGCAGTGCTTGTGGGTTTCTCAAAACCATCCAGTTGGCCACTGTAGAAAAGGGAAGTCTGAACTAGAATCATAGAATCACAGAGTTGGAAGGGGCCATACAAGCCATCTCGTCCAACCCCCTGCTCAAGGCAGGATCAGCTGTCCTAGAGCATCCCTGACATGTTCATCCAGCTGCTGCTTGAAGGCCACCAGTGAGGGGGAGCTAACCACCTCCCTAGGCAGCTGATTCCATTGTTGACAACTCTTAAGCTGCGGTCACACGGGGGCTTAAATCCGGGAGCCATCCCAGATTTAAATAAACTGTTGTTTTTTAAATTTTGGGTTGGGATGATTACACGTCCCAATCCAGTAGCAGCGGCCGGGGGAGGCAAGGTGTGGGTGTGCGGGTGGCCCTCATATGGCTGCATCCCCTGAACGCAGCCAGCCAGAAGCTCCCCCCCACCACCACCACCACAGAGAGGCTCTTCCACTTACCTGCTGGCTGCAAGGGGGAAAAAACCCCGGGAGGGACGATCAGACAGCCCTCTCTCGCAATCATTGCGAGAGAGGGCAGTCCAGATTGGCAGAATTGCGGGTTCAAAGCACGACTCCAGGGAAAATATTTGATTTCCCCGGGGTTGGAAGAAGTGCTAGGAACCCGCGCTTGAGCCTGCTTCAGCATGGGAGTGTCTGTGGCTGGTATGAACGGTCCTTTTAAATCTGGGAGTCAACAGCACTGAGAGCATGAAAACCACAGCATCCAGGCTGTATCAACCACCAATGTGGTTAGACAGATACACATGTACAGCCATTTCCTAAGGGTTTAGTAACATGATCTGTTGGGAGCTCCATGAACAGAGTGACCAGCATCCACAATGCACCAGTTTGCAGGGGGTCTGATTCAGCGGGGGGTGGGGAAATTTATATCCTGCACTTCATTACTCGAAGGAGTCTCAGAGCAGCCTTTCCCTTCCCCTTCCCTTCCCACAACAGACCCCCTGTGCAGTAGGTGGGGCTGAGAGAGCTCTTTCCAGAACAACTCTGAGAGAACTGTGACTGACCCAAGGTCACACCAGCAGCTGCATGTGGAGGACTAGGGAATCAAATCCGGTTCTCCCAGGTTAGAATATGTGCTCCCAACCACTACACCAAACTGGCTCTCTTTAGCAAGAGAGAAGGGGCCTTTTAAGCCTTCCCCCCACCCTTATGTTTCCCAGTCATAAATGGTCCTGGGAGCTGAAATTAGATACATTCCCGAGGAATTCCTGTAGCTGCATTCAGATGCCACAATTAACTGCAGTTAGTTTAAATGTTGGTTTATTGAACAAATCAGAAGATGCTCAGAACTGATCAGAGTCTGTTCAGATATCCACGTTTGCTGCTACAGCAAACATGGCAAGTGGGAGACTGGGCAAGGATTCTGGAATGAGGACATAATGATGGAGCAGAGTTGCTGCAAACCAGGATTCACGAGCTGGGATGAAACTCTAGTAAAGAATCCCACCCTATTAACTTGGACCACTGCAAACCTCACAGTGGGCAAGTTCAGCAGGCAAGCAGGAGACACTCAACTGATGAGATCACCATGGGCCAAGCCTTTGACATGCCTGCCTTAGATCTGCCTGCTTCAGGTTGCAGAATTGCATAAACACCATATCTATCCACTGGTACTCCCCACTGGTTCTCTGAGATTGTCTCACAGTGGCACTGGCCTCCTCGTCTGGTCCAGCTTGATCTGCCTCCCCTTCTGGTTCAGGGGTACTTGCTAGCCTACCTGAAGATGAACCCTCAAACTTAGAGGAAATTGATAAACTGCCTGAAGATGAAAAAGACAAATGGATGCAAGCAGCCAGGGAAGAGTTTGCAAAACAAACAAACTCGGACCCTAACCAAACTGCCCCCAGGAAGAAAAGCAGATGGTTGCAAGTGGGTGTTCAAAGTGAAAAGAGATGCTGATGGAAGAGTGGACAGATACAAAGCACATTTAGTAGCAAAAGGAGTTACTCAGAGACCTGGAGATGACTTATTTGAAACTTATGCACCTGTAGTCAAATATACTTCAATAAGAACACTGCTCAGCAGTGTTCCCTCTCAGCTGAGTTAGTGTGAGCTAGCTCACAGTTTTTTAGCCTCTGGCTCACACATTTTTGTCTTAGCTCAGGGAGGATAGCTGCAGAGCAAACTGATTAATGCAGCGGCCAAATGGCTCGCTCACAACTTTCATGCCAGTAGCTCACTAAGTAGAATTTTTGCTCACAAGACTCCACAGCTTAGAGGGAGCATTGCTGCTGAGTATAGCAACGTTGAGAGGAATGCATGGGGAACATCTCGACACCGAGACAGCTTGACTAATTTGGAAACCTCTGTACCAGAACAAAATGTTTAGGATCATGATGATTAACAATGATCTAATGTTTGAACTCAGAGTAGCTAAAGACCACGCCTTGATCGGGTAGCTTGGCATCCAGGAACCAGAGGGAAGCCACATAAGGAAAAAAAAGAAGTGAATAATATGCAAGACACTTCCAGTGAAAGCTCTGAAAGTGAGTAAGAGGAGAATGGACATCTGAATCCCCGCTGGCTCATTTTTTAATTAAAAAAAAATGGCATCACACTGCTTAGTCATAGCTTTTTAAGAAATCACTTTCTTTCTGGCATGCGAATGTGTTATTTGGCAGTCATTCTACCTGTGGATGTGGGAAAGAGAGTTTGACACCGTTCCTTTCCTTGAGCAGGAAAGCACAGATCAGGGCATGGCAGGTTGCCTTATTCCAATACAGTGCACTGGAATGTAGCTATAATAGAGGTTTGCAAGATTATGCATGGGATAGAGCAGGTACAGAAAGAAGTCATTTTCTCCCTGTCTCACAATACAAGAACTCATGGGCACTCCATGAAATTGCTGAGCAGTCGGGTCAGAACGGATAAAAGGAAGTACTTCTTCACCCAAAGAGTGATTAACCTGTGGGATTCACTGCCACAGGAGGTGGCGGCGGCTACAAGCGCGGACGGCTTCAAGAGGGAATTGGATAAACATATGGAGCAGAAGTCCATCGGTGGCTCTTAGCCACTAGGTATAAATGTTGTTGTTATTCAGTTGCACAGTCGAGTCCAACTCTTCATGACCCCATGGACCACATCATGCCAGGCCCTCCTGTCTAGGTATAGATAGGAACTCTAATATCTGGGGCAAGTGATGCTCTGTATTCTTGGTGCTGGGGGGGGGGGCAGTGGGAGGTCTTCTAGTGTCCTGGCCCCACTGGTGGACCTCCTGATGGCACCTGATATTTCTGGCTACCGTGTGACAGAATGTTGGACTGGATGGGCCATTGGCCTGATCCAACATTGGCTTCTCTTATGTTCTTATCATGAGAATCCCATCCTCCCTTCCAAGGACAGGGAGTGTGTAAACCAGTGGCTGGTGGACTTTAACACAAGATCAGGCAGGCTGGGCAAGACCATCATGAGATTGTGGGGCTGCTGATTACTACAACTGGGTACCCCATGGTCTACTGGCACATCACCTGACATTGGAAGAAAATGCTTACATTTATGACAGTGGGGAGTAAGGGGGTAATATAAAACAAGGATGCACAACTTCTTCAGCTAGGAGGGGGCATTGGATGCAATGCTCCCTCTAAGCTGTGGAGTTTTGTGAGCAAAACTTCTACTTTGTGAGCTACTGGCATTAAAGTTGTGAGCGAGTGATTTGGCTGCTGCATAAATTACTTTGCTCTGGAGCCGTCCTTCCTGTGTTTAGACCAAAATGTGTGAGCTGGAGGTTAAAAAACTGTGAGCTAGCTTACACTAACTCAGCTTAGAGGGAACACTGGTTGGATGCTCCCCCAACCATGACATCTGCTCTCCCTCCTTGTATGCAGATTGGTGGGGAAGAGTCTGGCCTCACCTAGAAATGCTGTGGCCTCATCTTGTGAGGAAAGCTGGCTACAGCCCTAAATACGGGGGACAGAGTGCTGTGTTCGGATGCTGGAAAAGCAGGTTTATATTCTGGAATGTTAGGAAGCTCCTTGGAGATGCTGTCAAGTTGCAGCTGATGTATGGCAACCCCATATCAGTTGTAATCATTCTCAACTCTGGTGCTAGATTACCTCCAAGTGTAAGCAGCCAAACTTAGCCAGCACATCCTGAGAGCCGTGTGGCAATGTTTTGAGAGTATTTGATTACAACCAAGGAGACCTGGGTTCAAATTCCTACTGTGCCCTGATGGTTAACCGGGCAATCTCGGGCCCAATTGCTTTCTTTCAGTCTTATCCATAGGCGTAGACTATGGGCGGGGGCTCGAGCCACCCCCGAAATTTCCCGGGGGGACTGAGCCCCCCCGGGAAAACGTAGCACCTGCCACCACGCCTCCCAAGGCCCTTCCGAGGCCGGCCAGCCACTGCTGCTGGTGCCTCCCCCCCCGGCCTGGCCACTCCTCCGTCCTTCCCTCTCCCTCCCTCTTTTCCAGGCGCAATGCCCAGCATGGTGGTGGGGGGCATCTTTTCCGGGCGAAATGCCCAGTGTGGCCAGGGCGGGGGGGGGGAGAGAGAGCGGCACCGGCAGCAGCGGCTGGTGGGCCTCGGAAGGGCCCGGGGAAGCATGGCGGTTTCCCGGGGGGGCATCACACCAGCGAGCGTGCGTGCAAAGTGCGCGCACTAAAGAACCCCCCCCCCCGAATATACAAAACTCTACGCCCCTGGTCTTACCTACCTCGCATAGCTGTTGTGAAGATAAAACAAGGTACAGGGACCATGGGTGGCACCCTAGAGGAAAGGTGGGCTAAAAATCAATTACAGTGCACAGTATAATCTTATGAGCGGCCACAATCCATCCATTTTGAAAAGAAGACAAAAATTGTTAGGCACTAACCCGCAGGAAAACTCTGAGCCCTGATTGACCTCCAGTTAATGTCTTGAGACGGTCAGAAGAAAAGCACCACTGATGAAGGAGAGAAGCCAGAAAGCAGGAGGAAGATGCCAGAAATGAAGGAGAGAAGCCAGACGGCAGGAGGAAGCAGCCAGAAATGAAGGAGAGAAGCCAGTCAGAAGGAGGAAGCATCCAGAAGGAGAGAAGCCAGACGGCAGGAGGAAGCAGCCAGAAATGAAGGAGAGAAGCCAGAGGGCAGGAGGAAGCAGCCAGAAGGAGAGAGGCCAGATGGCAGGAGGAAGCAGCCAGAAAGGAAGGAGAGAAGCCCGACGGCAGGAGGAAGCAGCCAGAAGAAGAGAAGCCAGACAGCAGGAGGAAGCAGCCAGAAATGAAGGAGAGAAGCCCGACGGCAGGAGGAAGCAGCCAGAAGGAGAGAAGCCCGACGGCAGGAGGAAGCAGCCAGAAGGAGAGAAGCCCGACGGCAGGAGGAAGAAGCCAGAGGAAGAGAAGCCAAGCAAAAGGAGGAAGCAGCCAGAAGGAGAAAAGCCCAACAGCAGGAGGAAATAGCCAGAAATGAAGGAGAGAAGCCCGACGGCAGGAGGAAATACCCAGAAATGAAGGAGAGAAGCCCGACGGCAGGAGGAAGCAGCCAGAAATGAAGGAGAGAAGCCAGACGGCAGGAGGAAGCAGCCAGAAAGGAAGGAGAGAAGCAAGACGGCAGGAGGAAGCAGCCAGAAAGGAAGGAGAGAAGCCAGAAAGCAGGAGGAAGCAGCCAGAAAGGAAGGAGAGAAGCCAGACGGCAGGAGGAAGCAGCCAGAAATGAAGGAGAGAAGCCAGACGGCAGGAGGAAGAAGCCAGAAATGCAGGACAGAAGCCAGATAGCAGGAGGAAGAAGCCAGAAATGAAGAAGAGAAGCCAGACGGCAGGAGGAAGCAGCCAGAAGAAGAGAAGCCAGAAAGCAGGAGGAAGAAGCCAGAAATGAATAAGAGAAGCCCGACGGCAGAAGGAAGCAGCCAGAAATGCAGGAGAGAAGCCCGACGGCAGGAGGAAGCATCCAGAAATGAAGGAGAGAAGCCAGACGGCAGGATGAAGTAGCCAGAAAGGAAGGAGAGAAGCCCGATGGCAGGAGGAAGCAGCCAGAAAGGAAGGAGAGAAGCCCGACAGCAGGAGGAAGCAGCCAGAAAGGAAGGAGAGAAGCCCGATGGCAGGAGGAAGCAGCCAGAAAGGAAGGAGAGAAGCCCGATGGCAGGAGGAAGCAGCCAGAAATGCAGGAGAGAAGCCCGACGGCAGGAGGAAGCATCCAGAAATGAAGGAGAGAAGCCAGACAGCAGGAGGAAGCAGCCAGAAGCAGAGAATCCCGATGGCAGGAGGAAGCAGCCAGAAGGAGAGAAGTCCGACGGCAGGAGGAAGCAGCCAGAAAGGAAGGGGGAAAGCCCGACGGCAGGAGGAAGGAGCCAGAAAGGAAGGAGAGAAGCCCGACGGCAGGAGGAAGCAGCCAGAAAGGAAGGAGAGAAGCCCGACGGCAGGAGGAAGCAGCCAGAAAGGAAGGAGAGAAGCCCGACAGCAGGAGGAAGCAGCCAGAAAGGAAGGAGAGAAGCCCGACGGCAGGAGGAAGCAGCCAGAAAGGAAGGAGAGAAGCCCGATGGCAGGAGGAAGCAGCCAGAAATGCAGGAGAGAAGCCCGACGGCAGGAGGAAGCATCCAGAAATGAAGGAGAGAAGCCAGACAGCAGGAGGAAGCAGCCAGAAGCAGAGAATCCCGATGGCAGGAGGAAGCAGCCAGAAGGAGAGAAGTCCGACGGCAGGAGGAAGCAGCCAGAAAGGAAGGGGGAAAGCCCGACGGCAGGAGGAAAAAGCCAGAAAGGAAGGAGAGAAGCCCGACAGCAGGAGGAAGGAGCCAGAAAGGAAGGAGAGAAGCCCGACGGCAGGAGGAAGCAGCCAGAAAGGAAGGAGAGAAGCCCGACGGCAGGAGGAAGCAGCCAGAAAGGAAGGAGAGAAGCCCGACGGCAGGAGGAAGCAGCCAGAAAGGAAGGAGAGAAGCCCGACGGCAGGAGGAAGCAGCCAGAATTGAAGGAGAAAAGCCCGACGGCAGGAGGAAGCAGCCAGAAAGGAAGGAAAGCAGCCCAACGGCAGGAGGAAGCAGCCAGAATTGAAGGAGAAAAGCCCGACGGCAGGAGGAAGCAGCCAGAAAAAAAAGAGAGAAGCCAGATGGCAGGAGGAAGAAGCCAGAAATGAAGGAGAGAAGCCAGATGGCAGGAGGAAGCAGCCAGAAGCAGAGAATCCCGATGGCAGGAGAAAGCAGCCAGAAGGAGAGAAGTCCGACGGCAGAAGGAAGCAGCCAGAAATGAAGGAGAGAAGCCCAACGGCAGGAGGAAGCAGCCAGAAAGGAAGGGGAGAAGCCCGACGGCAGGAGGAAGCAGCCAGAAAGGAAGGAGAGAAGCCAGACGGCAGGAGGAAGCAGCCAGAAGCAGAGAATCCCGATGGCAGGAGGAAGCAGCCAGAAGGAGAGAAGTCCGACGGCAGGAGGAAACAGCCAAAAATGAAGGAGTGAAGCCCAACGGCAGGAGGAAGCAGCCAGAAAGGAAGGGGAGAAGCCCGACGGCAGGAGGAAGGAGTCAGAAAGGAAGGAGAGAAGCCCGACAGCAGGAGAAAAAAGCCAGAAAGGAAGGAGAGAAGCCAGTCAGAAGGAGGAAGCAGCCAGAAAGGAAGGAGAGAAGCCAGACGGCAGGAGGAAGCAGCCAGAAAGGAAGGAGAGAAGCCAGACGGCAGGAGGAAGCAGCCAGAAATGAAAAAGAGAAGCCAGACGGCAGGAGGAAGCAGCCAGAAAGGAAGGAGAGTAGCCCGACGGCAGGAGGAAGCAGCCAGAAAGGAAGGAGAGAAGCCCGACGGCAGGAGGAAGCAGCCAGAAAGGAAGGAGAGAAGCCCGACGGCAGGAGGAAGCAGCCAGAAAGGAAGGAGAGAAGCCCGATGGCAGGAGGAAGCAGCCAGAAAGGAAGGAGAGAAGCCCGACGGCAGGAGGAAGCAGCCAGAAAGGAAGGAGAGAAGCCCGACGGCAGGAGGAAGCAGCCAGAAAGGAAGGAGAGAAGCCCGACGGCAGGAGGAAGCAGCCAGAAAGGAAGGAGAGAAGCCCGACGGCAGGAGGAAGCAGCCAGAAAGGAAGGAGAGAAGCCCGACGGCAGGAGGAAGCAGCCTGAAGGGGAGAAGCCCGACGGCAGGAGGAAGGAGTCAGAAAGGAAGGAGAGAAGCCCGACAGCAGGAGAAAAAAGCCAGAAAGGAAGGAGAGAAGCCAGTCAGAAGGAGGAAGCAGCCAGAAAGGAAGGAGAGAAGCCAGACGGCAGGAGGAAGCAGCCAGAAAGGAAGGAGAGAAGCCAGACGGCAGGAGGAAGCAGCCAGAAATGAAAAAGAGAAGCCAGACGGCAGGAGGAAGCAGCCAGAAAGGAAGGAGAGTAGCCCGACGGCAGGAGGAAGCAGCCAGAAAGGAAGGAGAGAAGCCCGACGGCAGGAGGAAGCAGCCAGAAAGGAAGGAGAGAAGCCCGACGGCAGGAGGAAGCAGCCAGAAAGGAAGGAGAGAAGCCCGATGGCAGGAGGAAGCAGCCAGAAAGGAAGGAGAGAAGCCCGACGGCAGGAGGAAGCAGCCAGAAAGGAAGGAGAGAAGCCCGACGGCAGGAGGAAGCAGCCAGAAAGGAAGGAGAGAAGCCCGACGGCAGGAGGAAGCAGCCTGAAGGGGAGAAGCCAGACGGCAGGAGGAAGCAGCCAGAAGGAGAGAAGCCAGACGGCTGGAGGAAGCAGCCAGAAGGAGAGAAGCCAGAGGGCAGGAGGGAGCAGCCAGAAAGGAAGGGGAGAAGCCCAACGGCAGGAGGAAACAGCCAGAAAGGAAGGAGAGAAGCCCGACGGCAAAAGGAAGGAGCCAGAAAGGAAGGAGAGAAGCCCGACGGCAGGAGGAAGCAGCCAGAAAGGAAGGAGAGAAGCCTGACGGCCGGAGGAAGCAGCCAGAAAGGAAGGAGAGAAGCCCGACGGCAGGAGGAAGCAGCCAGAATTGAAGGAGAGAAGCCCGACGGCAGGAAGAAGCAGCCAGAAGCAGAGAATCCCGATGGCAGGAGAAAGCAGCCAGAAGGAGAGAAGTCCGACGGCAGAAGGAAGCAGCCAGAAATGAAGGAGAGAAGCCCAACGGCAGGAGGAATCAGCCAGAAAGGAAAAAGAGAAGCCCGACGGCAGGAGGAAGCAGCCAGAAAGGAAGGAGAGAAGCCCGACGGCAGGACGAAGCAGCCAGAAAGGAAGCAGAGAAGCCCGACGGCAGGAGGAAGCAGCCAGAAAGGAAGGAGAGAAGCCCGACGGCAGGAGGAAGCAGCCAGAAAGGAAGCAGAGAAGCCCGATGGCAGGAGGAAGCAGCCAGAAATGAAGGAGAGAAGCCAGACGGCAGGAGGAAGCAGCCAGAAGCAGAGAATCCCGATGGCAGGAGGAAGCAGCCAGAAGGAGAGAAGTCCGACGGCAGGAGGAAGCAGCCAGAAAGGAAGCAGAGAAGCCCGACGGCAGGAGGAAGCAGCCAGAAAGGAAGGAGAGAAGCCAGACGGCAGGAGGAAGCAGCCAGAAGCAGAGAATCCCGATGGCAGGAGGAAGCAGCCAGAAGGAGAGAAGCCCGACGGCAGGAAGAAGCAGCCAGAAAGGAAGCAGAGAAGCCCGACGGCAGGAGGAAGCAGCCAGAAAGGAAGGAGAGAAGCCAGACGGCAGGAGGAAGCAGCCAGAAGCAGAGAATCCCGATGGCAGGAGGAAGCAGCCAGAAGGAAAGAAGTCCGACGGCAGGAGGAGACAGCCAAAAATGAAGGAGTGAAGCCCAACGGCAGGAGGAAGCAGCCAGAAAGGAAGGGGAGAAGCCCGACGGCAGGAGGAAGGAGTCAGAAAGGAATGAGAGAAGCCCGACAGCAGGAGGAAAAAGCCAGAAAGGAAGGAGAGAAGCCAGTCAGAAGGAGGAAGCAGCCAGAAAGGAAGGAGAGAAGCCAGACGGCAGGAGGAAGCAGCCAGAAAGGAAGGAGAGAAGCCAGACGGCAGGAGGAAGCAGCCAGAAATGAAAAAGAGAAGCCCGACGGCAGGAGGAAGCAGCCAGAAAGGAAGGAGAGTAGCCCGACGGCAGGAGGAAGCAGCCAGAAAGGAAGGAGAGAAGCCCGACAGCAGGAGGAAAAAGCAAGAAAGGAAGGAGAGAAGCCCGACGGCAGGAGGAAGCAGCCAGAAAGGAAGGAGAGAAGCCCGACGGCAGGAGGAAGCAGCCAGAAAGGAAGGAGAGAAGCCCGACGGCAGGAGGAAGCAGCCAGAAAGGAAGGAGAGAAGCCAGACGGCAGGAGGAAGCAGCCTGAAGGGGAGAAGCCAGACGGCAGGAGGAAGCAGCCAGAAGGGGAGAAGCCAGACGGCAGGAGGAAGCAGCCAGAAAGGAAGGAGAGAAGCCCGACGGCAGGAGGAAGCAGGCAGAAATGAAGGAGAGAAGCCCGACGGCATGGAGGAAACAGCCAGAAAGGAAGGAGAGAAGCCAGACGGCAGGAGGAAGCAGCCAGAATTGAAGGAGAGAAGCCCGACGGCAGGAAGGAGCAGCCAGAAGCAGAGAATCCCGATGGCAGGAGAAAGCAGCCAGATGGAGAGAATTCCGACGGCAGAAGGAAGCAGCCAGAAATGAAGGAGAGAAGCCCAACGGCAGGAGGAAGCAGCCAGAAAGGAAGGGGAGAAGCCCAACGGCAGGAGGAAGGAGTCAGAAAGGAAGGGGAGAAGCCCGAAAGCAGGAGGAAGCAGCCAGAAAGGAAGGAGAGAAGCCCGATGGCAGGAGGAAGCAGCCAGAAAGGAAGGAGAGAAGCCCGACAGCAGGAGGAAGCAGCCAGAAGAAGAGAAGCCAGACGGCAGGAGGAAGCAGCCAGAAATGAAGGAGAGAAGCCAGACGGCAGGAGGAAGCAGCCAGAAAGGAAGGAGAGAAGCCTGACGGCAGGAGGAAGCAGCCAGAAAGGAAGGAGAGAAGCCTGACGGCAGGAGAAAGCAGCTAGAAAGGAAGGGGAGAAGTCCAACGGCAGGAGGAAACAGCCAGAAAGGAAGCAGAGAAGCCCGACGGCAGGAGGAAGCAGCCAGAAAGGAAGGGGAGAAGCCCGACAGCAGGAGGAAGGAGCCAGAAAGGAAGGGGAGAAGCCCGACGGCAGGAGGAAGGAGCCAGAAAGGAAGGAGAGAAGCCCGACGGCAGGAGGAAGCAGCCAGAAAGGAAGGAGAGAAGCCCGACGGCAGGAGGAAGCAGCCAGAAAGGAAGGAGAGAAGCCCGACGGCAGGAGGAAGCAGCCAGAAAGGAAGGACAGAAGCCCGACAGCAGGAGGAAGCAGCCAGAAAGGAAGGAGAGAAGCCCGACGGCAGGAGGAAGCAGCCTGAAGGGGAGAAGCCAGACGGCAGGAGGAAGCAGCCAGAAGTAGAGAAGCCAGACGGCAGGAGGAAGCAGCCAGAAGGAGAGAAGCCCGACGGCAGGAGGGAGCAGCCAGAAGGAGAGAAGCCCGACGGCAGGAGGGAGCAGCCAGAAGGAGAGAAGCCCGACGGCAGGAGGAAGCAGCCAGAAAGGAAGGAGAGAAGCCCGACGGCAGGAGGAAGCAGCCAGAAAGGAAGGAGAGAAGCCCGACGGCAGGAGGAAGCAGCCAGAAAGGAAGGAGAGAAGCCCGACGGCAGGAGGAAGCAGCCTGAAGGGGAGAAGCCAGACGGCAGGAGGAAGCAGCCAGAAGTAGAGAAGCCAGACGGCAGGAGGGAGCAGCCAGAAGGAGAGAAGCCCGACGGCAGGAGGAAGCAGCCAGAAAGGAAGGAGAGAAGCCCGACGGCAGGAGGAAGCAGCCAGAAAAAAAGGAGAGAAGCCCGATGGCAGGAGGAAGCAGCCAGAAAGGAAGGAGAGAAGCCAGATGGCAGGAGGAAGAAACCAGAGGGAGAGAAGCCCGACAGCAGGAGGAAGCAGCCAGAAAGGAAGGAGAGAAGCCAGACTGCAGGAGGAAGCAGCCAGAATTGAAGGAGAGAAGCCCAACAGCAGGAGGAAGCAGCCAGAAGAAGAGAAGCCAGACGGCAGGAGGAAGCAGCCAGAAATGAAGGAGAGAAGCCAGACGGCAGGAGGAAGCAGCCAGAAAGGAAGGAGAGAAGCCTGACGGCAGGAGAAAGCAGCCAGAAAGGAAGGGGAGAAGCCCAACGGCAGGAGGAAACAGCCAGAAAGGAAGGAGAGAAGCCCGACGGCAGGAGGAAGGAGCCAGAAAGGAAGGGGAGAAGCCCGACGGCAGGAGGAAGGAGCCAGAAAGGAAGGGGAGAAGCCCGACGGCAGGAGGAAGGAGCCAGAAAGGAAGGGGAGAAGCCCGACGGTAGGAGGAAGCAGCCAGAAAGGAAGGAGAGAAGCCCGACGGCAGGAGGAAGCAGCCAGAAAGGAAGGAGAGAAGCCCGACGGCAGGAGGAAGCAGCCAGAAAGGAAGGAGAGAAGTCCGACGGAAGCAAAAGGAAGCAGCCAGAAAGGAAGGAGAGAAGCCCGACGGCATGGAGGAAGCAGCCAGAAAGGAAGGAGAGAAGCCAGACGGCAGGAGGAAGCAGCCAGAATTGAAGGAGAGAAGCCCGACGGCAGGAAGAAGCAGCCAGAAGCAGAGAATCCCGATGGCTGGAGAAAGCAGCCAGAAGGAGAGAAGTCCGACGGCAGAAGGAAGCAGCCAGAAATGAAGGAGAGAAGCCAAACGGCAGGAGGAAGCAGCCAGAAAGGAAAAAGAGAAGCCCGACGGCAGGAGGAAGCAGCCAGAAAGGAAGGAGAGAAGCCCGACGGCAGGACGAAGCAGCCAGAAAGGAAGCAGAGAAGCCCGACGGCAGGAGGAAGCAGCCAGAAAGGAAGGAGAGAAGCCCGACGGCAGGAAAAAGCAGCCAGAAAGGAAGCAGAGAAGCCCGATGGCAGGAGGAAGCAGCCAGAAATGAAGGAGAGAAGCCAGACGGCAGGAGGAAGCAGCCAGAAGCAGAGAATCCCGATGGCAGGAGGAAGCAGCCAGAAGGAGAGAAGTCCGACGGAAGGAGGAAGCAGCCAGAAAGGAAGCAGAGAAGCCCGACGGCAGGAGGAAGCAGCCAGAAAGGAAGGAGAGAAGCCAGACGGCAGGAGGAAGCAGCCAGAAGCAGAGAATCCCGATGGCAGGAGGAAGCAGCCAGAAGGAGAGAAGTCCGACGGCAGGAGGAAACAGCCAAAAATGAAGGAGTGAAGCCCAACGGCAGGAGGAAGCAGCCAGAAAGGAAGGAGAGAAGCCCGACAGCAGGAGGAAAAAGCCAGAAAGGAAGGAGAGAAGCCAGTCAGAAGGAGGAAGCAGCCAGAAAGGAAGGAGAGAAGCCAGACGGCAGGAGGAAGCAGCCAGAAAGGAAGGAGAGAAGCCAGACGGCAGGAGGAAGCAGCCAGAAATGAAAAAGAGAAGCCAGACGGCAGGAGGAAGCAGCCAGAAAGGAAGGAGAGTAGCCCGACAGCAGGAGGAAGCAGCCAGAAAGGAAGGAGAGAAGCCCGACGGCAGGAGGAAGCAGCCAGAAAGGAAGGAGAGAAGCCCGACGGCAGGAGGAAGCAGCCAGAAAGGAAGGGGAGAAGCCCGACGGCAGGAGGAAGCAGCCAGAAAGGAAGGAGAGAAGCCCGACGGCAGGAGGAAGCAGCCAGAAAGGAAGGAGAGAAGCCCGACGGCAGGAGGAAGCAGCCAGAAAGGAAGGAGAGAAGCCCGACGGCAGGAGGAAGCAGCCTGAAGGGGAGAAGCCAGACGGCAGGAGGAAGCAGCCAGAAGGGGAGAAGCCAGACGGCAGGAGGAAGCAGCCAGAAAGGAAGGAGAGAAGCCCGACGGCAGGAGGAAGCAGCCAGAAAGGTAGGAGAGAAGCCCGACGGCAGGAGGAAGTAGCCAGAAAGGAAGGAGAGAAGTCTGATGGCAGGAGGAAGCAGCCAGAAGAAGAGATGCCAGACGGCAGGAGGAAGCAGCCAGAAAGGAAGGAGAGAAGCCCGACGGCAGGAGGAAGCAGCCAGAAAGGAAGGAGAGAAGCCTGACGGCATGGAGGAAACAGCCAGAAAGGAAGGAGAGAAGCCAGATGGCAGGAGGAAGAAAGCAGGAGAGAAGCCCGACGGCAGGAGGAAGCAGCCAGAATTGAAGGAGAGAAGCCCGACGGAAGCAAAAGGAAGCAGCCAGAAAGGAAGGAGAGAAGCCCGACGGCATGGAGGAAGCAGCCAGAAAGGAAGGAGAGAAGCCAGACGGCAGGAGGAAGCAGCCAGTATTGAAGGAGAGAAGCCCGACGGCAGGAAGCAGCCAGAAGCAGAGAATCCCGATGGCAGGAGAAAGCAGCCAGAAGGAGAGAAGTCCGACGGCAGAAGGAAGCAGCCAGAAATGAAGGACAGAAGCCAAACGGCAGGAGGAAGCAGCCAGAAAGGAAAAAGAGAAGCCCGACGGCAGGAGGAAGCAGCCAGAAAGGAAGGAGAGAAGCCCGACGGCAGGACGAAGCAGCCAGAAAGGAACCAGAGAAGCCCGACGGCAGGAGGAAGCAGCCAGAAAGGAAGGAGAGAAGCCCGACGGCAGGAGGAAGCAGCCAGAAAGGAAGCAGAGAAGCCCGATGGCAGGAGGAAGCAGCCAGAAATGAAGGAGAGAAGCCAGACGGCAGGAGGAAGCAGCCAGAAGCAGAGAATCCCGATGGCAGGAGGAAGCAGCCAGAAGGAGAGAAGTCCGACGGAAGGAGGAAGCAGCCAGAAAGAAAGCAGAGAAGCCCGACGGCAGGAGGAAGCAGCCAGAAAGGAAGGAGAGAAGCCAGACGGCAGGAGGAAGCAGCCAGAAGCAGAGAATCCCGATGGCAGGAGGAAGCAGCCAGAAGGAGAGAAGTCCGACGGCAGGAGGAAACAGCCAAAAATGAAGGAGTGAAGCCCAACGGCAGGAGGAAGCAGCCAGAAAGGAAGGGGAGAAGCCTGACGGCAGGAGGAAGGAGTCAGAAAGGAAGGAGAGAAGCCCGACAGCAGGAGGAAAAAGCAAGAAAGGAAGGAGAGAAGCCAGTCAGAAAGAGGAAGCAGCCAGAAAGGAAGGAGAGAAGCCCGACGGCAGGAGGAAGGAGCCAGAAAGGAAGGAGAGAAGCCCGACGGCAGGAGGAAGCAGCCAGAAAGGAAGGAGAGAAGCCAGACGGCAGGAGGAAGCAGCCTGAAGGGGAGAAGCCAGACGGCAGGAGGAAGCAGCCAGAAGGGGAGAAGCCAGACGGCAGGAGGAAGCAGCCAGAAATGAAGGAGAGAAGCCCGACGGTAGGAGGAAGCAGACAGAAATGAAGGAGAGAAGCCCGACGGCAGGAGGAAGCAGGCAGAAATGAAGGAGAGAAGCCCGACGGCATGGAGGAAACAGCCAGAAAGGAAGGAGAGAAGCCAGACGGCAGGAGGAAGCAGCCAGAATTGAAGGAGAGAAGCCCGACGGCAGGAAGGAGCAGCCAGAAGCAGAGAATCCCGATGGCAGGAGAAAGCAGCCAGATGGAGAGAATTCCGACGGCAGGAGGAAGCAGCCAGAAAGGAAGGGGAGAAGCCCAACGGCAGGAGGAAGGAGTCAGAAAGGAAGGGGAGAAGCCTGACGGCAGGAGGAAGCAGCCAGAAAGGAAGGAGAGAAGCCCGACGGCAGGAGGAAGCAGGCAGAAAGGAAGGAGAGAAGCCCGACGGCATGGAGGAAACAGCCAGAAAGGAAGGAGAGAAGCCAGACGGCAGGAGGAAGCAGCCAGAATTGAAGGAGAGAAGCCCGACGGCAGGAAGGAGCAGCCAGAAGCAGAGAATCCCGATGGCAGGAGAAAGCAGCCAGATGGAGAGAATTCCGACGGCAGGAGGAAGCAGCCAGAAAGGAAGGGGAGAAGCCCAACGGCAGGAGGAAGGAGTCAGAAAGGAAGGGGAGAAGCCCGACGGCAGGAGGAAGCAGCCAGAAAGGAAGGAGAGAAGCCCGACGGCAGGAGGAAGCAGCCTGAAGGGGAGAAGCCAGACGGCAGGAGGAAGCAGCCAGAAGTAGAGAAGCCAGACGGCAGGAGGAAGCAGCCAGAAGGAGAGAAGCCCGACGGCAGGAGGGAGCAGCCAGAAGGAGAGAAGCCCGACGGCAGGAGGAAGCAGCCAGAAAGGAAGGAGAGAAGCCCGACGGCAGGAGGAAGCAGCCAGAAAGGAAGGAGAGAAGCCCGACGGCAGGAGGAAGCAGCCAGAAAGGAAGGAGAGAAGCCCGACGGCAGGAGGAAGCAGCCTGAAGGGGAGAAGCCAGACGGCAGGAGGGAGCAGCCAGAAGGAGAGAAGCCCGACGGCAGGAGGAAGCAGCCAGAAAGGAAGTAGAGAAGCCAGACGGCAGGAGGAAGCAGCCAGAAGGAGAGAAGCCAGACGGCAGGAGGGAGCTGCCAGAAGGAGAGAAGCCCGACGGCAGGAGGAAGCAGCCAGAAAGGAAGGAGAGAAGCCCGACGGCAGGAGGAAGCAGCCAGAAAGGAAGGAGAGAAGCCCGACGGCAGGAGGAAGCAGCCAGAAAGGAAGGAGAGAAGCCCAACGGCAGGAGGAAGAAGCCAGAAAGGAAGGGGAGAAGCCCAATGGCAGGAGGAAGGAGTCAGAAAGGAAGGGGAGAAGCCCAACGGCAGGAGGAAGCAGCCAGAAAGAAAGGAGAGAAGCCCGACGGCAGGAGGAAGCAGCCAGAAAGGAAGGAGAGAAGCCCGACAGCAGGAGGAAGCAGCCAGAAGAAGAGAAGCCAGACGGCAGGAGGAAGCAGCCAGAAATGAAGGGGAGAAGCCAGACGGCAGGAGGGAGCAGCCAGAAGGAGAGAAGCCCGACGGCAGGAGGAAGCAGCCAGAAAGGAAGTAGAGAAGCCAGACGGCAGGAGGAAGCAGCCAGAAGGAGAGAAGCCAGACGGCAGGAGGGAGCTGCCAGAAGGAGAGAAGCCCGACGGCAGGAGGAAGCAGCCAGAAAGGAAGGAGAGAAGCCCGACGGCAGGAGGAAGCAGCCAGAAAGGAAGGAGAGAAGCCCGACGGCAGGAGGAAGCAGCCAGAAAGGAAGGAGAGAAGCCCAACGGCAGGAGGAAGAAGCCAGAAAGGAAGGGGAGAAGCCCAATGGCAGGAGGAAGGAGTCAGAAAGGAAGGGGAGAAGCCCGACGGCAGGAGGAAGCAGCCAGAAAGAAAGGAGAGAAGCCCGACGGCAGGAGGAAGCAGCCAGAAAGGAAGGAGAGAAGCCCGACAGCAGGAGGAAGCAGCCAGAAGAAGAGAAGCCAGACGGCAGGAGGAAGCAGCCAGAAATGAAGGAGAGAAGCCAGACGGCAGGAGGAAGCAGCCAGAAAGGAAGGAGAGAAGCCTGACGGCAGGAGGAAGCAGCCAGAAAGGAAGGAGAGAAGCCTGACGGCAGGAGAAAGCAGCTAGAAAGGAAGGGGAGAAGTCCAACGGCAGGAGGAAACAGCCAGAAAGGAAGCAGAGAAGCCCGACGGCAGGAGGAAGCAGCCAGAAAGGAAGGGGAGAAGCCCGACGGCAGGAGGAAGGAGCCAGATAGGAAGGGGAGAAGCCCGACGGCAGGAGGAAGGTGCCAGAAAGGAAGGAGAGAAGACCGACGGCAGGAGGAAGCAGCCAGAAAGGAAGGAGAGAAGCCCGACGGCAGGAGGAAGCAGCCAGAAAGGAAGGAGAGAAGCCCGACGGCAGGAGGAAGCAGCCAGAAAGGAAGGAGAGAAGCCCGACGGCAGGAGGAAGCAGCCAGAAAGGAAGGACAGAAGCCCGACAGCAGGAGGAAGCAGCCAGAAAGGAAGGAGAGAAGCCCGACGGCAGGAGGAAGCAGCCTGAAGGGGAGAAGCCAGACGGCAGGAGGAAGCAGCCAGAAGTAGAGAAGCCAGACGGCAGGAGGAAGCAGCCAGAAGGAGAGAAGCCAGACGGCAGGAGGGAGCAGCCAGAAGGAGAGAAGCCCGACGGCAGGAGGAAGCAGCCAGAAAGGAAGGAGAGAAGCCCGACGGCAGGAGGAAGCAGCCAGAAAGGAAGGAGAGAAGCCCGACGGCAGGAGGAAGCAGCCAGAAAGGAAGGAGAGAAGCCCGACGGCAGGAGGAAGCAGCCTGAAGGGGAGAAGCCAGACGGCAGGAGGAAGCAGCCAGAAGTAGAGAAGCCAGACGGCAGGAGGAAGCAGCCAGAAGGAGAGAAGCCAGACGGCAGGAGGGAGCAGCCAGAAGGAGAGAAGCCTGACGGCAGGAGGAAGCAGCCAGAAAGGAAGGAGAGAAGCCCGACGGCAGGAGGAAGCAGCCAGAAAAAAAGGAGAGAAGCCCGACGGCAGGAGGAAGCAGCCAGAAAGGAAGGAGAGAAGCCAGATGGCAGGAGGAAGAAACCAGAGGGAGAGAAGCCCGACAGCAGGAGGAAGCAGCCAGAAAGGAAGGAGAGAAGCCAGACTGCAGGAGGAAGCAGCCAGAATTGAAGGAGAGAAGCCCAACAGCAGGAGGAAGCAGCCAGAAGAAGAGAAGCCAGACGGCAGGAGGAAGCAGCCAGAAATGAAGGAGAGAAGCCAGACGGCAGGAGGAAGCAGCCAGAAAGGAAGGAGAGAAGCCTGACGGCAGGAGGAAACAGCCAGAAAGGAAGGAGAGAAGCCCGACGGCAGGAGGAAGGAGCCAGAAAGGAAGGGGAGAAGCCCGACGGCAGGAGGAAGGAGCCAGAAAGGAAGGGGAGAAGCCCGACGGCAGGAGGAAGGAGCCAGAAAGGAAGGGGAGAAGCCCGACGGCAGGAGGAAGGAGCCAGAAAGGAAGGGGAGAAGCCCGACGGCAGGAGGAAGGAGCCAGAAAGGAAGGGGAGAAGCCCGACGGTAGGAGGAAGCAGCCAGAAAGGAAGGAGAGAAGCCCGACGGCAGGAGGAAGCAGCCAGAAAGGAAGGAGAGAAGCCCGACGGCAGGAGGAAGCAGCCAGAAAGGAAGGAGAGAAGCTTGACGGCAGGAGGAAGCAGCCAGAAAGGAAGGAGAGAAGCCTGACGGCAGGAGGAAGCAGCCAGAATTGAAGGAGAGAAGCCCGACGGCAGGAGGAAGCAGCCAGAAAGGAAGGAAAGAAGCCCGACGGCATGGAGGAAACAGCCAGAAAGGAAAGAGAGAAGCCAGATGGCAGGAGGAAGAAACCAGAAGGAGAGAAGCCCGACGGCAGGAGGAAGCAGCCAAAATTGAAGGAGAGAAGCCCGACGGCAGGAGGAAGCAGCCAGAAAGGAAGGAGAGAATCCCGATGGCATGGAGGAAGCAGCCAGAAAGGAAGGAGAGAAGCCAGACTGCAGGAGGAAGCAGCCAGAATTGAAGGAGAGAAGCCCGACGGCAGGAAGAAGCAGCCAGAAGCAGAGAATCCCGATGGCAGGAGAAAGCAGCTAGAAGGAGAGAAGTCCGACGGCAGAAGGAAGCAGCCAAAAATGAAGGAGAGAAGCCCAACGGCAGGAGGAAGCAGCCAGAAAGGAAAAAGAGAAGCCCGACGGCAGGAGGAAGCAGCCAGAAAGGAAGGAGAGAAGCCCGACGGCAGGACGAAGCAGCCAGAAAGGAAGCAGAGAAGCCCGACGGCAGGAGGAAGCAGCCAGAAAGGAAGGAGAGAAGCCCGACGGCAGGAGGAAGCAGCCAGAAAGGAAGCAGAGAAGCCCGATGGCAGGAGGAAGCAGCCAGAAAGGAAGGAGAGAAGCCAGACGGCAGGAGGAAGCAGCCAGAAGCAGAGAATCCCGATGGCAGGAGGAAGCAGCCAGAAGGAGAGAAGTCCGACGGCAGGAGGAAGCAGCCAGAAAGGAAGCAGAGAAGCCCGACGGCAGGAGGAAGCAGCCAGAAAGGAAGGAGAGAAGCCAGAGGGCAGGAGGAAGCAGCCAGAAGCAGAGAATCCCGATGGCAGGAGGAAGCAGCCAGAAGGAGAGAAGCCCGACGGCAGGAGGAAGCAGCCAGAAAGGAAGGAGAGAAGCCCGACGGCAGGAGGAAGCAGCCAGAAAGGAAGGAGAGAAGCCCGACGGCAGGAGGAAAAAGCCAGAAAGGAAGGAGAGAAGCCCGACGGCATGAGGAAGGAGCCAGAAAGGAAGGAGAGAAGCCCGACGGCAGGAGGAAGCAGCCTGAAGGGGAGAAGCCAGACGGCAGGAGGAAGCAGCCAGAAGTCGAGAAGCCAGACGGCAGGAGGAAGCAGCCAGAAGGAGAGAAGCCAGACGGCAGGAGGGAGCAGCCAGAAGGAGAGAAGCCAGACGGCAGGAGGAAGCAGCCAGAAAAGAAGGAGAGAAGCCCGACGGCAGGAGGAAGCAGACAGAAATGAAGGAGAGAAGCCCGACGGCAGGAGGAAGCAGGCAGAAATGAAGGAGAGAAGCCCGACGGCAGGAGTAAGCAGCCAGAAATGCAGAAGAGAAGCCCGACGGCAAGAGGAAGCAGACAGAAATGAAGGAGAGCAGCCCGACGGCAGGAGGAAGCAGCCAGAAATAAAGGAAAGAAGCCCGACGGCAGGAGGAAGAAGCTAGAAATGAAGGCGAGAAGCCCGACGGCAGGAGGAAGGAGCCAGAAAGGAAGGAGAGAAGCCTGACGGCAGGAGGAAGCAGCTAGAAGAAGAGAAGCCAGACGGCAGGAGGAAGCAGCCAGAAATGAAGGAGAGAAGCCCGACGGCAGGAGGAAGCAGCCAGAAAGGAAGGTGAGAAGCCCAACGGCAGGAGGAAGCAGCCAGAAAGGAAGGCGAGAAGCCCGACGGCAGGAGGAAGCAGCCAGAAAGGAAGGAGAGAAGCCCGACGGCAGGAGGAAGCAGCCAGAAAGGAAGGAGAGAAGCCCGACGGCAGGAGGAAGCAGCCAGAATTGAAGGAGAGAAGCCCGACGGCAGGAGGAAGCAGCCAGAAAGGAAGGAAAGAAGCCCGACGGCACGGAGGAAACAGCCAGAAAGGAAGGAGAGAAGCCAGATGGCAGGAGGAAGAAACCAGAAGGAGAGAAGCCCGACGGCAGGAGGAAGCAGCCAGAAAGGAGAGAAGCCAGAAAGGAAGCAGCCAGAAATGAGCCAGAGCCAGGGAAGCCAGACGGCAGGAGGAAGCAGAAGGAAGCAGAAGGAAGCAGCCAGAAATGAACCAGAGCCAGAGAAGCCAGACGGCAGGAGGAAGCAGCCAGAAAGGAGAGAAGCCAGACGGCAGGAGGAAGCAGCCAGAAAGGAGAGAAGCCAGAAAGGAAGCAGCCAGAAATGAGCCCGAGCCAGAGAAGCCAGACGGCAGGAGGAAACAGCCAGAAAGGAGAGAAGCCAGACAGCAGGAGGAAGCAGCCAGAAAGGAAGGCGAGAAGCCCGACGGCAGGAGGAAGCAGCCAGAAAGGAAGGAGAGAAGTCCGACGGCAGGAGGAAGCAGCCAGAAAGGAAGGAGAGAAGCCCGACGGCAGGAGGAAGCAGCCAGAAAGGAAGGAGAGAAGCCCGACGGCAGGAGGAAGCAGCCAGAATTGAAGGAGAGAAGCCCGACGGCAGGAGGAAGCAGCCAGAAAGGAATGAAAGAAGCCTGACGGCATGGAGGAAACAGCCAGAAAGGAAGGAGAGAAGCCAGATGGCAGGAGGAAGAAACCAGAAGGAGAGAAGCCCGACGGCAGGAGGAAGCAGCCGGAATTGAAGGAGAGAAGCCCGACGGAAGCAAAAGGAAGCAGCCAGAAAGGAAGGAGAGAAGCCAGACGGCAGGAGGAAGCAGCCAGAAGGAGAGAAGCCAGACGGCAGGAGGGAGCAGCCAGAAGGAGAGAAGCCAGACGGCAGGAGGAAGCAGCCAGAAAAGAAGGAGAGAAGCCCGACGGCAGGAGGAAGCAGACAGAAATGAAGGAGAGAAGCCCGACGGCAGGAGGAAGCAGGCAGAAATGAAGCAGAGAAGCCCGACGGCAGGAGGAAGCAGCCAGAAATGCAGAAGAGAAGCCCGACAGCAAGAGGAAGCAGACAGAAATGAAAAAGAGAAGCCCGACGGCAGGAGGAAGCAGCCAGAAATAAAGGAAAGAAGCCCGACGGCAGGAGGAAGAAGCTAGAAATGAAGGCGAGAAGCCCGACGGCAGGAGGAAGGAGCCAGAAAGGAAGGAGAGAAGCCTGATGGCAGGAGGAAGCAGCCAGAAGAAGAGAAGCCAGACGGCAGGAGGAAGCAGCCAGAAAGGAAGGAGAGAAGCCAGACGGCAGGAGGAAGCAGCCAGAAAGGAAGGCGAGAAGCCCGACGGCAGGAGGAAGCAGCCAGAAAGGAAGGAGAGAAGCCCGACGGCAGGAGGAAGCAGCCAGAAAGGAAGGAGAGAAGCCCGACGGCAGGAGGAAGCAGCCAGAATTGAAGGAGAGAAGCCCGACGGCAGGAGGAAGCAGCCAGAAAGGAAGGAAAGAAGCCCGACGGCATGGAGGAAACAGCCAGAAAGGAAGGAGAGAAGCCAGATGGCAGGAGGAAGAAACCAGAAGGAGAGAAGCCCGACGGCAGGAGGAAGCAGCCGGAATTGAAGGAGAGAAGCCCGACGGAAGCAAAAGGAAGCAGCCAGAAAGGAAGGAGAGAAGCCAGACGGCAGGAGGAAGCAGCCAGAAGGAGAGAAGCCAGACGGCAGGAGGGAGCAGCCAGAAGGAGAGAAGCCAGACGGCAGGAGGAAGCAGCCAGAAAAGAAAGAGAGAAGCCCGACGGCAGGAGGAAGCAGACAGAAATGAAGGAGAGAAGCCCGACGGCAGGAGGAAGCAGGCAGAAATGAAGCAGAGAAGCCCGACGGCAGGAGGAAGCAGCCAGAAATGCAGAAGAGAAGCCCGACGGCAAGAGGAAGCAGACAGAAATGAAGGAGAGAAGCCCGACGGCAGGAGGAAGCAGCCAGAAATAAAGGAAAGAAGCCCGACGGCAGGAGGAAGAAGCTAGAAATGAAGGCGAGAAGCCCGACGGCAGGAGGAAGGAGCCAGAAAGGAAGGAGAGAAGCCTGAAGGCAGGAGGAAGCAGCCAGAAGAAGAGAAGCCAGACGGCAGGAGGAAGCAGCCAGAAAGGAAGGAGAGAAGCCAGACGGCAGGAGGAAGCAGCCAGAAAGGAAGGAGAGAAGCCCAACGGCAGGAGGAAGCAGCCAGAAAGGAAGGCGAGAAGCCCGACGGCAGGAGGAAGCAGCCAGAAAGGAAGGAGAGAAGCCCGACGGCAGGAGGAAGCAGCCAGAAAGGAAGGCGAGAAGCCCGACGGCAGGAGGAAGCAGCCAGAAAGGAAGGAGAGAAGCCCGACGGCAGGAGGAAGCAGCCAGAAAGGAAGGAGAGAAGCCCGACGGCAGGAGGAAGCAGCCAGAATTGAAGGAGAGAAGACCGACGGCAGGAGGAAGCAGCCAGAAAGGAAGGAAAGAAGCCCGACGGCATGGAGGAAACAGCCAGAAAGGAAGGAGAGAAGCCAGATGGCAGGAGGAAGAAACCAGAAGGAGAGAAGCCCGACGGCAGGAGGAAGCAGCCAGAAAGGAGAGAAGCCAGAAAGGAAGCAGCCAGAAATGAGCCAGAGCCAGAGAAGCCAGACAGCAGGAGGAAGCAGAAAGGAAGCAGAAGGAAGCAGCCAGAAATGAACCAGAGCCAGAGAAGCCAGACGGCAGGAGGAAGCAGCCAGAAAGGAGAGAAGCCAGACGGCAGGAGGAAGCAGCCAGAAAGGAGAGAAGCCAGAAAGGAAGCAGCCAGAAATGAGCCAGAGCCAGAGAAGCCAGACGGCAGGAGGAAACAGCCAGAAAGGAGAGAAGCCAGACAGCAGGAGGAAGCAGCCAGAAAGGAAGGCGAGAAGCCCGACGGCAGGAGGAAGCAGCCAGAAAGGAAGGAGAGAAGTCCGACGGCAGGAGGAAGCAGCCAGAAAGGAAGGAGAGAAGCCCGACGGCAGGAGGAAGCAGCCAGAATTGAAGGAGAGAAGCCCGACGGCAGGAGGAAGCAGCCAGAAAGGAAGGAAAGAAGCCTGACGGCATGGAGGAAACAGCCAGAAAGGAAGGAGAGAAGCCAGATGGCAGGAGGAAGAAACCAGAAGGAGAGAAGCCCGACGGCAGGAGGAAGCAGCCAGAATTGAAGGAGAGAAGCCCGACGGAAGCAAAAGGAAGCAGCCAGAAAGGAAGGAGAGAACCCCGACGGCATGGAGGAAGCAGCCAGAAAGGAAGGAGAGAAGCCAGACGGCAGGAGGAAGCAGCCAGAATTGAAGGAGAGAAGCCCGACGGCAGGAAGAAGCAGCCAGAAGCAGAGAATCCCGATGGCTGGAGAAAGCAGCCAGAAGGAGAGAAGTCCGACGGCAGAAGGAAGCAGCCAGAAATGAAGGAGAGAAGCCAAACGGCAGGAGGAAGCAGCCAGAAAGGAAAAAGAGAAGCCCGACGGCAGGAGGAAGCAGCCAGAAAGGAAGGAGAGAAGCCCGACGGCAGGACGAAGCAGCCAGAAAGGAACCAGAGAAGCCCAACGGCAGGAGGAAGCAGCCAGAAAGGAAGGAGAGAAGCCCGACGGCAGGAAAAGCAGCCAGAAAGGAAGCAGAGAAGCCCGATGGCAGGAGGAAGCAGCCAGAAATGAAGGAGAGAAGCCAGACGGCAGGAGGAAGCAGCCAGAAGCAGAGAATCCCGATGGCAGGAGGAAGCAGCCAGAAGGAGAGAAGTCCGACGGAAGGAGGAAGCAGCCAGAAAGGAAGCAGAGAAGCCCGACGGCAGGAGGAAGCAGCCAGAAAGGAAGGAGAGAAGCCAGACGGCAGGAGGAAGCAGCCAGAAGCAGAGAATCCCGATGTCAGGAGGAAGCAGCCAGAAGGTGAGAAGTCCGACGGCAGGAGGAAACAGCCAAAAATGAAGGAGTGAAGCCCAACGGCAGGAGGAAGCAGCCAGAAAGGAAGGGGAGAAGCCCGACGGCAGGAGGAAGGAGTCAGAAAGGAAGGAGAGAAGCCCGACAGCAGGAGGAAAAAGCCAGAAAGGAAGGAGAGAAGCCAGTCAGAAGGAGGAAGCAGCCAGAAAGGAAGGAGAGAAGCCAGACGGCAGGAGGAAGCAGCCAGAAAGGAAGGAGAGAAGCCAGACGGCAGGAGGAAGCAGCCAGAAATGAAAAAGAGAAGCCAGACGGCAGGAGGAAGCAGCCAGAAAGGAAGGAGAGTAGCCCGACGGCAGGAAGAAGCAGCCAGAAAGGAAGGAGAGAAGCCCGACGGCAGGAGGAAGCAGCCAGAAAGGAAGGAGAGAAGCCCGACGGCAGGAGGAAGCAGCCAGAAAGGAAGGAGAGAAGCCCGACGGCAGGAGGAAGCAGCCAGAAAGGAAGGAAAGAAGCCCGACGGCAGGAGGAAGCAGCCAGAAAGGAAGGAGAGAAGCCCGACGGCAGGAGGAAGCAGCCAGAAAGGAAGGAGAGAAGCCCGACGGCAGGAGGAAGCAGCCTGAAGGGGAGAAGCCAGACGGCAGGAGGAAGCAGCCAGAAGGGGAGAAGCCAGACGGCAGGAGGAAGCAGCCAGAAAGGAAGGAGAGAAGCCCGACGGCAGGAGGAAGCAGCCAGAAAGGTAGGAGAGAAGCCCGACGGCAGGAGGAAGTAGCCAGAAAGGAAGGAGAGAAGTCTGATGGCAGGAGGAAGCAGCCAGAAGAAGAGAAGCCAGACGGCAGGAGGAAGCAGCCAGAAAGGAAGGAGAGAAGCCCGACGGCAGGAGGAAGCAGCCAGAAAGGAAGGAGAGAAGCCTGACGGCATGGAGGAAACAGCCAGAAAGGAAGGAGAGAAGCCAGATGGCAGGAGGAAGAAACCAGAAGGAGAGAAGCCCGACGGCAGGAGGAAGCAGCCGGAATTGAAGGAGAGAAGCCCGACGGAAGCAAAAGGAAGCAGCCAGAAAGGAAGGAGAGAAGCCCAACGGCATGGAGGAAGCAGCCAGAAAGGAAGGAGAGAAGCCAGACGGCAGGAGGAAGCAGCCAGAATTGAAGGAGAGAAGACCGACGGCAGGAAGAAGCAGCCAGAAGCAGAGAATCCCGATGGCAGGAGAAAGCAGCCAGAAGGAGAGAAGTCCGACGGCAGAAGGAAGCAGCCAGAAATGAAGGACAGAAGCCAAACGGCAGGAGGAAGCAGCCAGAAAGGAAAAAGAGAAGCCCGACGGCAGGAGGAAGCAGCCAGAAAGGAAGGAGAGAAGCCCGACGGCAGGACGAAGCAGCCAGAAAGGAACCAGAGAAGCCCGACGGCAGGAGGAAGCAGCCAGAAAGGAAGGAGAGAAGCCCGACGGCAGGAGGAAGCAGCCAGAAAGGAAGCAGAGAAGCCCGATGGCAGGAGGAAGCAGCCAGAAATGAAGGAGAGAAGCCAGACGGCAGGAGGAAGCAGCCAGAAGCAGAGAATCCCGATGGCAGGAGGAAGCAGCCAGAAGGAGAGAAGTCCGACGGAAGGAGGAAGCAGCCAGAAAGAAAGCAGAGAAGCCCGACGGCAGGAGGAAGCAGCCAGAAAGGAAGGAGAGAAGCCAGACGGCAGGAGGAAGCAGCCAGAAGCAGAGAATCCCGATGGCAGGAGGAAGCAGCCAGAAGGAGAGAAGTCCGACGGCAGGAGGAAACAGCCAAAAATGAAGGAGTGAAGCCCAACGGCAGGAGGAAGCAGCCAGAAAGGAAGGGGAGAAGCCTGACGGCAGGAGGAAGGAGTCAGAAAGGAAGGAGAGAAGCCCGACAGCAGGAGGAAAAAGCAAGAAAGGAAGGAGAGAAGCCAGTCAGAAGGAGGAAGCAGCCAGAAAGGAAGGAGAGAAGCCCGACGGCAGGAGGAAGCAGCCAGAAAGGAAGGAGAGAAGCCCGACGGCAGGAGGAAGCAGCCAGAAAGGAAGGAGAGAAGCCCGACGGCAGGAGGAAGCAGCCAGAAAGGAAGGAGAGAAGCCCGACGGCAGGAGGAAGTAGCCAGAAAGGAAGGAGAGAAGTCTGACGGCAGGAGGAAGCAGCCAGAAGAAGAGAAGCCAGACGGCAGGAGGAAGCAGCCAGAAAGGAAGGAGAGAAGCCCGACGGCAGGAGGAAGCAGCCAGAAAGGAAGGAGAGAAGCCAGACGGCAGGAGGAAGCAGCCAGAAAGGAAGGAGAGAAGCCAGACGGCAGAAGAAAGCAGCCAGAAAGGAAGGGGAGAAGCCCAACGGCAGGAGGAAACAGCCAGAAAGGAAGGAGAGAAGCCCGACGGCAGGAGGAAACAGCCAGAAAGGAAGGAGAGAAGCCTGACGGCAGGAGGAAGAAGCCAGAAAGGAAGGGGAGAAGCCCGACGACAGGAGGAAGGAGCCAGAAAGGAAGGGGAGAAGCCCGACGGCAGGAGGAAGGAGCCAGAAAGGAAGGAGAGAAGCCCGAAAGCAGGAGGAAGCAGCCAGAAAGGAAGGAGAGAAGCCCGACGGCAAGAGGAAGCAGCCAGAAAGGAAGCAGAGAAGCCCGACGGCAGGAGGAAGCAGCCAGAAATGAAGGAGTGAAGCCAGACGGCAGGAGGAAGCAGCCAGAAGCAGAGAATCCTGATGGCAGGAGGAAGCAGCCAAAAGGAGAGAAGTCCGACGGAAGGAGGAAGCAGCCAGTAAGGAAGCAGAGAAGCCTGACGGCAGGAGGAAGCAGCCAGAAATGAAGGAGAGAAGCCAGACGGCAGGAGGAAGCAGCCAGAAGCAGAGAATCCCGATGGCAGGAGGAAGCAGCCAGAAGGAGAGAAGCCCGACGGCAGGAGGAAGCAGCCAGAAAGGAAGCAGAGAAGCCCGACGGCAGGAGGAAGCAGCCAGAAATGAAGGAGAGAAGCCAGACGGCAGGAGGATGCAGGAAGAAGCAGAGAATCCCGATGGCAGGAGGAAGCAGCCAGAAGGAGAGAAGTCCGACGGCAGGAGGAAACAGCGAAAAATGAAGGAGTGAAGCCCAACGGCAGGAGGAAGCAGCCAGAAAGGAAGGGGAGAAGCCCGACGGCAGGAGGAAGGAATCAGAAAGGAAGGAGAGAAGCCCGACGGCAGGAGGAAGCAGCCAGAAAGGAAGGAGAGAAGCCCGACGGCAGGAGGAAGCAGCCAGAAAGGAAGGAGAGAAGCCCGACAGCAGGAGGAAAAAGCCAGAAAGGAAGGAGAGAAGCCAGTCAGAAGGAGGAAGCAGCCAGAAAGGATGGAGAGAAGCCCGACGGCAGGAGGAAGCAGCCAGAAAGGAAAAAGAGAAGCCCGACGGCAGGAGGAAGCAGCCAGAAAGGAAGGAGAGAAGCCCGACGGCAGGAGGAAGCAGCCAGAAAGGAAGGAGAGAAGCCCGACGGCAGGAGGAAGCAGCCAGAAAGGAAGGAGAGAAGCCCGACGGCAGGAGGAAGCAGCCAGAAAGGAAGGAGAGAAGCCCGACGGCAGGAGGAAGCAGCCAGAAAGGAAGGAGAGAAGCCCGACGGCAGGAGGAAGCAGCCAGAAAGGAAGGAGAGAAGCCCGACGGCAGGACGAAACAGCCAGAAAGGAAGGAGAGAAGCCAGACGGCAGGAGGAAGCAGCCAGAAAGGAAGGAGAGAAGCCCGACGGCAGGAGGAAGCAGCCAGAAGAAGAGAAGCCAGACGGCAGGAGGAAGCAGCCAGAAAGGAAGGAGAGAAGCCAGACGGCAGGAGGAAGCAGCCAGAAAGGAAGGAGAGAAGCCCGACGGCAGGAGGAAGCAGCCAGAAAGGAAGGAGAGAAGCCAGACGGCAGAAGAAAGCAGCCCGAAAGGAAGGGGAGAAGCCCAACGGCAGGAGGAAACAGCCAGAAAGGAAGGAGAGAAGCCCGACAGCAGGAGGAAACAGGCAGAAAGGAAGGAGAGAAGCCTGACGGCAGGAGGAAGAAGCCAGAAAGGAAGGGGAGAAGCCCGACGGCAGGAGGAAGGAGCCAGAAAGGAAAGGGAGAAGCCCGACGGCAGGAGGAAGGAGCCAGAAAGGAAGGAGAGAAGCCCGAAAGCAGGAGGAAGCAGCCAGAAAGGAAGGAGAGAAGCCCGACGGCAGGAGGAAGCAGCGAGAAAGGAAGCAGAGAAGCCCGACGGCAGGAGGAAGCAGCCAGAAATGAAGGAGAGAAGCCAGACGGCAGGAGGAAGCAGCCAGAAGCAGAGAATCCCGATGGCAGGAGGAAGCAGCCAAAAGGAGAGAAGTCCGACGGAAGGAGGAAGCAGCCAGTAAGGAAGCAGAGAAGCCTGACGGCAGGAGGAAGCAGCCAGAAATGAAGGAGAGAAGCCAGACGGCAGGAGGAAGCAGCCAGAAGCAGAGAATCCCGATGGCAGGAGGAAGCAGCCAGAAGGAGAGAAGTCCGACGGCAGGAGGAAACAGCCAAAAATGAAGGAGTGAAGCCCAACGGCAGAAGGAAGCAGCCAGAAAGGAAGGGGAGAAGCCCGACGGCAGGAGGAAGGAGTCAGAAAGGAAGGAGAGAAGCCCGACGGCAGGAGGAAGCAGCCAGAAAGGAAGGAGAGAAGCCCGACGGCAGGAGGAAGCAGCCAGAAAGGAAGGAGAGAAGCCCGACAGCAGGAGGAAAAAGCCAGAAAGGAAGGAGAGAAGCCAGTCAGAAGGAGGAAGCAGCCAGAAAGGAAGGAGAGAAGCCAGACGGCAGGAGGAAGCAGCTAGAAAGGAAAAAGAGAAGCCAGACGGCAGGAGGAAGCAGCCAGAAATGAAAAAGAGAAGCCAGACGGTAGGAGGAAGCAGCCAGAAAGGAAGGAGAGAAGCCAGACGGCAGGAGGAAGCAGCCAGAAGCAGAGAATCCCGATGGCAGGAGGAAGCAGCCAGAAGGAGAGAAGCCCGACGGCAGGAGGAAGCAGCCAGAAAGGAAGCAGAGAAGCCCGACGGCAGGAGGAAGCAGCCAGAAATGAAGGGGAGAAGCCAGACGGCAGGAGGATGCAGGAAGAAGCAGAGAATCCCGATGGCAGGAGGAAGCAGCCAGAAGGAGAGAAGTCCGACGGCAGGAGGAAACAGCGAAAAATGAAGGAGTGAAGCCCAACGGCAGGAGGAAGCAGCCAGAAAGGAAGGGGAGAAGCCCGACGGCAGGAGGAAGGAATCAGAAAGGAAGGAGAGAAGCCCGACGGCAGGAGGAAGCAGCCAGAAAGGAAGGAGAGAAGCCCGACGGCAGGAGGAAGCAGCCAGAAAGGAAGGAGAGAAGCCCGACGGCAGGAGGAAAAAGCCAGAAAGGAAGGAGAGAAGCCAGTCAGAAGGAGGAAGCAGCCAGAAAGGAAGGAGAGAAGCCAGACGGCAGGAGGAAGCAGCTAGAAAGGAAAAAGAGAAGCCCGACGGCAGGAGGAAGCAGCCAGAAAGGAAGGAGAGAAGCCCGACGGCAGGAGGAAGCAGCCAGAAAGGAAGGAGAGAAGCCCGACGGCAGGAGGAAGCAGCCAGAAAGGAAGGAGAGAAGCCCGACGGCAGGAGGAAGCAGCCAGAAAGGAAGGAGAGAAGCCCGACGGCAGGAGGAAGCAGCCAGAAAGGAAGGAGAGAAGCCCGACGGCAGGAGGAAGCAGCCAGAAAGGAAGGAGAGAAGCCCGACGGCAGGAGGAAGCAGCCAGAAAGGAAGGAGAGAAGCCCGACGGCAGGACGAAACAGCCAGAAAGGAAGGAGAGAAGCCCGACGGCAGGAGGAAGCTGCCAGAAAGGAAGGGGAGAAGCCCGACGGCAGGAGGAAGCAGCCAGAAAGGAAGGAGAGAAGCCCGACGGCAGGAGGAAGCAGCCAGAAAGGAAGGAGAGAAGCCCGACGGCAGGAGGAAGCAGCCAGAAAGGAAGGAGAGAAGCCCGACGGCAGGAGGAAGCAGCCAGAAAGGAAGGAGAGAAGCCCGACGGCAGGAGGAAGCAGCCAGAAGAAGAGAAGCCAGACGGCAGGAGGAAGCAGCCAGAAAGGAAGGAGAGAAGCCAGACGGCAGGAGGAAGCAGCCAGAAAGGAAGGAGAGAAGCCCGACGGCAGGAGGAAGCAGCCAGAAAGGAAGGAGAGAAGCCAGACGGCAGAAGAAAGCAGCCCGAAAGGAAGGGGAGAAGCCCAACGGCAGGAGGAAACAGCCAGAAAGGAAGGAGAGAAGCCCGACAGCAGGAGGAAACAGCCAGAAAGGAAGGAGAGAAGCCTGACGGCAGGAGGAAGAAGCCAGAAAAATAGGGGAGAAGCCCGACGGCAGGAGGAAGGAGCCAGAAAGGAAAGGGAGAAGCCCGACGGCAGGAGGAAGGAGCCAGAAAGGAAGGAGAGAAGCCCGAAAGCAGGAGGAAGCAGCCAGAAAGGAAGGAGAGAAGCCCGACGGCAGGAGGAAGCAGCCAGAAAGGAAGCAGAGAAGCCCGACGGCAGGAGGAAGCAGCCAGAAATGAAGGAGAGAAGCCAGACGGCAGGAGGAAGCAGCCAGAAGCAGAGAATCCCGATGGCAGGAGGAAGCAGCCAAAAGGAGAGAAGTCCGACGGAAGGAGGAAGCAGCCAGTAAGGAAGCAGAGAAGCCTGACGGCAGGAGGAAGCAGCCAGAAATGAAGGAGAGAAGCCAGACGGCAGGAGGAAGCAGCCAGAAGCAGAGAATCCCGATGGCAGGAGGAAGCAGCCAGAAGGAGAGAAGCCTGACGGCAGGAGGAAGCAGCCAGAAAGGAAGCAGAGAAGCCCGACGGCAGGAGGAAGCAGCCAGAAATGAAGGAGAGAAGCCAGACGGCAGGAGGATGCAGCAAGAAGCAGAGAATCCCGATGGCAGGAGGAAGCAGCCAGAAGGAGAGAAGTCCGACGGCAGGAGGAAACAGCCAAAAATGAAGGAGTGAAGCCCAACGGCAGAAGGAAGCAGCCAGAAAGGAAGGGGAGAAGCCCGACGGCAGGAGGAAGGAGTCAGAAAGGAAGGAGAGAAGCCCGACGGCAGGAGGAAGCAGCCAGAAAGGAAGGAGAGAAGCCCGACGGCAGGAGGAAGCAGCCAGAAAGGAAGGAGAGAAGCCCGACAGCAGGAGGAAAAAGCCAGAAAGGAAGGAGAGAAGCCAGTCAGAAGGAGGAAGCAGCCAGAAAGGAAGGAGAGAAGCCAGACGGCAGGAGGAAGCAGCTAGAAAGGAAAAAGAGAAGCCAGACGGCAGGAGGAAGCAGCCAGAAATGAAAAAGAGAAGCCAGACGGTAGGAGGAAGCAGCCAGAAAGGAAGGAGAGTAGCCCGACGGCAGGAGGAAGCAGCCAGAAAGGAAGGAGAGAAGCCCGACGGCAGGAGGAAGCAGCCAGAAAGGAAGGAGAGAAGCCCGACGGCAGGAGGAAGCAGCCAGAAAGGAAGGAGAGAAGCCCGACGGCAGGAGGAAGCAGCCAGAAAGGAAGGAGAGAAGCCCGACGGCAGGAGGAAGCAGCCAGAAGAAGAGAAGCCAGACGGCAGGAGGAAGCAGCCAGAAAGGAAGGAGAGAAGGCAGACGGCAGGAGGAAGCAGCCAGAAAGGAAGGAGAGAAGCCCGACGGCAGGAGGAAGCAGCCAGAAAGGAAGGAGAGAAGCCAGACGGCAGAAGAAAGCAGCCCGAAAGGAAGGGGAGAAGCCCAACGGCAGGAGGAAACAGCCAGAAAGGAAGGAGAGAAGCCCGACAGCAGGAGGAAACAGCCAGAAAGGAAGGAGAGAAGCCTGACGGCAGGAGGAAGAAGCCAGAAAGGAAGGGGAGAAGCCCGACGGCAGGAGGAAGGGCCAGAAAGGAAGGGGAGAAGCCCGACGGCAGGAGGAAGGAGCCAGAAAGGAAGGAGAGAAGCCCGAAAGCAGGAGGAAGCAGCCAGAAAGGAAGGAGAGAAGCCCGACGGCAGGAGGAAGCAGCCAGAAAGGAAGCAGAGAAGCCCGACGGCAGGAGGAAGCAGCCAGAAATGAAGGAGAGAAGCCAGACGGCAGGAGGAAGCAGCCAGAAGCAGAGAATCCCGATGGCAGGAGGAAGCAGCCAAAAGGAGAGAAGTCCGACGGAAGGAGGAAGCAGCCAGTAAGGAAGCAGAGAAGCCTGACGGCAGGAGGAAGCAGCCAGAAATGAAGGAGAGAAGCCAGACGGCAGGAGGAAGCAGCCAGAAGCAGAGAATCCCGATGGCAGGAGGAAGCAGCCAGAAGGAGAGAAGCCTGACGGCAGGAGGAAGCAGCCAGAAAGGAAGCAGAGAAGCCCGACGGCAGGAGGAAGCAGCCAGAAATGAAGGAGAGAAGCCAGACGGCAGGAGGATGCAGCAAGAAGCAGAGAATCCCGATGGCAGGAGGAAGCAGCCAGAAGGAGAGAAGTCCGACGGCAGGAGGAAACAGCCAAAAATGAAGGAGTGAAGCCCAACGGCAGAAGGAAGCAGCCAGAAAGGAAGGGGAGAAGCCCGACGGCAGGAGGAAGGAGTCAGAAAGGAAGGAGAGAAGCCCGACGGCAGGAGGAAGCAGCCAGAAAGGAAGGAGAGAAGCCCGACGGCAGGAGGAAGCAGCCAGAAAGGAAGGAGAGAAGCCCGACAGCAGGAGGAAAAAGCCAGAAAGGAAGGAGAGAAGCCAGTCAGAAGGAGGAAGCAGCCAGAAAGGAAGGAGAGAAGCCAGACGGCAGGAGGAAGCAGCTAGAAAGGAAAAAGAGAAGCCAGACGGCAGGAGGAAGCAGCCAGAAAGGAAGGAGAGAAGCCCGACGGCAGGAGGAAGCAGCCAGAAAGGAAGGAGAGAAGCCCGACGGCAGGAGGAAGCAGCCAGAAAGGAAGGAGAGAAGCCCGACGGCAGGAGGAAGCAGCCTGAAGGGGAGAAGCCAGACGGCAGGAGGAAGCAGCCAGAAGGGGAGAAGCCAGACGGCAGGAGGAAGCAGCCAGAAAGGAAGGAGAGAAGCCCGACGGCAGGAGGAAGCAGCCAGAAAGGTAGGAGAGAAGCCCGACGGCAGGAGGAAGTAGCCAGAAAGGAAGGAGAGAAGTCTGATGGCAGGAGGAAGCAGCCAGAAGAAGAGAAGCCAGACGGCAGGAGGAAGCAGCCAGAAAGGAAGGAGAGAAGCCCGACGGCAGGAGGAAGCAGCCAGAAAGGAAGGAGAGAAGCCTGACGGCATGGAGGAAACAGCCAGAAAGGAAGGAGAGAAGCCAGATGGCAGGAGGAAGAAACCAGAAGGAGAGAAGCCCGACGGCAGGAGGAAGCAGCCAGAATTGAAGGAGAGAAGCCCGACGGAAGCAAAAGGAAGCAGCCAGAAAGGAAGGAGAGAAGCCCGACGGCATGGAGGAAGCAGCCAGAAAGGAAGGAGAGAAGCCAGACGGCAGGAGGAAGCAGCCAGAATTGAAGGAGAGAAGACCGACGGCAGGAAGAAGCAGCCAGAAGCAGAGAATCCCGATGGCAGGAGAAAGCAGCCAGAAGGAGAGAAGTCCGACGGCAGAAGGAAGCAGCCAGAAATGAAGGACAGAAGCCAAACGGCAGGAGGAAGCAGCCAGAAAGGAAAAAGAGAAGCCCGACGGCAGGAGGAAGCAGCCAGAAAGGAAGGAGAGAAGCCCGACGGCAGGACGAAGCAGCCAGAAAGGAACCAGAGAAGCCCGACGGCAGGAGGAAGCAGCCAGAAAGGAAGGAGAGAAGCCCGACGGCAGGAGGAAGCAGCCAGAAAGGAAGCAGAGAAGCCCGATGGCAGGAGGAAGCAGCCAGAAATGAAGGAGAGAAGCCAGACGGCAGGAGGAAGCAGCCAGAAGCAGAGAATCCCGATGGCAGGAGGAAGCAGCCAGAAGGAGAGAAGTCCGACGGAAGGAGGAAGCAGCCAGAAAGAAAGCAGAGAAGCCCGACGGCAGGAGGAAGCAGCCAGAAAGGAAGGAGAGAAGCCAGACGGCAGGAGGAAGCAGCCAGAAGCAGAGAATCCCGATGGCAGGAGGAAGCAGCCAGAAGGAGAGAAGTCCGACGGCAGGAGGAAACAGCCAAAAATGAAGGAGTGAAGCCCAACGGCAGGAGGAAGCAGCCAGAAAGGAAGGGGAGAAGCCTGACGGCAGGAGGAAGGAGTCAGAAAGGAAGGAGAGAAGCCCGACAGCAGGAGGAAAAAGCAAGAAAGGAAGGAGAGAAGCCAGTCAGAAGGAGGAAGCAGCCAGAAAGGAAGGAGAGAAGCCCGACGGCAGGAGGAAGCAGCCAGAAAGGAAGGAGAGAAGCCCGACGGCAGGAGGAAGCAGCCAGAAAGGAAGGAGAGAAGCCAGACGGCAGGAGGAAGCAGCCTGAAGGGGAGAAGCCAGACGGCAGGAGGAAGCAGCCAGAAGGGGAGAAGCCAGACGGCAGGAGGAAGCAGCCAGAAAGGAAGGAGAGAAGCCCGACGGCAGGAGGAAGCAGCCAGAAAGGAAGGAGAGAAGCCCGACGGCAGGAGGAAGTAGCCAGAAAGGAAGGAGAGAAGTCTGACGGCAGGAGGAAGCAGCCAGAAGAAGAGAAGCCAGACGGCAGGAGGAAGCAGCCAGAAAGGAAGGAGAGAAGCCCGACGGCAGGAGGAAGCAGCCAGAAAGGAAGGAGAGAAGCCAGACGGCAGGAGGAAGCAGCCAGAAAGGAAGGAGAGAAGCCAGACGGCAGAAGAAAGCAGCCAGAAAGGAAGGGGAGAAGCCCAACGGCAGGAGGAAACAGCCAGAAAGGAAGGAGAGAAGCCCGACGGCAGGAGGAAACAGCCAGAAAGGAAGGAGAGAAGCCTGACGGCAGGAGGAAGTAGCCAGAAAGGAAGGGGAGAAGCCCGACGACAGGAGGAAGGAGCCAGAAAGGAAGGGGAGAAGCCCAACGGCAGGAGGAAGGAGCCAGAAAGGAAGGAGAGAAGCCCGAAAGCAGGAGGAAGCAGCCAGAAAGGAAGGAGAGAAGCCCGACAGCAAGAGGAAGCAGCCAGAAAGGAAGCAGAGAAGCCCGACGGCAGGAGGAAGCAGCCAGAAATGAAGGAGTGAAGCCAGACGGCAGGAGGAAGCAGCCAGAAGCAGAGAATCCTGATGGCAGGAGGAAGCAGCCAAAAGGAGAGAAGTCCGACGGAAGGAGGAAGCAGCCAGTAAGGAAGCAGAGAAGCCTGACGGCAGGAGGAAGCAGCCAGAAATGAAGGAGAGAAGCCAGACGGCAGGAGGAAGCAGCCAGAAGCAGAGAATCCCGATGGCAGGAGGAAGCAGCCAGAAGGAGAGAAGCCCGACGGCAGGAGGAAGCAGCCAGAAAGGAAGCAGAGAAGCCCGACGGCAGGAGGAAGCAGCCAGAAATGAAGGAGAGAAGCCAGACGGCAGGAGGATGCAGGAAGAAGCAGAGAATCCCGATGGCAGGAGGAAGCAGCCAGAAGGAGAGAAGTCCGACGGCAGGAGGAAACAGCGAAAAATGAAGGAGTGAAGCCCAACGGCAGGAGGAAGCAGCCAGAAAGGAAGGGGAGAAGCCCGACGGCAGGAGGAAGGAATCAGAAAGGAAGGAGAGAAGCCCGACGGCAGGAGGAAGCAGCCAGAAAGGAAGGAGAGAAGCCCGACGGCAGGAGGAAGCAGCCAGAAAGGAAGGAGAGAAGCCCGACAGCAGGAGGAAAAAGCCAGAAAGGAAGGAGAGAAGCCAGTCAGAAGGAGGAAGCAGCCAGAAAGGAAGGAGAGAAGCCCGACGGCAGGAGGAAGCAGCCAGAAAGGAAGGAGAGAAGCCCGACGGCAGGAGGAAGCAGCCAGAAAGGAAGGAGAGAAGCCCGACGGCAGGAGGAAGCAGCCAGAAAGGAAGGAGAGAAGCCCGACGGCAGGAGGAAGCAGCCAGAAAGGAAGGAGAGAAGCCCGACGGCAGGACGAAACAGCCAGAAAGGAAGGAGAGAAGCCCGACGGCAGGAGGAAGCTGCCAGAAAGGAAGGGGAGAAGCCCTACGGCAGGAGGAAGCAGCCAGAAAGGAAGGAGAGAAGCCCGACGGCAGGAGGAAGCAGCCAGAAAGGAAGGAGAGAAGCCCGACGGCAGGAGGAAGCAGCCAGAAAGGAAGGAGAGAAGCCCGACGGCAGGAGGAAGCAGCCAGAAAGGAAGGAGAGAAGCCCGACGGCAGGAGGAAGCAGCCAGAAGAAGAGAAGCCAGACGGCAGGAGGAAGCAGCCAGAAAGGAAGGAGAGAAGCCAGACGGCAGGAGGAAGCAGCCAGAAAGGAAGGAGAGAAGCCCGACGGCAGGAGGAAGCAGCCAGAAAGGAAGGAGAGAAGCCAGACGGCAGAAGAAAGCAGCCCGAAAGGAAGGGGAGAAGCCCGACGGCAGGAGGAAACAGCCAGAAAGGAAGGAGAGAAGCCCGACAGCAGGAGGAAACAGCCAGAAAGGAAGGAGAGAAGCCTGACGGCAGGAGGAAGAAGCCAGAAAGGAAGGGGAGAAGCCCGACGGCAGGAGGAAGGAGCCAGAAAGGAAGGGGAGAAGCCCGACGGCAGGAGGAAGGAGCCAGAAAGGAAGGAGAGAAGCCCGAAAGCAGGAGGAAGCAGCCAGAAAGGAAGGAGAGAAGCCCGACGGCAGGAGGAAGCAGCCAGAAAGGAAGCAGAGAAGCCCGACGGCAGGAGGAAGCAGCCAGAAATGAAGGAGAGAAGCCAGACGGCAGGAGGAAGCAGCCAGAAGCAGAGAATCCCGATGGCAGGAGGAAGCAGCCAAAAGGAGAGAAGTCCGACGGAAGGAGGAAGCAGCCAGTAAGGAAGCAGAGAAGCCTGACGGCAGGAGGAAGCAGCCAGAAATGAAGGAGAGAAGCCAGACGGCAGGAGGAAGCAGCCAGAAGCAGAGAATCCCGATGGCAGGAGGAAGCAGCCAGAAGGAGAGAAGCCTGACGGCAGGAGGAAGCAGCCAGAAAGGAAGCAGAGAAGCCCGACGGCAGGAGGAAGCAGCCAGAAATGAAGGAGAGAAGCCAGACGGCAGGAGGATGCAGCAAGAAGCAGAGAATCCCGATGGCAGGAGGAAGCAGCCAGAAGGAGAGAAGTCCGACGGCAGGAGGAAACAGCCAAAAATGAAGGAGTGAAGCCCAACGGCAGAAGGAAGCAGCCAGAAAGGAAGGGGAGAAGCCCGACGGCAGGAGGAAGGAGTCAGAAAGGAAGGAGAGAAGCCCGACGGCAGGAGGAAGCAGCCAGAAAGGAAGGAGAGAAGCCCGACGGCAGGAGGAAGCAGCCAGAAAGGAAGGAGAGAAGCCCGACAGCAGGAGGAAAAAGCCAGAAAGGAAGGAGAGAAGCCAGTCAGAAGGAGGAAGCAGCCAGAAAGGAAGGAGAGAAGCCAGACGGCAGGAGGAAGCTGCTAGAAAGGAAAAAGAGAAGCCAGACGGCAGGAGGAAGCAGCCAGAAATGAAAAAGAGAAGCCAGACGGTAGGAGGAAGCAGCCAGAAAGGAAGGAGAGTAGCCCGACGGCAGGAGGAAGCAGCCAGAAAGGAAGGAGAGAAGCCCGACGGCAGGAGGAAGCAGCCAGAAAGGAAGGAGAGAAGCCCGACGGCAGGAGGAAGCAGCCAGAAAGGAAGGAGAGAAGCCCGACGGCAGGAGGAAGCAGCCAGAAAGGAAGGAGAGAAGGCAGACGGCAGGAGGAAGCAGCCAGAAAGGAAGGAGAGAAGCCCGACGGCAGGAGGAAGCAGCCAGAAAGGAAGGAGAGAAGCCAGACGGCAGAAGAAAGGAGCCCGAAAGGAAGGGGAGAAGCCCAACGGCAGGAGGAAACAGCCAGAAAGGAAGGAGAGAAGCCCGACAGCAGGAGGAAACAGCCAGAAAGGAAGGAGAGAAGCCTGACGGCAGGAGGAAGAAGCCAGAAAGGAAGGGGAGAAGCCCGACGGCAGGAGGAAGGGCCAGAAAGGAAGGGGAGAAGCCCGACGGCAGGAGGAAGGAGCCAGAAAGGAAGGAGAGAAGCCCGAAAGCAGGAGGAAGCAGCCAGAAAGGAAGGAGAGAAGCCCGACGGCAGGAGGAAGCAGCCAGAAAGGAAGCAGAGAAGCCCGACGGCAGGAGGAAGCAGCCAGAAATGAAGGAGAGAAGCCAGACGGCAGGAGGAAGCAGCCAGAAGCAGAGAATCCCGATGGCAGGAGGAAGCAGCCAAAAGGAGAGAAGTCCGACGGAAGGAGGAAGCAGCCAGTAAGGAAGCAGAGAAGCCTGACGGCAGGAGGAAGCAGCCAGAAATGAAGGAGAGAAGCCAGACGGCAGGAGGAAGCAGCCAGAAGCAGAGAATCCCGATGGCAGGAGGAAGCAGCCAGAAGGAGAGAAGCCTGACGGCAGGAGGAAGCAGCCAGAAAGGAAGCAGAGAAGCCCGACGGCAGGAGGAAGCAGCCAGAAATGAAGGAGAGAAGCCAGACGGCAGGAGGATGCAGCAAGAAGCAGAGAATCCCGATGGCAGGAGGAAGCAGCCAGAAGGAGAGAAGTCCGACGGCAGGAGGAAACAGCCAAAAATGAAGGAGTGAAGCCCAACGGCAGAAGGAAGCAGCCAGAAAGGAAGGGGAGAAGCCCGACGGCAGGAGGAAGGAGTCAGAAAGGAAGGAGAGAAGCCCGACGGCAGGAGGAAGCAGCCAGAAAGGAAGGAGAGAAGCCCGACGGCAGGAGGAAGCAGCCAGAAAGGAAGGAGAGAAGCCCGACAGCAGGAGGAAAAAGCCAGAAAGGAAGGAGAGAAGCCAGTCAGGAGGAAGCAGCCAGAAAGGAAGGAGAGAAGCCAGACGGCAGGAGGAAGCAGCTAGAAAGGAAAAAGAGAAGCCAGACGGCAGGAGGAAGCAGCCAGAAATGAAAAAGAGAAGCCAGACGGTAGGAGGAAGCAGCCAGAAAGGAAGGAGAGTAGCCCGACGGCAGGAGGAAGCAGCCAGAAAGGAAGGAGAGAAGCCCGACGGCAGGAGGAAGCAGCCAGAAAGGAAGGAGAGAAGCCCGACGGCAGGAGAAAGCAGCCAGAAAGGAAGGAGAGAAGCCCGACGGCAGGAGGAAGCAGCCAGAAAGGAAGGAGAGTAGCCCGACGGCAGGAGGAAGCAGCCAGAAATGAAAAAGAGAAGCCAGACGGCAGGAGGAAGCAGCCAGAAAGGAAGGAGAGAAGCCCGACGGCAGGAGGAAGCAGCCAGAAATGAAAAAGAGAAGCCAGACGGCAGGAGGAAGCAGCCAGAAAGGAAGGAGAGTAGCCCGACGGCAGGAGGAAGCAGCCAGAAAGGAAGGAGAGAAGCCCGACGGCAGGAAGAAGCAGCCAGAAGCAGAGAATCCCGATGGCAGGAGAAAGCAGCCAGAAGGAGAGAAGTCCGACGGCAGAAGGAAGCAGCCAGAAATGAAGGAGAGAAGCCCAACGGCAGGAGGAAGCAGCCAGAAATGAAAAAGAGAAGCCAGACGGCAGGAGGAAGCAGCCAGAAAGGAAGGAGAGTAGCCCGACGGCAGGAGGAAGCAGCCGGAAAGGAAGGAGAGAAGCCTGACGGCAGGAGGAAGCAGCCAGAAAGGAAGGAGAGAAGCCCGACGGCAGGAGGAAGCAGCCAGAATTGAAGGAGAAAAGCCCGACGGCAGGAGGAAGCAGCCGGAAAGGAAGGAGAGAAGCCCGACGGCAGGAGGAAGCAGCCAGAAAGGAAGGAGAGAAGCCCGACGGCAGGAGGAAAAAGCCAGAAAGGAAGGAGAGAAGCCAGTCAGAAGTAGGAAGCAGCCAGAAATGAAAAAGAGAAGCCAGACGGCAGGAGGAAGCAGCCAGAAGGAGAGAAGCCCGACGGCAGGAGGAAACAGCCAGAAAGGAAGGAGAGAAGCCCGACGGCAGGAGGAAGCAGCCAGAAAGGAAGGAGAGAAGCCCGACGGCATGGAGGAAACAGCCAGAAAGGAAGGAGAAAAGCCAGATGGCAGGAGGAAGCAGCCAGAAAGGAAGGAGAGAAGCCCGACGGCAGGAGGAAGCAGCGAGAAAGGAAGGAGAGAAGCCCGACGGCAGGAGGAAGCAGCCAGAAAGGAAGGAGAGAAGCCCGACGGCAGGAGGAAGCAGCCAGAAAGGAAGGAGAGAAGCCCGACGGCAGGAGGAAGCAGCCAGAAAGGAAGGAGAGAAGCCCGACGGCAGGAGGAAGCAGCCAGAAAGGAAGGAGAGAAGCCCGACGGCAGGAGGAAGCAGCCAGAAAGGAAGGAGAGAAGCCCGACGGCAGGAGGAAGCAGCCTGAAGGGGAGAAGCCAGACAACAGGAGGAAGCAGCCAGAAGGAGAGAATCCCGATGGCAGGAGAAAGCAGCCAGAAGGAGAGAAGCCAGACGGAGGGAGGGAGCAGCCAGAAGGAGAGAAGCCAGACGGCAGGAGGAAGCAGCCAGAAAGGAAGGAGAGAAGCCCGACGGCAGGAGGAAGCAGCCAGAAAGGAAGGAGAGAGGCCCGACGGCAGGAGGAAGGAGCCAGAAAGGAAGCAGAGAAGCCCGACGGCAGGAGGAAGCAGCCAGAATTAAAGGAGAGAAGCCCGACGGCAGGAGGAAGCAGCCAGAAAGGAAGGAAAGAAGCCCGACGGCATGGAGGAAACAGCCAGAAAGGAAGGAGAAAAGCCAGATGGCAGGAGGAAGCAGCCAGAAAGGAAGGAGAGAAGCCAGACGGCAGGAAGAAGCAGCCAGAAGCAGAGAATCCCGATGGCAGGAGAAAGCAGCCAGAAGGAGAGAAGTCCAACGGCAGAAGGAAGCAGCCAGAAATGAAGGAGAGAAGCCCAACGGCAGGAGGAAGCAGCCAGAAAGGAAGGGGAGAAGCCCGACGGCAGGAGGAAGCAGCCAGAAATGAAGGAGAGAAGCCAGACGGCAGGAGGATGCAGCCAGAAGCAGAGAATCCCGATGGCAGGAGGAAGCAGCCAGAAGGAGAGAAATCCGACGGCAGGAGGAAACAGCCAAAAATGAAGGAGTGAAGCCCAACGGCAGGAGGAAGCAGCCAGAAAGGAAGGGGAGAAGCCCGACGGCAGGAGGAAGGAGTCAGAAACGAAGGAGAGAAGCCCGACGGCAGGAGGAATCAGCCAGAAAGGAAGGAGAGAAGCCCGACGGCAGGAGGAAGCAGCCAGAAAGGAAGGAGAGAAGCCCGACGGCAGGAGGAAGCAGCCAGAAAGGAAGGAGAGAAGCCCGACGGCAGGAGGAAGCAGCCAGAAAGGAAGGAGAGAAGCCCGACGGCAGGAGGAAGTAGCCAGAAAGAAAGGAGAGAAGCCCGACGGCAGGAGGAAGCAGCCAGAAAGGAAGGAGAGAAGCCCGACGGCAGGAGGAAGCAGCCAGAAAGGAAGGAGAGAAGCCCGACGGCAGGAGGAAGCAGCCTGAAGGGGAGAAGCCAGACAACAGGAGGAAGCAGCCAGAAGGAGAGAATCCCGATGGCAGGAGAAAGCAGCCAGAAGGAGAGAAGCCAGACGGAGGGAGGGAGCAGCCAGAAGGAGAGAAGCCAGACGGCAGGAGGAAGCAGCCAGAAATGAAGGAGAGAAGCCCGACGGCAGGAGGAAGCAGATAGAAATGAAGGAGAGAAGCCCGACGGCAGGAGGAAGCAGGCAGAAATGAAGGATAGAAGCCCGACGGCAGGAGGAAGCAGCCAGAAAGGAAGGAGAGAAGCCCGACGGCAGGAGAAAGCAGCCAGAAAGGAAGGGGAGAAGCCCGACGGCAGGAGGAAACAGCCAGAAAGGAAGGAGAGAAGCCCGACGGCAGGACGAAACAGCCAGAAAGGAAGGAGAGAAGCCCGACGGCAGGAGGAAACAGCCAGAAAGGAAGGAGAGAAGCCCGACGGCAGGACGAAACAGCCAGAATTGAAGGAGAGAAGCCCGACGGCAGGAGGAAGCAGCCAGAAAGGAAGGAAAGAAGCCTGACGGCATGGAGGAAACAGCCAGAAAGGAAGGAGAAAAGCCAGATGGCAGGAGGAAGAAACCAGAAGGAGAGAAGCCCGACGGCAGGAGGAAGCAGCCAGAATTGAAGGAGAGAAGCCCGACGGCAGGAGGAAGCAGCCAGAAAGGAAGGAGAGAAGCCCGACGGCATGTAGGAAGCAGCCAGAAAGGAAGGAGAGAAGCCAGACGGCAGGAGGAAGCAGCCAGAATTGAAGGACAGAAGCCCAACGGCAGGAAGAAGCAGCCAGAAGCAGAGAATCCCGATGGCAGGAGAAAGCAGCCAGAAGGAGAGAAGTCCGACGGCAGAAGGAAGCAGCCAGAAAGGAAGGAGAGAAGCCCGACGGCAGGAGGAAGCAGCCAGAAATGAAAAAGAGAAGCCAGACGGCAGGAGGAAGCAGCCAGAAAGGAAGGAGAGTAGCCCGACGGCAGGAGGAAGCAGCCAGAAAGGAAGGAGAGAAGCCCGACGGCAGGAGGAAGCAGCCAGAAAGGAAGGAGAGAAGCCCGACGGCAGGAGGAAGCAGCCAGAAAGGAAGGAGAGAAGCCCGACGGCAGGAGGAAGCAGCCAGAAAGGAAGGAGAGAAGCCCGACGGCAGGAGGAAGCAGCCAGAAAGGAAGGAGAGAAGCCCGACGGCAGGAGGAAGCAGCCAGAAAGGAAGGAGAGAAGCCCGACGGCAGGAGGAAGCAGCCAGAAAGGAAGGAGAGAAGCCCGACGGCAGGAGGAAGCAGCCAGAAAGGAAGGAGAGAAGCCCGACGGCAGGAGGAAGCAGCCAGAAAGGAAGGAGAGAAGCCCGACGGCAGGAGGAAGCAGCCAGAAAGGAAGGAGAGAAGCCCGACGGCAGGAGGAAGCAGCCAGAAAGGAAGGAGAGAAGCCCGACGGCAGGAGGAAGCAGCCAGAAAGGAAGGAGAGAAGCCCGACGGCAGGAGGAAGCAGCCAGAAAGGAAGGAGAGAAGCCAGTCAGAAGGAGGAAGCAGCCAGAAAGGAAGGAGAGAAGCCCGACGGCAGGAGGAAGCAGCCAGAAAGGAAGGAGAGAAGCCCGACGGCAGGAGGAAGCAGCCAGAAAGGAAGGAGAGAAGCCCGACGGCAGGAGGAAGCAGCCAGAAAGGAAGGAGAGAAGCCCGACGGCAGGAGGAAGCAGCCAGAAAGGAAGCAGAGAAGCCCGACGGCAGGAGGAAAAAGCCAGAAAGGAAGGAGAGAAGCCAGTCAGAAGTAGGAAGCAGCCAGAAATGAAAAAGAGAAGCCCGACGGCAGGAGGAAGCAGCCAGAAGGAGAGAAGCCCGACGGCAGGAGGAAACAGCCAGAAAGGAAGGAGAGAAGCCCGACGGCAGGAGGAAGCAGCCAGAAAGGAAGGAGAGAAGCCCGACGGCATGGAGGAAACAGCCAGAAAGGAAGGAGAAAAGCCAGATGGCAGGAGGAAGCAGCCAGAAAGGAAGGAGAGAAGCCCGACGGCAGGAGGAAGCAGCCAGAAAGGAAGGAGAGAAGCCCGACGGCAGGAGGAAGCAGCCAGAAAGGAAGGAGAGAAGCCCGACGGCAGGAGGAAGCAGCCAGAAAGGAAGGAGAGAAGCCCGACGGCAGGAGAAAGCAGCCAGAAAGGAAGGAGAGAAGCCCGACGGCAGGAGGAAGCAGCCAGAAAGGAAGGACAGAAGCCCGACGGCAGGAGGAAGCAGCCAGAAAGGAAGGAGAGAAGCCCGACGGCAGGAGGAAGCAGCCAGAAAGGAAGGAGAGAAGCCCGACGGCAGGAGGAAGCAGCCAGAAAGGAAGCAGAGAATCCCGACGGCAGGAGGAAAAAGCCAGAAAGGAAGGAGAGAAGCCAGTCAGAAGTAGGCAGCAGCCAGAAATGAAAAAGAGAAGCCAGACGGCAGGAGGAAGCAGCCAGAATTGAAGGAGAGAAGACCGACGGCAGGAAGAAGCAGCCAGAAGCAGAGAATCCCGATGGCAGGAGAAAGCAGCCAGAAGGAGAGAAGTCCGACGGCAGAAGGAAGCAGCCAGAAATGAAGGACAGAAGCCAAACGGCAGGAGGAAGCAGCCAGAAAGGAAAAAGAGAAGCCCGACGGCAGGAGGAAGCAGCCAGAAAGGAAGGAGAGAAGCCCGACGGCAGGACGAAGCAGCCAGAAAGGAACCAGAGAAGCCCGACGGCAGGAGGAAGCAGCCAGAAAGGAAGGAGAGAAGCCCGACGGCAGGAGGAAGCAGCCAGAAAGGAAGCAGAGAAGCCCGATGGCAGGAGGAAGCAGCCAGAAATGAAGGAGAGAAGCCAGACGGCAGGAGGAAGCAGCCAGAAGCAGAGAATCCCGATGGCAGGAGGAAGCAGCCAGAAGGAGAGAAGTCCGACGGCAGGAGGAAGCAGCCAGAAAGAAAGCAGAGAAGCCCGACGGCAGGAGGAAGCAGCCAGAAAGGAAGGGGAGAAGCCTGACGGCAGGAGGAAGGAGTCAGAAAGGAAGGAGAGAAGCCCGACAGCAGGAGGAAAAAGCAAGAAAGGAAGGAGAGAAGCCAGTCAGAAGGAGGAAGCAGCCAGAAAGGAAGGAGAGAAGCCCGACGGCAGGAGGAAGCAGCCAGAAAGGAAGGAGAGAAGCCCGACGGCAGGAGGAAGCAGCCAGAAAGGAAGGAGAGAAGCCCGACGGCAGGAGGAAGCAGCCAGAAAGGAAGGAGAGAAGCCCGACGGCAGGAGGAAGTAGCCAGAAAGGAAGGAGAGAAGTCTGACGGCAGGAGGAAGCAGCCAGAAGAAGAGAAGCCAGACGGCAGGAGGAAGCAGCCAGAAAGGAAGGAGAGAAGCCCGACGGCAGGAGGAAGCAGCCAGAAAGGAAGGAGAGAAGCCAGACGGCAGGAGGAAGCAGCCAGAAAGGAAGGAGAGAAGCCAGACGGCAGAAGAAAGCAGCCAGAAAGGAAGGGGAGAAGCCCAACGGCAGGAGGAAACAGCCAGAAAGGAAGGAGAGAAGCCCGACGGCAGGAGGAAACAGCCAGAAAGGAAGGAGAGAAGCCTGACGGCAGGAGGAAGAAGCCAGAAAGGAAGGGGAGAAGCCCGACGACAGGAGGAAGGAGCCAGAAAGGAAGGGGAGAAGCCCGACGGCAGGAGGAAGGAGCCAGAAAGGAAGGAGAGAAGCCCGAAAGCAGGAGGAAGCAGCCAGAAAGGAAGGAGAGAAGCCCGACGGCAAGAGGAAGCAGCCAGAAAGGAAGCAGAGAAGCCCGACGGCAGGAGGAAGCAGCCAGAAATGAAGGAGTGAAGCCAGACGGCAGGAGGAAGCAGCCAGAAGCAGAGAATCCTGATGGCAGGAGGAAGCAGCCAAAAGGAGAGAAGTCCGACGGAAGGAGGAAGCAGCCAGTAAGGAAGCAGAGAAGCCTGACGGCAGGAGGAAGCAGCCAGAAATGAAGGAGAGAAGCCAGACGGCAGGAGGAAGCAGCCAGAAGCAGAGAATCCCGATGGCAGGAGGAAGCAGCCAGAAGGAGAGAAGCCCGACGGCAGGAGGAAGCAGCCAGAAAGGAAGCAGAGAAGCCCGACGGCAGGAGGAAGCAGCCAGAAAGGAAGGAGAGAAGCCCGACGGCAGGAGGAAGCAGCCAGAAAGGAAGGAGAGAAGCCCGACGGCAGGAGGAAGCAGCCAGAAAGGAAGGAGAGAAGCCCGACGGCAGGACGAAACAGCCAGAAAGGAAGGAGAGAAGCCCGACGGCAGGAGGAAGCTGCCAGAAAGGAAGGGGAGAAGCCCGACGGCAGGAGGAAGCAGCCAGAAAGGAAGGAGAGAAGCCCGACGGCAGGAGGAAGCAGCCAGAAAGGAAGGAGAGAAGCCCGACGGCAGGAGGAAGCAGCCAGAAAGGAAGGAGAGAAGCCCGACGGCAGGAGGAAGCAGCCAGAAAGGAAGGAGAGAAGCCCGACGGCAGGAGGAAGCAGCCAGAAGAAGAGAAGCCAGACGGCAGGAGGAAGCAGCCAGAAAGGAAGGAGAGAAGCCAGACGGCAGGAGGAAGCAGCCAGAAAGGAAGGAGAGAAGCCCGACGGCAGGAGGAAGCAGCCAGAAAGGAAGGAGAGAAGCCAGACGGCAGAAGAAAGCAGCCCGAAAGGAAGGGGAGAAGCCCAACGGCAGGAGGAAACAGCCAGAAAGGAAGGAGAGAAGCCCGACAGCAGGAGGAAACAGCCAGAAAGGAAGGAGAGAAGCCTGACGGCAGGAGGAAGAAGCCAGAAAGGAAGGGGAGAAGCCCGACGGCAGGAGGAAGGAGCCAGAAAGGAAGGGGAGAAGCCCGACGGCAGGAGGAAGCAGCCAGAAAGGAAGGAGAGAAGCCCGACGGCAGGAGGAAGCAGCCAGAAAGGAAGCAGAGAAGCCCGACGGCAGGAGGAAGCAGCCAGAAAGGAAGCAGAGAAGCCCGACGGCAGGAGGAAGCAGCCAGAAATGAAGGAGAGAAGCCAGACGGCAGGAGGAAGCAGCCAGAAGCAGAGAATCCCGATGGCAGGAGGAAGCAGCCAAAAGGAGAGAAGTCCGACGGAAGGAGGAAGCAGCCAGTAAGGAAGCAGAGAAGCCTGACGGCAGGAGGAAGCAGCCAGAAATGAAGGAGAGAAGCCAGACGGCAGGAGGAAGCAGCCAGAAGCAGAGAATCCTGATGGCAGGAGGAAGCAGCCAGAAGGAGAGAAGCCTGACGGCAGGAGGAAGCAGCCAGAAAGGAAGCAGAGAAGCCCGACGGCAGGAGGAAGCAGCCAGAAATGAAGGAGAGAAGCCAGACGGCAGGAGGATGCAGCAAGAAGCAGAGAATCCCGATGGCAGGAGGAAGCAGCCAGAAGGAGAGAAGTCCGACGGCAGGAGGAAACAGCCAAAAATGAAGGAGTGAAGCCCAACGGCAGAAGGAAGCAGCCAGAAAGGAAGGGGAGAAGCCCGACGGCAGGAGGAAGGAGTCAGAAAGGAAGGAGAGAAGCCCGACGGCAGGAGGAAGCAGCCAGAAAGGAAGGAGAGAAGCCCGACGGCAGGAGGAAGCAGCCAGAAAGGAAGGAGAGAAGCCCGACAGCAGGAGGAAAAAGCCAGAAAGGAAGGAGAGAAGCCAGTCAGAAGGAGGAAGCAGCCAGAAAGGAAGGAGAGAAGCCAGACGGCAGGAGGAAGCAGCTAGAAAGGAAAAAGAGAAGCCAGACGGCAGGAGGAAGCAGCCAGAAATGAAAAAGAGAAGCCAGATGGTAGGAGGAAGCAGCCAGAAAGGAAGGAGAGTAGCCCGACGGCAGGAGGAAGCAGCCAGAAAGGAAGGAGAGAAGCCCGACGGCAGGAGGAAGCAGCCAGAAAGGAAGGAGAGAAGCCCGACGGCAGGAGGAAGCAGCCAGAAAGGAAGGAGAGAAGCCCGACGGCAGGAGGAAGCAGCCAGAAAGGAAGGAGAGAAGCCCGACGGCAGGAGGAAGCAGCCAGAAGAAGAGAAGCCAGACGGCAGGAGGAAGCAGCCAGAAAGGAAGGAGAGAAGGCAGACGGCAGGAGGAAGCAGCCAGAAAGGAAGGAGAGAAGCCCGACGGCAGGAGGAAGCAGCCAGAAAGGAAGGAGAGAAGCCAGACGGCAGAAGAAAGCAGCCCGAAAGGAAGGGGAGAAGCCCAACGGCAGGAGGAAACAGCCAGAAAGGAAGGAGAGAAGCCCGACAGCAGGAGGAAACAGCCAGAAAGGAAGGAGAGAAGCCTGACGGCAGGAGGAAGAAGCCAGAAAGGAAGGGGAGAAGCCCGACGGCAGGAGGAAGGGCCAGAAAGGAAGGGGAGAAGCCCGACGGCAGGAGGAAGGAGCCAGAAAGGAAGGAGAGAAGCCCGAAAGCAGGAGGAAGCAGCCAGAAAGGAAGGAGAGAAGCCCGACGGCAGGAGGAAGCAGCCAGAAAGGAAGCAGAGAAGCCCGACGGCAGGAGGAAGCAGCCAGAAATGAAGGAGAGAAGCCAGACGGCAGGAGGAAGCAGCCAGAAGCAGAGAATCCCGATGGCAGGAGGAAGCAGCCAAAAGGAGAGAAGTCCGACGGAAGGAGGAAGCAGCCAGTAAGGAAGCAGAGAAGCCCGACGGCAGGAGGAAGCAGCCAGAAATGAAGGAGAGAAGCCAGACGGCAGGAGGAAGCAGCCAGAAGCAGAGAATCCCGATGGCAGGAGGAAGCAGCCAGAAGGAGAGAAGCCTGACGGCAGGAGGAAGCAGCCAGAAAGGAAGCAGAGAAGCCCGACGGCAGGAGGAAGCAGCCAGAAATGAAGGAGAGAAGCCAGACGGCAGGAGGATGCAGCAAGAAGCAGAGAATCCCGATGGCAGGAGGAAGCAGCCAGAAGGAGAGAAGTCCGACGGCAGGAGGAAACAGCCAAAAATGAAGGAGTGAAGCCCAACGGCAGAAGGAAGCAGCCAGAAAGGAAGGGGAGAAGCCCGACGGCAGGAGGAAGGAGTCAGAAAGGAAGGAGAGAAGCCCGACGGCAGGAGGAAGCAGCCAGAAAGGAAGGAGAGAAGCCCGACGGCAGGAGGAAGCAGCCAGAAAGGAAGGAGAGAAGCCCGACAGCAGGAGGAAAAAGCCAGAAAGGAAGGAGAGAAGCCAGTCAGAAGGAGGAAGCAGCCAGAAAGGAAGGAGAGAAGCCAGACGGCAGGAGGAAGCAGCTAGAAAGGAAAAAGAGAAGCCAGACGGCAGGAGGAAGCAGCCAGAAAGGAAGGAGAGAAGCTAGACGGCAGGAGGAAGCAGCCAGAAAGGAAGGAGAGAAGCCCGACGGCAGGAGGAAGCAGCCAGAAAGGAAGGAGAGAAGCCCGACGGCAGGAGGAAGCAGCCTGAAGGGGAGAAGCCAGACGGCAGGAGGAAGCAGCCAGAAGGGGAGAAGCCAGACGGCAGGAGGAAGCAGCCAGAAAGGAAGGAGAGAAGCCCGACGGCAGGAGGAAGCAGCCAGAAAGGTAGGAGAGAAGCCCGACGGCAGGAGGAAGTAGCCAGAAAGGAAGGAGAGAAGTCTGATGGCAGGAGGAAGCAGCCAGAAGAAGAGAAGCCAGACGGCAGGAGGAAGCAGCCAGAAAGGAAGGAGAGAAGCCCGACGGCAGGAGGAAGCAGCCAGAAAGGAAGGAGAGAAGCCTGACGGCATGGAGGAAACAGCCAGAAAGGAAGGAGAGAAGCCAGATGGCAGGAGGAAGAAACCAGAAGGAGAGAAGCCCGACGGCAGGAGGAAGCAGCCAGAATTGAAGGAGAGAAGCCCGACGGAAGCAAAAGGAAGCAGCCAGAAAGGAAGGAGAGAACCCCGACGGCATGGAGGAAGCAGCCAGAAAGGAAGGAGAGAAGCCAGACGGCAGGAGGAAGCAGCCAGAATTGAAGGAGAGAAGACCGACGGCAGGAAGAAGCAGCCAGAATCAGAGAATCCCGATGGCAGGAGAAAGCAGCCAGAAGGAGAGAAGTCCGACGGCAGAAGGAAGCAGCCAGAAATGAAGGACAGAAGCCAAACGGCAGGAGGAAGCAGCCAGAAAGGAAAAAGAGAAGCCCGACGGCAGGAGGAAGCAGCCAGAAAGGAAGGAGAGAAGCCCGACGGCAGGACGAAGCAGCCAGAAAGGAACCAGAGAAGCCCGACGGCAGGAGGAAGCAGCCAGAAAGGAAGGAGAGAAGCCCGACGGCAGGAGGAAGCAGCCAGAAAGGAAGCAGAGAAGCCCGATGGCAGGAGGAAGCAGCCAGAAATGAAGGAGAGAAGCCAGACGGCAGGAGGAAGCAGCCAGAAGCAGAGAATCCCGATGGCAGGAGGAAGCAGCCAGAAGGAGAGAAGTCCGACGGAAGGAGGAAGCAGCCAGAAAGAAAGCAGAGAAGCCCGACGGCAGGAGGAAGCAGCCAGAAAGGAAGGAGAGAAGCCAGACGGCAGGAGGAAGCAGCCAGAAGCAGAGAATCCCGATGGCAGGAGGAAGCAGCCAGAAGGAGAGAAGTCCGACGGCAGGAGGAAACAGCCAAAAATGAAGGAGTGAAGCCCAACGGCAGGAGGAAGCAGCCAGAAAGGAAGGGGAGAAGCCTGACGGCAGGAGGAAGGAGTCAGAAAGGAAGGAGAGAAGCCCGACAGCAGGAGGAAAAAGCAAGAAAGGAAGGAGAGAAGCCAGTCAGAAGGAGGAAGCAGCCAGAAAGGAAGGAGAGAAGCCCGACGGCAGGAGGAAGCAGCCAGAAAGGAAGGAGAGAAGCCCGACGGCAGGAGGAAGCAGCCAGAAAGGAAGGAGAGAAGCCAGACGGCAGGAGGAAGCAGCCTGAAGGGGAGAAGCCAGACGGCAGGAGGAAGCAGCCAGAAGGGGAGAAGCCAGACGGCAGGAGGAAGCAGCCAGAAAGGAAGGAGAGAAGCCCGACGGCAGGAGGAAGCAGCCAGAAAGGAAGGAGAGAAGCCCGACGGCAGGAGGAAGTAGCCAGAAAGGAAGGAGAGAAGTCTGACGGCAGGAGGAAGCAGCCAGAAGAAGAGAAGCCAGACGGCAGGAGGAAGCAGCCAGAAAGGAAGGAGAGAAGCCCGACGGCAGGAGGAAGCAGCCAGAAAGGAAGGAGAGAAGCCAGACGGCAGGAGGAAGCAGCCAGAAAGGAAGGAGAGAAGCCAGACGGCAGAAGAAAGCAGCCAGAAAGGAAGGGGAGAAGCCCAACGGCAGGAGGAAACAGCCAGAAAGGAAGGAGAGAAGCCCGACGGCAGGAGGAAACAGCCAGAAAGGAAGGAGAGAAGCCTGACGGCAGGAGGAAGAAGCCAGAAAGGAAGGGGAGAAGCCCGACGACAGGAGGAAGGAGCCAGAAAGGAAGGGGAGAAGCCCGACGGCAGGAGGAAGGAGCCAGAAAGGAAGGAGAGAAGCCCAAAAGCAGGAGGAAGCAGCCAGAAAGGAAGGAGAGAAGCCCGACGGCAAGAGGAAGCAGCCAGAAAGGAAGCAGAGAAGCCCGACGGCAGGAGGAAGCAGCCAGAAATGAAGGAGTGAAGCCAGACGGCAGGAGGAAGCAGCCAGAAGCAGAGAATCCTGATGGCAGGAGGAAGCAGCCAAAAGGAGAGAAGTCCGACGGAAGGAGGAAGCAGCCAGTAAGGAAGCAGAGAAGCCTGACGGCAGGAGGAAGCAGCCAGAAATGAAGGAGAGAAGCCAGACGGCAGGAGGAAGCAGCCAGAAGCAGAGAATCCCGATGGCAGGAGGAAGCAGCCAGAAGGAGAGAAGCCCGACGGCAGGAGGAAGCAGCCAGAAAGGAAGCAGAGAAGCCCGACGGCAGGAGGAAGCAGCCAGAAATGAAGGAGAGAAGCCAGACGGCAGGAGGATGCAGGAAGAAGCAGAGAATCCCGATGGCAGGAGGAAGCAGCCAGAAGGAGAGAAGTCCGACGGCAGGAGGAAACAGCGAAAAATGAAGGAGTGAAGCCCAACGGCAGGAGGAAGCAGCCAGAAAGGAAGGGGAGAAGCCCGACGGCAGGAGGAAGGAATCAGAAAGGAAGGAGAGAAGCCCGACGGCAGGAGGAAGCAGCCAGAAAGGAAGGAGAGAAGCCCGACGGCAGGAGGAAGCAGCCAGAAAGGAAGGAGAGAAGCCCGACAGCAGGAGGAAAAAGCCAGAAAGGAAGGAGAGAAGCCAGTCAGAAGGAGGAAGCAGCCAGAAAGGAAGGAGAGAAGCCCGACGGCAGGAGGAAGCAGCCAGAAAGGAAGGAGAGAAGCCCGACGGCAGGAGGAAGCAGCCAGAAAGGAAGGAGAGAAGCCCGACGGCAGGAGGAAGCAGCCAGAAAGGAAGGAGAGAAGCCCGACGGCAGGAGGAAGCAGCCAGAAAGGAAGGAGAGAAGCCCGACGGCAGGAGGAAGCAGCCAGAAAGGAAGGAGAGAAGCCCGACGGCAGGAGGAAGCAGCCAGAAAGGAAGGAGAGAAGCCCGACGGCAGGACGAAACAGCCAGAAAGGAAGGAGAGAAGCCCGACGGCAAGAGGAAGCTGCCAGAAAGGAAGGGGAGAAGCCCGACGGCAGGAGGAAGCAGCCAGAAAGGAAGGAGAGAAGCCCGACGGCAGGAGGAAGCAGCCAGAAAGGAAGGAGAGAAGCCCGACGGCAGGAGGAAGCAGCCAGAAAGGAAGGAGAGAAGCCCGACGGCAGGAGGAAGCAGCCAGAAAGGAAGGAGAGAAGCCCGACGGCAGGAGGAAGCAGCCAGAAGAAGAGAAGCCAGACGGCAGGAGGAAGCAGCCAGAAAGGAAGGAGAGAAGCCAGACGGCAGGAGGAAGCAGCCAGAAAGGAAGGAGAGAAGCCCGACGGCAGGAGGAAGCAGCCAGAAAGGAAGGAGAGAAGCCAGACGGCAGAAGAAAGCAGCCCGAAAGGAAGGGGAGAAGCCCAACGGCAGGAGGAAACAGCCAGAAAGGAAGGAGAGAAGCCCGACAGCAGGAGGAAACAGCCAGAAAGGAAGGAGAGAAGCCTGACGGCAGGAGGAAGAAGCCAGAAAGGAAGGGGAGAAGCCCGACGGCAGGAGGAAGGAGCCAGAAAGGAAGGGGAGAAGCCCGACGGCAGGAGGAAGGAGCCAGAAAGGAAGGAGAGAAGCCCGAAAGCAGGAGGAAGCAGCCAGAAAGGAAGGAGAGAAGCCCGACGGCAGGAGGAAGCAGCCAGAAAGGAAGCAGAGAAGCCCGACGGCAGGAGGAAGCAGCCAGAAATGAAGGAGAGAAGCCAGACGGCAGGAGGAAGCAGCCAGAAGCAGAGAATCCCGATGGCAGGAGGAAGCAGCCAAAAGGAGAGAAGTCCGACGGAAGGAGGAAGCAGCCAGTAAGGAAGCAGAGAAGCCTGACGGCAGGAGGAAGCAGCCAGAAATGAAGGAGAGAAGCCAGACAGCAGGAGGAAGCAGCCAGAAGCAGAGAATCCCGATGGCAGGAGGAAGCAGCCAGAAGGAGAGAAGCCTGACGGCAGGAGGAAGCAGCCAGAAAGGAAGCAGAGAAGCCCGACGGCAGGAGGAAGCAGCCAGAAATGAAGGAGAGAAGCCAGACGGCAGGAGGATGCAGCAAGAAGCAGAGAATCCCGATGGCAGGAGGAAGCAGCCAGAAGGAGAGAAGTCCGACGGCAGGAGGAAACAGCCAAAAATGAAGGAGTGAAGCCCAACGGCAGAAGGAAGCAGCCAGAAAGGAAGGGGAGAAGCCCGACGGCAGGAGGAAGGAGTCAGAAAGGAAGGAGAGAAGCCCGACGGCAGGAGGAAGCAGCCAGAAAGGAAGGAGAGAAGCCCGACGGCAGGAGGAAGCAGCCAGAAAGGAAGGAGAGAAGCCCGACAGCAGGAGGAAAAAGCCAGAAAGGAAGGAGAGAAGCCAGTCAGAAGGAGGAAGCAGCCAGAAAGGAAGGAGAGAAGCCAGACGGCAGGAGGAAGCTGCTAGAAAAGAAAAAGAGAAGCCAGACGGCAGGAGGAAGCAGCCAGAAATGAAAAAGAGAAGCCAGACGGTAGGAGGAAGCAGCCAGAAAGGAAGGAGAGTAGCCCGACGGCAGGAGGAAGCAGCCAGAAAGGAAGGAGAGAAGCCCGACGGCAGGAGGAAGCAGCCAGAAAGGAAGGAGAGAAGCCCGACGGCAGGAGGAAGCAGCCAGAAAGGAAGGAGAGAAGCCCGACGGCAGGAGGAAGCAGCCAGAAAGGAAGGAGAGAAGCCCGACGGCAGGAGGAAGCAGCCAGAAAGGAAGGAGAGAAGCCCGACGGCAGGAGGAAGCAGCCAGAAAGGAAGGAGAGAAGGCAGACGGCAGGAGGAAGCAGCCCGAAAGGAAGGAGAGAAGCCCGACGGCAGGAGGAAGCAGCCAGAAAGGAAGGAGAGAAGCCAGACGGCAGAAGAAAGCAGCCCGAAAGGAAGGGGAGAAGCCCAACGGCAGGAGGAAGAAGCCAGAAAGGAAGGGGAGAAGCCCGACGGCAGGAGGAAACAGCCAGAAAGGAAGGAGAGAAGCCTGACGGCAGGAGGAAGAAGCCAGAAAGGAAGGGGAGAAGCCCGACGGCAGGAGGAAGGGCCAGAAAGGAAGGGGAGAAGCCCGACGGCAGGAGGAAGGAGCCAGAAAGGAAGGAGAGAAGCCCGAAAGCAGGAGGAAGCAGCCAGAAAGGAAGGAGAGAAGCCCGACGGCAGGAGGAAGCAGCCAGTAAGGAAGCAGAGAAGCCTGACGGCAGGAGGAAGCAGCCAGAAATGAAGGAGAGAAGCCAGACGGCAGGAGGAAGCAGCCAGAAGCAGAGAATCCCGATGGCAGGAGGAAGCAGCCAGAAGGAGAGAAGCCTGACGGCAGGAGGAAGCAGCCAGAAAGGAAGCAGAGAAGCCCGACGGCAGGAGGAAGCAGCCAGAAATGAAGGAGAGAAGCCAGACGGCAGGAGGATGCAGCAAGAAGCAGAGAATCCCGATGGCAGGAGGAAGCAGCCAGAAGGAGAGAAGTCCGACGGCAGGAGGAAACAGCCAAAAATGAAGGAGTGAAGCCCAACGGCAGAAGGAAGCAGCCAGAAAGGAAGGGGAGAAGCCCGACGGCAGGAGGAAGGAGTCAGAAAGGAAGGAGAGAAGCCCGACGGCAGGAGGAAGCAGCCAGAAAGGAAGGAGAGAAGCCCGACGGCAGGAGGAAGCAGCCAGAAAGGAAGGAGAGAAGCCCGACAGCAGGAGGAAAAAGCCAGAAAGGAAGGAGAGAAGCCAGTCAGAAGGAGGAAGCAGCCAGAAAGGAAGGAGAGAAGCCAGACGGCAGGAGGAAGCAGCTAGAAAGGAAAAAGAGAAGCCAGACGGCAGGAGGAAGCAGCCAGAAATGAAAAAGAGAAGCCAGACGGTAGGAGGAAGCAGCCAGAAAGGAAGGAGAGTAGCCCGACGGCAGGAGGAAGCAGCCAGAAAGGAAGGAGAGAAGCCCGACGGCAGGAGGAAGCAGCCAGAAAGGAAGGAGAGAAGCCCGACGGCAGGAGAAAGCAGCCAGAAAGGAAGGAGAGAAGCCCGACGGCAGGAGGAAGCAGCCAGAAAGGAAGGAGAGTAGCCCGACGGCAGGAGGAAGCAGCCAGAAATGAAAAAGAGAAGCCAGACGGCAGGAGGAAGCAGCCAGAAAGGAAGGAGAGAAGCCCGACGGCAGGAGGAAGCAGCCAGAAATGAAAAAGAGAAGCCAGACGGCAGGAGGAAGCAGCCAGAAAGGAAGGAGAGTAGCCCGACGGCAGGAGGAAGCAGCCAGAAAGGAAGGAGAGAAGCCCGACGGCAGGAAGAAGCAGCCAGAAGCAGAGAATCCCGATGGCAGGAGAAAGCAGCCAGAAGGAGAGAAGTCCGACGGCAGAAGGAAGCAGCCAGAAATGAAGGAGAGAAGCCCAACGGCAGGAGGAAGCAGCCAGAAATGAAAAAGAGAAGCCAGACGGCAGGAGGAAGCAGCCAGAAAGGAAGGAGAGTAGCCCGACGGCAGGAGGAAGCAGCCGGAAAGGAAGGAGAGAAGCCTGACGGCAGGAGGAAGCAGCCAGAAAGGAAGGAGAGAAGCCTGACGGCAGGAGGAAGCAGCCAGAATTGAAGGAGAAAAGCCCCACGGCAGGAGGAAGCAGCCGGAAAGGAAGGAGAGAAGCCCGACGGCAGGAGGAAGCAGCCAGAAAGGAAGGAGAGAAGCCCGACGGCAGGAGGAAGCAGCCAGAAAGGAAGGAAAGAAGCCCGACGGCAGGAGGAAAAAGCCAGAAAGGAAGGAGAGAAGCCAGTCAGAAGTAGGAAGCAGCCAGAAATGAAAAAGAGAAGCCAGACGGCAGGAGGAAGCAGCCAGAAGGAGAGAAGCCCGACGGCAGGAGGAAACAGCCAGAAAGGAAGGAGAGAAGCCCGACGGCAGGAGGAAGCAGCCAGAAAGGAAGGAGAGAAGCCCGACGGCATGGAGGAAACAGCCAGAAAGGAAGGAGAAAAGCCAGATGGCAGGAGGAAGCAGCCAGAAAGGAAGGAGAGAAGCCCGACGGCAGGAGGAAGCAGCGAGAAAGGAAGGAGAGAAGCCCGACGGCAGGAGGAAGCAGCCAGAAAGGAAGGAGAGAAGCCCGACGGCAGGAGGAAGCAGCCAGAAAGGAAGGAGAGAAGCCCGACGGCAGGAGGAAGCAGCCAGAAAGGAAGGAGAGAAGCCCGACGGCAGGAGGAAGCAGCCAGAAAGGAAGGAGAGAAGCCCGACGGCAGGAGGAAGCAGCCAGAAAGGAAGGAGAGAAGCCCGACGGCAGGAGGAAGCAGCCTGAAGGGGAGAAGCCAGACAACAGGAGGAAGCAGCCAGAAGGAGAGAATCCCGATGGCAGGAGAAAGCAGCCAGAAGGAGAGAAGCCAGACGGAGGGAGGGAGCAGCCAGAAGGAGAGAAGCCAGACGGCAGGAGGAAGCAGCCAGAAAGGAAGGAGAGAAGCCCGACGGCAGGAGGAAGCAGCCAGAAAGGAAGGAGAGAGGCCCGACGGCAGGAGGAAGGAGCCAGAAAGGAAGCAGAGAAGCCCGACGGCAGGAGGAAGCAGCCAGAATTGAAGGAGAGAAGCCCGACGGCAGGAGGAAGCAGCCAGAAAGGAAGGAAAGAAGCCCGACGGCATGGAGGAAACAGCCAGAAAGGAAGGAGAAAAGCCAGATGGCAGGAGGAAGCAGCCAGAAAGGAAGGAGAGAAGCCAGACGGCAGGAAGAAGCAGCCAGAAGCAGAGAATCCCGATGGCAGGAGAAAGCAGCCAGAAGGAGAGAAGTCCAACGGCAGAAGGAAGCAGCCAGAAATGAAGGAGAGAAGCCCAACGGCAGGAGGAAGCAGCCAGAAAGGAAGGGGAGAAGCCCGACGGCAGGAGGAAGCAGCCAGAAATGAAGGAGAGAAGCCAGACGGCAGGAGGATGCAGCCAGAAGCAGAGAATCCCGATGGCAGGAGGAAGCAGCCAGAAGGAGAGAAATCCGACGGCAGGAGGAAACAGCCAAAAATGAAGGAGTGAAGCCCAACGGCAGGAGGAAGCAGCCAGAAAGGAAGGGGAGAAGCCCGACGGCAGGAGGAAGGAGTCAGAAACGAAGGAGAGAAGCCCGACGGCAGGAGGAATCAGCCAGAAAGGAAGGAGAGAAGCCCGACGGCAGGAGGAAGCAGCCAGAAAGGAAGGAGAGAAGCCCGACGGCAGGAGGAAGCAGCCAGAAAGGAAGGAGAGAAGCCCGACGGCAGGAGGAAGCAGCCAGAAAGAAAGGAGAGAAGCCCGACGGCAGGAGGAAGCAGCCAGAAAGGAAAAAGAGGAGCCCGACGGCAGGAGGAAGCAGCCAGAAAGGAAGGAGAGAAGCCCGACGGCAGGAGGAAGCAGCCAGAAAGGAAGGAGAGAAGCCCGACGGCAGGAGGAAGCAGCCAGAAAGGAAGGAGAGAAGCCCGACGGCAGGAGGAAGCAGCCAGAAAGAAAGGAGAGAAGCCCGACGGCAGGAGGAAGCAGCCAGAAAGGAAGGAGAGAAGCCCGACGGCAGGAGGAAGCAGCCAGAAAGGAAGGAGAGAATCCCGATGGCAGGAGAAAGCAGCCAGAAGGAGAGAAGCCAGACGGAGGGAGGGAGCAGCCAGAAGGAGAGAAGCCAGACGGCAGGAGGAAGCAGCCAGAAATGAAGGAGAGAAGCCCGACGGCAGGAGGAAGCAGATAGAAATGAAGGAGAGAAGCCCGACGGCAGGAGGAAGCAGGCAGAAATGAAGGATAGAAGCCCGACGGCAGGAGGAAGCAGCCAGAAAGGAAGGAGAGAAGCCCGACGGCAGGAGAAAGCAGCCAGAAAGGAAGGGGAGAAGCCCGACGGCAGGAGGAAACAGCCAGAAAGGAAGGAGAGAAGCCCGACGGCAGGACGAAACAGCCAGAAAGGAAGGAGAGAAGCCCGACGGCAGGAGGAAACAGCCAGAAAGGAAGGAGAGAAGCCCGACGGCAGGACGAAACAGCCAGAATTGAAGGAGAGAAGTCCGACGGCAGGAGGAAGCAGCCAGAAAGGAAGGAAAGAAGCCTGACGGCATGGAGGAAACAGCCAGAAAGGAAGGAGAAAAGCCAGATGGCAGGAGGAAGAAACCAGAAGGAGAGAAGCCCGACGGCAGGAGGAAGCAGCCAGAATTGAAGGAGAGAAGCCCGACGGCAGGAGGAAGCAGCCAGAAAGGAAGGAGAGAAGCCCGACGGCATGTAGGAAGCAGCCAGAAAGGAAGGAGAGAAGCCAGACGGCAGGAGGAAGCAGCCAGAATTGAAGGAGAGAAGCCCGACGGCAGGAAGAAGCAGCCAGAAGCAGAGAATCCCGATGGCAGGAGAAAGCAGCCAGAAGGAGAGAAGTCCGACGGCAGAAGGAAGCAGCCAGAAAGGAAGGAGAGAAGCCCGACGGCAGGAGGAAGCAGCCAGAAATGAAAAAGAGAAGCCAGACGGCAGGAGGAAGCAGCCAGAAAGGAAGGAGAGTAGCCCGACGGCAGGAGGAAGCAGCCAGAAAGGAAGGAGAGAAGCCCGACGGCAGGAGGAAGCAGCCAGAAAGGAAGGAGAGAAGCCCGACGGCAGGAGGAAGCAGCCAGAAAGGAAGGAGAGAAGCCCGACGGCAGGAGGAAGCAGCCAGAAAGGAAGGAGAGAAGCCCGACGGCAGGAGGAAGCAGCCAGAAAGGAAGGAGAGAAGCCCGACGGCAGGAGGAAGCAGCCAGAAAGGAAGGAGAGAAGCCCGACGGCAGGAGGAAGCAGCCAGAAAGGAAGGAGAGAAGCCCGACGGCAGGAGGAAGCAGCCAGAAAGGAAGGAGAGAAGCCAGTCAGAAGGAGGAAGCAGCCAGAAAGGAAGGAGAGAAGCCCGACGGCAGGAGGAAGCAGCCAGAAAGGAAGGAGAGAAGCCCGACGGCAGGAGGAAGCAGCCAGAAAGGAAGGAGAGAAGCCCGACGGCAGGAGGAAGCAGCCAGAAAGGAAGGAGAGAAGCCAGTCAGAAGGAGGAAGCAGCCAGAAAGGAAGGAGAGAAGCCCGACGGCAGGAGGAAGCAGCCAGAAAGGAAGGAGAGAAGCCCGACGGCAGGAGGAAGCAGCCAGAAAGGAAGGAGAGAAGCCCGACGGCAGGAGGAAGCAGCCAGAAAGGAAGCAGAGAAGCCCGACGGCAGGAGGAAAAAGCCAGAAAGGAAGGAGAGAAGCCAGTCAGAAGTAGGAAGCAGCCAGAAATGAAAAAGAGAAGCCCGACGGCAGGAGGAAGCAGCCAGAAGGAGAGAAGCCCGACGGCAGGAGGAAACAGCCAGAAAGGAAGGAGAGAAGCCCGACGGCAGGAGGAAGCAGCCAGAAAGGAAGGAGAGAAGCCCGACGGCATGGAGGAAACAGCCAGAAAGGAAGGAGAAAAGCCAGATGGCAGGAGGAAGCAGCCAGAAAGGAAGGAGAGAAGCCCGACGGCAGGAGGAAGCAGCCAGAAAGGAAGGAGAGAAGCCCGACGGCAGGAGGAAGCAGCCAGAAAGGAAGGAGAGAAGCCCGACGGCAGGAGGAAGCAGCCAGAAAGGAAGGAGAGAAGCCCGACGGCAGGAGGAAGCAGCCAGAAAGGAAGGAGAGAAGCCCGACGGCAGGAGGAAGCAGCCAGAAAGGAAGGAGAGAAGCCCGACGGCAGGAGGAAGCAGCCAGAAAGGAAGCAGAGAAGCCCGACGGCAGGAGGAAAAAGCCAGAAAGGAAGGAGAGAAGCCAGTCAGAAGTAGGCAGCAGCCAGAAATGAAAAAGAGAAGCCAGACGGCAGGAGGAAGCAGCCAGAAGGAGAGAAGCCCGACGGCAGGAGGAAACAGCCAGAAAGGAAGGAGAGAAGCCCGACGGCAGGAGGAAGCAGCCAGAAAGGAAGGAGAGAAGCCCGACGGCATGGAGGAAACAGCCAGAAAGGAAGGAGAAAAGCCAGATGGCAGGAGGAAGAAACCAGAAGGAGAGAAGCCCGACGGCAGGAGGAAGCAGCCAGAATTGAAGGAGAGAAGCCCGACGGCAGGAGGAAGCAGCCAGAATTGAAGGAGAGAAGCCCGACGGCAGGAGGAAGCAGCCAGAATTGAAGGAGAGAAGCCCGACGGCAGGAGGAAGCAGCCAGAAAGGAAGGAGAGAAGCCAGATGGCAGGAGGAAGAAACCAGAAGGAGAGAAGCCCGACGGCAGGAGGAAGCAGGCAGAATTGAAGGAGAGAAGCCCGACGGCAGGAGGAAGCAGCCAGAAAGGAAGGAGAGAAGCCCGACGGCATGGAGGAAGCAGCCAGAAAGGAAGGAGAGAAGCCCGACGGCAGGAGGAAGCAGCCAGAAAGGAAGGAGAGAAGCCCGATGGCAGGAGGAAGCAGCCAGAAAGGAAGGAGAGAAGCCCGATGGCAGGAGGAAGCAGCCAGAAAGGAAGGAGAGAAGCCTGACGGCAGGAGGAAGCAGCCAGAAAGGAAGGAGAGAAGCCAGTCAGAAGGAGGAAGCAGCCAGAAAGGAAGGAGAGAAGCCCGACGGCAGGAGGAAGCAGCCAGAAAGGAAGGAGAGAAGCCAGATGGCAGGAGGAAGCAGCCAGAAGGAGAGAAGCCCGACGGCAGGAGGAAGGAGCCAGAAACGAAGTAGAGAAGCCCGACGGCAGGAGGAAGGAGCCAGAAAGGAAGGAGAGAAGCCCGACGGCAGGAGGAAGCAGCCAGAAAGGAAGGAGAGAAGCCCGACGGCAGAAGGAAGGAGCCAGAAAGGAAGGAGAGAAGCCCAACGGCAGGAGGAAGCAGCCAGAAAGGAAGGAGAGAAGCCCGACGGCAGGAGGAAGCAGCCAGAAAGGAAGGAGAGAAGCCCGACGGCAGGAGGAAGGAGCCAGAAACAAAGGAGAGAAGCCCGACGGCAGGAGGAAGCAGCCAGAAAGGAAGGAGAGAAGCCCGACGGCAGGAGGAAGCAGCCAGAAAGGAAGGAGAGAAGCCCGACGGCAGGAGGAAGCAGCCAGAAAGGAAGGAGAGAAGCCCGATGGCAGGAGGAAGCAGCCAGAAAGGAAGGAGAGAAGCCCGACGGCAGGAGGAAGCAGCCAGAAAGGAAGGAGAGAAGCCCGACGGCAGGAGGAAGCAGCCAGAAAGGAAGGAGAGAAGCCCGACGGCAGGAGGAAGCAGCCTGAAGGGGAGAAGCCAGACAGCAGGAGGAAGCAGCCTGAAGGAGAGAAGCCAGACGGCAGGAGGAAGCAGCCAGAAAGGAAGGAGAGAAGCCAGACGGCAGGAGAAAGCAGCCAGAAAGGAAGGGGAGAAGCCCAACGGCAGGAAGAAGCATCCAGAAAGGATGGAGAGAAGCCAGACGGCAGGAGGAAGCAGCCAGAAAGGAAGGAGAGAAGCCCGACGGCAGGAGGAAGCAGCCAGAAAGGAAGGAGAGAAGCCCGACGGCAGGAGGAAGCAGCCAGAAAGGAAGGAGAGAAGCCAGACGGCAGGAGAAAGTAGCCAGAAGGGAAGGGGAGAAGCCCAATGGCAGGAGGAAGCAGCCAGAAATGAAGGAGAGAAGCCAGACGGCAGGAGGAAGCAGCCAGAATGGAAGGGGAGAAGCCCGACGGTAGGAAGAAGCAGCCAGAAAGGAAGGAGAGAAGCCCGACGGCAGGAGGAAACAGCCAGAAAGGAAGGAGAGAAGCCCGACGGCAGGAGGAAGCAGCCAGAAAGGAAGGAGAGAAGCCCGATGGCAGGAGGAAGCAGCCAGAAAGGAAGGAGAGAAGCCAGTCAGAAGGAGGAAGCAGCCAGAAAGGAAGGAGAGAAGCCCGATGGCAGGAGGAAGCAGCCAGAAAGGAAGGAGAGAAGCCCGACGGCAGGAGGAAGGAGCCAGAAAGGAAGGAGAGAAGCTCGACGGCAGGAGGAAGCAGCCAGAAAGGAAGGAGAGAAGCCCGACGGCAGGAGGAAGCAGCCAGAAAGGAAGGAGAGAAGCCCGACGGCAGGAGGAAGGAGCCAGAAAGGAAGGAGAGAAGCCAGACGGCAGGAGAAAGTAGCCAGAAGGGAAGGGGAGAAGCCCGACGGCAGGAGGAAGCAGCCAGAAAGGAAGGAGAGAAGCCAGACGGCAGGAGAAAGTAGCCAGAAGGGAAGGGGAGAAGCCCAATGGCAGGAGGAAGCAGCCAGAAATGAAGGAGAGAAGCCAGACGGCAGGAGGAAGCAGCCAGAATGGAAGGGGAGAAGCCCGACGGTAGGAAGAAGCAGCCAGAAAGGAAGGAGAGAAGCCCGACGGCAGGAGGAAACAGCCAGAAAGGAAGGAGAGAAGCCCGACGGCAGGAGGAAGCAGCCAGAAAGGAAGGAGAGAAGCCCGATGGCAGGAGGAAGCAGCCAGAAAGGAAGGAGAGAAGCCAGTCAGAAGGAGGAAGCAGCCAGAAAGGAAGGAGAGAAGCCCGATGGCAGGAGGAAGCAGCCAGAAAGGAAGGAGAGAAGCCCGACGGCAGGAGGAAGGAGCCAGAAAGGAAGGAGAGAAGCCCGACGGCAGGAGGAAGGAGCCAGAAAGGAAGGAGAGAAGCTCGACGGCAGGAGGAAGCAGCCAGAAAGGAAGGAGAGAAGCCCGACGGCAGGAGGAAGCAGCCAGAAAGGAAGGAGAGAAGCCCGACGGCAGGAGGAAGGAGCCAGAAAGGAAGGAGAGAAGCCCGACGGCAGGAGGAAGCAGCCAGAAAGGAAGGAGAGAAGCCCGACGGCAGGAGGAAGGAGCCAGAAAGGAAGGAGAGAAGCCCGACGGCAGGAGGAAGCAGCCAGAAAGGAAGGAGAGAAGCCCGACGGCAGGAGGAAGCAGCCAGAAAGGAAGGAGAGAAGCCCGACGGCAGGAGGAAGCAGCCAGAAAGGAAGGAGAGAAGCCCGACGGCAGGAGGAAGCAGCCAGAAAGGAAGGAGAGAAGCCCGACGGCAGGAGGAAGCAGCCAGAAAGGAAGGAGAGAAGCCCGACGGCAGGAGGAAGCAGCCAGAAAGGAAGGAGAGAAGCCCGACGGCAGGAGGAAGCAGCCTGAAGGCGAGAAGCCAGACAGCAGGAGGAAGCAGCCTGAAGGAGAGAAGCCAGACGGCAGGAGGAAGCAGCCAGAAAGGAAGGAGAGAAGCCAGACGGCAGGAGAAAGCAGCCAGAAAGGAAGGGGAGAAGCCCAACGGCAGGAAGAAGCAGCCAGAAAGGATGGAGAGAAGCCCGACGGCAGGAGGAAACAGCCAGAAAGGAAGGAGAGAAGCCCGACGGCAGGAGGAAGGAGCCAGAAATGAAGGAGAGAAGCCCGACGGCAGGAGGAAGCAGCCAGAAGAAGAGAAGCCAGACAGCAGGAGGGAGCAGCCAGAAATGAAGGAGAGAAGCCAGACGGCAGGAGGAAGCAGCCAGAAATGAAGGAGAGAAGCCAGACGGCAGGAGGAAGCAGCCAGAATGGAAGGGGAGAAGCCCAACGGTAGGAAGAAGCAGCCAGAAAGGAAGGAGAGAAGCCAGACGGCAGGAGGAAACAGCCAGAAAGGAAGGAGAGAATCCCGGCGGCAGGAGGAAGCAGCCAGAAAGGAAGGAGAGAAGCCAGACGGCAGGAGAAAGCAGCCAGAAAGGAAGGGGAGAAGCCCGACGGCAGGAGGAAGAAGCCAGAAAGGAAGGAGAGAAGCCCGACGGCAGGAGGAAGCAGCCAGAAAGGAAGGAGAGAAGCCAGACGGTAGGAGGAAGCAGCCAGAAAGGAAGGAGAGAAGCCAGACGGCAGGAGGAAGCAGCCAGAAAGGAAGGAGAGAAGCCAGACGGCAGGAGGAAGCAGCCAGAAAGGAAGGAGAGAAGCCTGACGGCAGGAGGAAGCAGCCAGAAGGAGAACAGCCAGACGGCAGGAGGAAGCAGCCAGAAGGAGAGAAGCCAAACGGCAGGAGGAAGCAGCCAGAAATGATGGAGAGAAGCCAGACGGCAGGAGGAAGCAGCCAGAAGGAGAGAAGCCCTACGGCAGGAGGAAGAAGCTAGAAATGAAGGAGAGAAGCCAGACAGCAGGAGGAAGCAGACAGAAATGAAGGAGAGAAGCCAGGCAGAAGGAGGAAGCAGCCAGAAGGAGAGAAGCCAGACGGCAGGAGGAAGAAGCCAGAAATGAAGAAGAGAAGCCAGACGGCAGGAGGAAGCAGCCAGAAATGAAGGAGAGAAGCCAGTCAGAAGGAGGAAGCAGCCAGAAGGAGAGAAGCCAGACGGCAGGAGGAAGAAGCCAGAAATGAAGGAGAGAAGTCAGACGGCAGGAGGAAGCAGCCACAAATGAAGGAGAGAAGCCAGTCAGAAGGAGGAAGCAGCCAGAAGGATAGAAGCCAGACGGCAGGAGGAAGCAGCCAGAAATGAAGGAACAAGCCAGACGGCAGTAGGAAGCAGCCCCTAACATTTCGCAGATCCGGTTGTCAGATCACTGACTCCGGATGATGTCATCTGCGGATGATCATTGCTGGTCGTAGGGTCATAAGGTGGAGGGGAGCATAATGTAGTGGAAGGGTGGCAGTCCCTATTTGTAAGCCTAGCGGAAGAGCTCCGTCTTACAGGCCCTGTGGAACTGCCCCAAGTCCTGCAGGGCCCTGATCTCCTCTGGAAGCTCATTCCACCAGTAAGGGGCCGCCACCGAAAAAGCTCTCCCCCTAGTGGCAGCGAGCCTTGCTTCTCTGGGGCCCGGTATAACCAAACAATGTTGGGCCCCAGACCATAGTGCTCTCTGGGTTATATACAGGGAAAGGCGGTCCCTCAGGTAAGTCGGACCCAGGCCATTTAGGGCTTTAAAGGTAAGCACCAGCACTTTGAAGCGAATCCGGTACGCTATAGGCAGCCAGTGCAGTGCCTCCAGCGTCAGCTGGACGTGCTCTCATCTAGGGTGTAGTTTTGTGTAGCGGTTAAGAGGGGTGGACTCTAGTCTGGAGAACCAGGTCTGATTCCCCACTCCTCTAATTGAGGCCAGCTGGGTGACCTTGGCTCAGTCACAGTTCTCTCAGCTCTCTCTCAGCCCCACCTACCTCACAGGGTTGTCTGTTGTGGGGAGAGCAAGGGAAGTCAACTGTAAGCTGCTCCAAGACCTTCAGGTAGTGAAGAGCAGGATATAAAACCAAGAAGAAGAACAACAACAACCTTTTAAAAATAGTATTAAATAAAACTCTAGAAAGTCACAAAAAGTACCTGGGCCTGGGGTGGCAGAGAGTTGTGCCACTTTTCAGCATTTACAGACGAATATAAACACAGCTGTTATGGGCCAGACCAGTAGTTCATCTAGTTCCTCATCGCATTCCACACACAGGCCAGCCAGATGCCCTGAAAAATCTATGAGGAGGACACAGGCAAAAGCCTTCCATATTGTTATCCTCCAGCACTGGTATTCAGAGGGTCCTTTCCTATTTTCCCTAATAGCCATGGATGGGCATCTCCTCCCTGAATCTGTCGACATCCCCCTATCCCCCTTTAAAGCCAATTAAAGTACTGCCCATGACTACATCCTATTATAACAAATTCCACAAGTCAAACACTCTTCTTAAAGAAGGAATAATTATTTTTGCCTGTCCTGACTCTATTGGCCATCCATTACATTGGTTGCAACCACATTCTAGTAATTATGGGAAAGGGAGAAAAAGTTTGTGCTATCCATTTTCTCCGTCCTGTGCATAATTTTATAAACCTCTAACATGCCCCCCTTCCCCATTATCTATCTTCCCTCTGACTGAAAAACCCAAACTCCTTGGCCTTTCCTCATAGAGAAGACACTCCAACCTTGTGGTAGTTTTCATTGCCCTTCTCTGTGCCTTTTCCAGTGTCTTTTTGGAGACCAGTCATTGGACACACATGAAGCTGTCTTGGACCAAGAGGAAAGGCAGGATATAAATGTTTTAATAATAAATTAATTAAAAAGCTGTCTTATACTGAATCAGACCATTGTTCCGTCAAGGTGGCTATTGAGACATGGCGACCATAACTGTACACAAGTACACCAACGGGTTGGCCACTAAATGGAAAAGGATGTTGGACTAGATGGACCACTGGCCTGAGACAGCAGGTTCTATTTATGGTGCTATGTCCTTATATTCACATTACACCCTGCACAGTACAGAGGTTACAATGAGACTGGATCCAGACTCTCATTTGGGCTTGGGATTCCTTGGGTAACACTGGTCTGATAGCTTCTGGGGAGAAGAGTATAATAATTCTTGGTCTACTGTGTCAATACCCTGGATTCTTCAGTAGAAAGGTAGAGTAGAAATATTGTAAACAATTATCATTTCAAAACATATCAACACTACCATGTGGTATTAGTTTTCTATCAGTTTAAATAGTATGGCTCTAGTAATGTGGTGTAGTGGTTAAGAGTGGCAGACTGCAATCTGGAGAACTAGGTTTGATTCCCCCCTCCTCCACCTGCCGCCTGTCCCACCTTGGGCCGAATGCCATTCTCTCAGAACTCTCTCAGCCCCACCACCCTCACAAGATGTCTGTTGTGGGGAGAGGAAAGGAAGATGATTGTAAATTTCTTTGAGCCTTCTTAAGGTAGAGAAAAGTGGGGTATTAAAACATTCCTCCTCCTTCTCCTCCTCTTCTTCCCCCCAAACTGAACATTTCAGTTTAGTGACAGGACTTAGAATTCTCACAAGACTACAGCTTCCAAGCATCCTTAAAGCAGGGCGAAAACACTGTCTTTAAACCAGTTTAAGCCTTCATTTTAGATATTCCCTCAGGGCTTTTATGTTCTATAGGTGTGTGCAGGTATCCAAGTACAAGAAGCCTGCACCACTGTTAACAAAAAAGGGAAGTTTACATAACAGCTTTGCTTAAGAAAATACACAAAAGTTGGGGCTGGGAAGAGGGAGAGGTGAATATTTTCCTGTTTTTCCCCTCCACGTATTTTGCGGGGGGGGGGGGGGAATAACTGCAAAGTGAACACGCACGTAGTTAACACTTACTCATGTATCGGTTCCAAAGTACAAAATGTGAAACGATTCTTGAATGGGCCGTTGTCTGAGATTTTTTCTGGGACGTTGCTGTAGTTTATCCAGAGCTCAACCAAACAGATTATTCAGGCTGTAATCACTTTCTTTTGAATTTCTTGGCTCTGAAGCATCAAGTACAGCAGAATGTTGTGGTTGGAGCAATCTCCCACTACAGGAAGCCACAGCAGCCCCTCCCCATCCTTGTCACTTTCTTGAGTTTCCAATCCTGCTCCAGCCCGCCTGGCAGATCTCTCTGTGGCTTTGTGCCTCACTTGGCCTTTGACATCACGCCTGCTTCCTCAATGTCTCTTCCCAATCCCTTCCCAGTCCTTCAAATCACACCTCTGTGTTTGTATTGCTAATGACCCGCCTATTGCTATTCCTCTTCTCCCCATGTATTCCCATGGAAGGTTTCCGTTTCTTTAGTGGAAACCAGATTTCCAGACATTTCGGCTTCCCTTTTGCTGATGCAAGTCCCAACTGGCTATAACCGGAGGCGCCAATTTCTTCCCAGAGAAGCTGGAAAGAGGGACTGCTGGCTGTGGTGGGTAGACTCAGCCCATTTTCATCTCTGAAGAGCCAGTTGTTTGTATTGTTTTGAAAACCTGTCTGTCCAGCAATGGGACAGAACACAGAAGCAATGGGCATGGGTACATTGTGAAAGACCAAATACTTTCAAATGACTTGCCATTTCCTTTCAAATGTCTCCATCCTAACTTCACAGGCACAAGACTGAGATCTTAGAGTCAGAGGTTTTCCTTGAATTTTACTGTCATATTTATTTCAGAGTGGTATATATTTGCTTTGCTGTGGGGCTGGGCACTGTTAGCTCTGAAGAGAGCCAGAAACAGGAGATGTGTATAAGGGTTGCCAGGTCCCTCCTGGCCACTGGCAGAGAGTGAGCCACTACAGTTGCCAGCTCCAGGCTGGGAAATTCCTGGAGGTTTGGGGGTAGAGGCTGGGGACAGCAGAGACCTCAGTAAGTACAATGCCATAGAGTCCACTCTCCAAAGCATCTATTTTCTTCAAGGAAACTGATCTCTGTAGCCTGGAGATAAGATGTAATTCTGGGGGATCCCCAGGCCCCACCTGGAGTCTGGCATCCCTATATCCCCCCTGCTTCCACCAAAGCAAGTGCTGTTCTGTTGGAAGAACTGTGTGACTGGGTACAGATCAGCATTGGTTTGGAATTATGAGGCATTGTTTCTATCTGAAAAGGAGCATTTTCCCCACTACCTTTTTTCCAGGTTCCGTGACATGGCAAGTATAATATCTACACAGTTCCTCCTTTCTTGCATACTTACTTCCTGAGCTTCTGGTTTAGAGCTTTCAAAAACAGATCACCAAAATGGAGAAGTGGTTACTCACACTGGCCTTCATCTGGTGGGCTGGACCAGCAGTGCTGCCGCCATCTATTCACAAGAGAGACCATGGTGGCCATTTTGATATTGCTCCTCATGCCCAGCAACCAATTTGTTCTCAACATTCCAAAAGCGACATTCCAAAAGCAAGCAACCACTGATGTTGCTGTTGGAATATACCAGGTGTACCTACCTGAAGAAGATCAGAAGAACAGGCTATAGGAGACAGCTGAAGAACTGCTGGTTGGCAGAGCTAGATTAGGGACTTCTCACAACTTCAGATTATGTCCTCCCTGTCCCGTGCTAAAAGAAACCTCAAATTATCCAGTTCACACCTAGAGTCCTGGATATAGGGTTTTATCCAACTGTCTCTTGCATCATTCAGCAAATCACAGTCAAGTAGACAATGTTGAAGGGTGCCTATTTGGCCAGAACTGCATTGGCACAGTTGCTCAGAGTAAGTATTTATGTGTCTCAATAGCTCCCCTGATGGAATAGCATTAAATCTAGCCAGCATAAATAATCATCCATAGCATGGAACTGTCAGGAAATCAAAATAGTCTGGAAGAGATTGTGGTAACATTAAATCTAAATATAAAGGTGAGCACACACTGCATGCTCTTATCGTGGCATAGGGAGTTCTGGGTTTGGAAGGGCCAAACATCACTTGTAGTATCTGCCGAACAAAAGTTTTGGAGATTAGCAAACTGAATGGCATAGAGAAGCCAAATGGAAATCAGTACAGATTAAAGAATGCAGGCAGGATATCTAGAGTAAAAAGATACCGTTAAGTGGCAAATTTTAAATCCAGATTTATTCCAAGACCACTGGGCACACAATTCCAAGGTGATCATTCACCCCTTTAAAGGGAACTACGGATCTGAATTCAGGTTCAGACTTCACCTGGATTCAGAAATGGTCTGGATGTTTATCACCAGAACAGACAGTTTAATGGCTACTGGACTGATGCTGAATGCTGACAAGGTTCTCTCTAAATTATTGGTAGTTTCAAATAGGTAGCTGTGTTAGTCTTTAGAACCAGAGCAACATTTGAGCCCAATAGCATCTTAGAGACAAAAGCTTATGTCCTGGAAAATCTGGTTGGTCTGTAAGGCATTTTTTCAAAATTAATGGTTTGTAGTTTTTACAGGAAGGGAAATGAGCAGCTGTTGAAATACTGGAGAATGAACAGAGCTGGAATTCTGGGTGGGGATATTGTTGGCATTTCTGTTATGAAATGCCTGGGATGTTAAGACATTTTTGTTTGGCATTATAAAAATCTCAGAACTTAAAAAAAATACGTTCTGTTGCTTGTGCATCAGGAATCCATCCCAATTCAGTTTGGAAGCCCTATATATTTGTTGTCAGACAGGAATTCAGTCTATCAAACACTTCAACGCTTTGGACAAAATGTAAGAATTAAAAAGGAAAGCCAGCGCAGATTCTCATCTGGGAGGACCAGATTTAATTCCCCACTCCTCCACATGCAGCTGCTGGTGTGACCTTGGGTCAGTTATAAGTTCTTTCAGAGCTGTTCTCTCAAGGACAGTTCTCGAGAGAGCTCTCTCATGGGGGGGGGGGGGGGATTGTAAGCCACTCTGAGACTCCATTGAGTAGTGAAGTGCAGGGTATAAACCCAGTCTCTTCTCTTCTTTCTTCTACCTGCCTGTCAAATAGGTGGAACCAGTAATCTGGCAAGCCAGGATGTCAACAAGATGGAGGTCAGCCACACAAGGCCACTGGGCCAACTTTGTCCCCACCTAGAGATACCATGTGGCCAATCATTTTCAAAACCATAGGGAAGAGTAAAATTGGCTGGTAGAATTGGCAGCAGGCCATTTTTGAAAGTGGATGGTAGGGCTGTCCTGCCCTCCCTTGTTGAAATGTCTCACTGGCAAAATTAGCACCTTGCGAGGACCAAAAGAATGTCCCTATTAGCCTATCTTTCTGTCATTGGCAACCTACCCACCATATGAGGGAGGGAGACCCCCAACACGGCTACCCACCTGAATCTGTGAAATATTGTAAATATCACAAAAATAATACAAAAATACATAGCAAATTTATGTAGCTCATGTAATGGAAGTTAACATCAAGATAGTAGTGTGTAAAAGATCCAGAGATTGGTAAAATACAAAAACAAAACAATATTGCACAGAGTTTGAGATACAGAAGATAGTATCTAGTGCATAGTTTTCACCACAAACATAAGTCATTGATTACTTTAGGAATTTCCTGTTGAGAGGTCAAATATTCTAAGATGGGGAACCAGACGGGTAAAATTAGAGGGTGACAAGTGCTTGTCAAAATGCATAAAATTGTCCATAAGCTCAGCCATAAGGTAAAAATCCCACAGCTTTTATGCCAGTGTGAGAGAATGGGTATCAGTCTAGCCCATTCTTATCTCTTACTGATGTTGTCTGGGGCTTTTAACACTGGTTCCTGGTCAATGGCTACAACAACTAACATAAGGTAACTCTCACATACAGCATCATGGGCATTAAACATGGAAACTCCAGGGTGTCCAGAATCCAGGACCTCCTGCAGGGGTTCTGAAAACAAAAGCCCTGTAAAGAAAATGCCATAAAGGTTTAGCAAGTCCTGCAGTGGGCATACTTTACAGTTCACATCAGTGGTTTTATTTATGGGCTGTTTTAAAAAGTACCACCCAGTGTTTTCATGGTATAGGAAGGAGAAACTGATCAGGTGTTTTTTTTTACAGAGTCTATATAGTAGTGTATATAAGAAACAGATGAGACCTATGGAGGCGTAATTGGTGATAGCTGTTAGGACTTTTTGTCCAATATTAGAGAAAATTCAGACTTATGGATCTTGCTTTCTGCAAAGAAGAGATTGCTACCTCTAGTTTAAAATATTTATTACTAAAGGATAAAAGGGAAACGGGATTAGCTACAAATAAACAAAACATGCTTTCTAAGGAGCAGCATTGTGCTCCGTCTACACACTAAGACATTCTACAACAGAGTGAGAGATTACAGTGGAGGCTCTCTCCTTCTTCTTGACCCCTGAAAGGAAACACCTGATATCAGTCACCAATCAGTACAACAATACACCTCTAGGTTTCCCGGGCTTGCACTTAATTGGCCAGCTGCCAGTTAGTTTTTCCAGGTTAGCCTAAGAGAACAAGTTGCATAGGTTAACCCTATAATGACTAAAATGGTCAGGTCTTGTCTTACATACTCATTTCCCCAACAATAGCCAGGGCTATTTTGGGGCAGAAACACACAGAAAAGGAGTTCCAGCTGGCTTCCAAGTTGGCCATGCCTACAGCCTCTCCCCCCTCAGGTTCCCCAGGCATCTTGCAAGCTGTGGGGTGCCAGGGGAAGCCAAGCCGATCCAGGGAGGGAAGGCAGTTTAAACTTCCTCCCCTCCTCAGGTTCCCCGGGCGCCTGGGGAAGCCAATCCAGAAACTGCCTTCCTTCCCTTGGGTTCCCCAGGTGCCATGCAAGCCATGAGGCACCTGGGAAAGCTGATCCTGGGAGGGAGCTGCGCTGTCAGGGGTGTGGCCTAATATGCTAATGAGTTTCTGATGTTGGGTGTGGCCTGTTATGCTAATGAGTTTCTGCTGGGCTTTTTCTACAAAAAACGCCCTGGTGATAGCTAATGAGCTTAGGTCTCCACAAGAGGTCCACTAGTTCAGTACTGATCCGACGCCATGCAGGTAACATGCCTTTGATCTGCGTCATCCATGCTGGAAATATCTGGCAGCTGGGAGAGCATTGGGTGTTTGGGTATTTCAGAGACATTGTGGCTTTAGGACTGATGCTTGACTGGCCAATTTCACAAGTACTTTTTGACTAGTCAAATACCCATCTCAGCTGTGATGTCATTCACCATTCCATCTACTTCAAAGGAAGGGACAATCAGCATGCCTCACATGATGTATGCCCTCTGCAGACATTTATAAGATGGGAATGTGTGTTGCAATGTATAAGCAGAGCTGCGGCTAATGGACACATTTTCATTCTGCTCACAAGCAAATGTAAGTCTGCCTCATAGACTGTGCAACAGGAACATATTTGTATCCTTTCACTCACTTTACATAGTGTAATTTTCATTTGTGGTTACTCTTGTGCATAATTTATTCTGGCTTTGTTGTTTTGAATAGGGACAAAAAGCTAGCTAAGCAAAGACTGAAGCTCCATCCCTAACTATTGGAAATCTTAGTGCTCAACTAGATGGTACATGTAAGTAACACAAATCAGGTTGGAGCCACATGCTGTATTTTAGTCAGTACATGTGGAGCCCCACAGCAAGGTGAACAGGCACACACCCACACGGCCATTTCGGCTTGTGAAAACAGTGCTGGAAGGAAGGCTGAAGCCCCTGCACTACACTTACTGAGCCAAATCAGACCTCAGAGTGCTTGGGAAGATACTTCCCCAATGTTATGGGTGACATGTGTTGGGGGACCCCAATATGACTTGTGTCCCATAACCCTATTTGACTCTTTTTTCAGCCGTATCTGTGGCTTATGACATTTCAGTAGGGTTGCCAGCTCTGGACTGGGAAATACCTGGAGATTTTGGGGGTAGACCCCAAAGGGGAGAGGGGTTTGGAGAGGGGAGGGATTTCAGTGGGGTATAATGCCATACAGTCCAACTTCCAAAGAAGCCATTTTCTCCAGGTAAACTGATCTCTGTTGCCAGAAGATCAGTTGTAATCCCAGGAGATCACTAGCCACCAACTGGAAGTTGGTAACCCTATATTTCAGCAGGCATTGCCTTGATACTTTCACGTATATCTTTTCTACTACAAGAACACTAGTTGGCTTTTTAAAGTTCTTTTCTGTCATCTCGCAGATCTGGGACGTACACTTTATAAATGCATGCTCAGGTTTTGTCTGAGTTTTTGCTGGTTTGGCAGTGCAATGCTAAGTAGAGTTATACTCTCCTAAATCTATTGAAGTCAATGGGCTTAGAAAGGTGCAACTCCCTGTAGGACTGCAGTATACTGTTACTAATCTATTTCACTAAATAATGAGGTGGTGCTTGGCAGCTGCCAGCATCTCTGTAGACACAAACATCAAGAGGATTAGGATGAGTAGCAGATGAAAACATTTTAAGACCAGACCTTTGCCAGGAGAAAAACAAATGGGCCTTAAATAGCCCTTACATTTTACAGTGGAAACTCTTTCATCATTGCCCACCCTTCGTATTTGGGAGATTTACGTGATGGCTTGGCTTTTCAGTAACCTCCTGTCCTCCGGGGTTTACAGTTCAGACTGCCCTCCTGACCTCCTTGCAGTGGGGGAGGAATGGAGGTGTTCCAGCTACTAAACATGAGAGGAGCTGGGCCCAGGCACAGGGAGCAGGGACTCAACAATTGTGTGGGCTGAACTCAGTATCTGTCAGAATAAGCCTTGCTTCACCAGAGCTAAATATTATGGTTATCTGTCTTGATAAGAGAGTTTTCATCAGGGAGTATCAACAGAGCCAGCAAGCTGCAAGCACACTCTATATGGCATGCAGCTCTTCCTGCAGCAAGAGGGAAAAGAAGGGTGAACTCAGGCCATGCTTTCATGAGAGGGAGAGCATCCTTCCCAGAGTACGCTATAAATATCTGTATTGTCCACTGAATTAGGGTTGGATACTATGGATTTATTCTGCTAACAAGAGCACTTTCCTCCAGCACACAGTGCCTTCCCCCTTCCACTAATGAGACAGCTTCTTGCATCGGGGGAAGTCACCTTGTCCCAGAGGAAGGTAAGAACATAAGAGAAGCCATGCTGGATCAGGCCAGTGGCCCATCCAATCCAACACTCTGTCATACAGTGGCCAAAAACACCAGGTGCCCTCAGAAGGTCCACCAGTGGGGGCAGGACGCTAGAAGCCCTCCCACTGTTGCCCCCCCCCCAAGCACCAAGAATACAAAGCATCACTTGCCCCACACTGAGAGTTCCTATCTATACCTTGTGGCTAATAGCACTGATGGCCTCTGCTCCATATGTTTATCCAGTTCCTTCTTGAAGCCGCCACCACCTCCTGTGGCAGTGAATTCCATGTGTTAATCACTCTTTGGGTGAAGAAGTACTTCCTTTTATTCATTCTGACCCGATTAGAATCCTGTCTCTACTCTGTCCTGTCCTGTCTACTCTCATGGAATCTTCCTTCCTTCCTTCTGGCTGAAACCCTTCTCTCTCCACGCTTCTATATCAAGGGCCAGTTTGGTGTAGTGGTCAGGAGTGCAGACTCTGATCTGGGAGAACTGTGTTTGATTCACCACTCGTCCACATGCAGCTGGTAGTGTGACCTTGGGTCAGTCAAAAAGTTCTCTCAGAGCTGCTCTCTCAAGGGCGGTTCTCTCAAGAGCAATTTTCAAAGGGCTCTCTCAGCCCCACCTACCTCATAGGGTGTCTGTTGTGGGGAGGGGAAGGGAAGAAGATTGTAAACTGCTCTGAGACTCCTACGGGGGGGTGAAGGGCGGGGTATAAATCCAATCTCCCCCTCCTCCTCCTCCTCTTCCTCTTCTAGAATGGAGTTCCATACAATAAAGAACTCGTATTAGTTTGCAAAGATAAACAGGCTCCTTGTGTGACTTTGTTTCTCAGCAGCAACACACCCAGATAGATTCTGCTGCGCTGTGTGCCTTGAGCCTTCTGCGAAGCTGATATTCCTTCAGAGAGTACAACAGAAAGGCCTGGTTTATGTATGCCAGCCAGTGAGGAGAAGGAAAATAGGAAGACCCAACAGGAGATGGATTGACCCAATCAAGGAAGTCACAGCCTTCAGTTTACAAAATCTGAGCAAGGCTGTTAACTAGGCAACCAGAACAATATCCCTAACTTTCAAGCCTTAGCTTCTATGAGTAAAAAGCAGGGAGGTGGGGACAGGACCCTTTTGAAGGCTCTTTTGACCTTCCAATTGACCCTGATCCCCTTCCCCCTGCCTGGAGGGACTGATCAGTGCCAGACCCGGCAGCAATCACTGGGCTATTTGCCACTATGCAACAGCATATCTGCATCCTAGCAACAATTAAAAAGCACATCTTCAAATACCTTCAAGAGAGCCAGCATGGCCGTAGTAGTTAGAGTGTTGGACCTGGATCTGGGAGGCCCAGGTTCAAAGCCCCATTCTACTATAGAAGCTTGCTGGGTACTCTTGGGCCAGTCACTATTTTTCAGCCTAATCTACCTCACAGGGTTGATTAAAATCTAATCCAATACCAAGTTAATATCTAAAATCCAATATCAATTTAAATCCACCTGGTGTTGCACTAGCAGCATATTCCCTCTTTGCTCAGGCTCCCCAAAAAGCTACATGTGAAACATTTGGACATAAAGACCGCCTTCCTACACAGAGACTAGCCTTGTCCAGGATGCTGTTCCACAGGCTTAGAAGAGCTACTGAAAAAGCCCATGCCAGGATTACTGCAGAACATGCCTTCAAGTGGGGCCATGGCTCAGTGACAGAGCATCAGGCCCCAGGTTCAATCCCCAGTATCTCCAGTTCAAAAGATTAGGCAGTAGGTGATGTGAAAGAATGCGGCTGAAACCATGGAGTGCTGCTGCCAGTCTGAGTAGTTAATACTGACCTTGATAGACTAATGGTATTATTCAGTTTAAGGCAGCTTCATGTGTTCATGTGACAGTAGACTAGGGTTATCAGACCTCCCCCCCCCCCCCCGGTGAAGGCGGGGGTACCCCACTGCTATGCCCTGCATCCTAGCTACTGGTCAGGTAGCTGGCAGGGAGGACTTACCTCGAGAAAGAGAAAGGCCCAGGCCTCATCAGTGGCATCATAGAGGAAGCACCATCATGGTGCCAGTGACGTCCAGGTGACACTCTGGTATTTGGGCAACATATCTATGGTAGAAGCTGGTTTTACCACAGAGTTTTTGCCCAAATGCCAAAGCATCCCCTGTATGTTACTGGTGTGGTGATGTCACTTCCTATGCAATGCCAGTGACGAGGCCTGGGCCTTTCTCTTTCTCCAGGTAAGTCCCCCCCCCATCCCCTGCCAGATGCCAAGAGGAACCTGGCAACCCTACAATAGACCCTGCTGGGAAGAAGAAATCTGCTGCATGGGAACATGCAGGGAGAAGCTGGCTTTCATGAATGTGGACTCCAGCTCAGGAAGGGGTTCATGCTTTTAACCACCTTGAATTGCACCCAGAAACTAATCAGCAGCCTGCAGAAGGGACCTTCAAAGCCAGGTTCTGGCCATTTTAATCAAGCCACTTGCAAACTCTCTCTGCAGCTGGCAGCCACTTACCCCACTGAAGAGTGGAGCAGACTCTTTGGGATGTCTTACTTTATGTTTCATAGAACTGCCCTCATGTTGCTTTGGAGCAGGACTTCTGTGCCTTTAATGGCTCCAAAACAAAACTTCCTGGCACCCAAACCTAGTGGTGATGGCACAAGCTCTACCTGCTGAATTCCTGCTTGCCACGCAGCCGCTGAAGGCACGGGAAAAGTTGCCAGTGCTGCATTCACCATGAGCACTTCCAGGGCTTCACCTCCATCTCCAGTGGGTGAGATGCATCAATGTGCAGTCTGTTGCTCACAATAAAGCCTGAAGATGACCACAACATTGCCATCAGCAAAAGCTGTCTACTGAACCAGTGTTTATTGGAGTTCATGGTGGGCTTTTATCCACTGGAACAAAAAGATTTCTGACCATGGAGCATAACTTCCTTGCCTCCTCCTTCCAGCTGCAGCCTGGATTTGTTAGAAGGAATGGACTGTGCAAGATTGCTTAATGTTTCAGGGGAGAGCGAAAGTGAGATAGGGTGCCTTTCCTTCGTTCTTGCCTGCTGCCTTCGCCTTGTTACCCAGAATGCTGCTTTCAGGGGCTCCTTCCTTCTGGTCACTTTCCTTCTCTCAGTCTCTTCCTCTGTCCACCATGAGGGCTGGACATGCTTTCTACCATCTCTCTCAATCCTAGCTTAGATAGCTAGCTAGACATTTTTACCCTGCCTTTCCTATCCAGCATGGAGTTCTCTTACAATTAAGAACTTCTATTTCCTCTCTCAGTAACAAGCCTCAGGGCAAACCTCAAGCAACCAGATTAGAGAATTCTGCTGTGCAGAGACTCCACTCTGCTTTCAAAAGGCACCTGGGAGATTGGGGACCCTCAGGAACAGCATTGGGGGAGGGGCACTGTGAGTTGCAGGAGGAGACAAGGAAGATGTGCTCTGTGATGGAAATCCTTCCATCTGTAGAAATGTTTTGGCAAATGCAAGCCATGGTTTCCTCCTGTTTTATCTTCATGACAACCCTGTTCATAAGAACATAAGAGAAGCCAATGTTGGATCAGGCCAGTGGCCCATCCAGTCCAACACTCTGTCACACAGTGGCCAAAAATACCAGGTGCCCTCAGGAAGTCCAGCAGTGGGGGCAGGACACTAGAAGCCCTCCCACTGTTGCCCCTCACCCCAAGCACCAAGAATACATTGCATCACTTGCTCCAGACCTAGAGTTATGTGGTTAATAGCCACTGATGGACCTCTGCTCCATATGTTTATCTAATTCCCCCTTGAAGCCATCCATGCTTGTAGCCGCCACCACCTCCTGGGGCAGTGAATTCCATGTGTTAATCACTCTTTGGGTGAAGGAGTACTTCCTTCTATCTGTTCTAACCCAACTGCTCAGCAATTTCATGGAGTGCCCACAAGTTCTTGTATTGTGAGTAAGGGAGAAAAGTACTTCTTTCCCTACCTGCTCCATCCCATGCATAATCTTATAAACCTCAATCATGTCACCCCTCAGCCGTCGTTTCTCCAAGCTAAAGAGCCCCAAGCGCTTTAACCTTTCTTCATAGGGAAAGTGTTCCAATCCTTTTATCATTCTAGTTGCCCTTTTCTGCACTTTTTCCAGTGCTATAATACCTTTTTTGCGGTGTGGCGACCAGAACTGTACACAGTACTCCAAATGAGGTTGCACCATCGATTTATACAGGGGCATTATGATACTGGCTGATTTGTTTTCAATTCCGTTCCTAATAACCCCCAGCATAGTGTTGGCCTTTTTCACTGCAGTCGCACACTGTCTAGACATTTTCATTGGGTTATCTACTACGACTCCAAGATCTCTCTCTTGGTCAGTTTCTGCCAGTTTGGACCTATAGGGTAGATTAGACTAAAACAGAGCAACAGGCCCAAGGTCAGTTAGCAACCTTCATGTTAAGATTGGGACTTTGAACCCAGGTCTCCGAGGTCTTAGTCCAAAACTCATTGCATCAGGTACCTTCTTCCTGCTGTGCCAAGACAAAAGGTCAGTTCTCTTTTTCCTTGACTGCCATAGCTCAAATGTACCAGCAGGTGGAGCGCGCGTACTGGCTTTGGGTGTCATAAATTTCTCTTCTGTGTTTCTCCACCCAATAGGACTTATTTTGAACTGCATTGGGCAAGGCTTTTGGGGGGAGAGGGGAGAGGTGCCAGAACTCTCAAGATGAAAATCTTCCATATCTGTATACTGAAAACTCATGAAATTTTAAACATTTTAAAAAGAGTTTTGTCGAAGAGATTCCAGAACTCTGTTCTGGCATGTTCCCCCAGGAAAAAAAAAACAAAAAAACAAAACTCTTGGGAGATGGTGAAAACCTCTTCTCCTGATCCTTCCACAGTGATACTTAAAATTTATATAGCACATTTCAAGTGCTCCAAGCACTTCACTCACATTCCAGCTGAAGGGTTCCCAGTCTCCAGGTGGGACCTGAAGATCTCCCAGAACTGACCTCCAGATGACAGAGATCATTTCCCCTGGAGAAAATGGCTTCTTTGGAAGGTGGACTCTATGGCATTACACCCGGCTGAGGTCCCTCCCCTCCTCAAACCCTGCCCCCTGAGCTCTACCCTCAGAATCTCCAGGAATTTCCCAACCCAGAGGTGGCACTGGCAGTAGGGTTGCCAGCTCCAGGTTGAGAAATACCTCGAGATTTGGGGGGCAGAGCCTGAGGAGGGCAGGGTTTACGGTGGGGAGGGACTTCAGTGGGGTGTGATGCCATAGAGTCCACCTTCCAAAGCAGCCATTTTCTCCAAGGGAACTGATCTCTGCTGCCTGGGGACCAGTAGTAATTAGGGTTGTCAGGCCCCCTTGTTGTGCCAGCGGGGGGTGGGGTTGGGGGGCGTTCCATGAGTAGGTGGGGATGTAGCTTAACATGTTGACATCACCCATAATTGACATCGGGGGTGACACTCTGCTTTTTGGGCAAACTAGTAAAAATGGCCTCAAACCATAGAGTTTTGCCCCCAAAAGCTGAGCATCACCCCCAATGTCACTGATGTGCTGATGTCACTTCTGGGTGATGTCAGCACATCGCTCATGGTGTCGGGATGGGGTAAATTTCCTCCTGCTGGCCAGCTGGCCTGCAAAACCAGGGGATTCCCCTGCCCCATCTGGGAAAATGGAAACCCTCGCTGTAATAGCAGGAAATCTCCAGCCATTGCATTATATCATTGTTTTACAATGTAATGGTAGGGCAATTATATACATGTTTTCAGTCTCACTGAAGAAGTTTATTGGAATGAGTGAGTCTATACCTGGGATCCTCGACTGATGACTCTTTGATGATTCTTTCCTAATTGATGGTTCTCCCTTGATGTTGAAGTGCTGATTCTTTACTGATTGATGATTTTTTTTAAAATTTACACAATTTGGGATTTACTGTGCCTTTGGAACTAGCTCGTGATGTTTATTACACTGCAATCCAGGGGTTTCGAACTCATTTGTTACAAGGGCCGGATCTGACATAAATGAGACTTTGTTGGGCCGGGCCACGTGTGTCATAAAACGTAATGCCAGGTAACGGAGATATAAATATTATACAGGACACAAACACAAAGATTTTTTTTTACTTAAAATAAAAACATGCTTAAAACATTAGCACTCTTGCAATATTTTGTTTATTTAACAGTATCTGAAAACTGACAATTCTTGCTCTGAATTATTGCATCAAAATGTCTGTGCTACTGCAATCGAGTATGCTGTTCAGGTGTGTATCTGTGCGCTGCAAACCTACTTTTGATTTATTGACATTCTCCCCAGAAATCTCATGCTCAGAGTTCTGAGTCTAGGACCCAGGGAAAACATGAAATGGCTGAGCAATTGAGAGAGTCTGGTGAAGCAAGCTATGATGCAGCAACAGCAACAGAACTGGAAGCAGGAGATGGCCAGTTCCAGTGCAGACCTGATAGAAGGCTTTCTGCATGTTTGACACTCCTGCTGTAATCCTTCCTAAGCTTATTACCTGGAGGCTGGCAACCCTAACTGGCAGTGCTATTTGTTGTGAAGACCTGAGGTGTGCCTGTTAACTCACTGATGAGGAGGGTTATTCCCCAAGCAGCAAACCACTCATCTCCTAAAAGCCAAAATTGTGTGACATCAGCTTTCTGGGCATACAGAGGGTATGGATCTGGCTCCTGGTATTGGCTTTCACTCTGCATACAAAGTGCTTTTGTTTTATAAGTTTCCACCTTTCCACCTTTGGGCTCCTCTCCAAATGGAGCAATTTATTTTGGTCTTCGGCCAACTTTGAAGCAGCAAACACCAAAATTGCTCAAGATTTTTTTTTTTTGGAGGGAGGGGTTGTCCCAACATTCTCAGTATGCAACTCTAGATTCACACCCAGCATAGTCTTAGGACTGGGTGTGGCAGCCACCTGCCAAGAGTTTTTTTTGGGGGGGGAGAACGCTCCTCCTCCTCTCTGGTTTGATTGATGTGGCATGGCTTACAGCCTGTGCAAGCCTGCACAGAGTTCTTGCACAATCCTTGGGAATGTAGAATGGCTATCCTTTCTAGTGTCTCTGCCTTGCAGACTTTCTAGGGTTGCTGCCTTTTGATCCCTCAGGGAAGGGACTGTGGTGCAGTGGTAGAGCCAGGGCTATTTTTGGGCAGGAACGCACAGGAATGGAGTTCCGGCTGGCTCTTGAGTTGGCCACACCCAGCAGGAACTCATTAGCATAATAGGCCACACCCAACAGCAGAAACTCATTAGGATTGGCTACATTAGAGGTATGTGGCCTATCATGCAAATTAATTCCTGCTACAAAAAAGCCCTGGGTTTTGACAACAAACAAGGTAAAAGGAATAAGAAGCCAAAGGTGGGTGTGGCTGGATGACCACTCTTCTGGTAACATGGGGTGTGGCCTAATATGCTAATGAGTTTCTGCTGTTGGGTGTGGCCTATTATGCTAATGAGTTCCTGCTGGGCTTTTTCTACAAAAAAAGCCCTGGGTAGAGCCACTGCTTGGTAAAGGCATAGACTTTCCAATTTCCCGGGGGGGTGGGCTGGGGCTGGGCCAGAGACATCACAGGACATTGTCTCCGGGGGAGGCTCAGCACTTTCTGGAAAAGTTTTTTTGGGGGCTCCAGCCCCTTAGCCCCCCTGAAGTTGACACCTATGGAGTTGGTACGCAGAAAGTCCCAGGTTCGATCCCTGGCATCTCCAATTCAAAGGAGCAGCTAGCGGATGATGTGCAAGATCTCCGCCAGTGATTCTGGAAAATGGTCACTTTCCCAGTCAGAACAAAGTCTGAGTCCAGTGGCACCTTTAAGACCAGCAAAGCTTTAGTCTGGGTTATAAACTCTGGTGTGCAAAAGCTTGTACCCAGAACAAAACTGCTGCTGGACTCAAACTTTGTAGCACTGCTTCAGACCAACACGGCTACCCACTTGAATCTATTTTCCAGCCAGAGTGAGGGTTGCCAACAGCTGGGAGGGGAAAAACCCCCCATCCTGCCCTTGTAACAGGCTTAATATGTGGAGATGAGCAGCTGAAGCTTTTCGTAAACAATATCACCAACATTGCCATGTACAAACATAAGAAGAGCCCTGCTGGATCAGAGCAATGGTCCATCTAGTCCAGCATCCCGTCTCACACAGTAGCCAACCACTCTCTGTGTAAAGTAGTATTTCCTTTTGTCCATCCTGAACCTATGGCCTATTGCCTGGGATTACCGTCTGGTTGCCAACTAAATTCGTGGGGATTTGGGGAGTGGCACCTGGAGAGGGCAGGTGTGTGTGTGTGGGGGGAGCTCAGCAAGGTATAATGCCTTAGAATTCGCCCTCCAAAGTGTTGGCAGAGTGCAGATATGCAGTAAAGTGGAGCACAAGCTGTTCAAAGAATAAAGGTTTATTAAGGAGAGAACAAACTTTGTAAGAAAGAAGAGAGAGAGAAAGGGAAGTCTAACTGCCTAACTAGCTAGGAGAGAGTCAGTAATGAACAGTTCTCAGCACGAGCAGGGAAAAAAAACGCCAACTGAGTCAATCAGGGAACAGGAAGGAGACTATTGAAAATAGTAGGAATTCCCTAATTTTATTATGCTAACTAGTCCCTTCTGCTGCCCCCTGCAGGATGTTCTTATCATTTTCTTTATGCATGATAGACCTTGCAAATTCCACCACAAAGCAGCCATTTCTTCCAGGGGAACTGATCTCTGTTGTCAGGAAATCAGTTGCAATTCCAGGAGATCTCTGGGGCATACCTAAGAACATAAGAAGAGCCCTGCTGAATCACACCACTGGTCCATCTAGTCCAGCATCCAGTCTCACACAATGGCCAACCAGTTTGTCTCGAGCAGGGGTGTCAAACATGAGGTCCAGAGGCCAGAACCGGCCTGTCCAGGGCCCATGATCAACTGGTGCAAGGGAGGGAACAGGAGGCCGCTCAGGGGTGGCAGAGCCACTCCAGCATGATGGGACAACCTCGTCTGCAGCAGTCAAGCAGAACCCCTTCGCTTCGGGGACAGCCTCACAGGTCAGTTGGGAGCCCCTGCAGCCGCATTCATGCCACTCCACTCCACTTGCAGCTCCAGAGATGCTGTCCTGGATGGCTGCAGGGATCAGCATTTGCACGCGGGGGGTGCAGACAATCCTCTGTTGGGGCCTGCTGGCAGCCGCCTCCTCCACTGTATTCATGCCCAGCAAGTGGCAGCTGAGCTTTGGCCCACGAGTGGCATTCTTTGACAGTTTCTTCCAAAACCCGGGGGCCTAGGCCTGCCACCGATCATGCGACTTGGTGGCTGGACTTCCCTCCCCCACAGACCACTGAGCACACGACCTGGCCTGACAAAGTGACACTTATGTCAGATCTGGCCCTCCTAACAAATGAATTTGACACCTCTGCTCTAGAGGGCCGATAACAGGGCTGGAGGTCGAGGCCTTCCCCGATGTTGCCTACTGGCACTGGGATTCAGAGGTAGATGGCTTCTGAATGTGGAGGTTCCCCTCAGTTACCGTGACTAGTAGCCACTGATAGACCTATCCTCCATGAATCTGACTTTTAAAGCTGTCTATGCTTGTGGCCTTCACTACATCCTCTGGCACCTGGAGGCTGGCCAGCCCACTGCCCTGGCGAGCTGCACCCTCTGAACTGGAGCCTTGGCCACAATCATGAGAGAGTGCTTTTAGGACAGCAAACTAGACAGTCACCTGAAGTTCTCTCGGCCAGGTTTTCGTAACTGGAGGCTCTGTATATTCTATGATTCTTCATGTGGGGGGAGGCTTCACAGGATAGTACTGAGTGCAGAATTCAGCATTCTGAGAAGCTCAAGTTTCAATTGGTTTTTTTTGGGGGGGGGGGGTTTAAAAAAGAAGTTTCTGCCCCTTAGTATTGTACAGCTGAGAATATATGCTTGGAAATCTGTTATAGCGGTTTTCTCTAGGATTTCCTGGCAGAAGGAAGCAGAGCCCTCAGTGATCCTCTCTAAAATAGCAGCAGAATAAATTACACGAACTATGGAAACATATGCAAATATGTTTGATTTGCATTTTTTTTTACAGTCACTGAATACAGCTTTTCTTACCACAGAACTCGTATTGTCTTGGTGTGGAGGGTTCATTAAAAAAACCCAGGAAAACCCACACACACACTGAGTATAGACCAGGACATACTAGGATCGAATCCACTAGACCCTTAAAGACCAACAAGATTTTGGCGGTGTAAGATTTGAGAGTCAAAGCTCCTTTGTCAGGTTGGTGTAGTGGTTAAGTGCGGGGACTCTAATCAGGGAGAACCGGGTTTGATTCCCCACTCCTCCACTTGCACCTGCTGGATGACCTTGGGTAAGCCATAGCTCTAGCACAGCTGTTCTTGAAAAAGAGAGGTTTCTGTCAGAGCTCTCTCAGCCCCACTTACCTCACAGGGTGTCTGTTCTGGGGAGGGGAAGGGAGATTGTAAACCACTCTGAGACTCCCGTGGGTAGTGAAGGGTGGAGTATAAATCCAATCTCTTCTTCCTCTTCTTCTTCTTCTATTTTGACCCTTGAAAAACTTGTTGGTCTCTAAGGTTTGGCTGGACTCAATTCTAGCTGTTCTCCTCTAGACCAGCTCAAATACCCTCTGAAACAGGGCATGTTTTATAAGCATTACAGAATTATTCATCTCTGGAAATTAAAATAAATGTCATATTTTATTCTCTGTTATAATCCACTCAGACACCCCCTGTGAGCAGAAACCGTTAGGATCATAATCTCTCTCTCAGGCACAATCTGTTTTCTTTCCTTGGCAGTGACTGCCTGGCCACTAGGCACTTGTTGGACAATAATCAGCTGGAGACCTCAGTGACAGAATTGGCTGAGAATGTCAGCTCTGTGAATTAAAGAAAGCAGATAGATTGCTCAAGGAATAGTGGCTAATAAAGGAAGATTGGGGTTGCTGAGACACAGGTACTGGCCAAGATTCGTCACACTTTAGCCAGAGCGTGATGCTCCCTCGGTTGATTACATGGTTTAAACAGGATTAAATCCTTAATTCAATCAAAGCAAGCCATCTGGAGCCGATTATGGGAAAGGCACCCTAGATTCCACCGGATACCAACCGCAGGCTTGTGCTTGTTAAATGATATTGCTGATGTCTGTGAAATGTTATGTAGGTCTCCCTGCCTTGTTAATTTTATACATTATATTGTCACACTGTTTCTCTGATTGTTCAGGGCAGCCGTTTTATAAAGGGAATAGGATCAAAATATCTGTGATAATGTAGGTGGTTTTCATGGCCTTGTCCACTGTATACACCTTACGGCATCTACTGTTTCTATAATTTTGTAGTCATCACTTCTCTTTGCATTGTTGAATGTACGCATACTGCTCTGATTGCATTGTTTTTCATTGTATAATCTGCCTTGAATCTCAGAGAGATAAGAGCTAAAGACGCTTTCACACACACTAAATAATGCACTTTCAATCCACTTGCAACACACTTTGCAACAGGATTTTACTTTGGCCCATTCTGCAGAAAAAAATGGGGCTCAGAACCACATTCAGATACCCCGGGCCCATGCCATACTGACTGCAAAGTCACAGCTGAATGGTCATAAGTCTATGCAGACAGTACCATAAAGCTGAGAGATCAAACAATGTGAAAGCGGCATGCAGTCTGGACACGGCCATAAGAGCTGACAATTAATCAAAGTGAAAGTGGCATGCAGTGTAGAGGGGGATTTCTGTTCCAACGTGGGTTTGGTAAAACAGCGGAGCAAATGCTAGATGCAGAATGGGCCTTTGTAAAATGGCAAAATCCACCTGCAAACAGTCGCTGAAGTGGACTGAAGCTGCATTATTTAGCATGTGTGAAAGCACCCGTTAAGGAAGATACAGGAGGTTTATAGAGTTGTTAAGTGAGTATTTTACTACTGTTTAGAGGTAATTATCAGTGCAATCCTAAACAGTCACACCCTCCTAAAACCCAATGGACTTAGAAGGATGCAACTCTGTTTAGGCTTTAACTGTCTGTTAAGTAAAAATTCATAGATAATGGCTTCCACTGTGAGAGGAGGCGAAGGGCACTGCGTGCAAAACAAACATGCTAGACAATAATAGTTGATGCCAGTTCTGATCTGTGTTGAACTTGTCTAGTCTGCTACTTTTAAGTATTGAGCAGGAGGCGATGAATTCAAACAAACAGGCTTTTATTCAGTGACATTGTTCAGCTCAAAAGACAGCTCTATGAGAGCAGCACTTTCATTTATACTGTTCCAACACATAACTTTCAACAATGTAACTATATACAAGCAATACTGTTGGACCCAAGCAGGGCTCAGTGATTGGGTATCTAGATTGGCTTCAGGACCAATGGGAGTCTTTATTAATCAGCCAATAGGAATTGGAGCTTTAGGATACCAGAGCCCTTTTCAAGCTATTACTGCTTCATATTCTAAACAAACACAACAGCTACCGAAGAGGACAGTTTGCTTGCTTTTTCAGACCATTTCCGCAGTAGTGAAATACCCCACACTGACATTTTAAAAACTTTGTGTTATGTGAAATTTTCCACAGTAGATTTCTCCTCACCAGGCCACAAACCTGAAGTTTTCTCCTCCTTACCCTGTGTTTTCGGAACCCCCAGTTTTAGCGAGTTCCAAAAACGTGGGGTAAAAAGGGAAAAACTTCAGGTTTGCGCCTGGTGAGGGAAAATCTACTGTGGAAAATTTCACACAATGCAGTTTTTAAAATGTCAGTGCGGGGAATTTCAGTACTCTGGAAGTGGTCTCAGTGGTGGCTCCTGCCTTGCGCAACAGGCAGGCTGAGGAGATCAGAAAGGCTCCCAACTTTCTATCATTGTGCAGAATACACAAAACTGTAATGTTCAAGAGGGCATCTTTAAAAGAGATTAGAACTATAGTGGAATTAACAGCTCAGGAAGACATCTTTATAATGGAACAGGACGGTAGTCCACTGAGTGATTACTGTAGATATCGCTTGATTCCACTTGCAGCTGCCATAGTTCTGGTAGAGCTGTTTTGGAAAGAGCAGTTCTCAAAAGAGCTCTCTCAGCCCCACCTACCTCACAGGTCTGTTGTGGGGAGGGGAAGGGAAAGGGGTTTATAAACCGCTCTGAGACTCCGTGAAGGGCGGGGTATAAATCCAGTCTCCTCCTCCTCCTCTTCTTCTTCCTGCACCAGCCTTACCTTGTAATCCACTTTCCGTGTTGTTGTTGTTGGCACTGTTTCCTGATTCTGTAATCCTACTCCTACTGTGCTGTTCTTTGGTTCTCTTTTGCTGTCTGGATTCACTGTTTATATCCCGTCATCTGCCTTAAGTCTCAGTGAGAAAAGCAGATGCTAAATGTGGGGAGGGGAAGGTAAAGGAGTTTGTAAGCCGCTCTGAGACTCCCTTGGGTAGTGAAGGGCGGGGTATAAATCCAATCTCTTCTTCTCTTCAATCTCTTCTAAATAAAATAAATGAAACAGAATTAAGCAATGTGCAGTATTCCCTCTAAGCTGAGTTCGTGTGAGCTAGCTCACCATTTTTTAGCCTCCGGCTCACACATTGTTGTCTTGGCTCAGGACGGATGGCTCCAGAGCAAACTAATTTATGCAGTAGTAGCCAAATCGCTCACTCACAACTTTAATGCCAATAGCTCACGAAGCAGGATTTTTGCTCACGAGACCCCAAAGCTTACAGGGAGCATTGGTGACATGCTTGCATTTTTGAACCAGTCTTGAGTTCTTCCTCAGTGAAGCAGACACAAATTCTTTGCTCGCCTTTCTGCCCTTTTCATTGTTGCTGCTGCTGCTCCTGGTCTGCCCCAGGTCCTGCAGACTCAGAGACAATTATTACTGCTAACCTGCACCTTGCTTTTCCGTTCCCTTTCCTTGATCCTGAGACTTTTGATTTGATCCCCCCCCCCCCCCCCCGGTGCACAACATGAATGGACAGAGATGGTTGTGCAGGGAGGTTTTACTTCAGTGGTAGTATCTTAAGTGGAGAAAAAGAGATATATATATACTTGAAATGTTATGTTGCTGTGCAAAATCTGCTTTTGATTTTACAGCATATGATTCACAGACAAGCGTGCCCTGGCTCACTTCCTTGTGGAACTTTCCAGTGGATTCTGCATTCCTTTACGAGTGTTCATTCATATCCCTCCAAGTGCTTTACAGGGGGTTATTTATGAAGGATGGGCCCCTCAATGGCCACTAGCAATAGTGACTAAAGGGAATGTCCACACACCCAGAGGCAGTAAATCTCTGAATACCGGTGCTGCAGGGTAACATACAGGGAAGGCCTGGCCCCTCTGACCTGTATGCTGGCCCTCCAGGGTGACTGAGTGGCTGCTGTGTGAAAGAGAATACCTGACTAGGTGGACCACTGGTCTGATCCTGCAGGGCACCTCTTAGATTCTTACGAGTGATTTCAGAAAAGTGAGGTGAATGCAAGAATCTCAGGGCCCCATTAGACAAAGTGTCAAGAGAGCTGTGATTGGCTTTTCCTAGCATTTTGAAAACAAGAACAACACACAGCCATGTGTCGCCCCCAGGGCTTTTTTTGGTAGAAAAAGCCCAGCAGGAACTCATTAGCATAATAGGCCACACCCAACAGCAGAAACTCATTAGCATATTAGGCCACACGCCTGACAGCGCAGCTCCCTCCCAGGATCGGCTGCCCCAGGTGTCCCATGGCTTGTGGGGTGCATGGAGAACCCGAGGGAAGGAAGGCAGTTTCTGGATCGGCTTCCTCAGGCACCCCGTGGCTTGCGAGGTGCCTGGGGAACCCGAGGTGGGGGGAGGGTGTAGGCGTGGCCAACCTGGAAGCCAGCTGAAACTCTGTTCCTGTGTGTTCCTGCCCAAAAATAGCCCTGGTCGCCCCAATCCAAAAAGGGGAAGAGAGGCTTTAACTCTATCATCCCCATACAGTTTCACAAATCAAAACCACCCTCACAGCCCCCACACTGTTGTTAGCCTCTAAAGAAAGAAAGAAAAAAGATGGACAAATAACAGAAGTCTTTTTTTCTTCCCAAGACTACTCACTTTGAGCCGGCAAACCTATGCAGGTTTGAAGAGTTAAAGTCCCTCTCCCCTCCCCCATGTCCCTAATCTCTACTGGAGCTCCATTTAGCTACTGTTTCTATATCAGAGGTGCCAGCCTTTTCTTTAATCACAGTTAAAGGTAAAAGGTAAAGGTTTCCCTTGCCTGAAAGCCAGTCGCATCCAATTCTAGGGGGCACTGCTCATCTCCATTTCCAAGCCAAAGAGCCAGCACTGTCCGAAGTCTTCTCCATGGTCATGTGGCCAGCATGACTAAACGCTGTGCCGGATTATGTATAGGCTAAGTAGGCTGAAGCCTAGGGCCTCTAAATCTAGGTGGCCTCCACAGCCCTGCCCCTCCCCAGTGGGCAGTCTCCCCTCTCTCAAAATTGCAAACCCAAGACTTCATGCAAGGGGCAGGGCAACTTGGGCCCAGCAACTATGAGATTCAGGGCTAGCCAGTGGGGCCCAATTTGAAACTCTGGGGCCCAACTGGAAAAAATTTTGTGGGGCCCCAGTTCACAGCCAAAGTCTGCAGAATCTTAGAGATATAAATAAAATCCATCTAGATTGCCCCGGTGCAGGGGAAATTTTGCCACCTTAGTCTAAAATGCCTAAATATTTGTCAGACACTAGGTGGGACGCACACGCAAAAGCCAAAGAAGCTGTTTTGGAAAGTTACAGTGCTATCACTGATGTCCTCAGTCATTTGTACTCTGATGTTAATGGGAAGGGGGAGACCAGGCTTCAAGCTAACAATCTTTTGCAGAAATGGAAAAACTGGAATTTGTGTTTATGCTGCATTTTCAGACCTGTGTGCTAGGTCATTTTCACAAGGTCAGCAAAGCCCTTCAGAAATCAGACCTGTTATTGAGTTCTCGTGCAAGTTTGCACAGTTCACTTCTGGATTTTTAAAGAAAAATTAGAGAAGATTTTAATGGTCTTGAGAAACAAGCAAAAGCCACCTTGCCAAATGTTAAATACAAAACAAGGAAACTAAGAGTAAGGGAACGGCAAAGAAACGACAGAAGTGCACCTGATGCCTTAGATGCACTTTCTTCAAGAGATAAGTTTAGGATAAAATCCTTTATTCCTATATTAGATGCACTTGACGCCAATTTAAAAAGAAGTACTGTGTACAGTGATGTTGCACAATTGTTTCCCATTCTCGCTAATTTGACAGCATCTAAGCAAGAAATTCAGCAAGGTATTAAACTGTTGATGGAAGCATACACAGAAGATACTGACCTGAAACTTACTGATGAACTTTTGCACTTTCACCTGTATGTGAGACAAAGCCATAGGCTTACGGAAGAGCACTCTCTGTCTCATACAGACCTTTATCAAATTATAGACAAGGAAAAAATTCAGATGGCCTTTCCTAATGTGGAAGCAATCTTGCAGCTATTTCTTAGCTTTATGGTCACTAACTGCTTGGGAGAGAGTTTTTCAAGACTCAAAAGAATTAAAAATGAATTAAGGGCCACGATGTCTCAACAGAGGTTGTCCGCACTGAGCATTCTGTACATTGAAAGTAACAAACTTAGACAAACAAGTTTTGATGAAGTTTAGGATGATTTTCCTATGAGGAAGGCTAGAAAAAAACATTTTTAGTCTTACTGTATTTGATGGCTGTAGTTTACTTCCTAATATGTATTTTAAAACTGACTGTTTAATGACAACATAAAGTAGATTCTAAAAGTGCCACACTGTCAGGTAATCATGATCATATTATATACACTTTGCAGACAATACAATTTGTAAACTCAAGATGTTTTTTTAAAAAAAATAACACCACAACTTCATTTTCCTAAAAATTAATGCTTATTCCACAAAAGGTTTACAAAGTTTAGTTATTGCAAAAGTTTTTCAGTGTTAATTTTAACATCTATGCATTTTTTTCAATCACTATTGTATTTAACAATAACATCTTATGTCCTTTAGAGGAGAAATTGTGAACTGCAGAATTTTAAATACCCGTCATCATCCTCGGCTTCATTCAATTTTGTTTTTAACACTCTTCCATTTTCTTCTAGTCATGAGGGTGGGGGATTGGGAAGGGCCTCACAAGTGGAGTAGCTAGGGCCTCTCTTCATCTAAATCTAGCCCTGACTAGATGCCGAGGTGCACGGAACGCTGTTACCTTCCCACCAAAGTGGTACCTATTTATCTACTTGCAATTTCTTGCTTTCTAACTGCTAGGTTGGCAGGAGCTGGGGACAGAGACGGGAGCTCACTCTGTCATGCGGCACTCGGGATTCAAACTGCTGAGCTACTGACCTTCTGGTCTGCAGCTCAGTGTCTTAACCTCTGAGCTACTGTGGCCCTTAATGACAGCTACATAAGAACATAAGAGAGCCAGTCTGGTGTAGTGGTTAAGTGCGCGGACTCTAATCTGGGAGAACCAGGTTTGATTCCCCACTCCTCCACTTGCACCTGGCTGGATGACCTTGGGCAAGCCATAGCTCTGTACCAGTTGTTCCCTCAAGGACAGCTTGGGAAAGAGCTCTCTCAGCCCCACCTACCTCACAGGGTGTCTGTTGTGGGGAGGGGAAGGGAAAAGGAGGTTTGTAAGCTGCTCTGAGACTCCCTTGGGGAGTGGAGGGCGGGGTATAAATCCAATCTCTTCTTCTTCTTCATAAGAGAAGCCAGTGTTGGATCAAGTCAGTGGCCCATCCAGTCCAACACTCTGTCACACAGTGGCCAAAAACACCAGGTGCCCTCAGGAGGTCCACCAGTGGGGCCAGGACACTAAAAGCCCTCCCACTGTTGCCTTCCCCCCCCCCCCCCGGTCAAGCACCAAGAATACTGAGCATACAGAATACAGAACATCTGATAAGAAAACTTCCCTACCTTCTTCCTCCCCCACCCCACCACTGTCATGTTTTATTCTGTCTTAGAAACAGAACATGGACTAGCAAACCAGAAATGGAATGGCACCAGAAATGACAATGCCTGGAATAAAAGCTTTAATGGTGAGAGAGAGAGAGAGAGAGAGAGCTTGAATGTATAAAACTTATCAGTCCACCTGGCTCCTTTTTGTCTGTTTCTGGCACGGTCTCTCCAAGGCTTCTAGCAAAAGGCCAACCTGTTTCCCTAGGCAGTCACCTGAGGTCATCAAGGTGTGAGGCAAGCCAGGCTAGCCCCCCTCATCCATTCAAGGATCTCTTAAAACTTTGAGAAGATAGAAGCCCTCAAAGCTCTTCCAATCATATTTCAATTTGTCCTTGGCTGTGCCAAGTGAGACCGGATATACCTGCTTGGAAAAGATACTTTACAGGCACAATTGCTCCCATATTCATCAAGGAAATGGTGTTATTCCACTTTATGATAAAAAGGTGTATGTGTGTGTGTGTGTTGATACAGGATTCAGGCGTGGAGAAAGCAGCACTTCAAAGCAGTATGGCCCTCCTTCTGTTGCTCGGTATGGTTTAACCTCTAAATGACTATTGGCTTTGTGCCTTCAGAATCCCAGTCTAAGTCTGATTAAGGATGACCCTTGAACTGTTGTTTTATAAGCCGGAAACAATTAGACTCGACTAAAAGGATTAGGCCTTTAGGGCCTATCAAAGTGAATAGGGATCATGGTGAATAGGGATCATCCAAGACAGGAGACAGAGCCCTGCCTGGTGTATGTATGGGGGGTAAGCATGTGGATTCTTTAATACTAAAACAAAAGGCAGCTGAGTTTAGGGTCCTTCCTGGCAACTGGCAGGGGATGGGGGGGACTTACCAGGAGAGGAGGGGAGTCCCAGGCAACATTGCCAGTAACATGGCAATGGCACTTCCTGCAAGCACAGGAAGTGACATCATCATGCTGCAACAACACGGCAATGCTCTAGTATTTAGGCAAAAACTCTACAGTAAAAATGGCTTCTACCATAGAGGTTTTGCTCTAATACTAGAGCATCACCCAGACGTCACCACTGTGTTAACATCACTTCCTGTGCACACTAGAAGTGATGTTTCCACATCACTGGTAACATGGCCTGGGCCTTGCTTTTTCTCCTAGTAAGTCCCCCTGCTGGCCAGCTGATCAGCATCAGTGGACCCCCACCTGGCAACCCTAGCTGTGTTAGGAAATCAGTCCAATAGTTGTTACCACTGATTTCAATAAGGAACACATTTCTGGGTATAATATCACCCCCCCACACACACACACACACAGCTACCCAGCTGGGATAAAATTCTCAAGAAGTGCACCACTTACTCAAAGAAGCTTCCTCCCCAAATGTCAGGCAGATAAGAAAACGAGTCTCCATTCTGTTGGCAACCAGGATTCTCACTTGCATACGGGGAAGCATAAACTGGCACATAAGTGAGATTTGCTTATCTTTCGCAGCATCCTCCAGTAGGGGGAAGATTGTCTGTTTTCACACAAAAGCGGAGTGCATTGGTGAGAGGAGATGAACCCACTTTTCTGTATTTCTGGCAGAGCCATGTGTCCCTCCTGCACTTCCTCCAAGGAGCTCAAGGTGGCACGCATGGTTCTCTCTTCTTCCATCCCCCCCCCACTTTTAGCATTTTTCTTCCACCCCAGCTTTGATACTTGAATTCAACTGGGATGGTGGGAAAGTTCTTCACAGACAGGGCTAAGGTCCCCTAACATGAGAACCCTGACTTTTTAAGGACTCAAGCCCTGCTTTCTTTAGACATGAATGGGAGGAGTAGCCCATCTTTTCCCTCTCTCAGCGCTAATAGCAGCTGGTGGGGGAGTTGTATGAGTTGGGTAAAAGATGAAACAGCCTTGCATGAAGCTATAAGTGCAGAGAGGTCTCAGACCCTGAATCAGCAATCACACAGAGAGGAATCCTTCCTCATGATTGATCTCTGGGTTGTAAGACTAAAGGCTTCATCTCTGCTGCTACACTTCCTGCATTGTGTCTGCAGGGTAGGTGGGCTACCTATAACTGTGGGGCGAGGGACAAAGCGTGATTGTCTCCATTCCATCTCTCTCTCAAGCCCTGCCAACCTGCCACCAGTGTTCCCTCAAAGCTGAATTAGTGTGAGCTAGCTCACAGTTTTTTAGCCTGTGGCTCACCCATTTTTGTCTGAGCTCAGGAAGGGTGGCTCCAGAGCAAACTAATTTATGCTGCAGCCAAATTGCTCGCTCACAACCTTAATGCCAGCAGCACACAAAGTAGAATTTTTGCTCACAGGACTCCACAGCTTAGAGGGAGCATTGCCTGCCACCTAGTATCAGCAAAGCATTTCCTTTGGTCCTCTATAGAGCCTGTGGTGCTTCTATTCCCACTACAGGGATTTGTCTATCCCCCTCCACCAATGTCTTCAGTCAGCAGGTGAAGTCCTATTTAGTCAGTAGGTGAAGTCCTATTTATTCTGTTTTGTCTGGTTTTATGGTGCGTTTTTTATTATGGTTGGTTTAATTGTTAGTTGCCTTGGGCAGAAAAGTGAGATGTTATGTTGTAAATTATATATATAGATCTGTCCTAACTGCCTGCCCACGTGTACAAGCAAACCATTTCTACATGTCCCTTGAAAAATAGGCTGGCGCTGTATACTGGTGGGGAGACAAGACATAGCTTCTGTTCTTTCTCCAACCAGGAATCTGGAAGGGAGATTCCTTCATGTGCATTCAAGCAAAGTCTAGCAGCGTGTGTCCCCCAGATAATGCTCAAGAAATTAGATGTGCATCTAATAGAGAATCAGAAAGCTTTCCCCTAAGTCTCTGACATGGTGCAAAGACATGGCAGGAATCGAAAGAGCTGAGCACCAAACATCAGTCAAGACAAAGGTGAATGATTCAGCCAGTTTGGTGTAGGAGCCAGTTTGGTGTAGTGGCTAAGTGCGCGGACTCTAATCTGGGAGAACCGGGTTTGATTCCCCACTCCTCCACTTGCACCTGCTAGATGACCTTGGGCAAGCTGTAGTTCTGGCACAGCTATTCTTGGAAAAGGGCAGTTTCTGTCAGAGCTCTCTCAGCTCCACCTACGTCACAGGGTGGGGAGGGGGAGGGAAAGGAGTCTGTAAGCCGCTCTGAGACTCCAAGTGAAGGGTGGAGTATAAATCCAATCTCTTCAATCTCTCTCTCTTCGAGTCCTGGTGTCCCTGTCATATGCCTGTCTCCTGATTCTGAGCCATTCCTTCCACCCTAGACCGTCCTGCCGCCCAAATCAGGGAGTGAAATAGCAGAGCAACAGTCAAAGCAAAAGGTTCCTGATTGCTCACAGATATCAGCAACACTTTTATCTTTACTCGGAATTTTTATGACAGGGCACAACAAATCCTAGGCACTGGGCTGCCTATTTTCAGCAATGATTTTATTTTAACATCTCTCAGCAATTCTCAGTGGAAGTACAAGGCTTATTTATCATTTTGCATCAAGATAGTTTCAGAGGGGAGCCGTGCTGGTCTGCAGTCGAACAGTTAGATTTGAGTCCAGCGGCACCTTGGAGACTAGCAAGAGTTTCAGAGTATAAGCTTCTGAGAGTCAACGCTCCCTTCATCAAACAAAGAAATGTCAAAGGGAAATTACAATGTGAGACTGCTGAATCTGAGTTAATTCACTAGTTCAGAACAGTGGAAACCCCCCCCCCCACACACACACACACACTGAACAGGGGCACAGGATGCTTATCTCACTACAGATGCTAATTTTCTGCCCCCAAGGTTTCCCCTTTGCTCTAATGAAGCTGATTGCGGTACACCTTGTACCTTTGCATCCTTTACAAGCAGTCTTTACAACACCCCTCCCATCTCCTGACTAGGATAAAGGGACTCTTGAGATCTTCATTTCTTTGACTCTTCAAAGTTTATACACTGAAATTCCTGACTGTCTCTAAAGTGCCACTGGACTCAAATCTAGGCATTTTGCATCAGAATGTTTTGTTGTATGCCATAAAATGAACATGTACAAAGTACTTTTCACAGCTTGTTTATGTGTAAACTTATAGTTTTACCTCATTCAATAGTGGTGGACGAATTCATTTCTTAACCAGTTGCTTTCTATCCATTCCTGGCTTCAATATTCAATTAAGTGCAGCTTTTTAAAGCAACAATGGAATTACAATATTTACTCTCATGCAAGACTAGTTTCTCCTCCACAGGTATGCCATCCAAAAGTGGGGGAGTCTTCTTACAATCACATCCAAGTTACAGTCATGTCAGGGCCACCTTCCTTTCGAATAAACATAGTATAAGAAATTGAGCTGAAATTAAAAGAAGAAGAAGAAGAGATTGGATTTATACCCCAGCCTTCACTACCCAAGGGAGTCTCAGAGTGGCTTACAAACTCCTTTCCCTTCCCCTCCCCGCAACAGACACCCTGTGAGGTAGGTGGGGCTGAGAGAGCTCTGACAGAAACTACCCTTTTCAAGAACACCTTTGACAGAACTATGGCTTGCCCAAGGTCATCCAGCAGCTGCAAGTGGAGGAGTGGGGAACCAAACCCAGTTCTCCCAGATTAGAGTCCTCACACTTAAACCACTATACCAAACTGGCTCTCTAGGCTAGGGTTAGAGGTTAGCTTTTGTTATATATAGTTTTTTAATATAAATATTTATTTATATACAATACTTTTGTCATAGCTCTAATAAATTACAAGAACCTGTGCAGAGGTTAGGGTTAGGTGTTGTGATCACAACAATTAGAAAATATGGTTGCTAACCTGGCTCCTAAATTTTTGTGCTGGCTTTTAGAGCTGAAAAAAAATTGCATCAAGACCCAAGGCATGATACTCATAAGAGGGTATTGTTCAGGTCAGATAATAGTAGATTTTGACTGCCTATCCTTACTGGCAAGATGATGAATCCGTCACTCTTGCTTTTTGGCAAGCAATTGTAGCAGATGTTTGTTTGACTCCCTCTCTATGGATCCATGAGCTGAACCCAATGAGAACTGGAAAGGGATCAGAACTCCCAGAAAGGGACTTTTCTGCCTTCTCCTTCTGCTATAGCTACCGTTGCCATCTCCTGGAGAGCTGAGGGCAAAGCCAAAGGAAGACACAGCATGTGTAGGAGAGGGAGCTCAGCAGAGATGTTTTGCCATAGAGTCTGCCCTCCAAAGGGGCCATTTTCTCTCAGGAACTGATCTCTGCTGTCTGGAGATCAGTTGTAATTCTGGAAGAACTCCAGGTCCCACCTGGAAGTTAGTAACCATAGCTGCATCCAGCCCCTCTTTCCAAAACACCACCACAGGGGTTTGCTCTCTCTCCAAGACCAGCACCAGGCACAGAGTAGGGATCTCCAAAGTAGGGATGTGAGGGGCATCCATAAAAATTGCTTCCCTTTCTCCACTTGAAATGTCTGTGTATAGGCTATATTAAGTAAGTGTTTATTTGTAATTTATTTGTAACTCAAACGCGTACTTAGTATATCCTACAAGAAGGGGGGGACCCACAATACTCATGGAGGGAGCTTCATGCAGAGGAGGAAGCCGCCACAGGTAAGCCTTTGCCCCTGCCCAGCTCTTCCTGCCCCCCATCCCCTGCCCGCGATGGCGAGGCCTGTGTGGCTCCAACCACCGGGCTGCCCAGCCCTCTCCTCCTCCCCCCCCCCCCCCGCAGTGGAGGCAAGGCAGGAAATGGTCTTTTGGGGGATTTAAATATCCCCCATATAGTTTTTTAAACTTTTAGGATTTTTCTGCACACTTGGGGAGTCCCCCAAGCGTGCAGGAAAATCTCTCTGCCCCCCCCCCAAGTGCCCCGGATGTGTGGATTTAGATATCCGCATGCTTGGGGGGCACTTGGCTATTAGATATATTAGATATATAAATACTCAGACATTTCAAGTGCATTTAATCTTTGATGGTCTTCCTTTGGTGTTTTTCTGCTATTTTCTACTATTACACACCTGAGATCCCTGTTTTGTCTGCTCCAGTTCACCACTGGCACAAGTGGTCTTCCGCTGGAGAAAAATGACAATTCAATAAGTTATATTGAAAAGTTTGTGGATATCTTCCAGTTCAAAGAATTAGGTGTTCCAAGGCTATAGAATTTGTATTAATGAGAATCAATCATAAAATTTTATCCAGGTCTATAACATTAATCTTCAGAAAGCCACTTCCATATCTTCATTATTTATTTGTATTTATTTATCTATTTGTTTGATTAGATTTTTATCCTGCCCACCCCTCCCCCAGAATAGTGCTCAGGGCAGCTAACAGCATAACAATACAGTACTTTAAAAAAAAGTTACTGCAGATTTGACTTTGAGCAGGGAAACTAACAAGATTTAACAATGTTATTTTTTTTATTATTACAGAAGAGTACATTTCTAGTAGTATTTGTTAAATGGAAAGAAACACTGAACCCTATAAGTCAACTTCGTTTCTAAGAGTTCAAAAAATAGGGCCTTCTCCACTGGGACTCATAGGCGTCAACTACGGGGGGCTCGAGGGCTCGAGCCACTCCCGAAATTTCCCGGGGGGAACTGAGCCCCCTAGGGCTGCCAAGTCCAACTTGGGAAATATCTGGGGACTTTGGGGGTGGAGCCAGGAGACTTTGGGGGTGGAGCCAGGAGAAAGGAAGTGACATCATTTTGTGATGTCACATCCTGTGATGTTGCTTCCACATGCTGACACATGAACTCATGAAGTTTCCTAATACTGAATCAGGCCATTGGTCCATCAAGGTCAGTATTGACTACTCAGACTGGTAGTGGCTCTCCAGGGTCTCAGGCTGAGATCTTTAATGTCACCTATTACCTGATCCTTTTTTAGCTGAAGAGGCTGATACCTCCTGCATGTCAAGCAGATGCTCTATCACTGAGCAACAGCCCTACTGAATCCTTCCTCATCTCGGCAGAATATGAAGCCCTAAGTGCTACACAAGTGCTAAATATGATTTTCATATCATAAGAACAGGAGAGAAGCCACAGTGGATCGGCCCATCCAGTACAGCCCATCCAGTACAACACTCTGTGTCACAACAGTGGCCAAAAATACCAGGTGCCCTCAGGAGGTCCAGCAGCGGGGCCAGAACTCCAGAAGCCCTCCCACTGTTGCCCCCCAAGCACCAAGAATGCAGAGCATCACTGCCCCAGACAAAGTGTTCCATTTAGACCTTGTGGCTAATAATAGCCACTGATAGACCTCTGCTGGATGGGGACAGAGAGAGACAGACAGACAGACAGACAGAAAAAAGAAAGAAAGAGGGAGAGAGAGAGAAGGGGAAAAAACTGGCAGAGGCACTTACTTCCATTTAGACCTTGTGGCTATAATAGCCACTGATAGACCTCTGCTGGATGGGGACAGAGAGAGAGACAGACAGACAGAAAAAAGAAAGAGGGAGAGAGAATGAAAAGAGCTGGAACAGAAACTCACCTTGCCAGCCACATGCAAAAGCAGCTCCTTCAGTCCCTCCTTAATCTCTGGGCGGACCTGTCTTGCTGTGGAAGAAGCTCTCTTGCTGACTTCTTAAAGGGGAAATGTCTGGCGAGGCTTTTTACTGCAGGGCAGGCTCTCTGCAGACATTTCCCTTTTAAGGCAGCCATTTTGTCCCCCCGATGGCCAACTTTGGAAAAGCGGGAGATAAGCACTAAAAATCAGTGTTTCCCCCGCCCCACCGGGGGACTTGGCAGCCCTAGAGCCCCCCCGGGAAAACGGTGCACCCTCCACCATGCCTCCCTCGGCCCTTCCTAGGGCCCCCGCCCCCACCGTCTCTCTCCCCCCCCCCCCAGCCTGGCCACTCTGACCGTCCATCCGTCCAGGGGCCAGCTAAGCAAATGCCCAGCTGGCCCCTGGACGGACGGAGGGAGGGATGGAAGCAGGAGCGGTCAGGCGGGGGGGAGGCGGTGGTGGGGACATGGTCCTGGCGGGCGCGTGCGCAAAACACCAGCACATGGAAGAGGCTCCCCCCTCGGGAGTTTTTAAACTCTACGCCCCTGCTGGGACTAGCCAGATCCTCAGCATAAGTGGAGGGTCAGTGCTATAGACTGTAAACTAGGTCCTGCTTAAAACATAACCAGAATTTCTTTGGTGCATTTTTTTTCACTCATGTTCAAGCCCCTCCTCAAAACCCATCTTTTCTGCAAAGCTTTTGGCACATTTCTTTATTTATTGATTTAAAAACAACAACAAACCTGTATCACTTTCCCCCCCCCCAAGAGGCTGAAGGTGGCTTATGTAAACATACTTCCAAATCTGCATATAAACAACAGTAATACTGCACATCTTTAAACACATTCAAGAGAGCCAGCAGAGTGATTTGAGTGTCAGACTAATATCTGAGAGATCCAGGCTGAAAACCCCACTCTGCTATAGGGAACTGTTGGGTGACCCTGGTCCAGTCATAAAGCAACAAGATGGAACATTCAATAAACAGTGAAGAAGGATTTCGATTGTAGATCCAACCAGAAGTCTAAAAAAACAGAACTAAAGCAAAGCAGAAGTGTTAACATGCCATACTAAACAATGCAAAATTACACAATGGGGGAGCTATCCCACAGCAAACTATACACAGTGGTACAGACCACAATCCCCAATAATTTATCAGAGTAACTTTGTGAAGCCTTTTGTACAGCGCTACCCTATTGTCTGTGTAGAGAAAACCCTCTTGAATAATTCAGTTTTGCATAGTTTGTGGAAAGCCAGGAGATTTCCACTGCCACATTAGCAATGCTACTTGTGATGTTTCTGTTTTCTTTCTTCCTTTATGAATTTTTTCCCTCTTTCCCCCTTGTTTTCTGTAGGCATCAATAGAATTTTGAATATTCAAAATTATTCCCAATATGCAGAATTATAAAATTCAGAATTGGAAATATACAGAATAGTCAGCATTATTCAGTGAATTCTGAGCATGTCTGTATCCTAACTGTGCATCCCTAATTAACAAATGCATCAATAATAAATTTAGAGCCACACACTAGGTGCCGTTGGCCTCTGTTTCCATCTAGCACTAGCTGAGGAAAGCAAATTGAGAACTCAGCAGGAAAACACACACACAGGATGGGCTGTATTTGTTAAAAGCCAGGAAATGAACACAGACACAGGGAAAGATAAATGTCTCTGAGACTAGGACCAAACAACATGAGAATGAATTATATGTTACTGATGTTTTCTTTCTATAAACCGCAACCATCTGGCTTGGAAGACCTAGGAGTCAGCAGAACGGGGTTTTGAATCTTTTTTTCTCAGTGCAGTTTTTCTGCTGGGAATTGTTCCCTGCTTAACCTGTTTTATTTCCCCTCTGGGAGCAAAGAGCAGCATGGAGTGGGAAAGGATTAAAAAGTCCCTTCTCTTCCTCCCCCCACCCCATCATCTTCCTTCCTCACTCCCCAGAATGGATCCTCTAGTCCAGACTGCATTGCAGCCTTGGTGGTTTCCACCACAAGCAAGTGGCATTTTTGCATACAGAGGTATAATGCGAAACTTTGTTCACTCTGTCACAGGTTCAGGGCCTGATCTCGACATGCGAATGCATTTCTTACATGCAAACACAGCCTGCAGGTGACTTTTTAAGGTCTGAGGGAGAATAAAGGACGGAGAGAGCGGGAGAGATTATGGGCATTTTCATTAGAAGCTAAGCAAGATTGGCCCTGGTTAGTATTTGGATGGGAGACCCCTGAGAAATCCAGGGTCATGACACGGAGTCAGGCAATAGCAAATTACCTCTGAAAGTCTCTTGCCTTGAAAACCTTATGGGGTTACCATAAGTCAGCTGCAAGTTGACAGCAAAATATATATGTGTACTATATATAGATATATAATATAATTTTTGTTCCAAGAATTCTATTTCTTTTTTGTTCCATTCAGTAATTTGGGTTTTCAGCCAATGCTCCCTCTAAGGTGTGGAGTCTTGTGAGCAAAAACTCTACTTTGTGAGCTACTGGCATTAAAGTTGTGAGCGAGCGATTTGGCTACTGCATAAATGAGTTTGCTCTGGAGCCATCCTTCCTGAGCTAAGACAAAAATGTGTGAGCCGGAGGCTAAAAAACTGTGAGCTAGCTCACACTAACTCAGTTTAGAGGGAACTCTGGCAAGTAACTCATTTGTTTCCCATCTAATCTGGATGAGATCTTTAAGATCATTTCCCACATACAAGATACACTCTCCTGCCAAATTCCAGTGAAAGAGAACAGGATATAGCCTAGTTTTATAGGCAAAATACATTGATGGCTGCAATCCATTCCATTTGGATGAAATTCTCAGGAACTGAATCCCTCATAGAAGTGGACCTCCCTGCTACAAGAGAGACTGGAGAATGGGTGCGTTTTACAGGCAATTAAAGTTAACACAGAGAAGGCAGCGCAGATGCTGGATATTGTCATGTACAAATGGAGCTTCATTCTCAACCAGGCGTATGTTTAGCTCTTCAAAGAGAGCAGGCAAAGTTATACAGTGGACACTGCTGGTTTGTGTCTGGCACCCCCAGGCAGTCAAGGAGAGCTGCTTGACACCCAGAGAAAACAGGGCAATGGCTTAGAGTTTACATCCCCAAGGAGACAGGCTGAAGAACCATGCTTGCAGACATAACAGGCTGAAGCCAGAGTAAATCTTCTACTCACACAAAGTGCTTTTGTCAGTGAAACAGAATAGTCCTGCTCCCCCGCCTCCACTCCCACTGTAGCCCACTGACCTCCCCCAATTGCTGCTCCTGGGGGACATGAGACCCTCAGAAACAGCACGAGAGGGCATGCAAATTACCCCATGCCTTCCATGCCAAATTACCCCATGCCTACCCTTAATTAAAAAAAAAAACCAGGAAAAAAGAACAAGGGGGGGGGGGACTTTAAATCCAACAACTAAATAAAGTTCAAAGAGAAAAAAGGGGGAAATGATTTAAATAAAGTCAAGACAAAAATATAGCAACAGTGGTGGCAGATCTACACATAAGTTTCTATAAATGGTTTCCAAATATAATAATAATAATAATAATAATAATAATAATAATAATAATAATAATAATAATAATAATAATAATAATAATGAGATTGGATTTATACCCCACCCTTCACTTGGAGTCTCAGAGGGGTTTATAATCTCCTTTCCCTTTCCCTACCCACAACAGACACCCTGTGTGGTAGATGGGGCTGAGGAGTTTTTTCCAGGGCTGCTCTTGAGAGAACAGCTCTGAAAGAACTTGTGATTGACCTAAGGTCACATCAGCAGCTGCATGTGGAGGAGAAGGCACTCAGACCTGGTTCTCCCAAATTAGGGTCTGTGCTCTTAACCACTACACCAAACGGGCTCTCCATATGCATTTGCTGTCTATGTGCATTTAGGTAGGAAAAACTAAATGCATAATTATAGGATGGGGGAGACTTGTCTTGGCAGTAGACTGTGTGAAAAGGATCTAGGGGTCTTAGTAGACCATACACTGAACATGAGTCAGCAGTGTGATGCGATTGGTAAAAAGGCAAATGTGATTTTGGGCTGTATCAGCAGAAGTATAGTGCCCAGATCACGCGAAGGGATGGTATTGCTTTACTCTGCTCTGGTTAGACCTCACCTAGAGTACTGTGTTCAGTTTTGGGCACCACAATTTAAGAAGGATATAGACAAGCTGGAACGTGTCCAGAGGAGGGCAATGAAGATAGTGTGGGGTCTGGAGACCAGTCCTATGAGGAAAGGTTGAAGGAGCTGGGTATGTTTATCCTGGAGACTGAGAGGTGATAGGATAGCCATCTTCAAGTACTTGAAAGGCTGTCATATAGAGGATGGTGTGGAGTTGTTTTCTGTTGCCCTAGAATGTCAGACCAGAACCAACAGGTTGAAATTAAATCAGAAGCGTTTTCGGCTAAACATTGGGAAGAACTTCCTGACAGAGCGGTTTCTCAGTGGAACAGACTTCCTTGGGAGGTGGTGGGCTCTCCTTCTTTGGAGGTTTTCAAACAGAGGCTTGATGGCCATTTGACAGCACTGCTGATTCTGTGAACTTAGGCAGTTCATGAGAGGGAAGGCAGGAAGGGTTGCATCAGTGCTTAGTTCTCATGGCTCTTTCTCACACGCCCAGGGAAATGCTGATTGCCACTCTGGGGTCAGGAAGCAATTTTTCTCCAGGCCAATTTGGCTGGAGATCCTGGAGGTTTCTTGCCATCTTCTCAGTGTGGAACAGCAGTCACTGGGGGGGTGTGGGGGTTGGACTAGATGACCCTGGAGCCTGGGGAAGCTGATCCAGAAACTGCCTTCCTTCCCTCAGGTTCCCCATGCACCCCGCAAGCTGTGGGGCATCTGGGGAAGCCGATCCTGGGAGGGAGCTGCACTGTCAGGGGTGTGGCCTAAAATGCTAATGAGTTTCTGCTGTTTGGTGTGGCCTATTATGCTAATGAGTTCCTGCTGAGCTTTTTCTACAAAAAAAGCCCTGAAAAGGACTAACAGGATAAACTTGTAGGAAGAGTACAACATAGTTAGGTCTGGCAGGCTGAAAGGATATCCTTGGACTTCACTAGGCATTACTTTATTTTTAAAATGGCATGATCCACCATTCAACATGTTCCCACTGGAATCAATGGAGCTTGCATATGATTAGGATGGCTAAAGGATACACAATCACTGTACTTCGGTCATGGAGAAATTCCAAAATTAATGGACGTGACAACATAATATCACTGCCAGATGCTCAGGCCCGTAGCAATGGTGGGGCTTTGGGGGGCTCCACCCACTTTCTTAAAGGCACAGTCCCACAAGAATTTCTCCTCTAAATGCTTTTTTCAATAATTTTAAAATATTTTTAAAGGTGTGCACTCCTTTAAGCAGAGTGGGGTGCTGTAGTAGACTAATTTCTGCACTGAGCAAAGGGGGTTGGAGGAGGTGACCTCTAGGATCCCTTCTAACTCTGTCAAGAAACTGGTCTCCTTTAAGAGAGTTTTTCTGCCGAAGTATTGTGAGGCTTCTGCTCGACGTAGTCAAGGATCAGATCTTTGTTGATGAAACACAGTTCTTTATTTCCAATTTCTACATTGCTACAGGTCCTCGGATTATTGTCAGAGATAACGCATACAATAGAAGCAGGTCTAATATACCCTCCCGTACAATTTGAATTGCCCATAGGTAACCAATCAACAGGGGGGAAAAACCGTGGGCAAAAGATCTTTTGGCCGTTTGCTTCCCACAGGAAAAAGGTGAGGTGTGAAGCAGTAAATTTCCCTTCTTAAACCAGACCCTTAGATGTAACCATCTTTCACATAACAAATAGCTTTCCCCAAGGCTTTCGCACGTTGATAAGAACTGGTCCCTGTCCTCCCAGCAGGGAGGAAAGGAATGCGGAGGCAGGAATGTGAGAGGCCCATTGTTCTCAGGCTTTGAAGTCGCCACTCTCCCGGGCAAAGGGTTACATCGACCAGACCAGGTCAGAGCCATAAACTCAGGATCATTGAATGTACAATCATAAGGGCCAAACTAATAAGCAATAGGAATGATTACATAGTTGTTACAGAAACAGGCTGCCAAGCATAGCATAGTCAGGTTATAAAGCATAGCATGAATTCCCAGAAACCCTTGTTAGAATCTGCAGATTCTGACAAGTATTAGCTTTCTTGACTATAGAAGTCATCACCCCCACCTGCCGGCTTATCAGAGTTGTTGCTTAGGCTGGAACAAGTGATTAACTTGCAGCTGAGAACTGTCATCTAAAGTGGTTGACAGCTTGCAATTTAGAGATCTATCCTGGTAACAGCTTTCTGTTTTGTTTGCTAACTGGCTTTTCTTTCTGCACTGAGAACTTCAGCCCCACCGGAAATTTTTTTGCCCCACAAGCCACAAAATCCTGGCTATTGGGCCTGCAGATGTTACCTCCCCCCTTCTTGGTTTTCTTTTTAGCCTCTGAGCATTTTGTTTCTCTTTGGCTGTCCAGCTTTCCCGTAAAAGGAAACCATTAGCAAAAGTGCACTGGAACTAGTCCATGCATGCATCAGGTGAATCTGCTAACAAGTGCGCAGAAAAAAAAATCTGAAATGTACTCTCACAATGCCCAGCTGGGGGGCGGGGAATAGAACTGTGCTTAGGCTTCTGTCCTTTAGATATAAACCATTGAGGACCATTGTGGCCAAGGCCTTACCAGTATCGTGGTGGTGGAGGTGGTGGAAGATGCCATCAAGTCACAGCTGACTTATGGTGACCCCGTGGGGTTTTCAAGGCAAGAGATGTTCAGAGGTGGTTTGCCATTGCCTGCCTTTATAACACACCCTGGTATTCCTTGGAGGTCTCCCATCCAAATACTTGCCAGGGTTGACCCTGCTTAGCTTCCAAGATCTGACAAGCTCCAGCTAGCCTGGGCTGTCCAGGTCAGGCCCCTGTCAGTATGTGTGTGTATGTATGTGCGTATATAAAGTGCCATCAAGTTGCAGCCCACTTAGGGCAACCCCAGCAAGGGGCTTTCAAGGCAAGTGAGAAGCAGAGGTGGATTGCCACTGCCTGGAGACCAAGCCCTATGAGGAAAGGCTGAGGGACCTGGGAATGTTTAGTCTGGAGAAGAGGAGGCTGAGGGGGGACACGATTGCTCTCTTGAAGTATTTGAAGGGCTGTCACTTAGGGGAGGGCAGGGGGCTGTTCTGTTCCTGTTGGCAGCAGAGGAGGGGACTCATAATAATGGGTTTGAATTAAGAGCGGGAAAGTACCAGCTGGATATTAGGAAACACTGTGCAACAGTGGAATCAGCTGCCTCCAGAGGTGGTGAGCTCCCCCTCACTGGCAGTCTTCAAGCAGCAGCTGGCAAAACACTTGTCAGGGATGCTCTAGGCTGGTCCTGCATTGGGCAGGGGGCTGGACTAGATGGCCTGTGTGGCCCCTTCCAACTCTGTGATTCTATGATTCTATTCCTCTACAGTCTTCCTTGGAGGTCTCCCATCCAAGTACTGACCAGGGCTAACCCTGCTTAGCTTCCGAGATCTGATGAGACCCAGCTGTCCCTTCCCTCCCCTCCCCACCCTTGCCAGTATAGATAACATAAATACGAATAAATTGTTTCAGCGCTCCTTCAAGTGGATTAATGAGTGTTTATAGACCTATCCTGCAAGGTGAACGTGATCCATACATTTCTAGTAATGTCAAGCACATTGATACAAATAAGTCCTGAGCCCTTGGAGAAGAAAGGCTGATGATGTATTTGTAGTATCACAAGATAGCGATGCCAGGAATTCCTCCATTTCCTCCAAAGAGGGAAAGTGAAGAGTTCACATGCAGGAATAAAGCCCTTACCCTGGCCCCTTCAGAAAGGAACTGATTGTTGAGGAAGAGGTTATCACATGCTCTGAAAACCACCACATTCCACTGGAATGCCTTCCAGACCTTGTGACTGGCAGGAGAAGAGAAGTGAGGGATACCGAGGAATCCTGTGATTTTTCATGTGACCCTCAGCTATAAAGAAAAACAATACATTGGAAAGGAAGGCAGTATATTTCCTCTTCTTGACTTTTGCCAGTGAAGACAGCTCTTAGAAACCACAGTTCTGGAACAACCGTCTCTACCTCTCTAGTGCTTCCTCTAAGGAGTTCAGGGAAGCACACGTCATTCTCCAATCCCCTATTTAGTCCCCATGGCAACTCTGAAGTTAGGCTGAGAATGAATGACTGGCTCCAAATCAACCACCGAGCTTTTGTGGCAGAGTGGAGGTTTGAACTCAGGTTTCCCAGGGTCCTAGTCCAACATTCTAAGCTCAAAATGCCATGGACTCTCTGATGGGATGGGGGTGTCAGGGAAACAGGGCTCCTGTGCCTTTAATAATTGTGCAAAGCAGAGTGGAGGAAAAGAAAAATCTACCACCTGATTAATGGTATAATGTCCTCTTCTCTTGCACTGGGGACACATGAAGCTGCCTTGTACTGAATCAGACCTGGGGTCAGTATCATCTACTCAGACTGGCAGCAGCTCCAGAGTTTCAGGCGGAGGTCTTTCACATCCTGCCTACTTCTGCCTGCCTACTTCTTTTAACTGGAGATGCTGGGGATTGAACCTGGGACCTTCTGCATGCCAGCAGAGGCTCTGCCACTGAGCCACAGCCCCTCCCCTTTTCAGACATTACATCGGTACATATTGGTAGCCTTCCAACTGTGTGGAGGTACTTCCAATATGTGCCATCACCCTGTCTGAACAGGGGCATGTGCACCTACAGTTCAAGTGAACTGACCCCTGGATATTTAGGATTGTCGACCCCCAGGTGGGGCATGGAGTTCTTAGAGAGCCAGTTTGGTGTAGTGGTTAAGAGCGCAGACTCTCATCTGGGAGAAGTTTTGATTCCCCACTCCTCCACATGCAGCTGCTGGTATGACCTTGGGTCAGTCATAAGTTTTTTCAGATCTGTTCTCTCATTAGCAGTTTTTGGGGGAGCTCTCTCAGCCCCACCTACCTCACAGGGTGTTTGTTGTGGGGAGGGGAAGGGAAAGGAGACTGTAAGCCACTCTGAGACTCCTTTGGATAGTGAAGGGTGGGGTGTAAATCCAATTTCGTCCTCCTCCTCCTTGTAGTCTGGAGATCAGTAGTAATTCCAGGAGATCAGAACCTCTGGAGGACATGGTAGCTTCAGAGGGTGGACTCTATGGCATCACATCACCACTAAGCCCCGCCCCCATCCCTCCTCAGGCATCTTTCTCTGTCTTCCAGGATATTCTTAAACTGGACTTGACAACCCTACTGAACCACTTTTCAGCCTAATCTTCCTAACATGAACTTGTTTTAATTTATTATTGTTTCCTTGTATTCATGTTGTTTCTCTCAGACACTTTGTTTCAATCCACCTTGAGAAAGATTCCTCATAGGAAAGGCATATGCATTAAGGAATATAGTATTTGCTCAAATGCTAGAATAGGTGTGTGGGGTTTTTTTTAGAGGTCTAGGCCATCATCTAAACTGAAGCTATCGTACTTTGGTCACATCATGAGAAAACAAGACTCACTGGAAAAGGCAATGATGCTAGGAAAAGTTGAAGGCAGCAGGAAAAGAGGAAGACCCAACATGAGATGGATTGACTCAGTCAAGGAAGCCACGGCCCACAGTTTGGAAGTCCTGAGCATGGCTGTCAACGATAGGACATTTTGGAGGACACCGTTTCATAAGGTCGTCGTGAGTTGGAAGCAACTTGAAGGCACTTAACACACACACACACACACCCATGCCATCAACAAATCAAACCAAAACAGTGGGGTCATCTTACATTCACAAACAAGCTAAAGTTATGTCCAATAGTAAACATTTTTAAGTGGACTGTCTTCCCATTAGGGTCGTCTTCCTTTTGACTAAGTGTGGTGAACAAATTCCAAGTGGGGAGGGGCAACAGATGCAAGAGGTCATTGTCCCTGTTCTAAGGACATGGCTGCAGTATAAACACCCATAGATTATTATACCCCTTTAAAAAATCACATGTGATAGACGTACCGCCAGCTTCCATTCTTCGCTTTCTGCAGATCTGACAACAGCCTTCAAACATCATTTACATGTTACCTCCAATTTTTCTTTTGGACATACTTTCCACAACACATTACCTATCCCCTTGGCCACAAACACTTTCCCTGACATTCAAAAGCCTAAATACCTCATCCTGTCATATTTCATCTACTTTCTTGCTCATTTTTGACAACTAGTAATAAGTACAAGCTTGTTCTAGATGTTGATTTTTACTTTTCAGAACAGAAGGGCAGCTGTTCTGGACCAGACCAACCATCTATAGGTCCAGCATCCTGTTTCACACAGAAAGATCAGCAAGCAGGTCATGGAGGCCCAAGTCTTTTTGTGGTTGACCCCTAGTGCTGGCTTTCAAAGGGAAGATGGAGGTTCCATTTAGTCATCGACATAGTTAGGTGTTCGTCTTTACTGAAGCCAAAATCAAGGTCTGCAAGTAACCTTCCTTTGCCTTGCTCATGTCTTCTTCCAGTTTCTTCATCAGTTTAACTTCTTGAAGCTTCTATAGGTCCATCTGACTCAAAGGGAAATAATAAGCACAATCTATAACTTACACGTGTTGCCTATTAAACTGCTGCTCATGGCAACATGCTACCATTCTGTCTCATACCCTGGTGAAAGACCACTAGAAATTGCCAGAGTGTACTACACATACATGTAGGGTTAACCTATTTGTGTTTGTCCACTATTTTCCATCATAAAAGACCTTTTTCTTAGCAGAAAGGTAATCATTTGACTTGACTAAAAAATGTACTTGCTCAGAAAATGAACGTTCTGCATACCTGTAGAAGGTAGACTCTACGGCATTATACCCGAATGAAGTCCCTCCCCTTCCCCAACCCCACCCTCCTCAGGCTCCACCCCCAAAATCTCCAGGTATTTCCCAACCCAGAAGGGCAACCCTGCCTATAGCCCACCTTTCCCTCCAGTGGGGGCCCAAAACAGCTTACATCCTCTACTCTGTTTTAGCCTCATGAACAGCCTGTGAGGTAGGTGAGGCCAAGAGTGTGAACTCACCCAGGGTCACCCAGAAAACTTCCAGGACAGAGTGAGGATTTGAGCTAGCCCAATACTCTAACCACTATACAATGCTGGTTCTGTACTGATCAGCACTTCCTAATGTTCTCATGGCCATAACAGGTCACAACATCGTACAGGGCAATGTTGTTTATTCATACAGGCTGGGGACAAAGCTTCCTAAATTATATGTACATAATTATTTGTACCTATTAGCTACGCAGCCATCACTTGTGGGGGTTGGGGGCTAGAAGTTGCGTGAAGCTAGTATAGCTTACAGATGTCTTTAGGCAGGGCTCATTTCATAGCAGAAGCTCCTTTGCATATTAGGCCACACACCCCTAATGTAGCCAATCCTCCAAGAGCTTACTGAGCTCTTCTTACAGGAGCTACTGTAAACTCTTGGAGGATTGGCTACATCAGGGGTGTGTGGCCTAATATGCAAAGGAGCTTCTGCTATGAAATGAGCCCAGTCTTTAGGCATGTTAAGTTTCGGTTTTCACTTTGTCTTATCTCTCTCACTGCCTGCATCTGACCTTGGTGCCTAGTTACTTTTCCTCCCTTGGGAACTGCCAGGTGTTTTTCTGGCACACTTGTGTGCTTGCTGTGATTGGCTCCATCCCATCCAGGGGTGCATTATGTATAACTTTGAATTATGTATAACTTCCCAACTCCCTCCTGGAGAGGCATTACTGACACGAAGTATGTTCAAGAGATCTGCCTTTACTTATTCCAATAAACAGCTTACTGGTTAAGACTGAGTGTTGGGACTGATTGCTGCGAGGCTCTGACAGTACCCCATTCTTCCTCCAGAGAACATACAAAAGCCTCTGTATACTGTTTCATCCAGGGAATTTTACTAAGGTTGACAGGTCCTCCCTGGCCACCACCATTGGTGGGGTGGTTAGGGTTGCCAGTTCCAGATTGGGAAACTCCTGGAGGTTTGGGGGTGGAGCCTGGGGAGGACAGGATCCTCAGAGGGTACAATGCCACAGAGACCACCCTCCAAAGCACCCATTTTCTGCAGGGGAACTGATATCTGTAGTCAGGAGATGAACTGCAATTCCAAGGGATCCCAGGTCCCACCTGGAGGCTGGCATCCAGGTGGGACCTGGGATCCCTTGGAATTGCAGTTTAGCGGTCTAGATCTCCAGAGTTCTAGCGGTCTAGAATTTAGCGGTCTAGATCTCCAGAGTTCCACTTCTGCAGGTAGGATTGTGTCAAGCAACTTCCAGTCATTATCTTAGAAACCGTACTCTTACCCTCTTTGCTGGACCAGAACATTTGATAAAAGGTTGACGAATACTGCAGCTGATGAGTCTTTCCTGAGCAACAAGCACCTGCCTGGCTGAAAAATATGGAGGAGAAAGGGATAGCTGAGGAACGGGAGAAGACGTAGCTCTGCAATGGTGTTCATCATTCTTGGCAATAGATAAGGACTTTGGCAAGAACAGAGTACAAAAATAACTCTCACTCTTCATTAACATGAACAAATCTCCTTTGTCTATAAATCCATGTGTTGGCTCCTGGCCCTACTGTGCATCAAATTAATTGAAGGTCTGTGTCCTTATGTTTCTCCTACTTCTGTCCTTCACATCTGGACCCCTCTTCCATCTTCTCTCATTTATGATTCAATTTGTGTCCCATCTTGTTTCCAGAGAATTCATGGTTATCTCTGTGCAATTGTTGTTCAAGAGTTTGGAGGGCTGGGGACAGGTCCAAGGTCACCTCTCAAGCTTCTCTTCTGGGCAGAGATCTTTCCTCTACAACTTCGACATTCTAACCATGGCATCACTTCAATGTCACCATGCCATACTTTATACCTGGATAAGTATTTACTGTATTTAGCTTTCACCTTTCTTTCACCATGGACTGCAGGATGTGTGTGTGTGTGTGCGCACGCGCGCAGGTATGGGTCTGCAGGAAGTCTTCCATCCAGGCAATGACCAGCCCCAGAGCTGCATGAACCATTCTAGCAGCTTGGCCATCTCTTTTATCTGCTCCTTCATAACCTTTGTTCTCCCACTGCTGTGTGCTGGACCATCATATTTCAGAGTAGAACTGTACTCAAGGATGTTCCAGAAGGTAGGTGTGTTGGTCTGTTGCAGCAGATTAAAACAGGGGACTTGCAGTACCTTAAAGACTAGTAAAATTTGTTCTAGCAAACACTTCAGTGAGTCAGCGGCATTCAGTGGAAGTGAGCTCTGGCTCACAAAAGCTTATCCTGGAATAGATGCTATTCATTTTTAAGGTGCCACTGGACTTCTATGATTATCCTTGTGTTTTCTGCTTGGTTTTGGCATCAGAGCATTTTAAACATCTATCTATCAATCAGCATGGCTAGGTAGCTAGATCATCCGACTAGGACAGTAAATGACGCTGGTTCAAATTTGTGCATGGCCGTAAAGATCACCTTGGGCCAGCTACAATCTTGGCCAAACCAATGGGCCAGGACTGCTGTAAGAGGGAATGAAGATAAAATGTAGGATACCCGCAATGACCTTTGAGTTCATTGGAGGAAGGCACTAAGCTTTGGCATCTTTTTGAGGGCCTGTTTCCGTGTGCTTTAAGGGCAGCTCAAGACGAAGAAATTAATCAGATGTTTTCCAATCACTTTGTGTCCATTCCAAGAAAACTTTCACCGGCTAAATTTCAGGACCATAAAAAAATAGGTTTCACTCCTACTTGGCATGCGGAGCCCTTAATACAAAGAGCTAGATCAGGGGTGGCCAAAGTTGCTCAGTATAAGAGCCACAGAGAATAAACATCAGACGTTTGAGATCTGCAAGACATGAACAAATATTACACACATTTTTATTTAAAAATATGCAAATTTGCTTTTTATTAGCATTAAATGAGACTGTCAGAAATAAACAAAAACAAAAGGGGTAAAATTGATAATGATATTCATTTGTCCAACTATATTTATTTATTTGCTAATGATATTTATTTGACTAAGAGAGAGAGGTGGAAAGAAAGAATGAAAGAAAGAGAGGGAGAGAAACAAAGAAAGCGAACAAAGGGGAGGGAGGGAGGGAGAAAAAGTATGCCTCCCCTTCACTTCCCCAGCTGCCCTGCCGGGAGCCACACAATATGTGTGAAAGAGCCGCATGTGGCTCCCGAGCCGCAGCTTGGCCACCCCTGGGCTAGACAGGGCAGAAGGTATGGGCAGACACAAATTGTGAGCAATGCTGCAGGTTGGTAAGGCCCTAGGGTGGGTGGAAGGCAGGGTTGTCAACTCTGGGTTAGGAAATACCTGGAGATTTTGAGAGTGGAGCCTGAGGAGGGCAGGGTTTGGGGAAGGGAGGAACTTCGGTGGGGTATTATGCCACAGAGTCCACCTTGCAAAGTGGCCATTTTTCTCCGGGTGAACTGATCTCTGTTGCCAGGAGATGGGGTGTAATCCCAAGAGATCTCCACCCACCACCTGGATGTTGGCATTCCTAGTGGGAGGACCATGCGTAAGATCCTGAGAAAGAGGAAGCCAGTGAAACAGCCACCTGTGTTGTATGTGTTTGTGTCATTTTTTCAAGGTTCACAAGCAGCAGCTGTGGGAAGGGTGAGGTAGGAAACAAAATCAATTTCTGCCCACCCTTCTGCTGGTGCACCATAAGAGCTGGCTCAAAGTATTGTTAAAGCACTTTACATGACTTAATAAAACCAGATTAAAATATAATGGCTTTTTAACAGCTTGTTTTTTAATTGCTCTTTAAAATACATTGTGGTTTTTAATGGTAAGCCTCCTTAAGCAGGACTCTGAAAAGGCTGCATAGAAATATTCCAAATAAAATAAATAGATATGACGAAATTGTGCTGGATCCAAAGATGTGCTGCTTCTTGCAGAAAGCATTTCACAATTATGTCCTCTCTTGTGCTTGAGCATTTTGCTAAAAACAGAAAAAAAGGGAAACTGTTGTGTATTGAGCCTGGGTCATCCCTGAGCTTTTACCTGAGGCTGGCTGAGCTTGTTGCTCCTGAACAATAGCTTACCAGGAACCTGGAATGGACCTATAGAAAAGTAGTGTAAATAGCCTATTGTTGGGAGTGGGGTGCGTTTGGGTGTGGTGTTTGCATACTATATAAACAGGGTTGCTGCCCTGGAGTTGGTCCTAGTTGTGTTCCTGAAATGACTAAATAAAATAGAGCTGTTCACTGCAGTGCGTCTTGAACCCAGTATTTAACAGAAGCAAACTCCAAAGATCTTCTTCCACTTGTACAACCTCATGCCCAAACAGAAGCATGAAAACTGCTTTGGCCCCTGTTACAGCACCCCATAAACTCCTGGCAAAGGATGCGCTGAGAGACATTAGCAATGTTTTTTCTTCCAATTCCAGTTCTTTGAATCTATCCCTCCCCTCCTTCCCTTAAGGGACAAATGCAGAGATGCACAAAAGAAGGAACTAAGAGTCAGCCCTCCACCTGGGGAGAAAGTCTTTAGGAGATGATATATGAACAAAGCCAAATAGTTATATGTGAAAGTCGGAGTCAACTGCTAATTCAAAAGAAAGGGCAGGGCTGTCAGCCCCAAACTCAGCTGCCAGATATATTGGCTACACACACACACCCCATCTAGCACTTTTACGTGTAAATTAGCAGAAGCAGGAGGGTGCCATTTGGATCCTCTCATCTCAGAAATTAAAATCACCTCAATTACTCCCTCTTCTCCCAGACTCCTGCAAGTAGAATACTTTGATGTCCAGTCCTCCAAAGAGAAGCTCATGAAAAGGGTTTGTGGGCAAAGTGCTTCAACAGTAGGATTTGTGACAAAGCTGAAGTTGGTTCCCAGTTCCTTATTTGTCCCTTATTTGTGACTTATTCATGAATTACACCAAAAACACTGAGGAGAGTTTGAAAGCTGTGAACCCCAAAATAAGCTTTGGATCACCATAAATCATACACCCTCACATTCAGGGGATTCTCCCCTTCCAGAGGACATCAGCTCCTGGTCCAAAGCTCACTTTCTGTGAACAGGACACAGCATATATCAGGGGGGGCCAAACTGCGGCTCATGACCCACAGACGGCTCTTTCACATATATTGTGTGGCTCCCAGCAGGGCAGCTAGGGAAGCGAAGGGAAGGCATACCTCCCCGATCGGTTTTCCTTCCCCAGCCTACAAATGTGTTCTTAAAGGCCCCCCCCCGGACCAGCCTACAAATATCATTGGACAAATAAATATCATTATCAATATGTTTTTTTCCTTTTGTTTTATTTCTGGCAGTCTCTTTTCATATTAATACAAAGCAAATTTGCACGTTTTCCAATAAAAACGTGTAATATTTGTTCATGTCTTGTGGCTCTCAAACATCTGTTTATTCTGTATGGCTCTTAACATTAAGCAAGTTTGGCCACCCCTGGCATATATCCTCTCAAAGGAGAGAGTCCCCTGAACCTGGGGATGTATGATATGTGGTGGTCCGAACCTTATTTTGGGGTGCAGTGGGCATGCAGTCTTTCCAGTTCCATATCCAAATCTTCTTTGAAACACAGGCTTCTTGAGGGCAACCCAAATAGAAGTTCGTGGCTTGGGAACCCGTATTCGGACTGGGCACCACTGTATGTCTTCTTGCAGGGGACAGTCTCCAGAGTGTGGGGATGTGTCATTTGGGGTGGTCCAAAGAATGTTTTGAGGTGCAGCCTGGCCTCAGTGTCTGTCTGTGCTGTTAGGGGCACCCCACTCTGGAGCAACTGGCACAGAAAGGGAGCTTTGGACCAAGGAAGCAGCAGCATATGTCCTCTAGAAGGGGAGAGTCCCCTGCATGTTGGGGTGTATGATTTATGGTGGTCCAAACCTTATTTTGGGGGTCACAGTTTTCAAACTCTCCTCAGTGTTTTTAGTTTTATTCATAAATAAGTCACAAATGAGGAACTAGGAACCAACTTCAGCCTCTTGGATTCATGCCAGATTTAACTCCCTCTGATTTTGTTTGCATGAATGGCATATTTTCATGCAAGTACAAGAGTTAAGTCCTCCGCCTGCAGCACTATCAAAGGGGACCTATTTATGTATTTCCTGTGGACGAGGACAATATTTGAATTGTTTGCTTCAGTAACCAAAATGCCTTGCTCCAACCCCGATGACACTGGCAGCTTCTCCCATCAAAGGCTGGATTGAGGCTCCTGTATGCTTAACTGCAAATGGGAAATATTGATCTCGCGCTTTCCCTCGGCGCTTTCTGCGTCAAGAAGAGAAGAGCCAACGTGTATGCAGTGTTTTGACAACTCTGTTCTTTTAATCTCTGACGGTGTTTTAGGCTTGCCTAGTCCACTCCAAGACTTTGGGTGGGCAGGAACAGGGAGAAAGGAAGTCGTTGTCACTGTAGCTCCAGACAGAGAAAGAACCGGACTTAATATTAACTGATCTCCTGTTTTAAACTACGCTGCCTCCTCATTCTAATGCCTAGCATCATGGACACAACATGTTCCTGTTACAAATGAAAACAGGGACCAGTACTTGGATAAATGGGAGGTTTAGATCATGTGTTGAATGTAATGTAACATGAGAATCAATCAACACATGTATCAAGTATACACTATACAGATGACTCCCTGCTCACAAGTTGACTGAATATGCGAGGAAGGACAGCGTGTTGCCTCCAGCCTCTGCGCACTGTCAGCTTCTGAGCATGGCACTTCCATGTGGAAGAACTGTCCATGCTGACACCCCCTTCCCCAAGACCCGCAATGGTCAGAAAGCAGTGCGGCTGATCATGGAAAGCGAGTGCATGTACAGATCTTCCTCTGGGTGTTTGTGCACTTGCATGGCCAATGCATTCACAGCTGCTTTCTCTCTCCAGGCATTCAGTGAACGTGCAAGGTGGCTGGCTATATATGTGTTTATTAACTACTGAAGTGGGCTAGAGAAAGTTATTTTTAAAGGACCATTTTGCAATCAACAGGAACCCCCCCCCCCCAAAAAAAGCCAAGACATGCCACATGCAGATCACTGAATATTGTAGGGGTGGGTAAGAATGTGGTATTAAGTAGACTTCAAGACTCTGAAATTATGTGCTATTATGCTAGACAGCATGCTTTAAGTGGAATGAGCTCATGCTTTTAAGAGCATTATCACTCACAGAAAAGAGGTGTAATTCTGTGCTCAGCAACTATGAAGTACATTTTTAGTTTGCCCTTCCTCTGAAGAGGTCAGCAATGCGTGGGTGTCTGTTCTTCATTTTATCCTCGTGGTAACCCTATGAGGGAGCTTAGGTTGCGCGTTTGGCCCAAGGTCATCCAGTGAGCTTCCACGGAAGAGTGGGGATTAGCTTATTGAATTCTGATCACTTCACCACACTACACGTTGGCTTTGTCTGTTGAGAAAACCCCAAGTGATCACGAAGTCCCTGCTCTTGCACACATGAAACTGCCTCATACTGAATCAGGCCCTTGGTCTGTCAAACCCAGTATTGTCTACTCAGACTGGCAGTGGCTCTCCAGGATCTCGTGCAGGTCTGTCACATCACCTACTAACTGGAGATGCCGGGGGACTGAACCTGGGACCTTCTGCATTCAACATACATAATAAGGTAGTACACAGAAGCTTGTCCTCCATAACCTTCCAGCAGCCCAAGGTTCCACAGAATAGTTTGCACCAACAGCTTCAGGAGAGACCTTGCGGAGCAAGTAGCTGTGGGCTCCACTAAATGGGAGCAGCCATTTCCCTGTGCTTTCAGCAGGTGGTGGGACTGGAATTTAATGGGTACAAGCTTTCCCCCTTTCTACAGATTTTCACAGGAAAAAGCAGCATATGTGGGGAAAAGCAAGCACTTCTTCCTAGAAAGGAGACCACAAATTAGGTCAAGGTGACTTATTGAAAATGTTTTTATATCACCTCATCATAAACTCAGAGGATGCTTAAAAAACATAAAATTAAATAAATTTCATTCCCGGACATGGCTTGGCAGGCAGTTAAGTCACTGCAGTTTCTAACAGTTTATTTATTAACACAGAGGTTTCATGCAGTCAGCAGCCACTGCTCATATATATATGAGGCAATGTAACCAAGGCCTTGTGTTGCCTGCCAAACCATCAACTCAAGCCAAACATTTTTTTCACAACCTCTTCATTCAGATTCCTTCTGTCATTGAACAATGTTGGGGGGGAAAGAAGGGGGGAATAATTTCAAAAACGCTTTTTTGGTGGGGGGAAGGGTAAACCTACCAATGACAGGCCATTTCCACATGGGTTCATGCAGTAGAGAAGTGGGTTTTCTTCCTGCCACTCCACAGCCATCATGATGTTTTCATGCCCCCATCTGAGTTTCCCTCAGCTTTTCTGTGATATTTCCGCTGCCGTGATGTGTTAGGAAAGGTCACAGGAAAGCCAAGCTGGCTGGTGGGAGAGTCTGGGTTTTCCCTGCTCCCCTGCAGCTGTTTTCCCTTCTTTGCTCCTCCAGGATTTATTTTATTTATTTAATTAATTAAATTTGAGCGCAAGCGGGCTCAGGGCGAATTCCATCATAAAATTCACAGTACAACAAACCGACAGTTAAAATATATCTAAAAACCTATCTAAAAACAGTAATCAATAAAAGACTGGTGCCTCAGCAGATTTCAACAAGAAGCAGTTTGTTCCCAGGTGGCCATTTGGATCTGAGGTAACCAGAGGGGAGGTCAATTAACATGTGGGCGCCTGCTGCCTCAACTGAAAGCCTGGTGGAAGACCTCCATCTTGCAGGCCCTGTGGAACTGTCATAGGTCCCGCAGGGCCCTGATTTCTGATGGGAACTCTTTCCACCAGGAAGGGACCAGGGATAATTTTGAGGTGTTTTTTAAGCTGGCAAATCACTATATTGGTACATTTGTATGTCCATTATTGGGTTTGAAACCACTGGAAAAAGCCCCTCAATAAGGTGTGTGGGGGGGTGGAAGAATGGCTGCCATGGGGATTACATGGGGCAGAGGAAATGTGAGGAAAGCGGTTTCTATTGTGCAGCATTGGCAGCTGCAGCAACACTGGGGCTTCCATCGAAAAGAGTTGCCAGAAAGAAAAGGCCAGCGGCTGTCCAGTTCAGCTGGACCAAAAGAAGTTTGGGTGTGGTACTGGATAAGGAGCAGTTCGGGGTCTCTGTAGAGGGCCTGACCAAAATGGGAGGGGCTTTGTGCATACTGTCACAACTTGATGAAATTTGCTAGGGGGGGGGAGTATTCTGGCATCTTTGTAGCCTCAAGAAAAGGAGCTGTAGCAGAGCTCCTGCTACCATCTGTTCCTCTATTTTCAAAAAGACATTTTGGCCACTGGACAAATGGGGGGGGGGCTTAACAGTTTCTTGATCTCTTTACAGTAGCAGCAAGTTGGGTGACCACTGATGAATGTGGTAATTGGTCACACAGAGAGAGAGAGAAAGAGAGAGAGAGAGAGAGAATGGCACTCCAGGGAGGAATGCTTGTAGTGTTTACTCCATGGGCAAATGGCTCTGGGAAACAATTTCAATTGGGGAAACTGTGTGTGGGGGGAAAAGAGTTCAAACTCCCCTCTGCTTTCCTGACCCAGTTCTTCCTCCCTGCCTCCTTCACAGGGGCATAGACTTTCCAATTACCGGTATGTGTGTGTGTGGCTGGGCCAGAGGCTCAGTCCCCCCTGGAAAAATTGGGGGGAGGCCCGCACCCCCCCCCCCCAGTAGTTTATGCTTATGCTCCTTCAGCTGTTTTGATATTAATCATGTAAAACAGGGGTGGGCAAATGGCGGCCCGGGGGCCACATGCGGCCCGCCACAGAGTTTTTTGCGGCCCGCCAAGAAGATTTCAGGACTTCAAGAAAATTGAGCCTAAATTCAATTTGCTCTCTTATCCCATCACTGCTGATATTGATGCAGCACCTGAGGAGCTGCAGCTTGAACTTACTGACATGCAGTCAGATCACACTGGGAAAGAAATGTTTAATGCTGTGACATTAGTTGACTTTTACAAATCTTTGTCTGCTGAAAAAATTTCCATGTATGAAGAAATTTGCTGGGAAAATGTTCTCTATATTTGGGTCTACATATATTTGTGAGCAAAGTTTTTCTTGCATGAAGATCAACAAGAGTAAATATAGATGCTGTTTGACAGACATTAACTTGCAGGCTGTGATGAGAATCTCAACAAGCAATCTCACTCTTGATTTCAAAAAAATTGTAGAAAAGTGTGATAGGGTACATTTGTCTCATTAAACTGATTCTAAAATTAAATGTGCTTGCAGCTATAGATGATATGAAATTAGCACAATAAATAAATTGAATAAAACTACCACTATTTTATTTAATTTATATTTATTGATTTTTATGATACAATTTATAACTTTTCTGAAATGCAAAGCTAACTAATGAATGCAATCATTTTAAAAAGTGCGGCCCTCCGCTAACCTCCGCTCCCACAAAGTGGCCCCCAAGCCAAAACAATTGCCCACCCCTGATGTAAAAGATTCTACTCATGGATTTCCTGAGTCTTCTTTACAATGGTCATTTGTCTGATTCTTTTAATTGCAAAAATCCAACATAACAAATGGAGCAAATCCTCACTTTGGATCCAGACTTAAGAATGGGTGGGGTGGGCATGACAAAATACTTCCAAGGTCCTTGAGCAAGAGGGAGGGAGGGCAGTTAAATTATTAAGGGGGGAGGTCTTTGATGCCATTCACATTGGGGAGAATCTAAATGGCTTTTTGTTTGTGACTTGGCTGAAGTACTTGCATCAATGAATGGGGCTGATGCTACTGGCCCTCTAAATTCCTCTGGGGACATAATTTTGAACTAGTCCAAAGTATATCCTCTAGGAATATATATAAAGCATGGTTAGAATCTTGGAAGCTGACAGTTCTGTTCCATTACGAATAGGTCTACAGCCATCTTGCCAAACCTGTCATGTATCTGTTGAAAGGTCATGTTTGTTCAGCATCCATTCTGTTTGGTCCAGTGTCCTCCTGCTGAGTCAATCTGCCGCTGTCTTTGTGTATCCTTCTATGTGCACAGCCTTGATTGACCTTAGGTGGGTTTCTGCCCACTGAAGCATCAGCCTTGCCTCCATGTTCAGACACCTGGATCTGGTACTCTCCTGTCAGTTTGCTGTCCTATTGTCTGTATGTACAAACATGTGGTGTCCTGTCTGGAAATCTCTGAAGGCCAACAGGTAGCCTGATCACCCTGAGTTCCAGCAAGTTGATGCTCTGGAATACTTCCTCCCGGGACCAGGTATCCTGCGCCATTCTCCCCTGAGAGTGGGCACCCCATCCTGTGAGGCTCGTGTCCAAAGTCATAAGTATTCTCTTCAGCTCACTTAGCTGAGTCCCCTTTAGGAACTTTCCAGGGCTGGTCCTTCACTGGAGTTGCTGGATCAGAGACTCCAGGAGCTGAACCAGCATGTGCCATCTCTTGGCTATCAGCTCCTAAAGGGGAAAGAGAAACTTTTGGAGAGGGCGGAGATGAAAACAAGGCCATTAGACGATACCCTGACAGGAGACCCATCATCCCAAGAATCCTTGCCAGTGACATCACCTTTACGTGGGACTGTTGAGAGATCTCCTGTATCGAGACTATGATCTTCTCTTGTCTCTCCTGTGATAGGAAAATTCTGTCCTGAGCCATGTCTATCTCAACCATAAGTGCAGGACTCGCTGGGATGATAGGCTGCTCTTTTCCTTGAAGTTCTGAAGACATATGGTTTGCTGAACATCCTTCATACCGTTGGAGAGGAATGGGGACCTGATCAATAAGTCATCTAGATAAGGAAAGATGGCTACTCCCTGGGTCTTCAGGTGTGCTATCAAGGCCACCAGAATCTTGGTGAACACCCTTGGCACTGTCTTTTGCCTAAAGGGGAGGGCCATGTACTGTAAGTGGAGCCCACTGTAAGCGAAACGCAGGAGCCTCTGATGTGATTCCTGAATGGGGATGTGCAAGTCGGCCTCTGAGTGATCTACCGACTCCAGAAAATCTCCTTTCTGAATCATTGACACTATGGACTTTAGGGTTTCCTTCCTGAACTTCCTTTTCTTTATTCTCCTGTTCATTTGAGGTCTAGAATGGCTCTCACATCCCTGTTTTTCTGTGGGATAATGAAAAAGACGGAATAACCCCAAGGTCTTTTGGTCCTCTGGTACGGACCAAAAGAGGTGTTTGTATGGTATTGAGAAGGAGAGGATGCTTCCAGGGGCATCTGTTCTTTGGCACCCGTAAAAATCTGTTGGGGGGAAATGACCATAGCTCTAGAGAGTAGCTATTCCTTACCATGTCCAGCACCCACTTGTTGCCTATGGTTGATTCTCACTGGGATACAAACCTTTGAAGCTGACCTCGTATCTTTGTGGATACTGGATCCCCACCATAGTCTTGCTGGTGAGCTCCTTGGGGGGCATTTAGGGTTCTGTCCTGGTATTGTCCCCTGTCTGGGATGCCATCTCCCCTTGGAGGGTCTGTATGCTCAGCACTGAATTACACTTGGGTTCCCAGAAGGACTGAAAACGGAAGATTTTATTCACCTACCGTGAAACTTCCTTCTCGGTGGTCCTGGAGTGGGGCAGTCCTTAACGCTGGGATTCAGCTCCTCCTCCGAAGGCAGGGCTGGCCGACCAATCTTTGGTCCCTGAGGGGGAGGGGCTTGATCTCCCATTCCCCAGTCGTAGTCCAAGCCTTGAATTCCCCGGACCAACTCTGTGAAACAAACACACACACCACCCAACAAACTTCCCCACAAACGGTGGGTACTAACCTAGTGGCTCAACAACTACCAAAAGGAAAAGGGGGGGGGTGTTGTGGGTTTCGAATCCTGCCTGTCCATTTACATCATGGACCACCTCCAAAAAGTAACCTGGAAGTATTCCAGACCAGAAAAGGTACTACTGTATGCTCCCAGACCGTGAAGACTCCGCCCTCTATGGGTGGGCAGGACTGCCCCACTCCAGGACCACCGAGAAGGAAGCTTCATGGTAAGTGAATAAAATCTTCCGTTCTCCAGTGGTCCTGGCGGTGGGGCAGTCCTTAACGCTGGGACTTGGAAAAGCTAAACATCCCAGGGCGGGACCGGAGTCTCCCGGTTTACAGAGCATGCTGGAGGACCCGTCTACCGAATGCTGCCTCTGCAGAGGCTAGCTTATCTATCCGGTAGTGTCTTGTAAAAGAATGCAGAGATTTCCATGTAGCCGCCTTGCAGACAACTTCCATGGAAGGGAAGGCTCTGTATGCTGCGGTAGTGGCTGTCCCCCTTAAGGAATGAGCTGTCACCCCCTGGGGTGGCTGGAGACCCTGGGCCTTATATGCTTCCACTATGCATCCCCGTAGCCACCTGCCAATCGTGGCTGAGGAGACCTTTTCCCCTGTGATGACTTACGGAAAGCCACAAACAAGGCATCGGTGGACCTAAGCTGTTTCGTCCTATCTAAGTAGAAGCTAAGCGCCCTGCGGACGTCTAAGCAGTGAAGCTCTTTTTCCTTCTGATGGGAAGGATTAGGGCAAAAGGTAGGAAGGACTATGTTCTCCGACCTATGGAACATAGAATTCACCTTTGGGATAAAGGCAGGGTCTGGTCTAAGGACGACTCAATTTGAATGAAAAATGCAAAGGCTCTTATCAGTGGAAATGGCTGCCAGTTCCGACACCCGTCTAGCGGATGTAATTCCTATCAAGAAGGCTGTTTTGAAGGACAGGAACTTAAGAGTGCAGGTCACCATGGGTTCAAACGGAGGCCTACTCAGGGCTCTAAGGACCACGTTGAGATTCCAGGTAGGGAAATGATGAGATGGAGGGGGGTTCAAGAGAGAGGTTCCCCTGAGGAATCTTTTGATATGCGGGTGAAGGGCTAGAGACTTTCCCTTTTTTACCCCCCTTACTGCTGAAAGGGCCGCTACTTGCCGTTTCAACGTGCTAGTGCTAAGACCCTGTTCTAACCCCTGTTGTAGGAAGGCTAACACATCTCCTAAGGGGGCCGTGAGAGGGTCTAGACCTTTGGGCACGCACCAGGCACAGAAAACTTTCCAGGTATTATTGTATACTCTATTGGTGGAACCTCTACGCGATGCTAGCATAGTGTCCACCACCCCTTCAGAAAACCCTAGGGAAGCTAACTGTAACCTCTCAACCTCCAAGCCGTTAGGTTGAGCATCTTGGGACGAGGGTGGAAGCTTGTCCCCTGACTCAGTAGATCTGACTTTATCAGAAGTCGCCATTCTGCTATGGCAAGCCTCCTCAGGTCCTGGAACCAAGCTCGTCTTGGCCAAAATGGGGCTATCAGGATGATATCTGCCTGTTGATCTATGATTTTTTGAATCACTCTCTGAATGAGTTGGAATGGAGGGAAGGCGTAGAAGAGTGTATTTGGCCATACACTGCTTAAGGCATCTGTTCCCATTGCTTTTGGGTTTTTTATTCTGGACATGAACCTGACTAACTGAGTGTTGTTCTCCGAGGCGAACAAATCAATTGTCGGTTCCCCAAACCGTTGGCAAATCTGGTGAAAAACCGCCCTGCACAGAGTCCACTCTGATTGGTTTATCGTAGTCTTGCTCAGCCAATCGGCCACCGTCTTGTCTTTTCCCGCTACGTGTACCGCTTTTACTGAAAGAAGATGGGTCTCTGCCCATTTCATCAAAAGGGATGCTTCTGAGTGTAGGGATTGAAACCGAGTGCCCCCTTGCCTGTTGACATAGGCCTTGGCTGTTGTGTTGTCCGTCCGCACTAACACGTGACGCAGCTTTAGATGAAGTCCGAAATGTTCCAAGGCGAGGCGGATGGCTCTGAGTTTCAGGAAGTTGATACTCCGTTTGGCTTCCCGTTGAGACCAAGATCCTTGGGTCATTTGTCCTTCTGTGTGGGCTCCCCATCCCATGAGGCTCGCGTCCGTTGTCACTACTACTCGGGGAGGTTCCCACAGGGGTATGCCTTTCTTCAACTGAGGTGACGTTATCCACCATCGAAGTTCCATTGAAATCAATGGTGGTAAGACTAACTGAAGTTTCCCCTTGCGAGCAATTACGGATTGGAAGGGGAGAAGGAATCTCTGAAGAGGACGTGCATGGAATCTCGCCCAAGGCATGACATCCTGGCAGGACACCAGCATTCCCAGAAGTTGGGCCAAGGTCATTACCTCCACTTTTTCCTGTGCCAGTACCTGGTTGAGAAGATGATTGATCTTCTCCCTTCTTTCTGTGGTCAGAAAGACCCTGTCCTGAATTGTGTCTATTAAGGTTCCTAGGTGAGTGATTACACGTGAAGGCCGGAGATTGCTCTTGTCCAGGTTTATGACAAACCCGTGCTCCCGAAGCACCTGCATTGTAGTCTGTAGAGACTGTAAGCAGTGATTGTGTGAAGGTGCCTTGACAAGGATGTCGTCTAAGTATGGGAACAGCGAGATCCCCCATAGCCTGAGGTGGGCGATGATGGTCACAAGCACCTTTGTGAAGACTTTTGGAGTTGATTTTAGCCCAAAGGGGAGGGCTTGGTATTGATAATGTTGGCCATTGTATGCGAAACGGAGAAACCTCTGATGGTAAGTATTGATTGGAATGTGTAGGTATGCTTCGGACAGGTCTATGGAGCAGAGAAAGTCTCCCTTTTGGATGGCTGCCGCAATTGTCCTGAAAGTCTCCATCTTGAACTTTTTTGTTATCACTTTTCTGTTTAGGCGTTTCAAGTCCAGGATTGCTCTGATGTCCCCGTTCTTCTTGGGGACTGTGAAAAAAACTGAATATACTCCTAGATGATGTTCTAGTTGTGGGACAGGCTCCATGGCTCCTATGAGCAACAAGTGTTGAATCGCTCCTGTTAATTCCTGGTGTTTCGCAGGCTTTCGACTTTTGGGAATTTCTAAGAAATAGTCTGATGGGACTGAATAGAATTCTAAAGAGTAACCATTTGAGACCGTATTCAATACCCACTGGTCGGATATTGTTTGATGCCAGTGAGAAGAGAACAGGGCCAGGCGACCTCCTATGCCTATGTTGGGAGTCTTCTTGGCATAGTCATGCCGTGTTGGCTCTCTTGGTACCCTTAGACTGTTGGCCTTGTTTTCCTGGGAAGGTTGGTCTGCCATCCCTTGGTTTGTGTTGCCAGCAGCCCTTGAAATTCCTGTGAAAATATGGTTTTGATTTGCGTCTGTTATCCCGAAAGGACTGGAAGCAACGTTTAGGTTTCCCCTCCCGTCTCTTAGAAGGCAGAACTTTCTTCTTATCCTTGTCCTCTACAAGATAACGTTCCAGACCGTCTCCAAACAGATTTGCGCCTTTGAAAGGAACCGCCACAACTTTTGCTCTGGCGGAAGGGTCTACATCCCAACTGCGAAGCCAGGTGTTGCGTCTAGCGGTGATACTTGAGGCCATGGCTCTTGCGGACTGTTGCACTGCATCCAAAGAAGCGTCTGCGGCGAATGCTGAGGCCAGAGCAATCTTTTTGAGCTCATCCTTAAGCCCTTTTGGCAGGCCACTGTTCGCTTTAGCCAGGTCAGAGGCCCAGGCGAAGGCTGCCCTGGAAAAAAGGGACCCCGTGACTGAAGCTCGTAGGGAATTAGAAGAGGCCTCAAAGTCCCATCTAAGAGCCTGTTCGATCCTTTTGTCACTGTGGTCCTTAGGAAAACCCTCCTCATCAATGGGGAGGATGGAGGTGGATGCTAAACTGTTCACCGGGTCTTCCACTACTGGGAGCTTGATCTTTTTTGCAGCTTCTGGCATGAGGGAATAGAATTTGGAAAACATAGGGTGATTAGACTTAGGTTTAGCTGGACGCTCCCATTCAGCCTTCATCAGAGAGTAGAAGGTTGATGGTAAAGGGACCCTCACTGGTTTAGCTCCTGTTTTGGGCAGCGTCTGATCTGAGCCAACTGGAAACTCAGAGTCCTCTTCCACTGTGTCCTTAGGCGTATAAGAAATCTCTAATTTCCTTAAGACTTTAGGAAGCAACTTGCTGTAGGTGTCCTGGGGAAAAAGGCGATACTGAGCAGTGGGGATAACTTCAGCCTCCTCTGCAGACAGTTCCCCTTCCTCAGAGTGAGAAACAGAAGACCCTGAATCAGAATCCTCTCCCTCCTCACTCATGAGAGGACTATGAATACTCTGGCCTGTCATTCTCTGCCTTTTAGAGGTCTTGGAAGAAGAAGGAGAAGAACTGGTTGTCCTCCTTCTCTTTTGTACAGAACTCCTATGGGGTTTTCTACCTCTCTCTGGAGCAGTCATGACCTCTTGGATGAGACGCCTGCCACCAGTTTGAGAATTCCTTTTGCATTTCGCCTTTAAGCCATGTGAGGAGTTCCAAGGTTGGTACAGCCTCAGGAGAGCCAGGTGGAGAGTCTTCCCTTTGAGTTACTTGCTGTTCTGGGGAAGAGTCCAGGGAAAATTCACATGGCTCAGAGTTCAGAGCCAACCCAGCAGTTTTGGATTTGGCAGCCATCTTGTGATTCTGAGGAGCGAAAGTGAAAGCAGATACTAAACTCTGCTACTCAAGATGGCCGTTTCCCGCCCAAACTAAGAGGCCCGGGTAAAAAACTGCCAAGGTTTTACCCCAGGTCCTGACATGAAAGGGTGTCAGGGAGGGATAGAAAATCCCCTGGGATCCCGGTTTCCTAAGAGAAAGCAAGACCGCAAGCTTTATATCCGGCCTTCCATAACCCAGAGGTGTCCCCAGACTCCATAGGGCGAATGAGAAGGAAGGGGGGTGGGTGGACTGAGCCACTAAAGTTGAGGGGAAGAGGAGAGACCCAATAAACCAAAAAGGGTGCGTAGGATGGCCTCTCTGAGGATCCTTGCAGCCTTAAGCAGTGGTGCCTCTTGCGCTCTGCGCGTTCGCACTCTCTCTCTGTCCCCCCCCCCCCGGTTATCCTCTCTTACCGTGATTCAGAAAAGAACCGGTCAGGAAGAATCTGCGGTGTCCAGGTCCCGACAGGCGACCCCTCTGTCGCAAACTTCCACTTCTCCCACGATCCCTGGGAGGGAAGGAAGTCGAGGCCCGTTTTGCCAAGAGGTGCACGTTTGCCGCGGCTCTCTCTGGCAGTCCCCGGCTGCAGAGTCTCGTCATCCGCTCCGACAGAAAAAGGAGGGGGGGAGCAGAGTCAGGGGGGTGCGTACTCTCTCTCGCCAACCCCAATAGCCTCCAGAATGCTCTTGCCCTCTCCCTCAAACCAGCAACAGAGCTCCCGCTGCGTCAGAGCCTCCGGGGAGAAAAAGAGAGCAGGGGAGAAAGGAAGAAACCTCTTCAAACGCGGCTGCCCCAGTCTGCTGCCAGCAAGCTGCATGGCTGTACCTGAAGGCAAGCCTGAAGCCCTGCACCACCGCCAAAGAGAAAAAGAAGAAAAATTGCTTAGTGCTAATCAGCACTGACGACCAGCGTCCGGCTTCAAAGGCAGGGCTGGACAGACTGGGGAACGGGTTCCCGGAAGGACTGAAAACGTTTCTTCTGCTTGCCTTCTTTCCTGAGGGAGGGCAGTGCTTTCTTCATATCCTTATCCTCTCTAGGTATTGGTTTAGGAATTTAGAGGGCTAATAGATCCTTTCTAATTACACATGTATCACTAGATAATTTGATTAGCTAAGCTCTTGAGAGTATTAAACAGAGCACCAAGGCTGTTCCCTTGACTCCTTTACAGTTCTCCAAGTCACAGAAATGAATATGAGCATGAGATAAAGAGAGAAAAGACCTGAGTGTACGGGCATCGCAGTTAGCCATCACAGAATCATTGCATCCTTTTCCGACCAAGGGAAACTAGACCGACTTAGAAGCCCGATGTGATCATCTGATATGTGTGGGTGCATGAGAACATGAGGAAACTGCCAGCCACAGTCATGTGTCAAAGCAGGTCATTTCCTTAATTTGGACAAAGGGCATCCATAAGGCAATGAGGAGGTCACATTACCAAACATTAAGTGGTTTTTATGAACATAGCTGATTGAACAAAATAAAAATATTCACTTAAATTGTAGACATATCAGAATGAAAGTTAATGGGCATATTCAGTAAACAATTCCAGATGAAGATCAGACACTGGTTTGACACTCGCTGCCACACATATTGAGGGAATCAGGAAAGATCCAAGTTTCAGTGTTTAAGGCAATTCTATCTAAAGCTTGAAACCCTCGACCCCTTTTGGGAGACAGGGAGGGAGAAGGGAGCATTCACTGGAGAAGACCCTGATGCTGGGGAAGATTGAAGGTAAAAGTGGACGGCAAAGGATGAAATGGTTAGACAGTGTTATCGATGCAACGAATGTGAAGTTGAGCACACTCTGGAGGTCGGCGGAAGACAGGGGGGCTTGGCATGATGCGGTCCATGGGCCTGCAAAGAGTCGGACTCGACTGTGCGACTGAACAACAATAGTTTTCCTGGGAAATGGTTCCTTGGTAGGTTTGGTTTTGTTGTTCATGTTACTTTTAAGAGACATGTACATTTCTCAGTTACACCATTCATATTCAGATTTTAAAACTCAAAGTTAATGATTAATTACCCAAATAATGGATTTAAGGCTGCATGCCAGGTAAACTGGAGGCAGTAGAGGAAGAATTACTAGTGTTCTGGGGAAGATACTGAGCATTCATAATTTTCAAAGTAAAAACCATGTTGCCTTGAGCAAAGGAATGGAGGCTAGATCCCATAAATTCATTTCACCAGCAATGGTGCCTTCCTCTGGCATAAGAACCTTTCCCAAGATTCAACAGGCTCCTTCAGGAAAGGGTTTCTTGTGCCAGAGAAATGCACCACTACTGATAAGAATGGAGCTGCATGGTCTAACCCAAAAAGCTGAGATAATTAGGGAAAAATTACATTGTCTCTGCAGGGGAACCTATTCAAGGTGGCTTCCAGAAAAGCCACAAAACACTGAAAGTTATTAAAACCTAATAACCGTAATAATGAAGTGTCATCAAGACCCACTCAGCTAGTGGAGACGCCTCATAGGGTTTTCAAGGCAAGAGATGTCCAGAGGTGGTTTGCCATTGCCTGCCTTTGCACAGCAATCCTGGTCTTCCTTGGTGGTCTCCCATCCAGGTACTAACCATGGTCAACACTGCTATATTACCAAACTCTTACATGATCATGTTACTCAGGCTATTCAGGCTGCCTGTTAAAATCTAGCCAGGGTATAACATATAGATCACTAAGCAGTTTAAATTGAACAACAGCTTTCATTTTAAAAAGAAGTATTAAAATGGTGTCAAAATACCAACCCCTTAAGTAAAAACCAGGGTAAACAAAATGTTTTGGCCTGGGGTCTAGAAGAGAGTAGGAGCCAGGTCATCCTAAAGGGGGAGGATGTTCCATAGATAAGGTCCCTATAAAAGCCCTGTTCTTACCCACAACTGTTACCTTGAGAAAGCCTAATTGTGCTAAATTGGGAATCCACAGTTCCTGTTCATCTCCACAGATTTAATTATTCTAGCTGCATGGTAGAGTAGAATCTACACCATTGGGTTTCTGCTATCCCAAAACATTAGCAAAACACAAACTGTACAAGGGAAATAAACATTGCCTCTGTCACACATTCAGGCAACTTCCCTGAGCAGTGATCGATGGCAGTGAAGCCGGAATTATCGCCATCAGACTGGCTTAGGCAGCTGTGAAATGTATTTTATATACTATTTTAATTCAAACTTTTATAAAATTTATAATTCTTATCACTGTTTTTTCAGGGGAGGGTGGCCTAAAAGTTGAATTTAATAAATAAATACTTAAAGGAATGAGGGAGGGCAACAAAAACGAAACTAACAAGGGTTACCTTAAAAGATTAGCTGCCTGAATGTGTTGTGAACTAAATCATAATTCTTTCTACAACTCAACCTCTTTTTGCTCCCCAGAACTTCCCCTCAACAAATAAAGCAACATCACAAAAGTCTCTTCGTTCTTGAATATGTATTCTTTTTACTGAAAAAATCATTCATAAATTAACAAATACAAAAATGTACAAACACATGGGTAAATAAATGTAATGACACGAAGGATTGCTTTGCTGAAAATTGTGTGTGTGTCTTAAAACACTAGATTTCAGTGCAAAAATGTACCCCTGGCACCTCATAGAAAACATAAGAGCAAGCTCAAACAGAACAGGATGGAAGGAAGTTACATATGGTTTGTTAATGCTCCCTGTGACAGAAGGCATTTGGAAATGTGTGGCGGTTGCTCAGCTGGTAAACTCTTTGAAGAGGAGCTTTCTTTGAAAAAAAAATCAAAATGGTGGATATTAAACAATTTTAGCAAATGAAGACCCACATGGCTCATAAAAAAACAAAACAAAAACACCATCATGTTATGTTCTACCCCCAGCAGTGTTAGCAGACAGTGTCGATGGCGGATGGAGAGCAGTGGCCTTGTTGAATTTCAGCTGCCAAAAGTTATGTACACTTTACAGATGACTTTTTTTTTTACACCATATCACATGCGTTTGAGTTATGCTTCTGAACAATTACATTTACTATACAGTATTTGAATTAGCTGATAAGATTAACAGTGCACATTTTAAAAAAATATTCCACATTTTTAAAGAGGGAAAGAAAGCAACGTGATTGGAAATAATCCCAAAATAAACCAAGAGCGCCATTGATTAGGAAGTCAAACTTGACCCTTTCATGCTGATCTTTAGCAAGTGCATTTCTGAGCAGAGGTAATTCCTTGTCTTGTTTTTCAAGGAAGTGGAGTAGATGGCTACGCATGGTAAAAAACTTGAGAGATTCTGGAGTGCTAGACAGCCTGCTTAATTGACCAGATATATTTATTCAAATGTACATGATGGTGAATGCAAACAGTTTGAGATACATTCCTTGGTTGAAGCACCATTAAACAAAAATGTGGGTTCTCGCTAATTTTCTAAGCCTTAGAGGGGGAAAGGAAGAGAAGGGTACGTATGCATCATCTGTATGAGAAAAATCAAAAGACAGAGGTCTTTATTGCTATGTGTGTCATCAACAAATAACCCACTCAGATCCTTACCTCTGCTCTGCAGCAGCTATGAAGGGTTCCCTTATTAAGTATTTTAAAGCACACTTATTTCAAATAGGTTTGACCTAATTTACACACTTACCAGCACTCTCAGGGGCAGACTTGCTGTCCTTTCATATGGGCTGATAAGCTCTACACACATCCCCAAACTCGCGCGTACATGCACAAGGAGGACACATTTTAATAACTTTTTAAGACGCAAGAAAGTAGGCCTGGTCATTCACACCCACAACAGATGTATATGGGGGGTCATACAGCCACCGAACCAAGAAACTAAACGTAAACTATGCAAGTTAAAGAAGTTGAAGGCAACAGTGCAGTAAAAGAAATTAAAGTACTTCTGAGGTTAAGTACTCACAATCTGTCTATAAATATATATTAAAAAGCAATCAAAAAAAAAGAGACACATTTACCAAAGTTCTAGACCCTAGTTTAAAAAAAGTTTGTACACGCTGTATAAACAGATGGATTGGTTTTTAAACCACAGCAACAACAAAAACCAAAAAAAAGGCACAAATCTAAGATGACAGCTTCAAACAAAAACTGGATCTGTCAGACTGGATGGAGGATATGGACCAAGCACTTCTGCCCAATGCTCACTTCCCCCCACCCCAACTAATCTCAATGCCCTTCATTCTTCTGTTTACAAATTTGAAGTCTGGAAAAACTTTTTTGTGCAATGCTTTCTCCGGCTAATTACCACAATCAAGAGCTCTAACCTACAACATTAGCCTATATTAATTCAGTGTACAGTTTTGTATACACAATAAATATCAAAATACTATTCGTAACCCCCCCCCCCCATTAAATTACAGGAATCACTATAGATTTTGTTTCCAAAGGCAGATTTAACAATCTGCAGTTGGCCGCCCAAACTCAGACTGATCTGAAAAAGTGAAGGAATTAAAAGGTAAATGACAGCCAGGACGACTTTCTGGAAAGGCCATCCCTCACAGAAGTGAAGCAGGAGGGAAGGATGTGTATTCCACTGGTGTTTATTTGCCACTGTGGGACTTATGGCAGAATATGCTGGACTGTTAAAGATCTGGAAAGACTGCATTGACTACAAAATGGTGCAAGATGGGATTTTTGTTCTTTTAGAAATGTAATAACTATTCTCCACCCCATCCCGAAACATTTTTCCCTACCCAAAAGTAAGCACTGCTGTGACTTCCATTTTTGTTAAGCATCACAGCCTAAGAAACTCCTAATCCTGCAAAGCAATCAGGTGAGTAAGCCTGAACCAATTTACTCACATGAAGGCCGTCATGATGCGCTGAAGTGCCTGCACAAGCGTGGAGGTCTATGTGAATCATCTTAAATTGTAAACCTTCAGCTTCAAATTGTAAAAGAATTTTAAAAAGAAAGGAAAGCGATTTATACAGCTTATTTACACTTCTTTAAGAAGCGAATTTGTTGTACATATATATACATATATCTTTTCTCTCTTCAAGCAGGTCAATTTGAAAAACAAAAACACCCAATACAGACACAGAAGAAGAAGAATGATATCGTAAGTTGCAGTTCATCTCCTCGATACTGCTGCTGTCTACAGAATTGCTCCCGGCACCCAAAGTCAAGAAGCCAACATCCTTTTCGGCTAAACTGATCATAGTTTGGTGTTGGAGATTGTTTTAAGGAGATGGTATGCAGGGGCAAAGCAGGTCAAGCCACTGTTCTTTTTTTTAAAAAATCAGAAAATAAATGAAGTCCGAGCTCGCTGCACAACATCAGTTTGAGGAGGGCTATAGTCACAGACCATCTGTGTGCGTGCTTTCAGTATTATTCTTCAAAATATTGTGATCCTTCATTAGACATAAGACTTTTCTAGTCCAGGAGAACCCTACAAAACAAGATAGCAACACGTTTTGTTCTTCTCTTAATATTCATTCACCAGAGCCAGCTCCGGCGTCAGGTTGACAGTTATGTTTTTATACAAGGCGTCGTATGTAATATTTGGATAATAGTTCAAGTTATTGAGGCCATCCAAACCTTGCCTCTCTTTGGACTTCCTCAGCAGTGCATACCTGTTTTGAGAGAGAGAGAAAAAAATGGAGACATTAAGTCCAAGACCCATCCCTACAGAAATACACTTCCCTGAACACCCAATGACACTAAAGATTGTCCTCTTCCAGCACTAATGCACAAGAATTCAAGAAATAAAATGGAGATTAGGATAAAGGAGCAGACAGAGCAGATTTGTTTTGTATGCCATAGGAATTTTATCAGAAGCGCCTCAATGGGAACAGCAATATGCCCAACTGTATTATCTGCCTAGTGCTAGTGACAGAAAGTTGATTTTAAAATATTCATGTGGGCACAAACATCTGTCTTTCCCTCCTTCCTTATGGGAGACAACTTGGGCAGTCAGTTTATGACCATGGGAAAAGAGAGCATGCCTCACCTCTCCATCCAGCTCTTGGTTCCCCCGTCCCCCCACCCCAAACATACCATACTGTAGCCCCTCAGGGCTTATTCTACACTCTGTTCTCAGAACTGCAGTCCCTTCTGATTCAAAGTAACCACCTTTGAACTCTTGGAACATTTTGGACTTAGGAATGTTCAGTCTGGAGAAAAGGAGGTTGACGGGGGACATGATTGCTCTCTTTAAGTATTTGAAGGGCTGTCACTTAGAGGAGGGCAGGGAGCTGTTCCTGTTGGCAGCAGAGGAGAGCTGCCTAGGGAGGTGGTGAGCTTCCCCTCACTGGCAGCCTTCAAGCAGCAGCTGGACAAACATTTCCCAGGGATGCTCTAGGCTGATCCTGCATTAAGCAGGGGGTTGGACTAGATGGCCTCTATTGCCCCCTCCAACACTGTGATCCTATGATTCTGGAAAGTATGTTCTGTCAGTATGTAGCCTTGTTCAGTATTCCTGCATGTACACAGAACCCAGAATAGCATGCAAATGTGAGCTTCCAGTGACCAGGGCTGGGCGTTTGGCTGATGGAAGGGGAAAGCCTGTCACAGCTTAAAGATCTACCAAGCAGAGAGAATGAGGAGGAACTGGCCTCAGAATGCAAGCATCTTCTTTAGACAATTTATACACCTCCTCTCAGAGATCTTGCCTGAGGAGGATCAAAGTAAGAACACAGCATTATCAGAATTACCATTAATGAAAACAGAACGTTCGCCAGAGGCACAACTCAGTATTCGGCTGTCTAAAATGTCAGTCATGGTCCTCAGGGTAGAAGCACGCCATAACAGCAAAGGTATAACACCCTCCAATTGAAAACCTGGGACAAATAATGCCTTGGTCTAGCACTTTACATGGGAGTAAGGGGGGGGAGGGGTCCAGATGAGCTTCAAGGCAAAGAGCATTCCAAAGGGCAAGGTGCCACTACTCAAAAAGCACCATTTCTGGCTACCACCTGTCTCACCTCTGCAGGTGGGAACATAAAGAACAGGGCTTAGGAAGAGGATCTAACCTCATCTAAAGTCAATTTCTTCCACTTTCAATTGATACTTTTAAAAATGAAATCCCATTTGTAACAAGTCCATGGTGGTGTGTGGATGTACGTGTGACTGGTTTGTTTTGAAGTTTGACAAATAAGGGCATGTAGTGTTCCATCTTTCAAAACAAAAATTGTGAAATATTTCAGTTACAAAGTGCATCTCTAGTTGGTGGCAAAGAGGTTCCATTTAGCTGTACGCATGAAAGTTTCGATGGTTATAAGCAAGCAATTGCATATTTTTGTTTAGAAAACTATCTGAAATACAAGCTTGATTTAAATTGGCCTGTTCATCTTGCAGTTTGAAACATGATTAAAAGAAGCCTGTGCTCTATAATTTGGAAGGCAAATATGGTACCTTCTCAATTACCCATTAGAGGATTGTTTAAATATTGCAGAGAGACTAAGTGACTGAAGAGCAAAGGAAGATTGATCTGGTTTTCCAAAATAAACAGGTTTGCAAGCAAAAATTTATCTGGAGAATAGTACTATGGAATATTTCCAGGCAGCACACCTTACCTGTTTCAGGCCTAGAAACAGAGAACATGAAGAGAAAAACAATGGGAAGGACATGAGGAGAGAGACTGGAGATAAAAAGAAAAACAGGAAGAGCTGGAACTGTAGAGGACGCAAGACTTGAAGCTGAGCTAGGTAAAACAATGAGTCAGGAGGAGGTGGAGGAGGAGGAAGTGTCATTGCAGCCAGATGGAACAATCTGTTGGCCTGACTAGGGTGGTTTGTGGGAATGTCAGTGGGGAATGTGGAGGAGGAGGCGGAGGAGGAGGAGGCGGAGGAGGAGGCGGAGGCGGAGGAGAAGAAGAAGAAGAAGAAGAAGAAGAAGAAGAAGAAGAAGAAGAGATTGGATTTATACCCCGCCCTCCACTCCCCAAGGGAGTCTCAGAGCGGCTTACAAACTCCTTTTCCCTTCCCCTCCCCACAACAGACACCCTGTGAGGTAGGTGGGGCTGAGAGAGCTCTTTCCCAAGCTGTCCTTGAGGGAACAGCTGGTACAGTGCTATGGCTTGCCCAAGGTCATCCAGCCAGGTGCAAGTGGAGGAGTGGGGAATCAAACCCGGTTCTCCCAGATTAGAGTCTGCGCACTTAACCACTACACCAACTGGCATGTACATGACAAGGCTTGACACGGGGAAGAAACTGGCAGAGTGGGGATTCTCTCTTGCAACACAAGCTGCCAAGCTTTTCTGTAGAGGAAACACCCAACTCTCTTCCAACAAACAACTGGGTATCAGCTAGAGGGCACATCTGCAAGCAGAACAGGACCTGGCGAAAGCTAACCTTACTGCACCAATATACTCATGCATAAGATTAAAACACGCCACTCAGTCAGGCATTTCAGATGATTTAATAATTCCATCAGTCTATAGATTTAATAATCCCACTCTTCCTTCAGTAGATTCAGAGCCATTCAAAAAGTGCTGGTAGGCACTTGCCCCATCCAGGCAAGACCTGCTTACATTTAAGTCATCATTATGAGCTCACGAGCCTGAAATAATCCTCACTACTTGCAGGGAAAGGAAGAATGCTTTCAAGCATTTCCACTGGATGGAGCTCTCCCCATCCCAAGGGTTCCAATTAATCAAATCTATGGAACTGCTAGAAGCACAACTGGCAGGCCCTTGGATCCCATACCTCGTGGAACCTGATTAATCTGGACCCTGTGACTTCTAAAGCAGGGAGATAACTTCTGGAAAACTGAGTTACAAGGGCACAAATGTAAAGTGGAGAAGTAATGATTGCAGAAAGACCTTCTATAGAGAGTTCATTATACCAGGAAACTCCTGTTCCAGGGATCTGGCCATAAATAGCTAAGCTAGCTTTAGGCAGCCTTCCATTTCACACAGGATCCCATTCAATGGCAAAGGAATAAATGTGTGGATCTATACACCTTGAAAGTTATGCTGAAGAACTGAATGATGTCAAAAATCCAGCCCCAATTCCACATTTGCACTAGCATTCAAGGTGAACCTAGAACCTAGTGTATTTCACAGGCAAAACTGAAGTGCTTGGCACAGGGCTGTATTTCCTCTCTCAAGAATCCCACAAACTTTTATTTTATTTCAGAACTCAAATCCAATTTGATGGTGTGAGTGCTATTTTCCTTCTAATGTGGTTTTACAGCACACCACTTCCTTCATTTTCAAGAGGAGTTTGGTCACCCATTTAAGGAACATGCTGAGTTAATAGCTAAATGACAATTTAGATCATGATTTGACAGCTTTTCCTCTCCCTGCCCCTTCAACAATACAGAAATTACTTCAGAATCACAAGCCATTGGAATCTCAGATAACACTGAGCCTTGTTTGCATTTACTAAGACATGACAGGTAATAAATGGCAAAAGTTCAGGTGTTCATCTGCCAGCACCTCCAATCTGCTGAGACAGTAGTGGCAAAGCTCAGCTTCTTAATGTTGTGACATTTTAGACCTTTGCAACTTCAAGACAGCAAACAATTTTGATGCTGTCTTCCAAAATAGTTTCTAGGATGCGTGCTGTAGATTTGTTGGGAGGTGAGGGATAAATCTGCATGAGTTTTTAAAATGTGGTCTAGGGCTCAGCTCCAAAAGACATTGTTATTAATACTGGGGCTCTGTTCTGGATTCTACAAAGGAGTAAACAGTGCCTTGGTGCATGTGCAGAACATCTTTCCTTCACTACTCAACCATTCAGCTACCTACACATTTGGAGTTAGGGGGGCTAGTTTCCAGGCACTCAAATTCAACTTGCGAGCAAGTTAAAGCTGTGGTTACTCTAATTTTAGAAAAGACACATCAATTTTTGTCTGCTTGCTACAGCTGTGGTGCAACAGCAGAATGGAAGTGGAGAGGAGAGAAGGTAGTTCTTTCATTCTGTCAAACGGATGCTCAGGGAATGGAGTGGTGGTGGAAATCTGCCTAAAACCTTATGTACTATAGGCTCAATCTGTGCTTCAGTATGCAATTAATTAAAAGTGCACACTGCAGTACTGATTGAAAACACTTCCCAAGATCTCCTAATTACTGCTTTGTTGCCACCTGTAGAATTAAACAGCAATTTGTATGATATTACAATTACAGAAGATGCCAGGAAGAAGTCATCTGAAGCAGACATAAGCATATCCAGCTGTCTACTTATGAGCAAGTGAAGAGTCCTAGCCAAGAATTAATTTAATTTATTTATAATTTAGATTTATAAACCGCCCTTCTCTGAATACACAAAGCTCAGGGCAGTGAACAGCAGTAAAAGATACATTGATAAAACAATTCCAGCAAATAAATAAAAATAGTTAAAACATTCTTATATGGTGCTGAAATGCCAAAGTTATGCCACTGTCTCATGGGAGAGAAGCAGGGGGGAGGGGGAGGGGGAAAGGGAGTGCCAGATAGGATGGTCCCTGTTGTTCTCAGCCAAAAGCCTGGCGGAACATCTCTGCCTTGCAAGCCCTGTGGAATTGCATTAGGTCCCTCAGGGCACGGATGTTATTCAGCAGAGAGTTCCACCAGGTGGGAGCCAGAGCTGAAAAGGTCAAGGACAGCCTGATACTGAAGGTATCATCATTTAAAATGTCAAAGATATTTGAAATTTTTCCTAGACTTCATGAAGATGAAAGAAACGAAACAAAGGTATGATTGCAAGGCATCCGCTAAGTTCCATTTTGAGAATCTAGTTTGTGGCAAGAATCCATAAAGACAAGGGATACTGCACAAGCCTCTCCCAAGTAAAACCTGTGCACTGGCTACAGGGTGTGCCCTCGGTTCCATGATCCTTGATGGGGAAAGAACCTCATACAAAGACAACAACTGTATATCCTGACCACACTTCCAGAGCAGCACCAAATCATACATGAGTATGCATATTTTAAGAGAAGTGGTGTACCATGTTAGCCTCCCTCTGAGAACCATGGATCAAATTTAACCACTGCAAAGGCTCTTGTCCACTGGAATGCTGTATACCAAATCATAGGGAATGGGTCTGAATTACTACAAGATCATAGGGAAAAGGTCTGCATTACTACACAAACTGCAGGCCACAAAGGATTTCTGAAAGTTAAAGGCAATAAAAAACCAGGATTTCCTGGCTATACCACATACAATGCAATACAATTATTTAATTTTGCACTATGGAACTGGCTACCTGGGCTACACAAGACACTCAAAGCTATTACAAGTCCCTTGTTCAAGAGGTGAAAAAAGCAAAGTACAAGTTCAAACAGTGGTATAGCTAATTCACACCTGGAGCTTAAGTATACAATCTGCAAAACCCATGCTCGCAAGTTCTATCCTCAAGTAAGATCACATTTGTTTTTTCTCCTTTTGAATTGTGAAAAACCTAATTATTAAAAACCTTGATGGCCATTCAAGCTACCATCTGGCAATTCAAAAGGAACTGCCCTAATGGCCTGAAGTGCTGAAGATGGATAGGCTGCTCCGAGCTTCTTTAAAGTGAGGTAAATGCAGTAACAAATGTTGTGGATAAAACTGCTCCTGCATTACATAACTGAAACCCAACAATGAGAAGTAATGATTCATTCAATTTCTGTCTGATCCTTCCTCCCGCATGCTCAGGGCAGCTTACACAGTTCTCCCTCCTCCATTTTTTCCTCATAATATCCCTGATCAGTAGGTGAGGCTAGTGACTGGCCCAAGGTCACCCAGCACTGCAGACAGAATACAACCCATCACTCCCAGATCCAAGTCCAACACTTTAACCATTACACCATGCTAGCTCTTAGACTGGCACAGTGGCATGATTACCCAACTGTAATATTATATTTTTGCAGAATTCAGAAGTGTTTGGCCCGACCTACGCTGGAAGAGGACAAATGGGCCTGGGTTGAAGGAATAAAGAAACTGTGAATGAACGGTAGGCAGACTCTTCTGGAACTTGCAAAATTTAAGCTTTTTATATACAAGTCCCCATCACATGCACACAGATGACCAGTTTACATACAGCAAATCAGCTACCTACTAAGATCAATTCAGGATGACCAAGGGTAGACTTCAATGACCAGTACTCACTGTGACCACACAGTTAAGAGCTGGCTGCAATCATATGGACAGAGGTAGCCTTCTCATGCACCCATTCACATAAGCTTTTAAGACTCAGTGGACTCCACAAGCTGGTTTGCTGGCAAGGGCTTTCAGGATTATGATCAGGCATGCTAATAACTGAAAGCTACATGGCTGAGGACTTCATTCTGCCTAAAGTACCTGCCACTGTCAAAATGTTTTTGAAATATTTAGGATGCATGGTGGCTGAACAGTGCATTTTTCTCCCCCCCCCCCCCCAATTTATCAGATTTCTACTAGCTACTGTCAAAGGCTGTACAGTGGAAGTCCTGCACAGGATCACTAGATGCTGGGATATGACCACTACATGCAAACTCATGGACCAAACAATGGTAGCCAAGAGTGTAAAAATGGAAAATACTTCTTTGGGAAGTTACAGATGTCTTTTGTAGCTTATGCTGATAAAAATAAATATACCCTGCCAAAGGCAGAATTACATCAAGATTTTTATTTATCATAATATATTTTGGAAAGATATTAGTCTTCAACATTGTATATTTTATCATGTTTGTATTGACTGTACTCCTATAAGGTGGTGAGTAAGGGTTAATTTAAAAGCAGGCAAACACTTTGCTCAGCATTACTGCCTCTTCCAAATGGTGATTCCTCCATTGTGTTATGTTTATGACTTTCCCTTTTTCTTTGTTTCAGAGTAAAAAAACCCAATAAAATGTAAAGTTTAAAACTATTAGCTTACCTTCCTAAGAACTGTACTTCGCCTCTATGATGATGTGGAATTGACTTGTATTTCCCAGTGTCTCCTTCTGGCCGAGTTACAAAGTAGCCTGCATAGTGGACCCTAAAGGAAAGACACAAAAAGGAAGGAGCTTTTCAGGTGGTTCGAATTCAGAATTTTCCAAGACCGCACAATAAGAGAAACAAGTGTCCCACTGCACCTTCCAAGCAGTACTCCCATCAAGCTAGCTCAACACAGTAGCCATATTTTAACCACTTAAGACATAGATAATTAAAAACTGACATGTAAGAAGCCCTAGGCCAGATCAGAAGTACAATTTTGCTTTCAACTGCAGCTAGTGTTTATTAGGCATTAAGAGCACATTTCTTTGCAGCACAGACCTGTGTTCCTATCCTCAAGCAAAACACATTATTCTAAAATCAACTGAGGTTACATACAAGATAGAAAGTATGTACAGTTTTTGTGACAAGTTATGAAGCCAAATGCTGTTCAGCAAGACTGACACCAAGCCTGCAGGAACAGAGCCAAACAACACAAAAGGGAACTAGAAAGAGCCCTCAGGCAACTTGAACTGCTGAGACAGGCACGTAAGGTTTGTTCAGAAGCTATATCCCCAGCTTATCAAAGAGAAGCCGTCCAGAATAATTCTACCACAGTGTTGCACCACGCACAGAACGTTTCATTGCTAGTCTGATACTAAGGATCTGCTAGCCTGTGGGAGAACCACGCTAAGTTGGAACCTGCACATAATGTCTTCCCTTCCACTTCTGTCATGGCACGTACCTGTTCCAAAGGTCATCGTCCTCTCCGCCCCAGCCCCAGAAGGCATTCGGAAAGCCATTGATTTTTTTAAACTGTTCCACTGTCAGGCCACTCACTCCTCCAAAGAACTCATTATAAGGGAGGCTGTATTTAAAAAAAATAGAATAATAATGTTAGTCAAACCTTCTGTGAATAGAACTTATCAGACGCCAGGGCAGTCTTGGTGGCCTGTTCACAGCCTGTCACAAGCCGCAGCTTTCCAAGGTATACAGACAAAGTCAGCCTTGAATTACAGTGATGTCTGCCTTCCATTTTTCCACTTATCTTTTTTCTTTAAGATATCTTAAGTGCACAAAAAGGAGATTGCAGTTACTTACAGATACATATATTTATCTAGCTTTGCTGCGAAGTGCCTTGGCATCTGCCCACATCCATAGTAGTTACGGTCATTTTCAGGTATATGGTCCACATCATGAAAGATCAGACAATCCCAGTCCAAGTCCTTCATTGCTTCCCGAAAGCCAACATTGAAGAGCATGGCACGGTTGAAGGGTTGAGTACCAGCCTATCAAAAGAACCCAAACATGCTGATTACATTCAAGGCTGTCCACAAGAGAGAGGGCTTATGTACTGTGCTGCATAAAGAAACCTGGTCCCAATGAAATGGTGTACAATGAGGTAGTGTACATATGTATGGCTATGTGTACAAAACATAGTTTGTGTCTGTGTGCTTCTTGAAGGAGAAACATATTGTTTTAAGCCTTTCTAAACAAAAGGCTGCATTCTGCTAAGTAGCAATGCTTCGTTATTTTGGACGGATGCTGAGGAGATCAGAACCATATTAAGTAGCATCATGATATCTTTTAAGATTGCCCTAAAAGCTAATGAGAGAACTTCAAATGTCACAGAGATGAGGGGTTTCCGTAGTAGCCCTTGGCATGATTAGCTTAACTCATAAGTGAAAACACAATAAATTAAATGGCTATATACCCAACTACTGGCTTCCAAGAGAAGCAGGTAGTTTTACACAGTGGTGGAAGACAGTGAAAGCCAACTGACGGATTTACTGTAGAGTCTAGCTCTCAATCTTTGAGAAAGCCAAAAGCTCAAGCACTCAATTTTTTTCTAAGACGAATTTATGAATTTATATCAAGTAAGTTCACTGGTCTATGTAGCTCAGTATTGCCCCCTGACTGCTAATCATACGGATTTCCCGTATTCAATACCTTCCCGTATTCAATACCTATTTAAAGATGTCAGGTACTGAATATGGGGCTTTATCATTGCAAGATACATATACTACCATAGAACTGTGAGCAATAAATCGTTAGTGAAGGGGTTACAGTTCCATGGAGCATATGTTTGGCATGCAGACAATTCCAGATTCAATCTCTAATTCCTCCAGTTACAGGATCTCAGGTAACAAGTGTTATGAAGGACTTGTTCTCAAGACCCCAAACAGTGGTTGCAAGTCAGAATATGCAATACTAGACTAGAGTCAGACCAACAGTCGGACCTTTTGAAATATGGTTTCATAGATCAGCATTTTAAAAAATTCAGTTTTGGGCAGTTATGAATAAAAGCATCTGGCAGTGCTGAAGAGTAACTGCTTTCAATCATATTTCAGAAAAGGCAGGACAAAAACATTCATGTTAAACCAAGACAGAGATCTGAAAAGGCACACAGAATAATTAGTTTTCAGAATTAGGAGCAATTATGTTTTACTTGCAACACTTCTTGAACAGGTTAGGCCTCTCCAAGATCCCATCTGCCCAACACTGTGCACAGACAGACCAGTTTGAGTTTGTGGCCTTATCACTGTCCACAGCCTAGAGGCTCCAAGCCCTAGAGGTCGTGCAGAACCATGAATGTATTGCAGGACACAGTTACATACAAAGGGGACTTTCAGATACCATGTACAGCTCCTGGTACTTTTGTTCATCCAAAAGTAGGACTCATGTACAGAATTACCACAGTTGCCACCTTGCCCTATGACTGTTCTTCCCTATTCCTCATCCCTTCTCCTTCCAGATAATTCTGCTGGAATAAATTCTAAGCATTTTACTAACATCGCTGTTTTCAGTTCATATGTTAGTACTGAATGCTCAGGCTAGAGATGTATTGTATGTTTGGGTATTAGCTAATCACACAGCAAAACAAAGCCATTTTTGTTATCATTCAAGAGGCCTTCTGCCATAAACACAAATTTCTGCAGTCTTCATCTTTCAAAGACCTATGGGATTACATCGTAAATACCTTACAAAATGCAACAAAATATTAATTTTAGTGTCCTGGAAGCTTTGTATAAAGGAATGTTTGGGTACAAAATGTCAGTCACCGCAACAGTTTTTGGAGCACGGCAATACACTACACAGCAACTCTGGAAAGCTTTCACAGTATGCAGCTTGCCAGGTATTAACTGCCACCACACTCCAGGCACTCTGGAGATTTAATGCCATTGTGCAAGAATCCCAGAGGGAAGGCAGTTAACGGTGTCTCTTGCACAATGTATCCTGGGAGAAAAGCATCATCAGTTTCTCATTACCACTGGAGAAGAATTAGCCTTGGGAAAAAGAGGCACATGAAAGGTAACTTACTTGCTCAATAACATAAAATGCAAACTGTAAACGTTGGCGTTGCAGCATTGGAATAAGATGTCTAAAGAGGACTGGAAGATGCTCATAACGGTTGCGGAATGGAATGAGGATTGCCACCTAGATGGACAAAAGTCTTTATTAGCTCTTCCTGGATTTATCTAAAATAGTTACATGTCCGTCTTTCTTTTGAGCATTTTAGGACCCAAGGTGAGTGAAATATAAACACAATTTGATAAAAGTATAAAAACCATTACAACAAGCTTTAAAACAGACACGCCTTGGTGGGAAGAATGAAGCTGCTGCATAGAAATGTGAAGGATAGGTCTTTCACGTACAAGCAGATCTCTGAAGCCAACTATATTTCACTGAATTGTTAATTTTATGACACATTGAGTGTTATTATTTTAGCACAGCAGTGTGATAACAATAAAAGTCACTCAACAAGCGGTCACCAGAACCACATCCACAGGACACAGTAACCTAGGGATCCACCCAGAATATTCTCAGGGAAAGCTTATGGATGAACCAATGGATTTTACCAATGTACAAATACATGTTTTGGAGAAAAGAAACCTTCTGGTCATTATTAGCTGGTGTCTTCTTTTGTATATTATACCAGTGCTTGCACCCTCTCAGAAATTCTGAGAAGAAGCAAGACACTAGTGCAATAATTGAGGGTACAACTAACATATGAACATTATCACCAAGAATAAAACCCATCAAATTGGGCAATTTCATGGTAGAAATATTTTGTCTTTAGAAACCAAGGAAAGTTTCATACAGCATTTTTCTAAGCTTTTGGCTCTGCTGCCATTCGAGGTTCTATTACAAAATTACATTTTGGAACTCTATTGAGTTAGGGTTTTCAGCATATCCAGGGTATAGACAGCAATAGCATATGGGACAGGATTTCCCCAATGTATTTGAAACTCTGATAGACTAGCAAGATGCCTCACCCCAAGCAGACTGACACTGCATGACACAGACCAAGCTAGGTTATGCAAGCACAGCCTAAGAAAAAACTATATGGCCATAGTGCCAAACTTGGAACTCTGAAAACTGATGTTAGGATGTGCAAGCAGATTTAAGTGGCAGCACAGTGTCAGACTAGGATCTGAGAGATTCAAGCTCAAATCCTCACTCTGCTTACTGGCACAATGTACCATACTACTAATTTTTCTGAATGAGGCAGATGCTTGTTCTGAATAACTCCCTCCTTGCCGTCTCTCTCTCTCTGTGGATTAATAGTAGCTTCCTCCACTGCGATCATAAAGCTCCTAATGCCAGTTTTATTTACTTGTTGTGTCATTTAATCAGGGGACTTGACAGGAAATAGCAAGCTTAAAAAGGGCAACACTCATGGATTATGGTAGCTGTGACACTAAGACTACTATGTAGATATTGAGATGAATTATGGGTCACAAGTGATACACAAGTAGATAAACAAATAGCCAACAGCTTTTAGATACAAATGCAAAAAGGAGGTCCAGATATCTTAGTTACATATTCTATTCCTTATGGTGTCAATATTGTTTGGAGATGCTCCTATTTTAGTACTCCTATTTCTCCAGCTTACCTTCCAACGAGGCACACAGTCTTTAGGCTTCCAGTGGCCTCCTAATTTGATAGTGGGATCTTGAGAGAAGAACTGGTGGATTTCCTCCATGCTGATTTCACTCATATTTACATCAGTGGGGCCCTCTGTATAGCAATCAGACAGCAGAATGTGAAAAACAAGCCCTGTCTGATCAAGAACATAGATTTTTGGAATTCTCAGAATCATTTAGTTCTTATATGCCTAAAAGTTACTTTGTCACTGATGAATTTCTCGCTGTACTTCAACCTGCCATCATCTTAGCCACTGCTTTCTAAACCAGAGCACAAAGGCAAAGGATTTACATATGCTATAGGTTATTAAGGGAAACCACAAATAAGACATGAGGCTGATTTCTCACTGCTACTTGCCATAGAATTGGGGAACTCCAAAGTCTACAGCAAGTAGCAGAGGTGTCCACGCCCCATTTGTATTTTCTGTCCCACAAATGTAACCAAGCATAGAAGTTGGTTCAAAGTTTTGGAAAGCAATAAGGGATGCTGGTTCTATTCCCAGGTTCAAGGCATATGCAGGAGAAATTAGTTCCTGTGAATATCATCCGCCAGGGTGTGTGTGTGTGTGTGTGTGCGTGCGCGCGTGCGCTGGGGGGAGGGTCTTCTTGAGGATTTTAAGCAGCTTTTCCCTCCTACAAAAGTCATCCTTAAGTCACTTCACAGTTAAGGCAAGATTCAGCTAACGCAAATAAGGATGAACTGAATTCAGGCAGAAACAAACATATGATTAACACTGTCACTGAAATCAATGGGACTTCATTCCTGGACCATGCCGATTTCAAAATTATCCTGACGTCTAGAAATCCATGAGCATGAGCAGCATTTGTATATATGATACAACTAATGCAGGCCTGCATTTGAATTCAGTGACAAGTTCAATGCTATACATTTTAACAAATCAGACTAGCATTAAAACCAAAAGGTTTAAGTAGTGAAGCACCCACATATTGATGGATTCCCACCTCTCCTTTACCAATAGCAAATTTGATAACCTTTGTCAACCAACTTCAAATTTACCACCAAGATAGAATATACCTCCCTCCTACTCACCCACCTAGATTTGGACATTAGTAAGGATTATGTCATGCAAGGAGTGATGGGAAAGCAAGCTGTATGGAAATGTAATTCATAACAGTACTCACTCATAGAAGGGAGTCTTTCAGGGCAGGTATGGTTTGGAAAGTAGGTAAAATCCTCAGGAAGAAAAGTTGTAGTCTGCAGAAAGGTTTCATTGTGGTTCAAATCAACAGCATAATCTAGGTTGGGAGGAATAAAACATGCACTTTAGACTAAGGGTTTCACAGTGTCCTTCCTCCTTTCACCTCTAATACCCTGTTGCATTTAGCAGATTCCTTCACATCTATCTATAACATAATACAGAACAGCCACAAGAATTTGCACACTATTTAATTCCCTATTAAGCCTCAACCTCTCTGAATGGACAAAAAAATAATCTAGGAAGTTGCCTGTTGATGCCATCACAGTTGATACAGAGAACACTAGGATTCTTGCAACACTGTTTTCTTGCACTTGCAATGTGGAATTTACAGGCCCCAGCTAGCTTGTTCAATCAGAATTTGAAGACAGGAAAGCATTACTATTCTTGTCTAACATTCAGCTCTGATCCTTAATTGTCCCAATCCATGCTGTTAACTGAATTCAGCAGTCATAAGGAGCAGTAATTGCAGCAGCTTATTCATATATGAGTGCGAGGGAGGCCAACGTGGAATTGCAAATAGATGACAGCCCAGGGCACTCCATTAAGGGCTGGCTGAAAAGTTTGTTATGCGTACTTGTTATTGTCATAGCAATATTTAAATAAACAAATTTCTATTAAAATCAGGCAAGCAGTACAAGCTATTCCCCCCCTTGTTTTAAGCCCTTGTACTGAAGGCATCTTCATGCCTTATGGTTTAACAGTCTCACACCTTTGAGCCAAGAGAGAATTTCAGTTCACCAACTTCACTTTCTTGGTGAACAGCTACTGTTTCAGGTATAAGAAGAAGCTACAAATCTCTGTCCACTTGTGACTCAAACACCAGATGCCACTATTGCTGACCTCTACCAAAGGGGATATAATTCAACAGGACAGTATGTTTATCTTTATGATGAGAATTCACTTTTGGTTCTCTTGTTTTTATATCCTGCCCTTGAATGATATGCAGGCTTATTCCTTTGTGCTAGCATGATGGGCTGACAGATTAAATCATCATAAAGCCTTGCCAGTGGCCACAGAATTAGCTGAGATGGAATCCAAGAATCTGGTTTTATTTTTCATTTTCAGAGGAAATCAGTACTTCAGTATCTTTACAAATACTGGCTCCAGATGATGCAATTCACGATCTATTCACTAAACCCCAGTAGCTGAAAGCTGTCCAGTGTTTCTGGTGACAGGGCCATCTCAGATAGGGAAATCTTTTCCGTTTCCCCACTACACAGTCAAACACTTGAGACTACAGTTCCAGACTGACCTACTTCTTTCAGGTCATAAGATTTATAAAGTTTCATACCTGAATCATTCCCACTGATGTTCCTCTTGGCATAGGCACTGCGGACCACCTGCTCATAAACCTGTGCTCCTATCGTCCTCATGTTTTCACGAATCATGATGCCTTGGGCTTGCATCATGAAGAGGTAGGTGTTCACTGTGAGAAACAAAACAAAAAAAATAGTATGCAAGTCACGACTTTTCTGCAGAAGATTTTTTTGAACTCTTTTAGGAAGTACTTGGCTACTAAGACAAGCAGAATGATGCTCAGATGTTCCCAAAAACACTTGTTGCCTACGGTCCAACAACAGTACAGCAACCAAGGAGCAAATTAAATAAAGAACAAACAAAACTTATTTTTCAGCAGCTGCCAAATATTCCTATCACCTATATCATGGGCATGCACAACGCACATTTGGGATGAAACCCAGCATTCAAAAACCCTAACTTTCAGGCATTAGAGTTGCACAGGTGAGACTGAACAAAAGGCCAAAGCTGGCCTCCAGGAGGGCTTCCACTAGTCAGCAGGGGTGTATTTCACTGCAAACTCACCCACATGCTAGTCTCCATGGCTAAAAGAAGAAATATACAGAACACATGCAAGTCTGTGCAATTCAGCTCAGGTTGCAGAATGCGGCTTTTTTCCTGATTGCTATAGTGCAGTTCATCTTGCACAATGTAGAAATATGTACACATAATGGCATCCCTTTTTTCAAGGTTACTTAAACAGCTAAAGGTCTAGGCAAGTGAAAGTTAATGGGCCCTGGGTAGGGGAGAAGGCATTATAGCTGCATATACCAAGATGCAAGTTTTGAAGGGTGAGAAGGCAATGCATTCCTGTAAGGATGAAACAAGACACAGAGGTGCTGCTCCATACCTTACTCCCTTCTATAATGACACTTATCATACTTTATTTTCCTGCCAATAAATTATATTAATTGGGAAAGTATTAGGCGTGACAATGGCACATCACTTGTACTCTGGAAGCCAGGATGATATTATGGTTGGACTAGGATCTGGAAGTCCCAAGTTCAAATCCACAGTTTGCCATGGAGACTCACTAGGGGCCAGTTACTCTCTCACCTCAACTTGCTTCACCAGGTTGATGTGAGGATAACATGGAGGGAGAACAGTGCTATAAAGCATTTCAGATTCCCAATAGGGAAAGAAGCAGAAAGCCTAACTAAATATTCAGATGCAACAAATCAGTTTGTTACAGAAACAAGCATTGGAAGTCCTCAGGCTCCTATATGCCCTGCTTCCTTCATGTGAAGTTGAGTCTAAAAAGATCCTGTAGGACAAAATAATCTATTTTTTGTACTTGTTCAGTTGCCTACAAACCAGGATTCCAAGTCACTGTGGTCTGAAAACCTGGTTTGTGGGCAACAGAACAAAACCAACACTTGTCACTGCATCCAATTTGGGCATCATGTCAAACTGTGTTTTGTTGGGTATGCAGAAGTGTTCAGTCTGAGCCATGGGAAGCTCACAAGTTTGTACTGAGAGTAGCCATAGCACTGATAATATACTAGAAATGTAAAGGTTCCAGAAATTCTGGAACCATGGGAAAATATGTTTTTCCCCAATGAATGTGGTAATTTGAAAGGCAGACTCAAATGTACAACACTTTAAAATGTCATATAGTAAGTAGTAAGTTAACATGAAATCATCATAAAGTAATAAATTAACATGAAATCATCATAAATAGTACTGTTTGGTGTATTGTACCAAAGTACAAAGGCTTTAGTTCTATTCAAACCTGACCCAGTGTTAGGTGGAGCTGCATGCTACTGCACCTTAAGGTACCAAAATATATCTGAGCAGCAGAGCTCCATTTTCTGTAACACCTCATTTCACCTTGACTGCTGCAATATGTTGCATAGAATCTCCTGACATATTACAGGTTTTAAGAAGCAAATTATCACCTACTAAGCTTTCAGGATACTTAGAAATACTATGGTGAAATAACTTACTGGAACAACGTTTGAGTCCAGAGGCACCTTTGAGACCAACAAGGTTTTAGTCAAGGAATACACTTTTGTGTGTATGCAGATATCTGAAGAAGTGTGCAGGCACACAAAAGCTTATACTTTGAATAAAACTTTGTTGGTCTTAAAGGCACCTCTGGACCAACATGGCTACCTACCTGAATCTAACTTAATGGAATTACTGAAGGCAGGAAAAACCTGTAAGTGGCCCAACCTCAGAATAGTATAATTTTTAAAAGTAAAAAGAACTGCTAAAGAACCATGGAAGCACTCACCATTGCTCTGTAATATTATGAGCAAAATTCTCTAAAAGACATATAAAGAGAAAGAAATAACACAGTAGCAAGAACTGAACTATCTTGTGAAGCAACATGCTGGTAAGAGCCTGGTATCCTGGGCAACAGAGACTGCCTTGTACATGCTGGCACTAGGAAGTGCTAAACTCCACTGTGTATCCACTCCCTTTGAAATACACTCCCTCAGAAAGAACAAAGGACAGATAGGTTATGTGACATTCCACTACATAGTTCTCTTTCAAACTTTTAAAGGATATATAGAAGACAGGCACTCTGTCCAAAAAGAACCTGGACTATTTTGGCACCTGAAGTATCCTAATTTTAAATATACCCCAGTAGCAACAACACTAACTGTAGCTCCCTTCTGCCCCTTGCCGTAACATCTCCTAAATAGTATACAACTGTGACTGCAATACTAAAGACATTGCCCTGGGAGTAAGCCATACTGAATAACATGGGGCTTAATTTTGAGTAGACCCGCTCCCTGTGACACAGATTTAGGTTACATGGTCTTGTGCTAAAGAAATTCCACAGGGTAGAATTTCTGAACAATTAGTGTTTCCACCATGCTTTTAACAGGATGCACTGCCAGTAAGTTCTGCTCACACATTCATATCCTTTGTGGTCCTGGGATTTTGACATGTTAAGGCGTTAAGAGTCAGCTGCCCATTTTTGTTCATTACGCACTTAGTACATTGACAGAACAAATCTGTGCACGGACACCAAAAATAGTTTTAGTTATTTAAAACATTTACAATTGTATCTTTCTCTTGGGCAACTGGGACCCAGTTAGAATCGTGTGTGTGTGTATTAGGTTTAACAATATTATAATCCAAGTTGAACTTTAGGGACACATTGAATTATGCATTGGATCTATCACCTTAAGAGCAGTAAAAGGGCTATTCCAAACTAGTATTTTGACATATGGTTTGAAAATGAGATTTAATATCTTAATATATCATTTAACATATCCATTTCTAAGGTTCACAGTTTTGGGGAGACAGTGATGTAGAACAGGGACCTCTGAGAATGGGAACACAGGGAAGCAATTCTGAGATCAGTAACAAATATGTTGAGGTCCACTGCCATATGGGCTGGAAAGAGTTTAATAGAATTTGCTCCACATTTTAAAGAGTTGCGAAGTTTTTAAAAAAAGCTGTGATGAGGTCTGGTAACTTCAGTTTTTTGGCCAATTTAATGAACAAATCAAAGTTAAATTTTAGGACACTGTCATTTGATTTCTAGATGTATTTCACTTCCATGGACACAGAACACTCATATATCTTTTTCATACTTATGTAATATCACTATTAATGTTTTATCTCATTATTTTTGTTGTGAAGAAATAAGGTCAAACATGGCAGCATCTATTTGTTTCACTGTAGCAGCAAGAATTTCATCTAGTTTCCTATTATGTGCCAAATCACAACCCACTTGAATAGATTTCAAAAATGGTGACTCAAGTCTCCAGGGCAACTGAAATCACATATGAACTTTGTTCCATTCACAGAAGACTTCAGACTAAATCAGATATGATAAAGACCAACAGAGTATCAAAGAACTGTATTTTTAATTTGTCTTTGTTACTATTACCTTTAACATAACAGTATTCATACACGCATATTATTCATACACTCATTTCTATCTTAGACCGTTTCCTATGCAATTTCAAACTTTCCCCCCAATAACAACACTAAACTACCATGAAATCAAATGCAAATGAACTATCATGATAACAGTAGTAAACAGCCACTCCCACGTGGATGTTAAAGTAGCAAAAGCACCAATCACAGACAAGGTACAAATCTTTATGTTTGCAGAAAAAAATATGGCTTTGTAAATTAACAAAAGTAAAACATTTTAAAAGGGTCTGATGACGGCAAATACTTCAGAAGGAGCAGAAGTTTGAGAGCAGCAGTCAGTTAAGGAGATAGGGGAAATCAGCTTGTTTAGATGACCCCCGTGAGGGAGACAAAATAGTTTAGTCAGGAAGGCAAAGCTACAGTCATGAAAACTTTAATACATAGTTATTAACAGATTTGAGGAACATGGGTCAGTAATGCATCTGAATGCTGTGACTTGCTAGATACACAAAGGGATATATTCTCACACTATCAATAAAATTCTTGCTAGCTGGTCTGCGCATGAGATACAGTTGCCTCTGAAACGGTAATCATGAAGTGCTTCATCCCAGGCACAGACTGAAGAGGTGGCTTGCAAACTGAATTTTCTTCCATTTAGTATATTAGCGAGAGGGCTATGCTAGAATCCTTCTCCCCATTATGTAATTTTCTGGATTTTTGTTTAAATGAAAGAGCTTTCCATCATGTGGTGGTACAGCTCCACAGATTTCTCAGCTCAGTGAGTATTATGCTTGATGAAAATTCTTTTGACATAGTAACTGCTTGGAACAACATGCTTTAAACTAGAAGACCAGAAATAGCCAGCTTCTCCCACCATACTAAGGATCCATAGGTAGCTGAGATGCAGAGATATCCAGCCTGTGCCCTTAATAACTCTAGACAGTGGATAGTGCAAGGCAAGAGATAAAAAGGCAAGAGAGCTGCCAGACCAACTACACCAGAATCCATTTGACAGAAATCACATGCTACTAGAATGTCAAGCTGTTTTCCAAATCACACAGAACTGAAACCTTCCCTATAGAGCATGTAGCAGAGATAAAGAATAGCCAAACTGGAGAGATGCCTCAAAGCACTCAAGACTTTCTCATAAAATTCTCTTGGTAACTGTACTTAATATCTTTGCTCTTTATTTGTGGTGTTCCAATGTCCGTGAGAAGCAGTGAAAAAGCCCCTGGGCTTCCTTCTGGAGGCCAGGCCAGTACAGGTATTTTTGTCAGTTTTAGCTTGATATTTCTGCAATCCATGGTGATCGGTTGGATTGAAAACACTAGTTATACCTATAGTTCAAATCCTTTAGAGCCTTGCAGGGTGGTATGTAACAACCATGCAGATCAAGAAGGAAGAATTACTTCTAACAAACGAACATTGTCCTCAGCAGTTACAGCACAAATGTTAATATATAAGCCAGGAAGAATAGGGACTCCCTGATAACAGGCAATGCATAAGCACAGACACAATGATTCAAATGCAAATACAATCCTATTAAACACACTACTTAGCGGGGTGAAAAAGGAATATGCATTCCACTTAAGCAGATTACAGCCTTAAAGGTATGAGGTTTTTTAACAGCAAGTTTATTCCTTACCTACCACAACAGCATTTCCACCTAATTATATATTAATCAAAATGGCCCCATGCCATGTTATTCATAGCCTCACCCTGGCTAAAAATTACAGCACAGTAAATATCACTTTTTACTCACAGCTACCAAATTAGACAGATTGAGCTAGAGTAGAAAGATTGAGGATCATAAATTTCTGCTTAGTTAGAAAGTGATGATTAGACTGCCCAATTGGCAATTGTATTATACTGCAAGAGCTTTAGGCTGGATTCGAGACTGGGTAACTTTAACAGATATAAGAACATTAAGATTAGAGGGCTTTGATTTGAAGATGGGTTGGCACGCATACATATGGTAGGATAAAGAAAAAATTCATAGAAATTTTCATGAACATAGTATAAGGGGTCCACTTATTAAAATTTGGATGAATTTAAAGAAGAAATGTTATAATGCAACTCCGAAATGGGTGTCACTGTTAGAGGCATTTGTCAGACCTACCCTGCTTTCAAGAGGTAATAGAGAAACTTATGAAAAATTACTAGAAAAAAATAACGAAATGAAATCACAGGTGACATAACAAAAACAAGGAATACAACTGATATGGCTGGAGAAGATGCAATTAAAAACAATACTTTCAAAGGACAAAAAAGTAGGCTTTGAGAGGAGTCAAAATGAACTAGACAAGATATGGTTAACCCCAAGGAACAAATTAACTCAAAAACTTTATAAATTGTTGATGAATAATTAATTAGATGAAATTATTAAAACTCCTATAATTGTGTGGATGAAAGGACATTGGCCACCCAACAGCAATAGAGGAATGGTAAAAAATATGGAAGTCAGCAAAAATGATGAGGTCTATTTCCGATAAAGAAAATATTTTGAAAATGTTTCATAGGTGGCACTGATTGCTAAATGTTTTCCGAACTTGTCTAAAAATTACTGGGAATGTAAGACAAATATAGGTTCCTTCTTTCATATGTGGTGGAAATGCGATAAAGCACAGAAATGTTGGAAAATTGTGCACGGGATGATTTTAGAGATATTCAAAGTAAACTTGGCAATTACACCTGAGTTATTTCTTTTAAATATAATACCAGATAATTTTAAAGAGGAAGAACGAATAATCATTTATATATTAACTGCAACCAGAATTGTATTTGCAAAATTTTGGAAAACTGAAAAAGTACCGTCTAGAGAAGAAATAATTTGTAAACTGTTAAGAGTTGGCAGAAATGGATAAGCTGCAGATAAATTTGTAAAATTTAAATGAAGACATTTATTTAAAAGATGGGACAGAGTGTATAAATGGATCAAGTATAAAACGTAATAATAGACTCTAAAATATAAATCTGTAAGACAATGGAAATTTGTGGAATGTAAGTTATAGATAATGTAATGGAAGATTGGAATTTATAGTAACTATAAGATAGAAAAAAACTGAATAAAATATGGGGGGAAAGAAAGTGCTGATTAGGTGTGCGCGCGCGTGTATCTATATATATTTATATATATATATATCTATAGATGTACAGATATATATCTAGATATATATATCAAATATCTGTGGAAACAGTAAGCCTTAAGGGAAGTAGCCAAACTCAAAAAGGTATGCTTATGACAAGTTTAGAATACTGTAATGGTAATTTATACCAATACCAAAACTTGAGCCTTATAATATATAATTTTGCTTTAGAGTGCTGCCACAGTTCTGTGAGTAGAATGAAGGCAAAATAACTTTAAGTAATTGATTGGCCCAGGAATTTGTTCAAATGTGACCTAAGACACATCAACATTGATAGAAAGTCGCCTGTCTTGACTTTTCTATCAATGTTGTGTTGGCACTTTGTGATAAATAAGTGGGTTGTGGGTTGCAGTTTGGGCACTCGGTCTCTAAAAGGTTCGCCATCACTGTCCTATATCATTTAACTCCTAGCCAGAGGTACACCTTTAGGTTAATTCTGAGTATAGCACATAAGAAAATACTGTTAAAGAATCTCTGCTTCCATTTTTAGCTTTTTATTATAGCATAAGTATTGCATTTTTAACATAGACTAAATCAACAAAACGTTATAACCATCCATTCATCATTGTTACACAAATAACTAAAGGAGAGCACTTACATAAGTCCATAAAGGTTTCTTACCTCAAAGGTAAGCAAGTCACACGAAAGGAGCTCGTTTGGAGAATCTCTTGATCAATTCAGTTTCCCACATTTGTATGATTTTAACATCAACTCCTAACAATAGTTATCTCTCCCACTTGATAAGGGTGCACATTCTTGGCTAACTCCTTTTGACTTTGGCAGCAGCATCAGCATGCTTGGAAATAAGTGAGGAGACCTTGCCCAAGTATAATCTACAGAAGAGTTAATCAATTGTCTACTTGAATGTAACACTGAATGTAAGATTCCTATATAGGATTTGTTCCTGAGGAAAGACCAGAGGTCTGAAACATTTAAATATCCAGAAAAAGTGTTGAGACACAGAGTAGTTGAATTTGAAGCAGACTGCTTTTGAGAATAACAAGACTGTTAAAGGGATATAGACTGGGAGAGTCTGGAGCAGTCTATGTGAAATCTTATTGACCTTTGTATTTTTTCTATGAAGGAATAAGTGATTGTTTTTTTACCAGACACTAAATGATGTTATGGCTTTAATCTAGTCTCTTTTGTTATTGTATTTTTCTGTGGGCATGTAACTAACACACACACACACACACACACACACACTCATATCTGATTGTCATTTGGGATTGTGTATGTTTTTTTGTGGATTGCTTAACTCCTTATAACACCATACAAGGTTAACTTTACTTACAGTAATTTCTTAGAATAAATAAAAATGTTAGTTCATTCTTGCTACTGTTTAAAGTCTGTTTAAAAATTATTCCAAGTTCCTCATACATATGCCTTTTGGCATTCAACCAACACACCCATCTTTGAACAATATTTTCCAGTTCTATGAAGCTGGACATTTCTGCCACTCTTAGATGCTCTCTGCATCTGGGCTTCAACACATCAAATGTCTACTGATACGAGTTAGGTGGCTTCTAATCTACACAAAACCATATAATTATGTTACTACTTTGTTTTCTTGCTCCTCTCCAAGACTATTCTGTTCTGGGTCTCTGAACACCTTTCTTGGCATGCTTTACTGAGAGGTCAGACTAGCTCTGTTTCTGTGCACAGAGATATCTTCTATGTGGTGGGATAACTTTACTGCAAATGAACCAAGGAAAAAGGCTGGGGGCACTGTTGGACCCAAGTCTGTTAATGGAGAAATAGCAGTGTTGCTACCGAAGGTGACTTACTTTAAACCTACTTTAAAGACTTCCTATACATAGTTATCTAGCCTAGCAATCCATGCTACTATAATGTGAAGTATGTTTTACCAGCCATGTGTTATATGTGGGGCTGCCCCTAAAGACAACCTCTGAAACTGCAGTTAATTCAGAACATCCATAGTCATCCCTAAAACCTGACACTACCAGCTTGTTACTCCAGGTCTGGAGGTGTTGCATTGTTTGCTGGTTTCTGGTGCTGGTTTTAACCTTTAAAACCTCACAGTCTGGAGCCCACATACCTGAAAGACTGCCCCCCATGTGAGCTGTATGCCAACTCTGCCTTTTAGTCCTTCCCTACAGGAAGGCGAGGACTATACCCACCTGTTCTAGGATGTTTTCCACAACCACTCCAGAGCTATGCAGAAGTCTTACCATCCCTTTCTGCTTTTCCTATGCTGTGCAAAACAGTTCTACTTAAAATAGCTTTACAATTGTATCAAAAAGTTAACTCTCTTTTTAGGCAGTTTTTAAACTGAGGTTTTAGAAACTGCCAATATTTATCTATTGCGGTAAACCATCTTGGGTGTATGTGTCAAAAGGGCAGCATATCTTTTCAACTTGTTAAAATTCTTTATGTAAAGATAGTCCCTGCCAATAAAAAAATTAGCCTGTCCAGGAAAAAGGTTCTATCTTATCCCTTTTATGCTGTGCAACTTTTCCACTGTGAAAGACTAATTAATGACTGGGTATGTTGAAAAAAAAAGGCAAAGCTTCCACCACCAGTCCAAAGCGGCACAGTCCATTTTACCATCTCATTCTGCTGCATGTGTAGACTAAGCCTTAGCTTTACGGATTATCCAAAGCCAACTCACAAGGAAGACCAGGAAAGCAGGTAAAATTTTTGCCTCTAATCAGAAAAGATTAACTTTGCATTACGGGACAAAAGCCGGAGTGTTTCAAGCCATCGGTGATACACATAGGACTAATAAGGATGTGTGTGCAGGCTAACTGGTAAAATACTCCAGAAAGAACATACAAAACTAACATATGTCCAAGTGTGAGGATGTAACCAGTGTGGTGTAGTGGTTAGAGAGTTAAACTAGGATCTGGGAAATCCAGGTTTGAATCATGCCATGGAAGCTTGCTGAGTGACCTTGGGCCAGTCATACACTCTCAGCCGAACCTTCTTGACAGGGTTGTTGTGAGGATAAAATGATGGAGAGGAGAATGAGGTAAGCTGCTTTGGGTCCCCACTGGGGGATGACAATAAACAAAAGGAAAAAAGAATGAAGCTGTCCTGTAAAGAAGAAACTGTTTTAAGTTATTAACATATTAGAATAAGAACTACAGAAGGGTTTTTTTCTGAAACCTTCCGCAATATGTTGTAGCTTCTCTCACTGTAATACATTTCCAACAACCAATTTATGGTTTAAAGCAGTTATCTCCAACAGCAAAAAAAAAAAATCTCATTTATATAATGTTTAATTTGAACAAATAATCTTTTCAGATTATATTTGATCAGTTTCCAATGTAATGAGATTATCTATGGCCACAAGATATTATAAATTTGCATATGTATTAATGGGTTTATCTAGCCCAGTGGATTAAACCTTGACATATTCAATCCAATTTTAGTGCAATGACATCTTAAACAGCTATTCCCCCAAATATAGTAGCCCAATTCAACCCACATGACACTATGTCTATTACTAACAAAAAGAATAACAGTCTGAGTTTTAAAAGTGTATTTTTCTCCCTCTCTAGAAGTGGCATGGAGCCAGTTCAATTGCCTGCTTGACTACATCTATACATATGCTAATAGTAGGAAAACCAACTAAGGAATTTGGTGCTAGGAAGACTCCAGGCGATTCCTGGAGATTTCCCAGAATGCCTTCCAGGAGGGCTCCCAGGATACATTTGTGACCTGGGCAGACTGGGTCAAGGGGGTGGAAGGAATGATGTAAAGTGGATGGAGGCAGGGCGTTAAGAAAACTTCCCTGAAAGGGGAACCGTCTTCCTTAGAATGCTGCACTGGGGACATCGTTGAGCTCTGGTCTACAAGAAGGCAGCCATATTTTTCTAACCATGCAATCTCCCAGGTAATGGGATGTAGACAGGAAACTTGTAACTTAAGATCATTAGTGCCTACCCTATTTTAACATCAGTTAGGGCATGTCTAACAGGGAAAGAGGACTGCATTTATGTCTAGTTTTCCTTTGAAATCCATTTGCTGATCTAGTGCTGTGTTTAAGTATGCTTGTAAATCTTTTATTTTCAATAAATCTTTTTTTTTTTTTACTTTGGAGGTTGGTTCTCAGTCCCTGTACCACCTAGATCCCCCAACGTCTTGGACACGCTAGTGCAAGGGGGGGGCAGGTTGGGAGGAAAGCAGTCTGTGTGCACGTGGCTATTTCTCCAGGGGAGCCCCAAATTCATAATTGGTTCCCGTGGTAACCAGGCTTTGGGTAATGGAGGACATAGAGGCAGGGCCTCAAGTTAAGAAGAGTTAGGAGCCTTGTTCCCCCTAGCAGGAAACCCCCCAAAAGGTCAGGTGGTGGCAGTGAGTTACCCTGTTGGAAGGAACCCCCTCCAGGAGTTTGCAATGTCAAGGAGGGGTGGGCACAGCAGAGTCTGCAAGTCAAAGCAGGCCTGTTCCATCACACAAGCATTGCACTTTTATTTGCTTTATAAACACAACTGAGAGAAATATAGGTTGCATCAGAAAGACTCTATGATCAGTGGGCAGGGTTTCTCACTCCTATTTGCCTTCAAGCTGATAAGAGGCAGTTTTTAATTTAAAGTTTGGCACCCAAATTTCTAGGGACTTGTAAATCACTGGGTTACCAGACACCTGCTTTAAGAATTACTTATCTTTAGCTTTGTAATAGGTTTTTCCCTTGGCATTGCACTTGAGCTTTCTGCATAGAAGTTTGATTTGGACAGACTGAAGGCCCAGAAAGAACCCAGAGAAAGCCATTTTCCTGTTCTTTTCTTCCCCCAGACTCTACACCTCCCCCATTTTTCAGTGGAAAAGGTATGAAATTTTTGAGAGCACTAGAAAAAACTCCTTTTTTCTCTCTTTCGGAATGAGTGAAATGCTTTTTAAAGACAAGATTTTACTCACTGGATGTATAGCATGGAAAGTTTTATGTAAGACAGTTTACAGCATTAAATAATTCCTATACATATTCCAGACATCACTGCAGTTCCAAGGATGTGTATGTGTAAATAATTCTGGCAATGTGCTGTAGTAGATCTGAAAATAAATTAAAAAGTTCAGTGTCTTCAATATTAAAAGGTTTAACTTGATATCCAATATGCTGGCAGTCCTATCTATAGTGGCTGTAAAATACTTTTTGTCCAAATAATACATCCTTTGTCCAAATACATCCTTATGTAGCACCTAAGTGGAAGTCTGCAATAATCAAAACTCATACTTGCAGTTGAGGGACTGGTTATATAGGCAGCTTACTATGGGATGCAACCCAACAACCACCCATGACACTTATAAGATAGCAGCTAAAATGGAGGAGAGGAGATCAATGGAAGTGACTTTGGGTTCCCATTGGGGAGAAAGGCTGGGTACAAATAAATAAAATAAAATAAAAATAAATGCATCTTAAGGTGAGCTCACACATGAGACTTTACTCCATCATTGTCAATGGATGGATCAAACGATATCATTTAAAAGAATGAAATTTGATCTCAGCTGCAAAGTTCAACCATGGCACACCCCATTATACAATTTTATTTATGATACCTGTTTATTCCTCTGCTTTGAGTATAGATTATTATTTCCATTATCAATACAATACAGACAAGGTGTTACAAAAAGGGTTGTGTCGGACTATGCCTCTTAATGGAATGACATTTACAACTGATTGCAGAAAACGACCAGTGGACTTACCGTGAGGGGTCCTTCTCCTCTGAGGGTTGGAGGACATCTTGTGGTGATTCCCACCTATCTTCAGGGAGGCAGAACTAAAACAAACTTCTTCCTGCTTCCTGTGGTGGGAGTCGCCCCAGGATCAGTTCGGGTGCTCCTAAAGCTGGATGAACTACTCTACATCGAATATATGAAAGGAAAACAACTCAACAATGCTGTTAATACATGTAACAGGAAGTGAAGAAAAAACAGGAAGAAGATAATACTTTCTCCCCCAATTATATACAACTTTGGTTATGATGAAATAGGTATCAAACAACCCAACCTTGGTGAACTCTCTCTATTTCCCTCCTTACTGCACCACATTGTTCGCGTTGACTTGTGGTCACATCACAACTTCTTAGAGGTGAGGACTTGTCTGCAGGATATTGATGACGACCCGGGAGGGCCAAGATGTCCTCCAACCCTCAGAGGAGAAGGACCCCTCACGGTAAGTCCACTGGTCGTTCTCCCTCTGAGGTGGAGGCCATCTTGTGGGACCTCCCAGAGCAGTGGTCCTAAGCTTGGGGTGGGTGGTCGTCATCTGTTGAAAAAACTGCTTGTAACACACGACGTCCGAATGCGGCGTCCGCCGATGCATATGTGTTGATTTTATAGTGGCGTATGAACGTGGTTGGCGAAGACCAAGTCGCGGCTCTACAGACTTCCTCTATGGAGGCCCTGTTGTTGAATGCTGTACTCGTGGCTGCACTTCGGACGGAATGGGCGGTGATGCCCTTTGGAACTAAGAGGTTCATACTTTTGTATGCTTCGAGAATGCATGCCTTGATGGTATAGCCTATGGAAGCTGTGGACATTTTCTTCCCTGTATGAGGGGGGGAAACATTGATAAACATTGCCTCTGTTCTCCTGATGGACGACGTTCTAAGAATGTAACATTTCAGGGCTCTTCTGACATCTAAGGTGTGCCACGTCCTTTCCAACGGATGGGAAGGGTTTAGAGAAAAGGAAGGCAGAAAGATTTCCTGCGTCCTATGGAATCTAGTGTTTATTTTTGGACAGAAGGATGGGTCCGTTCGAAGAATCACTTTGTCCTTGTGAAACACACAGAGGTCGCTTCTGATTGAAAGAGCGCCTAATTCTGAGATCCTTCTTGCTGAGGTAATTGCTACGAGAAATAATGTCTTCAACCTCAGGAATTTGAGTGGTACGTTTGACAGGGGCTCAAATGGCTTTTTGGTTAGAGCTGTAAGGACGGAGTTCAGTCTCCAAGTTGGAAATCTGTGACAGGTTGGTGGGTCACTGTGGGATGCACCTTTGAGGAAACGCTGAATATGTGGGTGTTGTGATATCGGTAGGCCCTTATATTGGGGAAGGACTGTAGACAGCGCTGCCATCTGTCTTCAAAGGGTGGAAGCCTTAAGGCCGGTCTTCCGTCCGTCCTGAAGAAAGGCCAAAATGGTTGCAACCCGTGGATGGAGTGCATCCACCTTCTTCCTTCGAGCCCAACGGACGAACGCTTTCCATGTTACATTGTAAATTCTAGTAGTGGAAGGTTTCCTTGAAGCCAGGATAGTGTTGATGATGGAGTTATCGTATCCTAGCCTGAGGAATTTTTGCCTTTCAACCTCCACGCGGTCAGTTGAAGCCATCCCGGATCTGGGTGATGGATCGGGCCCTGATGAAGCATGTCTTCCGAGACGGGTAGTTTGAAGGGCAGGGCCACTGACAGCTCCTGAAGTGATGTGAACCATGGACGACGAGGCCAATAGGGTGCCACTACTATGATTTCCGCCCTCGATGTCCTTATTTTCCGGATCAGCCTCGGGAGGACCGGTAGGGGAGGGAATGCATAAAGAAGTTCCGCAGGCCATGGAGACAGAAGTGCGTCCGTTCCTTCCGCTGACGGATGAAAGAACCTGGTATAAAATCTGACCAGTTGAGCATTGGTTGGGGACGCGAAAAGATCTACTTGAGGGGTTCCCAGTTTTGATGCAATCAGATTGAAGATGCTCCTGTGAAGAGACCATTCTCCCTCTTGAATGGCTTGGTGACTCAGCCAATCCGCCTGGATGTTGGTAGACCCCTTCACGTGTTCCGCCTGTAGAGATGCCAGGTTGGTCTCCGCCCATCTCAGGAGAAGGTCGGTTTCTCTGGATAGAGCCGTCGATCGGAGACCCCCTTGTTTGCTCAGATAGGCCTTGGCCGAGATGTTGTCCGTCCTGATGAGTACGTGCTTCTGCTGTATCTGAGAGGCGAAGTGGAGTAGGGCCAGGCGGACAGCTCGCAGCTCCAGTAGATTGATTGGGAGCGCTGTTTCTGAGGCGGACCATTGACCTTGAACTGGTTGTTGAAGTAATGTGGCTCCCCAGCCATTCAGGCTGGCGTCCGTGAAGATTTGTATCTGGTCCCAAATCCAGAACGATCTGCCGTGCGTTAGATTTGACTTTCTGGACCACCATCTTAGACTTGACTTGACCGATAATGGTACCTTTAGGGAAAGTTCCATCTTCAACGCGATGGAGTTTTGGTAGGGTCTGAGAAATTTCTGAAGAACCCTGGAGTGGAATCGTCCCCACTGGAGGGTGTCGAAGGACGAGACCATGAGGCCCATCATTCTGGTCAGCAGAGAAAGGGATGAGAACCGCGCCTTGATGATTTGCAGGGCTATCCCTTGGACCTTCTTTGCCTTGGACGCCGGAAGGAAGAGTTTCGCAGAGTGAATGTCTAATATGACTCCCAGGTGTTCTAGCCATTGGGTTGGGCTCAGGGAACTCTTCTGTTCGTTGATGAGGAAACCGAAGTGCCGTAAGCACTGGATGGTCTTGTAGATGTCTCTGTGGCATTGGTGCCTTGACGGAGAACGCAGCAGCAGGTCATCCAAGTAGGGATGAATGTGGATGCCCTGTTTTCGCAGGAGGACCACGGGATGGACTAGGGTTTTTGTGAAGACCCTTGGGGCCGAGGACAGGCCGAATGGGAGGGCTCTGAACTGCAGGTGGGTCTCGCCTACGCAGAAACGCAAGAATCTCCTGTGCTGGGGAGATATCGGAATATGGAGATAGGCTTCCGTCAAGTCTATTGAAGCCAAGAACTCGCCTGGTTGTAGTGATTCTGCGATGGACCGCAGGGTTTCCATGCGGAAATGCCATAGGTGCACGAATTGGTTCAGAAATTTTAGGTCCAGGATGGCTCTCCAATCTCCATTCTTTTTGGGGACGGTGAAGAAGATGGAGTACACCCCGGTCTGGTGTTCTTTCGGCGGCAGTGGTTCTACGGCCTGAATTTGGATCAGATGTTTCATAGCTGCAAGAGTTCTGTTTTGTTTTTCTCTGTTGCGTTGAAGTGGTGAAGCCAGGAAGCGTTGTGGTGGAAGAGACCGAAATTCGATTTTGTAGCCTTCGGAGATGAGTTCCGCGGTCCAAGCGTCTGGTTGGGAGGTTAACCAGGCCTGGCTGAAAATAGGTAAGGCCTGGTAAGGGTATGATGACACCGTGGCCTTGGACTGGTAGTCTGCTGGCCATGATCTTAGCCACACTGTACGTCGTGCCGCGGCCGCCGTGGACATTGCCCTGGCTGAGAAGACCATGGAGTCGAGAGTTGCATCCGCTGTGAAGGATATCGCCTTAAGCAATCTGTTGGCCCCTTCCAGTAGCCCACGATTGTTCTCCGGTATCATCTGGATCAGTTTGCGCATCCAGACTATTGATGCTCTAGATACTGTGGACGCTGCTGAAGATGTCCTGATGGCTAAGGCGTTTGCCTCATGGGACCGGCGAAGGGCAAACTCCGCCCTTTTATCCAGACTATTGCGCAGTGTGCTGTGGCCATCCTCAGCGACTAGACCAGTTGACTGCAGAGCTGCCACCGGTGCGTCCACCACAGGGACCTGTAAAAGTTCTGTAGCAGAGGCATGCATTGGGTAAAGCCTTTTAGTAATATTGGGGAAGGCCCTTGTAGATAAGGGGTTTTCCCATTCAGCTTTCACTTTCCTAACATAGAAACCGGGGAAAGGGAAAGCTATTTCAGAAGGATCCACTGGGGGGAAAAACTCATCAGTGATTTCTGATCCCTCTTCATTGCTCTGAGGATCAGGAGTCGGGTTAGAGGCCTTATTGCCATATTTTATGTGCAAGGCTGACAGGGTCTTAGTAAGCAAGAACTGGAGGTCCTCAGTTCTAAAAAAGCGGAAGGACTGGTCTTTTGGAAGAGTAGGCTTAGGTGCCAAGTCTTCCCTGTCTTCATCCTCATCAGAGGAAAATTCACCCTCCTCCTTATCACTTGAATAGTGAGATGCATCATCCCCTTGGAGACTTTGTCTGTCATGGGGGCAGGTTTTCTTGGCTGTGCTCTTCTGAGCAGCCTTAGTGGGCCACTTCCCCTTGTTCCCTTGGGGAAGGCGCGGAGGTGGTGAGGGGGAGGGCGAGGTGGGGGAAATAGGACGTCCCTTGGCCCTGTGGAATAAGGCTATCTCCTCCCTCATCGCTTTCTTAAGGAAGGCTATGGCTGCCCTAGAAAAGAGAGGGGATCCCCCATCTACGTTACCCATCTGCTGGTCTTCTTCATCGTCCTCCTCGATCTCCTCATTCCCTGCTTCCTCCTCCTCCTCCTTGTGGACGAAACTTTCTTGGATCAGGCGGACCTGATCCTCCCCGGTGTAGCAATTAGCCTCGGGGTTCGCCAGTCGCGGGGGTATGGAAGGTAAGCCCTCCCCGGCTTGATAAGATTCACGGCTTGATTGCGCCGAAATGGCCGCCACCGATGCCGCTTTCGTTTTTGTTTTCGCGGCTGTGCGAGCGCTGGCCATTTGTTTGGCGCGCTTTTTTGCGCTGCTGCCACTGTGCCCTTCCCCGGGCTCTTCAGGCTCCGCTTGCCTCGTGCCGGTCGGCGCCGTTCGTTTCGCCAGCGCACTCCCGCGCGTCCATCTGGCTCGTTGCGGAGGTCTCTCCGGCGGCGGCAAGTTCTCCGCTCTCCGTGAGTGGAGACGCTACTAGTCGCTTCCCCCTCGGGGGGGGTGGATAGGAGGGGAAGAGAGAGAGAGAGCGAAGAGGTTTTTTTTTGTTGTTGTTGGGGGGGATATAGAGAAGAATATATAGGAGAAATAGGGTAGGAAAAGGAGACAAGAGATCTAAGCTGTAGGTTTAGGTGTTGAGCAGAGCCAACACCAAGCTGCTCTCCCTTCTGAGGCAGGAAGCGAACTGATCCTGGGGCGACTCCCACCACAGGAAGCAGGAAGAAGTTTGTTTTAGTCCTGCCTCCCTGAAGATAGGTGGGAATCACCACAAGATGGCCTCCACCTCAGAGGGAGAACGGTTATAACGTAAACTGCTAGAGCTTTGTGCTCAATTAAAATAGCTGCTCAGCTTGCCCATAATAAAGACTGAATAATTAGTAACACATTAGTAATTGCAGCCAGTTTCTTTTCATTTGTTTCCTCTAATCCTGATGACACTTTAGCAACTTTCTCTGGCCCTTGCACTTTGTATTAGCCCATCTATTCAAATACCCTTTATTCCATGAGTAATGGTGGTTGAGTTATTGAATCTCACAGACCACTGAAGAACTTTTGCATCTGCCCATTCTGAACAGCTGTTTCAGGCCTGAAAATGACATTCCCTTATTAGCAATCCTGAAGGCATGTAAGTACAGCATACACAAGGCTGAGTTAACATAAAATAGATATTATGATTACACAAGTATGACAAGGAACCAAAGGAAAATAATCTCACCAAACTGCAAATAAGACTCAGCCACCTGGTGCTCGTGTAAGGAAAAGGAATGGTGGCTTCAGGAACATTGGGATACTTGATTCAAGTTAACTGCCCCCCCACACAAGGGGTGAAAAAATCCTATAGATCAGTGAGAATCAGAAAAGGACTCAGCTGAAAGATGTCCCGGTCACTAGAAAATGACAGCTCAAATTCCACTATAAGGAGGCACAAAACTTTGGTCTGTAGTTGTAACTCTGGCAGGGTGAAACACTGAGCTCTGAATCACCTCTAATTAGAACCTTGGGATCCAAAAGGTAAGAACCATGCAAATTGCAGCGTAAGGGGAGAAAAACCATGTACCCCAGCAGTCAAAAGTAGAAAGTTGGTTTACTATAAACAGAAGGCAGTGAAATCATTCTTCAAGGACTTCCAGAATATGACTTAACATCCAGGAAAGTTTCTATTGCTGTATCTACCACCAACAGCTGCACATTTTTATGCTTATCTCACTTGAGAGAATTCTAATGGAGCTTTTGCAAACAAACCTACAAGAGCTATTGGCCCATAAACATTTCTCTAGCTCTGCCAGTCTAACCTTTGCACCTAGAATGGACATGCTGCTGAGGAAACAATTCCAGTTTACACGATGTTCTCTCACTTGGTCACCCAACAGTAATTCTTACTCACTACAGGGTACCAAGTGAGCAGCTGAAATGCTGTAGATATATGTTTTGAAAGAAACATCTATAACTTAAATGTGACTAATATTGACCACAAATAATATACTACAGTGGGTGTAAGAGTTCCCATTACAATCAATTCTATGGCCAAATATGCTGGTAGTTTTATTGCAACTGCATGAGACTGTTTTTTGATGGAATACTTTATTCTCAACTTTTGGGGTTCATTTCTTTCACATAAACCAGGTTTCTGAACCAGGATCAAACACAATGGTTCAGAATTCTAGTTTGTGGGAAAGGAACGATCTCCAGTTTTTCCAGGCACCTGCATTTGTATGGTAGCGCAAATTGAAACCTGGAGGTTTCAAAAACTACAGAGCCATCAATCAGGCTCCATGTGTAAGGGGACAAGGGCACAGGGACAAGCCAGGTTAATGCCAGTCACATATCTGTTTGCTTTTGACATCTGAATGCAGCCAGTGTGATAGACTCTTGAGAACCCCCATTTTCACTTTAAAAAGGAATAAGACAGAGGAGGAAAAACCTTGGAACTTTTATGACCCCACATTCAGATGGCTCAGAAACCACAAATCAAACATGCCCCATTTTCAAGTGCTATAACTCTTCATTATTTTAAACAATAAATTTAGGATTTATGACTTGGATTGACAGTGGTAGAGACCACTGCTTCCCAGGCTGTCATGAAAGGAAATTTTAACTGAGTTGTAACATGCCAGGAAACGTTTCCTGAAAATGAACTGCAGGAGAAAAGAAAGCATGTAGAATTCAGGGGCTATGGAGCATTAAAAAAAGGGCAATGTGCTACCATTTACAATCTGGCAGTTCATACCTTCAGGCAAATATCATGCTAATTAAATCATACCCTTGCCAATCAAAATACATATACACAATTCAGCTCTATCAAACATACATTTGATCTCTGGATAAGCTAACATTCATTACTACATGAATGCTACCATTTTATCTGTTTGCTTCAAGCCTTTATATATAGACAAAGTATATGAATTGCAGCGACAAAAAAATGGATATCGAGTATAGTCCACCCTCAAGAATTTGGGATTATTAGTGTGACCTTCAAACAAACAAAAAAACTCATCTAAATTAAAACTGAATAAAAAACATATTAAGCTATCTCCAGAAAAAAAAATCATGTTCAAAGTCACCATTTTCCAATGTTTTGGAAGAAGAGAGCAGAGAAGCATCCATTCCAGTCACTACAGAATCAAATTTGCAATAGTTCCTGCTCAAACTCTAAGAGCAGGCTGTTAGAAAATAGGTTAACATTTTCTCTACACTCCAAATTTCCATTTTCTAACTAGAGTTTTAATCTCATGAACGTCACACTTTAATTTGTCTAGTTGTTAAGTGAACCTTTATTCTATTTTATTCACTTGGGGCTACCTTAATTTGCTTTCTCAAGAGATTACCCTTTATATACAGCAACCTCTTTAGCAGCCAGGTGTGCTTGTCTCAGGTTTCAAGATGATTACAATGCTAGTACCTTTACCAGCACCTAAACAATGTAGTTCCTTAGATCTTGATCACACATTCAATTTATTTATTTATTTATTTGTTCAATTTATAGGCCGCTCTCCCCGCTATTTGCAGGCCCAGAGTGGCTAACAAGTCTTGCTGATTGGACCAGGAAGTCCAAAGATGGAAGGGTAGGGAGTCACAGCTATCACCTCCAAATACAGCCCTTGCCTTGACAGATTAGTATTTGACCAGATCACACAGTGGTCATGGAAGGCGAAACAGAATGCACAAGATCGAAGAAACTTATGAAAAATTGGAGTCAGATATCAAAGAGGCAAAGCAATAGACTAGGAAACAGCTCTAAGAAACAGGGCCACTGGACTTGCCACCCCCACATACTTATTTCAGTTAGTTTATCAAAGCTAATCAAGGACAACAGACAAACCCTTTCTCTGGAACCAGGTTTTCCACAAAGCTCCTCTTTAGAGTTTCTTAACTCTCCTGTTGGTTAGGTATGAACTTTAGACATACATAACCTAAAGTTCCATCTTATTCTTCCCAACCCTTTCAGCAAATATGCCATCTCTTCTGTTCTTCCACTGTATAATATGAGTATATTCATGTCATCAGCAACTGTCCTCAAACTTTCTGTAAAAAAAGCACTATTTAAATGCATCAACAACAATTTTTAAAGTGTGAAATACATATACATATTAATTAAAGTGGTCCATGAAGATGTGGTTGATGAAGGTCTCCGGAATAATACTTCATTTTGCAGGAAACTTCATCCGAACGTTGACCATAAACAACAGTCTCCAGTCTCTTGCTCATTCAAAGAAAGACACCTTTCCTTTCATATCCCGGTGGTTATTCACCCTTTTCTAAAGAATATGTACTTATGAAGTCATGTAGAGCTGTGCTAATCGTTATTGCGACTTTCTTTGAATGAGCAAAAGACTGGAGACTTTGTTGTTTATGGTCAACTTTCAGATGAAGTTTCCTGCGAAACAAAGTACTATTCCGGAGACCTTCATCAACCACATCTTCATGGACCACTTTAATTATTAATATGTATATGTATTTCACACTTTAAGATAGCGCTTTCTTTGCAGTTTTCTTTGATCCTTTTCTTATGCTTTTGAGACTGTGACTCTCCCACATTTCTCAAACTTTCTGTGGCTGGCCTCATTTTAGAGAATTTCTGATAATTTCAAGAACATTTTATCTGCTCTTATAAACATTTTTGTAAAGCCCTATTTGAATGACTTTTCAGAAATATGGTATATTAGTTCATTTATACCTCCATTTCCCCATATTTATGCACAATTTTGAATAAGAATTAACTTTAAACATTGACTGCTTCTGCCAGCAAGCTACAGAGCACCTTGCATTGACTATTCCATGTATTATTTATAGCTAAAAAACAATAACAGACTAGTTCTCAAACTACATTTATTTAATGGTTAATGGGTAATGGTGCTGTGTAACTCACCATTTTGCAAGAGTAGAACATCTGACAGCACATCACATCAGGGCACACATTCACCCCACACCAGCCCTGGCATGTGATCCAAGCAAGGAAAGGCACCATGGCAAGCCTCCTACAAGCAGCACTGGTTTTAAGTTTTCATTACATTTGAGGAAGTAAGCTCTGACTCAAAAACTCATGCTGGAATAAACAGTCTTCTGTTTCATGAGCGCAGAACAAGCCCACTTCAAAGGAGAAACCTCTTGGTGAAGCTCCCAATGGAACGACTGTCCTGACAAGTTGTAGATCTAAAGATAAATCTATCCTTAGACATTCCCTTCTCTGGAATATTGCAGTAATAATGAATGCGAGAAAATATCAGCTTACTCATCTTTCACCTGTTTGCAGGGAGCATGAACTGCAATAAGCTTAAGGGGGGGAAAGGCAACCTGTAAACTAGTATTTGCAAAAGGACTGAAAGCTCTGACCAACCCATGTGTTACAAACTCTGTGGATAATCAGCAAGAATGTTTAAGTGGAACAATCTTCTCTGAAAAGGTGGCCATTGTTGATGCCATTTTTATAACCCTGAAACCCTGAAACACACGCCAGTTAAAACTAAATGGCTCTTATAAAAGTACAATGATTTCAGTTCAAAGTATGATGGATTTCCAGCGCACATACCTCCTTTGATTTAATGCTTAAAGTGGCAACTCAAACTGTAGAATTAAAACAAAAAAATCAGTCAAGACAAGTGAGAAACTAACTAAAACTGTCCTGTTAGAGAAAAAATGTATTGTCTTCTGGCCCTGACCTAGATGGCCCAGGCTAGCCCAATCTCATTAGATGGTGGGGACTAAGCAGGATCAGCCCTGGTGAGCATTTGGATGGGAGATCACCAACAAAACCCAGGGTCACTATGAAGAGGCAGGCAATAGCAAACCACCTCTGGATGTCTCTTGCCTTGAAAATCCTATGGGGGTCACCACGACTTGGGTGTGACCTGACAGACCTGACAACACTTTCCACCATCTCCACGTCTTTTTTTGGAATGTGCCAAAAAAAATCAATGGTTTCTTAAAAACATTTACAACTGGATTTTTTTAAATTGTTCACTAGATATGGATCAAAGCCCATACTATTTGCCAGTTACCATTCTTACAAGATTTCAGTTTGAAGAGGAAACAGCTGAAAAACCTCCAAGGAAAAAGCCCGTGTTAAAAATGCTGGTGTAGTGTCCCCATAAATATTAAAAATTCAAGACTCCAACAGGCTTTTCAGAAGAGTCCTATGAAAAGCTGATCCATGGAATGTTTTCGGAATCACAAAGCGCTTCACATATCCCAGTAATCATGACTACTTTGCAAAAATGTGTGTCTGAATTATCCCTAGGCTGAAGATGGGTGCCAAGGCTGAGAGAAAGTGATTTTGCCTAAGGCCACCTAACAGAACAAAAATATGTATACACTAACATTTAGTGCTTAACTGCTATTATAAGCCACCACAAGAGATGGATATATTACAGTCTGTAGCACAGATGACGTGCGACAGAGGCAGCAGGAGTCTGCAGTCCTGCAAGACAGGGAAAGAGTAGACAGCAGCCTAACCATGACATAGAGTTAACCTCCCACCCCCGCACTTCTCAGGATTCTTAGGCCATGGACTGGTTTAAAACAACTTTATTCAAAACAACTGCCACTTTGAAAAAATATGGTGTAAAATCAATGTGGAATATAGTCGAAATATATTCTCTTTTAAAATGCAATTTACTGTACTTTATCACACGCACCGAGAACTTTTCTATGTGTAGAAAAACCTGACTTGCAACGCAAGCATTGAACATATGATACAATAGGTCATGAGTTATATTAAAGTGATGGGTTCACATTTGTAACTAAAGAGCACAGACATCTCCACCAGGACAGCACTGCTTCAACCAGTAATGCTAACTCTTGCTTCCAGAAACTTCTGGTTCTTCACCCCACAATTCACAACACTTAACTTTGTACTGGAATGCAGCTCTTGTGTTAAGTGATCTTAAACTAACTGCATCAGCATTGTGAACATAAACAAATCTGCAGCTTCCCTTATATAAGCAGTTATAATTGTGTAGCACAAAAAGGAATACAGAAATCACAATTGAAGACTTTAGATTATGTTTCTAGGCAATGTAGACTTTTTAGATTTGATTTTTTTTCTGGACAAGTGAAATAGTCAATTTTAATCCAGTCTTTCTTACAGGCAAAAATCAAAAACATAAGTACAGTAAGAAGCACCTACACACTGAACTATTTGTGTGTGCATGAAAGTTAGCCACCACCAAGTTAGATGGACCATTGATTTGACTCTGTATAGTGCAGCTCCTTAAAACCAAATGGGACAACTATTTAAAAAGTCTTAGATCAACAAGTTCCTCTCTTGGTTAAAACAAAGCTATACCCACCACACAGTAACTAACTGAAAGCTGTTCTTGATGAATGGCAAGATGTCATTTCAAGTAAAGTACTGAGCTCAAGATAGCGAGCTTATCCTCTCATTAAACAGAGCACAATCCATCTAAATCTCGTTAGCTGGGAATTAAGCCCCTTGACTGTAGTCCTATGTGCTCTTATTTTGCTGAGTAAGACATGCTTCGTTTCCATAGCAAAAATGGCATCTGCGCTAGTTACCTGTATTTTGAGGTAATAAAGGAGAAAATATTGAGACGACCAGCAAGTATTCTGAACATATTTAATTCTCAAAATCTGTGGAAACTTAAATTCAGAGACTGGGGTCCCAGACAGACAAACCAGAACTTGGGGGGGGGGGGGGGGGTGAAAACCCTCCAAAATGATAGAAGCAGCACCTGCAGGGCCATAACCAGCAGTGGGGTGCATGGGGCTCTGCCCCCCTTCCATTCTACAGCACCCTTACTCCAGCAAAAGTGGAGTAAGAACGTGGCACAAGAACACAAGGCACAAGAACGTGAAGGTGCTGCAGCACTCACAGCTCCCCCCCCCCCCCGGTCACTGTGCACCTGAGAGACTAGAGAAGAAGGTGTGAAGGGCAGCCTGCTTGCACCGGCCTCCCTGCGCACCAGCCCACCCCTGCCACTTCCTCCTCCTGTTGGCCTGGGGAACAGATCTAGAGATCTGCCATTGGCTTTGCGAGTGGCTCACCTACTGCAGCAGCTTCCAAGTGGGAAGTCTGCCAGCCTACTTCTCCTTGCCCCTCATCCATGTCCAGTCCAGCCCCGGGTTAGCAAACCAACAAGCCGGTCGGAAGAGCCAGCCTGGTCTTGGCAGGTGAGCCAAGGCCAAACTCCACCCCCCTGGCTTGTTCAGCCTCCCTCGGCTGGTTGCGGCTGCTGCAAAGTCACCATTCAAAAAGCCTGGACTTGGGGAGAGGAGCGCAGAGGATGGAAAGAGCCCAGTTCAGCAGGGCCAGGAGCAGAGCTGCAAGGCAGAGACCTTTAAGGGCTGGCTCTGCAAAGGTATTCCCACACCATTTATTCATTTTACTTTAATTAACACACACACAGGAAAATTCCTGGCTACGGGGCTGAGCACCTGTAACTTTAAAGAAATGAATGGCTTCAGTGGCTGTATTACAGCCTTTTGGGTGTAAAAGGTAGGGTTAGGGGACAGGAACCTTTCCACAGTTGTTTTGGTCTTTGAGAGAGGACTCATTGGGGCCAAGCCTGCCAGTGACCATAGGTGACTTGCTATCACAAGGCCTGCATGATTCACCTGGGACTGGCTGCTTGCTAGTGTTCAACAGCAGCCAGTCCCACAAAATGAGTGTGGTGCAGTGGTCAGGATCTGGAAGACCTAGGTTTAAATCCTCACTATGCTGTGGAAACTCAGCCTAAGCTACCTCACTGGGGTTTTGTGAGGATAAAATGGAGGACAAGAGAACCATGTGAGCTCTTTTGAGTCCTCATTGTGGAGAAAGACAGCGTATAAATGATGTAAATGTATATATAGCTGAAGATGGGGAGCAGATAGAATTAGGTTTGTTGGTGGGTGAGAAGGAGAGAAAGAAGTAGAGAAAGGGGGAGATACCAGGATGAATGAAAGATGAATTTGTGCTGGGAGGGGATACAGGGGGAATGAAGGACCTCCTACAAATCCTTGCAAGTTCCTTACTATGCAGCTGAGACCAGCAGCTAGCAATGCACAACTGGACCTAGTGGCCAACAGTGTGCAACTCAACCAGTGGGAGAGATGAACCGAAGACAGGGAACAGGTAGGCTTCCTAGGAGTTGGAAAAGAAGCAGGAAAAAAGGGAGAGGCAGTGAAGGCTGACAGGGTAGGGAAAGAGGACATAGTGGGGGAGGGGGAAGTCCTTGCAGTCCCTCTCAAAGAGTGTCTAATAAGAGCAAACATGATACAAAGTATTCAAATTGATAAAACAATGGTTTCAGAATTTGGCTTTGTAGTTTCTTTTGACAAGGAAACACCCACCAAAAAATGCCGTGTTTTTTTTACTAATGAACTCCAAATACAATATAAGGAGACCAAATCAACAAACTAATACAGGATTTGCTCTGTACCAGATGTTCAGCTCTTTATGATGGCTGTACCATCAGCAATGCTGCATTGTGCCAGCCACAAATATAATTAGAAGGCACTCAGAGTAAGGGAGAGTTCCGATTATTACATTTTATAGTTCCCTTACCCTATAATACCACACAAGAATTCACAAAGGCATAAAAACAGGTTGCTCACCTGTAACTGATGATCTTCGAGTGGTCATCTGTGCATTCACACCCATGGGTTTAGTGCGCCTGCACTGAACCGATCGGTATTGTAGAAAGAATTTTTGCGCCAGTCCCTCGGGCATGCACAGGAACCCCAACCACACATCCCCAGAGGGGTGGAGCGCGGACATCCCACCAGTTCCTTCTGACCACTGCAAGCTTAGAATACACAAGTCTGACAGCAGTGGGGAAGGATGGGTGGGTGGTGTGAATGCACAGATGACCACTTGAAGATCACCATTTACAGGTAAGCAACCTGTTTATCTTTGATGTGGTCTCTGTGATTCACACACATGGGAGATTAGCAAGCAAGAGCCTACCTGGAGGAGGGTACTGGCAGGAGATCAATGCGAAGCAGAGGATAAGACAAGGCAACCCATCTCAGTTCGACCGGAGTTGCAGACGTCTAGGGCATAATGCTTGATAAAGGTATAAGGTGTGGACCATGTAGCGGCCTTGCAGATGTCCATAAGCGTTATTCCCTTGAGGAAGGCCATAGATGTCGACATAGCCATCATGGAGCGCGCACAAAGTGGGCCAGGAAGGGGACATTTAGCCAAGAGATAACAGAGGTGGATCACTTCGACAATTCACCTGGAAAGCTGTTGGGCTGTGATTCTGGTCCCAATCCTATGAGTCACATAGGACAGAAACAGATGTGGCCCTGTCAAGTATGATGTGTCCTATGAAGGTAGAACAGGAGTGCATGCTTGGTGTCCAAGGTGTGTAAAAGATGCTGTTCAGCACGATTTGGATTGGGAAAGAAATCCAGAAGGAAAACCTCCAAGTGTAGGTGGAACTCACGAGATTATCTTGGGGAGAAAGGAAACATCAGGAACAAAACAGATGCCATCCGTCAGAAAGCAGAGGTATGGTGAATCATGACGAAAAGCAAGGAGCTCACCAACTTGCCTGGCAGAAGTAATGGCAACTAAGAATGCCATCTTCCAAGAGAGATATTTCAAGTCACAAGTGGTTAGAAAGGTTTATGAGTCAACTGGTACAAGGGAAGGTCCCACAGTGGAGCTGGATGCTTGATCGGCGGGTATAAATGTAGGAGTTCCCGAAGAAAATCTCTTGGATAAAGGATGCAAGAAGACTGAGAAACTGGCAATGCGGTCATGATAGGCAGAGACAGCCAACAAGCACATCTGGATGGAGGAATGCAATAAGCCCGCCTCAGCCAAGGAGAGTAAAAATTCAAATATGTTGGTCAGCCCAGTCATGGTAGGTGCAGTTCCAGAGCGTCTAAGAAATGAACAGAATTTGGACCACTTAAACTCAAAGTAAATGGCTTACGGAAATTCAATAGAACCTCCACGATTCTACCAGAGAAGATGGGTGAAGAAGTCTCCACGCCATTAATTTCAACCATGGGACGTCATGGTACAGCAGGAGAGGGCTAGAACTACCAGGAACCAGGGTTGTCATGGCCACCATGGGATTATCAAGAAACAGTTTGCAATGTCAGTCACAATCTTGTGGACAACACGCTGAAGTAGTGGAAATGGAGGGAACAGACAGAGAAGTCTTGAGTCCATGGACAGAGAAGACCATCGCCTAAGGACAGTGGATTGGCCCCTTTGCAGCTGCAAAATAGAGGGCATTTCCTGTTGGTCCTGGTAGCAAACACATCTATTGCAGGAAAACCCCAGAGACAGAAAACTGGTAGAAGGTAAGTCCAGTTAAGTTCCCAGTTGTGGAGGCAAACATTGCCTCGACTGAGCAGATCTGCCCACACATTGAGAGAACCTGGTATGCGCGTGGCACAGAGAAAGACCTTGTGGGTTATACACCAGTCCCAAAGACAAAGAGCCAGGTTGCAGAGGCTGCAGAACACTGTACCACCCTGGCGGTTGATGTAACTGAGGGCAGTGGTAACTAATGTAACTGAGGGCAGAGGGCAGGACCACTACACAGAGACCCTTGACAAGAAGCTAGAAGGCATGAAGCGCAAACTTTATTGCCAACAGTTCCAGATAACTGATGTGTTTTGGTGCAAGATGAGCATCCCATTTGTCACTGATGCACAGGCCCTACAGATGGGCGCCCCAGCCCCAATTGGACGCATTTGTCGTCAGAGTCAATTGAGGGGCTGGCTGATGGTAGGGTGCCCCTTGAACCAAGTTGAAGTGACGGCTCCACCAAGCCAGTGAATCCCTGACCAACTGGGAAGGGGAGAGAAGAGTCGACTGCAGTTGAACTTCCGGGCTGAAATTGCAGATGAACCACAACTGAAGGGGTCTCATCTTCAATTTTGCAAAGACGAAAACCACTGTAGTCATGGCTATTAGCCCCAATAGATGTTGGATCTGGAACACCGATGACTCCAGAAGGCAATGGACTGTTTGAGATAAACTGAGGATAGGGCGGACCCTGTCCCCTGGAAGACAGGTTCGACACACAACCGAGTCCAGGATCAGTCCTATGAACTGAACACGTTGAGATGGGCACAAATGGGACTTTTCCTCATTCACCCAGAGGCCCAGTTTGTGCAGCAGAGTGAGAGTGTCGGCGATATTTTGGAGTAGACTGTTTCAGGTGTCTGCCACTAGCAACCAATCGTCTATGTATAGGAAGATGGTATTTTGTTGTAGACGTAAGAAAGCTGCAACTACCACCATGGTCTTGATGAAGACCCTGGAGGCGTTGGAGAGGTTGAACGAAAGCACCTTGTATTGGAAATTATGCTGGCCAATCACAAATCTGAGAAACTGACGATGGCAGGGTCGAATAGTCAAGTGGAAGTCGGCATCTTGGAGGAAGAGGCGGGTTGTTGTCATAGAGGTGTAAGGGGAGTCAAGGGCCCTGTTTGCCAGGACTGGCAGACTTGGAGTGGTTGGACTGCTGGCCAGAGTTGTACTTTTGCTTAGCCAGATAGGCCAACCTTTGCCTTGCAGGGGAAGCACGGAGGCACCAAGAGTGGTCAGGGGAATTCCTGGCATAAGCTCGCTTAGGCCATGACCTGGACCATGTATGTGGTTTGGATAAGGACGAGACACACAAGGTACATGAGGCCTTAATGCTCTTATCCAGGACAGAGTCAGTAGCGGCATGAAAAGAGCCTGACACCATCAAATGGAAGATCTTCAACATGTGCTCTGGTGTCCATCTAAAGTGAAGTAGTGCGTAGCCAAGAATGCCTGTGAAGAGCGATGGCTGAAGTCATGGTTTTGGAGAAGGTATCAAGGGCATGTTTCGAAGAATTTATCTGCTGCTTCGCTAAAACAAGGCCTTCTTTCTGGATCTTCCGTGCCAGCTGGCGCTTGTCCTCCAGAAGAGAACCGAAAACTTCACTGAGCTGTTCCCACAGGGCATAGTGATAGCAGCTCATGCAAGCCAAATAATTGGTGGTCTTCACCCCTAATACTCCATCAAAATAAAAACATCTTCCAAAGGAATCCAGCTTCTGACTCTCTTTATCAGAAAGGGCAGAGTGTGTTCATTTAGATCTAGAGGCCGAAGTAACCACCATAGAGTTGGGTTTAGGATGGTTGAAGAGGAACTCCGCACCTGTCTCCTGGACCTTGTACATATGGTCCAAGCGATGTGTGGAGACAGGTGCAGAGGAGGGCTTGTCCCAGGGTGCCTTGGCAACCTGGAGGAGTACCGTTGACATTGGTAGGGCAATGGTCATAGAGGTATCCAGCTGGACCACATCGAATACGGCATCAGTAATAGACCGTTGAGGTTGTAACACGGACAATCCCAAAGAATGAGCCATTCTCTTCACCAAGTCACCATAAGATGTCAGATCCTCCAAAGGTGATATGTGGAGGTCATCTGAAACCCTGGGTTTAGGAGAGGGGTCATCAGGTGAGCTGTGGGTGTCTGAGGCTCCGGTCTTAAGGAATCTGAGGAAGATGAAGGAGGAAGTAGAGCAGGTAGAATGACTCCAGATGGGCGTTTGTCAGGCTGAGAAGCAGGAGGAGGAGGTGTTGATACCGGGGGCTTCAATACCGGTGGTGTGGGAGATTGATGCTGATCATCTCTAGCATCATCTCTATGCCCGGATTCCAGAGGCCTCGATACCAACGCCAGGGGGGGGGGGAGGCAGTCTAGGTGAGTAGGAATGGCATGTAGACAAATGGTTCCAATCAGAAAAACCCACAGGTGTAAGCTATGGCATGGAGGACAAAAAATGAAAGACACCATAGCAATATTGGAAATGACGTTGATCCCATGAAACCATCAGCAGTGAGGGACGAAATTCTCTGGGAGATCGGCCTGGAGACTGGCCCTGATGAGAGGACTGGTGGTCCCGATGGAAGCGGGGAAGATGATGTATAGGTTCAACGTTGTAAGAATGAGGTGAATCAAGGTCGACAGCCAGTCGATGTCAACGAGGAATGTTGGTATCGACAGGCAAGTACGAGCACTCAGACAGCAGTGGGGATCTGGATCGCAAATTACAAACTACTTGCTGCGCAGAGGTCAAGACCTCCACATCGTCGATATTGGAAAAGTATTGAGTCTCCGTTCCAGCATTGGGGAGTTCAATTGCCTAATAGGCAAGTCCAGAAGCTGGATCGGCAGTGCCAAAGATAGCTTAAGCAAGTCCATGACCGGGGCATCAATGGTGATGGGCGCTGCCAGAGAAGCAGAGCTCTGCGCAGGGCCTAGAAGGTCACTGGTGGAGCACAGTTTAAGGGTTTTATGAGCGCCCTTAGTAGTGCTTTTATGTCCCTTGTAAGACTTGTCCTTGTTCTGCTTAATGAGTCAAAGAAGCAGATTTTGCAGTCGGAACCGAGCGCTTTGATGCCGACTTGATGATGTCGGAGGCCGATTTTGACTTCAGCGCAGTACCGACTGTCGATGTTGAAGCCTGGGAGGGCATCTCCACATCCATGACTTGGGATGAGGGCATCATGGCCAGTGCCAGAGCTGACTCCAGGAGGGCTACATGGAGTTGGGCCGCTCTGTTCATTCTAATCTGATTAGAAAATTTGGCACAATGCAGGCACAAGTCTGGATGATGAGATTCCCCAAGGCAAAAAATACAAAGGGAATGTCCATCAGGTGGTGCAAGTTTGCTGCCACAGGAGGTGCACTGCTTGAAAAAAAAAACCACTTATTTGCCATAAACAAGAAAATGAAAAAGGGCAAGGAGGACGGGGGGGAGGGAATGGAGAGGGGGTGCCCAAAGTCATGAGGTAAAAAGAAAAAACAAAATCCCCTCACCTTCCTCCAAAAATGTGTTTAACAGCACAAAGAAAAATAGAACAAGATAAAAAGAAAAGATGAACAATCAAAAAAGCTTTCCACAGAAAGATCTCACCGTCCAACGAAGAGCTGTTAACAGCACAGCGGTTGGAAGAGAACTGGTGGGATTTCTGCACCTCTCCCCTCTGGGCAGGAGTGGTTGGGGTTCCCGTGCATGCCTGAGGGACTGACGCAAACATTCTTCTGAGATTTCTACAATACTGATTGGTTCAGCAAAGGCGCACTAAACCCATGGGTGTGAAGCACAGAGACCACATCGAAGATCTGACTAGAACACATTTACCACCACCAAAACGGATATAATGAGTTATGACAACTCAGCAAACCTGGAAGGAAATATGTAATTTAATACCCAATTTCTGCCAGAAGCTCAAAGATAAGGCCCAAACAGAAACAGAATGATTGATTAATGTGCTGGTTTTATAATGCTGCAGATTAAACACATTTTTAAATAATCTAATTGTATTTGCCACAACAACCCAGGCAACATAAGCTCTCATACATGCTCTTTCAGGAATTTAGCCTCACTGACATGCTAAAGTAACGTTAAGGCTGGACTACTATTTACATATTGTGTGGGACTGCCCTAGAAGACAATTCAGATTCCAGCTTGCTCAAAACCTAATAGCTAATTCATAAGCCGGAACAAACAGCTTTATAACTATTACCCCAAACTTGAGATATTTACACTGGTGACACATTTGTTTCAAGGTTCTATGCAAGGTGCTATTTTTAAAGCTCTTTACAATTTGGGACCACCTTTCTCAGGTGCAACCTGTGCAGCAACACTGGCCATTCAACCAGTTTGTCATGTCCATTTCTTCATGCAAGTTGGTGGGAACTGCCACTCCCCAGGCTTGTGCTTTTTCAGTTGCTGATCCTCTACTATGGAACATTCTGAGGAATGCGCTCACCCTTATGGATATTATATAAATGGAATTTTTCAGGAGAGCTTCTGAAGGGGAATCAGGGTGATGTTGTACCTAGTGGTGTATTGTTCTATGCAGGTGTTATTTTGTAAAAGCGTATGTTTTTAAGTTCCTGTTCCAAGATGGTTTGGGCCCCATTCAATCAGAAGGAAGGCTGGTTATGAACATTTAGAAGTTTAACCCTTCCTCAATTTTATGGATGGTACTGAATACATAAAGTTATCCCACTCACCCCAAAACAGTCCAGATTAATCAGCTCCAATACAAAGTTGCAAATCCACAGATCTTTTAACAGTGCCTTCGAACCACAAGAGAGTTTTAAAGACCATTGCTTCCAAACCCACAAACAGAAATTTTAAAAGTTTTTTAAAATTTGAGACATTTTCAAAATAAAAGGACTATATAAGGGTAATATATTCATCAGCTAACGTTTGACACCTGCTATATTTACAGAAGGGATATACAAATGATTTTATTAACAGCTTAATCATACACATTAACTCTCTGGCTCATGATAGTCTCTCAAGCGGCACCGTACCATGTTCCCCTACCTCCCAGAATCAAAGCTGTCTTTGTATTACCTGTACATTTACATTCTGAAGCTTATATTAAGGAACCAGTTTTAAGTCTGTTATCATGACACACTTAGGTCGCGGCCACACTAGCGACATAATCCAGACGGGAATCAACACAAATTTGCGCTGGCACAATTTGCGACACATTTGCATGATCACACAGGTCTGTGGACATGCGAGGGCAAACCACCGCTGTGTGATCACACACAACTGCGGGCGAGTCGGGGGGGTTTTCCGGCCGTTTTCGATTTGCTTATTCACTTAAACAAGGGATTGATGAATTGCCTCTCCACCCTGGGGGTCGTCCGATGATGCGAATACCAGGGATGGGGGGAGAAAAAGCCTGATCCCCGACGCCACACGTTTGCACTGGCACGATCACACAGGGAAAGTCCGGCTCCGGGCCATCGCAAACCATTTGATATTGCCTTTTCACTGGTAGCTTTTTACGCCGATTCCCTGCTGGCTCAAAGCAGCTTGCGACAGTTTGACAACAGTTGTGGGACGCTTCCCAGATGTGCTGCTGTGATCGCGCCACTTTGAGCCGGTGGGGAATCGTCCCTCTCACATCGCAAATGGGTGCATATGATCACGCCCTTAGTATGCTGTTGAAATACTCTTGCAATGCAAAAACATTCTCAGCCTAGAATATCTTCAGCCATACCTCTTATGCTAAAAGTTAGTACCACCCATCCTATATCACTTCGATAAAAGTGGGCAGAAAAAGATCCAAACTCCATTGGTACAGGAAAAAATGCTGTACAGTTACAGATAATGGCTGCTGCCATCAGCAAAACATTCTTGAAAGCTTCAATTTAGCCCCTTTCAACAGCTAAGTGAAGACTAATTTCAATTACCACGAACAGCCTTCCAGGTTGGGGGGGAGTTGATGTAAGTGATGGCATAGATATCCATGATATTAGATGTAAAGGTTTAAAAGTGATGCTAGATGTAAAGCTTTAAAACTGAGACAATCTGCCCAGGATGTGTGAAACACTCTCTAGTCACTGGCTGGTGAAACAATCCTTTTTTGCTCTGAAGGCCTGAAACTCTGGTAAAGACTTTCTTGCACAGCAAATGTGCATAATAGACAACAGCAGCACTGCAGGGGGATCTGATTGCTTTCCACTGCTCTGGAGGCTGCTGCTATAACAATCTTCTCTGACTCAGCAGCTGAAGGGGATGCTGGGAAAGAGCACCACCAAAAAAAAAAATCCCATGCATTATTAATGTGGACTCTGGCCGGGAGTTGGAAAAACACTCACTGAGGAAAAACAGAACTGTGGACTAAGGTAACTGGCCTTCACCCGGTTAAGCACCTCACACTGTTCTGTTTACATTTCTCATTTGGATTCAGACTGCACTTCCCATTTCTCTCTTAAGCCCCAGCCAAAAGGTTCAGGGATTTCAGCACTGCCAGGATTTTAAAGTTCCTGACAGCATGCTCCAAACTGAACATGACAGTGCCTTTGTTAAGATTGCCCACTAGCGTATGAAACCAGATTCTTCCTCAGTCAGAATGAGCTTCTTTTCCTGGTTGAAAGGCACACATTAATGAAAGTATGCATTTCCAATCTCTTACTGGTTGGTATTTTTCTCATTGTGTATATTATATGCATGTGCTGTTTAGCAGTTTAGAAATAACTACAGGCTCTTTTCCACCTTAGCTGAGGGCAATGTGGATTTTATCTCCTATTACATGGGTACATCTAACTACCTTAAATTCTTACTCTCCCCTCCCAGCCCTACCTGACAAAACCACATTTAATGGCTGAAGAAAGTCATTAAATCTCACGAAAGTCAGTTCTGTCTCCAGCATTAATGTGCGTGTTAGAAACAGGAAATGATTTAAGGCTATATCTGCATTTCAGATTGTCTTTGAAGAACCTGCCAACATCAAAACTCTAACAGCTTTATTTGGTGCCCAACTGCAGCTGTATAAAAGCTCGGTTGATGCCAGTAGTCTACCAATCTCTATTACAATTAGAATCATGAAATAATACATGTTCTCTCTGAGCTGGATCATAAGTTACTGAACACATTTCCCTTTACACACACAACTGTAGCAAGAACCGAAGCTCTGCTGATATGAGTAGAGCCTATGACATATACAAGCAATTGCATGTGTAGGACCTAGCTCTCATTACATAATGCACACATTGCCAAGACTCAATGTACAGCAGGGGCCTTGAACACTTTCCTGATGCCCAACATTTTTAGAAAATTGGAGGGGCCAGGTGGGGCATTTGCCCAGCAAGACTTCTGGCTGGCCATTGGAGATTTGATTTCCTGTGCAGTTTTTTTTTTAATGTTGACTTCACAGTAGCTGCCAGCACAACACAAGGATCTTCACTGTGTGACTGAAGGTAAGCTGTGGCAACCATTTTGTGGCTGGCTCCGCCACCTGCAGTAGACATTTTGTGGCTGCGCCTACTACTCTGTTAGAACTCCAAAGGTGTCCACAGGCTTTTAAGTCAGGAAAAAGAGACTGAGTTTCTAGACACTCTCAATGACTGTACTATGGAGCAGATGGTTACAGAACCCACCAGGGGAGAGGCGATCCTGGTTTTGGTCCCAAGTAACACCCAAGACTTGGTGAGAGATGTAAAAGTGATTGCACTGCTTGGGAACAGTGACCATAATGTTACTGAGCTCAACATTTATACAAATAGGGAGTTGCCCAAAAAGACCAACACGACCACTTTTGACTTCAAAAGGGATAACTTCTCTGATATGAGGGGACATATGAGGAGGAAACTGAAAGGAAAAGTAGAAAGGGTCAAAACCATTGGGGAAGCTTGGAGAATATTTAAAACTACAATCCTAGAAGCTCAGGAAAGGCACAAATAGGCGTAGAAAAAGGTCTGCATGGTTAACAAAGTAATGGAAGCTGTAAAAGGTAAGGATTCCTTTAAGCGGTGGAAAGCTAGTCTCAGTGAGGTTGATAAAAGGGAACACAGGGTGTGGCAAATAAAATGCAGGTCTGTGATCAGGCAGACAAAAAGAGAATGTGAGGAACATATTGTAAAAAACATAAAGATCAACAATAAAACTTTCTTCAAATACATAAGAAGCAGGAAATCAGCCAGGGAGGCGGTGGGGCCCTTGGATGACCAAGGGGTAAAAGGATAACTGAAGGACGATAGGGAAATGGCTGAAAAGCTGAATGCATTTTTGCCTGACTTCACAGTGGAAGATGAGAAGTGCTTGCCCACTCCAGAACTGCTGATTTCAGGAGGAGTGTTGAAAGACCTGAGTCAGATTGAGGTGACAAGAGAGGAGGTCCTAGGACTGATAGAAAAAAGAGATCTATGTGATTGGGACATCCTAATGAGGGAGGAACTAGCTGCCATTAGTAGCTGCTTTTATAGGTTTGTGCATTATATATTTACAATAAAAATAAGATTTAATATGCTGGAGGCAGGAAACTGTTTCTAGAAATAAGGTATAGACAAGTTGTTAAGTTAGTTTCTGACAGTTTTGATGAGTGTTAAGGAAGCTTTTACACAGAGACACAGTTAACTTTTGACCTTTTCAATATAACTAGTAACAGTGTGCTCTATTTTTGAATTGGAATAGAAAAACAAATTGGAAAGGACAAATATTAAAAAAGGAACTACAGGATGTAGCAGCTTGTTCTGCTAAGAGAAGACCCAGCCCTTTTATCTCACACACATACACGCATCCAATCCTTTTGAACAACAAAGTTGTGGGCTGAAAAATCTTTTGGAACAAAAGTCTGAGGCTCTTGAGACTCCACTGAAAGTATAGCCCATGACTTCCTCTATGAACAGAAGATTAACGGCTCTTGAGCAGAAGCCATATCTACTTCTTCCATGAATTCAGAAGGCTTTTATAGTATTTACACTTCCACTGCATAAAAGAAAAGCCTGCACTCCCCATTTACAAGTAGAGATGTTATTTTCAGTCTGCTATGTTCACAGTATCTGTATACTCCAGAGGTCTATCCAGTTGGGAGCATGCTGTACAAGGGAGCAGTTAATTGCTCCTGGGAACCTGCCAGTAAAGATGATCATGCTTGCATTTCTCCAGAGATACTTCTGCTGGGAAGCTAAATTCAAATACAGAAAGTGTAGTATAACTTTCTGCAAAAGCAGGTGATGACTGAGCACTAATCATGCTGAAAAAAAAATACGTTAACAGGCTTTCAGACACATTCTTTGACCTGAGATTCAGAGCAGCTGATGAAAACTTACTGTAAAATGACAGTAATCCTGTTTGGTTGCATTGAGACAGGAAACAAAACTACCAAACAGAGCACCCTTGATATGTAGGACAGAAAGTAGCCCCCCCCCCCAACTCCACCAATGTCAGTGAACAGTCTTGCAAAAAAGTCCAGTTAGTAGCCCTTGAATATTTTTGTTAGTTTACATGCATTAATGGCCTTTTTTGTGTGGGGGGGGGGGGGAGATCCACCTGAAGGGCTCTGCCTGGTCACCTGAAAATAATTTTTACTCCAAGACAACTCATTAACTCAGGCCTGTAAATAGCCACTTTCAAAACTCAGTTCTATAATTCTACTCTTATATAGCAATGGAAATAATTTTCCATTCACAGATGCTATACATGTTGTTTTTACCTTCTAGTCTGACCCTTGCTTTCTACAAGTTGAAACTTGTTTACATGGTCCAGGTACTGCCTGATTAGCACAGTTTGCTTGAAACTCAGTGTTGCAGTAGACAGAGGGCTGTTGCCAAAACACCAGTTCCTCCTCCCTTACAGTACAATCCTATGTGCAGTTACTCCATTCTAACCTCACTGAAATCAATGGGCTTAGACTGAAGCAACTTTGCATAGGACGTCACGCTCAGTGTGACAAACCATGTGACACCTTATCACCACATTAAAAGTTTCCCTGAGCCACCTCCACAGCTAGTATGGGGGGGGGGGGGGGGACTTGAATGCAATGTCAGCTTATATGGCGTGTCTCATTAACCGATAGCAAGGTGACTATTAACTGGTTCCAGCAGAGTATGCAAAAGGAGTAGTCAAACAATACACTCAGGACCTTCGGAGCAGCTGTCAGTTTGTCTATCTGTATAACAGACATTAGTCACCTGAACTTCTAGTAATCCCACAGATGTCATATCTATTTATCACCTGGTTTCTAGTTACCCTCTTCTTTCATCATGCGACCCTGAACAGAAAGTAAAGCAAAACAAAATTAGAACCAGTGGCCATAAAGGAACATCAGTAGTTAGCAACTGATCGGTACTAGTTCAGTCCTTCAGGGTATGTCCACAAACATGCCCGTAACCAGTACATATGGCAGATACAGCTGAATCTGTGAGATTTGCCACTATTCTAGTTAGGCCAAGAAGTCACATAACAACTGAACATAGGAGACCAACATTCAAATTCCATCATGCAAAAGAACTGCAGTAAGGGTTGACAATATCTCAGTAGAGGCACAGTGGAGAAACAATGGCTGCTATGGCTTTTTTTTTTTTTTTGCTATTGTAGCACATTGACAGGAGAAGCCACAGCTGTTGAACAGTTTCCTGACACACAAACATTGTGAACAGGAGCCGACTTCACAATCTGTGAGGTTTAAGCACTATATAGAAAAGTATTTAAGCTGGAGAATAGTACTATGAAGGGGATCTAGTAAAAGGATGACAGCATTTCAAATAACAGGCATCCTTCCAGAGATTTCAGAAGGAATTGTTTGCATATTTCATTGGTGACTTCAGGGAAGGAAGGCAGCAACATGCTGATGACATCACTTTAGCCAGCACTGACATGTGGACATAATCAGGATATCTATCCTGTTCAGGACAAATGGAACACCCTTCATTAGCTTCTGTAAGCCATCCAAGTGGTCAGCTGTGTTAGTCTGAAGCAGTGGAACAAATTGAGAGTCCAGGAGCACCTTTAAGACCAACAAAGGTTTATTCAAGGTATGCGCTTTTGTGTGCAAGGCACACTTTTTCAAATACTCTGGAATGGTATGTAAGGTTCAAACTTATAGACAGGGGCTGAACAGCAAACATGTAGCATGATGAAGAAGTTTTAAGATATGCAAGACAAAACTACATAACAAGCTAAGGTTATAAGGTCAACAGCTGTAAAGCAATAAATATGTCAAAATAGCAGATAAATGTCTAAAGTGTCTTTTCTAATTGTGGGAAGCAAATCTCATTCTCTTCTCCCAGGCGTGGAGATCACTGAACAGCACCTTTTTGAGGTGACATGACATTGCAACCACATCAGAAAGTGCTGTTTTAAGTGATCTTCATGCCTGGGAGGAGAGAACGAGATTCTCGGTTTGCTTCCCACAATTAGAAAAGACCCCTTTAGACACTTATCTGCTATTCTGACACACACACAGGCTCTTGGCAGTCAGCACTGGTGTTAAAGGCACATCATCAAGAGTTGGGAGTTGGCACCCCAATCCTAAATCCCCCCTGCCCAGCCACCTTAGTCTTTGATAGGTTTGCATATACTGCCAATAAAAGTTGCCATTACAATAGCACTCTACAACACAGGGTGCAGTAAAGTATAAAACAGAATTAATCAAAGGGTTTTACTTAACTCATAATGGCATGTGGATTTCTGAATGAGGATCTCTGTTCTAAGCCGACCAAAGGATTGAGTTATTACTTCCAAACAAGTGGTTAGAAAACATAAATCAATTCCAGCTGTCTGAAAGGTCTGAGATTCCATAAGCATGATGTACAGAGACTACAAAGAAGAAATAGCAGCTTTTGGATGAAAGGAGAACCTTACCACAGATTTTCATATATATTTCTCAGAATCAAGAAAACTTCTGTAAACTTGTTTTTCTCTTTAATATGCTAGCATTGGAAGGCCTCCATTTGCCTATTAAAAGGTAGATACTAAAATGTATGCTCTTTATAACATCTCCCAAGGAGGAAGTCAATTCAAGAACAGTCATGCTCTTAAGTCTTTCCCAGTCCATCCTCAGCCTTACACATCAGTTTCTCATTCTACCTTCCATCTGTATTACTAACTACCAAGTCTCAAAAGCTCTTCAAGGGGCTTTGTGATCTGCTGACAAAGAAAAGCTGAGCAGGCTGCTGTTAAGTGCCGCAGTGCTTATCCTTATATCCAGAAAGAGCACCATGCTATCTTCTGTGACCACTTAAATCCAGGTATAAGCTATTGTGTGCAAGCACGCTTCTTTGGAGGGAGGGAGGGTGGGGAAGTGGATAGATTCTTCTGACAAGCAGAATGTATACTGAGGAAATTATTTTGGTTTATTCTGAAAAGTTGTTTTAAATTATTGGATTTGTCTGTTCCTATCTGGATTTACTTTCTTTCAAAAAGACCCTGATTAGGAATTAGAACACTTGGATTGGTCCTTGTATCTTGGAGAGTGGAGTGATTTCAGATGCCAAATCTGAAATTCCTTAGTTAAGAACGCTGCTACTCTTAAGTCAGCAACTGAATGTTGTGGTTTCTACTGTCAAACTTATGTTCATTTATTCTTTGCATCCTCCAGGACGGATGGAACTGAGACCTAGGTTTCCTGTCGCATTACTAGTGCTGATATCTCCACACCTATTTCCCCTCTGCATATCACACCTAATCCAATCATGCCTGCTACTGCCATTCGGCATCTGAAATCATCTTTATAAAGTTTTGTATATCTGGTACTTCGTGTTACGTTTTATAGCATACATGGCCCAGCCCAACAAAGTGACATTTATGTCAGATCCTGCCCTCATAACAAATGAGTTTGACACCTCTGACATAAAGGCTGCAAAAGGCTTATTTAAACCCCTGCAGTCCCAACCAAGGAAGTAGTAGTTGGGGCTGCTCTTGTCCCAGAGCTGGCACAAAGAGAGGGCCAGAGGGACAAACAGGGAGAACCCTGATGGGAGGATGACGACAACCTCCTCCCCCTCCACAGCCGAGACCTGAGGGACCTAGAGGCCCAGCTCTTCCCTTCTCCACTCCAATATCCTGCTTGGCTGCATCAAGCCACATTTCTACGGCTACCCTTTCCTGAAGCAGTCCAGTGCAGCCCAAATCTCTCACAACTATTGTATGAGTGTTTCGGGAAACAGATACTGCTTCTTTTTCTTTCTGCAAATTAGTAGATTCTTCCCATCTATTATCAACTGGCTCAATCACTTTTAATATATTGATTTCAAAACTGATTATCAGACATGTCAAAGAAATACTTTCTACAGCTCTGATAACTTCTATGAAATATTGAACACTGGCTATTTTTAGTTTCCTATTTGTCTTCTATGAATTAATAACTGGTTTTGTTCATACTGTCTGTAAATATATTTCTGTAAAGGAAAAGAAACTATTCCAAATGCCTTTGAGAATGGATATGTAAAAACCATCAATTGGGCTGCACCAGGGAATACAGCAGGTTGTACCAGCATCATTTTACTTTAAAAATGAAAGGGAAAAGCCCAGGGAGAAGATAAACAAGCTGGAGTAAACAAAGGCAGACATATGCCATCAAAAATTAAAAGTGGGTGGTCTTGATAAAAGGTAATACATTGCTTTGTTTACTGGATCCTGAGCATCAGAAAATGCAAACGGGAATAGATTGACAGGTCCATAAACTTCAGAGCTTCCATAAGAACATACTAAATGAGGGGCTTTTTTAATTGTTCAACTAAAATCAAGACAAATTAGACTATAATTTCATTTCTTCAAATATAAACCCTTATAGCTATTGAAACAAACTGGAATAAGTTGCCATGGAGTGAACTGTCCCTACAGTTATCAGAACTTTTAACATGCATGCTCGCCAATCAAAACTCAAGTAGGATCATATTCATGCCAGCATATGATCGACTGCCAAGGTATTTGGTCTAGTTAGAAAAGCAAAGAATGATTGAGACAGCATTTATGACTAGCAGAAAGATTTTCACATACCTAGAATCATAGAATCACAGAGTTGGAAGGGGCCATACAGTTCATCTAGTCCAATCCCCTGCAGGATCAGCCTAGAGCATCCCTGACAAGTGTTTGTCCAACCACTGCTTAAAGACTGCCAGTGAGGGGGAGCTCACCACCTCCCTAGGCAACTGGTTCCACTGTTGCACAATTCTTACTGTAAAAAAGTTTTTCCTAAAATCCAGCCGGTACCTTCCCGCCCTTGATTTAAACCCATTATTTCGGGTCCTATCCTCTGCTGCCAACAGGAACAGCTCCCTGCCCTCCTCTAACTGACAGCCCTTAAGCATATCATTAAGCATAACTCACATTTATTCAATGGAAAGTTGAACTGTGACTAATGTTTCTAATTACTGGTGCTATATTAAAAGATCTTTACTATTACTTGTGTCAATAACAGCTCAACTCCTTTACAAATTTCTTTGGAAATGTTTACATAACCAATGAAGGAAAAGGCCACAGAGCATACTTGGCTGTACTTAAAAATCCAAAGACACTTAGCCATTTTAATGTAACCTGCAGTCCATTTTGTCAAAACGTATAGGCTGTGTACCTATGTATCTGTAACTTATGTCGGTGAAACAATATTTACAAAGCTACATTAGGGAACCATAGAGGGCTAAACTTCCAGAGCAGAGGAAAAGTGAATGCTGGCAACAAGTTGTTGAACAATAAATATTTTTTTCAGTCTGGTCTGGGGATATGATGGGGTAAGAAAGTAGAACAGAGCTGTTTATGAGCAGGGTAGCTATGAGAAAGCATATATAGTCCTTGTATTATTTGGAAACAAGGACAGATTGATGAAAATAGGCACAACAGGGACCCTGCACAACTAAATTGTAGGTTTGTGTCCACGGTTTCCCCCTTTACAGGTTGTAGCTTGCAACGTATAATTAAAGCACACAGAGAACTATAGACCTGGATACTTGATTGAAGGCTGGGGCTCAAAGAAAGTACAAGCAGTAGTCAAAAAGCATTTGGAAGGGCTCTTTTCTGAGAGCATTATTTTGAAGTTTTAGCAATCTCCCCCTTAATCAACTTGAATAGCAGCTAAGCCAAACTAAGCCAGACCCTGCATAAACTCTGGGTGCTGTGAGAGTTCACTAATTATTTCTCTTCTCTCGATTCTATGCCTCCTTTGCTCTTTCCTGAAACACTCATTTTCGCTTGGCCCAACCTTCAGGTACTTTTTCCCCCTTGGTCCATTGTATCTTTCATCAGTGCTTCAGAGCTCCTGTCCAAATTGATATCTTTCCCTTCCCACACAAATCAAACTGAACACTGTGGAGTTCCCTGAGCAACTCAGTATTCCTCACCACTAGAGCAGCTCTGGCATTCATTGTCAGAGGATTCACTACCAAAAATAGAGAGCCACTTTAGTGTTTGAGTGTTGGACTAAGACCTGAGTTTAAAGACCTGAACAGAAGTGAAGCTCACTGGGTAAGCTTGGGTCAGGCCAAGTTGAATGTATGACACTATCACAGGGTTGTTATGGAAATAAATGTGAGAGGGCAAGCCTCACCCTGAACTCTTCAAAGACAGGATGAAATAAAAATGTAGACACCAATGCTGCAAAAGATGGTGGCCAAATGTTCTGGAAACATGCATATCATGTTACAATGCAAGGAATATGTCCTATACAACCAAATCCAGATGCTGCTCCAAACTGAAGGTTCAAACTCTCAGCTTTTAAAGCAGAAATTCTTCAGTGTCTAGAAGAGCTTGCCATTACTCAATGGGGTTCTTATCCCATCTAAATCCCCCACAAACTATACAGCATATAAACTAAGTGCATAAAATTGACTAAATTGATGCCTAATTCCCAAGACTGAATTTGCAAACATCTGGACTCTTATTACCACCAACACTTGAATTTGAGCTATATAGAATGTGGTGGTCAAAATGGCCACCATCTGTTCTACCACACACAGGGGGAAGAACAGGGATGAGGCACAATCATCACACACTTAGCTGGCCTGGCTGCTGATGGAGATGAACTGTCACACTGACATACTGAAACAGCACCAAGGATGTCTAAATTGACCCATTATCTCAGGCGCATATAAAAACTGAAATCTCAAGGTGATTACTCAAGTCTGACCTTTGCCAAGAATGTTTACAAGCCTTGTGTTTCAACAGCACTTTTCACTATTGTCTCATTTAAACCTTATCAGAGCAGGCCTAATTGACAAAGCACTCTAAGATTACCTTCACAGCCATGTGCCTTCCTAACCCCAGTTTAAAATATTCCCTGCTCCAACAGAAGCAAGTCTTAAGATATTTTTTCAAGCTGTACAGAAGTACCAAACCAGTCAGTGTCTGCATACTTAAAATTATTTATCAGGCACTGCTCCATAACTGGATATAAAAATGCATGAAAACAGCCCAAATCATCCCCAAAATGCACCCCCAAAATGCACAAGCTACTTTAAGCTGCCTTACTGCATAGTGCTTTGTGCTAGCCTAGGTATAGCTCTCCCCTCATTTCAGGCATTTAAGAGCAGCTTTGCAAGCTACTGCATAGCAAATAACCCTTGAGGGTCACATGCAGACAAAGCATATCCAGTATGAAGAAAGTCCAAGCACAAATAAGGCTTTAAAGACCCTTGTTGCCTCTGGAGTAGCCTTAAAGCCCACAGTGCAGTCAAAAGTCCAGTTTATGCACACAAAAAGCCTTGTAGGCGTAGCTCCACACAATCAGTTGGACTCAGGTTTTCTACTAGTGCTGAAGGGGGCCTCCAAATAGGCTATGCTAGGGATCGTGGGACCTGTATGGACAGGGGCTGTAATGAGAAAGGGAACTGGATATGGCTGAGCAAAAACAGGTGACTAGAACTGTTTGCATAGGTAGCTGTAATGATTTCAGACCACCAGGTATAGTGATATAAATGCAACTGCTACAACTGCTGCTTGCTGTGTGGAGCTGCACCTTTGAGGCTGCTTGCATATAAAAACAAGTCTCAAGCCTGAAGACAACATATGCCGTTTCACCTAAAAAATTCAGTTATTTTCATCAACTGTTCTCAGAAAAAAGACAGTTGGGGGGGAATCTAGACTACTTCAGATGAACAGGACATTATCTTCTGCTTTTCAGGACACGAAGCTTCTCAGAAAAAAAAATGGTTTTTTTTTCCTGCCCAATCCTAAAATGGTTAACTTTTCCACAAACATACAGATCTTTCCAATATATGGAAGATGGCAAGGAAAACCACTCAAGACCTCTGGCATACACATACATATTTTATTTAACATGATTATCCTTGAAGATGATGCTGGATGCTCTATGCTGCACAGAGCTTATGGGGGTTGAGAGTCCAGCAACCATTCAATGATCCCTTCAGAGACACCCAACACATCTCTTCACTTATTACTATGAACCATTTCTCTCTCACCTGCCAAGACTTTTGGGTCCCAATGATACCAATTACTCAATGGAGGAAAGACCCTACTGATGAAGTCTTCAACAAGTCTATAACTTCCTCTGCCATAAAGATCCAAAACCCAAGTCTTTAAAAGTTAGTTGTGAGAACTAAGCGTAGTGAAATTAACTAAGTGCAGTGGGTATGTTGTTTAGTGCCACATTACTCCTCCCTTCCTCCCACTTTCTCACTGCTAGCAAAAAGCTGAAAAATAATCCCCCCAAAAAAGAATCTGGTACCCAGAAGCTGCTAGAAAGTCAGAAAGAAAAGAGCAGATATTATCTAAATGAGCAGACAAGACATAAAGAATTACCTAGGGGTGTGCACTTCAAAAATTATTTTTTAATTATCAGAATATCAGGAAGGGCATGATTGTTTGCATCATACATTGGAAACTTTGTTAGGTTCGGTCAATCATGGTGGAGGAAATTTCCATTTTAATAAATATTGGGACAATACTTCCAAGTTCACTGGAAATGATAATCATGTACTTTTTGAACTTACAAAAGGAAATTAAGACTATAACTGTTGAATGCCCTCCCTCAAAGAAGCAGGAGTAGGGAAGGGGGCAGGGGAGGGGAAATGTATTTAATTTACTTAATTTGTTTTTGTATTTATAGCCCACCCTTCCCACAAGCAGGCTCTGGGCAGGTAACAACATTCCAGTAATACAATGAAATTATTAAAAATTTAAAACAGATAATATTAAGATGAAAGACACATTTCAAACAGAGATTTACCGGCTGCATGAAGTTTCCCACCGTTACCCCCCCCCCCCATTGGTCCATGGCACACAGGCCCTTTAAACTTTTCAATGGGAAAACCTGGTCTCCAAACTCCAGAGGCCAAGTCTACCCCCACTGAAAATAACAGCCCTTTCAAGTTTAAACATCAGTGTGCCACAGACCAGCTGTAAATAGTGAGAGTCCCTCTGACCCCATTCCTGATACTCTGTGGGAGAAAAATATTGAAATATGAAAATCAGGAATGCCTTTCACAGTGCTGGATATTATTTCCTAGACTGGATCCACAGATACTGTATCTGGTTAACAATATCTGATTGTCTATACAGTCATCAGTAGGAAAACAGGTAGCATCAGACAAGGAAGGAGAAACTGTTCAGGACTTGAACTGAAACACATAGAAAGAACAAATAAGATAGTAAAGGCAAACTCTGAATATTGCCTCCTTTTGAATTCAAAGAATCTAAAACACATCTGCATGCATTCTACTGAACATCTATGCTACCAGTATGAGTATTCCAATAAGAAACCAAATGTTTCCCAAAGGAAACAAAATCCCCTTTCTAGAAAGATGCATGGCTAATATTTTCCCTGTGCTTGGGGCTTGGAGACAGTGGTCCTAGTGTTAAACTATTCAGGAGACTTCAGTACTTGCTAGTATGCCAAAAAAAAAAGGAGGCCTTTCCAATGTTATCAAGTTCAGTAATTTTTATTACACTGACAAGAGAGGTTTAATAGCAACCTTTAAAATTTGGTCCAGGAAAGACATTCCTAGTCATTCTTAACTTGGGTCATATGGCATGCCCAAGGGGCAAGCTACAAATCTTCGGGAGCATTTAGAACTTGGGGGGCCGGGACAAAAGTGACACATTTGGGATTTTAGGCAGCTACTTCTACCCGCTTGTAATGGTTTCTGACATCCAGCTGAGGAGAGTAGTTTTATACCATTCACTTGGCCCAAAATAATAAGACGCCACATTTCTCCCTCAGGCCCTTAAGAAAGCAGAAATTTCAAACCTAATATTAAAGAGCTGCCTGACAGATAAATACAAGGGTCTCATTGAATGTTATGCCTCAGACCTTATAACACAAGTATACAGCTACATAAATATAACTATGCTGTCTATACTGCATTTTTGTGTGTTCTAATTTGTGACTTGAAGGGTATTTGATGAAGTGGGTGGTGAATTTAAGGTCCATCACCACTGGGTTACCCATTTCTTTGACTTTTTACAGTTTATTTGTTCAGAGATAAGCCCAGGCACAAAAAAAGGTGTATCATTGGATTTATCACTGCACCAGAGTTTTATAAGCAGTAAATCTATCAAGGCTCAGGAACATGGGGCAAAGTAATATTCTGTGTAAAGACTGTTCCCAAAGTTATAAGAGATCACACATTATTCAGTAACTAGAAATGCTAGGACTAAACAATAGTAGTATATTTAGAAAGTCACTTAGACTGGAGAACTTTGAAGGTGGACAATTATGCCCTTTGTATCAAAAAGAATTGAGCCCCCATAATATATACTGCAAATTATATACCTGAAATTGTGAAGTTGACATAGTTTTTCCCCATGTAGGAGCTAATGGTACAAAAAGCCCTCAACTAAACCACTATCATTCTAACTCATTGCTTTTAAGATGTACTGTACTGGAACACAAAGATGGTAACTTAATCCATGGATTCATGTACTGTCAACAACTATGCTATTCTATATCAAATACTGTGTGCAGTTTCAGTCACTTTACCTCAAAAAGGACATTGCAGAGCTAGAAAGAGTACAAAAGAGGGCAGCCAAAGTGATTAGGGGTTGGAGCATCTTTCCTATGATGAAAAACTAATGAAATGGATTTTTCAGTTTAGAAAAAGGGGGACATGATAAACATTTATAAAATTATACATAGGGCAGAGAGTTGGAGAAAAAATTAAATTATTGTGTGGCATTGTGTGTGAAACAGCCATGAGATCCTGAAGGATTGTTTGGCTGCCTAAAGCAGTAGCTCTTTTTGCCACCACTAGGTGGTGAGTTTTGCTTATTTTTAGGCTGAGAGTGCTGTGACTTGCCCAAGGCCTGAACTTCTCAAATATTAGAGCTCAAAGGCATCCAATGAAGTTAACAGACAAGCACTTTTTACTGAACGACTGATTAAAAATATGGGACTCACTGCCAAAGGATGTAGTGGTGGCACAAGCATGGATTACTTTAAAAGGGGATTAGACAAATTCATGGACGTGAGGTACAGGAGTTGCTCCTATCCATGGTAAGTAAACGGAACCTCCACAGGGGGTAATAAACCTCTGAATATTAGTGTCAGGAAGACAGCATCAGGGAAAGGCCTCAGCCTCTATGCCCCATCGCTAACCCTCCACAGTAACTGGTTGGCCACTGTGTGAGACAGGATGCTGGACTAGATTGAAAACTGGTTTCATACAGGTTCATCTTACGTTGTTACCAATTTATGGTTCTCAGATACAGGAACCAATAAAAAGGAATTATAAAAGAAACAAGAAAACTGTTCATGAGAATTAAGAAGCAGGTCCTCTCTAGCCATAGAAGCGAAGTGTGAAGTAAGCCTGTCTGAAGAGAGACAGCCAATTTCTACAACACATGTGAACTCCAGGTTCACTTGGCAAAAAAAAGGCCTGTACGCTCTTCTAGTCTACTAAAGGGCAAGAACTGGTCTGGAAGCAGTGCAGGAGCAAGAATGCTGCATAGCTGGAATAGATTTCACATTTGTAAGCTGTTCACCACTCATCATAGCAATACAGAGAAGCTACAGACATTTTGCATAATGTGTTTGCATGAAAACAACATCAGATCACAGCTAACAGCTCCATTTTCATGCATTCTGCAGCTGCATCTCTCTGCCCTCATTTTTAGAAACCATTTCTTCACTATTGAGACTTCATTATTCTCACCTGGTGAGAACAGAATCATTACATTTCTCCATATGCCAAGAAGTGAACATAGATTCCAAATCAAAGTGAAGCTGAAAAGGAGAAAGTGCAGCTGACTTCAGCAGTGAAATGTGGAAATCAGTCCATTTAGCATCTCCTACATTTATGCAAAGCAGCCATTAAACACAGTGGAGAGCTGCTGGCCTTGACATCTCAAGACAGGGTGGTCACGAGTGTTCCCTCTAAGCTGAGTTAGTGTGAGCTAGCTCAGTTGTTTAGCCTCCGGCTCACACATTTTTGTCTCAGCTCAGGAAGGATAGCTCCAGAGCAAACTCATTTATGCAGTAGCCAAATCACTCACTCACAACTTTAATGTCAGTAACTCACAAAGTAGAATTTTTGCTCACAAGACTCCACAGTTTAGAGGGAGCACTGGTGGTCACCACTGGACTGTCTGGAAAACAAAGGCAACTCTCCGTGTGCTACTTACTGTTTAGAACTAGAACCAGCAGACATGTAAGCACCAGCACTGATTTTTCCTCCTTTTTATTAGCTTTTATTTTCACCCTTCACAACTGTGTTTTGCAGTATACAAAACATTAAAAGTTCACGAAAAAGATGTAGCCCACAGGACTCTTCTAACTGCAAGATAGTTCCCTATCTTGACATGGCCAGTCTGATCATGTGGGTCCATGCCATAGTAACCTTACTACTGAACTACTGTAAATCACTAACATGGGCCTGTCCAGGGTGAGGGGGAGACACAACAACTGGTACAGCTAGCTCATAGCTGCTGGGAAGGACTATATACATCCAAGGTAAATGGCTTGGAATTCAACATGCTGCAGCTAGATGGGTAGTTTTCAGGAATGTGTTAGCTTGTGACCTACCCAGTCACATGAGACCCACGAAGGCACCTAAGAAGCTTCTACTTTTCCCAGTATCCAAGAAACTACAAAAAGTGTTTTCAAGCACTTAGTATGCTATAATATGTGGTTGGTGGACAATGTTTGGTTTGATGAGTCACAGATTATGCAGGCCCACTTTTAGCATACCCTGCCTTAGTGAAAATGATTGAACTTTATGTCTGTTTTGCTTCTTTCAGTTCAGGACTCAAATAACCAACAGTACAAACAGCTATTCCATTTAGACATTTCGGCTTTACCCTGTTGCACCCCAGCTTTAATCACAAAAAATTCTACATGATCAATTTCATATTTTTACACTTACAAATTACAGGTAATACATTTAGAATATTTTTACCATGCCCTTAACTCCAAGGAGTTTAAAGCAGCATACACGCAAAATAAGCAAAACCAATGAAATAAAGTGAAATTATACAGACTGTGGTACACATGCCCAAATCTTTACACAAAAATGCCATTAAGACCTTGCATGTCCTAGAGACCTTTATGTGTAAGGACAGTATTTTCGAATGGACACTACAGAAGGTTCCAAGATTTGAACACTCCTAGCAGCAAGATAGCTGGATACAATATCATATTTTGCCTTATTTCCCATGAAAATAAAAGGAATGAAATTACTCCAAAATAGACTAAGTGAATGTATTAATGGGTATAATGCACTAGCACCATTGAAGGAGTCACCCTTTCATTATTATTACTTATTACATTTCTACACCACCCATAATAATAGTATTTTACTATTTTTACATTTTACATTTTTGGAGATACTCTTTGCATAACAGCTCTCTCAGAAGTAAGTCCTATTTTGCTTTCTCTCAATGTGCATAAGGCCATAGGAATAATGTATATGAAATTCAGGCTTAATCAACAAAGTCAAAATAATTCAGTCTGAACATTCTAAGAAACTTTAATTTACAGTTCATAACAGATTACCTTGGCTCAACAAGACTTAAGGAGTTCAGAGGAAAAAGAGGCAACCTGCAAATATGCAAGATTGAGAGAATGAATCTACCAATATCTATATCCCTCCTCACTGAGAACTAGTGATAATATCTGTATGCTACCTCTCTGAAGTTTGATTAGTTTCCACATATTAATGGTTGTGGCCCTGAACTTGTGAAACGCCTTCCCATATGAGATATTCCAGATCCATGTACTTGGCTCATTTAGGCATGATGGTAACTTCTTCTTCAACTCCCCACGCCCCAATAGCGCACGACATGCAGCTGAAGTTGTACTGGGTGATTTCCTCTGACAATAGCTGATTAAAACACAATACCAAACTATTTATCTATTAAGACTGTTCACTGCCTTAAGAATTTATCTGAATTGAGAAGCAAACCTGACCTTTGTCAGTAATTAATGGAAAACTGATAGTTTGTTTCATATAATCGGAAAATAAGCATGTAGCCAAGCAAACTGGAAACAGATTCTATGACCTTGCTAAGTTACACTGCTTGTCACAATGTACCATTATCACAGACCAAGGACACAAAGTATGATATGGATGAGTTCTTCTTGTACCAACAGCTATTCTTGTGTCCTTTGGGGCAACAAACACATCTTTATTATTTTTACCAGAGCAGTAACATTACATGTTAAAACACAGCAAATGACTATAGCATCCATTATCAATTAAAGTTTATGCTACTCCTATTTAACAACCTCAGTCACATACCGAAGTCGCCATGACAATTGCTGATCTCCTGAATGAAGGCCCTCTATGAAAAACCCAAAGCATTTCCAATTCCCAAAACCAATGAATGCTGCTATTCTCATCCAGAATGCTGCATTCCTGAACCACACTGTATCGCACTAACACAGCAAGTAAAAGAGAGGAAGCTTATCAAAAGCTTTCACACTTAACAAATATTCAAAGAAGTGAAAGCACAGAAATTACCATCTGTCAGAGAACAGAATCCAGTGGAAGGGTTCTTACAGTACAGGCATCTTGAAGAAAAATGTGCAGCTTGTGAAAGAAATTTAACAACCAACCCAGTTAACTAACAACACTGGCATGTGATGAGTGTATGCACACTCGGTGCAGCCAGCACCACTAAACCATCACCTACACCATAAAATTCCTTTGGCCCCTTTTTACTAATAATCATCTTCCAATGTAATGCCTTCCTCAAGTGCACATCTGAGAGTTACTTAGTTTCTTACTATCTTCACTAACTAGCATGAGTTACAAGAGCAGCCAATGCAGAAAAGTCTCCTTCCTTCAGGCCTTTGTGAAAGAAACACCAATGCCCAGCTATTGCCAGGGGAATTTACACCCTCATACATCTTCCCCCTCACCTCTCATGCACACAAACTAATCTTTCCCTTCAGCTGTGGAGTAGAAAGAGCAGGGTAAGGTGGTGTATTAGTCAAGGTCATGGACACACTTAGGGTGTGGGAAGATAAAGGAGATAAAGACAGAAAAGATGGGGAAGGAAGACATTCAAGCCTTGGAGGATTTGGCCCTGCAGATGTTAAGGTTAAAAACATATAGCTCCACAGAACAAACCCCAGCACATAAGTTTCCCCTATGTCAGCCAAACATGATGCATAAATTTCAAGAATATCTTCTTTTTTAAAACCAAATAACTGCAGGTAAATATATGCAGGTAAAATAAAGAAGGAGATTATAAATGAGACGTACAGCACATAAGACTCCCCCCACTTCAGCCAAACAGGATGCAAATTTTTTAAGAACATCTTTAAAAAAAAAAACCCCACCCAAGTAACTACAGGTAATATATGCAGGTAAAATAAAGAAGAAAACTATAAATGAGACATACAGTAACAAATGACCAAACCCCCACCCCCAAAAAACACCCACCCAGTCACACACAATAAAAAAATCCAAACATGCACCAAAAGGTCTTTTGGGGGGGGGGGGGGGGACACCACATTGAAGAAGAGGGAAAGCGATATCTGAGACAAATGGCTGTAATTGGAAGGAGAGGAGAGGAGCCGCAGGCAGAAGGCCTTCCCTGGAAGAGTCTCCATTTATAAACAGCGCAGGGTGTGAGGAGGACGAGGGAAAAGGTGGAGGCGGCTCTGGAAGAGAACCTCCTGGTGCAGCCTTGGGAAAGAAGGAAGTGGGGGGGGGAAGAAAAGAGAGAGACCTGTGGGGGGGGGGCGAGAGAAGAGAGCCCGCCCCGAGGCTGCGGCAGTGAGGGCTGGCGGGAGACTGTGGCCGGGGGAAGGGAGGGGGGATGGCCGAGAAGAGAAGAGTGAGAAGAGACACGCGCAGCTTGGCTGCTTCTTTCCCTCCAGCAGGAGCCCGACAGAGCAGGGGGCTTCCCTCTCCTTCGACCGTTAGGCTGAAGGGGGAAGCCCTCCCCCCCTCACGCGCGCCCCCTCAGAATGAATGCGCGCGCGCCCCCCTCCACACACACACACACACCCCTATGAGATCTCGGGGCGGCGGCGGCAATGGCACCCCCCTCCCCCCCCCAACCCCTTCAGTCCTTTCCTCCTCGCCTCAGCCAGCCAGCCAGTCTCTCTCCCGCCCACCCTCGCTCGCTCGCTCGCTCCTTCCCTCCGCGCCCTCGCCCGGGTCTTTCCCTCTCGCTCCCTCACCGATGCCGGGCGCCACATAGACGAAGTAGAGGAAGGAGGAGGAGAGCGAGAAGAGGAAAAGGGCGGCCAGCAGCGAGCGCCGGGGAAGCCGCCAGGGCCTCCGAGGGCTCCGCGGCCACGGCATGGTCCGGCCCCTCCTCGCCGCCGCCTCTGCTACTGCTGCTGTCGACTCCGACGCGCTCTGACTGAGGGAAACTGGCTGAGGCGGCGGCGGCGGCGGCTCCTCCTCCTCCCGCTGGTGGTGGTGGTGCTGCCTCGCTCAGCGCCGCTCCTGCCGCCGCCGCCGCCGCCGCCTCCTTTTCCTCAGGTCCCGTCGCCGGCCCTGCCGCCGCATGAATGAGAGGCCGGGCGCCGGCACTGCTGGAGAATCCCCCCTCCTTTCCCCCGCCCTTTTCTCTCCGCTCTCTCCCCCCTCCCCTCCCCTCCCCGATGGGGCGCCTGCAACCGCCGGCGAAGCGGCATGGGCGGGGCCACGGGGAGGTGGGGCCAGGAGTCTCTCCGCAAACAAGCCTCGCCGCAGCCAAAAGCATGCGATCTCTCTACCGCGCATGCTCGGCCGCTCTTGCTAAGGGACCGTCCGCAAACTCCTCGTTCTGCGCCTCGCCTCCGCCGCCCCCCCCCCCGCTAACCTTTCACTCGTAATCGTCGGAAAGAGCAACAGAGACCAGTAGCCCCCTTAAAAGACTAACAAAATTCGGGGGGGGGGGGCGGTTGAGCTTTCGTGAGTGACTGCGAGTCACTTCTCAGGAGTCCATGCCCTGCCACAGTTTTTGTTAGTCTTTAAGGGGCTACCGGACTCTCTGGCTGTTTTCTGTTGCTACAGACATCTTGATCTGTCACTCATAACAATAACCTTTTTTTTTAAGATCCTGGTTCTACCGAAGTATCCGGGTGAATCTGTTATCCCGAAATCAAAACAGATGTCTCTAATGAAGTCAACTCTTGTGCAGGCATAAATTTTAGGCTTTAAGGTGCCACTGGACTCACATCTTAATTTTTATCTTTACGCTTCCTCCCAAAAGCTCAGGATATTCCTGCCTTTACAACAACCCTATGAGGAAAGAAAGGCTGAGAGAGAGTGACTGGTCCGGGGTCTCCTAGTTTGCAATCTTAAACATACTTACTAGGGGCTTAGATTCGAGTCCAGTAACCTTAGAGACCAATTAGATGGGGGGGGGGGGATAAGGTTTCCAGAATTAAAGGTTCTGAAGAGTACTGGACTCAGGAGACCAGGACCGGTGAAATCATGAAGCCTTTATTGAGTAATTCAGCATGCCCAGTAGATGGTCAGAACAAGCATGCTTCCAGGGCTCCAGGGCCCTCATTATATGCTGGCCGCAGCCACACCTCCGGCCGCACCCAAAAGACCTGATAGGGGCTTAACATATGCGCATGTTTGTCATAGGTTCCCTGGAGGAGCCTTTGATTGCATTGGCTCTCGAGGGAGAACCTAGGTCCCACATTGGTGGAGGCTTTGAATCCGGATGTCTATTGTTCCTCCAGATTCAAGCTCCCCTCTCTGCCTGACCATGTGCTCTGGCCATGCGGCGGGCGCCATTACCTGGGAGCACATGGCAGGCTGGTTAGAACACAGAGCATACTACATTACAGGTTCCCTTGTTAAGATATGAAAAGGCAGCTTTGAAAGCTTATACCCAAAAAAATCTTGTTGGTCTCTTAGGTGCTACTGGACTTGAACCTACCTGTTCTACTGCAGACCAACACAGCTACCCAATAGCTTACTTACTAGGGCGTGGGTGTGCTCCCCTGAATAGAATGGACAAACTTATGAGTAAACATGGTTAGGATCAGTGCTTGTTTTTTGGCTGGTTTAAAAAAGAAGTGCCAGTATTCAGATATAAGACTGACAATTTCCACCCATTCTTCCTTCCCTCCAGTCCCTCAGTAGGCTGTTCCAGGGGGGGTCCACTTGTATTAATCTGGCTGAGTGCGGTGCCGAGTCACAGAAAAGCCCTGTTTAGGACTGAACTGGCAATGAGCTTTGAGGGGATTCGAACCCTGGTTTCTAGGGCTGCCAGCTCCATGTCGGGCGAAATACCTGGAGATTTAAGGGGTGGAGCTGATGGGGCACAACCAACTTCCCTTCAGGGGAGGCAGAGTCGACAGGCATGACTCCTGAACCCTGGGGAGTATATGCGCACGAGAGAAAGAATCTCACGCAGACTCCATGCAAAAGTTGGGTTCGGGAGTTGTGTCTCCTTGACTTCTGACTTTTACTTGGAGCCATCTGGCTCCGCGGGGATGATGTAAAGTTGTACCTGTTTTACCTGGAGGGCTCCCTCTGGGGCTCCTCCCCCAATACTGTACAAAAATAGAATGATCCTCCCCTCTGAACCCGATCCCAATGGTACTGTCCAAAGACTCAACTGGATCCCGGTGGGCAACTAGTTTCTGGGCAGAAATGCTATAGGTCGCATAAGAGTGACTTGGCTGTTTTGTCCAGGCCAGGGGTGGTCGCATATGCAAATTGAAAAAGCAGTTGGGCATGCTGGGACTACCATAGGTTAAAGGTAAACAAAAGGCAGAGGGGTGGCCAATATTGCAAAGCTATGACCTCAACAGGAACAGACACCTGGGCAAAGTCCAATGACTCACCGGGGCCACACTATTGTCTCTTAATGGCTCTGGCAGAATGAATCCTCATGGCAGAAGGAGTCTTTGTCTCTGTCTTGGTGAACTATAGAGGTTGCCAGCCCCCAGGACTGAACTGGAGCTTCTCCCAGCAATGGAGAATGCCTATAGCCCTTACAGCATAGCAACCCAAGTTCAAGTTTATGAATATTACCATCCATAAGAGCACTAGCAGTGCCTTGCTGGCCAACAGGGTGGCTAAAATAATGATTTCTTTACTGAAAGATTCTTAAACATAAAAACACAAAATCAAGCATTCATACACACAATACAGAACTAAGGAAGCAGAGGTGATTGATAGAGAATGGAGGGGGTCAGTTATGGGGTGATACTACCTGTCCAGATGTGCAAAGGTCCATGAAGAAAAAATTATGGGCAAAACCCAAAGGGTTTAGGGGTGGACTGCCAGTTGGCATTAGGGCGGAAGCACACGGTCTGGCAGCCACGTGCTCACAGATGTAGACATGGAAAAACAATGCAGACCAATGGAAGGTCTTGGGGGCTGGTCTCAGGTGAGAACAATAGATTACTTGGACCAATGATGAGTCCCAGGGGTGCGTCGCATCAGGATGGGCAAGGCCTAGATGGGACCAATGAGATCTCAGAGGGGGCAGAGTCTGGATTAACAATTGGAGCCAGATGTACTGGGGCTAGCTGAATGGCTTTTATGACCACTGATGGTTCTGCCAAGGCAGTTGAATAGGTTCCCAGATACAGGCAAAAGAGGGAGATGGGCCCCTGATTAGCATCAGGAAGGATCATTAATAATTTGCATGTTTGGTTGGTTTATCTTGGTATCCTGAGGGATGGGGCAAGGAGAGACAAGGAATATAGACATGAGATGACACAAAAAGGGCTGGGTGAGGTTCTGGAGATAGAAGGACTATTTGCCAGATGGCCTCTGAATAGCTTTTAAAAATGTAGATACTTCACCTGGTGGAACCCATGTTATTCCATAAGCATAACTTATGGGTGGAGGGGGAAGACTGGAGGCTTGTTCTGAGGTTACCTTTTGAAACCTGGAAATGGAGACCCTTTCCAGAGCTATGCCTTGTTTTCTGTGTTTTCAGGTCTTCCTTGGCCTGAGTTCTGTGGGTCTCTGGTTCAGGTTAGAAGTGGGGTTCCCCTTGCTATTGGGGCTACCCGAGAGTAAAAGCAGCACCTCTGAAAACAATTAGATGACAGGCCTCTTTGTAGAATGGAAGTTTTTGCATCCTCTGGAAAAGGGAAGCATTCAAACACCACCCTCTATAGCAGAGGTGTCGGACTCATTTGTTACGAGGGCCAGATCTGACATAAATGTAGCTTTGTCAGGCCAGGCCATGTGTGCCATAAAATGTAATGCCAGGTACCAGAGATATAAACTTTATAAAGGACAGCACCTGGTAAGCTCCAAGTTGGTGTATCCTCACTGTGATGCTCCATGGGCTGGGAGGGGGAGGTGCAAAGGGAAACCCATATGGGCAGACTAGAGAGCCAGTGGTGCAGCACTGGGCAGACACTCCCAATCTTCTTGACTGCTGCAGACAAGGTTGGTCCGCCATGCTGAAGCCAATAGGAGTGGCTCCACCTACTCCCCCCCCCCTCGAACAGTCTCCTGTTCCCTTCCTTGCACTAGTTGCTTGTGGGCTGCATAAGAGCCTGGGCGGGCTGGTTCCTGCTCTATAGACTCCCCCCCCAAAAAAACAATTTCTAGGTATTTTCCAACCTGGAACTGGCAACCCTAGCAGGGGTGTGTTCCCTCGTTGTGACACCTGAAGCTGGCTCAAGGATTCTTGGCACCTTAGGCAAGGGACTTTGCTGCCCCTTCCCCAGCAGCAGGGAAGCCACTGACCTCTTGTTCCTCTCCCCTCTGTCTTACTTTAGACACTGCTTAGTACAATACTTAAGAAGCAGAGGACAAATCACTTTATTTTAGTTTATTTATTCATATTTATAGCCCACCCTTCCTGCAAGCGGGCTCATATATATGATTAATACAAAAAAAAATTAAAACATCATCATATATATTAAAATGGTGGCCACAAACTGATAGCAAAAGAAATTTTCTGGTTGTGGGAGGCTCCTGGCCCATGATGAAATATAGATAATGGCCAGCAGTTATTGAACAGATGGCAGAAAGCTCGGGCAGGCCATATATGGACTTTCGCTGCCTCAGCCAAAAGCCTGGTAGAACCGCTCCACCTTGCAGGTTTTGTGGAATTAAAGAAGATCCCGCAGGGCCTTAATAGGGAGCAACTTCCACCAGGCAAGGGCCAGGATGGAAAAGGCCCTAGCCCTGGTCAAGGCAAGATGGATGTCTTTCGGGCCAGGGACCACCAGGAGATGTTGATCCATAGAGCATAGCACTCTTTGGGGCATATAGAGGAAGAGCTGGTCCCTCAGATACGTTGGTCCCCGGCTGTGTAAGGCTTTAAAGGTTATTACCAACACCTTGAAGTGGATCCGGAACTCTACTGGTAGCCAATGCAACTGGCAAAGTACCTGCCAAACGTGAGCCCACACAGGCGTTGCCATTAGCAGGCGCACTGCTGCATTTTGCACCAGCTGTAATTTCTAGGTCAGCCTGTGTAGAGCAAATTGCAGTAGTCAAGCCTGGAAATGACCATCGTGTGGGTCCCTGTATCCAAGTATTGGGGGGAGAAATAGGATCTCAGCAACCTAATCTGCCAAAGATGGAAAAAGGCAGATCGGGTGGCTGCAGTAACCTGGCCTCCATAGACAGAGAGGCATCCAGTTCACTCCCAGGCTCCTCACCTTCTCGGCTGGCACTTGGGGTTAAGATGTTGTTTATTAAGGTTTAGCTGGAGTTGCCAGCTTCCAAGTGGGACCCAGAGATCGCCGAAATTACAACTGATTTCCAAACTATGGAAGTCACTTCACCTGGAGAAAATGGCTGCTTTGGAGAGTGGAGTTGATGGCATTATGTTCTGCTGAGCTTTCTCCCCCTCCCCAATCTCTACCCTCAGATTTCCCTACTCAGAGTTGGCAACCCTAGGTTTAACAAAATGATGCTGATAGTAATATTATTAATAAATGATAATGATAATATATAATAATAATATAATACTGATATCAATACTAATTAATATTAACTAAATATTACTATTGATATTAATATTTAATAAGTAGTAGTAATAGTAGTAGTAGTATACCCTGCCCTTCATTCAGAGTCTCAGAGCGGCTTACAATCACCTTATCTTCCTTTCCACACAACAGACATCCTTGCTGGGAAATTGGCAGTGCAGGCCTGAAGGCTGGGACAGAGGAAACAGGTACACCTAATGGATAGGCTGGCTCTGGTGACACCATGATTGGTGACCATGTTCCATTCTTGCTAGGAACTACAAAGAAGAAGAAGAGATTGGATTGATATCCTGCCCTTCACTCACTTGGAGTCTCAGAGCAGCTTACAAACTCCTTTCCCTTCCCCTCCCCACAACAGACACCCTGTGAGGTAGGTGGGGCTGAGAGAGCTCTTTCCCAAGCTGTCCTTGAGGGAACAGCTGGTACAGAGCTATGGCTTGCCCAAGTTCATCCAGCCAGGTGCAAGTGGAGGAGTGGGGAATCAAACCCGGTTCTCCCAGATTAGAGTCTGCGCATTTAACCACTATACCAAACTGACAAGCAGTCCCCAGTGTAGTGCCTGCCAGTGTTCTTTGTTGGCACCGTCCCCACCCCCCCCATATCTTTTTCTCAAGTCAAAAACCCAGTCCTGGCTTCCTTCCATCTCACTGGAGCGGGAAGTCCTTCAGAACTATAATCTCTGTGGTTTCCTTAATTAAACATTCCTGGCCTGCCCATCCACCCTGGCCTGGATGGCCCAGGCTAGCCTGATCTCGTCAGATCTTGAAAGCGAAGCTCTCTTTAGTACTTGGATGGGAGACCACCAAGCAAGTCAAGAGCAAACCACTTGTGTTCACTTCTTGCCTTGAACACCCGATGGGATCACCATAAGCAAGTTACAACTTGACAGCACTTTCCACATAGGGTTGCCAGCTCCAGATTCGGAAATACCTGGAGTCTGGAGGGTGGAGCCTGAGAACGTAGGGTTTAGGGGAAGGAGGGACCTCAGTGGGATATAATGCCATGCAGATGACCTTCCAAAGCTGCCATTTTCCCCAGGAGAAGTGGAATAAACGTTTAAAATAAATAAATAAATAAGCCATTTATGTATCCTGATCAGCTGTCATTCCAAGGCATCTCCAGCTCCCACCTGGAGGTTGGCAACCCTAATCCACCACCATCCCATCCCACCTATCTTCATTGCTCAAGGCAGCCTGTGTTTGGGGGGCAGCACTTTTGTATCTGCAGGAAGCACCCATCTGGAAACAGCTGTCTACACCATAGGAAGACTCCTGGCTTGGATCAGGCCCATAGTTACAGTGGGGCATTTCGAGGCCTGGCCCCCTGACTTCCTACCAAGGCCCCCTGACTTTAAGTCAGCTCGCGGGTCCCCTGACTCTCTGTGCCACCTGAAGGACTCTCGACTCTCTGGGCCGCCCAGAGGACTCCCCACGGCTGCCCCTTCCCCAAGCACAGCTTGCTTTCCCACTGCCCCCACCACTGCTCCTTCCCCAAGCATGGCAGCAGCCCACTGGCTCCATCCCAAGCTGGTGGCGGCATGGCATGAGGCAGGCGGGCTGGCTGGCTGGTGAGGTGGGTCTAGTGAGCCTCAACTGGTGCCCTCCGTCATGCCCAGTGCAGTGCCAGAACTTTTGGTGGCACACAGAGGTCAGCAGGGCTGGGGCAGGTTTGCAGCATGATCTGAACTGAGACACCTCAGTGGAGCTGAGCACTGGCAGAGGAGGAGGTGTGTACCCTGGGGATGTCACCCACTCCATGCTCTCAAAATTCCAGAAGTGCCCACAGAATCAACACTGTAGGGACCCCTTCTGTAGCTACTATCGCCCCATGGATACTGTTTTACTGGCTTTTGTTACTGGACTGTGCACTCAGCCCTGCCTTTCCTGTCCAGTCCCTGGCTCCGCCAGAGCACAGTCTCCACGGTCTTGTTACTTCTCATTAATGAAACTATTAAAACTGATGATACTTACAATTTACATTCCATCTAAACATGACGCTCCACTGCCGCCTGTCCTACATTAGCAACATTCACGATGGCTGCTTTCCAGACTGAATGGCATTCTTGGCACCACTGATCATGTTTAGTTTTTCATTCACTTTACAAACCTGGGAACGAAGGCCCAAGTTGAGGCAGATGGCAACAGTATGGAGACTCGGAGCACACAGTAAGGCCCCGTTGATTCTACAGCTGGGACGATGGGGAGGCTGTTTTTAGCAGCTTCTCCAATGGCAAGTATCAAACAACAAGACGGGCCAGGAAGACATTGTTTTCAGAGGCTTTTTAAATGGCAAATACAGGGTGTGCATTGCAGGAGTAGCACTCAGACAGATGTGACATTGTGTTTGGAGTAAAAGGCGACTCAGCCTGCCTGGTATAAAACACTGGGTTCAAGACACCTTGCAGTGAAACAGCTCTGCTTTATTTAGTGATTTCAGGAACAAGACAAACTAACAGGGAAAACGGCCCTGTTTAAATAGCATGCAAATCCCACATTTCCCAACACACACAACTATAGGTACAAGAACTGAGCCATTAATTCCTAATTGGCCACCTCCCAGAGTCCAGGTAGCTATTATTCTGGAGCAACAAACTCAGCCAGTTTCTGGTAACTAGCTCTGGAATGCCGCAGGCTCAATGCATAACACCTGGACACTGGTGTGTTAGTGTGTGTGTGTACATTTCTCTTTACACTAGAACCAGATTGTGTGTATATGTTCTCTTCTTACTGAATAGGATGCCTCTCCTTGTCTAAACTGGGAACTTCTCTCTGACTCCTTCTCTTCCTGTGCCCTTTGTGTTCTCTCGCTCCTCGTGGTCTTGCAATAGGCAAGATGCTTCTACAGGTCTCTCTCCTGTAAGACCATGTTAGGGACATACCCAGACTCATACTCATCTGTGCAGGTGGATTAACTGGACTCTTGTGATGTGTGTGCATGTTAAGTGCTGTCAAGTTGCTTCCAATTTGTGGTGACCCAATGAATGAATGACCGCCAGAATGGCCAATCATTAACAGCCGTGGAAACTGAGAGCCGTGGCTTCCTTGATTGAGTCCATCCATCTCACGTTGAGTCTTCCTCTTTTCCTGCTGCCTTCAGCTTTTCCTTGCATTACTGTCTTTTTAAGTTTGTTTTCTCAAAGTGTGACCAAAGTATGATAACTTCCATTTAGTCTTTTTAGCTTCTAGGAAGAGTTCAGGCCTGATTTGCTCTAGAACCCACTTTTAGTCTTTTTGTTGGTCCATGGCAATGCTCCCTCTAAGCTGTGGAGTCTTGTGAGCAAAAATTCTACTTTGAGAGCTATTGGCATTAGAGTTGTAAGCGAGCAATTTGGCAACTGCATAAATTAGTTTGCTCTGGAGCCATCCTTCCTGAGTGAAGACAAAAATCTGTGAGCTGGAGGCTAAAAAACTGTGAGCTAGCTCACACTAACTCAGCTTAGAAGGGACACTGGTCCACGGTATTCGTAAAACTCTCCTCCAACATCACATTTGAAATGAACCAGCTTTCTTCCTGCCAGCTTTCTTCATTGTCCAACTTTCACACCCAAACACAGTCATGGGGAATAGCATGGTATGGATTATATTGATCTTGGTCACCAGTGACAGATCTTTTTGTATAAGAATCTCTTCTTGTTCCTTCATGGCTGCCCTTCCCAGTCTTCATCTCCTTCTGATTTCTTGGCTGCAGTCTCTCTTTTTGTTGAGGATGAAGCCAAGGAATAGAAAATCTTGGACAGTTTCAGTTTCTTTACCATCAACTTTAAAGTTGTGTAATTCCCCAGTAGTCATTACTTTTGTCTTCTTGATATTCAGCAATAATCCTGCTAGGCCACTTTCTGCTTTAACCTTCATCAGCATTCGTTGTGAGTCTTCGCTATTTTCTGCCAGAAACGTGGTGTTAGCTGCATATCTCAAACTGTTAATGCTCCTTCTGCCCATTTTCACTCCATCTTCATCTAAATCTAATCCAGTTTTCATTGTTATGCATTCTGCATGTAGATTAAAGGGACAAGGAGATAAATACATCCTTGTCTGATTTCTTTGTCAATTGGAAACCATCCTGTTTCTCCATATTCTGTCCTAACAGTAGCCTCTTGTCCAGAGGCCTGGGGAGCAGACAGGTCTATGCTCCCATATTGCAGGACATTGGGTGGGGTAGAAGGCTCTCCCCTAGCCTACATTGTGGGCTCCTATAGACCTAAATGGTTTTCTGGGCTCCAGTGTATACTTTATTGGTTACTCAACTGTATTATCAAATTAAAACAGAAGATGCAGGAGCTCAGGAAGCAAATAATTACCATGTGTGTTTTAATGCATAATTAATGATCATTTTGAAAGAAGGGAAAAAGAAGAATACAGCTTATGTAAAGAGATATAAACATAATGTATGGAGACATAAGTTGAGTTGATATAACATATCTTAAACACTAGATGACATAATATACAATCTATGTACCTTTTTGTTGGTTGTGAGTAATATAGTTCTTCAATTAAAAAAATTAAAAAAGAAAAAACAGAGTACCTTAATGTGGAGAGGGGGGTTGTGTGTGTCTCAGCAAAGCTGAGAGCAATTCGATACGGAGTTTGGACTTTGTAAAGAGGCTAAACTCCCAGCAGAGTCCTTCAGGGTGGAATGGTTCCAGTTAAGACACCAGACTAAGAATCATCCACCCCCTTCAGGGATCAATGGACACATCAACAAAGAGAACAAACAGTTCCAATGGTGATGGGGGCAGAGGTATCCTGGGAGGGTAGCTACTGGGCAGCAGCAGTAGTGGAAGGTGACACTGGCGGAGGATCTTTCATAGACAATGGCAGTGCCACTTCAGCTGACCCTGGTTAGTGCTGTGCATTAGAAGGCAAGGCGATGGTAAAGCACTGCCCTCTGATCATCTGTTACCTTGAAAACACTTGAGATTGGGAAAAGTATTCTCCGGATGAGGCTTCTATCTCCTTTCTACTATGAAATGAATGCAAATCTATGTCAATGAAATCTTTTTGCAATATACTTGCTGGACGCGTGTTTACTGCGTGCAGTTCCACATTTTTCTGACTGTGCAACTTTGCTGTTGCACAGCAGCTTCAACCCCTGGCAATCCCAGCTGAAAAGAACGGGCCACCCTTCTATGAATTCCAATGAGAACTAACAAACTCCAATCATTTAGGGTGGCCCATTTGTATTATGCATTGTTGGTATGATTGTTTCCTTGAAAGTTCCTATCTACTGTGAAGCGTTGCGACTAGAAGTAGTATGTTTAGTCACCTTTGAAGAAGGACTATGAAATGAACCAAATATCTAGATTCTTCGCTATGACTTTGTCCCGTGACTTCTCTGTGTTTTACACACAAGCTGCGATTGTACTGGATTTTGGACTGTTACCTTATTGATGTTGACCTAGTTTGGACTTCTTTTGTATACTATGAATATTTTGTATTTCATTATTGAATTTTGAAGCATCTTTTGTTACACAGGTCCCTTTGTTGTTTGGTATTTAAGACCCTGGACAGCCATTGTCAGTCAGAATGGACAACAATGACCTTGGTAGACCAACGGCTGGATTCAACATAAGGCAGTTTCATGTGTTCATGCATGAAAGGGAAGTTGGAATTAGCCCTTGATCTGGATATGACATCACAGGATTTGACATCACAGGCTGTAGTATCACATTCCCACTGAGCTGTTTCATCTCCCCAAACATCCTCCCCATGCATTGCCCCTAAATCTCCAAGCAGAGGCATCGACTTTTAAAATCCCGGGGGGGGGCCCTCTTGTGTGTGCGCGTGCAACACACGCCGGGACCATCTCCCCGCCGCCTCTCCCCCCCCCAGCCCTGCCCTGGCCTGGCCACTCCTGCCTCCGTGGGGCCAGCTGGGCAAATGCCCTGCGTGCTGGTGTCACCCGGAAGTGACGCCATAGAGTTTCAGGGCAATTGCCAGAGCATCGCCCCGGCAACGTGCCCAGCGTGCTGGCGTCACTTCCAGGTGATGCCAGCACGCAGGGCATTTGCCCAGCTGGCCCCATGGAGGCAGGAGTGGCCAGGCCAGGGCAGGGCAGGGCCAGGGGGGGAGAGGTGGCGGCAGCCGGCCGGCTGGCCGGTGGGCCGGCCAGCAGGCAAGCGAGTGGGCAGGCCTGGTGGACACTCCATTTTGCCAGGGGAGGCTGAGCCCCCCCGGGAAATTTGGGGGGGGCTCGACCCCTCGAGCCCCCCCCCCCCCCCGGTAGTTGACGCCTATGTCTCCAAGAATTTCCCAAGCTAGAGCTGGCAACCCTAGACACACAAATTGCTAGAGCTTCCAGAGACAAAAACAAGAATTACATGAAAAAAACAAACAACCTAACCCTAAACACAGCTTTCGTAAGATGTTCAGATAGGTTCAGGATCCAGAGTGATGGATACAGTGACTGCCTATCTTCGTTTCGTTGGTCGTCTACAAAACAAAGATATGTCTGAGTGTGTCTTCTGCAATATAATAAATCCAGCCAGTGTTTGTCAGAAGACCTATAGAAATAAAAAATGGGCAGAGATTTCACAGTTCCTTTCAACAGGGTCCATAACATCCCACTTTGATCTGATTTTGAAAAGTGTGAATCTCTGAAGCTTTGCTTTCATACTGGGTTCGCTGTGACCTTATTCAACCAAGAGCTTCACAAATTTCAGCTTGCTTTCAAGTGGAATAGGAAAGGAAGGGGGAAAGAATGTGATGGATCGTGTTAAGAAATAAAATCCTCAGAACTATTGTTGCTACAGTTAACACCGCAACACACACACGCATACACACATCCGGTATGCCCCAGCCTGACCTTGGAGGACATTTTCTGTGCAGGCCTGGAGAAAACGGATGGCTTGGGTTAGAGCCTTTTGAGATGATGAGCTTACCTAGCAAAAGCATGCACAAAAGTAAGTCAACATTTTCCCTCAAGAAAAAGACTTCCTTTATTTACCTCTTAGGGGAGTAGGGTGCGATTTCATGTATGCAGGGGTCATTTCATAGAAAAAGAGGTGCAGGAGCTCATTAGCATAACTCAGTAGCATAACTTATTTGCATATGCCACACCACCTAACATCACTGGAAGTGTGTCAGAAGGCAAGACCCACTGATCAGGCTCCGCCCCAAAAATCTCGAGGTATTTCCCAACTCAGAGCTAGCAAGCTTGCCTGGAGAAAAACTGCTTCAAAAGCACAAAGAAAATAGGCATGGAGGGATGACACAGACGACAGCAAGAACAAGCAGCAGACCCCCACGTGTCGCCATAAGTGAGGGCTGCTGGGAGTGAGGTGACTTATAGCCGGGAAGGTACTAACAAGGGGGTGGGGCTGCTGCCCAAGCCCAGCACTCACTCCTCAGACTTGGAGCTGGAGACCCAGGTGCACTGGAGCTGTGCCGGCAGCAGGGGAAATTATGGCCATGTGCCAGCACGCACCATAGAGGGAACTGGGCTGTGACGCTCGAGCCCTGGGCTTGTTTCTCCCAGAATGCCGTTCCTGCTCGTTCCCCCTCGAAATGACCCCTGTATGTATGTATGTATGCGCAGGGCTTTTTTGGTAGAAAAAGCCCAGCAGTAACTCATTAGCATAATAGGCCACACGCAACAGGAGAAACTTATTAGCATACTAGGCCACACCTCTGACAGTGCAGCTCATTAGCGTATTAGGTGGGGGGCTGGGAAAGCACAGGGCAGGCATGGAAGTTTGCCTCTTCCTCCCCCCCGAGCTTCTCTGCCCCACTTCAGTATCGCCTTTCTAGTCTCCCCCCCCCCCCTCGGAACCAGACGGCTGGGGAAAGGCGCTGCTGAAGTACCCGGGATCCGAAATCCCGAGGGGCTCCCCAGAGGGAAAGAGGGCATTTTAACATGCCACCTTTCCCTCTTGTGTGTAACGTGGGAGGGCAGCGTGCTCTGTAGCCACGCACGACTAGAACATTTATATTTTATATTAAGCGTACAAGATTACAAGGAATAATTCAATATACTCTCAATAAAAATGTACAACATTACAAGGAAAGTCCATAATACTCGATGAGCACCCGGATATAAGCTCATTTCATCCCCATCTTCCTCAGGAGTAGTCTTATTGTATGGAAGGGTATCAGCCTCTTAATACAGTTCAGTGTTTGTTAAAAGCAAATCAATGCTTAACTTCTTCTTTATTTTCTGCATTTTAACCTAGAAGAAATCCATGGTATTTTAAATGAAAGGCAGCATGGTGCTGAATAGAATATTCTTATTTTTTAACAGATTTTGATAAATTCTTAATTAATTATTAAGAGTTTATAAGAACTTACTTCTGGTTCCATTGCAAGTGTTTGTATAAGGAGCAAGCCAGTCTTGTCTCTCAGGTGCTAGAAGCCTCCTATATTGTGCTGGCTAAAATGCTCTCCATGAAACACTAGTAAATTTTATGTAGTAGCAAACCAGTCTTCTTTTATTTTTACCTGGCTAAGATGCCGCCTTTCCCTCTTGTGTGTAACGTAGGGAGGGCAGCATGCTCTGTAGCCACACATCCCAGAGGTTTTGGTTGTAGGCATGGCCAACTCAGGAGCCAGCCGGAACTCCGTTCCTGTGCATTCCTGCCCAAAAACAGCCCTGTGTATGCGTGTATGTATGTATGTATGTATGTATGTATGTATTTCATTAGGCTTCTATACTGCCCACCCTGCAAATGGGCTCAGGGCAGCAAACAACAATTTTATATAAAATACATATAAAATACATTCACAATCTAAAATCCTGATCCATAGAACCTAACAGCTACATGGCACCATGCTCTTCTTTATACTGATGAAGCTGTCCTTTTGTCGAGGAGTCCTATAGGTCTCAGAAGAGTCTTGAAAGCCTTTGCCCAATTCTGCCAGGACAATAACTTAGAGGTAAATCATTCCAAAACCAAAGTAATGGTCTTTGCTAAAAGGACTCCCAGATTACATCACTGGATTTTAAATTCTGTCCCCATAGAGCAAGTCTTGTGTTTTGGGTATCTGGGTATATTAATGTGATTATCTCAACCAGGGCTCTTTTTGTAGAAAAAGCCCAGCAGGAACTCATTAGCATAATAGGCCACACCCCCGACAGTGCAGTTCATTAGCATATTAGGCCACACCCCATGTTACCAGAAGTATAGTCATCCAGCCACCTTTTGCTTCTTATTCTGTTTACCTTGTTTGTTGTCAAAATGGAGGGAGAGCTTGTACCTGAATAAACCTTGATCTTAAAGGTGCCACTGGACTCTTTTGGATTGCTAGCTGGGGGAAAACGTGCAGATCTACCCTCACAGAGGAGGGAGAGCTTGTACCTGAAAAAACCTTGGTCTTAAAGGTGCCACTGGACTCTCAAGGGCAGTCCTCGAAAGAGCCCTCTCAGCCCCGCCTAAGTCACAGGGTGTCCGTTGTGGAGAGGGGAAGGGCCCCAAAAATAGCCCTAAAAATGCTAAAAGGAGTGTGGGGTCAATCCAAAAATTTTACTGGCATATGGGAGAAAATGCATAATAGCTCCCCTCAGACTGTTTAAGGCCAAGTCACTTAGACAACTTACATTTGGTTTTAATATCACCACTTTTAATATCACCACAACTGGAGCTTGTCCAGTCAAAATTTTTGAGAACTGTTCTCCAGATACCCCATGGTATTCCAAATGCTCTTATTCAGATAGAAACTGGCATGATCTCGGTGGATTCTGGCCATTCAGTACTGGTTGAAACTCACCTTTTCCCACCAGAGGGTTGAGAAGCCTAATTCTCCTAAATACCTCTGTTCCACCTTGGCTTAAGGCTATAGAGAAGAAACTTCCTTACTATGGCCTTACAAAACAATATCTCAGCTCCCTCACTTATGATAATGCAAGAGTGACAGTGAATCAGAGAATATCGGATCTCGCCAGGCACAATGATCTCAACAGCACACTAAAATGGCACACTCTTCTAGAGCCGATTAACAGGGTAGTTCCTATGCCTCACCTCTACCATCTAGAAAACCACGATTATAGGAGAACGCTCTTACTAGATGGGATGCTCCCCCTTCAGCAGTCATGGAGGGAAGATTCAATAAAATACTGTTTGAAGATCGTATATGCCCCTGCCATAATGAAGGTGTAGAAACTTTAATGCATGTCATATATGAATGCAAGGCATATAATAACTATCGTGATACCCTTCCATTTCCCACAACTATTCCTCTAACTTCCAGTCAAAACACACAACTTCTGAAGAACTTTCTGGATAATAGGCACCCTGAGGTTATACTTAAATTAGCCAAATTTGGTTGGCTTGCCTAAAGAACCAGAAAGTTATTAGTAGCTCAGTCAGGTAAATGTTAAGCATCTAGCCACGTTGTATGTACATTACAATGGCTGTGTTTGTCATAACTGCCATGTTTTCATATCTGCATGTTATATTTTATTCTTTTATATTTTTGTAATTGTTTTATTGGTTTTCCTGTTTAACCTACTTTGGTTTTATCTGTTTTAATGTGCTGGCTCTTGCTGTGAATAAATTTCAAATGACATGGCGCCATAATACAATTTTCTGATTCCCCCAATTTTCATTAGCATGGGGGAAGGGTGTGTGTGTGAAAAGCAGGTAACAAGCTGAATAGTTGTTAAAACTTAAAACCATTAAAAATCCTTGCTGTCCTCAACCATAGGCTGGTGAAACATCTCTACCTTGCAGGCCTGTGGAACTGTAACAAGTCCTGCAGGGCCCTGATTCTAGTAGGCAGAGAGTTCCACCAAGTCAGAGCCTGGGCTGAGAACAGATGCTCTTTGGGTCAGGAACTTCCAGTAGGTGTTGGTCTCCTGAGTGTAATGCTCTCCGGGAGCCAGACCAGGCATAGTGGTTAGAGTGTCCAACTAGAATCTATGAGACCCAGCTTCAAATCCCTACTCTGCCAGGAAAGTTTGCTGGGTGACCTTGGGCTAGTCACATGTTCTCAGCCTAATCTACCTCACAGGATTGTGAGCCTAATCTACCTCACAGGATAAAACAGAGGAGAGGAAAACAATGTAAGCCGTTTGGGTCCCCGCTGAAGAGAAAGACGGTATAAATGAAGTAAACAACATGGCCACATAATGTTTTACATTCTACTTGTTTCTAAGTATATGGGGCTGCAGTAGCTCAAGTGGTTAAGATGCTGAACTGCAGACCGGTAGTTCAGCAGTTCGAGACCCGAGTGCTGCATGACGGAGTGAGCTCCCATTTCTGGCCCCAGCTCCTGCCAACCTAGCAGTTCAAAAGCAAGAAATTGCAAATAGATAAATAGGTACCACTTTGGTGGGAAGGTAACAGTGTTCCGTGTGCCTTGGCGTCTAGTCATGCCGGCCACATGACCACAGAAACGTCTTTGGACAGCACTGGCTCTTTGGGTTGGAAACGGAGATGAGCACCACATCCCTAGAGTCGTGCTTGGGGAGCACCAATCCATGAGGCACCCGCTTGAATGTGAAGTGCCTCAGGGGGCGGTGCTCTCCTCCATGTTGTTCAACATCTATATGCGCCCCCTTGCCCAGATTGCCCGGAGGTATGGGCTGGGGTGTCACCAGTACGCTGATGACACCCAGCTCTATCGGATGTTGGGCAGCCAGTCGGATGCCGACCCACAAGATCTGGACTGGGCATTGCACGCCATAGCTGGTTGGCTCAGGCAGAGTCAGCTGAAATTGAACCCAGCGAAGACGGAGGTCCTGTGTCTTGGGCGGGGCGGTCTGGGGTGGGGGTCCCGCTTCTGAGCTTCAATGGGGTGCCATTGGTGCCTGCGTCGGGGGTAAGGAGTCTGGGAGTGCTCCTGGATCCCTTCTTGACAGTGGAGGCCCAGGTAGCAGCCATTGCCAGGTCAGCTTTTTACCATCTGCAGCTGGCTTGGCAGTTGGTTCCCTTCCTCGACCACGATGACCTAGCCATAGTGATCCATGTGACGGTCACCTCGAGGCTGGATCACTGTAATGTTCTCTACATGGGGCTGCCCTTGGTGCAAATTCGGAAGCTGCAGTTGATGCAAAATGCCGCAGCCAGGCTGTTGATGGGCCTCACTAAGAGGGACCATATCCAGCCTGTGCTAGTGGCGCTGCACTGGCTGCCTGTAGCATACCGGGTTCGCTTCAAGGTGATGGTACTTACCTTTAAAGCCCTATATGGCCAGGGTCCAACATACCTGAGGGACTGTCTCTCCCCATATATACCCCAGCGGGCACATTGGTCAAGGTCCCAAAATCTACTCTGTGTTCTGGGCCCCAGGGAGGCCAGGCTCGCCAGAACCAGGGCCAGGGCTTTTTCGGTGGCGGCTCCTGTCTGGTGGAATGAGCTCCTGGAGACGATCAGGGCCCTGCTGGACCTTGTACAATTCCGCAGGGCCTGCGAGACAGAGCTCTTCTGCCAGGTTTTTGAATAGGAGCTAACCACCATCGGTACCACATCGCGATTGACATCTGACGATGTGGGACCACCCTGGATGCAGCCCAGGCCTGACGACCATGGAAGGCCATACGCCAACCTGAAGCCATCTGAATTTTATAATTACGACTGGAAGCACTTTACTGTAACTTTTATTGTTGTTAATGTATTTAAATTATTGGATTTTAAATGTTCATTTGTAATGGATATGGCACATTGTGCCCTTGTGAGCCACCCTGAGCCCGTTCGTGGGGAGGGTGGGGTATAAATTTGAAAAATAAATAAATAAATAAAATATTCGACTGGCTCTCGAGCAAGGGAAACTTTTACCTTTAAAGAGTCTGCACACTTCCTTACTCATTGCCTTGCTATGCATCGTGCTAAAGAAATACAACCCTATGGGGTCGACCTTGGGTGACACCACTAGAGAGAGGGGCTGATTTTTACTGATTTTAGTGGAGGGGCTGTGGATCAATGGAAGAGCCTCTGCTTAGTATGCAGAAGGTCCCAGGTTCAATCCCCATCTACTCTAGTTACTGGATTTGTAGTAGGCGATGTGAAAGACCTCTGCCTGACACCTTGGAGAGCAGCTTTGTGAGAGAGCCAGTTTGGTGTAGTGGTTAAGTGCGCGGACTCTAATCTGGGAGAACCGGGTTTGATTCCCCACTCCTCCACTTGCACCTGGCTGGATGACCTTGGGCAAGCCATAGCTCTGTACCAGCTGTTCCCTCAAGGACAGCTTGGGAAAGAGCTCTCTCAACCCCACCTACCTCACAGGGTGTCTGTTGTGGGGAGGGGAAGGGAAAGGAGTTTGTAAACCGCTCTGAGACTCCCTTGGGGAGTGGAGGGCGGGGTATAAATCCAATCTCCTCTTCTTCTCTTCTTCAGCTGCCAGTCTGAGCAGACAATACTGACTGTGATGGACCAACTACTTTACACAGAGAGTGATTAACATGTGGAATTCTCTGCCAGAGGATGTAGAGATAGCCATAGGGGAAAACAGCTTTAAAAGGGGATTAGGTGGATTCATGGTCTATCAGTGGCTCCTAGCCATGGTGACTGAGGGGAACCTCCGCATTCAGAGGAATGAAGCCTCTGAATCCCAGAGCCAGGTGGTAACATCAGGGGAAGGTTTCTGATGACCAGTTCTAAAACACTGCAATTGCTTTTCTTTTTCTGGCCATACTTAGAGGGCAATCTTAAACAGATTTAGTGGTGGAAAGTCCATCAAGCCACATGCTACTTATGGCAACCCTGTAGGGTTTTCAAGACAGGAAACAAATAGGTGGTTTTTGCCATTGCCTGCATCTGCATAGCAAACCTGGGCTTCTTTTGGCGGTCTGCCATCCTAATCTACATTGCTTAGCTTCCAAGATCTGACAAGAACTGGGATTAAGTCCCTTGAATTTAGTAAAAATGTGTGGTAAACAGGCCAGAATCAAGCTGCAGATCCCCTTTTTAGAGGAAATAAAAACAAACTACGAGGCTGCTGATAAGCTTTCTGAAAATGCTGAGGACTCAGATCTGCTCTTGCAGTGACAGCTTACCGTGAAGAAGGCCAGCATCAGCTGCCAAAACTCCAGCTGGGATGCAACGCTCTCTGCCTTGCCAGTGCTGTGTTTTGCTTTATTTTTCACTCTCTTTCTGGCTCTGAGCTGGGCCCACTGGAATATGTCAGCAGGTAGTCCTAAGAGTCTCTGCTGTGCATTTCTTGGCTGCTGCAGCAGCAAGAGAATAAACCTTAAAAGGAGAAGAGCGGGTATGAGTGGGCAGCATCATAAGCAAGAGTCTGCTGGGGAAAGTTTATTACCAGGTTCAACATGCCCTAGTTTTTTAAATGTGTAGTGGTTGTCTGAGAGGAGGTGAGAAAATAAAAAGCCACAGGAACAGACAGAAACGCCAGGTCAGCAAGGCTGAGGAGGGAGACGTTTTCAGAGATAAATCAGTCGGAGGGGACTATTAATATTGGTAGAGAGACAGTGGACTTTCCCAGGTTTCCTTTTTACGCTGCTCACGCTGCCCACCTGCAATGTATTTAGCACTATGATGTGGTTTCCTTGCCCCGTCACCAGTCTTAGTTGAGTGTCTGTAGAATTCCCTTTCATGTGATGGGAATGAGAAATCACAAACTCACTTCAGCTGACATCTCAGAATTTGATGAAACCAATGGAAGCCGATGGAAACAGGGGAAAGGCCTGTGTTTTGTGGAGACACCTTGCTGATACTTAGGGCTTATTTCCCCCATTATGTGTTATGAAATAGAACATGTGAAAGTGACTAGCACATGTTTGGAAACATGCATACCAAGAAGTCTGGATTGGCTGATGCTCGTCATGGTACCCACACATCCTTGGATATTGCACAGACATTGCTCTTCAGCAATGCACCTCGGATAAGACTATCCATATAGGGAAACCTGTTGCAAATGATTGCTATAGCACACTGAGAGCACAATGGCTGCATGCAGGTGAGTGTATATTCAGTCATAAATCTGGGTTCACTTTGGGGATCCTCTAACCTGTAGTTTATTTAGAGAATCAGAATTTAGAGAATCAGGAAATGTGCCACTGGCTCAAGTATTCTCTCCTTTCCTTCCCTTTCTTCCCCTCCTCCTTACAGATTCCACCTTCCCTTTTTCTTTCTTGGCATCTACTATGAGTATACATAGACCAGGCAAAGTAAGGTTTACATAGAGCCAGTTTGGTGTGGAGAGCCAATTTGGTGTAGTGGTTAGGAGCACGGACTCTTAATCTAGGAGAACCGGGTTTGATTTCCTACTCCTCCACATGCAGCTGCTGGTGTGACCTTGGGTTAGTTACAAGTTGTTTCAGAGCTGTTATCTTACGAGCAGTTCTGGAAAGCGCTCTCTCAGCCCCACCTACCTCACAGGGAGTCTGTTGTGGGGAAGGGAGGGGAAGGGAAAGGAGATTGCAAGCCACTCTGAGACTCCTTTGGGTAGTGAAGAGTAGGGTATAAATCCAATCTCTTCTTCTTCTTCTCCTCTGTAGACAAACCATACATTGTCTGACCACCAGAGTTGCAACCCATGCTCAAATCCATGGTTTTACCATTCTTGTTTCTAAACAAATTATGCTTTGTGCTCACCATAGCAGGCCCAGTTTACATCTCAATGTGGTGGTCAGAGTGCTGGAGTAGGTTCTGGGAGACCCAGATGTGAATCCTCGCTCATCCCATGGAAGTTTGCTGGGTGACCTTAGGTCAGTCACGCACTCTCAGCATAGCCTGTCTCATAGGGTTGTGAGGGTAAAATTGAGGAGAGGAGAATGATGTTGTCAACTGCCTTGAGTCCCCAGTGGGGAGAAAGGCAGGATATTAATAGAGTTAATAAGCAATAAATTAAAAAAATAAACCAAAAGAAAGGCAGGGAGAGAATCCCAGCAGGTAGGAAAGGGAGGGGGAACAGGTAAGTTCAATTTATGCAATGGCTCTAGAAACAGGAGGTTTCTACAAATCAGGATTTCCCCAAGCTTAACCCTTAATGCCAGGACTTAGTCCCAACACTTGGAAAATAGGGTTTTTCTGCACCAGTCTGTTTCCCTGTTGTTTTTCCAGAGCTGTTAATCACCCACTGCATTGCATCGCACTTTCACTTTTTGCGTATATTGGGTCTTTTTGAAATTTCTGCATACTTTTATGGCCATTCAATGGTGACTTTGGGGTCAGTATGGTGTCACCCTGGGGTATCTAAGAGTGCTTTTGCGGTGGACTTGAAGACTGATCTGCTTCCAAGTTGGAGGTAATGCTAAGCAGACATCTTACCTCAGACTGTGCAATACCACCCATGACTCTGGCCATTTCCACCCCTCCTTTCTTTTGTCATGTCTCCCCCAGGTTTGATTTCTCCCATTCTGCTCCCACTTGGCTGGTGGGAGAGAGAGAAACAAAAGGCTGGGCTTCTCCCCCCCCCTTTGCACACTGGACCCTAGGGAGGGATCTTTCCCCCCTTCCCCAAAGCCAATCTGTACAAAACTTGGAGGGCAGGTACAAGAGTAGCCTGGGAAGGTCCTCTGCAAGTTTGATGCTTCTAGATTCCCGGGGGGGGGGCTGTTTGACACACTTCTTCCCCCTTTGCACATTGGACCCTAGGGAGGGATCTTTTCCCCTTTCCCCAAAGCCAATCCGCACACAACTTGGAGAACCCTTGGGACGCCACCCCTTCTGACAGACCAGTCAGCCAGCTGCTGAGCTGGCATCTCTCTATTAGTCATGTGTGCCTGGAGTAGCCCAGCGGCAGCTAGCCGAAGAGGAGGAGAGGAGAGAAAGGGGAGGGTGCAGTGTTCCCCATACCTTGCTCATGCACTTGGCCAAGTCGGTGGCAACCAGACCACCCCCAAGACCTCACAAGTGACATTCTCATACCAATTAATAAAAACTGTACTTTTCTGCTGTAGCTGCAGAATGAATCCATCGGCGGATAAAAGAATATGCAGACAGCAGTCAAAGAAATCCAAAGTGAAGCTTAACAGCTCTACTGCTCAGATTCTCGGCAGTAATCTGCAGTAAGCTTTGTATGCAGAAAGGCCCATAGAATTCCTCTAAGTAGATACGGAATTTTCTAGCACCACTAACCATACATGCCTTTGGTGTTTCTTTGTAAGCTACTTTTGAGTCCCCAGTGTGAGGGAAATCGGGCTGGAAATAGATAAATAGCGCTAGTGGGAAATTTCTGCAGGGCTGAGGACAGTGATTCCCAGGTGGTCCTGGCACTTTCCTTTTCAAAAGTACACGGTGAAAAGAATGCGGCTTTCCCAGGGCTGTTTAGTATAATTGTTTACTGTACTCTCTCCAAGAGCAAGCTGCAAGTCCAGTTCGCCTTGATACTCTCTGCCTTCCCATCTGCCTCTGAACAGAGGATTAAAACAGAGGAGCCGCCCGGTCATCCTTCATCAACCTCAACTGCTCACTGGTGTAATTGCCTTCTTCTGCTGCACGCCCCTTTCCCATCAGTGAAGTGAAGGTAGCGGTGTGACTCAGTACTGATAGCCCTGAACAAACACTGAATACCTTTGGCTGCCTTGCTAAACAAGACGGCTCTCGTGAGGGGCAAAGCCCGAGCACCGAGTCCAAAAGGGACTGATATGGCCGAGCATGAGGAAGTGCCACCCACACAGAACTGGAAGCAAAGAAGAACAGCAAAACAAACAAACTAAAAGAATTGCAAGCAACTGGGACTGTGTGGTGGTGGAAAGTGCTATTCAGTCGCAGCAGACTTCTGGCAACCCCCTTGGGTTTTCAGGGTGAAAGACAGAGGTGGCTTGCTATTGCCCACCTCTGCTTAGCAACCTGATCAGGCAACGCAGCCAGTGGATAGGGACAGCTTTTGAGTGACACATCATGGAGCCAACTGATTTAGGAGCTTGTGGAATGTTCAGAAAGTGCCACCCCACTACTCAATTATATATAAGAAAAGATGTAAAGGCCCATAGTCAGGTGATGGTGAAAGCAGAAACCAGAAGATTAGGCTGCGTCAAACTGAAGGGGTGAGAGAGGCAAGGAAAATCTAGGCCAGTGATTAAACAAGGAATTCAGTCCTGCAAAGATACCAGCCTAAACTATCAAGTTGAAAGCCAGGAATGATGCAAGACAAGCAGGAAGTATGAACAAGCAGTGAGGGAAGAATTCCTAGAACTGGAAGGCTTGGCAGACAACAGGTACAAGTTGAATTGATAAGCAATACCTGGGTGCAAAAGAATGAAAACAGAAGCATGAACAGGGAAGAGGCCAGAAAATAAAGAGGCTGACAGGTCAGAGAGCATCATATTTGTTCTCCAAATATTTGATCTCCAATATTTGAACTTCCAATGTTTGGCCCAAGAAAATAGGAATACTTTGCCCTTCCCCTGTTAGATGAATGAGAACAATATCCATGTGAACAAGGAGCAGAGTTGCCAACTATGGGAAATTCCTGGAGATTTGGGGGCTGAAGCCTGGGGAGGGTAGAGTTTGGGGGAGGGAGTGAACTCAGCAGGGAGGCAATGCCATAGAGTCCACCTGCTGTCTTCTCCAGGGGAAGTGATCGCTGTAATCTGGAGATCAGTTGTAATTCTGGGAAAACTCCAGCCCCCCCCCCTCCTGGAGATTGGCAACTCTAACAAGGAGGATTGGCATGCTGCAATCCGGAGACCCCACTGGTGTTTTTAACGGTCCCGCAGGGCCAAAAGAGGATGCAGCCACTATTTCTAATGGAACAGGAGGATGAGATTCTGCCTATGGGCCATCAGGTGGTCACCCCTGATTTAGGTCATTTCAGGAGGATCGAAATACATTATGTGTGAGAAGTTTGTGACTGGATCTACTGATGTTTTCTTTAATATGTAACTACTTGGGAAGGGGTCATGCTTTGGACCAGGTTGCAGCACTAGGGCAGAATACAGTTGCCAATTCTGGGTTGGGAAATTCCTCAAGATTTGGGAATGGAAACCGAGGAGGAGAGGGATTTCAGGAGGGTATGACGGCATACAGTTCACTCTCCAAAGCTGACATTTTCTCTATGCCACTGATCTCTGTAGTCTAATGATCAATTGTAATTCTGGGAGTCCTAGCAGAGAGTAATGTCATGCAATGACATTGTGGTGTCATTTCCAGTTTGAACCCAGACATGATATCACAGTCCTCTATGAATCAGAAGAAGAAGAAGAGAAGAAGAGATTAGATTTATATCCCGCCCTTCACTCACTTGGAGTCTCAGAGCGGCTTACAAACTCCTTTCCCTTCCCCTCCCCACAACAGACACCCTGTGAGGTACATGGGGCTGAGAGAGCTCTGAGACAACCGTCCTTGAGAGAACAGCTGGTAAAGAGCTATGGCTTGCCCAAGGTCATCCAGCAGCTGCGAGGAGCGAGGAATCAAACCCGGTTCTCCCAGATTAGAGTCCGTGCACTTAACCACTACACCAAACTGGCTTTAAAAACCATAAAGATGAGCAAATTCCTAGAGTGTTGTGACGTCACTTCCAAGTGTACACCATAAGTGGCATCATGATGTCACGCTTCATCACACGACATCATTCCTTGCCCCCTAGAGGTTCTCGCTGGTTGCCAGCATTCCAATCACAATGGGTCTACAATTCTAAGCACTGAAGTGCATTGAAGCCAGTGGGTTTAGAACAGGGTAATTCTGCTTGGGATTGCGTTGTAAGACAACCAACTGTTACGTATTTGTCTGTCCACCTATTTAACTTTCTCCACAGCCATTGCAGTAATTGGCATCCTGCTTTTTTGCAGGCATCATCCCCATTTTTCATATTCCCCAGCTGTCTCCGTTTACAAGGGACAGCCCCTATTTCTTGGTCCAGGTCCTTCGCTAATCATTGTCCTTATTTTGTCCCCATTTTTGTGTGTTGGAAATGCCATGTTCAAATTTCCTGAGCGTGAGTTTCCAGTATGGTTTAATTAGCTCCCTTCCTCCCAGCGATCTCCAGAAATCAATCCTTTGTCTAGCCAATGGATGCATCTTGTCTCTAATGCATAGGCGTGCCAGTGCTCATGCATGAATACTACGGCATCATACAGTGCGCAGCCTGCCGTTCCAACACTGCAGCTTCCCAAACAGATTTTGAACAGAGGACAATTATCTTGCACCAAAAGAACACATATTCTACTGCCCAAGTCTTATCGATGCAAGGCGTGGTACTGCCCAGCAAACAGTGAAGAGTCTTCTGCAGTGTTTAATTGGGGGGGGGGGGGGGTGCTCAGGCAACGATCCTTGAGTTGCATGCCTGTCCCTAGTTAACAGTAAAACAAAGTTGGAGTCCAGTGGCACCTTTAAGACCAACAATTTTTAATTCTGGGTATAAGCTTTTGCGTGCATGCACACTTCACCATCAGATGCACACACACACAGATACCATCAGATGCACACACACAAAAGCTTATACCCAGAACTAAACTTTGTTGGTCTTAAAGGTGTCACTGGACTCAAACTTCGTTCTGTTGTTTCAGACCAACATGCCTAACCACCTGAATCTAATTAACACTGTCCTCCTAAGCAAAGTTATACCCTTCTAAGGCTGCAGTCAGACTGGCAGGTTGGCACGGTTTGGGCACGCCACTAATTACTCCACTGCATTTTGTGATGGAGATTTTTGATCACTCCCACCCTGATCTGGCCTCACCATGGCGCTTCTTCCATGGCTGACCGTTCAGATTAATGTTGCTGTGCATCAATCATGTAGCACACACTAGTCTTTATTTTAATAATAATAATAATAATAATAACTTTGACATTTCTGAGAACATTTCCTGGATGTGCATGTGCACACATCTCAACCATTTTAGAACAAAATACAGCAAAAGTGGATGCAAAGGTTCACACTTCTGAACTGGTTTGAATGCACACCGGGGGCATTCAGACATCTGGAAATGCAGGATCAATGTATGGGGAGCCACAGGCACCTGATTGTCTCTGGCGCCTATTTACTTTGTAGTCAACTAATCATACAACAGGATGAATATGACTGGGGAATGGTTGCCAGACGTGGATGGGTGAACAAGCCCATTTTATCCACTAGGGTAACACAACTATATCGTGCCAAACTGCCCGTCTGACTGCAGCCTTAAGACAATTGAAGTCAATGAGCTTGGAAGGCCCTGCCTTGATGGGGAGGGTGGGGTATAAATCTAATGAAATAAATAAATAAATAACTCTGCTTTGGATGGCACTTCTACTCTGTGAAATGTTGGAGGGTATGGTTTGTCCAACCCCTGGTTTTATTTTTTAGCAATGTTGGGAATTTCTGTTGATGCACTCTGATCTGAAGATTGATGGGTGCTATTGTACTACTTGGCTTCTCGATGCGATTTGCCACATGGCAGGTGCACATCTCTCTCTGTGTGTGTGTGTGTGTGTGTGTTACCTGCCCCTCTGGCATTACCTGATTGACTCATCAACCCCCATTTTATTTTTAAACTGATTTCACTATGCCCTCATGCATGCATGCAAATCAGTTGTGCTTCACTGTTTACCCAGATGCTATCGGCTATGGTGTAGCACATTCCCTTTTGGTATGCTTAGGCTCCATTGTTTGGCTGCATTTTTGTCCCAGGGTTTATTATGGCCAGTAACAGTACCTGCTGTTGCTGCTGCTTCAGACCTCTTTTACGAAATGCATAGTGAAGTTTAAAAAAAAAATAGAGGAGGAGGGGGAAGAGGCAAAGACCACACAACTGTCAAGAACCTCCTAGTGTTATGAGAGTAATTGTGAGGCTGGAGATTGCAGACAATGAAAAGGAAACAAACATAATAGATGTGTACGGAATAAATGGGAACAAAGTCATAGAACAAAGATGGCAAGCACCCGTATCATATGCTCCATATGGCCAAGTTGTCTGACTTCATGGCCCTGAACGCTTTGCAAGTCCTGGATGGAGTTTCATATACTGAAAAGCCCTCACTGGGTATCCTGTTTGGTTCCTGAGACTGGTGTCTAGTAGAAAAGAGTAAGAGTCCAGCAGTACCATAAAGACTAACAAAATTTGTAATAGGATATGAGCTTTTGTGAGTCACTCCTCACTTCTTCAGATAAGTGTCTATGCACTTGCGTCTTTGATTTGGACCTGATTGTGCACCTCTGTCTTGCTTCCTTTCCTGGTGGCTGACATTGTGTTGGTCAACACTGCAGATGTTCTCACTTTGTCCAGGTCACTCCAGAAAGTCAAAGATTTGCATAAGAACATTATCAGTTTACTCATGCTATCTCTTGGGGTCCCCTCCCTAGACAAAAGCCACCACTCTCCCAGCCTTGTTCCTGTCGTTGTGCTGATGTTTATGGAAGGTGGTTTGCCATATTTGGTGAATCCTTCCTATCATGTGAGATCACCTCAAGAGAAGTCTTGTATTAGGCTTGCCCTAAGATAGCGGTCCCCGGGCTTTTTGACCCTGTGGTCACCTTTGGTATCCTGACACAGGGTGGTGGATGTAAGCACAAAATGGCTGCCACAGGTAGGGTTGCCAGGTCCCCGGTCTGGGCAGGGGTTCCACCACTTTTGTGGGCTCCTTTCTGCCACCAGCCAGCCAGACAGCAGGAGGTAGAGCCAACTAAAAATGGCTGCCACAGGAGGAGAAGTCAACCTCAAAATGTCAGGGAGCATGATTAAACATACCTCTAACAGTAACTCTTCAATGTTTCAGGAAGCAGCTCTGCTTAACAAGGTGCCCTTTGAAATGTACATATTGTTTAAAATATTTTCTTGCCATACACACAACTTACCTTCAGTCACAAAGGTCCTTATCCTGTGGTGGCAGCTGCTACTGAAGCAGTGCTTTTTTTTTAAAAAAAAAAATTGCATAGCCAATCAGATCACCAGTGGCCAATCAAAAGCCCTACTGGGCAAAAGTCCCTCCCAACCCCTCCCTCCACTTTCTAAAAACACTTAGAGGGTACCAGGAAAGGTTGCCAGTGGGCTCTACGGCACAAATGGGCACCACATTTGGCGCCCTGGCCCTAGGAGTAGACCTCACCTAGAGTATCGTGTTCAGTTTTGGGGTACCACAATTTAAGAAGGATACAGACAAGCTGGAAAGTGTCCAAAAGAGGGCAATGAAGATGGTGAGGCGTCTGGAGACCAAGTCCTATGAAGAAAAGTTGAAGGAGCTGGGTATGTTTAGCCTGGAGAGGAGATTACTCAGAGGTGATACGATAACCATCTTCAAGTACTTGAAGGGCTTTTATACAGAGGATGGTACAAAGGTCAGACCACAACCAACGGGCTGAAATTAAATCAAGAGGGGTTTTTTTGCTAAACATTAGGAAGAATTTCCTGACAGAGTGGCTCCTCAGTGGAACAGGCTTCCTCAGGAGGTGGTGGGCTCTCCTTTGGAAGTTTTTAAACATTAAAATGTTGGAAATCAGAGAGACCAGAGAACTTCGTCCTATGGATCAACTTCAGCCAGCACGTTGCACATAGCTCCAGAGTGAAAGGGGCAGAGCAGGCCCTTTCCAAACCAATTCCAGCGCTCATGGATCAGCTCCCAAGAAAATCAAGAGTAACTTGAGGGTGTGGGGAAAGGGCACACGCTCCTTTCTGTCCCCCAAGGCAGTGCATAGCAGCACTGTCCCTCACTTCCTGCTTAACGAATGCCAGAGGAGGGGCCGTCCTGGCTTGACAAAACCCGTTGACATTTCCGTTGACATTTTCTCTGCACTCATGCTGCTTGCTGCACCAGCTCTTGGTTGGGTCCGAGCTTCATGTGAGAGGATGGACTGAGCCTCCTCCTGTACAATTAAGGCCCTCCTGTCTCTGTGCCTTTGTCTTGCCCTTTATACTGACTGCTTTCCCCAAGGCTTTTCTTAGGATTAACCAGTAACCAGTTCATGATAGTGTTATCATTACATACCTACATAGTTTCCCTAATTGCCTCCTGCCAGGGACTTTTGACAGAAGGCAAAAGGCAACTGCAACGGGGAAAAAAGAGGCTGTTGATAGACCCAGTCAGTGAGTTTTTCTTTCATGAGCTTCTTAGGCATGTCTAGGAGTTTGTTTCCGGGTGAAATTTCAGGAAAGCACCTGGCATCTGGCCTTTTTGGCAGTAAAGAGACTTTGTGTCTCAGAGGTGTTCTTGAATGAATGCCACGGAAGTCCTTTGTGACAAAGGGGCTTGAAAGAACACACCACCAGAAGCCAAGAGATGACCTCAGTCTTTTAAGGGGGTAGAACTACCTCCTCTTACTCACTTACCTGGTGGTCAAAGGCTGCTGATCAGCGGGAGCAAAGATCTCTTTCAAAAGCATTGACTTGAACCTCCTCTTGACAGTGTTTGTGAGTGATCCACAAAAGCCAGTTCTCCAAAACATGAACCACCCTGTTGCCAAGGTGTAAGATCTCTACCATTAATTGTACGACAAACTCAGCAACAGATACACAAAGCTGGGTTTGTGTAAGTCAATATTCTATTCTATTGAGAATCAAACACTAAAGCTAATGTGGTCCAGGACAGTTTTGGATTGCCTGGCACCCGGAGGGGGACTTATTAGCAGCAGGGGCCCTCGCCAGGGATGTAATGCTGTTGCTCAAGATGTGCAGCCGTCACTCTCCACAAACCTGGAAATAACATCAGTGCATCACTAGGGGATGCTGGGGACACTGGCATTTGGGTAAAACTTGGAACAGATGAGTTTGACACCTCTGACTTAGACACACTATTTCAAAATATAATACAACCCTGCGCCTTTGAGTCATGCATTTTTAAACTCATGGCCATTTCCACTGAACTCTGATATTCCAGCATTAAATCATACTACTGTTTCCCCCCGCCCCTCTTTATTATTATTTTTGTCCCATGCTTTTAACTAGATTTAAGGACAAAATAAATATTCTTGTGTGAATAGCAGTTGATGGGTCAGAGAAAGAAAAATAAACATTTTAAGCTTTTTTTTTTAAGAGCCTGTACCTTTTCTTTTAAGTTTTGGATCAGCATATATTTCTTCTTTTACCAATTTAATTCTTTAAAAATGTATTCTCATGTTGAATGTAATTTGATATCTCTCTCTTTTTAAAAAAAAATATCAGTATTCAGTCTTGATTTAAAGTCATTACAATTTTTATCATATCCGTTGCTTTTTTTCTCCTGCCTGCGAAGCTAATAGAAGTAGAACAGGCTTGTACAACTCCACCACCAAGCTGAACATAATTCACACTGCAATTCACAGTTTATCATCACTATCTCAAAAGGGCATTTCATAGTCGAAAAACTTACAGAGGAGAGCAACCAAGATGATGTGGGGGTGGGAGCACCTTCCCTATGAGGAAAGGCTGAAGAATCTGGCACTTTTCAGTTTAGAAAAGAGACAACTAAGGGGGGACATGATAGAGGTTTATAAAATTATGCATGGGGTAGAGAGCGTTGACAAAGAGAACTTTTTTTCCTTCTCCCAAATTATCAGAACTCGAGGGCACCCAATGAAGCTGAGGGGCAGGAGATTCAGGCCTGACAAGAGGAAAGACTTCTTTACACAAAGTGATTAAAATGTGGTAGTCACTGCCAGAGCATATAGTGATGACCACAGAAATAAACAGCTTTAAAAGGGGATTAGATTAGACAAGATGGGGCACCCGCAATACTCGTGGGGGGGGAGTACCCTAGTCCTCCTGGCCCCCCCTCCCTGGGGCAAGTGGCGGTGAGCCTCGCTCTCCTCCACCCCCCTTCCCAGAGGCAAGCGGCAGTGGCAGAAAGCCCCGCTGCTCCTCCAACCCCCCCCCCCCGAGTCAAGTGGCGGCAGTGAGCCCCGCCCTCCTCCACCCTCCCTCCCTAAGGCAAGCGGCAGTGGCAGCAAGCCCCGCTGCTCATCCAACCCCCCCGAGTCAAGCGGCGGCGGCGAGCCCCGCTCTCCTCCACCCCCCTCGCCTAGGCAAGTGGCAGCGGCGGCGATCCCTGCTGCTCCTCCAACCCCCCCCCCCCCGAGTCAAGCAGTGGTGGCAGCAAACCCCACCGCTTCTCCAAAACCTCCCCCCCCCCATGAGTCAAGTGGCGGCAAGCCACTCGGCCCGGTGCTTCTCCCTCCCTCCCGGCCTGCTCTCACTTGGCCAAGTGGCTGAGAGCCACTCAGCCCGGCATTTCTGTCCCCCCCACCCAGTGTTTCAATCCCCCCCACCCCGACGCTTCTCCCTCCCTCCCTGCCTGCCCGTTCTCATTTGGGCCCGAGTGGCGCTAAGCCACTCGGGCCTGGCATTTTGGCCCCCGGCGCTTCCCTTCCTCCCAGCCCATTCTTGTTCCCTCCCCCCCACCCTGACCCCCTCCCCTCCACCCTGACCCCCTCCCCTGTTCACTCCATGGTGGCGCGGCGGGCCTCAGCACTCACCACGCTGCCTCCCACCCCCCGATCCCCTCCCCCACTCACTCCCACCCTTTCCCCAACAGCGGGCCCACTCACTGGGCCCCCAGTTCTCCCCCTCCCCCCACAGTCTGTCCCTCTTTCCCCCAGCGAGCGCCACCGAGGCCCGCAGCACAGGCTGCTCTGCTGCCGCCGGTGCCTGCACCCACCGGCTCGGCCACAGCCTGCTGCCCAGCCGCCAGCTCAGCCCCAGCCTGCCGCCACCGCTGCCTGGCCGCTCGTCCACTGCTGCCAGCACTAAGGTAAGTCTGTTCCCTGAGCATGCGCAGGGAACGGGTTTTCTCTTTTCAGGGGATTTAAATATCCCCCAAATATTTTTTCAAACTTTTTGGATTTTTCTGCACACGGGGGGAGTGCCCCCTGTGCGTTGGAAAACCTCCCTGCCTCCCAGGTGCCCCCCCTGCGCGGATTTAGGTATCCACACACAGGGGGCGCCTTCGGAATTAGATATATAGATTCATGGAGGATAAGTCTATTAGTGGCTACTACCCATGGTGACTATAGGGCACTTCCACATTCAGAGGCAGCCAACCTCTCCATCCCAGTGCCAGGAGGGGAAGGCCTCGGCCTCTATGTTCTGCTGTTGGCCCTCCAGAGGAACTGGGTGGCCACTATGTGAGGCAGGATGCTGGATTAGGTGGATTCTTGGTCTGATCCAGCAGGCTTATTTTTACAAGGCATATTTTGGCCTCCCACATTTTCCTGTTTATAAATTTTTAAACAAAAATAAACATTTTTATGGGGCCCAGAAAACTACCTAGGGACACGGTGCATCAGTTACTGGACCATTCTGGAATGTAGTAAACAATATCAACCTTTCCACATATCTGTATAAGCGGAATAAATTTTTTTTTTTTTACTCTTAAAAAAAACGTTAATCTTGTCAATATTTTTCATATACAGTTCAACAAGAGATGGGAAGAGGATCTGAGGTTTTTTTTCCCAGATAGAAGTAACAAAAATTTTTCCTGCCTGGGTTTCATTCACAGAGATCAGGAGGGATATGGTAACTCAAACCTTCATTCCGTGGAAATTTTTGGTGCACTGGATAGAGGGCATGGCTATTTTTGGGCAGGAACGCACAGGAACGGAGTTCCAGCTGGCTTCTGAGTTGGCCACGCCTACAGCCTCCCCCCCCACAGATTCCCCAGGTGCCTCGCAAGCTACAGGGTGCCTGGGGAAGCCAATCCAGAAACTGCCTTCCTTCCCTCGGGTTCCCCATGTGTCCTGCAAGCCACGGGGCACTTGGGGAAGCCAATCCTGGGAAGGAGCTGCACTGTCAGGGGTGCGACCTAATATGCTAATATGTTTCTGCTGTTGGGTGTAGCCTATTATGCTAATGAGTTCCTGCTAAGCTTGATAGAGGGTACAGTTGCCAACCTCCAGGTGGTAGCTGGACATCTCCCAGAAGTAGAACTGATCTCCAGGTGTGACACAGATCTATTCCCTTGGAGAAAATGGCTGCTTTGGAAGGTAGACCCTATGGTATTATATCCCATTAAAGTTCCTCTCCTTCACAAACCCCACCTTCCCCAGACTCCACCCCTCAAATCTCCAGGAATTTCCCCACTGAGAGCTGGCAGCCCTCACAGAGGGCTGTGGTTTAATGGGCCATGAATTACGCAGCCCTGAATTACAAAGATCCCTAAAGAAATGACAAAGATGAAAGACCCAGTAAAAAAAAAAATCCCATGTCTAAAGGAAGACAACATTTAAATAATATTACCCCTAGAGAATGAACAGAGTACAGTAACACAGTAACACCAGATTATTTCCCTCCCTTTCAACCATCCCAACACCGTTTTCATGTCAGACAGGCCATTGAGCCCATCTTGTGCTGTTTGTATCACATGCACAGATTAATGTGCAAGAGAATGCACAGATATTTCAGCTGGCTAGAAATGTTAAAACCTATACTGAACAATCTTATTACAGGCAGCACCCACATAAAAAGAAACTTATCCTCTTACAAGTAAATGCCTTTATTCATGAACCAGGGTTTAATCTTCAGGAGCAAAAGCCTTCCTGTGACTGAAAGAAGAAGCTGAGTTTTAAATAAGGAACTGTTGTGGGATGAGGGGCAGATGGGCAAGATATGCTGAGGTAGTTATGGTGATGGGAAAGGGCACTGGCATCTCTGAGATGGGCAGAGTATGGGAAAGTTGCAGTTTGGTGTCATGGTTAAGAGCGGCAGACTCTAATCTGGAGAAGCGGGTTTGATTCCCCACTCCTCCACATGCAGTTTGATTCCCCACTCCTTCACTTGCAGACTAGCCTTGGGTCAGTCACAGTTCTCTCAGAGCTGTTCTCTCAAGAGCAGTTCTCTCAGAGCTCTCTCAGCCCCACCTACCTCACAGGGTGTCTGTTGTGGGGAGAGGAAGGAAAGGAGGTTATAAGCCACTCTGAAATTCTGAATACAGTGTGAGATGTAAGTCTCCTCCTCCTCCTCCTTCTTCCAGAGAGCATCATTTACAACCTAAAGGGAAAACTTGCTAGCTTTTTGATGTGTTAGAGCCAGTTTGGTGTAGTGGTTAAGTGCGCGGACTCTAATCTGGGAGAACCGGGTTTGATTCCCCACTCCTCCACTTGCACCTGCTGGATGACCTTGGGCAAGCCACAGCTCTGTACCAGCTGTTCTCTCAAGGACAGTTGTCTCAGAGCTCTCTCAGCCCCACCTACCTCACAGGGTGTCTGCTGTGGGAAGGGGAAGGGAAAGGAGTTTGTAAACCACTCTGAGACTCCCTTGGGTAGTGAAGGGCGGGATATAAATCCAATTTCTTCTTCTTAATACCTCTTGATTGGAGGGCCTGAACGCCTGGAATGGCAACCAGATTGGCTAAGGCTCTAGGAGTGCATGTGGGAAGGGGTCTGAAAAGGGGAGTGCTTCCTTTGTTTGGGGTCTTCTGTGGGAGATTGTTGTCACATTTTTGGCTGTTGCTGAGAGCAGTGCATTCGCTTGTGTGCCTGCTGCAATGAGGGATGATAGCGGGGAATGAGGCTAGAGGATGCTTGCAGGTGTACCAGGAGTGGGGCACCATGCAGTCAGTAAGGACCAGATGTTTCATGGGTTGCAAGTACCTAGTCAGTCCCTTTAGTTTGATTAGCTGAATCTAGAGACTGTCTTGGAGCTACCCTAAGCTTGTGCCTTGCAGACATAAAGTTTAACTAAAGAGTCCGCACACTTCCTTACTCACTGCCTTGCCATGAATCACGCTAAAGAAATACAACCCTATGGTGTCAACCTTGGGTGACACCACTAGAGAGAGGGGCTGATTTTTACTGATTTTAGGGGAGGGGCTGTGGATCAACGGAAGAGCCTCTGCTTAGTATGCAGAAGGTCCCAGGTTCAATCCCTATCTACTCTAGTTACTGGATTTGTATTAGGCGATGTGAAAGACCTCTGCCTGACACCTTGGAGAGCAGCTGCCAGTCTGAGCAGATAATACTGACTGTGATGGACCAACTACTTTACACAGAGAGTGATTGACATGTGGAATTCTCTGCCAGAGGATGTAGTGATGGCCATAGGGAAAAACAGCTTTAAAAGGGGATTAGATGGATTCATGGAGGATAGGTCTACCAGTGGCTCCTAGTCATGGTGATTGAGGGGAACCTCCGCATTCAGAGGCACTAGGCCTCTGAATCCCAGAGCCAGGAGGCAACATCAATGGAAGGCCTCAGCCTCTTGTTGGCCCTCCAGAGGAACTGGTTGACCACTGTGTGAGACAGAGTGCTGGACTAGATGGACCATTGGTCTGATCCAGCAGGGCTCTTCTTATGTTCTAATGGTTTGATTCAGCATAAGGCAGCTTCATGTGTGAATCACATGTATTTACCGGGGTTTGTGGCACACTATCAGAAAACATGGGGCAAGAATCAACTTTCTCCCCAGCTTCCTGATCAGGCTGTGAACTGGCAGGGGAAGGCTGGAGATGAGGTAGGGTTGCCAATCTCCAGGTGTTAGCTGGAGACCTCCCACTATTACAACTGATCTCCAGACAACAGAGATCTATTCATCTGGAGAAAATAGCTGCTTTGGAAGTTGGACTCTATGGTATTATGCCCCAAACCCCACCCTCCTGAGGCCCCACCCCCAAAATCTCCAGCTATTCCCAAACCAGGAGCTGGTGACCTTAAGAGAAAATACCCTAACATTTATGGGGAGGTAAAGCTGTTCAGGGCTCAGTGATTAAAATGCTGAACTGCAGACTAGAAGGTCAGTAGTTCAGCAGTTCGAGACCCGAGTGCCACATGACAGAGTGAGCTCCCGTCTCTGGTCCCAGCTCTTGCCAACCTAGCAGTTTGAAAGCAAGATATTGCAAGTAGATAAATAGGTACCGCTTCGGTGGGAAGGTAACAGCATTCTGTGCGCCTCGGCGTCTAGTCATGCTGGCCACATGACCATGGAAAAGTCTTTGGACAGCGCTGGCTCTTTGGATTGGAAACGGAGATGAGCACTGCACCCCTAGAGTCAGATTCGACTAGTTTTCGAGCAAGGGAAACCTTTACCTTTACTAAAGCTGTTCCACCACAGTAACATTATCCCCTCTACGGCAATTGAAGGCCGCTATCCTAAGGCCAAGTTACATGGAGAAACTGTGTTTTGATAGTTCCAGGAGGATCTTCTACACTATCCTAGATCAACGAATCTCTAAAGGAATGCATATAAGCCCTTAAGTCCCAGGAAAGGATGGGTGTATATTATAGCAGTAGATGCTCTGGGGAGTTTTCTCTGGATTTGACATATTTCATCTCTGGTGACAAGATGGGGAAGGGCAAAACCTTTCTTCTGTGGTAGTCACTACTACAAATCAAAGAGAAATCCCTCAGAGGCTTAAACAGTTGTGCTCAGGTTACCAAATTACCTCAAGGCTTACAAACTCTTTTTTCTCTTGTATGTTTGGTATCTTGTTATGTGGGGTTTGTTTTGTTTGCCTGCTTCAGTTGGAGGCCTAGAAATGTGGGTTTGAATTCTTCTTGTTCGGTATTGATTTGAAAGGGGGCAGATATCAGATGGGACCTTAGGATTGTATGGCAAGCTCTGTTTTTCTTTTTCCTCCCAATGATTTGGATAATAGAAATTGTTAGGCAAATTTCTGAGCTGCTATAAATATACACATTATGCACAGCTCTGAAGATATATTTAATCTTCTGTTAAAGGAAATTTGACTCTGAGCATTCTTTGAAGAGAGTCGGTGAATACTTCCTGGTGATATATGTATTTACAAAAATATTTAGACTAGGGTTGCCAGGTCCGACTCAGGAAATATCTGGGGACTTTGGGGGTAGAGCCAGGAGGGGACATCACTTTTGTGATATCACTAGGGTTGCCAGGGGAGGCCAACAAGCTGGAAGGGAGTTCTGGCTGTCACATTTAAAGGGACCATGCTCATTTTAAATGCTTTCCCTTCATTGGAAATAATGGAGGATGGGGGCACCTTATTTTGGGGCTCATAGAATTGGACCCCCTGATCCAATCTTTTTGAAACTTGGGGGGATTCCCAGGAGAGGCACCATGAGGTATGCTGAAAATTTGGTGCCTCTACCTCAAAAAACTGCCCCCTCCAGTGCCCCAGATACCCACAGATCAATTCTCCAGTATACCCTATGGGGACCGGTTTCCATAGAGTATAATGGAGTGCCTAACGGCCACCCCACCCCCCACTTTCTGATGGCCCTGAAGTGGGGGGAGGGACTTCAAATTAGGGGATCCCCTGCCCCTAAATAGGGACTGGCAACTCTGATTTAGATCCTGCCTTTTCCTAGTGGCTCCAGGTGGCTTATAATACTAAAATAAAACCATAAAAAAACTACAGTAAGACTCTCCATTTACCCTGAGAATGCCTGCAGTACAAATGAAGACCAGTTATACCTTCTCTACACATCAGGTAGAGATAGGGTTGCCAACTCTGGGTTGGGAAATTCCTAGAGACCTTGGAGTAGGGCCCAGGAAAGGGCAAGGTTTGGAGAAAGGAAGAACCTCCTCCTAGATGGATGGATGGATAGACAGACAGACAGACAGACAGACAGACAGACAGATAGATAGATAGATAGATAGATAGATGATAGATATAGATAAATAGATGATAGTATAATGCCATAAGCCACAACCTCAAAAGTTTCCATTTTCTCCAGGGGAACTGATCTCCATAGGAGAGCTCCAGACTCCACCTGGATGCTGGCAACCCTAGCTAGAGATTATTTTCTTGACTTGGTTTTGATCTTAATTACAGACTGGGATTGTTCTTCAAAAACTAAGTGCCATTTAGTTTAGAGTACTCCAATAATAATATCACAGGTGGCAGACTTTGCTGTCCATAAAGCCAAAATCTGATCAGCCACTCAAATCTGTCCATCCACTTAGCCTGGGCCCCCCAACCTTGGTGAGCCTGCAAGTACTTTTGGAATTCTAAGAAAAGGTAGTAGGCACTGTTAGGAATGAGATGGAAGGCCATGGCATTTTGCCCTCTGAAAGTAATATGCACCTGTATGTGAACCATGCCATAAAAGCCTTACATTACATTCAGGAAGGAAACTAGTGATTTGCAGGAAGAATTATGTGTGAGAACTGGAGGAAGCTTATTCTATATGGCCAGTTTGTTGTGTGGGCCAAGACGGATGTGGTTTAATATCTCCAGCTTGGCGCCCTCAACATCAGTGGTGCAGACCATGGTGGGATTAAATAATGCAAGTTTGGCAGGACTTGGAGGACCAGCCCTACAAAGTCAGGGACAGGGCTTTTTTTTCTGGGGGAACACTCCAGAACAAAGTTTACATTTTTTCAAAGCTCATAAGTTTTCAGTATACAGACTGAAAACTTCATTTCCCTCTTGAGAGTCCTGGCACCTCTGTTTTTTGTTTTTGTTTTTAAAGAAAGCGGTGGTCAGGGGGATTAGTCACACAAAGCTCCTTCCACCTGGGAGGTGAAGAGTTAAAACAGTCCACTCTGGTGAGCCAGTTTGGTGTAGGGGTTAAGTGCAAGGACTCTAATCTGGGAGAACCGGGTTTGGTTCCCCACTCCTCCACTTGCAGCTGCTGGATGACGGGCGGGGTATAAATCCAGTCTCTTCTCTTCTTCTTCTGGAAGCATATGTCAAAAGAAAGAGAGAATAAAGGTTTACACTGGAGAGCATCCCTTGCTTCCATTCTATGTCCATTTCTGGGATGGGGGGAGGAGGTAACGTCATATTCAAGATAAATTGGGGTTTTATCTTTGGGGGGGGGGGTTTGCAGAATTTCTTATATTGCTGCAATAACTTTCACAGTATCCTGATGCATTTTCACCTCATCTGTCTTGGATGCTGATGTAGGCCATCACTGGAGGCTGTCCTCTGGGTGTCCCCACCTTTAAAAGAGAGATGGTTCCCAACCAGAGATGGGGCTTTCTATGTAGTGGGACCACAAGTTTATAACTCCCTCCCTAGGAACATTCGCCTCCAGCACTGAAAGTGGGAGAAGGAAAAGGAAGCAAGATGGTTTTGCTTCAAATTAGGGCAGACTCAGTTCAGCTTGTGGTTCATTCTACATCTTCAGGTCCATTACCGGTGAGTAATCTGTTGGCTAACAAGCTCACACTTGAAACCATGATAGTGCTTTATTAATCATTACCAAGAACAGAGTGACTGTCCTGCGTCCTACCCAGGGCTCATTTCGTAGCAGGAGCTCCTTAGCATATCAGGCCACACACCCCTAATGTAGCCAATCCTCCAAGAGCTTACAGAGCTCTTCTTACAGGGGCTACTGTAAGCTCTTGGAGGATTGGCTAATATGCAAAGGAGCTCCTGCTATGAAATGAGCCCTGGACTCCTACCACACCAGTTGGCCAAGCCTGGGGCTTTCTTCCTGCCTGAGGAGTAGGATTGCCAGGTCCCTCAGACTTGTTGGCGGGGTATGGAGGGTGAACTTACAAGGAGTGGGGAGAAATGCTGACAATAAATGTGATGTGTCTATGTGACCCAGAAGTGATGTAGGCACATCGGGAATGTTGTGTGGGGGGGGATGCTCTGTTTTTTGGGCAAAACGCTATGGTAGAATTAGCTTCTATCATAGAGTTTTGCCCAAAAACCAGAGTACCCCCCAGCATCACTGATGTGCTGACCCCCTGCTGCTGACCAGTTGGCTGACAGGAGGACTTACAAGGAGCAGGTGGGAGGACCAGGCGACATCACCAGCAATGTGGTGACATCACTTCTGGTTTGTACTGGAAGCGATACCATCATGTTGGCGATGTCATGATGACGCTCTTGTATAGGGGCAAAATCGCTATGGTGGAAGCCATTTTTACCATGGAGTTTTTGCCCAAACACCAGAGCATCACCATGACAGTGCAATGTGATGGTGCACTTCCTGCACACACACAGGAAGTGACATCACACTACCGGCAACATAGCCTGGGCCTCTCTCCTGTTTCTGCTTTCCTTCCTTCCCCACCCCACACTGGTTGCCAAGGGGGGACCTGGCAACTCTAGGCCTAAGATGGAAATGGACAGCTGAAGCATTTTTTCATGGCATGGAGGTAAATAGCATCACATGGTAAAGAACAAGACATTCCCCCCCCCCCCCGGTCTGTGGCAACCCTATCTTCTATGGCTATTGAGCAGTTTTGCCTAAGTGCCATATGAAAGGTAAGTATGAACTGGGGAGGCCTTGTCTGAGCATGGCTGCTACAGCAGCTTCCATTGCTGGTGATTTATTCCTTGTCTACAGAAAAACAGGCCAGAGCGGAGTTGCAGTCGCTTATGATTTATTTGGCCGCATTTGGGTTTGGCACGATAGTCTTTGCAGGGGTGCATAACAGGGAAGCGAGTTAATTGCTTTTAATCTGGATGGAGAAGACAATGTTTTTGGAAAGCTATTTGCATATATTTTTGAGAACATAAAACAAGCAACCCCTCTCCCTTCCCAGGTCTACACTTACGTAGACTGATGCTCATTCACTGGATCCCTTGGCTTCACATTAAGAATGAGAAAATTAACCAGAGCAGGAAAAAAAAAACCCACACAGTGTGAGATGTAACTGAATAAAAATACAGAACCCCTGAGCAATGCAACGGAGTGTCCTCACACAACCCCAAGATGGAACACTGCTTCCCGTGGTCAGACTCAGCACCTTCTGCTTTGCATGCAGAAGGTCCCAGGCATCTCCAGTGAAGAAAGATCTATGGCATCTCCAGTTAAGAAAAGCATCCGGCAACAGGTGATGTAAAAGACCTCCCCTGCTAGCAGAGATGGAAGCAACAGCAGCCACTGATCACTGTAATGCAAGGGCCAGGGTGGCACCAAGCCAGGTAGAGTCTCCAGTAGGGTTTCCAGATGGTGTGGAGAGAAATGTCCTCTCCCTTTAAACTTCATGGGTGGAAATGGACAGTTGAAGCGTTTCATGGCATGGAGGTAAATAACATCAGCTTTCCCTACACTTTCCCTATGAAGAAAGGTTAAAGCGCTTGGGGTTCTTTAGCTTGGAGAAAAGACGGCTGAGGGGTGACATGATCGAGGTTTACAAGATTATGCATGGGATAGAGCAGGTAGGGAAAGAAGTACTTTTCTCCCTTTCTCACAATACAAGAACTCATGGGCACTCCATGAAATTGCTGAGCAGTTGGGTTAGAATAGATAAAAGGAAGTACTTCTTTACCCAAAGAGTGATTAACACATGGAATTCACTGCCACAGGAGGTGGTGGTGGCTACAAGCATAGATGGCTTCAAGAGGGAATTAGATAAACATATGGAGCAGAGGTCTGTCAGTGGCTATTAGCCACAAAGTATAGATAGGAACTCTCAGTCTGGGGCAAGTGATGCTCTGTATTCTTGGTGCTGGGGGTGGCAACAGTGGGAGGGCTTCTAGTGTCCTGGCTCTACTGCTGGACCTCCTGAGGGCACCTGGTGTTTTTGGCCACTGTGTGACAGAGTGTTGGACTGGATGGGCCATTGGCCTGATCCAGCATTGGCTTCTCTTATGTTCTTATCTGGTAAATGACATCCCGTTAATCCTCTATTAAGGGATGAGAGATTTTTTCCCCCTCCAGCCATGCTGGCAACCCTTGTTTCCAGATGCAAAGGAGAAAAGGGCTTCGGCTCCTGCATCATTCTCAGCAAGTGATGCTGGTGCTTACTTTCCCACAAACTGTGATGAAGAAACCTCTTCTGGTTTTGATATCCCAACTATCTCTGAACAAACCAGCCCCTAATGGGAAGATGATGGACGCTTACAAAACAACAAGGGCACCCCTAGGGGCTGTCTCACACTCCTTGTGTCTTGCAAAGGACAGCATGTCCTACCCACCCCATAAGTTCTCAGCTATCATTACATCGTCTCATCAAGCATACCCATCTGATGAATTCCTGGCTAAGTGCTGCTAGCTAAGTGCTGGTTATTATGGATCATCTCCTTAATGAAAATCATTTCATTTCCATTCTGTTTACCTTTAGTAATTAACAAAGCACTCAGAAGGCGCCAGCTTTAAAGGAAACTCCCCCATTGGTTGGTGCCAAGTCTGCAAATCACACCTTGTGCCCTCATATGGCCAAGAGACCCAAAGAAAATCCTACCTCCAAAAGGTCCTTTTGAGAGAGAAAAAAGTTGAGACAATATTGGAACTCCTACAGTTTGGTGTAGTGGTTAAGTGCGCAGACTCTAATCTGGGAGAACCGGGTTTGATTCCCCACTCCTCCACTTGCACCTGGCTGGATGACCTTGGGCAAGCCATAGCTCTGTACCAGCTGTTCCCTCAAGGACAGTTGTCTCAGAGCTCTCTCAGCCCCACCCACCTCACAGGGTGTCTGTTGTGGGGAGGAGAAGGGAAAGGAGTTTGTAAGCCACTCTGAGACTCCAAGTAAGTGAAGGGCGGGATATAAATCCAATCTCTTCTTCTTTATTCTGATGAATTGTTGATTGTAAAAATGAAATCTGCATGTTCCAGATTTTATCCTAGTAATTCTAAGGTCGGCTCAGCAAATTTTCAACAAGAGGAATGTAGTTAAGTTAGATAGTTCAGTCTCTGTGCTGACCACCAGAAACACACCTTTGCTTTGCTTTAAATGTTGGCCTGAGAAGGCGAAGAGACTGGGTGACTGGATGACAGAACTGGACCCTGGGCTTACCTTTCTTTAAAGGTATCCCCAGCCTGGAGGAGCAATAGCTCATAAAAGTCTGAAAGCAATGATCCCATAGTGAGAACTCATGAGGCCTTTTGTAGAAAAGTGTTATTGATTTTCTAGCTTAGGGCAGCATTACAAAATATGATCATTCATGGTTATTGACCTGCAGTAGTGCAGTCTGTTCTACTATCCTCCTGTTATTTTGGATGCCCAGACCAGGACTAGCACTGTATTCCATTGTAAATACATTAAGAGCCTACAGGAAAGAGCACTCGTATTATGTAAAGAGGATGGACGTTTTAAGCAAATCAGCGCTTCCAGTTCCTGTGGAAGCTGGCCACTCATTTGTTAGACTGGTTGCCTGCTCTTCAGTCAAAAACTGGCTCACAAAGCCCTGCACTGAAATCAAAATGATCACTGAAGTTCAATACAAAATATTCCCAGGGGAAAGAAGAAGAAGAAGAAGAAGAAGAAGAAGAGATTGGATTTATACCCCGCCCTCCACTCCCCAAGGGAGTCTCAGAGCGGCTTACAAACTCCTTTCCCTTCCCCTTCCCACAGCAGACACCCTGTGAGGTAGGTGGGGCTGAGAGAGCTCTTTCCCAAGCTGTCCTTGAGGGAACAGCTGGTACAGAGCTATGGCTTGCCCAAGGTCATCCAGCCAGGTGCAAGTGGAGGAGTGGGGAATCAAACCCGGTTCTCCCGGATTAGAGTCCGCACACTTAACCACTACACCAAACTGGCTCTCTAGGATACTTCACTGGACACATCCAAAGGACACGTCCAAATAGGATGGAGGAATGCTTGGCAGCTTTCTAGCATTTCTCTCCCTGGGCTGCTAGCTACAGAGAGCACTGATGGCCTGATCATTGTGATGTGATTAGATCACTTATTCTACTAGTTTCTCTCTTGCTTTAAAAGTATCTTAAGAGCGCTGAAAATCATGCTGTATTTCTAAAGTTTTTTCCCCCCCTAAAGGCATAAAACTAGAGTTGCCAACATGTTGGTGGAAGAAAGTGTGGTCAAGTCACAGCCAACTTATGGCAACTCCATAGGGTTTTCAAGGCAAGATCTGAGAAGATTGGGCTAGCCTGGGCTATCTAGGGCAAGGCAGGGTTGCCAACACAGCTGGAGAAAAATCTCCGGTCCTTCCAATAGAAGCTTAATAGGATGTCATTTACCAGATTATGTTATTTACTTCCATGCCACGAAAAGCTTCAGCAGCCCTCCACACACGACCTTTGTATTTTATGGAGAGGATATTTTTCTCCATACCAACTGGCAAGCCTACACACAACCCCTGTGAAGTAGGGAGGGACAGCAAGATTAATTCATCCCTCAAATGGGTGGTGAGGATGTGTTGCCTGAAGGGACCTCCAGGGACATCTAGTTCAACCCCCTGCACAATGCAGGAAGTTCACAAATACCTCCCCCCCCACACCCCCAGTGACCCCTGCTCTACACCCAGAAGAGGGGGGGACCCTGTAGGATCCCTGGACAAACTGGCCTGAGAACAATTGCTTCCTGACCTCATGGAAGAGTGCAGGGAGCTCTGATGTAAAGGTATGCAGTCTCAAAGGTGTTGGATATTGTAACTCTGCATGCAAGAGGATCTGGGAGGGAAAGGGTTAAGAGAATTCTCTCACTCGGGTACACTGGGCAGTTGGCCCCACCCTCTCATCGATGCCTGTCTTCTGTTTTATTTTATATACGACCTCTCTTCTTCTCTTTCTTACCTGGGCTTGGAGCTGTAGCAAGTTAACTTTTTTTGAAGTTAAACTGTTCGCAATAAGTTAAATGTACCTATATGAGTATGTCATGTAAGATGTGCTTCTATTTTTGTATGTAAAATTTCTTTTTTCTGTCACCATTGGAGTCAGATCATCTTTGTAATCTGTTTGAACAGCATTTTCCCTTAACTGGGAAACGTAGAGGATCGGGGTTACTGTGTAAAGCACCTGTGCTTCCAGGCAATTGATTTTTTTTTTTACATTTTACCCAATAAAAGGTACAAGGGCAATGACTGCCTTCGCCTCTAGTCTCCTTAACTCCTGGAGACCTTGCTTCATTATTTTCGAAGTGCGTCAATCAGCCCAAACCACTACTGTTCCAGGACAAACTTGTTGATAGTCAAACTGGGTGGGAACTTGAGACCATACAATTACTAGAACTGGGGTTTGGTAATTGACACCCAGGACAAATCCATGGCTGTTGTTTCAGAAAACATTATGTGCCCATTGAGAACCAGGAGACAGCTCCTTCCTGCCACTCCTTAATAGTTCAGTCCTCATGGGTAGGAAAAGCCAACACCTGCTGAATCACAGCTTGCAGCATTATATAATCCCAGTTTGCACTCGCAGCTATGAATTGCATTGATAGCTGGATGCTACCCAGCCTCAAAACAAGGACAGAGCTTTGCCTTGCAATGGTCTCACAGAAATAAACTTCCGAGTTGCCCTCTGGCCGCTTCCACACTGGGACACTTTGGTGCTGCTTCACTCTGTCCTTCCTTTTCTGCAATTAGCTAAAAGTGGAACTGCCATTTGTGGTTTGACACAGCAACTGATAAAAGTGCTGTGTTCCTCCTGAATTCCCAGCAGCATTGGCAGGATCCTACTACAGAGGTACTCAGAAGCAAGTCCTATTTGGCAAACGTATCCCCGCAGATTCCCTTTGGCCTTACTTAAAGCTTAATCAGTTACTTCCTTGTGTGGCTATGGCATTTATTGAGAAACAAGTAGGGACCCTCAAGAAACGTGTGCAAAGGGTGCATCCCTTCCTCCCCTTTTCTCCCCTCCCCCTTCTGTAACAATCTTCCCCTTCTGTCAATCTTTCCCATCACTTTCTTCCTCCCCGCCTTCTCTGTCAATCTACCCCCTCTATTTCTCCCACCTCTTTCTCTACCTCCCCTTCTCTGTCAGTTTACTTCCTTCTCCCTTTTGCCTCCAACGCTTCTCTATCAATCTTCCCCTTCCCTTCTCTGTCAATGTGCCCCCTCTCTATTTCTCCTGCCCCCTCTCTATTTCTCCTCCCCCCCCCCCCCCCGGGTCTTACTTTCTCTCCTCTCCTTGCTTTACTGGCCCTTGCAGATGTGGTGTCAGGAAGCTGCTCTCAGACCAAAGTGGCTCTCCTGTCACTGAGCCAGGTAGGACTCTGGGCCCAGCCACAGTGGCGTTGTCATCTTCACCCTAAGAGTGATTAACATGTGGAATTCACTGCCACAGGAGGTGGCGGCAGCTACAAGCGCGGACAGCTTCAAGAGGGAATTAGATAAACATATGGAGCAGAGGTCCGTCAGTGGCTATTAGCCACAAAGTATAGATAGGAACTCTCAGGCTGGGGCAAGTGATGCTCTGTATTCTTGGTGCTGGGGGTGGCAACAGTGGGAGGGCTTCTAGTGTCCTGGCTCTACTGCTGGACCTCCTGAGGGCACCTGGTGTTTTTGGCCACTGTGTGACAGAGTGTTGGACTGGATGGGCCATTGGCCTGATCCAGCATTGGCTTCTCTTATGTTCTTATCTGGTAAATGACATCCCGTTAATCCTCTATTAAGGGATGGGAGATTTTTTCCCCTCCAGCCATACTGGCAACCCTCATTTCCAGATGCAAAGGAGAAAAGGGCTTCGGCTCCTGCATCATTCTCAGCAAGTGATGCTGGTGCTTACTTTCCCACAAACTATGATGAAGAAACCTCTTCTGGTTTTGATATCCCAACTATCTCTGAACAAACCAGCCCCTAATGGGAAGATGATGGACGCTTACAAAACAACAAGGGCACCCCTAGGGGCTGTCTCACACTCCTTGTGTCTTGCAAAGGACAGCATGTCCTACCCACCCCATAAGTTCTCAGCTATCATTACATCGTCTCAACAAGCATACCCATCTGATGAATTCCTGGCTAAGTGCTGCTAGCTAAGTGCTGGTTATTATGGATCATCTCCTTAATGAAAATCATTTCATTTCCATTCTGTTTACCTTTAGTAATTAACAAAGCACTCAGAAGGCACCAGCTTTAAAGGAAACTCCCCCATTGGTTGGTGCCAAGTCTGCAAACCACACCTTGTGCCCTCATATGGCCAAGAGACCCAAAGAAAATCCTACCTCCAAAAGGTCCTTTTGAGAGAGAAAAAAGTTGAGACAATATTGGAACTCCTACAGTTTGGTGTAGTGGTTAAGTGCTTCTAGTGTCCTGGCTCTACTGCTGGACCTCCTGAGGGCACCTGGTGTTTTTGGCCACTGTGTGACAGAGTGTTGGACGGGATGGGCCACTGGCCTGATCCAACATTGGCTTCTCTTATGTTCTTATCTGGGAGTTGTTCCAGGCATGGAGAGGCTTCTGGATGCCACTGCTGATGTGGCCAGGCCTTGAGTGGCTCCTGGACACCAGTGCCACAGCAGTCGGGCTTGGAGGGGCTCCTGGACACCACCGCTGATGCAGCCAGGCCCAGACAGGTTGCTGGACACCACGGCCATTGCTGTGTCTGGGAACAGAGAGGCTCCTAGCATCCACTGCCACCAGCTAGGAAGAAAAAGGTAAGTGTGTTGTCTATGCATGTACTAGCATCTCTTTTTTATTTGAGGGGGAATGTAAACCCCTCAGTGTATTTTTTTTAAATGATGTCAGATTTTTCTGCAAACCTGTATTGTCCCCAAAGTGTGCAGAAACATCTGTTTAGGGCCACACTTGAGAAACAGATATATAGCTATCTGTTCTATTTCTGGGGGCAGGGAAAGCTTAAGTACTATATGCCATTATTAAATTGTAGCATTTAAAAAATCAGCCATGGCTTTGCCAGGAAAGAGAAAAGCAAGTCCTTGGCTCCTCCAAAGAACAAGAAGTGATCATTAACTCTTAACAAGGCAGATGGTGAGGAGTGAGCAGGAACTGCCCATGATTTCCAAGCACTGCCTTTATTTCTGTCCTGCCCTCTTCCATCCTGGAACTCAAGGATTCCTAGGACACTGAAGAGTACTGGACTCAGGAGCAGTGTTCCCTCTAAGCTGAGTTAGTGTGAGCAGTTTTTTAGCCTCCGGCTCACACATTTTTGTCTTTGCTCAGACAGGATGGCTCCAGAGCAAACTAATTTATGCAGCAGCCAAATCGCTCGCTCACAACTTGAATGTCAGCGGCTCACAAAGTGGAATTTCTGCTCACAAGACTCCGCAGCTTAGAGGGAACATTGCCCAGGAACGGTGAAATCATGAAGCCTTTAATGAGTGATTCAGCATGCCCAGTAGATGGTCAGAACAAGCATGCTTCCAGGGCTCCAGGGCCCTCAATATATGCTGGCCGGAGCCACACCTCCGGCCGCACCCAAAAGACCTGATAGGGGCTTAACATATGCGCATGTTTGTCATAGGTTCCCTGGAGGAGCCTTTGATTGCATTGGCTCCCCAGGGAGAACCTAGGTCCCACATTGGTGGAGGCTTTCAATCCGGATGTCTATTGTTCCTCCAGATTCAAGCTCCCCTCTCTGCCTGACCATGTGCTCTGGCCATGCGGCGGGCGCCATTACCTGGGAGCACATGGCAGGCTGGTTGCTACACAGAGCATACTAGATTACAGACACAATAACCCTTTGAGGTAGTTATAGCCTGTACTTTTTTCTCATTAAACAGAATGGGATCGACATGACAATCAAGTTGTCTGAGAAAGGGAACTTGATTTATTTCTCTTGCTGCATCTGAGATCTTCTTGGTATATTACTCTTTAAAAAGAACCTCCATAAAGCATCTCGCGCAGCACCTTATCTAAGCCAAAAAATTCACTTGAAGGAAATGGGCATGAATGATTTAAAGTGGGGGCGGGAGGTTTGGGCTGATGGAAAATTGTCTGTAAGGACATATACTACTTGGCTGACTTGCACTCCTACGTGAATGAAAGGCGGGGGGGAGGCGGTGTCTGCGGCATAGGTTTATAAAATCACGCATGATGTGGAGAAAGTGGATAGATTGTTTTTCTCTGTCCTCTAACACTAGAACTTGAGGGCAGATGATTTTGCAATGCAGAATTAATGTAGGGAGGCTGCCACAACTGGATGTCGTGACGGCAGCTAGCTTTGGTGGCTTTAAAAGGGGAATTGTCACATTCATGGAGGAAAGGCCCACCAATGGCTGTTTGCCATGATGGCCTAAAGCTGGGGCGTCAAACATGCGGCCCAGGGGCTGGATCAGGCCCCCCGGAGGGCTTCTATCAGGCCCATGATGGAACTGGCCACCTCCTGCTTCCAGTTCTGCTGCTGCATCATAGCTTGCTTCGCCAGACTCTCTCAATTGTTCCACCATTTCATGTTTTCCCCTGGGTCCTAGACTCAGAACGCTGAGCATGAGATTTCTGTGGTGAATGTCAATAAATCAAAAGTAGGTTTGCAGCTTACAGATACACGCCTGAACAGCATAGTCAAGATGGCAACAGCACAGACATTTTGATGCAATAATTCAGAGCAAGAGGTGCCAGTTATCAGAGACTGTTCTACACCCCGGCCTAAAGGGAACCTTCATGTTCTGGGGCAGTACAGTACCTGCAGAGGTGACTGCACTGTGGCTTTGTCTCTGTGCTCCTCTTTATGGACCTTCTGCATCATCAGGTTACCCTCTGTGGGGAAACAGTATTCTGGACTAGATGGACCATTGGTGTAGGGTTGCAAGCCTCCAGGTGGGGTCTGGGAATCTCCCGCTTTTACAACTGATCTCCAGCTGACAGAGATCAGCTCCCCTGGAGGAAAAGGCTGCTTTGGAGGGTGGACTCTATGGCACTGTACCATGCTGAGGCCCCTCCCCTCCCCAAACCCCGCCCTCTCCTGGCTCCACCCCCAAAGTCTCCAGGGATTTTCCAACCCAGACCTGGCAACCCTACATTGGTCTCATCCAGCAGTGTTGTTCATATGTTTTTAGTCATAGTTACAGGGACTGCTGTGATGCTGTGAAGCAGTTCTTGGGAAGCAGCTTAGCAACCTCTGTGACCCGAAACCTAGCTTTGGGCTGATTCCCCAGAAAAGGAAGTGCTCTAACATCTTCTGAAATTATCTAGGTGCAGGGCTTGCCAGGAAACAAGGAGGGGCAGGCCTACTCAGAAGTTAAATGCCATTTTAATCCATGGGGTTTACACCCAGGAAAGTGTTCTTAGGCTTGGAACCAGGGACAATCAGACCAACAAAGGGAAGGCATGTGGGAGTGCAGGTAGTCTGCAAAGGGACAAGTTCTACTTTGCCGTCTCAATTCTGTAGTTCTATTGTTTGACTGCAAACTGTGGTTTTACTTTTTATGCGTGCTACCCGTAGTCATTTGGCACTACCTTGAGAAGGGTGCGGTGTACATAACTTAAGCAAACATATTTGTAGGAAATACACACACACACAATAATCCTTCTTATGTGAATTGCTCACAGATTCATACCACAGCCGGGAAGGCTCTTTTCTGTGCCTTGATGCAGAAAAGAGAGGGGTGTGAGAAGAAGAAGAAGGGGGGGAGGAGGAGGAGATTGGATTTATATCCCGCCCTTCACTACCCAAGGGAGTCTCAGAGTGGCTTACAAACTCCTTTCCCTTCCCCTCCCCACAACAGACCCCCTGTGAGGTAGGTGGGGCTGAGAGAGCTCTGACAGAAACTGCTCTTTTTCAAGAACAGCTGTGCCAGAACTATGGCTTGCCCAAGGTCATCCAGCAGGTGCAAGTGGAGGAGTGGGGAATCAAACCCAGTTCTCCCAGGGGGATACCCCTTGAATTTTGTCACCCTGCATGACTGCCTGATCCTACTGTATGTGCTCCCTCTAAGCTGTGGAGTCTTGTGAGCAAAACTACTTCATGAGTTACTGGCATTAAAGTTGCGAGTGAGCAATTTGGCTACTGCATAAATTAGTTTGCTCTGGAGCCATCCTTCCTGAGCTAAGACAAAAAGGTGTGAGCCGGAGGCTAAAAACCTGTGAGCTAGCTCAAACTAACTCAGCTTACAGGGAACACTGCAAGCACCCAGTCATACCAACACACCTGTATCAGAGAACCAGCATCTGCAGCAGAGACTCAGGTGCTTCATCAAAAAAACCAACAACCCTGTAGCCTAGTTACAAGACCACAAGGAGTCATCCATTACAGAGTTCATATCCTTGCGTTTCAACAACTACAGTGTATATGGCCCCGTCCACACGAGCAAGATAAGCCGGACAGGAAGTGACACAAATTTGTGCCGGCGCAATTTGCGCCGCTTTTGCAGGATCACACAGGTCCATGGACCTGTGAGGGCGAACCGCCGCTGCGTGATCACACACAGCCGCAGGCAAGTTGGGTTTTTTTTCCCAGCCGTTTTCAGTGCGCTTATCTGCTTCTACAAGGGATCGATGACTTGCCTCTCCACCCTCGGGGTCATCTGATGATGCGCATACCGGGAAGGGAGGGGGAAAAATAAAACAAAAAGCCCGCTCCCCAACACCACTTGGTTGTGCTGGCGTGATCACACCAGGAAAGGTCAGTTCTGGGCCGTTGCAAACCATTTGAGACTGCCTTTTCACTGGTAGCTAAATAAGCCGATTCCCCACCGGCTCAAAGTGGTTTGCGACACTTCGACACCGGCTGCAGGACGCTTCCCAGATGTGCTTGTGTGATTGCGCCACTTTGAGCCGGCGGGGAATCGTCCTTCTTGTGTTGCAAATGGGTGCGTATGATCATGCCCTATGATAACATACACATAAGATGTTCCTAAACAATCCACTTTTGTCAAACAAAACAACCCTGGGGGAAGTGTATGGGCATAAATCTGATGAAGAAACGGGTGTTTTGCCATTACTTCAAGGCAGCCATTCTTTTAAAAAGCCCATTTCAGCAGGGCTATCATATGGTACAGATGGATTTGTACAAAAATCTGATTGTGTAAAGCAAGGATTAAAGAATGTTGGGTTATTCTTTCATGACAAAGACTGAGTGGAGTGAGCTATGTGACAATTTGTACCTGTGTTGTCTTCCCCAATTACTTGAGGGCCAGCATGGGGTAGTAGTTGGAGCGCCGGGCCAAAAGCTGTGGAAACCCCAGGTTCTAATCCCTATTGCATGGTTTTAAATGTTCAAAATTGGTTTTATTGTATTGATTTAATATTTTTATTTATTCGATTGAATCAATTTAAGATTGGATTGAATTTATTGTTGTGAGGTGCCCTGAGCCTGCTTGCCGGAAGGGCAGGGTATAAATCAAAATAATAAATAAATGGTCTGTCGTGGGTGACCTTGGGTCAGCCGCTTTCGCCCAGCCTGATCTACCTCTTAAGGTTGCTGTGAAAATAACATGGAGAAGAGTGATGTTTTCGGTCCCCATCAGGAGTTTGCTGCCAGCTGTTCTCCCTTGCATGTGGGGGGAAGAGGGGGGAGGAACATCAGTGATATAGCCTTCAAAATATTAGACTGTATTCAAAATGTTAGAAATATAAGAGTCTGCAAGCGTGCTGCTGAAACCATTCTTCTTTTATACGCTGATGTTATCTAGACCAATTTGTTAGTGAGAAGATGTATGTTTAATTTGTTCACGCCACCCACTTTGCGTTAGGAAACTATAATGACATCAGCACACTAAGGATAACAGTAACATAACAAAATAAGAAGAGCACTGCTGGATCGGACTAGTAGTCCACCTAGTCCAGCATCCTGTCTCATACAGACCATTTCCACACAAGAGCAACCCCCCCCCCCTTGCCGGTGTTTTTAAAAAATCAAACTATGCAAAAACTGTCCACACAACATTTTGCCTCCGCAGGAGTAGATCCAAATGTTGTGCCCCCTTACCCCGCTCCATTCTAAGCCCTCTCCAGTGCTCAAAGGATGTGGGTGAACTGGAGGGCTGGTAATGACCACCTATGTTTCATCTATTGGAACAGGGCTGGATGGTGCTGGTAGTACATAGCCTACTTGATTTTCTGTAATGTTAGAATGTTGAACTGGTTGAGATCTGGGTTCAAATCCCCACACATTCATGAAGCTCCCTGGGTGACCTGGGGATTGTCACTGGCCGCGGTCACACGGCCCCTTTAAATCCGGGAGGGCTCCCGGATTTAAAGGGGCCGCTTTTTTCAACAGCGGGTTGGGATGTCTAAACATCCCAACCCCTGCTGCATCGGGATCGGCGGCTGTGGCGGAGGCGGCGGAAGCGGGGGCAGCTGAGGAATAGCGGCTGCAGCGGAGGCCGCGGAGGCCGTGGCGGAAGCGGAGGCAGCTGAGGAAGCCGCGGGGGCCGCGGCGACGGAAAGGGTGGCGGCGGTCGTGGCAGAGAGCTGAAGAGACAGCAGCTGAGGCGACGGAGGCGGCGGAGGCGGCAGAGGCGGCCCCAGCAGAACTGCAAGTGGCGGTGGCGGCCTCCGACCCGCCATCCGCCTTGGTAAGTCGGGGTGTGTTTTTTTCTCCCCCTTTTACACTTGGGCGCATGGATAGCCATGCGCCCAAGTCTAAAAGGGGGGGGGGGGAAATGGCCGGCGGGGCTATCTGGACAGCCCTGCTCTCGCAATGCTTGCGAGAGAGGGCTGTCCAGATACCTCCAACGCAGTTTCCTCCCGCAACACCCGGGAAAATACTTGATTTTCCCGGGGGTCGGAAAATGCGGGATGATCCCGCATTGAAGCCAGCTTCGGCACAGGAATAGGGGCCGTCCGTCTGGTCAGCCCCTTTAAATGCGGGAGGAAATTGCCCTTCCTCCTGCATTTAAGTCCCGTGTGGCCGCAGCCTCTCTCAGCCTCATCTACCTCATAGCAGTATTCACAAGATACAACTGCGGAGGGGAAAATCATGCACGGTGCCCTGACTTCCTTGCAGGAATGGAGGGATAAAAACGTGATTTCCTGGTAGAGGTATTTAATATACAGATGCAGATTGACAGTTATCCATGGTCACACATCTTTAGCTCCTCATTTACCACTTTATCAGGTCAGGCGGGGAAAACGGTCTGTCTAGACTACCCTGTAACCTTCAGAAATCAAGGGGAAAACCCAGGGCCATTTAGTGCCACATCGCTGGTGAGCAGCTGGGTGTGGGTGGAGTTTTAAGGCCATGAAAAAATTCCCAAGGTATATTCAAGGAAACAATCAATAAACAAATTTCTAAGAGATGCTTATTAGTCAGGCCTCAGAAAACCACAAACGAAACCTCTGCAGAGCCCTTGTGGAGAGAGATGGAGGCAGGGGGCGGGGGAGAGAGAGAGAGTGAGAGAGAGAGAAGCCGTTTTCTTCTTGCCATGCCTTTGTACTCCAACACGGAAAGTCTGCCTGCACAGACATCGTCAGACTGCCTGTTCCTCTCTTCACTTTCTATTCTCGTTCCATTAAAAGTATGTTGAGGGCTTCATTTCCTGAGCTGCGCAAATCACTGAAAAGGTGCCAGATTTGTTTTCTCTCTCCAGGCACATGAGTTAACAGCGATTCCCGCTCCCACATGCACAGATATGCAAAACATCTACCTCAGAGCTACTTTCCTGTGATGCAATTCCAGCTCAGTCGGGGCTGGGCACATTTCAGCCACCTGTGCAAGGCGTCAGTCCCATGAATCTTTCCTGCTTCCAGGAGGCAAGGTGCCCAACAAGGTGGGGAAGACCTGTGGTTTTGACTTTGGCATTTTAAAATAAGCAACCCTGTTTGAGAAGGAAATCTCGTTTTCCTCCCAGCGCCAGCTCCCCTTATTCTCCGCCCCCCTTCTCCTGCCTCACTTGGTCCCTGCCCCAGTCTTTCTGCCAGTCATAGCCCTCTTCTGTCCAGGTCTGCCTCTTTGTCCTGTGTCGTTTTTGTTCCCCTGCTGACTCCCATTTCTGGCTCACACCTTTCCCTTCTTACGGCTGCCTTCTCAGCTTTCCCCTTCCCTTCCACCTGACTAGCTCAGTTTTCTTCTTTCTATACTTCCTCTTTCCTCATTTTAGTTGTGATACTGTTTCAAATTGACTGGTGGTGGAAAGTGTCATCAGGCCACAGCCGACTTAACGACAACCACGTAGAGGTTTCGAGGCCACAGATGTTCAGAGGTGGTTTGCCATTGCCTGCCTCCGTACAGCAACCCTGGACTTCCTTGGTGGGCTCCCATCCAAGTACTAACCAGGGCTGACCCTGCTTAGCTTTGGAGATCTGTCTGGCCTGGGCCGTACAGGTCAGGGTTCCAGTTGTCTGGGCAGTGCAAAATGACAGACTCGGTCTCACAATGTAGTCTCGGGAGATCTTGGTACTTCCCAGCTTTTTTTAAAAAACCCTTTGACTATTCAGATTTTTACCTGCAAATCTGGGGGGGGGGGGGTTCCTCCTGTATTTGTAGAAAAATCAACTCAGTGGTACCCCCCTTGCAGGTTCCTTGATCTGGACTTTAGTGCCACCTATGTGTAGCCCAGAGATGCTGCCTTACTCACGGGTAGCCCTAAATAGTGGGGCACCCCACTTCTGATCTGAACCAGAGACCCACAAAGTCAGGACAAGGAAGGCACTCTTGGTTTGAAACACAGAGCTAGCCACAGCTCTGGAAAAAGGGTCTCCAATTTTCAGGTTCTACAAGGAAGCCCTCAAAGCAACCTCCAGTCTCCCCCCACCCCAGCAAGGTATGCATATGTGCATATGAAACAATGCCGTGTTCCATCAGATGAAGTATCTGCATTTCTAAAGGATATTCAGAGGCCACCTGGCAAACAGTCTTCTGTCTCCAGAACTTCACCAAGCCCTTTTTTGTGTGTGACATCTGTGTGAAAATCCTTTGTCTCCACTGCCCAACTCCACCATTATAGCCTGCACGAGTCGTATATACACGACAAAGATTGAGAACTGAAGAATAAAGTAACCATTGCCGCCATCTTAATGTATTCATTCCAACTAGCTAGCACTTTATGTTTTACACTGTTTTTAGATGGCTTTACCTTTGTTACAATCGTATATGTTATTCTTGTAAGCCGCCCCGAGCCTGCTTCGGTGGGGAGGGCAGGATATAAATCAAACAAATAAAATCAAATAAATCAAATAAACTGTCCTTCCTGCTGCATCTCTCAGGATGCCGAGATAAACCAATCAAACATTCAAATGTTTAGCAATCCTTCCTGACCCATTTCCCACTTTTTGTGTAAACCTGGGAACCTATTCAACCTGCCTTGGCTGAGACCATTAGTGGTCATCAAACCCATTCAACCAGCTCCAGTAGAGCCACTCAGGACCTGGCTAATCTCATCAACACTACTATGAATCCAGACTCTGCCCCCCTGGGACGTCACGAGTCACACCTAGGTTTTGGTCCTCCTGGTCTCACACTCCCTGTGACCCCTTATTGGTCCGGGTAATCTTTTGCCTTCACCTGAGACAGGCCCCTCAAGGCCTCCCATTGGTCCACATTGTGTTCCATGGGCTATAGCCATCCAAGCACACGGCCATCAAGGTGTGCACTCTGATGGCACCTATACTTTAAGTACACCCCCCAAGTCTCTTCTTTGGGTCCTCTCCTTAACGCATAGTGCTGGCTGTTGGTGCTATTCTCTTCAAGGACCTCTGCACATCTAGACAGGTAGCATCACCCCGTAACTGACCCTTCTATTCGCTATCATCATCTCTATTTTCTTAGTTCTAAATTGCTTGCTCTTGCTAGAATGCTTGGTGTGCTTGTATTTAGGGAAATTCTTCAATAAAACTTATTTGATTTATTGTTCAAATCTGGAGTCTTCCTACTGTACCAGACACTGGTATAAACAGGTGTATGATCCCTGGTACCCCTCTGGTATCCCCTGCCACATAGCTGATTTTCCCAAGCAATGAGGCAGGCCATTGGTGGTAACACATGGGAATAAGATATATGATACTGTGAAGACAGGTACTTCATAAAGAGAAGGTGTGTGTGTGTGTATAAAAATATGCAATAGCTACCCACTACTATCTACACACACAAAAAAAGATCTTTAGATGTTTCTCTGGCTGTTCTGACTGTTCTAGCATAACTGACAACAGACCAGCTAGGAGACAGAACTTCCCAAATTTATATACTACTAGCCATGTGTGGCCACAATCTACAGATAGCTAAATCCACAGACTGGGGCCACACAGAGGCTAAGGAGATCTTTCTGCCCACTTGGGGGACTCCCCAGGTGTGCAGAAAAATCTGACTTTTTAAAACAAACAGTGTGGGGGGGATTACATTTCCTCATGGGAAGAATGTGTTTGTTACTCCTTAGCTGACAGAGAACTGAGCTTCTCTCAGTTTGGTGTAGTTCTGTAGAGCCAGTTTGGTGTAGTGGTTAACAGCACTGGACTCTAATTTGGGAGAACCAGGTTTGATTCCCAACTCCTCCACATGCAGCCAGCTGGTTGACTTTGGGTCAGTCACAGTTCTCTCAGAGCTCTCTCAGCCCCACTTACCTCACAGGATGTCTGTTGTGGGGAGAGGAAGGGAAGGAGATTGTAAGCCACTCTGAGACTCCAAGTGAAGGACAGGGTATAAATCCAATCTTTTCTGTTCTCTCTCTATAGTCCCACCACATGCCAGTTGTGTTCTTCAGTCAGCCTACTCTTTATTGTGGTGTCTCTGAGGATTGTACTTATGGTAGCAGTCCAGTCGTGGGCTTTTTCTGTGGTAGGTTCCCCCCAGTGGTGGTGGTGGGAGGAGAAATGGCTGCTGTGGAAATAGGGTCAAGGAGACCGGCTGCCAGATCCAAATATTCCCAGCCACACAGCAGCTATCCAGGTTTTACTGCATTCTTTCCCAAAACTTCAGAGCAAAGCCAGTTTGACAAAGACCAGAAGAATCTGGAGGAACTCCGGGAGGTGCATGAATGCACTATGATGCTGTGGGGAAGCAGGGAAAGAATCCTGCTTTCCAACAGCATAGAACCTGGGGCAAATAAGCCATGGGAAAATGGTATACATCTCATCAATTTTTAGAGGCGAATGTGTGCAGGGCATGTATTGTTGGAGGACCCTTGTATTTCCACAATACTCAATATGGATTCCTCATCCATCACTGATCCTCTTCCCCTTTCTCTCCCCTACCGCATTCTAGTCACTTCTTCCTTGCTTTCTGGGCCTTGCTCCATGGTCAGCCACTCTCTCTCCATGCCACCCTTCATTCTCAGTCTTGCATCACAACTGCTTCTCTTCTGGGGCATAGTGTGACTTGGGGTGGAGGGGAGGCAGTTCCCTGACTTATCTTTATCAGCATGTCTCATAAAACGAAGGCAGCACTGTGCCTCCCTTCTACTCCATGCACCCAAATGTGTCTTTGTGTTGATTTTCAGCATTAAAGTCCACACGGGAAACTTTACACGGAAGGATTTAAGAAGAGGAAGGCAAAAATTCTCCCTGTTTTCTGAGAACAGCTCCTGTTTGCTTTCAAAGCATTTTGTGTCTGTCCGGGTCTGTGTTGTCATGTCTTGCTAGGAGGGAAGAAAGTTTCTGCACATCAAAGTACTAAGCGGACAGTTGGAATTCACTGCTCTGAGGAACATGCAAAAGGCGCTTCTAACACCGGTTTGAATCTCCACTCTGCCACAATCACCTTGGGCCAGTCACGCGCTCTCAGGCTAACCTGTCCCACACAATCATGGTGAAGAGGAAACAGAAAAGAAAACATTGTGAGCTACTTTGGGTCCCCCTTGGTGAGAAAGGTGGGGTCTAAATTACATAAATAAGCCAAATACGACCAAATAGCAAGCAGAGACAGGATGTTTTTAGAGGTGGCACCTTGCCTTTGGAATGCTTTCCTCCTGGCGTCTAACTTTCTGTACTTTAGGCCCTAGGCCCAAACTTTTGTTTTTACTCAAGCTTCACATGAGAGTACATTCAGGTGGTTAGGCGTGTTGTTTTGAAGCAACAGAACAAAGTTTGAGTCCAGTGGCACTTTTAAGACCAACGAAGTTTAATTCTGGGTATGGGCTTTTGTGTGCATGCACACTTCTTCAGTATCTGCAGAAGTGTGCACGCACGCACACAAAAGCTTATACTAGGGTTCCCATCCTCCAGGTGGGGCCAGGGGATCTCCCGCTTTTACAACTGATCCCCAGCTGACAGAGATCAGCTCCCCTGGAGAAAATGGCTGCTTTGAAGGGTGAACTCTATGGCATTGTACCATGCTGAGGCCCCTCCCCTCCCCAAACCCTGCCTTCTCCTGGCTCCACCCCCAAAGTCCCCAGGTATTTTCCAACCGAGACTTGGCAACCCTAGCTTATACCCAGAATTAAACTTTGTTGGTCTTAAAAGTGCCACTGGACTCAAACTTTGAGTGGTTCCATCTTTTTCACTGTCTAGGCCAAGGCCTGTTTTACGGATTCCGTTTTAGGCTGCTGGATGGTGTTCTATGCTGCCTTTATACCCCTCAGTACTTTTACACCTTGTTTTCTCTTTGATCATTTTCTAAAACTTTGTGAGCCACCTTGAGCAGGCCTCTAGAAAGGCGGCATATACACTTTCTAAATGACAAATAATATTTAAATACACTGTGGTCATGATGAGTTTCAAGTACGTTTTCAATCAATGGATGCAAATGTCATTATTAGAGGGCAAAAATGTGGGGGGCAATTTATTCTTCATCCCTGCAATGCATGCTCTTTCGGATGTGGCAGTACAATGCATACACGAGAGAAATTTGAGAGAATACATCCCTATGTGGCTGAAGCTCAGTGACAGGGCATTAACTTAGCATGCAGGAAGTCCCTAGTTCAATCTCTGGGATCTCTGGTCAAAATGATCCGGTGGTAGGAGGTGATGTGAAAGATCTCAGAAACCTGATATACTGGAGAGTCATTGCTGAAGGCAGCAAAGCAAGCACAAATGGCCAGGTAAACCGCAGTGTTCTTAGCTTTACTTCCCAGCCTAAATGTAGAAAGGGAAGTAAAAAAGAGACAACAGTTCTAAAGATTTCACAGTGCAGAGGAGGCAATGGTCCATGGCATAACGAAATCATTCGCAGACAGGAAAACTCTGTCCTTGGCAAAGAGGATGTGGTGTCAGAGATTGGGCTTCTTTCACTTGCAAACCACATGGTTCCAGGATCTGAGCATGTGTAAACTCATAGCTGGCTCACAGTGACCTCAGAAAAGGCCTTTTAAGGCAAGTGAGAAGCAGAAATGATTTGTCATTGCCATCCTATGCAGAGCCACTCTTGGTGGTTTCCCATCCAAGTACCGACCCTGCTTAGCTTCCGAGATTTGATGTGATTGGAGTCCTTTCTGCACTTGCCTGCCACTCCAGATTTTCTCAGTGTTTGAGTCAAGGCAATTTAAGTCCACAGCAAAAAAGCATCCAAAACCCCCAGGGCAACAGTGGGCTAAAACTGGGCTGACCACTGAAGGGAGGTAACCAGTGTTCCCTCTAAGCTGAGCTAGTGTGAGCTAGTTCAGTTTTTTAGCCTCCAGCTCACACATTTTTGTCTCAGCTCAGGAAGGATGGCTCCAGAGCAAACTCATTTATGCAGTAGCCAAATCGCTTGTTCACAGCTTTAATGCCAGTAGCTCACAAAGTAGGATTTTTGCTCACAAGGCTTCACAGCTTAGAGGGAGCATTGGAGGTAACGTAATGAAGAACTGGGAAAAAACAGAATAAAAAGAAGGCTGAATTTGATTTTAGTGCAGAATTGCTTGGAGGACACCGCAGTGAAGATGGATTAAAAGGAGGGTGTGGAAAGGGCCTGGGTTATATCTTGCCACATTCCCCTCCCCCCTCTCTAGGAAACAGGCATTTTGACAACCTACACAGGATGTTCTCTGGTAATTTCTGGCATGAGCTGTCATTCTACATAGGCAGAGTTAAGGTCATCAACCATGGCAAGGTTTCTTCTTGAGAAAGACAATGACGACAGTCGTGGAACATATCCTTTAGAGGAGGTGTACGGTGCTCTCAATATTCAGCCTGCTTATCCCCCCCTCATGCAAATTATACACAAAGTTTAAGAAGAGAGTTGCCTTGTGTATGGGCAATGTGGTGATATGTAACACATGCCTTAGCACAGTGCAGCTTAGGAAGGAGAGTGGAGGCGAAAGGCATAAGCATAGGCAGCACCAGCAAACATTGCTTAGCCCAGGGGACAGCTAAACCTTCAAGTCAGTGCGCAAGCATAACACACTGAAATTCAGTTCACACTGAACATCCTCCGATGCTCCTGTTCACAAAGAAAGGATCTGTCCTCCACCTGCTTAAGTGCTAACTGTTATGAACACAGCGGAACACAGGCAGCCTCTGAGACCAAAAAGTGGCTCGGTATAGCTGCCGTGTTGCCCGTTATGTTGGTTATTCAATAGTGCCCTGCTGTGTCATGGAGCATGGAGTGTTTTGTGCAGAACGAGTTGCTAGGCAGAAGATTCCCACCATTATTTCTCACAGCCCTTGTAAGGAACTTCAAAGAAGCACTGCTGCTTGCAGTAACCACTATAAATGGATTTTTATGGACCCATGGTCGAACAAGGCTTCTGAACACAGTGGGACACAGCTGTGAGTCACTGCATTGGAGGATGGATCTATTGAAAGGGGAAACTGGCACACTGAATTCTTCCCTTTGATAAGGAATGCTCTTCTAGGAACGCTGGACATTGCTTTGGAAGAATGATTTGACGGGTTGCTGAATCCCTCGGTGCTGCACTGAAGAAGCAAGAATATTGGCAGGCCGCAGATCAAGTTGTCTAAAGCAGGGGAATCGAACGTAAGGCCCAGGGGCCGAAAGCAGCCCGTCTAGGGCTCTTATCCACCCCGCAAGCAACTGATATGTATGGAAATGTAAGGTACTCCCCCTTTTATGGTACCCCTTGGGAAAAAACCTAGTCTTGCATATGATTAAATACATTTATTTCGGCTTTTGTACGTTCCCCAGTAAATCAACCACTTTAACTCCTGGAAATTACTTGTTTTAGTTTGTATTTTGAGTAAAAATAGTATTGTTAATTGGGTTTGCCTGTGTCCTTTATAAAGTTTATGTCTCCGGTACCTGATGTTATATTTTAAGGGACACATGGCCCAGCCCAACAAAGTGACATTTATGTCAGATTCGGCCCTCATAACAAATGAGCTTGACTCCTCTGGTCTAAAGGCTGTTCCCAATAGCGAACTGAGTCATGTCCCATGCGTGGCAAGCTATTTTAGTATACCGTGTTCTCAAAGCCCCCTTTTCAAAAGAAGCACTTGACTTGGGATATGCAATATGTGCCCCCTTGAGCATGACAGTGAGGTGCAGTGGCTAGTGTCTCCAACTAGGATCTGGAAGACCTGGATTCAAATCCCTACTCTGCCACAGATGGGGGGGGAGACCCAAAAAACGCAACCACCCATTTCGGGAAACGGGCATAATTTCCCCTCCCTTTCCTGCCCTGGCGCAAGCGGAGGGCTTTGTCCCCCCCATCATTGCGTTACGACATCATGACACAACAGTGATCCATCGACAACCCCCCCCCCTTGTGCCAGGGCGGAAAAGGGAGGGGAAAGGGAGAGGAGAGGCGGGAAAGGGGAGGGAAAGAAGCAGAGGGGCATTAAAGGGGTGGAGCAAGAAACCCCGATTTGCGAGTTCCCCACTAGAATGCCCCGACTTCAACCCCGTGGCAAAAAAAGAAACCTGAAAATCCCTGAAACGGAAGATCTGGGGGGAATGAGGATTAGATTCAGGCCAACTGCTGACCCGGGGCAACAAGTGGGGAACTGTTGCTCTGCCGTGGATTTTATCGGGGGCGACGTGGGGCAACCACTGGTGCAGGATCAGCCACACTCACACACAAACACAAACCCAGAAACAGACAAAATAGGTGAGATAAGGGGCAAATAGCTTCTAACTGCAAAGCAAGCCTCTGCTACCAGCTCTAAGCTATGGCCCTCAGACAACGTACCTAGGCTATACCTAGATCTGTTAAGTGTTTGGTGACAGAGGAGAATTAAATGCAGCCAGATCTTCCTCAGCTGCTGCCAGCCAACTAGCAGGGTCTTCCCCACTTCCTCTCATGCCAGCCATGCTACTGGAAGACCCAGATAACAGTAGGGCCGACAGCACTTGAGTGGGAAGTTTGGCTGTGTGGGCCTCCTGCTATACCCATTTCCCACTGCTGCTTCATAGGCCTTCATGTGAAAAGGGGGTGAGTAGGTGTTGCACCAACATGCAAGCTCTGTGTGACTCCTAGAGCTAGGGCTGCCAAGTCAGCCCAGGGGGTGGGGGATCCCCCGCTACAGGGGTTCCCGATCCGCCGGCCAGCATTCGGCCGGCAGGGGGAACCCCGCCCCCGAAGTCGTCCAGCCAGGACGACTTCTCAAACGTAATGACGTCACCCGGAAGTGACGTCATCACGTTGGCAGCGTTGCCAGGGCGACGCTCTGGCAATCGCCCCAAAACTCTATGATACCATAGAGTTTTGGGGTGATTGCCAGAGTGTCGCCCTGGCAACGCCCCCAACGTGCTGACGTCACTTCCGGTGATGTCGCCGGGCACGCGTGCAAAGCGCACGCACCGAGGAAGCTCCCGGCAGACTCCCCCCTGCTGGTGAGTATTACACACTTGGCAACCCTACCTAGAGCTCCACCCCAACAGGAAGCTTTGAGACTGAATATTTCCTGAGTGACAATAAAACAATTCAGAGAAAGGAGAAAAAAGGGGGGCTAGATGGTCGGTGTAAAAAAATAACTCGATACTTTTACTGGTGCTTTGCAATAACATGCCACACAACTGTTGGCATGATTTAAGTGCTTCTCCGTCTTTGCTAATTAGATTCAAGCACTTGAAAGCTTGCTTTCAAGGGAAAAATGGGTTTTTTTATTGTTTTATACAGTAAAGATCTGTCTTTTTTCCCAATGAACTGGCATGACCTCTCTCTCAAATGAAACAAACCACAGCTTCCTTGTCTGTGGTTAGCCTGGGAGATAAACTGATTGTGTGCGAGGAGTTATTATGTGATTGGGAAAAGCCCTGTTATGTTTTGAACCCTGTTGTGAATGGATAAGATTCAACATTCTTGAAACACTGTATTACAGTGTTCCTATCTGTTGGAGGGCTGAACAGCAGCCTGCCTTGCCCAGTGAGGTGGGGGCTGGGAAGGCTCTTGTGGCAGTAGGCCACCAGTGGTGGGGTAGTGGGTAGTGGGTAGGGTTGCCAGGGGGGAGGTTTGGAGGTGGAGCTTGGGAAGGACAGGGACCTCAGTGGGGTACAATGGCATAGAGTCCACCTTCCAAAGCAGCCATTTTCTCCAGGGGAACTGATCTTTATTGTCCGGAGATGAGGTGTAACTCCAGGGGGTCCCCAGGTCCCACCTGGAGGCTGGTATCCCTTAGCAGTGCCATACATTCGAGGTGGGGGGGGGGGGGACTGGAGTAGCCATGTTTGTCTCTGTTTCTTTAAGGTGGCAGGAGGCTCCTTTCAGCCAGAAGCCTAATAAGGACTTCTCAAGACAACTCCCTGCTGCTCAAGTTAATCACTCTCCATCCTTCACACCTCAGGTACTTCAAGTTCCAGAGGGGGAGCCCTGTTTGTCTGCTACAGCAAAAACAAATAGGAATCTTATGGTGCCCATTTGTATTCAAGCATAAACTTTTATGTGCTACAACTCAAGTTCCTCAGATTCATGAGGTAGATCAGGGGTGGGCAATTGTTTTGGCTCGGGGGCCGCTTTGTGGGAGCGGAGGTTAGCGGAGGGCCGCACCTTTTAAAATGATTGCATTCATTAGTTAACTTTGCATTTCAGAAAAGGTATAAATTGTAAAAATCATAAAAATCAATAAATATAAATTAAATAAAATCGTGGTAGTTTTATTCAATTTATTTATTGTGCTGATTTCATATCATCTATAGCTGCAAGCACATTTAATTTTAGAATCAGTTTAATGAGACAAATACGCTATCACACTCTTCTACAATTTTTTTGAAATCAGGAGTGAGATTGCTTGTTGAGATTCTCATCACAGCCTGCAAGTTAATGTCTGTCAAATGTCTGTTAATGTCTATATTTACTCTTGTTGATCTTCATGCAAGAAAAACTTTGCTCACAAATATATGTAGACCCAAATATAGAGAACATTTTCCCAGCAAATTTCTTCATACATGGAAACTTTTCAGCAGACAAAGATTTGCAAAAGTCAACTAATGTCGCAGCATTAAACATTTCTTTCACAGTGTGATCTGACTGCATGTCAATAAGTTCAAGCTGCAGCTCCTCAGGTGCTGACAGTGGCCAACTGTCTTGGCGGGCCACAAAAAACTCTGTGGTGGGCCACATGTGGCCCCCGGGCCGCCATTTGTTCACCCCTGAGGTAGATGATCCTTACTTAGCACTAGGGATGCCAGCCTCTACCTAGGACCTGGGGGACCCCCTGGAATTACAACTCATCTCCAGAGTACAAAGATCAGTTTCCCTGGAGAAAAGGGATGATTTGGAGGGTGGAGTCCATGGCATTGGACTCTAATGATGTCCCTGTCCCCCCCAGGCACCACCCCCAAATCTCCAGGAGTTTCCCAGTCTGGATTTGGGAACTCTACCCCTCCCAGTGGCCTGAGGGGACCAGGCAACCCTAGCTGGCAGTCTCTCTCTCTCTCTCTGGTCTTCAGTATATATGTGTGTGTGTGTAGGAGGAGAGAAGCTGGCAATAGCAGGGTCAGAAGTAGGGTTCTCAGCCTACAGGTGGTGGCTGGAGATCTCCTGGGATTACCGCTGACCTCCAGGCGACACAGGCCAGTTCCCCTGGAGAGAATGGCTGCTCTGGAAGGTGGGCTCTATGGCCCGTTTACGGGATGGGCAGGATATAAATGTGAAAAATAAATAAATAAATCATTCCACATCGAGGTCCCTCCCAAGCCCCACCCCGCAAATCTCCAGGTATTTCCCGACCCAGCACTGGCAACCTTAGTCAAAAGGCCCTGAAATACAAAATGTACAGGGTGTGACATTACTCTGTAAAATTCAAATGTAAGCAGGAGAATCACAGGGATTATCACCTATTCTCCCAAGCACAGGGCTCCCCCATGAGCTCCCCTTCCTTGGGGCCTGCCAAGTATTTTTAGAAAGTGGGTGGGGCCTTTGTCCAGCAGGCAATGCTCCCTCTAAGCCATGGAGTCCTGTGAGCAAAAATTCTACTTTGTGAGCTGCTGGCATTAAAGTTGTGGGCGAGCGATTTGGCTGCTGCAGAAATTAGTCTGCTCTGGAGCCATCCTTCCTGAGCTAAGACAAAAACCTGTGAGCCGGAGGCTAAAAAAACTATGAGCTGGCTCACACTAGCTCAGCTGTTCTTGAGGCAATAAGACATCACTTGAGCAAGCAACCTTTTCATCCCCATTTTCGTGAGGGAGAGCACCACCGCAGTTTGGGACTTTCCTTTAGTCACATCTCTACAGGTTACCTGACTACCTTGTTTCAGCCCCACCTCCGTAGGGCTTTTACGCTAGCTCGGTTTGATGTCTTGGCCTCAGCTGTACTTTCGGGAAGATTCAAAAAAATCCCCTACAGAGAGAGATTTTGCCCATGTGGGATGGGGGAAATTGAATCTATTGGTCATGTGCTTTTACACTGTAGTTTTCATAACGATATTCGTCTCGCTTATATTGAAGCGGTGATCGCCCCCCTCCGGGATTAGGGTTGCCAAGTCTGGGTTGGAAAATACCTGGAGACTTTGGGGGTGGAGCCAGGAGAGGATGGGGTTTGTGGAGGGGAGGGGCCTCGGCATGATACAATGCCATAGAGTCCACCCTTCAAAGCAGCCATTTTCTCCAGGGGAGCTGATCTCTGTCAGCTGGAGATCAGTTGTAAAAGCGGGAGATACCCAGGCCCCACCTGGAGGCTGGCAGCCCTATCCGGGATCAATCCGAGGAGTTAATTATTGATACCTTGTTGTCATCCCAGAGAGCTGAGATTCTTGAGATTGTAGCAAGTTTTTTATGTGAGGTCTCTAGGAGGAGAGCCTTGTATTAGGTTGGACTGGAAATCTTGCTTTACCTGGCTATTTTGGGGTATATCGCTGGGTGCATTGTATCGTTTTTATGCCAATAAAAGGTATTGTTATTGTTATTGTAAACTCAGCTGAGAGGGAACACTGCCAGCAGGGCTTCTCATTGGCCCCTGGGGATTTGATTGGCTGTACAGATTTTTGAAAAATTGCTTTGGTGGCAGCTGCCCACAGCATAAGGACCTTCGCTGTGGTATCGAACGTAAGCTGCACGTATGCAAGAAAGTATGTTTAAACAATGTGTTCCCTTTAAAGCGCATCCTGTTCTGTCTGGAATACTGAAGAGTTAGTATCAGAGGCTGCGATCACACGCACTAAATAATCCACTTTCAATGCACTTTCAATGCACTTTCGAATTGGATTTTGCCAGTTCACACAGTAAAAATCCAGCTGGAAAGTGCATTGAAAGTGGATTAAAAATGGATTATTTAGTGTGTGTGACCGCAGCCAGAGTTATGCGTAGACTTGCTCCTTGACATTTAGTGCTTGGCTTCACCTCCTGCAACAGCCACCTTAGGACTGTGCCCCCACCCCCATGTGAGAGCTGCAAAGGTGCTCAAAAAGGATGAGGAGCCCTGCTCTAGCAACACCAGAAAAGTCATCAGCTGTTAAACTGGTTCACTTAGCTGTCCCTGCAAAGCCAGCTGACTCACCAGAGGAAGTAATGCAGCTCCAGGACATGAAAAGCTTCAACAGACCATTTCTGCACAGAGAACCACTCTGCTGTAGTGGTTAGGAGTGCAGACTCAAACTTGGGAGAACCGGGTTTTGATTCCCCACTACTCCAAATGCAGCTGCTGGTGTGGCCTTGGGTCAGTCACAAGTTCTTTCAGAGCTGCTGTCTCAAGGGCAGTTCTCTAGAGAGCTCCCTCAGCCCCACCTATCTCACAGGGTGTCTGTTGTGAAGAGGGGAAGGAGATTGTAAGCTGCTCTGAGACGCCGTCAGGTAGTGAAGGTCGGGGTATAAATACAATCTCTTCCTCCTCTTCTTCTATCTCAGTTAAAGAGATACAACATTTCCCTCTCCTGGCCAGCTGGCGACCTTTAAAACCAAGGATAAAATATCCACATCACAATGGTAACACCACTGGATTCATTAACACACACAGCTGGCATAATGTACTGTCGGAGAGAGGACAGTGAGGACTGTTGTTAGTTTGTGCATAACTTCATTTATACCACAGCCTTCCTCTCCAATGGGAACTCAAAGTGGCTGACATAGCTCTCCTGTCTTCCATTCTATCCTGTAAAACAGGCTAGGTCACCCAACAAGCTTCCATGGTAAAGAAGGGATTCAAACCTGGGTCTCCCAGGTCCTAGTCCAGCTGCTGCACCCCAGGTGTCCCCTCCTTACTTATACCCTAAGCATCAGGTCTCAGGCAACCTTGCTGAAGTTCAGTAGGTCTTACTCTGGATGGGAGATACTACCAGGGAATCCGATGTAAACTGCTTCCTGTACTGAGCAGGAGGTTGGACTCTCTCTCGAGTACCTTCTGACACTGTTTAAAGGCAAAAGACCACCCCAGATGGGGCACTGTGGTGCAATACTCACTGCTACCCTCTTGTACCCCATTAGAAAGAAACCAGAGAATCACAAGGCGGGGATTCCGAGTCTAGCTGAAGAACAGAGGAAACAATCACAGTGTTTATTGAGCAAGATACTGCTCTGAATCTACTTGGAAATGAGTCACCTTCGGCAGGACTTGTCCCTGCGATATTCCTTTTGTTTTCGCATGAGTATTCATTTACTGCACTGATACTCAAAGCGGACTACAAAATGTAGGTGACTTTGTAGGTGATTACCAGAAGCTTCAACTGAAGCTGGTAACTGATCAGCAACCAATGGAATGACTGCAGAATGGGTGTGACATGCATACTTCACCTAGCTCTAGGTAGAAACTGAGCTGTTATGTTCTGTACCAGCTGAAATTTCTGAGTTGTCTTCAAGGGCAGACCCATGTAGAGCACATTATGTAGTCTAGCTTTGAGGCTAGCAATGCTGAAGAATCCCCCCCTATTCCACTCCCTGCTGGCCCCCACTCCAAAGTGCTTTCCTTTTCCAAAGAAGCTATTCAGATTTTTGATACACAGTTTTCGTGACATTGAAAATAGTTTTTAAATTTTTTTTTTAAATAACTGTTCTTTATTGGAGAGGTAGAGCACCCTCTTGAGTTCTTGACCTCAACCCCGGATTAGGTGGGTGGGAAAGGAGAGATGGCTTCAGCCGTCATTGTGCACATGCTCAGAGCATTTCCTTTTTATTATTAGCCTGCCTGAGTTCTGACTTGCTTTTGGGGCCCTGCTTCCAGGTCAGGTGGCCAAAAAGGACAGGGGCTTTTCTGTTGTAGCACCTTGTTTTTCAGTGTCTTCTGCCTAATTTTGCACCTGGTGCTTAACTTTTTAGCAACTGGCTAAAAAAAATTGTTCCCTTCCTAGGGGCTGAATTTACACTGGCCGCTCTGGATTACCTTGGTTGATGCCCCATCCATACTATTATGCACAAATCTGTAGTTCGATGTGCATGGTGTGTTAAGCGCCATCAAATTGCTTCTGAATTATGGAAAACCTACAAAATCAATGTCCTCCAAAATGTCCCGTTGTTAACAGCTATTCTCAGGTCTTGCAAACTGAGGGCCATGGCTTCCTTTTTATTGTGTCAATCCACCTCATCTTAGGTCTTCATCTTTTCCTGCTGCCTTCAACTTTTCCTAGCATTACTGTCTTTTCCAGTGAGTCTTGTCTACTCATAATGTGATCAAAGGATGAAAGCCTAAATTTAGTACTTTTAGCTTCTATTTGAGCTAGATTTGATCAGATTAGCTCAATTTGATCTAGAGCCCGCTTGTTTTTCTTTTTGGCAGTCCACAGAGTCCATAAAGATCTCCTCCAACACATTTCAAAGGAATCAATTTTGTTTCTGTCACCTTTCTTTATTGCCCAACTGTCACACCCATACATAGTAATCTGGAATACTACATCACAGTGGGGAATATATACTTGCATATTCTTTTGTATTTCTGGCAGTTGGTATTTTTATAGTATTTTTCTTCTACTATTTCCATCGTATTTTTAAGTGGAAACTACCACAGATTAATGTTTGGAGAATACATATATAGATGCACTGGATAAATACGCTCCACGCTCTGACTGAATTCTTGCATTCTTTAGGAATCTTTTAGCAGAATAGAACAAAATTTGAGCTCAGTGGCACCTTGAAGATGAACAAAGTTTATTCTGGTGTTAATGGTACCCCATGAAGGGCTGGAAACGGAAACCCCAATCCCTCCCCCAACGCGCTATCTTCCAGTTATTCTGACTGCTCCCAATGAATGATAACGCCTCGGCTTTTGAGATTTGCTGCGTACCAACGCCGCTAACCACAATACATACGTGTGTGTGTGTGTGTGTGTGTGTGTGTGTGTGTGTGTGAACAAAATAAATAAATAAATGTTTTATGGACCACACAGCTGTGCATTGGAAATTCTGCATACTGAGAATGACGTCCGTACTAAATTTCATATCGAGACGTTGCACAAAAATCAAGTGACGAAGCGCTCGGAAACTTCTCGCCTCCCTGCCTTTCTTTCGGGAAACGCCACTTTCGGTCATGACGCCACGCACCCGTACGCGCCGATTGGTCGAGCCTCCTGCAGGCACGCGCACCTCATCCCCTCCCTCGAGTGGAAAACCATAGAGTCGGACGGGGCAGCTTCCAGAGCGTCGCAGACGGCACTCCGGAAGAGAGCCCCTAGCCGTCCAGAGCTAGCGCTCTATGGTGCGGCGGCGCGGGTGGGGGGAGGAATTGGTTTACGTTAAGATCGGGAGGGAGGAGAAGCGGCAAGATGGCGGGAGCGGAGTGAGTGGCTTCTCTTCAGGGCTTCCTTATGGGAGGGTGCGCGTCTGTGGCCGTGTTCTTGGCAGGGCGTAAAGGAGGGGCGCAAGGCAGGAAGGAGCCTTGCGGGCCGGGCAATAGGTCCCGATAATTCCAGCGTGGGTGGGAAGGGCAGGCAAAGCGCACCTTGCCTAGGGTTGCCAGCCTCCAGGTGGGGCCTGGGGATCTCCCGCTTTTACTACTGATCTCCAGCTGACAGAGATCAGCTCCCCTGGAGAAAGTGGCTGCTTTGAAGGGGGGACTCTAGGTCATTGGACCACGCTGAGGCCCTTCCCCTCCCCAAGCCCCCCCCTCTCCTGGCTCCACCCCCAAAGTCTCCAGGGATTTTACAACCCAACCTCAGCCTTGCCCGAGGTGTGTGACGTGGATTTAGACAAGGCAGGTCACCCTGTCTGGCAGGTGCCCTAATCCTGGGCTTTTGTCACCAGAGCAGTCTCTCTTTGTCACTGCAGACACATGCAGCAGCAGGCTTGTGAAACAGTGATAATGATAATATTTCGTACTCGTCTGCTTCTTGCAGTCCTCGCGAAGCATCACAGTCATTGCCACTCCATTCCTCACAACAGCCCCGTCAGGTAAACCGATATGGTTATCCGCATATGACAGAAGGGGGACTCGGGCAAGCTCCACCCCCTTCAGCATAAAGGTGAGATCTGAACTGGTGAGCTCCCAGTTTGCAGTTCTGCCCCTTAGCTGTCACAGTGCACCAGCTCCTGTATTAGTTTGGTGATAGCTTCTTGGGCTCCCTGGGGCCCAACATTAGATACTATTTTCCATGTTGCTGCCAGGGAACTCTATACTGAAACATGAAATAATAATTAAAAAGTGGCTCTAAGCATGTGTGGAGTGCTTTTCCCATACTTTTGAGGGTATGTTCATGCAGATGAGGTTCATGTTGGGTTTTACATGTCTATGTAGGGCACGTATTAAATTTGCCTTTGACAGACTGCTACACGATGCTTAACATTTCACTTTGTGCATTGTCTCCTGTGTAAGCAATATCCACGTACACAGATATTGTAAGAAAGTCACGTAGGTGCTGCATGTGTTGTGTGAAAGCACTCTTGAATTGCCACAGACCGCTGACAGCCATCTGTGGGCAGGACCTTCTGATCACAAGATCTGATTCCAGCAGAGATGCCATTTAGAAGTTCAGCAGGTTCAAGTCAAAGTTTCTTCTGGCTTTTTCTTCCCGAGAATGTGTTTATCTAGACGGCATTCCCACGGTATCTTCAAGATAGATAAAGAAAATACTGACCTCTGCTTTTTCTGTGGATTGTTGAAGAGGCTATTTGATGGGTCAGGTAGGGTAGGTATAATGTACTCAATGGCTTTATAGTAACATGGTGAGAAGACCAGAAAATCTCCACCAGTTTCATAGCTAGCATTTGTGTGCTACCTTCAGCTGCTAGAACTGTCCTGGTATATGTGAGAATAGATAGATGGTTTGTAGAGAGATGTGCGTCAGGTAAGCTCAAGGTTGAAGGCCTATCACCTCTACTCCCTTTCCTTGACAAGGTTGCAGTATTTTTAGAGTTTGGAGTTGTTTGCAGTGGGTACAACCAATTACACCCTCTTCCTGCAGAAAGGGAAGTGCTTCCCCAGTATTGGTTGTCTCTTAGTTGACAAGGAGTGGGTAGTTTGCCTCATGCTCCTTTCCAGCCTCAGTTAAGCCTCTGCAGTTGGTTTGGGGGTCTCATAGATTGGAAGGAAGATGGTATCTGTCTGATTTTTCTGTGTTTACACAAAGCATCTCCTCAAATGAGTGGGGATATTAAGTAATTTGGGGATGGCTTTGTTTGGTGGTGCTGGTGGCTGCCCTAAATGCCCTTCTTGCGATTGTTAAAAAAAAATGGCATTGTGGACCAGGTCAGAGACTGATCTAGCCAAGCCTTTAGTGTCTGGGTGCAACAATTAGGATGCCCTGAGATTTGGGAAGCTCTGAAGCAGGGCATGACAGAGCCAGCCATTTGGTATTGTTTGTCTTCAGAATACAGTTATTCTGAATATTCCCTGTGAATGCAGAGATACCATTCTTATCTGTTCTGCATAATAACTTCCCACAGGTGTAGCCTCTGTTTCTTGGTATCTAAGTCCAGTATCACATGACAGGATCCTCTTGTGGCCATGTAGAACTATTTTGTTCCTTATCAAGGTTGCATATGTTTCTGTTTGTTTCTGCCACTCCTGAGAAGACACCAAATATTCCTGTTTGGCTGCCTACAGTGAATGCACAGCTACCAGACTGTAGCTGCACACGACTCTACATCTTGGGGGGTAGTGAAGCATTGTCTTAAAGGACTCACTTCCCCACATTAAAAAACCACAGGGTTGCTGCTCACTTCTTTCAGGTACTTCATTGCATATTGTGAGATTTCTAGTATTGTCTCCAGTTCCAGCTTTGGGCTGTGTGGAGAAACCCTAACCTATATTTCTCTACACTTTTTGGGGAAGCTTGGGCCTGAGTTGGTAGTGAAGTGGAATGACCCTTCTGTAGCGGAGGGCAGTGCAAACAAATGCAACAAATCTTCAGCCACGGCTTCCTATAGTGTCACTGTTCCATTATCACCATGCCAGTGGAATGATGGAGCTTACTTACACAATTATCTCTCTCTGCTCTCTGCTCCAAGTATGTAACTCAGCATGTTGGTATGGGTGGGATTTCTACATCACACATGGAGAACCAACAGCCCAGACAACCTCGGCTGTAGATTTATGCACTGTGCTCTTATTCCAACTGGTTTTGGTTGACACTGTGGTGGAGTTGTTGCCACAGACAGACTCAACATATGATTCTTCTGGAGCTGAGCTTCTCCTTAAACCACTGTATCCTTATGGAGATTGAAAATCACAAGCTTCTGAGGGAGAAAGTAGTGAGTACTGGGACTGGATGAAAGAGTAACCAGAGCAGGGCTTGGTATATGTACCAAACCTTATAGAGAGTAGTGTGCGTTGGGTGTAGTACATTAACAAGATGTATCCTTTTGTCATAGTTGTTGTGTACCAAGGGTTACACAACTGAAAGTTCCAGTGGAAGTTCAAGAACCAAAAGGGCCACATGACTATTATATGTCAGGTGTGCTGCCCCAGCAAACACATGTGTTCAAACAGTACAAGGTGTAACTCTTAATATTGCACATAAAGACAACTTTTAAAATTACCGGAATATCTCTGCCACAAATACAGTTGCTTCTTCCCACTGCTGCTGAACCTTAGCCGGCCCTTGAGTATCTGGAATAAGAGGAAGGGCTTCCCTGGTTGTTTCGTTCCTCAGCATGAGACACAGCAAGTCAAGGGAGGGTGAGATTGCCGAGGTGCCTGGAGGATATCCAGCTGCCTGTGGACAAGGGGGACTAAAACCACCACCACCCCTCCACTCTTTTCCTGGATGGTTGCTGTGGTGGTTTTACTCCCTCTTCTCTGCAGACGGCTTGCTCTCCTTTACTTCTGTTCCTGGAGTGAGGCACACATCTCTGGAAGGCTCCCAACTTATCCAGCCCCCACTTCCTGTTTTTGTGATGGGACCCATCTTCCAACCTGAAGCCCTACCCAGCAATGACCTTGCTCACTCTCCCGGAACGTGAGGCTGGTGCCACTTTGGGGAGGAGCTGCAGGTAGCATGTTGCAGAGCCACTGAGCATCACTGTCATAAGAGAAGGCAGCTGATTGTTGCAGTGGAAAGACCTTCCCACTGGTGACGTGCTGTATAGAGCAGTGACCCTCTGCCACAGTACGTGTATGGATCCTTTGGAACTGTATGTTTACAACTCAATTGGTAGATAACCACTGCTATTTGTACTCCTGGCTTCCTCCTGAAAGCGTCAGCCCTCTGCTAACCTCTGGTCATTCAGGACCACGGCTCTCCCATTGCAGTTTCTTTGTCTCTGCTTATCTGTGGCACTATAGAGCTCCTGAAGCCTGGGTGATTTGGCATGGGTTAGTAGCCCCTGGAAAGCCAATCTCTGCTCTTCTTCACTCCCTCCATGTACAGTTCCAATGTACAGTTGACTACAAGCCCTGCTATTTTCCTGACTTTGGAGTAATAAGATTTGGCCTGTAATTAGGGCCTCCGGCCTTATGACATGTTAGTCTGATTTTCAAACAATATCCTTTTACCTTCACTCTCAGAAGTTTTTTTGGGGGGGGGGGGGGCGGGCGTCCAAGGATTTGTTTTTGTTTGTAGTCCAGTTTTTGGTTAGTCTGACCTTTCTTTTGTTTATGCTCTTGCAGGTTCTCAAATGCTACCCATGAAGCATTCAACGTTACACTGCACACCACACTGGCCCTCACCACTAAGCTGGTGCTGCCGACGCCCGCCAAGCCAATCCTGCCGGTTGAAACTGGGGCCCAAGCGCAACAGGAGGAGCAGTCAAGTGGCATGACAATATTCTTTAGTCTTCTTGTGTTAGGTGAATCTGCATTCTGCGCTTTCCTATCGTTTATTTTTTAGTCTGTTCTGGAGTTAATAGAGGCAGACAGATGGGGAAATGTAGCCCACAAAGCAGTGTGCTGATCAGGGGTGCCCTGTCCCTTTCAAAGGCTAAGATTCCTGGTGCTGTTGATGAATTTGGATAAGGGGGTGCAATTGCAGGGTAGGATAAAGACAAAGCTGGAAATTTCCACCAGTTCTCCTTTTCCATTGCAGATGCCTGGGATGTCGTTAATCAGGCAGTCTCAGGGCTCATTTCATGGCAGGAGCTCCTCTGCATATTAGGCCACACACCCCTGATGTAGCCAATCCTCCAAGAGCTTACAGTAGCCCCTGCAAGAAGAGCTCTGTAAGCTCTTGGAGGATTGGCAGCATTAGGGGTGTGTGGCCTGATGTGCAAAGGAGCTCCTACTACGAAATGAGCCCTGGGCAGTCCCATCCAGTGTTCCCTCTAAGCTGAGTTAGTGTGAGCTAGCTCAGTTTTTTAGCCTCTGGCTCACACCTTTTTGTCTTAGCTCAGGAAAGGTGGCTCCGGAGCGAACTGATTTATGCAATAGCCAAATGGCTCACTCGCAACTTTAATGCCAGCAGCTCACAAAGTAGGATTTTTGCTCCCCCCAGGAGCAGGATTCCATGGTGGTCAGTAGTCTGTGTAGTGGGAGTGGGGAGGCAAGAAAGTTTGCTGATGGAAAGTTTAGTGTGGATCCAACCACTGTTCACTTGCCACTTCCCAGAAATATGTACTTTCCCCTGTTGATAGTGTGTGGGGCTGACACAGCTGTCTAGCGTGTAGGTTGAGAATTGCGTGCGAAAACCCTTGCGGATCAGTGAATGCACAGAGCCTAGGCCTCCAGTAGTGTTGCTCTATGGGAAATCTCTACTTAGCTTGCTTTAATCCCTGCAAATCTTCAGTGCACACCCAGCCTGTAGCTGCTTTCATTCGCCACTCAGCACTGTCTGCATACGTGAGTACAGAAAAAAAGTCCAGGTGTCTCCTCTTGTGGGGTATCTCCGTGTCTGCCCTGAAAAGTTCCAATTATTTATATAAGTCTGCCTCTCTTGCCAGGACTCTAATAGAATTGCACAATTAATGCAATAAAACAATATAATACGTACAATAAACAGTGCCATAAAACTGAATTACAGAAATTAGGGACCAGTGGTCTAAAAACAGATAAGACAAAACTGCACTAAGGTGGTAATACAACATGTGACAATAAAGGAATAAAACTGGATTGTAAAATTAGAGAACAGTGCAATAAAACAGCAGAATATGTACAGTGAGAACGGCACTAACAGGAGTTAACTGCATCCCTATTCCTTTTATTAAAAATACCATTTTATACAGTCTGTGGAGTGAGAGAGACATAGGAGATGTCCTGACGTTCTCCATCAGGCCGTTCTGCCAGGCAGGAGTCACAGCAAAGATGCCTTGGGTATGTGCTGCTGTTGGCCTCATCCATTTGCAGGGCCACACCTTCAGAAGCCTGTGCTCAGATGAGCAAAGCTGTTGAAGCTGAGTGTAATGAATAATACTTGTTTCCACTATGATTCCAGCCAGTGTTGGTTGTGTCATGCTGCCTGTAGTAGTTTGCTTGGGCCCAGTTGCCCCTGTGTGTATTCAGGCTTTGGTGTCTCGCCATGTGGTGGAAGATATGAAATACTTATGAATGTTGGCTTAGGTGGGGATTGCTTGGCCTGCATTTGCATTTTGCATGCATTTATTTATTTATATCCCTCTTTTCTCCCCATTTCAGACTCAAAGCAGCGTTTAGAATATTGTCATTCCCTCCTCCGTTTTCCCACAAACAGTTTGGTGTAGTGGTTAAGTGCGCGGACTCTAATCTGGGAGAACCGGGTTTGATTCCCCACTCCTCCACTTGCACCTGGCTGGATGACCTTGGGCAAGCCATAGCTCTGTACCAGCTGTTCCCTCAAGGACAGCTTGGGAAAGAGCTCTCTCAGCCCCACCTACCTCACAGGGTGTCTGTTGTGGGGAGGGGAAGGGAAAAGGAGTTTGTAAGCCGCTCTGAGACTCCCTTGGGGAGTGGAGGGCGGGGTATAAATCCAATCTCTTCTTCTCCTCTCTTCTTCATAATTTGACTCCTTCATATCAGTGTGTTTCTCCTTTGGATGGAATATGGATCAATGTGTTATTGAAACTTGCACACTGCTTGGGGACTCCAAAGTCATATTCGTTATGGGTTGGATCTAAACTAAAGTATCCACTCATGCAACGCACTCTTGTCACTAGAACACAGCTTTCCTGCGTCTCCCCCCCACTTCTGCTACAGCCCATTGATTTCCCTGAAATGATGCTCTTGGGGTGCAAGGGACCCTCGGGGATGCCATGAGGAGCAAATAGGGAGTCTGGAGGAGGAAAGGGGAATTGATGCAAATTACCACTTCCCTTGCATTAGTCTGGCTCCAACCCAGTGGAAAATTGCATGGTAGTTCAGGACAAGTTTGATGCATGAACTGCTGACCTGCTGCTTTCCAGGCTAGATTGTTTTTTTGCCAAGTCTGACAAGACTCCTCAGCAATCTAGAAGTGAATAAGATTATTGTTGGGTTGCCGGTTGTTAAGAAACGCAAAAGTGGACCTAAATTCACTTGTGAGCGAAGAGCTTGTAAAATGCTGGAAGTAGGCCTGAAATAAAATTGGACTCTCAAGCCAATCTGCACAACTTGTGGGCCACATGAGTCACAGTCCATCAAGGACTTGATAAACCACCTGGTTTTTTGATGCATGCCCTTAACTGCAGAAACAGAAGCTTATCTGAAGGCTGTGTTGGGTTTAGCGAGATACAAGGTGTGCAGACCAGCTCAGAATATAACAAAGGCTTCCATCCATATTATATGGATTCTAGCCATCCAGATGTCCAGCTTCTACAAACAGTGCATCCACTGTGAATCAGTCTTCTTGCCACAATGAGATTTAGTTTATCAGGATTTTGGTTTGGTTTGAGTAGAGTTGGGGAGGGATAATTAGACTCTTTTGGATGCTGAATGCATCTTCCAATTTTACCTTCCCCTCATTTTAAAAACATGAAAATAGCTGAATATTCCATTGCGAGGGAAATATCTACAAAAAGAACGTATTGAAAAGGATTGCTTTTATTATTGAAACAGAAGTAGAAAGCAGCTGAAGAAAAAAGCATTGACTTTCCTTTTGGAAAGGTGCTGTTGAGGAGGTGCTGAAAAAACTCAAAATCTGTCCGAGTTGGTTCCAAAAATAGACCACCAGTACATACTTCCCTTTTGTTTATAGCACCTGCAGATATTTTCCTTTTATTTTGTTTTTAACAGGTGCACTTCAGTAGCTTCAGGTTTATCTATAGAATGCCAAAAGCTACAAGACCAGTATCTCACAATGCTTCCAGGAATTTCTCTGGAATACACCTACCTCATATTCTGACTACTCACTGAAAATATGGGTGCCTTCAGACGTTCTGTGACCCTGTCTTGTACACATATTGTAAAAATTCAAGTTCCATAGCATTGTAGAGAGTCCAGTGCTCCCTCTAAGCTGAGTTAATGTGAGCTAGCTTTTTTTAGGCTCCAGCTCACACATTTTTGTCTTAAGTCAGGAAGGATGGTTCCAGAGCAAACTAGTTTATGCAGGAGCCAAACTGCTGGCTCACAGCTTTAATGCCAGTAGCTCACAAAGTAGAATTTTTGCTCACAAGACTTCACAGCGTAGAGGGAGCATTGGAAGAGACCAACACAAATTTCCTGGGTACACATTTTCATGAGTCAGAACTCACTTCCTCAGCTACTTTATTTGCAATTCCACTGCAAATTGGTTATATTGTACTGATGTAGTATTTTAAACTGTTTTAAATTGTTTTATTCTGACTAGGCACTGTGTGCAATATTGTATGCCGCCCTGAGCCCGTTCGCAGGGAGGGCAAAGTAAAAGTATGAAATAATAAACAAACAAACAAACAAACAAACCTGATCAATATCTGATAAAGCGAGCTTTGACTCATCAAAGCTTATACTATGGGAAATGTAGTTGGTCTCTAAGGTGTTACTAGGCTTGAAACACATTTTTAAAATGTGACATGTGACCCTTGATGTGTTTAGCGCAACATAATTTTGATTTTCATTGAGTGGGGAGGAGCCCTGATGTCTGATTAGGCTTCCTTTTGATTGCCAGCTATAGTTTTAAGGAGGCACATTTTAACTCCCAGTTTTCAGAGTGTTACTGATTTCAGTGAAAGAGTTAAGCACATACTTAATTCACTTCAGTAGAAATCAATAGGATTTTAAAATGCTGAACTTTGTTTAGATGGTTCACTTAGGTTCAGTCTTGTTTATGACCTATGATATAAGGCCTATGACATAAGTACTTCATTGCATTTTTTTCCCCAGGACCTCGTGTGTGGTGCCCCCCTCCTCCATTCTTTTTTGTCACAGTAGTTCTTTTAGGAGGTTAGGCTGAATAATGGAGAATGGAGGTGTGCAAACAGGGGTCTTCCCTGGTTTGCCACCCATATGCCATGCTGTAAGATGTTGTATGGATGCAAGGCTGTGCAAGACTGGATTCTTAATTAGCACTGCATACCATGCAATAGTATGAAACTAATGCTCATGGACAAGTTAGTCAAAACTACCTACAGAGAATAAATGCAACTTTCACTGCTTGCAAGGGAGGCTTGGATCCAGTGCTTCCTTACTTGAGAAGAAAGTGCCTCTCTTTGTGCACAGGGCAGTTCCCAGGCCTGTAGCTAATGCGGGGCCCACGAGGCCCGGCCCCCTAATGATTCTTCCAGGGCCCCAACCTGAGCCTTGGCTTCTCCTCCCTCTGAGCTCCACAGTAGCTACAAGCCTGTTGGTGAAACAGGCTGCATAGGATCAGAGGTCCGATCTCACAGACATATAATTTCTGGCCCCCTGAGCAAAAACTAGCCCCCCCAGCAAAAAGTTGCTAGCTATGGGGCTGGCAGTCCACCCCAAAAAAACATGTTGCCAAAGAAGGTCCCCTGATCCACAGAAGTACCTCACCAGTTGGCATGAGTTTGTGGTGGGAAGAAGCAGGAAAGCCCTAGTGCACATATGGAGCATCAATATATCATCTGGCCACTTCAGTGATGCTGGAGGGAGTCATAACAGAAGCATAAATAAAACGGCAAGAACTGCCATTTATCTTGACCAGCTGGCCCTCTTGCTTGGAATTTTTAAAACCTGCAGAACAGAATTCTGATCCTTTAGTGAGACCTCCCAAAAAAGTTATTCTGAAGAGCTTTTGGGGCAGCCTAGGTAAAAGGGGAATACCTTGCTGGTGGGGACTTACAGTGTTCTCAGATTGTTTCTAAATGTTTTATCCCTGCTGTTTTAATATTTAGTTTAGCAAGCTGTTTTTAGATTATTTTTACCTGCCTTGAGTCCTGAGATGCTTGAGAGAAAAGCAGACATGTAGATACTCTAGATGAAATGAGTACATACAAATAAACAATTCCTTTATTATGTTAGATTGATATTAATTTTAAATGTAATTAGATAATTGCAGAACGTAATTAGATAATTGCAAATGTAACTAGATAATTGCAGAAGATATTTGAATTTTGTTATTGCTGCCATTCTGCCTGTGCCTCATATTGTTTTATTTTTCCCTCCAGGTATCTGCATCATATTGGTGCATTTATTGATAAGATACAGGCTGCATTTCTTGCCAGAGAGTGTCGCCGTTGTTTCTTTAGGTGAGTACCCGTTGCCAAGGCTGCATTACCCACTGGAAAGCGAACTGTGTTCTTGTGTTCAAATTATCTAGGTTAAAGAGAATTTTCGGCATTCTTTCTTTTCAGTGTTCACTGCATTTCGGTGAATGTGATTTGTACATAGATTTGCTGAAGTAAAGAGACGGCAAACGGGCAAGTTGTGTGGGGAACAAAAAGTGGTATTCAGTCCCATGTGAATCTAAGTCACTTGTCTGAGAATGGGCATCCATTTCAGCATATATCTGCCTGTGTGAGTGACATCTCAGCAAAACCCTTCACAGGGCCGATCCTCTGTTAAACAAAGCATGAGCATGGGGAAAGGTCATTGGACGTATAGTAACATGTGCACCCATAAAGCTGCCTAATACTGAATCAGACCATCGATCCAACAAGGTCAGTATTGTCCATTCAAACTGGCAGCAGTTCTGAGTCTCAGACAGAGGTCTTTCACATCATTAAATCATCCTCTGATCTGCCTAGTCCTTTGACAAGCTTTTGACATCTCACACTGTTTGGATACATTTTATTTGGATTAGGAAGTCAGACATGAGGGCCCACCTGATAATTAAGTGCCCAGGTCCCTCCCCATTCTCAGTAAGGTCCTTGGCTTTAAAGGTCCCCATTTAACAAAAATATCAGTGAATTCTGTAATGTTTGTACCACAGATCTCTAGCTCCATACTTCTGTAGAAAAGAAGAAGAAGAGATTGGATTTATATCCCGCCCTTCACTCACTTGGAGTCTCAGAGCGGTTTGCAATCTCCTTTCCCTTCCCCTCCCCACAACAGACACCCTGTGAGGTGGGTGGGGCTGAGAGAGCTCTTTCCCAAGCTGTCCTTGAGGGAACAGCTGGTACAGAGCTATAGCTTGCCCAAGATCATCCAGCAGTTGCAAGTGGAGGAGTGGGGAATCAAACCTGGTTCTCCCAGATTAGAGTCCGCGCACTTAACCACTACACCAAGCTGGCTCTCTCAAAAGAGAAGATCTCTAGCTCCACACTTCTGTAGTAGATAATTCTGTAATGTTTGTATCACAGATCTCTAGCTCCATACTTCTGTAGAAAAGAAGTGATCTTGAACCTCTGTTGCAGTTCAGGGGGGAAGGAACTTTATACTCTTAGATTGGTTCCTCGGGGACATTGTCCCTGAGATCTTTTCTGTAATCTGCAAGAACTCCATTTTTAATGTGTAAACTCTCAAATTAAGGTAGAAAAATGTTATGCAAGGCAATCATCCATTCTCCCTGCTTGATCTCACCACAGTACTGTACTGGTCCAATAATCCGGGAATTTATGAAGTTGTAGTGCATGGTAGTGACTAATCAATCCAACTCTCTGTTATAACCTTTTGGGGCCTGGAGACCCCCACAAACTACCGAGATAAGTTCTCCTGAAGAAAATGGCTGCTTTGGAGGGTGGGATCTTTGCCATTTCACCCTGCTGAGGCTGTTTCCCATACTCCATACTCAAATATCCAGGAATTCCCCAACCCAGAGTTGGTAACCCTAACCTCCAATGTTTATTTTGGTCTTACTCTGGATGGCACTGTTTGATCATAAATTTTTGGTCCTGGAGGTAGGATTTCTGAACCAAATAAATAACTCCATTGAGGCTGTTTTGACGACCACCACTGAGTCGAATGTTTAATTAGCCTTTCCCTGTTCTGCTCAACAGTACAGTACAATATCCAGAAAGTTATTTATTTGTTTTTAAGAATGTTTATGTTGCCTTTATTGCAACAGTGATTCAAGGTGGTTCACACAAAAACAGGCTAAGACCACTCCACAGCAAAATACATGAAACAGCAAAAAAAAACCCAAAACCACCCAACAACTTATGTAGACACAATAAGGCTCGCCGTTTAATTACCTGGCCAGCAGCATCTATCAACAAGCATTAACTTTCTCAGACTTATTTTAGACCATAGCTAACTGAATGTTCCTTGCATCGCCCAGGCTCTCTTGATATGTCACTATCTCACCTGGTTGTAGATTTTGTTTGATAATCGTCAGCACAGCAGATTGACCTAGGCTTTGTTAATGGCATACCTCTTGAGATCTCATTTCCACCATCCTCACTTGTTCCCAATTTGTTTCTTACTAAGGGGCCTAATTTAGGGGGGAAATATCACCAAGCCTCCTGACATGACCAACATAATTTGCTGTCCTTTGACTGTCCTCAGAAGTTCTTATTCGTAGATTAAAAATCCTAATGACCGAAAAACGAGAATTTAAGTTAGTTCCTTAACTAAGTGCGAAGTACAATATGCAGAGAGGACGTCAGAAGAACTTGCTAACAGGAGGTTTTAATGCATCGTTTTCTAGGTCGTTCTCTCCGTACCAAATGTAATTCGGTTGCCTTATTGAGTAAGACCTTGCCAAGCCATCCGGCAATAAAATGAGAATTAGAGATGTCTAACTGAATTTCTCAAGCGCTGGGTTTTGGGCACGGGAAAGAAACCCACATTTTGTTATTGTTTTCCCCGCTTCAGAATTAACTGCATTTTCCAACACATGAACTTCTTTTTCTGTGTGTCGAAATAATATTAATAAGTGATCTTCATCTGGACTGTCCCAAGATCAACCTACTAGGAATCTCTTTCATACTTCATAGTTGGCCCCATCACAGTGTGGAAAGCGAAAGAGGTTAATTTTACCCTTGAATGGCCCAAAATGTAACCTACTAAATAAACTGTAAAATGGAAGGAATCAAACCACCATGGGGAGGACCAGATATCTCCCCTCTTGCTTCTCCCAGCACTGCTGCAACAAATTCTATATTGCTGGATGCAGTATCCTGCAAGACCAGTGAAGTAGGCTGTGGAGTACTAGAGTTTCTTCTTGCTTCCATCGATGGCACAATGGAAAGCCTAGAGACTTGGGCTCTAGCTAAAACAGAGCGGGTACCCTAGGTAGGCTGAATTCTTCCCACGTCAGATGAATTCCACACAGTTGTCTTTAGCTGAGGAACGCTACAGTGTCTCCTGTAGTAAATAAGCCTGCTGGCAAGTGGCTCTCATTGTGATGGTAGGTGGACCAGTTGGGGAATCTAGAATGTTGTCATCAAACATCTGTTTTGGCTTCTCCCCCCCCCCCCCCCAGTTTAATGTGGAATCAGTTTCTGCCTGCCAGTTTCAGTAGTACCACTGGCACATCAAAGTACGGGGAGCTGGCAGATGTGATGCAACTGGTCACTAGAGTTCTAATGTTAGACAGGTGTTGTTATCCCCATATGGCTGATAGGAGGCTGGGGCCGAAAGAATGGCTTGTCTAAATCAGAGGCGAGATTCTTACCTAGAGCCTATGCTGTGCCAGTTCTGTGAACCACTGCTATCTTTAGTTCCTGTGGTTTTTATCAGTAGTAGAAAAGCAGAAGCGATTTCACCCTGAAATGCAAAATATTTGCTAGGCTGGGATGGAAACTGGAAGGTAAATTTTATTTATTTATTGGGTTCATTTATATTCTGCCTTTCTCCCCAGTGGGGACCCAAAGCCGCCTACGTTGTTTTCTTCCACTCTGTTTTATCCTCACAGCAACCCGGTTAGGTTAGGTTAGGCAGAGAGCATGTGACTGCCTAAGGTCACCCAGCAAGCTTCCTCGACAGAATGAGGACTGGAATCTGGGTCTCCCAGACCCTTGCCTGTCACTCTAACCACTGAACAGTCAAACCAAACTGGAAGGATAAATTTTTTTCTGTCATGTTTGGCACAAAAAAGGAGAAAGCCAGCAGATCTGTGCAGCCTTTATTTAGCTACTTCTGTGTCACTGTTTGCTCCGTGCCTCTGTTTGCTCTGGAGCAGGTCACGGCAGTCATTAGAATATCCTGTTGTTAGAATACCGTTTGCTCTCAGACTGGTCTGTTAATGGGAGGGAAAGGTTTCGAGATGCTGTTAAAGCTTTAGACTTAAGCATTCTGCCAAGTGGATTCGTCAAAGCCTGCAACTGTCGTTATTACGAGGCTGAGCCTGGCAATACCTTACGAACTCAATTCAGTCTTGGGGTGCCACAGCTATATGTTTCCCCAGGGGCTATCCGTACCTGGAATAGATACAGAGCAGCTTCCGTGTGGCTGCCTGCTGCCGGTCCTGCTCTGAGAGTGTTGTCCTGGTAGTCTGAAATCTTGCAGCTGTTAGTAATTCGGGAGCAACTTCACTGGAGCATTGTGAGGGCTCTTTTGGTGGGTTGGGGTTAGAGAGTGTCATCTTAAATCCAGTTCAAACTCATAGGCAGTTGCTAATAATTCTGAAAGGTTCTAGAATATGATCTGGCTTCTTTTTCTTTCTTGTTTATTTTTGGATTTTTGGGGGGGGGGGTGCGTGCCTGTGCCTGGGAGTCATGGCGACCTCTGGTGATTCGTACTGGGGCATGGAGGACGTTCAGAGAAGTGGCTTGATAGCCTGCCTTTGCCTCCTGAGTCCCAACCCTGGTGTTCCCTGGAGGTCTCCCACCCAAGTACTTGCCAGGGTCGGCCCTGCTTAATGTCTGAAATCTAATGAGATTGAGCTTGCCTGGGCTATCCAGGTCAGGGGATGACCTGGCTTTCTTGTTGATTTGGTAGGGCAGTGCTACTTCACTGATTTCTGAGTAACCACGCCTCTTCCCAGGACAAAGAATGTGTCTCTTTTTTATTTTTTATTTTTTACTTAAATAATAATGAAGGAAGGCTCTATTAATAGCTATTAGCCAGGATGTCTAAATAGAACCACCAGGATATGAGGCAGTCTGTCTCTGCATAGCAGTTTGGGCGGGGGGGGGGGGGGGGACAAGGTGGAGGAAGGCTGTTGCCTGTATTTTTATTTCATTTATTTATATTCTGCTTTTCTCCCCAGTTGGGATTCAGAGCAGCTTAAAACATCATTCTCCTTTCTTCCATTTTCTCATAACAACTACCCTGCGAGGTAGGTCAGACTGAGAGTTTGTGACAGGCCCCACAGTCACCCAGTGAGCTTTCATGATAGAAGTGGGGATTTGAACCTTGGTCTCCTAGGATCTTAGTCCGGCAAGCCACCCTCTATGCCGTGTCGACTCTCTTTATGCATTGCTGGTGGGGTTTCCAGAAGTACCCAGCAGGCCACAGCTATACATAGGCTACTGGGTTAAATAAGCCTTGGGGCCTGATCTAGTAGACTCTGACTTGTACTCGGTGGGACCCAACCAGCTTTTCTGCTGGTGAAAAAGAAACTAGGAAAAAGGAACTGACCGCCAAAAAAGGACTCTACTGGGGTCGTGGGACTTGCATGGACAAAGGCCGTGTGGATTCGGTAATGACGCAAGGACCAAAACAGAGTGAAGTGAGGTGAAAAAACAAGCTGCATCAAACCCAGTGTTCTTTGACATGATCGGAATACCCTTTGCGTTTTTCTCTACTTCTAATCAGTTATTATTCTACCTCCATTACAGAGTC